>CM050515.1:99656070-100951070 GCA_027563665.1 Antrozous pallidus
AAAGCAAACCAACCTTATTTTAGATCGTGGCAATTAGAACAAGATGTAGGTATGTGGCATTTTTTATTTCAATTGACGCTGAATATTTCTGGACTCGAAAGGTTCAATGCCATACTTATTCATCTGTGTTTGAATAAAAAAAATTCATGAGATCAGATAGGTCACAATTTTTATCATTTCTATTGTGCAAAACCTACCAATATAACAGGATTCTGCCCTATATTTAATAAAGAATATAAATACTATATTCTTTATTAATTATAGGGCAATATGAATCCCATTTTTCCAAGAAAATTTTCATGTGTCTTTGTGATTTTTCCATTATCAATGCTTTAGTATAATCATCAACAAAATACCCTTCTTTTCCTATGGAAATGACCACTTGATGATCCCAATTTCTCTTTTATTGTTAGAGGACATTATAAAAAGCTGCTATAGGTAAAGAGAAAAGGGGAACAACAGATCAGGTGTTACTGCCAGGAAAGCAGGAAAGATACAAACAAAAAAGTCCAAGAGCTGCCGGAAAAATTATCAAGAAAGTTTAACTGCATATACGTCTTTGTGTGGCAAAGATTGGTGAAACAATACTCACCTCTCTTCAAATCAGGAATTCAGCTGGAAATAGAAAGACAGACCAACATCATGGAAACCTGGGAACACATGTGCAATGAAACTGCTCCAGTCCATCCTTGTTACTAAGTGGCCAGCAGGTTGACATCTGCATAGGTGATCCTAAATATTACCAAGTCAGAAAGATGAAAAAGTGTGATCTTCGTTTGTAGTCCAACCTGTTCTTAGAATCAATCAGATTTATTCCTGATGAAACACACAAAGGGTCTGATTTGAAACATTAAAGCATGAATATATGTAGCTTCTTCATTTGTGTTTTTTTTTAATTTCTCCATTTGGAAAAGTATCCTGTGAAATCAGAAAGGGAGAAAGCCCTTTTGTAGTGTCCCTAGGACTCAAATAATTTAGCAGGGAAACTACATGTCACCACTATCACGTGGAACTGAGCTGGTCCTTTACTCCCAAGCTCTGGTCCAGGATGGAGAAATGGCTGGAAGCCCTGCATCCCTCCACATGCAGACATTTAACTCAACCATTTAAACTCAACCAGTTTCAGCACTTTGTATCAATTATCAACAGTGAATGCTCATTTGACAAAATATATTCATAACTACTCTATATTTCATCTTTCTTGACAACACCATTCAGTGACTAACCTATCTTTTTTGAAAATGATGCCATAGAATTAAATTCATGAGCTGTTTTGCCTGCTGCATTTTCTAGGTTTTTAAATAACAAAACATCCTCTGTAGTTATTTAATACTTCCAAAAAGGAGTACATTTTTTAGCTACTTCATGATTAACCATTGAAATGTGTGAGGCTAGGAATTTAGCAGGTCTGCCAAAAACCGAGCACCTTCTAAATCTGACTTCCACTTGAAAACTAGAGGACCATTTAACTCATTATAACTGCCTGTTGCTTAAAAGATCACATTGAATACCAAAGAGAAGCTAATAGATCTGATGAAAGGAATTTCTGTGGCTGGCTGCTTGGGTTTGTTCTGTGTTAAGCTCACCTTTTTATTTAAAATAGACAAATGGCAGGGTTTCCTGCCTAATGAGACTGCTTGGCCTAGTGGTCTGAAAGTGTCACCTCCACTCTTTATCAGGTAATCATAATTAGGGCAAATGAACTGAACATGGGAGTGGAGAGAAAGTAAAAAAAAAAACACACAAAAACCAAAAACAAACAAACAACCACCCCCCCAAAAAAAAACACAAAACTGTACCGAATGGAAACAAAAAAAGACCTCCAACAAATAGACCACCAGGTTCAAAGAGGAGGGAACATCTACAAGAGAACACACAGCTGGGCTTCTTTTTTTAAAAAAAATATATTTTATTGTTTTTTTACAGAGTGGAAGGGAGAGGGATAGAGAGTGATAAACATCAATGAGAGAGAAACATCAGTCAGTTGCCTCCTGCACACCCCCTACTGGGGTTGTGCCCACAACCAAGATACATGCCCTGGACTGGAATTGAACCTGGGACCTTTCAGTCCGAAGGCCGACGCTTTATCCATCGAGCAAACCAGTTTCAGCCAGCCTGGGCTTCTTCATAGCAAGTTTGAATTCAAACTGCCTGGATTGCCTATCCAGTTCCACTTTAATTATGTATACTCCTTCAAGGCAGCCCTCAAAGCTCACGTTTCTTTTTTTCTCCTCTTTGCTTCCATAAAACAGCCCATGGTTGAGTTGAATTACATTTGTTCTTTCATTTGTTTGTTGGATCGTTCTGCTCTGACTTGAGCAGTCTTTCAATAATGTTGGAACTTACCTTAAAACACAAAAAAGTCTCTGGAGTCCTTAAATATACCCTTTAGGATGCATTGTAGAGTCCATATCTGATAGAAATACTAACTGCTATAAAACCCAGTTTTTTTTAAAAAAAATTCTGCAAAGTTTCAGTATTATAAATATCTATTTCTTTAAGGAAGATTCCTGGTAGAGTCAGATCAAGACCTGAACTCTGATAAAATACCAAGGGATTAGAAGTTACTACAGGGATAGACAAGGAACAGTCAGGTTATTTTTTCAAATGGTGGAAAGACAGCTGTGAGAGGATTGTGTGATTAATTTGAAAGAGGCATGAAAATAAATTTTAGTCCTAGTGGTTCAAGAAAATAGAAAGGAGCAAAAGGATTCCAGAACAGTGACTATAAGACATTGGAATGATAACATATGTGTATTCCCAGGCCTCATTTTCCCCAAATTCTGTTTCTGTAAGTCAAGGCTAGGGCACAAAGATCTGACTATTTTAAAGAATTCAGAATGATTCTGATTTATGCTGTCATCACAGAGAAGGCCTTTAAGGAACACTGTGCTAATATATGATTGAACTCTTTTTGTGGCAAGAGACATAAACTCATCCCAAATCTATTTAAGCAAAAGCAGCAGGACTGTATTGATTCAAGTGGTCGAAATGTTCAGATCTTTAAGGTTAAAGCGAAGCTGGACCCAGGTGCTGAAAGGAAGTCATCTGGAAACTTTTTCTGTCTCCTGGCTCTGCTTTTGTACTTGTTGGCTTTGACTATTAATACGTTACTAACAAATCTGGCTTAAAGTACACTGGGTTAGCAAGCCCAATAAAAGGTAGCTTCTACTTGCAATTAGTTCTATGATTTTTCCCTATAAAATCTTTAGTTCCCCAATGTTTCTATTAAAGCAATACAATTGATTTATTTGCATTGAATACATTTGTTGAATTAATTAGATTAATTTGGTTCGCTGAAATGAATTCAGTGGGCAAGAGGATGTGGCATACTAATTAGCTACCTTGAGTGATATGTTTCCCCTAGGATCTTAGGATGGGTCTTTGCATACAAACCAGCACATGAAACATGATACAACCTTGGCACAAGGCATTGTTGAGAAATGCAAAACAGAAAGTCTACAATGTAAAGGAAAAAGAATACATAAAAGTGGTGAGTGGAGAGGGCAAAAATTGTGAAAAAGATATTTGAAATAATAAAATTTAGGTTACGTTAGTATTACGCAGAAAGAAATAAGTGGAACATAAGGCCATTGCCAGGAAGAAAGGTATAAATTAGTCAATTAAGGTCACATTTATACCCATACAAGTGACAGAATAACAGATCATAACACATTGGAAAGGAAGAACTAAGGCAGCACTTATTAAATACATGTGCCTAAAAGAGATGTATAAAAAGAAAGAATTTGACTGGAGTTTGAGCCAAGACGTGAAAGAGGTGATGGAAAGAAATTTTTGCCTCATTGCTCACAGTGCTTATGTCACATTCCCTTTCTGCCAGAATTAGCTCGAGGAGAATGAAGCGATTTTCACATTGAGTCCTTTCAGCAGCTCCACCTGGTTTTCTTGCTCATTGTCAATCTCAAACCCCAAATGTTACACTCAACATGTTAACACCACATTTGTCAGACCCATGGAAAAGGTAAGGGAGGTCTTAGCAGTGTATTACCCTTGTTTTCTTTTTCAAAACCGTTTTTACGGGACACCCAGATTCTAGGGTTGAATGGTAAAACTCAACTCTGATGTTTTTTTTCACTACAGAAGGTGAAATGGATATGTAATAAATAGGTATTCACAGGTATCTCCAAATGAATCCAATAGTTTATTTTTGGATGTGCGATATTTGTTTATTTCCTATGGTTTATTCTTGATGAAACTCTTATTTCATAGCATTTTCTCTGTTACAAAGCAAGCATCAACATGGTAAGGAAGGAGACATAGGGTATTACAACAGAAAATGGAATCAGTTGTTTTTAGGAAAAAAATAAAAAAAATAGTTATTTCAAAATTGTTAATGAGAAAAAGCTAGCTGTCTTTTGAAAGTTAAGACTTATGCTTTGTAAACATAAAATTAGAGGCAAAAAACTTAAAACTGGAGTTTATGTCAAAGACATAAAAATATTTGAAGTTTATGTGTGAGATGTATTAAAATTGAGAATATAGCACCTTTTTCTTTTTTTTTTTATCAAGTACTTGGTCCATTTCTCACTTTTCTTGCCATAACTAAATCCATCAAAACATATCCTAAATCGTTAAATTTTATTCCATTTCCTAGATTACAGAAACTTCTGAATTTTGAACATATTAACTTCATATGTAGGTATCACAAAGTCAAAGCAGATATTTCTACAAAGACAACAGTGTGGTGAAGGCCTAGTGTGGGAGTGCTAAATCAGGGTGGTGGGGAGATATAATATGTAATACTTTCAACAATAAAGAGACATTTTTTAAAAAAATAAAAAAGAAAGAAAAACAGACTAATTTTATCTATTCATTTAATCCTCATCATCATAAATTATTCATTGAATATTTTAAAAAGATAAATACTACTTGGAATTGTGGGGTATGCCCTCTGCTGAATTTTTATTCAAAGAGTTTTAGCAAATTTGTTTAAAGTTTCAATACTTAGAAGACTAATATGATAAGTATATATTTGTAGTTAACATTTTCATATTTTGATTCTATGAATTAATATTTTAAATAACTATTATAAAGCACTCAAAATACAACTTAAAATATTGCTAAAATTTTAAGAGTAAAGTATGAAATTATTAATTTCTATTAATATTATTTGTTTAAAATCTGTTAATTTCAAGGCAATAGTATCATGCAGCAGTTTCAAAAAACATTTCATGCAACGCTATTTTCCCGAAAAATGTTTTATAGTAAGAGAATTTAGTGGCCCAAGAAATTTTGAATATGATATTTGGTGTCATAATACATATTAGAATATTAAGATCAAAGGCAATAGGATCACTCTAACTTGGCCTTAACTTGAACTTATATTTCATGACATTTTTTATCACACATGTGGAACAGTTTTCAGAACTGATGTTTGATGGAACAAGAAGACCACAGAATATGGTGTTTAAGAGGATACTCTGGGACCAAAATGTTTGGATTTTCATCTTGCCATCTTGGTGTTGTAACTTTATTATAAAGATAGTATGATGATTATATTAATTTATATATATATATATATATATATGAATGCTTAGAATAGTGCACTGCACAATGCTCACAAAAAAAATGATTGTCATAATTTGGTAACTTGGTTTGAAACTGTGAAATAACCTACAATTAATCCATATGTTCTTATTTTTTATTATATATGCATGTATGTGATGAATATATGTGTATATGTGTGTGTGTATATATATATGTATATATACATATATATACATATATATATATATATGCATGTACATACAACTAACCTAATTTAAAACCTATTTCAATAAGCCTTGCTTCCAAACATAGCACAACATACTTCCAATGGGGAACCATAACAAATAAAATTAGTCTCATTCATTCAGATAAAGTGTTTAGTGGGCTAAAGAGTTATCTTATCTAATAAAAGAGTAACATGCAAATGTGACCATACCTTGGCTCCTGACTGGCTATGCTACCAGCCAATCAGGAGCAGGGGCAAGGTCGAACGGCAGGAGGGCTGGACCCCGGGGGGTGGAGATGAAGCAGTAGCAGTGGTCAACGCCAAGAGGCCCTGGCTGCCTGAGCTTGGAGGCGGCCAGGGCTGGGGGTGGGGCGAGCACAGGAGCTCTGCTGCTTGAGCTTGGAGGCGGCTGGGGGGCAGGGCACGGTGAGCATGGGAGCGGAGGTGAGCACCCAGCCCCTGGGGTCGAGTGGTCTCAGGCAGCTAGAGCTGAGCTGAGCAGGGAGATGGCTGAGTGCCCAAGGCCTAAAGCCTCGCCAGAGGCTTTAGGCCTTGGACAGCCTGGGGGTGAGCCATCAGTTGGACATCCCTTAAGGCTCCCAGTATGTGAGAGGGGGCAGGTTGGGCTGAGGGACCCCCGCCCCTTGCATGAATTTCATGCACCGGACCACTAGTTTACTATATTTTCTTAAAACAAAACCATGACCTTTCAGGAACACTGTGTCTTAATAGCCACAATGAATTACAGGTCAGAGTTTCCAAGGACTTATCCCACCTCAACTCAGCACTCTCATTTCCATTCTACTCTACAGAACTCCTTAAATCTTTGTATTTTGAAAATGAATTTCTATATTCCATTTTATAACCAAAGCATAAATTTCTGAGAGTGGTTTCCTAATACACAGTCTGGTTACTCAATACATATGGTCTGTTCTGATTTCATTCCTAGGTTAGACATATATAACACTTTTATTAAAGCCTATGTGTTTATAACCAGTACAGCCACTATGGAAAACAGTATGGCAATTCCTCAAGAAATTAAGAGTAGAGTTATCATATGACATCTCCTAGATATCTACCCCAAACTTTGGAAACATTTATCATTTATTCACAAATATATATATATATATATTTACCCTATATTCATTATAGTGTTATACATGATGACAAAAACATGGAAACATCCAACATGTCCTTCAATAGATGTTTGATTAAACAATAGATGGTACATATATTTAATGGCTGAATATTACTAGTAATCAGTGATAAGAAAATATGTAATACTGCCATTTGAGATAATATGAATGGATCTTGAGAATATTATGCCAAACAAAATAAGTTGGACATCCTTAGCTGGTTTGTCTCAGTGGATAGAGCATTGGCCTGTGGACTGAAGAGTCCTGGGTTTCAATTCCAGTCAAGGGCATATACCTGGGTTGCAGGTTTGATCCCCAGCCCTGGTTGGGGTGAGTGTGGGAGGTAACCAATTGATGTGTATTTGTCATATTGATGTTTTTCTTTATGTGTCTCTCTCCTTCCTTCCACTCTCTCTAAAAATCAATGGATATACTTGGGTGAGGATTAACAACAACAAAACAACAAAAATAAGTTGGACAGAAAAAGTCAATAAGCATATGACTTAATTCATATGTGGGATATAAAGTGAAAGCAAGAAATGAACAGACAAGAAAAACAAAAACTCATATACATAGACAATAGTATGGTGGTTAACAGACCAAAGGGGATTGGAGGGTAGTAAAGGGTAAAGTGGGGTCAAATAAATGGTGACAGAAGAAGATTTGACTTTGAGTAGTGGGCACACAATGCTATCAATATACTGATGATGTATTATAGAATTGCACACTTGAAACCTATATAATTTTATTAACCAATGTCATTCCAATTAATTTATTTTTAAATTTTTTTAAACAAAAAAGCCTATACATTTATAGGAAGATTGAATTAAAATTTCTATATTGCCCATAAGTCGCTCATATTGTTCCCATATTGCTATAAATGAAAATTGTAGAAAATAACCCAGAAGCAAAAATATAAACTCATTTATTTTTTTTAACGAAAATAATTTTTATTTAAAAATATACACTATGGATCTAATGTATGTTGCCAAAAAAAAAGAAAAAGAAAAGAAAAAAAGAAGGAAAGAAATGTATTGGCTTACATACTTACACCATTCAAGCTGTGAAATTTGCCTTAGGTACCTCTGAATGCAAAGCCTTAAATCAATGCATCTCAGAGGGGGAAGCACCACCCTTTAGAATACATTTTGAGAACTTATGTGGGTTATGTTCAGTTATCACATTTGGGGGGTGACCACTACTAAAGTTTTATTAGTGGGGCCAAGAAGGTTAGACATTCTGCAATGATCAGGATTGTTCCACAAAAATGTATTGTCCACATCCCGCAGAGCTCTTAAATATCTTTCACACAGCCAAATGAATGTTTATAACTAACCCTCTAAATTAAAACTCCTTATATATAAATTCAAAACAGTTTTTTTAAACTTTAAAGGAAGTCAAATAATCAAGACATGTAAGTATTATATAAATCAAGGGAAGGTTAGTCTGTTAGAAACTTTACCAAGAACTGTATATCATTTTTAGTCTTCCACTACATGGGGCCAAATTTCTCATGGGATTTGAATCTGGATCTCAATTTGTAATTTTTTAAATATATATTTTATTGATTTTTTTATAGAGAGGAAGGGAGAAGAGAGGGATAGAAAGTCAAAAACATCTATGAGAGAGAAACATTGACCAGCTGCCTCTTGCACACCCCCTACTGTGGATGTGCCCACAACCAAGGTACATGCCCTTGATAGGAATCAAACCTGGGACTCCTCAGTCTGCAGGCCGAAGCTCTATCCACTGAGCCAAAATGATTTCGGCTCAATTTGTAATTTTTGTATGCACATTTGTTACAGAAGATATCTGAGACTCTTTTTCACAACCAGATAGAAATATTATTAAAATTAGTAGAGACATTTGAAATCTAGGCATCTCATTAAATTTTATTAATAAAAGTTTTCTAAACATAATTTATGTATTTGACTTCCTATTTTTTAGTATCACTACAACACAATGAAATATCTAATTGTGGAAAACCATGCTGAAGTTTATTTTTATTTTTCCTACATTTAAAACTGTTTTTGTGATGTTCCTAGACATGTGAATCATAATTTCTCTGTACGTTTTTATTGCTGTTCTTTTCCCCAAAACATTCTGCTTCTCCTGTCTTGTCTTGACCAATATGGTCTCCATGACCTATTTTTTTTTACATAATAGAAGCAAATTATATGCCTCAAAATATGGCAGAATTTTAAACCACAGATATATTTTGTGATTTTTTAAAAAATCCTTTTTTTTTAAAATCCCAGGACATTATATTAGAACATGGAAATCAACTATATAGACATTGGAATCAGAATGCCTTGTTTTAAATAATACCTAGTCTAGTGATTACAAGCTGTGGATTCTTGGGTAACTTCATACTTAAACCCTCTCTGCCACAGTTTCCTATGCAAAATAATGATTCCTGTGGCACAGGGTCATTCATATGAGGAGTGAATGCGTTAATAGATTTAAAAACCACGGAACTGAGCCAGATAGAACTATATAAATGAATGTTTGACGCAGAAAATATAAATCACTGTTTTCAAACTATACTGATGAATGGGCTGTAATGACTGGGAATGTCTGTGACAGTGACACCGAGCGTGTGTTGGGGCCATTGCTAAGATCATTCATCTCCAACAGATTTTGGTTCCAGACCGGAGGAGAAACGTGGAGATCAGCAGGCCTTTCTTAGCACAGAAGGTGGGGCGAGTGGCAGGAGAGGGCTGCCTTGCTTCCCTACAAATGTAAACACGCAGTGTAACCACACATGGACTTCAGTCATGGGGCCTGATCAATGCCCCCAAGTGCAAGTAATACTCGAAGGGGCGGGTAGAAACCCGGAGCGGACAGGGCGTGGCCTGGAGGCGTCAGCCATGCAGCAGGATGGAAAGCAGCTATTGGCACCACTGGCTTTGGAGTTGAAGGGGCTGTGCTTCCTGCACATCACTGGTGAGTCACTGCAAGCCCGCAGCACCCCAGCCAGGCCGGGCAGAGCCTGGGGAGGCCTTTCCCTCCTGGAGCAGCTCTTCCTAGGGTGATGCTGTCCAGTTGTTTTTTGTTTTTTTCTCCCGAGTGATTTAATTTTTATTAGAAAACAAGCTCTGGGTCTGCAGTTCCTGGATTCCCTGGGCGATAGCGATAGCATGCACCTCCAGGCCTTGCTGGACCCTCTTTCCCCTCCTCCTGCATTGAGCATCTGCTGCCCGGTGGTCAGTGTGCATCATAGCGACTGGTCGACTGGTCCTTCTGGTTGTTCTGCCATAACAGTTGCTGAGCTTATCTTTATATATATATAGATTGATTAAAATCATTTCCTATTTTTCTCTTATCACTTACAGATAAGTCTATTCTGTTATTTATTTATCCTCATATGGAGTTTTAGACCAATGTCTGCATGTATCTCTGCTTTTACTTTCTCCAAAACTTATACAGAATTGTTTCTAATGCTCTTCCCCCCTTTTTATTTTATACGTACTCATTATAATTAGTAAAATAATCTGATGACTTTGTCTTCTATGACAGTCAGCCTGAGCTTTTATAAACTAAAATAGAATATTTTATTACAAATTTATTTATTGTTTTTCTTTGATGTTAAACTTAAAACTTTAGGCTGACGATTAAGAAAAAAAATTGTTATTTGTGTTATAAATGTATTTTACTTCAGGACAGTAAATGAAATATTTAAAAAATCTGCATATGTATAGAAGCTTAATATATTAAGTGTCTGACCATTAGGTTAAGCATTTGGTTGATCTCTTGACCAGTCTCTATGACGCACCATGGAGCGAATTCTCCAACTTGTAGGTTAGCTTGCTGCTGGGGTCTGTGAGATGGGTCAGATTGCCCTAGAACCAACCTCCCACGGCCCCTCTACAGCTTCTATAACATTTCTTCTAATTAATTTCTTTTCAATGTGCGTGGATTTGTGCACCAGGTCTCTAGGATTGTTATAAACATGTTTTTGATTAGGTTGAGACATTGTGTGTAAGGGTACAAAGAAATTCCAAAGCATCTTAGTCCTTAGCTTCTGGGCTAGGCTTTTATTATCATGCTTGTAGATAATATTGAGAGATGATATAACTCTTCAGAGTTAAGAAACTACCTACAACTCTGCATCTAGGAAGAAATGAGAAATTAGGTTTCTTTACTTCTACTAAACTCTATAAAACTATCGTTGAAGATAACTATCATACTGAATTTTTTACAAATTACATGTACTAAATGAAAATACAGGGTTAGGAGAAAGTAATCAATATATAAATCTTTGTCTTAAATTCTTATACTCTTATGTTTTAAGGTAAAACATGGTGCTTTTGAAACTTTTCTGATGACTCCATTTAACTCTGAAAAACCACAGAGCAGTTTGTTTTAGTTAATTCTACCACTCACCTTAGTTCCTGCCTAAGAGACCTTAAGACTTGACACACCTTAAGAAATAATTGGAATCATGAATCATGTTTATCTCCAACTCAATAAAAGACTCAGCTATGCGATGTGTTGAGAGAAAAACACAACCCCAAACCAAAATTTCAAATTCCTCTGTCTTTAGACTTAAAGAGTCTTGAGTAATAGTACCTCACTCCTTCAGCTGAAAGAATGAGGTCCCAACAGCAGTTTTAGCAAGCCCCCAGTGAAATTATAAAGCATTTTTAAATGGATCCAATTCTTCTAAGTTTTAATAATAAAATGAGCCTTGTTCCTGGAATTGTGGTCTAGAAATGATGTGCAGTGACTGGCCTATGTAATATCTAAGTCTGTGGAATATTAATCTACAGAATGATTGGTTGCTTATTGCAAATTTGGTCGGAAATTTGGCAGTGCTGACTCTGGTACAGTCATTCTCTCTGTTCATTATCTTGTAGGCGCACTGCCTACTAAAAGGGTCATGAGAGCAATGCGCTCTAACTTAGGCTTTCTTGCAGCTGCAGTTCTACCTAATTTGTACTTTGGCACTCGAAAGATTATAATAAATGAAGTGCTGCTTTCAAAGTTTCAGACACACCAATTTTTCCCCTGTTTGGCAAAGGTGGATTTAATTTGACTTTCACGAGTGCAAAATCCGTCTCCTTAGAAGTTGGTCAAACTATTAATTTTATGGCAGGGACAACTGAGTACAGTAAACCTTTTCACAAAGCCAGACAGCTTAACCTAATTAAAGGGTTGTTTTGACAGGTGGTTTAAGGTAGAATGAATACTATCAAGAACATTTCAAGAAATGAGTTTGATGAATGCCCAGTGTGTGCATGCAGGTGAAAATGTGTTTTGGAAGGGTGTGATGACAGGTCTGTGTCCAAAACGGTACACCTCAAGATTCATCCGTGCACTTTTTTGGCAATTTCTTTCTCTTTTATAGATATTTTAAGAAGATGAATCACATCAAGTTCACACGGATATCAAAAGATATTAGCAACTAACATTGACCATTAAAATGATTACATAATAACATGCTTGCTTCTAAGAAAACCTAAAGTATCTCTTTAAGAAGTTGGAGATATTTTGGGACAGAAATTTAAACTTGGAGTTGAGATTTTTCTGAATATTAGTAAAATCCCTGATGCTTGGTATTCATATGGAGTATTGGAAACAGGAAATATAGAGTCCACTGGTAGCTTGTTCTGTGATGATTTGATTAGTTAACACACAACTGTTGGGCAGCTTTTCATGTCCTTTCAGGCAGGTTTTAGTAATAAAAAAACAAAAAACAAAAAACTTTATCAGTCTTCCAGATTATTTTTCAAGAATATGGTCTCAAGGGAAGAGTCTGTGGAATTTGCTCTGATAGGTAATCGTGTGGTCTTTCACCCCGTGTGCAACAGGACTGAAACTCAGAAGGCAGATTCTTGACACATTTCCATTCCTCACTCTGTGTCTTCTGCCTGTCTCCTCAGTAGAAAATGTAAATGTAATTAAGGCAATACAAGGTTCTGGGCCTCAGAAAACAAAATGACAACAAATCAATAGAGGTGCCCAGTGGTCACTTGATCATTAGATGGTATGTTTACCTGAAAAGTGATGAAATTCTTCAAACAACATCTTGATGTGTCAAGACTTTCAGAGGGGCCTGACTTAGATAGCATATTCCTCTTTTAAATTGCTTCTTTATCTCTCTGATGGTGGATAACAATCTCTTAAATAAAATTCATGAGATTTTCCATTTTCATTTTGTCTGTACCTATAAAACCTAAAAAAACTCAAATTGTCAATAGTTGAAGTGGCAGTATTGTTGATGACAAGATTGGTGATACCTTAACTTGCTCAAAGTCATATACCATAAATTAGTCTGTAAGTTGATTCATGCAATTGAAATTCAATCCATGTCTTTAAAATGTGAGACATACTCTTAACAATTATGGTTATCCAAATATTTACTTAGCAAAATTTTTCATTATTCAAATTTAATTAAACAATTTAATATAAAATAAATTCAAAACAATATTTTTCCATTCAAAATGTGTTTAGGCTAAAATAGAACTAACCTCATTTCTAAAATACAGCTTTTACATAATTTATCATTATGAGGGCAAAGAAATAAGATGAAAATCCTAACTATATTGAGGTTATATATAGAAAAATTACTGCCAGAACCATAAAAACATCTTTACTGATTTTAAGAAAACTGACCTAGGTTTTTTCCTGGTCTTTTTGAGACAGGTACCATCTGAGAAAAAGTAGAAAAATCACACTTTTGCCACCATAAGAACAGGACCAATGATTCGTGATTTGGGAACCAGTTGCAAAAGGACCCTGAGCCATTTTGTCTCATTATATCTTGGTTATATCTTACCTACACTAAATATACCCTGAAGACTCAGCAAGATGTTACTAAAATGAAGGAAGTTTTATAAACCATGTAAAGTAGTCAGCAGGAAGTAAAATGAAAGTGTGAGTTTTGCATGCATTAAAAATGTATAGATTCAGTGAATAAAGAGACATTATTGACAGCTAAGATAACCAAAAGAGAAAATTCTTGATAGCAGATAACTTTAACATTAAGTTTAACAGCTAGGAATATCAGAAAACTAGGTAATAGTAGTAGTGTCAAAAATAGACATTGTTAGAATAGTAGAGATTGCTTGGATCCAAACTTATGAAGGGTGTTATGTTTGTTATCTTTTAATTTATATTTAGATTCACACACATTATTAGACAGAGTACAGGCACAAAGTCAATATCTTTTGCAGTATACTGACATGGGTGAAAATTGTTCTTTCTTAGAATAAGGTATGTAATCACACATACACACTTACTAGACCCTTATCAAATAAAATATTTGCAGATATTTTCTCCACTTTATCTTACCATTCTCTTGATTGTGTCATTTGATACATAAATTCTGATGAAGTTCAACTCATTTCTTTTTTTCTTTTGTTTCATGTTCTCTCAACACAGGTGAAGGCATTAATGAATGTTCTTTAAAAATGGCATCTGCATGAACTTCCCCAAAACACAAATGGTATTTATTATTGAACCCATGTAAATACAGATGAATAATTTCTCATAACCAATTGCAAAATCCAAAAAGATATTAAATGGAAATTTTTGTAACTCAGTTGAGACTTAAATCTATCTTAAATGATCCTGAAGCTAGATTTAGTCTTGATTTATCCCACTTGGTAATACTTGTCTATTCTGCCCTAGAAATACTAATGTGTTTGATTATTAATTGCTACCTCAGGCCTCATTGGATCCAATAACTGGTATATGGACTGAATTACCTTTCCAAAATCCAAAATATTCTGAATATATCTTCCCCCAAGAGATTCTGAAAGGACTTGTGATTTTATAGTGACAATAGCCACTAATAATGGGATAATACTATTTTAGTTTCTAAAGTGCTTTCCTACAGATTATCTCATATAAACATCACCAAATAGTTTTATATGGGGTGCTATTCCTATTTTACAAGTAAGAATAATTAGTCTTTTTAAAAAATATATATTTTATTGATTTTTCACAGAGAGGAAGGGAGAGGGATAGAAAGTCAGAAACATCGATGGGAGAGAAACATCGATCAGCTGCCTCTTGCACACCCCCTGCTGGGGATGTGCCTGCAACCAAGGTACATGCCCTTGACCGGAATCGAGCCTGGGACCTTTCAGTCCGCAGGCCAACGCTCTATCCACTGAGCCAAACCGGTTCAGCAGAATAATTAGTCTTAAAGAAGTAAAATGACTTTCTCAATGGTGATAATGTCAGAACCAAGAGGTTAAATTCCATGTCTTCTGGCCCCCAAGCCTAATAGCATGGCTTCTATCTGACAAGCACCCAGGAGGAGATACACTAAGTTGACCTTTGTGCAATGTCATTCCCTACAAAGAACGTGTTAGAGTCAAATTTTAAAGATTTTTCGTACAAGAAATAGTCAAAGTGAAGTGAAAAGAAGTACAAAGGTAAGAAGACACATATTTTCAGGAAAATGTAAACAGAAAAGCATAGTATAATTAATACTTAGAGTTCTAAACTCTCAGAGACACATGGAGAAGATACTATCAGTATCCCTACTTTGCAACCACAGAAACTGAGGCAGATTATGCACTAACTTGACCGTGGTTTGCCAGCTTAAGGAAGAGGCAAAGTTGGATTTCAGAGTTATGTCCATATCATGTCACACTATTAGTATCATGAAATAAAACATAGAATAAACAGGCATTTTTTTGTGAATGAAAAATGTAATGCATCAACTATACTAATAAAAGAGAAAGATGAAAATTGACCATACCCTCAGGAATGAGTATGCATATTATCTCAACAAAGATGGTAGGTTAATTTGCATACACAGGTGCTGAGTGGCTGGAATGGGGTGGGACACTTGTGTTGTCGCCATCGTGATGATGCAGGTGTTCCACACCAGCCCCAGCAGCTCTGGGCCTCAGATGTGGGAAGGGAGAAAGGCTGCTCTAGGCTGGAGAGAAGGCAGTGCTGGCAGCCAGGGGAAGTAAGGCCCATTCTTGCATGAATCTTTGTGCATCCGGCATCTAGTGATAATATAAAACTAAGTAACTGATGAACTCAGAATATGGAATATTGCCACAGATAAAACAGGTAGAAAAGTAACCTGAAACCAACAATATGTATTGAAGTCAGTTATATAAATTGACAATAATGTATTAACATAATTGTCTTTGATAATGTAGGTAATAATTATATTTGTTAATTTAATATATTTGCATATTTATTAATGTAATATATTTGTATATAAACTCCATTATTTTCATTCAAAGGCTATAGTTTCTTTAGAAATATATTAGTATATGGACTATTTCAAAATTTTATCCTTTTGACTTACAAAAAATAGTAGAGTTCAAAAGCATATTTTCTGGAGTCTATATATTTTTTTACTGCAATAGAATATAACTTTAAACTAATAAAAGTTAACTACCCTCCAACAAGAAAAAACAAAATTACCCTTATCCAAATAAATCAATAAAAATTTCCAAATACTTAATATTTAAAACGAATTTCCTAAATTTTTTTGCCAAACAGGAAATAAAATATGTGGTTTTAATGACAATAATGCATATATAAAGATTCCTTTATTTCAGGATGTATAAAGAAGACCAATTATATAATTTAGTGTTTTTATTGTTAAAGAAAAAAATAAATAAATGAACTACTCAAACATGAGAAGTTGCATACACACACACACACACACACACATTCATATTCACCTACCCCTAAGGAGAACTGGCACCAGGAGAAAATGAACATATTTTAAAAATTAAAAGATGACTAAATGTTTTGAAAAATAAACCACCGGCAAGGCTCTTCTTAGAAAAAGGAGAAATACAAATGCTTACTATTATAAAATGGAAGGTAAAACCCATGTTAAAAGCACTTTTTATCGCCATCATTCCTAGAAAGCTTTGCAGAAAATTGTAGTAAACCATAAAAGAATAGATACGTCTATGTAATTTCATTAGTATTAAAGCTGAGAAAAATGTACATATATGAAAAGATGTTCAATTACAATAGTAAATAGAAAAAAACATAAACAATTAAAACAATAGAACATTACTTTCAGCTATAAGATTTACCAAGATTTGACAATAGTGATACTACCCACTATTACTGAGACAATTAAGGAAAAAATCATGTGTGGGTCATGAATGTTAAAATCAAGTGCATATTTTTCTGTAAGAATTTGTTACAGAAATACTGTAGGACTCCTGAGCCAAAAATTCTTATCTAAGGATTTGATATAAGGAAGTAGTAATAATAAAATGTGCACTCAGACATATGTATAAGAATCCTTATTGCAGATTTGCGTTTTTTAATATCTAATAATATTGGCATGGTTAAATCAATTTTGTTATAACTATGTCTATATGAGGGTGTGAAGAAAAAGGAATCCTCGTGCACTGCTGTTGCAAATGCAGACTGGTGCAATCACTGTGGAGAACAGTATGGAGTTTCCTCAAAAAACTAAAATGGAACTCCCACTTAATACAGTAATCCCACTACTAGGAATATATCACAAGAAATCAGAAACACCAATCAGAAAGGATATATGTACCCCTATGTACATAGCAGCACAATTTACCATAGCTAAGATTTGGAAATAGCTTAAGTGCCCATCAGCAAATGAGTGGGTTGAAAAACTGGTGTATCTACACATGGAATACTATGCTGCTGTAAAAAATAAAGAAATTTTATCATTTGCAACAGCATGGGTGGACATGGCGAGCATTGTGCTAAACAAAATAAGCTAGTTGTAGAAAGATAAATATCACATGATCTCATTCATTTGTGGAATATATTGAACATCATAAACTGATGAACAAAAATAGATCCAAAGACCCAGAAGCATCCAACAGACTGTCAAACTTCTGAGGGAAGGCAAAGAAGGGTGTGTGTGTGTGTGTGTGTGTGTGTGTGTGTGTGTGTGTGTGTGTGTGGAGAGGGAGTAAGATATCAACCAAAGGACTTGTATGCATCCATATAAGCATAACCAATGGCTACAGACACTAGGGGGGTGAGGACATGTGCTGGGTGGTAAGGGAGGCTGGGGAGCGGTCAATGGGAAAAAAAGGAGACATATGTAATACTATATGTAATAGTTTAAACAATAAATAATTTAAAAGAAAAAATAAGCTTAGAGGACAAGATTGAAATGTGTTTGGTGAGTGACTTCCACTGGATGATAAACAAAAGAAACCTGCTTTATGGACAATTTATTTTCTTCCTGCATTCACCATAGCAGCCTGCATTTATCTGAAAACTTGGTCTTTTGGAATAGAAAATCTTTCTCTTGCTGAAATGAAGACTGGGCCCTAATTGACTCTTTTGGAACGGTAGCTTTTGGGGTGATTTATCCAGTAAGATTCCTGAGAGTTCCTGCCAGAGCACCTGGCCAACATTTGACACTCGATGACCCCTCTCAGATCTGAGCAGAACACAGCGAGCACTTGGTGGATGGGCTGCATCTTGTAAATAGCTCCCTTCAGACCAATTTTGGCAGGCACACACCACATGAGCCTATTTCCCAGCCTGTCATATTCCATTGAAAGTACTGATGCAGAATGATCAATGAAGAGAAACTGGGCCTGTATCAATATTCTGAATAATTCCAACTTCTGGCCATTACAAACATGGTTTTTGGAAATATCTTATGCATATGCTTTTTTAAAAATTTCTTTATTGATTAAGGTATTGCATATGTGTCCTTATCCCCCTAATACTCCCCAGCCCCCTGCTCATGCCCTCACTCCCCAGTTGTCTGTGTCCATTGGTTAGGCTTATTGGCATGCATACAAGTCCTTTGGTTGATCTCTCCCCCTTACCCTTACCCTCCCCTACCTTCCCTCTGAGGTTTGACAGTCTGATAGATGTTTCTTGTCTTTATGCCTATCTTACGCTTATACTTTTGTTTTTCTGTATGTAAGTAGCTGCAAGATAGATCTTCAAAACTTGTTCAAAGTTTTTGAATGCTGAGTACCTTTTGTTGCCCATTTCCTGTTCACCTGTTGGCCATTTGTATGCATTTTTTTAAATGTAATCCTCAACTGAAGACATGATGAGAGGAAGGGAGAGAGAGAGAGAGAGAGAGAGAGAGAGAGAGAGAGAGAGAGAGAGAGAGAGAGAGAAATTCATTGCCTGATTGCCTTCCGCACATGCCTCATCTGGGGATCAAACTATAACGTATGTATCTGCCCTGTTCTAGAATCAAACCAGCAACCTATTGATGCACAACACTGTGCTCAACCAATTGAGCAATTCTGCCAGGGCTATATGTCTTTAGATTAATGTTTATTCATGTATTTTGACCATTTTTTAAATTGGGTTGTTTTGTTGTTATTAAAATATATGTTTCTTGTACATTTAGGATGTTATTCTTTTACCAGATATACCATTTGCAAACATTTTCTCCCATTTCTAAGTTGCTTTTCACTCTGTTGACGGCTATCTTTGCTGTGCAGAAACTACTTACTTTTGCTTTTGTTGTCTGTGCTTTCAATGTTATGACCAAAAGCTAATGTCAGGAAGTTTTCCCCTATGTTTTATTCTAGTAGTTTTGCTGTGTCAGGTCTTACATTTAAGTCTTTAGTCCAATTTGAGTTGAGTTTTGTACATGGTGTGGGATAAAGGTACATTTTCATCCTGCTGCTTGTGAATATCCAGTTTTCTTACCACCATTTACTGAAGAGATGATCCTTTCTTCATTGTGTGTTCTTGGCAACCTATCAAAGATCAGGTGACCATAAATATGTAGGTTTATTTCTGGGCTCTCCTGTTCCATATGCCTGCTTTTATGTCTGTATCATACTGTTTGATTAACAAAGATTTATAACATATTTTGATATCAAGAAGTAAGAAATACAAATCAAAACCAAAATGAGATATCCCCTCATACCTGTTTGGATTGCCATTATAAAAAATTAAATATAACAAATGCTGGTGAAAATGAAGAGAAAAGGATTTCCTTATACATGGTTAGTAGAAATGTAAATTGGAATAGCCTTTACAAAAAACAGTTCAGAGTTCCTAAAAATAAATTAAAAATAGAACTACATATGATCCAACAATTCTACATCTGAGTATATATTCAAAAGTAATGAAATCTGGATCTTGAAGGGATATCTGCACTCACATGTTCATTGCAATATTATTAACAATAACTAAGTTATGAGAACAATCTAAATGTCCACCAGTAGATGAATGGATGACAAAATAAATGGTATACATATACAGTGGAATGCTATTTAGTCTTAAAAAAGAAGGGAATGCTGCCATTAGTAACAATATGGATGAACCTGGAAGACATTATTTAAAGTGAAATATGCCAAACACAGAAATAAAAATACTGCATGATCTCTCTTATGTATGTGGAATCTAAAATATTCAAATTCATAGAAGCAGAGAATATAATGCTGGTTGCCAGAGGACGTGGGGGGAGGGAGAAAATAAGATGTTGATCAAAGTTTTACCTAGGCAAGATGAATGAGTTCTGAAGACCTAATAATATTTAACAGTATTGTACTGTATAATTGAAATATGCTGAGGATAGGGCTTAAATCTCCATGCATACAAGCACACATACACATAATAGTAATTATATAGGGGTATGATGAGTTATTTAGCTTGACTGTGATATTTTCACAATGTACACATAAGTTAAAATATCAAGTTATACATGATGAATATATAATTTTTGTATATTAAAGGTATCTCAAAGGAGTTAAAAGGGAAGACAAATATGTACATGCTGTAAATCTTCTTCTTTCCCACCTTGTTTCTCCTGGGTCTTTGTACTTAATTTATTTGTTATCACCTACATTCTATGATAGCTATACTATTGTTCTTATAGAAACTGTAGTGATAATTTTGAAAAAAAATGAAGAAAGCTTATCTGCCACAATATTTCTATATATTGGCAGTAATAAAAGTAACTACAATGAATTGTCATAAAACATGGTTGAGTCTCAATGGACTTTGTTAACTTTTCAAATTAAATTTTATTGATATTTTATAGCTTCACAGTGAGATTTTACAATGCTGTCTTTTGGTAAAATTATTTTATAAAACTAACCCTGTGAACTAAATTAATTATTTTAAAACTTAACCCCATATAAAAATATTCTCTGGTTCTTAGATTTAAAAATGTGCAATGAAAATTTAAGCAATCTACATATTGTTGAATAAAATGTATGAAGTTGAATTATTTATTAAGAATATTATTATGATTTAATAATACAAATTACTATTCATACAAAAGTTTCAAAGATCATAGACTAGCCAGATGATTGAAAATATAACATGGTTTCTTAGGTTTTGCCTCCATCATTTAGATCAACATTAAGCTGAAATAAATATAGTATTTTTACCCGGTTATATTACTTGCTACCATATTTCCTAGGAAAGCCATACTTATAATGAGTGGATCTAGTACTCCATGGATATAAAAGAAAGGTTGCAATGAATATGCCCCCCTTTTCAAAGACTAAACAAATTTGACATTAAAAATATTAAGTGAAGAGCTTTAATTGTCCCCTTCATTGAATTCCTTAAGAATAATTAAAAGTTAAAAAAATGAGTTTTTTTGTGGGTGATGGATAAGCTAAAAACAAAAAGAGAAGAAACCCATGGACATGGGCAACATTGGGGTGATTACCAGGCAGGAGTTTGGAAGGTAGAGGAGAATATAGGAGCAATAAATGGTAATGAACAGAGACTTTTCTTGGGGTGGTGAATATACAATACAGTGCACAAATGATGTAAAATTGTGCATCTGAAACCTGTGTGATTTTGTTAACCAGTGTCACCTCAATGAACTCAATAAAAAAGGAAAAGGAAAAGAAAATAATCCATGTGATGCATTGGTTTAACAACATGAGGATCAATTCAAGAGGGTTTGTATTAAGTAAAATCTGACTTATACTAAGATGCAGACTTTAGTAAAGCTAACAAATATTTTTTACACACACACACAAAAAAATGTATTGGCGCATTATGTAATTCTCTGTAGAGGATATTCATAGATTCCTTCAACTCTATACTTTCAATCTGGAGACATTTGTTCTAACAATGCTGCTGACTGTATTTTCTTTTAAAGCTTTATTGAGATATAATCTATAATAATAAAAACATAATAAGCTAATTATACCAGACAGCTGAATGACCTTCCAGACTTCATTCTGGACATCCTTCCAGATGAAGCTGCCATAGTGGGAGACAAGGCAGAGGAGGTTAAGGGCAATCAAGCAGGCAGATGAGCAGTTAGGGGCAATCAGGCAGGCAGCCGAGTGGTTAGGAGCCAGCAGTCCTGGATTGTGAGAGGGACCGCAAGGATTGGGCCTTAAATGGCAGTCAGACATCCCCCAAAGGGTCCTGGATTTCAAGAAGGTACAGGCCGGGCTGAGGTAACTCTCCTCCCCCTGTGCGCGGATTTCATGCATCAGGCCTCTAGTTTCAATATAATATAATTTACTGTTTTAAACAACTCAAGAATATACTTAGTATAGCCACAAAGATGTAATCATAATGAATTTTAAAACGTTTTAAATCACCCCCTAAAAGCACCCCATTCCCATTAGCAGTTACCTCCCATTTCTATCCAACTCTACTGTTCCTTCCCTCTAGCAATCATTAGCCTACTTTCTCTCCAGATTTTCCTTTTCTGGACACCTCACATAAATGGAATCATAAAAGATGTGGTCACCTTTAGATAACATTTCAAGCTTTATCCATGCTATAGCATGTACCAGTACTTGATTCCCTTTTATTTGCACAAAACTTTTAATTGTATGGATACACCATTTACCTATTCATTAGTTGATGAACATTTAATTGTTTCTACCTTTTGGCTGTTATGAGTCATGCTACTATGACAACTTTCTCCTATCTATCTTTCTTATTTTTTTTTTTTAATTCTCACCAGAGGGTATTTTTCTCATTGATTTTCTAAAGAAGAGTAGAGGGTAAGGAAGAGAAGGAGGAGGAGGAAGATGAAGAGGAGGAGGAAAAGGAGAAAGAAGAGGAGGAGAGAGAGAGAAACAGAGATATGAGAGAAGTTGCCTCTTGCACATGCCCCTCCTGGCCTACCTGGTCTGGGGGACCTGCAATCAAGGTATATGCCCTTGACTGGGAATTGAACACATGACCCTTCAGTCTGATGGCCAATGCTCTAACCACTACACAAAACTGGCCAGGGCCTCCTGTATATCTTTATGAAAGAAGCCTTATTAATTTTTAAATAGATAAATAGAAACAAAATTCAGATGTGTCCTATCTGATCAAAAAATAAAGACCAATAAAACTACAGATCAATTGATAACTCTATGTACTATGTTTTAGAGGGAAGGCTTAGAATAGAAGTGAGTAGCTTCAGGCCATGATTCCTGGTAATAATGTTGCTCAAATAATTGAGCAAGAATTTTCTTTAAAGGGCCACTCTGGGTTAAGCATGAAATTTAATTAACTAATTAAAATCTAATATGTATTATCGCTAAGCTGCTAGTTCCAAACAGAACCTGGGGTAATGAGGCCACTCGAATATGTCTCAGAGCTCTTGCCTTCAGGGCTCTACTGAAAGAACCAGCATTTTGAATCTGAAGTGGAAGCTGCAGTGAAACATATTTCACATAAGAAAGTTCCCTTAAATGCAAGTGAACTGTCTGCATGGTTATGAAACATTTAGTTCCTATTTGATCTTTCCCCACAAGTAGTCAGAAAATAAGCTTGGCTAATACTACTCAGCAAATTCTCTCAAGGGCAAGGATTCACACCATGAGTTTTCCTCAGGTCTGATGACTAAATCCCTCAGTTCATTTATTACCCAGGCACTATCTGTTCTCTGGGGGCAGCATGGAATCGAAAGGAAATTCTTTGTAGTTAGAGGTTGGGTGATGAATGTGCATCTCTTTCCCCAAAGCTGCATTTGTCACATCGGCCCAGAATAAAGACAGCCGACTAAAAACCTTCTCAATGTTGTATAGTAAAAGATAAGGGAAAGGCACCATTGAAAGGTCAGAGAACAGAAGAATGCATTTCAGCGCTCACTGCTAATACCCACAAAATAGAATGTCAGCCCTGTTCTCTTCTAACTTTACGGTAATAGTGCTTTTTCATTTTGTAAAGGAAATTATAGGTTTCATTGGAAAACCTAGCCACTAGAGGGTCCCTCTGTTCAAAATCACAGCATATAATGTTGAAGAATTTCCACACAGATGATAGATATAGATAGATACATAGATAGATAGATAGATAGATAGACATATAATTACAGAATTGAAAATATGAATAAAAGTGAAAGTCAGGAATTAAAAGGTAGTTGAGAAGGATTGCTTTAACTCACTACTCTTTGCCTATATTCTGCTACAGGCTGTTGGCTGTGTACCTTAAATAAAATTCCTCCTCTTTGGAGGAGAAGAAAATAATTTTGCTTCAAAATGTACTATAGCATATTAATAATTATTATTTCTTGCTGGCTACTCTAACAGAGCAAAGATTGTTTAAAGGCAACTGGTTGCATTATCCTCAACCCTTATCCTCCCATGGGAACCCTGATAGCTAAGGTGGAAAAAAAATATGACATATTGTGATATATATGCAAAATATATATTTTGGTTAAGATGACTCACAGCTGCCAAAATAATAGAAATGTCCTCATTGATGAAAGTCATAAAGGTGTCTTTCCTTAGGTTAGTGAGGAGACTTTTAGAACCCACCTGAGAATAGGGACTGGTTGCCAGGAAAACCAGCCATGTAATTGGAACTTCAGTCTCACCCACATATCCCTGGACCTCCTGGGAGAAAGGAGGGGATGGTGGTTGAGTCCATTGCCAATGGCCATTGATTTAATCCATCATGCCTAAATAATAAAGTCTCCATAAAGACCCAAAAGGATTTGGAGAGCTTTCAGATTGACCAACATGTGGAGGTCTGTGGAGAGTGTTGCTCTCAGAGGTGCATGGAAGCCACACTCTGTCTCCATAACTTGCCCTGTGCATACATCTCTCCCACCTGGCTATCCCTGAACCACATCTTTTTGTAAGAAACTGGTGATGTGGTAAGCAAAATGTTTCTTTGAGTCCTGTGAGCTGCTCCAGCATAGAAATTGAACTCAAAGAGCTGGTCATGGAAATCTCTGATTTATAATCTGATGGTCAAAAGTATAGGTAGTAACAGGGGGAACTGCTTTTGACTTGAGATATTAGGCTTAAATGCAACTGATTTAGAAAACCTGTGAGCTCTTACCATAGACTGAATTTTTCCCAAATAACATTCCTCCTACACATTTGGATGTTTATATATGTGGCCCAAAAGATGTTCTGTCTCCCTTGCTTTGGAACTGGAAGTGAACTGATAAACAATGGAGTTAAATCTTAAACATTTCCTTTTCTCATTTAGAAGTGTGAGAGGTCCAAATAATTGCTACATCCCAGACCCTTCTCAGCATTGCATGTCTAAAGCATTTTAGATCCATTTTTAGCTTTGCTGACAGGGGGAAATATACAGTATTTTCAGGCTGGCTGAGTCAGATTGGGTAACTGGCCCTGTGTGTGAAAACTGGTTAAGCTGGGGAAGATTTCATGGCTGTTGCTTTTGTTTATAGTGGGCATTTTCCCCCTATAAATGATGTTCTGAAGTCTTCTTTTTTTATGCATTTAAATTTAGTCATTCTTTTAGACTATTAGCATCTTAAAATATCTTAAAAGTCTTTAGTCCTCCCAAAGACTGACACTGCTGAACTAGAAGACTCTTTAACCAGCATAAGAGAAGATTTTCATTTGGCCCATAGTCACATGCATATCATCTTACAATGTATCTTCATTCTCATTATAATACTAGAGGCCCAGTGCACAGAATTAGTGCATGGGGGATGGGGGGTGGGAGGATGTCCCTCAGCCCAGCTTGCACCCTCTCCAATATGGGACCCTGAAATTCATTCACAGGGGGCCGGGGGATATCCCTTACCCCAGCTTGCACCCCCTCCAATTTGGGACCCCTCGAGGGATGTCTGACTGCCCATTTAAGCCTGATTGGGATTGGGCCTAAATGGGCAGTCGGACATTCTTCTCACAATGCGGGACTGCTGGCTCCAAACAGCTAGCCTACCTGCTTCACTGATTGCCCCTAATCACTTCTGCCTGCCAGCCTGATCACCCACTAACCACTACCCTGACAGCCTAATTGATGTCTCACTGCTCCCCTGTCAGCCTATTTGTCCCCAACTTTCCTCCTCTACCAGCCTAGCCACCCCTAACTGCCCTCCCCTGCAGGATTGATAGCTCCCAACTGCCCTCTCCTGATGCCCTGATGGCCCACAACTGCCCTCCCTTTCAGGCCTGGAACCTCCCAATGGCCCTTCCCTGCTGGCCATCTTGTGGTGGCCATCTTGTGTTTACATGGGGGTGAGATCTTTGACCACATAGGGGAAGCCCTCTTGTATGTTGAAGTGATGGTCAATCTGTGTATTACTCTTTTATTAGATAGGATAGAAGCCTGGTGCATGGGTGGGGGCCGGCTGGTTAGCCCTGAAGGGTGTCCTGGATCAGGGTGGAGGTTCCCTTAGGGTGTGGGGCGGCCTGGGGGAGGGGCTTATGGTGGTTTGCAGGCTGTCCACGCCTCCAGTGACCCAAATGGAGGCCTTGGGATCTGAAATTAATTTATGTTCTACAATTGAAACTTTGTAGCCTAGAGCTCAGCCAAGCCTTCTGCTCACATAATCGTGACAGCCATTTCTGTTTGAAACTTTTTAGTCTAGAGTGAAGGGTTAAGTGCTAGGGCTACAGAAGTTTAACTTCTTCCATCGCCCCGGCAACTCTAGCCTCTTCTCTCTCCAGCTCTGTGACTGACTTCAGATTATGTAACTTTTATAATTGAAACTTTGTACTATTGAGGCCTCCCCCGGCAAAGGCAGGTGGAAAGCTTGGCTTCCTCCATTGCCAGGGAAACCCAAACCTCCTTCCTGCTCTCAGTGGCTGCAGCCATCTTGTTTGGGATTTATTTGCATAATTTGCTCCTGCTTGGCTGGTGGGTATGGTCTTTTACCACCCATCCCCGGGGGCTGGGTGCTCACCACCACTGCCATTTCATCTCCACCCCAAGGCCCATCCCCACTCCTGATTGGCTGGTAGCATAGCCATTCAGGGGCAAAGGTAAGGTCAAATTTGCATGTTACTCTTTTATTAGATAGGATAAACTACTGTGAATTATTATTTATGGAACTTTTTGCCATGCATATAAGAAAGTGGAGAGCTTATATTTAAAATATGTCTTCTTGACTTTCATACATTAAATCACTCATCCATTCATGCAATGATGATATGCCTAAATGTAGAAGACATTGTACTTTTCAAAAACCACAACATTGTCTATGATTGGACTCTATATTCACTCAATTAAACAGTCCTCACATTGAGTTATATGTGTTTGTTTCTCTGGTCTCTTTCTGTGTAGAAAGTAGGCATCATTGAGGGGGAGATTTTGCTTGTTCATCTTCATATATCCTGCACCTAATATTACACAGTGACATCTGTCCCTCATTTTCCTCCTTCCTCTGTGCATCTATCAGGTCATTCATTCTTTAAATTTCAAACCCATACTAAAGTTTTGCTCTGTATGGGACTCAAAAATGAATCTGGCATTGTCCTCCCCCCTACAATTGATCATTGGCCAGTGACGACTCACTTATGCTTAAACAAAGAGTAAAACATAATATTTTTTACTACAATGATAGGGATGCCCAGAGAGGGCTTCTCAGAGGTTAAGGTTCAAGCTCATTTTTTGTTTTGTTTTTTCTTTTACTTTCTGAGGCTCCAAGTATAAAATGAAATTTTTCTAAATGCCATCTTAGTAGTTACAACAAATACTGGTTTATTTTAAATGCTTTCATATTAATCACACAAAATGCAATCATAACATTGCTACTTGCAAATATGAAGATTTCTAACATATCCATAGGTTACTATAGGCTGAACTTCCCTGTAATCGAATGGTGTTTTAGGAATGGGTATTCCTGTGTGCCCATAAGGAGGCCATGTATGAGGCAACCAGAAGGATTAGCCAAGGGAGGGCTACATACAAGCAATCAGGATGATCTCTGTGCAAGAATCGTTCTAGGCAAGGAACCATGTGGGAGTGAATGGTTTGGGAAAATAATAGCTTCCTTTTGTCTACCTCTTGGGATTAATGAGAATGCCTACTCTTTCCCCTAAGGGGCTTAGAACTAAACCTCGCAGTATGCTGTGTGTGTGTGTGTGTGTGTGTGTGTGTGTGTGTGTGTGTGTGTGTGTGTGGTGGGGCCTAGGCTTGGAGGAAGGAAAGAAGACCTGAGACAGCAGAGAGGACTATTTTGATTTGACTCATTCATTCCAATGTCTTCATGTATTGTCACTTGGTCATTTTATACTCCTCTTGATTTAAGACTCATTTGAGTCATGTCGACCTAGAGTATGGTGACAGAAGGCATAGAAAATGAGACTCAAAAATACTTTGTAAAGTGTCAGTGAAGGATTTGACTCCTTAACTTACTGACCTTACTTGATTTGACAAAATATTTTGTTCTTACTAAAAATTGAAATATGTATATTTATCTCACATTTTGAAGACACATGGCTATAACATACAATGAATGATAAAGAAAGCATTATGAACACTTTGGTGTTTGGGACTTTGGACATGGTGTCCTGCCTGATGGTATTAATGACAAATTGCCAAAGGATATTTGAAGACCATTTAGAGTCTCAAGTGGTAGACATTATTATCAATTATTATTGCACTGAACCCTGCCAAGTAATGCTTTTGAAATAAAATTATGGAATACAGACAATGTCCTTAACCCCTAGTTAAATGCCACTTTGCTTTCAGAATCTGATGATGTTTTTCCATAATCTCAAATGTCTTAGAAGTGAGAGTCACTACATTAAAAGTATCTCCTTGTTCCAACTGGGTGGCAAATTACAGAATTAAGAAATCCAATCAAAATGAAAAGAAAGAGTTCTGATTTGTGGTGCATCTGGAACACTGTAGATATTCAAGTGTTATAAATTTGGGACTTCATTTATGAAGAGTTTGCATATACCTTTCCTGTGGAACAGCAACCAAGAATGCTAACAAAGAAGGCTTACAAAGAGTTAAATCCACGCTACTTCAAACTTCTCACTAGATTGATTTTATCCCTGTTAACTCAGCTGGCTAGTTTATTTCTTGATCTTTTTTTCTTAAGAAACCATATTGCAAGGAGAGAATTACATGACTCCATTCAGATCAAATTTCTTCATTCCATAGAAAATAATGCCATTAGGAAGCAGGTGCAGCAATGTTTTATTCTATTTTATATTTTTCTGAGTTTCTTACTTATCAGAAAAACATTCTGAACTTTGGGTCTAATGGTGCACAGAGAAAATATGCATTGGGGATAACTAGGCTGAAATTAGTTATTTTTAAAGGACATATTTTCCAAATGGACTTGCTATAAATTCTATTCACTGGTATGATAGCTGGTGGATAGTGGAAAATCAACAATATGACAAAAGGCTAGGTAGCTGGTCTTGTCTTACATCTTCATTAATGACCAAAAAGGAGCAAACAGCACATGAAGCTGGGATGTTATTAACTCAATAGCTTTTGAAAGCCCTAGTGAGATCTGGGAAATAAATTTTTAAAGGCCTATACAACTTAAAAATGATGAAAAAAGTTTGAAAAGGGAGAAAGGAGACTTCCCAAAGCTTAAAAACAGAACAGTTCTGTTTTTAGTTCTTAACACTCAGAACTAATATCTACTACATAGGGTATATTGTCAATGAAAATTATTGAATAATACCTCAGATTCATAATGGGAAGAAAAATTAATGGAGCTTGCAATATGACCCAAAGGTAAAAAGATAAAAATGTTAGCATATTGTGTAATACATGAATTTTAAAATGTGGGCATTGATACAAAAATAAAGATATTACCCGCAATGATTCCTTTATAGTTCAATCGCCATGTACAAAAGCCAGAGGAATCTGTATGGGTCACTCATCCATAACACCTATGCCAAAATTATGTTATGAATAATTATTCATAACACTTATGAATTATATCCAGATTCTCCTATGATGTAGAAGCCAAGGACACAGTTGTTATTCCATCTACCAGAAATGGAATGATGAATAAAACAGGGAAATATCTGTCCTTATTAAGCCAATCATTTAGAATAGGGAGACAGAGATGAATAATTGGGAGCATGTCTAGGAAATATGTAAAAAACTAATAAATATTAAAAATAAAATTAATAAATAATAAACATATGCCATAAAAGTATTAAAATGCTTTATTAATTGCATTTATATTAGGCCTTATAGATATGAAAGTTATAATACAAACTTGTCACTTATTTTAGTTATCTATATGTATAACAATTCACCCCAAACTTAGTAGCTTGAACCATAGCAATAATCTATTGTTATTGTCCTACATATTCTGGGGGATTGACTGGGGTCTGCTGGCCAGTATTTACTTAGGATCTGTTCATTGTCTTGGTCAAACTGTGGATGGGGTTAGAATCATTTCTGAAATGCTTCTATTATCACCTGTCTAGTACCTAGGCTGGGAGCTGTGGCAGCTGCATCTCTCTGTCCATTCTATGTGGTCAATCCTCAAGGTTACTCAGCAGGGTGGCTTCACAGTAGGTCTAGACTCTTAAGACACATGGTCTGAGAGGCAGAGAGAAAAAAATTAACAGGTAGGAACTGTATTACATTTATGAACTAGTCTAGAATCAGTCATTGTCACTTCTCCCACACTCTGGTAGTTGCAAAAGTTATAAACTTCCACTCAGGTTCAAGTTGAGGAAACATATACACCATGACTGTTTGGGAGGAGCAACAGCATCATGTTGTAAAAAGTGCACATGGGATGAGATATATGTTGTTGTAGTCTTTGGAAAATAATAATAAATACTCCATTACATACAAAGCAAATTGATATGTTTTCTGGTACATAAACTCGAGTAGATTGCAGTTGAGTAAAAAGAAATAATATCAAGTTACAATGAAAGTTAACAAATTTTATAGAACAGTATAAGATTATAAAAGAGCGGGAACAAGACACTATAATTTTATATGACTCAATTTCATAGAGAGAATAGATTCCATAAATTTTGAGGAAAGAGGTCATTGTGGGACAGTCTTAGAAATTTCACACAGGAGAAGGACTTTGATTTTCTAGTCTAGAATGTATTCAGAGAAATGGATGAGGCACTCCCAGGCTAGAGGAGGAATTATTAAAGGCTAAGAGATGAGGACATTCTTAGGAAGCCTGACTTGAAGACAGTGAAAAGACAAGAAAATTTCCTTAAGTATGAAAACAATAACAACAAAAATCCAAATACACCAGAAACACCACAAGAACATAAGCACCTATAACATACATTTTTCATTGAACTTGTGAATTTTCTTGCATAAGAAAAAGCTTTTTTGGTGACATTTTGCAAAAAAAACACACACTGGTTTTAGACTGAAATTATTTTGGAAAAGACTCATCCTAACTTAAACTTATGTCATCTGTGATTCTGTCTTCATAAAGCAGATGAGAGTTCAATTAGGTATAATATAATTTTATATTGTAGGCTGTTCTTTAAGGGAACATTTCATATTTATAGCTCATTCTTAGGTGTTTGCTTAAATAGACCTGTGTCCAGTAGTTCCACACAGCATTTCACTCAATTTTTGCAGACTTCGCACAATTGCCCCATTTGTTGACAATTGATGATCAGAATGGGGCAAGAAGAATGTACACTAAATATTATAGACCATTTTTATAAACCTTAACTTCTCCCACATCTACTCAGAACCACCACTAATGGAGTGCTCCTTCCTCATTTCATTTTTAAATTTTGAATCAAAAGCAGTGATTGGATTTCTAGTGCAATGATTTAGCTGTGTTAGCATTGCCTATTTTCCCTACAAGTTTTACCAGGCAATATTGTGTTATATACTAACATATAGTCTAGTATTTTTTCCTGAGATGAATACAAATTGGCTACAAAAACAAACACAATAGGCTGAAAGATTAATAATCCTACTCTACCTTCCTCTTTCACAGTACTTCTCTTGGAATAATTTATACCATGAATGCCAGCCTTGTGCAAACTAAAGCAATCACTAAGGTGCACTTAAACACCACTGCTTCCAGTTTAGTAAGGCTTCCTGAAATGATCTAACAAGCCCTTCAGTGTTCCTAATGATTTGTTTGCTCATTTACATTTTAATTTTTTTTATTAATCTTCACCTAAGGATAATTTTCCCTTGATTTTTAGAGAGAGTGGAAGGGAGGGGGAGAGATAGAGAGAAACATCAGTATGAGAGAGATACATTGATTGATTGCCTCCCACACTCACCCAGACCAGGGCTATGAATCTAGCCTGCAACCTAAGTACAGGGCCTTGTTGGAACTCGAACCCAGGACCCTTCAGTCAGAAGGTCTACACTCTATCCACTGAGCAAAAATGGCCAGGGCTCATTTACATTTTTAGTTATTCATTTGAAAATATTTATTAAGTACCTAATATATGAAGACACTTTGCTATCCAGCAGATGTATAAAGTTAGTGGGTAAAGAAACAGAATAGACCCTGTCTTATGAATTGGACTAGAGACCTGGTGCATTAAATTTGTGCATGAGTTGAGTCCCTTAGCCTGACCTGCACCCTTTTGCAATCTGGGACTGCTGGCTCCTAACTGTTCATGTGCCTGCCTGTCTAATCACCCCTACCTGCCTCTGGCTCAGCCCCTGCCAGAAGGACATCCAAAAGACATCTGGACTATCTGGTCTAATTAGCACATCGCCCTTTTATTACCATAGATGTGTGATTTGAGGGAAACAAAGGGTGGTTTTGTGATGATGACACGTGTGTTTCTCTGTGTCCCTATGTATATGGTGATGGGGGAAAAGGGTTACAAAACTACCTCAAAAAGTTTCTTAAAGAAGATGGTATAATTATTTTTATTATTTTTTATTGATTTCAGAGAGGGAGGGAGAGGGAGAGGAAGAGATAAGAACATCAGTGATGACAGAGAATCATTAATTCGCTGCCTTCTGCTCATCCTCTCCTGGGGATCTAGCCTGCATGTGCTCTGACCAGGGGAATAAAACAGTGACTTTCTCCTAGTTCATAGGTCTATGCTCAGAAAACTGAGCCATGCCGCCTTTGCAATGGTGGTATATTTCAGCTGATGCCTGAAGATGTTAATCATGTGAGGGCCATGATCAAGTTTGTGGGTGTGAGAGTAGAGTTGAACAAAGTTGAACTCAGAACATCTGCTAAAGCTCCAGTGAATAAAGAGTGTGGCATAGTCAAGAGACTGAAGGCCAGAATGTTGGGAGAAGCATCAAGTGAGGCCGAGTGAGGGGCCAGACATGACACAGAGTTTAATCTTAACTTAAAAATGCTGCAGAAATCCATTGCAAAATTTTAAGTAGATATTTCATGAAATTTTAATATCAGTTGTGGAAATCCTTTTCACATCCTGTGTGTCCAGGATTCCCATGTCAGGGTTCCGTGTCTGGAGAAGGCCACACACATATGAAAAGAGACTAGAAAAGCATTAATTTTGGGAAAATAATGGGGGCCAGGCAGGAGTCCACCTCAAGGGGGAGGACGCTGCCAGCTCTGGCTTTCCTATCCCCTTTTATTAGGGCCAAGTGATACATCCATGTCCTTTAGGTCAGGAAATTCCAACAATGAAATCAACCAGCAAGAATTAACATAAGACAAAAGGTGTGGAAGCTTTTACAATTACCAATGTGTCACCTAAACAATATGTGAATAGTTCGTACTTAACATAAGACTAAAGAAGGGGCAACTAAAGTCTCACCTAAACAATGAGTAAACAGTTCATACTTAACATAAGACTAGAGGAGGGGGAACTAAAGTCTGACCTAAACAATGGGTAAACAGATCCATTAAGCTTTGACCAGGTTTCTTGTTTGTTCTCTTTACATCTCTATTGGTGAGGCATTGTCTGGCTTCCTGCAATCAATATTTATTTTTTCTCTTTGTAAGTTTGCATAGTTGATCCTAGAGTATTTGCTTTAGTTTCTTTTTCTAAGATAAGGGATTTTTGTCCTAAAGCTTGGTCATTACCCACCAGTGTCTTTTCTATGGTACTTGATGGAAACTAGATATTCACTGAATAGTTGTTGAATTAAATGGAAACAATTAATTTACTGATTTACTTTCCTGAAACCTATCAATTGTTTGACCATGTATGTTATCTAGTGTTATGCCACAAATGCAACCCAAAGCTTAGTAACTAAATAAACAATAATTATTTATTATCCTTCACAGTTTCTCTTGGTCTAGATTTTAAGAACAGCTTTGTTGGGAAGTTTAAGCATGAAATCTCTCCTGAGGATTCAGTTGACTGAGGCTGTAGTTGTTTGAAAGCTTGATTGGGGAAGGATGGTCCTCTTGCCAGGTGGGTCACTCACATGGCTGGAAAGTCGGTGATGGTTGTTGGTTCTAAAGTCTCAGTTCCTCTCCACAAGGATATTTGACTGTTTTTATGTCATGGTGGTTGACTTCTCCAAATGAGTGATCTTAGAGACCAAGGTAGAGGCATCAGTGTTTTTAGTGACTTTGCCTTGATTCAGTGTGGAATAGACAGTTGCAAGAGCATGGATGCCAGGCAGCAAGGCTCATTGAGAACCATCTTGGAACTTGACTATAAGCATTTAATACTAAATTTGTTTACCATAGATTGCTCTGGAGTCTTCATTCCTTTTTCTCTCTGCTAAACCTGGTAGTCTCCAGGAGGGCTACAGGTGAAGTTGACTTCTATTGCGAACAGTACTTGGAGATTCCATGCCAGATGGCTCTAGTCTGTGCAGAAGTCTACATCTGGCTGCTGAATAGAATTCTGTCTTTCCATCTCAGCTCAATTTCCTGTTTGCCACCGTGAGAAGCAGATGAGAAACCTCTCAGGAGTACTGGTGGCTTTTAAAGCATATTTACAAGATTACATGAGACAGCATGTCTTTAATTTGCAATTTAGCTGAAGAGTAATGCTTCTCTATTTGGAAAATGGTTTTGTCAAGGTACCGGAACAAGGGACAGGAAATTAGGATTTGTAAGATCAGTTTTCTAACTGACTTACAAGTTGCTGTGTACCCTTCAGCAAAGCATCTAATGTGCTTGTCTGTAAAACGAGGATATAAAGAATAAATCTCTACTTCAAGGGAATGCATTATAGTTGAATTCACATTAATGTAACAGGCTTTAAAAAATATCACAAGAAAAGTACTATCAGATGCAAATTATTATGGTGTTAAGTTCTTTGGAATACAAGATGCTATGTTTCTATGTTCTATATGCTTAGGATTATTACTTTTTAATTTCACAAAGTACATCATTTTATCAAGTTGTGACATGACAATGGAAAATCTCTTGTGTTTTATAAATGATATATTGTTTTGGTGGTTTTCTTATAACCTTAAAAAGAACTCTCTATCCATCTTCTGTCAAACTCATTTCTTATGTAATCAAATAAGACCATTCAAAGATAATAATTTTTATTGTTACACTAAGAATAAAAAATATATCACATTAATATGCAAATTTTTTTCTTGATGAAAGTATATTTTTAATAATTATGGAAGTCTAGAGGAGGGTTAATGAGGAAAGCTAAACTATAAGTCCATGGCAAAATTATTGGCATAATTATTGTATATATGTAATATATATAATGCATAGTATAGGAAATACATGTATATTATATGTAATATGAATATAAATAATCATATATATATAACATTCAGCTTGTTTTGCATTTGGTATCTGATATATAACATTTGAATCAAGGATTATTATATTCAGTTTCTTAAAAATGATTTTGATGTTGTGTTAAGGAAGGAGAGAAGAAAATATATTATTTAATATCATAGAAGTCTTACTAATGACTCCATTATAGGGATTGTTGACAGTAATCATGTGCACATATGATCATGCCCACTGATGGTACAATTTAGAGTATGGGTCTTTACTTGAGAGTCCTCTCCCCTTCCCCAAGATGATTTCCCAGTTCTAACCAGTTGTCCTTCCACTCTGCCTTCAGCATCCATACATTTGGGTTGTTTCTCTATCAAAATTTTCTTTTGAGAATGTAATTAGAATCTTTTTCTTGTGAAAACCACAAGTGACAGAGAACGGTTTAAAATATGAGGGCAGCCTTGGGCATTTGCAATTGAAACGGGGATAAATCTCTTGTGCAAAAGGTGACAAAAGACCCTTGACCATCTCTTAGTGACCAGGAGACTTTTTCACCCATAACCAGTTTGATAAGCTCCGCCCACCACAATCCAACACCAGTTTGCAGTCCTGTGGGAAGAGTGAGAAATGGTTAGGAGGAGGCAAGTCAGAGTAAGAGAAGTGCAGGAGGCAGACCTATGGCCTGTCTTGGAAATCTCCTCATCCTCCGTGTATTCTTGTCATTCCTAACATTTAAGCATTCTTTTAATCAAGGGGAATTCAATGATTATTTCCTTTCATCACGGAGAAAAAATACTCTGTTAATAGGGAAACAACTGTGACTCTATTTATCAGTTATTTTATGATATACAACAAATTAAAGAGCTAGTATTTAAAATACCAACTATTTATTCTTTTTCATGGTTTTATGGATGAACCAGATGTTTTTCTGGCCTAGGTCAAGTCACTTGTGATAAGATTATTTAGGAGTACCTCATGAACTACCTGGTGGCTGGCAGTAGTTAATCTAGGGATGCCTCACACACCTATCTGATGGCTTGCTTAATGTTACATGGGGCAAGGCCACGGTTATCTCCTCATCCAGCAGTGTAGCTCAAGTTCATTATTGCGGAGGTGGAAGGGTTCCCAGCAGTAAGAACAGGCAAGCCTTTGCTTATATCACATTTGCTCAGACTCCATTGTACAAAGTAAGCCTATAGCTAGGGGTCCAGGCATTGACTCTATGAATGGATGGGAGAAATTAAAAAATATATATATTGGCCAGTGTTTGAAGAAACACTGTCTTCAATCTGTCATAAATTATAAATTCTGTCCTGAGTCTTATTGATCCCTAACATTAAAAAAAATTTTATATATATATATATATATATATATATATATATATATATTCTTGTTTGTTTCCCAACGTATATCCAGTACCCAAGTACACTACTGTTGTCCTCCCAATAAAAATATTTTCTTGAGAAGGACTACAAAAATTTTGTTTACTTTGATGGTGGATAATCTGCTTTCCAGTAATCTCTAGCTTTATGCTAATCCAGCTGCAGACAATTGCAAATGCTCCCATTGTAAAAGTCACAAATTCACAGAATTTGCCTACTTGTTGCTCCAGTTTTTGGATTCAGCTTTATCTTCTATAATTATTTTATCCAGAACCCTAAGGGCCCTTGTGCATGGGCATTTTATGTCAGTTATTGATTTAAGCAGAGTTTTCCAGATTTCGTAATTGTTATGGACGGGAGAGTTTGCAGAACCATGTTACCCTACCACTTTTACCAGTGGTTCTTCCTTTTCTTGTAAATTTGCTTCAATTTCCTCATGGTCATTTTACTACAGAGGTAATATCTAGCCCAGTGGGGTTTCTAGGACACTGGCAATATTACACTGTTTATTCTAATTGTTTATTTATTTGCCATTCCAATTGCTAAATCTTAATATCACTCCTGGTTGTATAGATGCTGAATTATTTTATGTTATTGGTTATGGAATGAGAATTAATAGAGATGATAGTAGCAGGAGTCCATTATTAGAAGATAACAAACACTGAAGCCTGTGGTATCCCCATATTGAGAAGTTCAGCAAGTAAGAGGCAAGAAATTTTAAATATTAGCCTGATCATCATTAACATTATTATTAATGTGATAATTTTAAAAAATCTGATTAATTTACTTCTGTACTTAAAATTTGTATTTAGCTTTTTGCTTTTTATAAGGTAAAAATCCCTGTCTCTATCATATCATACATTGTATATATTTTAAAGTCTATATCTGTGAACCAGCTTCAATGCACAGTGTCTGACAAATGGTGGGTAAATTATCGGCCAGAGTTATCTATAAAAATTGGGTGATGTTATTTACTTAGTGAATTAATGCTATGTTGATTGTATAAATTTTTAAAGGAATATGTCTTGTGTCTAGGACTAGATTGGATTATCTAAAGTGTGATGGTTAATTTTATGTGTCAATTTGACTGGGCCACAGGTTACCCAGATATTGGGTTTAACATTATTATAGGTGTGGCTGTGAGGATGTTTGTGGATGAGATTGACATTTAAATCAGTACACTGAGAAATATAGGTTGCCATCTCTAATGTGGGTGGGCCTCATCTAATCAGTTGAAAGCCTATGAATAGAAAAAAAAGGCTTGAAAGAAATATTCTTTCTTCCTGAGTACCTTAAACCTGGGATGATGACTTATTTCCTTTCTTTAAACTAAAACTGAAACATTGGCCCTTCCTGGGTTTCAAACCTGCTGGCCTTTGGACAGGAAGCATATGGTTATTTCTCCTGGATCTTCAACTTGTTGACTCACCCTGCCAATCTTGGGATTGGTCCACCTCTATAATTGCCAATCCCTTATACAAAATCTCTATTAGGTATACCTCCTATTGGTGGTGTTTCTCTAGAGAACCCTGACTTTACATAGAATAATGAATATAGATTAAACAAGTATTTACTTACTGAAGAAATAAGCTATAGCAACAAGAAAAAGGTGTCACCAATTTAAATTTTTCTTTTCTATGTGACTAAAAATACATAGTTTGAGTGATTCATTCTTTCATCTGTTATTGTCCTATTGCCTCAAACCTATATTTAATCCCTCTTTACTGAATTAATAGTATTGAGATTCTAAAACCTTAATAGTAAATAAAATTAGCTAATATTTTTAAAGCACCACTACATACTAGAGTTTATTTCAAAAGTTTTACCCATTAATTTATGTAGTCCTCACAAAACTTATTCTCCTAGAAAGAAGAAATTGCAATCGGTTAGGCGCCTCCTGTATGCCAGACGCTATGCTAGGTATTTCCTATAAATTACCACTAAAATTTCACTGTAAGCCTATGAGTTATAAATGTAGCACCGACTATGACAACTTTTCTAGGCCTGTTCCAGTGTCTGTTCAGAAAGAACCATGTAAGCTTATATGAGGTTCTACATACTAAAGTCCCAAATGAGTGCTTATCAGAAGTTAGTAAATCATAAAAATATTGTCGAATCAGAAACATCCAAATCTGTGAGAACTTGTATTTTTATTTCTTTTCATTTTTTTTTGATGCCGCTGTAGATGTCCCCCATTGCAAGAATTTTTTCTAAATTTATTTGAGGCAAACTGATGCCAATTGCTGAGAAGCAAAATCTCAACTGGTGGAGAAAATGCTCTGGAAAAAATGGCAGTTTTACCACTTATTTTATGCATTAGAATCAAAGGCATACGAAGTTACATGAAATCCATTGGTGATAAATTAGGGAGTCAGAAAAAAAAAGTGGGGAAATCACTGAGATTGGATTAAACACTAAAAAGGAAAGACACAAAACGCTTTTTACATTGGTAGATATAGAATAGGCAACAATTAATATTGGAGACAGTAAACCAGGGACGAGATAATAATGAGGAGTTCTGTGGTGGCTTGTGTTTTGGTTGGAGATTGTGCCCTGAGGGGTCTGGAGAAAGGGAAATACTCTGACATTCCCAAAGTATATTACCCTAGATGCAAAAAGACAACACACCGATTCAGTTAAATTAAACATTGGCCTTTGTCAAAGAAGATAATTGCATAGGACATGCCTACCCATCATGACTTGCTTTTAATTAGAAATTTTTCATTTCAGACCATCCTATGTGGATACTTTAGGTCTCTGAGTTTGTGAGGCCACCATGCGGGTCTTGCATGAGCTTGTCAGGTTTAGTATGTGGCTCCTTTTGTGTTCAATTTCTTAATAAGAAATCATCTTTGCAATTTCAAAATAATGGAGTTTGAGCTGTAATAGAAGTGACTCTAAAGCATGTAGGTAAAACAAATACATTCAAGCCTGAGCAGCTGCCATTTCCTGACTTCTCCCATGGCTTTTCTCTCTTTCAAGTATGTCTGTGTTTACTTATTGCTTCTGAGCATGGCAGAGAGACTTTCCTGGCCTTTTGTTGAATCATCATCTTTAATAACATAGTGACATATCTATTTGATTATATTTCATCAGTGTATAATTTCATTCCTTGTGTACTTTGTCCAATCTCCTGATAAATCTGATGATGTGTTTTTTTAATCTAATCTTTTTTCCAAATATTAGTGAAGATAAAATTGTCTACATCCCCCAAAAAGACAAGCCTTCATACTCTTAAGAGTCTTTTATTTTTTATTTTTTAAAGAAACAACAGCCTTGTTAGAGTTTGTCCTGAGGCATTTTCACTGCTCAATGCCTGTTCAAAGACCAGGTGACCTTGGCATATGGAAAATATGCACTGTCCCTTAAGGGTCACAGAAATATTAGTTGTCATTTGCTTCTTAGTTAAAAAAAAAATTTGTTCCTGCTAGTCTATCTGAAAACATTTAGCAGATGTTCCAGCTGTATGAGCCATAGATGGTTTCTTCCCCTGCATGTAGGTTTTTAAACCTAATTTCATGATCCAATCAGTTACAATATTTTACTAGAAATAATTTCTAAATAGAGCTCCAATTTACTGTTATTTGAAGCTCCTTGAAAGAAGAGAGATTTGCCTTAAACTATTTAACAGAAATTTAAATTGTGAAGCAAATAAAATTAAGATGACAAATAATATAAGATACTAAAGACTGTTTCTTATAAGTATTAAAACTTTGTCTATGAGGGTAATTGTTATGTTTGGTATAACCCATGTGAAGTTCTCAAAATATTTTTACATTTCTTTCATTAATATTATCTCAATTTTACTGAATCGTTGTTTTGTGCTAGTTTTTTTTTATTCTACTTAAAGCAGATTTGAAACTGCATATCAATATTAAAGCATAGGATAATCATTGGCACAGTTCCTGGAAATCTTAAGAAGGTATTCAAATTCCTATAAACAGAGGTAAGTCTGAAAATGCCCCATCCTCTTTCTATGAAAAAAGTAAAAATGCTTGGAGAAATATTTTGAAAATAGTGAATATTTCCCTTTGATGATCAGATTATTTGTTAAACATAAAATTTAAATTTTCACTTATTTTCTTGGCAACCACATAAAGCTTTGCATATTTATATAATTCATGATCATGCCTAGAAATGTTTCCAAAATTATTCATGGAGAAAAAATATCAATATAATTTTAACATCATGATATATGATGTAAGTTTAAGACTATGAATAAATTATTCCCCAATAATACAAAATCCTATGCCAACTTGTATTTGGGTCATTTTTAAACAAAATATATCACTCACAAAGCCAGGGGTGGGTTCTTAGTCTTTCCCTTCAAAAACTATTACTATGAGTATTTAGGATCAGAATTTCAAAACAAAGTTTGAAATGAAGAGAGAGCTATCCAAAAAACTTTAAACTAGGTTCAAATTACCTCTTTTGTAGCTACAGCTTTTTGTAATGACCCTAACTAAAGTAGAGAATGATGTGAATAAGCAGAGATCATTATATGAAAAACAAAAGGCAGGGTTGTGTGTATTAGTCAAAACATAAACATATGTAGCATTTGTTCACCTTGATAAACTGACATGACAATAATGTTGGGTCCCAAATATTTCTCCAAGATGAGAAGAATAATTAGAATATTATTACAATTATCTGTCAATACTGGAGGCCTGGAGAACAGAAAAAGTAAGTTCAACAGCACCACAAGCAGTCAGGGGATTCCAGAACCCAATCTATACAGGGTCTTAGAGCTCAATTTGGTCCATTCATCAAATTAGAAGTTGATCATGAGGAAATCTCCACCAAGCAACCAAAGTGGTGACCTTTCTCTTCCTTCCTTCCTTCCTTCCTTCCTTCCTTCCTTCCTTCCTTCCTTCCTTCCTTCCTTCCTTCCTTCCTTCCTTCCTTCCTTTCTTTCTCATTCCTCTTCCTCCTCCTCCTCCTCCTCCTCCTCCTCCTCCTCCTCCTCCTCCTCCTCCTCCTCCCTCCTCCTCCTCCTCCTCCTCCTCCTCCTCCTCCTCCTCCTCCTCCTCCTCTCCTCCTCCTCCTCCTCCTCCTCCTTCTTCTTCTTCTTCTTCTTCTTCTTCTTCTTCTTCTTCTTCTCTCTCTCTCTCTCTCTCTCTCTCTCTCTCTCTCTCTCTCTCTCTCTCTCTCTCTCTCTCTCTTCTGTCTTTTTTCTTTTTTAAATCTAGCTTAAAGTTCTATGGGCAGCACCAGAATTTGCTCATTTTATTATGGGCAAGTATTGGAGATCTGTTGAGACTTACTATATCACTATAAATTGTTTATGTTTGGAGTAAGTATGGTTAAATAGCAGTTCATTTTTTAAGATAAGGTCCAGGAATCCAAGTTTCCATACTCTCTTTAATCCTTTCTTTTTCATTTCTCTTCAAACAATATTTTTTTCTGGTAAACAGATATAAAACATATTAATCAGTCCTTCCTGGCAGGAATCAGATGGCACATTGTAACCAGTAATTTGAAGAAATTTAATAAAAAAAAGACTATTGAAAAGGCTTTGACGTAACACAGAAAAATCAATAAGGAGAAGTGCAGTATCCTGGGGTTAGTAACAGTCCTGTAGGGGCAAAAAGCTATGGAAGTTCAAGAAATTTGGGAAAAGGCAGCTGTTATAACAAGAGCTCTGGATATGGAATGCAGGCAGGAAGGAAGTTGCCCCCATGTTCCTTAGTCTATTGCCACAGTCTTTCCGCAGCTAGGGTTCAGGAATTGGGAGAAAGGCTGCACATAAATGAGTAGACACTAAATAAGAAATATAAATTTGGAAGGCATTTTGGGGAAACCAGATGGAAACTTAGCTCTAGTGACTAAACTCAAGGCTTTTTATTTACTGGAAAATGCATTGGCCTTTTAGGAATGCAAATAGGCATATCAAAGGTAAGGTTTGATAAATAGGAAAAGATTATCAGGTAAGGAGAAATGTCTATAGCTGTTCAGTAGCAAGTAATAATATACAGATTATCAGCTCTGCTGAAGCCCCAAGGTCCCATCAGCCTTCTGATGAAGTTCTTGTATAATTATGACCTGCTGGAATTTGCCTCCAGTAGTCTATAATCTCCTGTCTGTACCTCCTATTGGCTAAAACCAATGCAAAGATGGCAAGGCATCCATTGATGTAATTAAAAAGGCTTAGTCTTCTAGATTTCAGAGCACAGTAGAGAAGAGCCAAGTAACTGAAGGGGGAAAATTGATATTTGACACATAAAGGTAAACGTAACCTTTTAAAGAATCTTTACATCTGCTTGGGGCAAAACTATCAGCTACAAAGAATATAATTCATAATTTCTTTTTAGATTTTTAAAATTGCATTGTAGTCATTCAAGGCATACAAGATAAAGTCCACATGGAAAGGATTTATGAGATTAGAAATGAAGAAATCCACAATGTGAAAAGAGTTAAGAGTAGTTGTTGTGAAACAGGGAAATCTGCAGGTTTAGAAGCAGACTGCATAGGTCTAAGCAGCTGCATAGGTCCTTGACTGCCCAAAGTAGAAGTCTCTAGAGTATAGCTTAGTTATGGGATTAACCTGACTGAATTTGCCAGTCTTTCCATTCTACCATCCTGCGTAAAAATCCACTAAACATGTTCCGAAATTATAGTACATAGCCAATACTGCATATGAAAGTACTGATTTTTTCTAACTAGTTTTTTAAAATATATTTTTGAAATTTTCCTTTCTAATCAGTTTTTTTCTAAATATAGTTTTATTGACTTCAGAGAAGAAGGGAGAGGGAAAGAGAGATAGAAACATCAACGATTAGAGAAAATCCTTGATCAGCTGCCTCCTGCACACCCCCCTCCCTGCATACCCCACATAACTCTGGCATGTGTCCTGATTGGCAATCAAACCTTGCCCTCCTGGTTGATAGTCCAGTGCTCAACCACTGAATCATGCACCGGCTTGGTATCTCTATTCGAACTCTTCATCTCATCTTTCTTCATCCTTATGGCTGTTACTCAGCAAATACTTCTGGTATGAGCTGCAGAGGAATGGCTTTATTAGCAGAGACAGTGACCCTGCAGTATTTGTTCTCTGAACTCTTACCTGAATGATCTTTTTGAACAATGTATATACTATAAGTTGTTTTGATAGTGACAGGGTGGGGTTCAGGAAGTGGGGATGATATGAAAACATTGCACCAAGAATCTAATAAGGGCTTTAAGAGAGATAAGAAAGGTGAAAAACCAGAATACATAGAAAATGAAATTTGTAGAAAAGCAATTTTCAGGACTCCATTTGGGCTAGCTATATGACTATCTTCAAAACAATAAATTCAACTGGACAATATGTTCAGATATGGAAGTATGAGTTTGCACTCAATAAATTGTTAGGTGTTACAAAAGAAAAAAAAATGTTAGTATTATGCGGACTGTGCCTCAAGAACATTTTGGACTAGTTAAGAAGACACGAAAATCCATTAAACAATGAATTACACACTACATTGCATTGTTATTGAAGTGCCCAGTGAGTGGTACTGGTGTGTATTGAATGACAACCCTGTATAGCAGGAAAGCCTATTCAAGATAGAAAAATCATAAGCTTAAAAGGAGGGACTGTAAAGATTGTAAGAAAATATATTTTTCCAAAGGAAATATAAGCATCTTTTATCTACTTTTAAAGGAGAGTGACAAGGAATTAGAGCAGCAGCAGAGTTGGAGAGAGTAATAAGATCCCTGACCTCCAAAATCTTTCCTATCTGCAGTCCTCAGGGATTTCTATCTGTCTCAGCAAAGATAAAAATATGAATTCTTCTGTAGTGTGGTACTATTTATCTGATATTTGTTATAATTTATAGTTTCTAAGAAATCTGAAACTTGGCCATTTGGGTATCAAGATAAATCTATAATGTTTATACTATATTGCTTTGTATATTTGTGCATAAAATACCATATTTCAAAATGTGAATATGCACATACACAGATCTCAATATATTTACAGTATTTTAAAGTGTCCAGAGTCAGAGGTATTATGAATAATGTACTGTTAAACATAAATACCACTCAGGTTTTAAAAACATAGTAAATTTTATATAATCATTCTAAACACATTTTAGAAGAAACTTTTAATTTTCCTTTGTTTTGTTAACTTTCCATTAATAGTCAGTTATCATGAAAGATATGATGTTTTTCTACATGGACTTACCATAATTTCTCTTCTAATGCATAATTATTTAATTGAATATTAAGATTGTTTGTTTTGGCAAGATCTATTGGCATCTAGGAAGTTAACATCATGTGTTTGCATTAAAACTTATATTCTGATTCATTATTGAAACAGGCCTTATTTTTATATGTTATCTGTTTTATAACACATAGTAGATTTATGTCTTCCTTTTGAAAATGCTTGAAGAGTATACAAAATTAACTCCAAGAAATCTATGGCATTTCTATATACCAAAAGTGAACTTACAGAAAAAGAGACTAAAACAACAACAACAACAACAACAACAACAACAACAAAACAATCACATGTACCATTGCACTAAAAAAATTAAGACACCTAGGAATAAACTTAATTAAGGAGGTAAAAGACCATACTCAAAAAACTACAATACACTGAAAAAAAATAGAGGAAGATATAAACAGATGAAAGAGTATACCGAGTTCATGGATTGATAGAATCAATATCATTAAAATGTCCTTGCTACCCAAAGCAATCTATAGATTCAATGCACTACCCATTAAAATACCAACGGCATATTTCACAGACCAAGAATGAACTCTCAAAAATTCATCTGGAATAAAAGAAGAGCCTGAATAGCTGCAGCAAGCCTGAGCAAGAAGAAAAAAGTAGGTGGAATCTCAATACCAGATTTCAAGCTGTATTATAAAGCCACTGTTCTCAAAACATCTTGTTACTGGCATAAGAACAGACATATAGATCAATGAAATAGAATAGAGAATCCAGATATGGACCCAAACCACTATGCTCAATTAATATTTGACAAAGAAGGCAATGTCATACAATGGAGTCAAGACAGGCTCTTGTGAAAATTGGACAGATACATGCAAAAACTGAAGCTAGACCACCAACCTATACCATACACCTGTGATGGCGAACCTATGACACATGTGTCAGCACTGACACGCATAGCCACTTTCGATGACATGCGGCTGCATGAGGTCGCATACAGAGAAGTATGGGGCTGCGTGCCAAGAGGGACCTTTTATCCTCGACTACTGCAGGGCCAGGTGCAGCAGTTGAGGATGAAACATTTGCTGTAGTGTAATGTAGACACTCTGTGCTGGAGGTCTGTAGGCCAAAACAACAGAACCCTGGGACAGAGCATCTAGTTCTGGGACTTCCAGTTAGGCCCTTAGGGAATCTTTGACCTCACTTTCTAGCCAGCAGAGCAGGGAGCAGCAGAATGCAGTGGGGGGAGACATCTCCGGGGGTCCTGTGATTGCTATTACCAGAAAACACATAACCACAGAAACCATCATCCAATCTACTGTTCTGGGGTATCGAATATTTCTAATTGACCATCATTACTGAGATAAGTGAGGGGGAGGCTGGGAGAAGTGAGGACCTGTGCTATGGTGCTGTTTCCTGCCATTAGAAATAGCAGCAGCTATCTTAATTTATATAAGGAACGCCATTTTGCAGCATAGTGCAGACTCCATTTCACCGCTATTACTGTTGTACATCTTCATTAACCCTATTTCTGCTCAGTTAACTTGCCCTTCCCTAAAAAACAGTTATATGTGCATCTTTAGCTCAGTTAGGCTAGTTAAGTCCTAATTGCCTGCAGGACTAACAGGCTATCTATAATTCTATCTTCTGTCACTGCCCCCCTAATGGAGAACCCAAAAAATAAAAATAAAAAACAAGGTTAGGTAAAGAAAGTGGTAGTATCAGTAGCTGACCCCTTCAAGAGACATAGACTGAGATGCATGGCATTATAGAAAAAAAAAATGGCAGATCAATTTGCGTTCTATGTACTGAAATAGTAGTAAGCAGAATGTGGAATATAAGTAGACATTTTTAAACTAGTCATTTCCAGCTCTTGAAAAAAAAGTGAGGATGAAAGGAAGGAATACATTTCCAGGCAGCTACACCTTTCTAAGAACCAATCTAATTCCATCCTTACATTTATAAACGGCTCTACAAATTTAACATTTGCAAGTTTGAGCATTGCTCACTCCATAGCTCAGCATGGAAAAGCACTCAGTGAGGGAGAATTTATTAAAGAAACTCTCCTAAGATGTGCACCAGTTCTATTTCACAATATGCAGAATAAAGATGCAATTATTAAGAGGATATCTGAGTTACCACTCAGCAGAAATATCATAAAAGACCAAATAATGAGACTGAATACAAATGTACAACATCAATAAAGGAGAGACATATGTAATTATAGATATTTTTTTATCTCTCTTAATAAAACTACTGATGTCACATCATATGCTCAGTTACCCATTATTAGTTGATATTATTATGGTCTCACAATGAAAGAAGAGTTGATAGAGTTAGTATCAGTGACAACAAGTACATCAGTAAGTGAAATATGTAAGGTTGTTATACAAACATCCCATGACCTAAGCATTGATATCTCTAAAATTGTATCAGTGATGGTAGATGGGGCACTAAACATTTGACAAGTCGGATTTGTCAAATTGTTTACAGAAGCTATTGGACATCCTATTGTGCCTTTTCATTGTGTTATCCATCAGGAGGTTTTATGTGCCAAGGCAGGATTCACCGACTTAAATGACTTAATGCAGTTGTTACAAAAAATAGTTAATTTAATATCTGCTTGCCACCTTCGCAAGCAAGAATTTTCTGCAATTTTACTGGAGGTTGATTCCACCTACATCAGACTGCTGTTGTACAATAATGTAAGATGGCTGAGCCGAGGCAAAGTTCTTGAGCGCTTTGTGGAGTACTTTGAAGAAATTAAGGTATTTCTTGAGGATAAGGATCTGGGAAACTTTTCTCAGCTCAATGATGATAAATGGGTCAACACTCTGATACTTTTTACAGCTCTCTCTGTACATATTAATGAATTGAACTTAAAGTTACAAAGTTTTGGCAAAAGTATTGACATTATATTTGGATACATCAAAGCTTTTGAAAGTAAACTTAACATTTTCAAGTGAGATGTAGAAACTAAAACTGATAAGTATTTTTCTTGAGAAACAAAGTATTTTGAGAAGGCCAGTGCAGCTGTACAAAATAAAATGGAACCCTTGCATATAAAGTGCCAGCATATTTTAAAGTCCTTACTTGACAAGTTCAGTGATAAATTTAATGAATTTAGAAGCCTAGAACAGATCATAAAAAGAATTAAGTATCCTGATATAGTAGTCTACAGTAATTTGGAATTAAATCTTTTCCAATAGATTCAAATTGATTTTTTGGAGATGCAGCTTACAGAATTTCAAGATAGCTTCTGGGCTGAGGTGTTTGTTGACTTGAGGTCAAAGCTTCTGAATGTGGAAAGGTGCTACTTAGAGAATCACGAGGAGTGCTTCTATGAAGAGGAAATTTGGAGTGCCTGGAACCTATTACCAGATACTTTTAGCACCCTGAAAAATATAGCAATGGCTTTACTCACAATTTTTCCCTCTATGTACTTTTGTGAGACCTTATTCTCAGCATTAAATAATATCAAAGCCAACAAAACAAACAGACTGACAGATGAAGTTAGCACTTGGTTGGGCTTGAATTATACAAAATACCAACCTTCAATTGAAGGTTTAGCCAATAAAATTCAGCAAAAAAGTTACTAGTAGGCAGGTTAGTTAAAGCATTCCTCCTCCCCTTCACTTATCTTACTTCATGGCACCCCACACAAGTTAAATAATATCAAAACCAACAAAAGAAACTGACTGACAGATGAACAAAGAAGTCACTAAGCAGGTAAGTTAAATAATTAGTTTTTGGTTTATTAAATACAGTTATATATTACAATTATAGATTTTTGTTATTTAAACTATAAATATCATGTAATTATGGTTTTGTTCTCGAAATGACACTCCACCTGAGTCATAATCGTGGGAATTTTTTGCTGAATTTTGACACACCAACCTCAAAAGGTTGCCCATCACTGCCATACACAAAAGTAAATTCAAATTGGATAAAGGACTTAAATATAAGACAGGAAACCATAAAAATTCTAGAGGAATCCACAGGTAGCAAAGTATCAGACATATGCTGAAGCAATTTCTGTACCAATCCAACTCCTAGGAAAATGGAAACTAAAGGGAAAATAAACAAATGGGACTATATAAAAATTAAAAGCTTTTCACAGAAAAAGAAACCATCAACAAAACAACAAGAAGGCCCACTGCATGGGAGAACATATTTGCCAATGTTATCACCAATAAGTGCTTAATCTCTAACAATTACAGGGAACTCATAAAACTTAACAAAAAAGAAAAATAAACAACCCAATCAAAAAATGAGCAACAGACCTAAGTAGATACTTTTCGGAGGAAGACATAAGGAAGGCCAAGAGAGATATGAAAACATGCTCAAAGTCACTAATTATCCCAGGAGATGCAAATCAAAACGACAATAAGCTATCATCTCACACTTGTCAGAGTGGCTATTGTCAAAAAATCAACAAACAAGTGCTGGGGAGGATGAGGAGAAAAAGGAACCCTCCTGCACTGCTCGTGGAAATGCAGACTGGTGCAGCCACTGTGGAGAACAGTATGGAGTCCCCTCAAAATACTAAAAATGGAACTCACATTTGACCCAGTGATCCCACTTCTAGGAATATATCCCAAGAAATCAGAAACACCATTCAAAAATAGTATATTCACCCCTATGTTCATAGAAGCACAATTTACCATAGCTAAGATTTGGAAACTGCCCAAGTGCCCATCAGCAGATGAGTGGCTTAAAAAACTAGTACATCTACACAATGGAATACTATGCTGCTATAAAAAGAGAAGGAATTCTTAACATTTGCAACAGCATGGATGGAACTGGGGAGCATTATGCTAAGTGAAATAAGCCAGTCAGAGAAAGATAAATATCACATGATCTCACTCATTTATAAAAAATAATGAACAACATAAACTGATCAACAAAAACAGATCCAGAGACAGAGAAGCATCTTTCAGACCATTAAACCTCAGAGGGAAGTTAGGGGAGGTTGAGGTTAAGGGGGAGAAATCAACCAAAGGACTTGTATGCATGCATATGAGCCTAACTAATGGACACAGACAACAGGGGCGTGAGGGCATGAGTTGGGGGCCATGGTCTGGAGGGAAATGGGGAGATAAGGACACATATGTAATATCTTAATCAATAAAAAATAATTTAATTTAAAAAGGAAGTGCATGCAGATAAAGATATTTATATCCTTTGTGGCCCGTTATGAAAATTTGGAATGATCAGCACTAAAAATCAGATTCCAGATCCTCTGTGTTTATTAGGACTCACAGCCCAAGTTCAGGGCCATGTTACCTGTATCTTCAATTACTGAAGGCATTTTCCATCCTCACTACCCCTAAAGTGTTTATAAAGTATAAAACCTCAGCGTTTTATACTTACAGCAAAGCACATTTTTGAAAAGCTACCTATCTCTGTAAAAAATTCATGGCTTGGCCAACCTGACTCTATGGTTGAGCATTGACCCATGAACCAGGAGGTCTGGTTTAATTTCAAGTCAGGGCACATGCCCAGATTGCAGTTGTGATCCTCAGTAAGGAGTATGCAGGAAGCAGCTGATCAATGGTTCTTTCTCATCTCTTACCCTCTCCATTCCTCTTTGAAATCAATCCTATATAATCTTATATAATAAAAGCTTAATATGCTAAGTGTCAGTTCAACCAAAGTGTAATATGCTAATGACATGCTAAGGCCCTTCAATTGCTCACTGTGATGTGCACTGACCACCAGGGGGCAGACAGTTGACTGGTTGACCAGTTGCTATGACATGTACTGACCACCAGGGGCAGATGCTCCAACAGGTAGGTTAGCTTGCTGCTGGGGACTGGCCAATCTGGGACTGAGAGAGGTGGGCCAGGAAAGCCCTGGAGCCCTCCCATGGTACCTCCCTGGCTGGCCAACCTGCTGAATCCCTCTCCAGCCACAGTCACCAGTGAGGTCCCTAAGCCTGGCCTGCACCCTATCCTCTTCCCCGACCCCACCCCTTGAGTGCACAAATGTCATGCACCAAACCTCTAGTAAAATATATATTTTTAAAAATACTTGAAAGACTCTAAAATGACTGCTGTTTTAATTACTTAAAGTAGCACTGGAAACTTTTCACAGTAAGATCTAACATTTATTGCATTCTTATTTCTCAGTGCTCTCATTTCTCCATGTACCACATAGATTTGCCAAGAAGACTATACAGCTGTGATTGAAGATCTCTTATGATTTTATATTCATGTATTTAGTGATATTGTATCTGTTTACTGAAATGACATCTTCTCTCTCTCTCTTTCTCTCTCTCTCTCTCTCCCTCTCTCTCTCCTGTTGTTGTAATATCTGCTCTTTTATGCTAAAAATCAAATCTCTCTGGTCATAACATTTTATTTTTCTATATGTTTGTGTTCCGTTTACCCTCCAATGACACATGTCGTTTTGGTCCTGTGTATAATAATGCATGAGCATATCTCTCTTCCACTGTCCAACACTTCACTCAAAAAAAAATTTTATATAAGGACCATCCTGTTTTATAAGAAATTTTGAAAATAAAGTAGAATATTACTGAAGCTAATATGATTTACCTTGAATTTAGTGGATCAATGGCTAAATCAAGAGTTTCACAATAATCTGATATAAGTGTTCATAAAAGAATATATAAAATATTATGTAACAAATGAAATAAGTACCTACATGTAGATGTAAGAAAAAGAAAAGGCAGAGCACCCTCATTCCTTTCCCTTTACCCTCTCTCACTCCCCTCCCTCAGAAAAAAAATTTAAAAAAGAAAGGCTTCATTAATGACAGGTTAATAAAACTGGGTCTTAAAAGATGAAGGGAAATGTATTAGTTAAGCAAAATTTGGAAAGACTCCAAGGTGATAAACAGATAAAAATGAGAGTATTAGGTTGTTGGATGGGTACAAGGGATTCAATAAAGAGAGGGTCAGAGTGCTTATAGAGAAAATGCAGAAAGTCAAGTTAGAAAAAGCCTTTTGTTCCTACTAAATCTGTAAGCATCAGGAAAGAACTGAAAAAATTCCAGGCTGAATAGCAATTTGCGTATCTGAAACACTGCCCAGGTTGTGGTGTAGAGAAATGATGGAGTATGTTAGATTTGAGAAAGGGAGTGAAATTAGATGATTGTTTCTGTGGTTCAAGTGAGGCATGATCAAATAATGAACCATGGCAGTGGCCTTGGACATGGAGAAGACTAGGCATTTTTGAGGATGGGGAGAGGTAGCCAGGAGAAATGGCAGGATTTAATGGCTGATGCCTGCAGGAAGGATAGGGAAGGAGAGTTGAAACCACTCTCCATTTTTGGCTATAGAGGCAGGCATTCCACCAATCAAAATAGTGACTATGAGAGAAAAACTGGTAGGGGAAGCAAAATAATGAGATTATTTTAGGAAAAGCTGAGTTTGAAATACATTTAGAACTTTCATACTGAATTATCAATTTGGAAGTTGGAAAAAAAAGTTGAGGTGAAGAATTCAAAAGAGGTGAAGAGAGTACTCAAGAAGTATGAAGGTGTTAATTCATGATTTGGAAGCAACACAGCCAAATAAAATAGTCACATGGAATAAAGTGTTCAGGGTAAGATTTTGGAAATAAAGTAAACAATACCATTTACGATCACCATAAAGATATGACATAAACTACATATTGAACAAAACATGTGTGGATCTGTCTTTTCAAAATTAGAAAATACTGATGAAAGAAATAAAAGAAGAGCTAAATAAATGGGAAAACATTATACATTTATGGATAGAAATATTCAACATCATACATCTGTTTATTTTTCCAAAATTGATCTATAGATTTAATGCAAAATTTGAACAAGATTCTTGTTCTAAAATTTTTGTAGACAGAAGCAAGCCCTAGAATAGTTAACCCAACATTAAGACCTGCAATATAGCTATAGGAATCAAGAAGATGTGGTCTTGATGAAGAGGCAGACACATAGAGCAAGATAATTGAATAGATAACTCAAAAATAAATATATACATGAATGATCAATGGATTTTTGACAAAGAGGAAAAATCAATTCAATGGAGAAAAGACAGTCTTTTCAACTAATGATGATGAAGCAAGTTGACATCCATAAGGAGCAGGGAAAAGAATCTTCATTACACCTTTCACAAATGACATGTTAGATGAAAATTCATACAAGAAAATGGGAACAGATTGTCCTTTTATGAAATAGAACTGGAAGACCTGGTGCCTTTCCCTCCTTATAGGACTCCTTTGCCAGCTATTGCCACTCCTGAGTTACTTTCATGGACCCTCTAGGAAAGTAGATCTCAAAAGTGAATGTGCAGCAGTATCACTTGGACAATTTATTAGAAGAAAGATTGCTGGGCCCCACCCACCAAAAATCAGATTATCTGTAGGTCTACAGTGAAAACCAGGAATTTACATTTCCAAGGTGTTCCTAGTGAATACTGACAATGGAAGTTTAAGGACCACACTTTCAAAATTACTGTTCTAGGTATCCACAGAGCAAAGATAAAAATGACTGCTCATGCAACAGAAAATTGATGTTTGTAGTTGTGTTTACTTCTTTTTCTGCACCAGACTGTGGGTCCCTTTCCTCTCACCATCTCTTGGTTCTATCAAGATAGGTGGTAACTTCAGTTGCCTTGTATGTCATGCATTGGTCATGGTCAACCATCCCTGTAACCCAGCCCTATACCTAGGCATCTTCTCTCAGACATGCTGTATACCTGGTTCCATGGTGCATTGGATCTGGATCCCAGCCAAAGGTCAAAAACCTACCCCAGGCTTTTTCCAGGAAATCAAACTATAGTGTTCTCAAGTTCTTGATATTTGAATTTTCATTTTCCAGCCTTCAGTGAGAGGGGAACAGAGGCCTTATTAGGTTGTTCCTGTACCATTTCCTTTCTTTTTCTCACACTTCAAGGAAGCAAAGGAAGCTCCCCATTTTCTATCAGTGTTGGGAAGGGAATTCCCTTATGTCATATTCTCTTCATTCTTGAGGTGGCATACATTCTCACTCTTTTCCAGAGACCATAATCATGTATGAATTCAGGTGAAAAATAGATTTGCTCATAATGAAAGATAATGCTGGAACAAAAATATGCAAAATATCCTAGCCAGAAGGAAATAGAGAATATGAAAGAGGAGGAACTTTGAGAATATGGCTTATTCTGTTTAAGTAGTGTTGGATTTAAGTCTTTCCAGATGAAATAATCTAACAGAATTTGGGAGTATAGATCTGGAGTTCAGAAATAAGATTGTGCTGAAAATATAGATATAATAATAATTTTCCAAGTAATTCTTCAGGTTGCCTAGTCATTTAATTAAAAGCAAAACAATCAGTTAATTGAAAGCTGTCTCCTTGGCTGGAATACATTCAAGCTAATTGGAATGGTTTTTAAGGTCATGTTTTTTTTTTCTTCAGAATGTCAGACTAGTTAAGTATTTTGACTATAACCCTGGAATACACTCTATGTTTAATAATTAACTTTGACATTTGCAGTTTGGAGAATTAATTGCCCATGGTTAAGTTACAGATAGTGACAGAGTAAGGTAGAAATGGTTTTATTTATTACAAAATTGCTAATAAAACTAAGTTTTACTTTAGTTTGTATTAAACTGAAGAAGATACATGTTTGTCTATACTTGAGAACATTCCATGTGTATTAGACAAGAATGCATGATCTGATGTTCTGGGATGCAAAGTTATATAAATGTCAGGTATGTCCATTTGGTCTAATGTATCGTTTAAGGCCAATATTTTAATACTGATTTTCCATTTAGATGATCTACCCATAGCTGTCAATGGGGTATCCCCTACTATAATAACACTCTTATCAGTTTATCCCTTTAGTCCAAGTAGCAGTTGCTTTATATATTTCAGTGCTCCCTGATTGGATGTGCATGTATTGAGAAGTGTTGTATCTTCTTGGTGTAGTGTCCCCTTTAGCATTATAAAAATTTCCATCTTTTCTCTTGTTATCTTTTTTATTGAAGTCCATTTTGTCAGATACAAGTACAGTACACCTGCTGTTCAGTGGTTGTCATTTACTTGGAGGATCATTTTCCCCCCTTTCACCTGGGTCTATATTTGTCTTTGAAGCTGAGATGTGTCTCCTGAGGCAGCATATGTTTGGTTTATTTTTTTTATCTAATTGGCTACTCTATGACTTTTTATTGGTGAGTTCAGTCCATTTACATTTAGAGTGAAATCCAACATTTTTGCCCTGGTTCTGGGGTCCTATGAGGCTATCAACTACAACCTCTGTCCTACCATACACTGCACTTCTCCCAGCCCCCATATGAGTGCTCATGCTCTGCCCCTCCAGCTTTGTGTGTGCTCTGTTCTATACCTGGAATGTTCTGTCCCCAGACCTGTGAGTGGTTTTGTGCTTACCTTCAAGGACCATGTGAATAGTATCCACTGTTGCTTCTTTGTCTCAACCACCACTACAATCCTTTAGAGCCAGGTACCATTCAAGAATCTGTGCTTATTGCCCTACCTGGTTTGGCTCAGTGAATAGAGCATCAGCCTATGGACTGAAGAGTCCCAGGTTCGATTCCAGTCAAGGGCATGTACCTTGGTTGCCAGCACATCCCCAGTTGGGGGTGTGCAGGAGGCAGCTGACTGATGTTTCTAACTCTTTATCCCTCTCCCTTCCTCTCTATTAAAAATAATTGAATATATTAAAAAAGAATCTGTACTTACTACCCAAATGGTTAAATCTAACAGAAATGATTCAGCTTGTGTATAACAAATGCTTAATGAGGCATTTGACACTCTTGGTTATTCTCTTTGTTTCTTGAGCTTTTCCTCCTCACCTTGCATGACGCCGCTTTGTGGTTTATTTATTCACTGAAGTATTTCCTAGGCATTGAGTGTAAAATGTATCGCCCATGAAATTTGCATTCTACTGAGGACAAAGGTAATGAATAAGCAATTGACTGTGCAGCATGAGGTTCCCTCTGTAAGAGAGGTCTTTTTTGACTACCTTGTCTAGACAAAAGTCCTCTTTGATTTTCTACCTTTTGACTCTACAATTTTCACCACCTTACATGCTACTATACACTAGAATCCAAGCTCCTTGAGGGCAAAAGGTCAAGAACCTTTTTTACTGGGACTTGCTAGGATTAGTTTTTTTCCAACACTACCTAGCATGCAGACGTAGTGTCTCAATAAATGTTTTCCGAGTTACTGAATGAGTCACTGCATTTTTAAGCCAAGAAGAATATCATTATCTGATGCTTCATATTTTGGTGTAATTTCCAGTGATTGTTTTTTCTTATTTTTGATGTAGGAAATTCAAGCAGTCACACGTTTTCAGAAAGTGTATACAGCATCTACATGGTCCTGAGGGAAGTTGGGTGCAGTTTACACCCTTACAATAAAATTGGAAAGAGAATAGAGAGGTATGAGCTCACTCCATGGCTTGTCCCCAGGGAGAGGTTTATAGTGTGAAAGGTAGAGATGAAAACTGTAAGCTAATTTCCCTTGATTTGAATGAAAGGCTCAGTGTGCCTGGAAAATGGTTGCATACGTCGTGGTTCCATGAGGAAGAAGTCACGGCAAGTTCAGATTCAGTTGATTGCCTCTTTTACAATTTCTAGAAATAATTGCAATATCCCTGGTTGTGCCATTATTTTTGCTGTTCCTGGGGTACATTTTTATCAGTTGCAGGAAAGAACACGAATATCTCAAGCTTCAAAATTAACCCGCAAAGTCTTCTGAAGCCGAGCAGCTTATAAAGTGCTATAAAAGCACCAAGGTGTAGACTGAGCTTAATAGAAAATTAAGTGAGAAACTGAACGCATTCTTGTTGTTTTTACTGTCAAAAGCACATCACACTTAATAAATTGTAATGTGTAAATATTTCCCTTTTAATCCATAATAAAATCCTGATTTCAGAACGCAACATGCACACACACACATGCAGGCGTGCACACACATACACATGCACACACACACATACACACATACACTTAGATATGAAGCAACTTGAGGAATATAAATTGAAACCTGCATTTTTGTCAATTGTAATAGGAAAGTAGACGTAAGCTACTACTTGATGGCACAGCCTCCTATATTGTTTTCTTACCTGGAAGCAGGAAATAAGACATGATTTCTACATTGCTGGAGGAAATGGGATCACTAATTGCAGCTGCATGAAGGAAGTCCTTGGCAGGATGATGCAGATGGGTGGTATTTCCACTAGCCCACCTCCCTATCTACTACATTGGAGAAGTTCTCTATCTCATACTCTGACATCTCTTCCAAGCAAAGAATTCTGGGTATGTGGCAAGAACTTGAAAGCTAAGACCCATTTCAAAAAATCTCAATTTTGCTTCATCATTATTGTCACTACTCTATGTGCTGAGGTGGCTGGGGATGGTTCTGAGAGTGGCCAATTGCTGATAAGATGTGATAGGCAGTATTTTGAGATGGCCCCTGGATTGCTGCTCCTCTCGTGAACATGACCTTTTATAATCCCTTCTCCTAGAGAATGACAGGGACCTGCAATTTGCTCCTAATCAATAAAATATGGCAAAGGTAAAGAGGATATTTTTAATATAATTAAAGTCTCCACACATTTGACTCTGCAAAATGGAGATTATTATGGGTGGGTTTGAGCTAATCAGGTGAGTTCTCTAAGGTTAGATACTCACTTTGTTGCTAAACTTGGAAGAATTAAGATAGCTTGACTTTTAATGCTGCAAGAAAATTAATTCTGCCAACAAACTGAGGGAGCTTGTTAGCAGATTTTTCCACATCAAACTTACAGATAAGGATTTGATCCAGCCAATATCTTGATTTCAGCTTGGTGAGACCCTGAGCACAGGACCCAAATAAAATATATCTGGACTCCTGACCTATAGAGCCTGTGAGATAATAAACATGTTTTGTTCTAAGTTGATAAGTTTGTAGCAATGTATTACACACCATAGAAAGCTGACATATACAGATACGGGATGTGAAAATGGATAGTGAACAGAGACAAAGATTCTGGGCATCTGATGTGCTTCTGTTACCAGGAAAAAAGAGAACTCTATGAGGAATACTGATGAAATTCTGGGTTGATGGTATTTTAGATGTATCCTACTTATTTGGTTTATTTGGTTTATTTTTTTTATCCCCATTAGACCATACAGTTCATTTGCTTCTCAGGTATAAACTGCACCATCTTCTAGATAAAAACTGTAAGAAATCAATGGTTTTTAATGCTTCAAATATACAGATGCCTAGTGTTAAATACATTAGCATTCTGGATGGATGGCTAATTTGAATTTTTTTATGTTTATGTTTAGGGGCCATGCAGATATATTACCTAAAGCTGTAGATAATGATTGGGAGCCATATTGGCTTGCTAATGATGACAATATGTAATATGATAACATGAATTAAAGCCTTTTGAAGCCTGTGCCTATCTGTTTCATAGAGCGATTCTATTTATTCCTCTATGTCAGAGTTTAATATATACTTGAAATGAATCATAACAAAACTCATACCCGTTCATATATTTAAAACTGGATTTGTATTTTGCTTCCCATAAATAGAGGTTCTATTAATTTCCATCTCTTTCACAAAACTTCAGTCTTCTTTGCAAAAATCCTATATAATAACAGGGTAATATGCAAATTGATCCTAATGGCAGAACAACTGCTAGACCAGTCACTATGAGGCACGCTAACTACCTCTTGGCACCCATCACCGATGGCGAATGGGAAACCAGGGTAGGGGGCAGGGGCCGGCTGCGGGCATCTGAGGAAGATGGCTCTGATTACAGGCCAGACCTAGGGACCTTATCTGCACATGAATTTTTTGCCCTGCACTTCTAGTTTATTATAACAAAAGAATATCATACATTAAAGTAAATAATAAGGTAGGAGTTCAATTTGGCAAAATACAGAAAGTCTTGATGCTTTTAGCTTGGAATTTCTTTTAAAAATATGTTTTTATTGATTTGAGAGAGAGAGAGAGAAACATTAATTTGAGAGAGAGACACATAGAGTGGCTGCACTCTGTATTTTCCTTACTTGGGATCAAGCCTATAACCTGGGCATGTGCCTTGACCAGGAATTGAACTTTTGGTGCTCAATATTCAGAAATATAACATAATGTTTACATGTGTATTGATTCTTTGAGGGAGTAACTTTGAGAAATTTTTGTAATAGCACATTCCTGGTTGCTGGGAATAATTCACAGACAGTAACACTAAATTTGTGTCTTTAACTTGTTTTCAGTGAAGTGGGTGAAAAAAGGCTATTTCACAAATAATAATAATTTAGGTCAATAAAATAAAATCTCTCTTGTTGAGATACTGTTATAATTCAGAAAAAGGAAGATTGTAAAAAAAGAATTTTCTTTGGGTGGATAGGGTAAAAGTTATCAACCAATTCTAAAATTTAATTTATTCTAAGTATTTTATGTCTAAATCAATCTGCTGTACAAGAAAGTGTTTTATTTTATTATTTTTTTATAATTTTTATCTTTATTGTTCAGTTTATTAATTACATTTTCCCCCCTTTTTCCCCCTATAGCTCTCCTCCACCTGGTACCAAACCCACCCTCTGCCCTCACCTCCCTCACACTGTCCTCTCCCATAGTTGCATGATTTTTGTACATTCTCTTGCTGCACCTCCCGCACTCCTTTTATCCCCAAGAATTGTCAGTCCATTCTCTATCTATGTCTATTCTGTTATATTCACCAGTTTATCCTGTTCATCAGATTATTAATTCACTTGATTTTTAGATTCATTTGTTGGTAGATGTGTATTTGTTGTTCATAATTTATATTTTTACCTTTTTCTTCTTTCTCTTCTTATAGAATATCTTTCAGCAATTCATATCATATTGGTTTGGTGGTGATGAACTCCTTTAGCTTTTTCTTATCTGCAAAGCACTTTATATGACCTTCAATTCTGAATGCTAGCTTTTCTGGATAGAGTCATCTTGGCTGCAGGTTTTTGCTATTCATCACTTTGAATATTTCTTGCCACTCCCGTCTAGCCTGCATCGTTTCTGTTGAGAAATCCACTGACAATCGTATGGGTGCTCCCTTATAGGTAACTAACTGTATTTCTCTTGCTACTTTTAATATTCTCTTATTATCTTTTGCCCTTGGCATTTTAATTATGATGTGTCTTGGTGTGGGCCTCTTTAGATTCCTATATTTTGAGGTTCTGTGCACTTCTTGAGCTTTTAAGTCAATTTCTTTCACCAGATGGGGGAAGTTTTCGGTCACTATTTCTTCAAGTAGGTTTTAATTATCTTGCTCACTCTTTTTTTCTGGCACTCCTATAATTCGGATGTTGGTATGCTTGAGGTTGTCCCAGAGGCCCCTTACACTATCTTCAATTTTTTTGATTCTTTTGGTTTCTTGCTTTTCCGGCTGAGTGGATTTTGCTTCTTTGCATTTCAAATCTTTGACTTGGTTCTTGCGGTCATCTGGACTGCTTTTAGGTCTTTCTATAATATTTATTTTTTTAGTCAGTGTATGTTTAATTTCTAGTTGGTCCTTTTTCATATCCTCGTAGGTTTTGTTCATTTCCTCATAGGTCTTGTTCATTTCCTTGTAGGTCTCGGCCTTTTCTAGGAGCCTCTTGAAAAACCTTATTACTGTGGTTTTGAACTCTATGTCTAGTCATCTTTTTTCCTCCATTTCTTTCACATCCGATTTCTTTCCATTTCTCTGCATTGTGGCTGCTTTCCTGAGTTGGTCCATTAGCTTTGTGTGTTAGATGTCCTCTAAGGGACAGTGGCTCAGCCTCCCCAGTTACCTGAGGTGGATACTCTTGCTGCAGACCTTTATGGGTTTTACAGTATTGTTGAAGTTAAGCCCAGCTTATTCTTGTTAGCAGTAGGAGGGTTTGACCTCCAGGCTAGTTGATTGTGAGGGTAAGCTGTGTTCAGGGTGGATGGGCGGAGTCTCTGGGCTGAGCAGGCAATGTCAGCTCTGCCCGATGTGGCACCAGGGTCTCTGTGCTGGATGGTAATGGCTGCACGCACCTCCAAGAGAAAGCCGCCACCGATCTCCACCCTCTGCCAGACAACTCAGCCTCTCCACAAATGGGTCTGCACCCCCAAAGTCTCCCCCAGAGTTGTAACACAATGCAGTCCCATGGTCTCCCGAAAAAGGGAGCAAGTCACGAGTCCTCTCTGTGCGGTCACGCATTTCTGTTCCCAAGTTTACACGTAAACTGCTGTTCCAAGTTCACTCACACTCTTCTCAAGCTCGCCTGCTCCACAAGCTCACAGACCTCTGCCGCCCCGGGTTGGTTTCCTACTGCCCAGTTTCACCCCATATGAGTGTGGATTCCCCGGACCTCACCTGGAACTGGGGAATCAGTGCAGTGGGATGCTTTTGCCCTCCCTATTGGAGAAAACCAGCCGGGTTTGCAGCCACCCGCCCTCTCTGCTGGCACACACACACGGCTCCAAACCTCTGGCTCTGTGAGTATCTTCAGCGCTGCCCTCTACCACTCCTCTGAGTCACGGTTCCTATCTTTACTTTTATTTGTGGAATTTTCACTCAGCCAGCTTTCCAGAAATTCTGGATGATGTTTTTTCTGTCGTTAAGTTGTAGTTTTGGAATTGTTGTGTGGAGCAGCAAGATAGGTGTTTACCTATGCCACCATCTTGGTTCTTCTCTCTTCCAAGAAAGTGTTTTAATTGTTTTGGTAACTGGAAGCTATATACCTACTTTAATATTGAAAATTCTCAACAATTCAAATACATTTTAGCTTGCATATTTATATTTTACCTGACAAATAGAGTAAGTGATTATTTGTATTGTTGGAAAATTGCATTTTCTTGAGACTGCTTTCTAGACAGCCAACCTTAGGAAGTTCCGGGATTATAGCACAATTGCTTCTATGAGTCTTTGGTTGCAGGAGCCATGTATGTAGAATTAGGTGAATTTTAAATAATCTCACAATGCATTACCCTTTCAAGCATTTCTCATTACAAATAAATACCATTGTCTCATTAACAAGAGTACGACTTTTTAATAGACTGAATATTTGCATTCCAAAATGTTCCTAATGATGTTTTTAAGAAGAAATAATCTCTTTTAGAAGGAGAAAAACAATTATTTTTCTGCTGAAGGTCACCTTGAGCAATTTTAAGGGAAAGCATTCTTATACATCCAGATTTAAGAATTTTTTTGGCTTGCATTTTGTGGCAGAGCAAAACACCATCCCTTGCTGTTTCTTGTTTCTGGCAGGTCTAGCGGCCTGTGGGTGATCTGTAGAGGGTGAGGACAAAGGCACATTTCATGTAGAGAGAGGTTGCCCATGGCCTGCCAACTTTGGGTTCTCCAGATGGAATTGCTAAGATTTGGCACAAACTCTAGGGAGAGACTCTAGTTTCAAAAACTCCTCCCTTTAATTAATAATTATGTCTTTATCTTAGTATAATTTTCCCTTGTTTAAAGTTAAACTTACATTTCCATGTTGGTTTTTCACTTGGTTTTGTTGTGACATTGCCTTAAAATGACATTTCTACAAAGAATAGATAGGTAATTATATTTTGTTATTTTATGTTCCAAGTCAAAATGTGACTAATGTCCAAATTAATGGATAGTTTTGTATCTTACAGTTATTAAATATTGAAGTGGGAGGGTATTGATTGCAGATTAAATTTTAAAATGGATAAAGATTTAAAAATAAAATATACAACAGAAAATATAAAATTTAATTTATTTTAAATTATTAATGCAAAATGTTAATTTTATACTTTTCTGTATAGGTGGCACATATAAAACACCAACTTTTTTTCAGGCATACATTTTTATATATTCTATTCTTTGTGCCATTAAAAATATGGAACTTGTATATCTGTGACTATTTTATTTAACAATTGTTTGAGATATTTTGTGTGCCAGGAATGGGGCTATGCCCTTGGCATTCAGAGTGAAATATGATGCACCTGGTGCTCACAGGCTAGTGAAGGAAAATAGACAATGCACTCTAATAGGAACTAAATGAAGAAAGCACAATGACCTTATAAGACATATTGTTTTAATCTATTTTTTCCACCCAAGTGGAAATAAGGAAAAAGGATGGCTCACTTACCAGTAGTTAATCATGTTCAGTTAACTTATATTGGCTGGTGGCCCTTTGGTGTTTGGCTGACATGCATGAGTTATTATTATAGATGAGAAAGCAGGACATGGAAGAGGCTGGACTCCAGAGTTAGATGGGTTGAGTGACAATCCCCACCTGGCCCTCACTTCCTACTCTGTAACCTCAGGCACATGATGAGACCTCAGGGCTACATAAGTCCATTGCAACAGCTAGATTATAGTCAGACCTTAGTCTTCAGATTGTGAGGATTAAAGAGATGATATGTAGAAAACCCTTAGTATGCTGCATTACTAATAAGCATGTTCTGTTGGTTCAGAACTAAAAATCCCATGTGAATATTACAGGTAGAAAACATTATTTTTAAAGTTCCTTGATTACAAAACAATTAGGGAGTTTTGATAAAGACAAAATACCATCCATTTGAAATATCAAACTACTATTTAAAAAAGAATCAAATATTTGATAACATTTCATTAACCAAAAATTAGTAGGATTTCTGGGACAAGAATGATAATTAGATTGTGGAAAAGATTTACATGGTAATAAACTTCAAACTTATAAGAGCATTTTCCATGTTTGAAATCATGGCCTTTGATAGGTTCATTAAGTAATCTCATTCAATGCATACAGGAATGTTGTAAGATTTAAATGATTACCCAAATTTCAGGTGAGTATATTAAGGTGCATATAGCATAAGTGAATGGCTTATAGTTATACAGCCATCAATATATAGTTTCTGGATTTCAACCAATGGCTTTTTACTTTGACACCTGATTAACCACTTCTTATCTCCTGTGGGATGTTGGTTATGGACTATACTTACACAATATGAAATTGAATAAATGAAAAAGGAAGGGGTAGCTATCTCAAATTGAGGGAATATCTAGAGCAAAGACACTTGGATGAGAAGCTGTATTTGGGGGACAGTGAGGAATCCAGCCTGATAGACAGTCTGATTGGATAACATGGGTTAGTATACCTGAATGAAATCAAAAGAAATTGAGCCTCAAGTGATTCAAAGAACTTTAAGTGACTCAAACAAATATGTTTGTTTTCACATAACAGAAGTTTTTTGGGTAAGTGGTTACTAGATTACTAGGGATAGCTTAATGGTATTATCAGGACTTCTGTATTTTATTGTTATTATTTCTCTTATTTATTAATAGCTAGTAGCCTATTGTGTGATATCGTGCACAGTAGGCCACCCACCACTTCCGTGGGAGCTGGAGGGAACCATAGCATGCCAGTGAGATCTGTGCTGCTTCTATGAGAGACAGGCCCACTGTCTCCTCTCTGGGACTGCACTTGGCCATGGAGGCTGCAGGCTAGCCGTCCTGTCCCTGTCAGTTTCTGCTCCACTCCAGGGGCTGGCCCGAGCAGGGCGCAGTGACAAGGCAAGCAAGCATTCCACCAAGCCATTCATGCTGTCCACTCTCAGTGGTCGCCCTCTGGAGAATGGGGGACTCTGGCAGGGCTGAGAGGACTGGGAACTGACATCTTGTGGCTATGGGTGCCACCATATTTGTGATGGAGTGACAGTTAATTTGCATATTACCCTTTTATTACCTAGGATGGTATATGTTGTCTCTATGATTGTAATTTTATGCTCATATCTCAGTTCAAAGTAAAAATAATTAAAGAAGCTTAAGAAAGAAGACTTAAATGCCTGTGCAAGCCACTTCTGTCTACCTTCTTCAAGAAAGCCAATGGTTTCCAGGAATTGTTATCCTCAAGCCCCAATCAAGAATACTCTTGTCTAGGTCTTATTGGCCTGAACTAGCTCACATAGTAACTCCAAGCTATGAATATGATGATCAAATTTCAGTATGATGGTTAGCTTTGAGAATGCTTTATGTTTCAGCAATAAACAACTCCTCTAAAATTCCTGATGGATTTAAACACAAGTAAAAATAGAACATTAAACAACTATGAGATTATTTTTAAACTTTGGCTAGGAAATTATATGCCTTCTTTTCTTTGCACTTGCTCTTTTAAATTAAGTTTATTGGGGTGATATTGTTTAATAATATTATGTAGGTTTCAAGTGTACATTTCTATGATACATGGCCTATATATCGCATTGTGTGCACATGCTCTTTATCCTTCACAAGCATCCTTCCTCTTTCCACCTTTTTGGTCAATGTCCATTTCCCATATTTTATATTGAGCCAGTCACTGCCAGTTCCTGCACTCCTTCAAAAAATATTTCCCATGTCACCTGTGTGAGCTGGAGATCTCTCTGAAGGTTCATACCTCTGTTTATGACTCATAACAATATATTGTTTTCATCTATTTATTTTTTTTATCACTCCGAGTATACTTTGAGTTCCTCCTGGCTTAGATGTTCTTTTATCTTTGTGTCTTTGCATCCACAAGGTCCAGGTTGGGGCCAAATGAACTGCACCACTGCTCCCTCTCTAGCAATTTGCTTACTACACCAAAATAACAAAGAAAGAAATGAGCACTTTTCTTTGGTCAATGTCTAGAGTTTGAAAAGTGTCACAAGTCATTATGTGAATCTACAAAGACAGACATTTCCAACATACATCTTGAATACAAGAGCAATATTAAAATTTCTCATGTGAAATTCTCTGCTACTACTAATTTATAGCTACTATCCCCATAGATTTCTTGTAGTTGTCAGGTCCTCCTTATATATCGGCAATAACATCCAAAAAAATAATTTGAACAATTACTCTTTGGATATAAGGAGTATCTAAACATGACCTTGGAGGACAAACAACCTCTGATTCCCTGTCACACCGTTTGTAATATATTACCAAATAACATTTGGAGAAAATGTTAGAAATAGGCCCCAGTGTTACCTGGAAATGTAACAGACAAGTATTAGTCTAAAGGGTAAAATAGGCAAAATTATTCAGTGGTACCTTCCTGAAGACAACACAGTTGAGGGACACAAGACATGAAATTCATCAGGCCTGAAGTTAAATGATTACTCTGCCAATGATTATTATATTTTTACCAATGTTCTTTACTTTTATGAGGTGCGGTTTCTTCTTCTGAAACTACAGGCCCAATGCACAAAATTTGTGCAAGAGGAGGCCTTCCTTCCCCCAGCTGCCAGCACCAGCTTCCCTCTGCACCCGGGACCCGGGCTTCCCTTGCAGCCCAGGCTTCGTCTGGAAGGTTGTCAGGAAGGAGGTTCAGTCTAATTAGCATAGTATGCTTTTATTGTTGTAGATGGGAGATCAATATCGATATAATGATATTCTATGTGCTGCACTTGGCATAGTATGTGTTCAATATTAGCCCTTCTGATTTCCCTACATCCCACTGTAGTTTTCAGAATCTCTTCATGTTTAGTTCTCCTGGTTGTCTTCTGGAATCTGATAATCCTTTTTATCTTGCCTTTTCCATATACTGGCTGGTCCTTCTTTTATTTCCCTTTGTGTTTCCTGCCTCCCTCTTCTGACAACTCCTATTGCTCTCAATTAAGGTGTGCTTTGTGAAATTTGTGTTATAATAAATAATTCTATCTAATAAAGAGGGGATATGTTAATTGACCATCACTTTGTCACAAAGATGGCCACATCCATAGCTGAGGCCAAATTCCCTTAAGGAGCCTTACTGAACAATCATCAGGGACCTGAGGTAATGCCCTCCCCCATCACCGTGGGGCTTGACAGGGGACCTGAGACCACCCCCCGCCCCGCCTGGTGGGGTTTGACGGGGGATCTCAGTATGTGCTTCTCATCCTGGTGCTAATCTAGGGGAGCTCAGGCTGCTCCCCCAACCCCAGTGCCAGGCCGGGTGACATCAGGCTGCACCCCTGCCCAGCAGGGCTTGACAGGGGACTCAGACCATGCCCCCTGCCCCAGCAGGAGGCCAGGGAACCTGACGCTGTGACCTTCTGCCTGGCTGGGCTTGACAGGGGACCTTAGGCCATGCACCCCATCCTGGCATCAGGCCAGGGGACCTGAGGCTATGCCTCCTGCCCTGCAGAGCTTAACAAGGGTGAAACTGGCCAGGTCTGGATCTAGCCCAATTGGGGGGGGGGGGCTGGTTCTGGGTCTCACATGATTTTGAGGTGCATGTGGATAGCCTGGGACTTGACTCTGGGTCCCATGGTGTGCCCCAGACTTTGACAGGAGGAAAATTTTCATATACATTTTATTAATTTTCTTTCATCTCTGAAACTTCTATTTTAGAGAAAGGGAAAATAGCAATGTTAAATTATTTCCTCTAATTAATCCACTTTTAATGTGCATGCGTTTCGTGCACCATGTCACCAGTTAAATAAAATAATCTCCAATTTTGAGTCTATACTATTTCCCAGAAACATTGCTAAGAATTATCTTATTTCATTTTGTAGTTACTCTTAAAGAAAATATATTATAGATAAAGAAGGAAGAGCATCAATAAGTCTGCTTATTAAACACGTGATATTAATTTCCTAATTTGTATTCAGAATAAAGGATAAGACAGACATGTACTCTAATTTATTCTGAAAAACCAAGATTCAAATTCCAATCTATGAACATTCAACCCCAAGCTTTAACCACTCTGTTACATGCCCTAATTGCATAGGTTCTATTTGTTAAATAATCTAAATTAATTTATAATGAAGTGTTAACAGTAAAAAGTGCACTCTTAAGTCTCATTTTTCAAGTTGAGAACTTGCAAAAAACTTCAATTTTATATGTATCTCCTACCCTACACATATTTTAGAGATAAAGAAATTTTTAAAAAAGACAATCAACTAAGAAAATAACAGAGGCAGGATCGGAATTTCTAAATTTATTATGCAGCTTTTCCCCTCATTTTGAATGCATGACCTCTTTTTTATCCTTTGTATTCACCAGGATGTGCTAGGTTGTGTTGTGGCAACAAGGGCAACTCCTGAGTACCCTAATTCTTCTGGCATTTACTTCTCAGTCACTTCACAGGCATAACCTGGTTTGGCAATCAGGCTCTGCGCATCATAAAACTCAGGGTGACTGAGCTCTACATGAACACGCGTCTCCACAGCAGGGGCTAGGGGCCATGGCGACTCCAGCAATGGCTCTCTATGATTTCTCACAAAAATAACATGTGTGACTTCCACTCAAATTCATTGGCCAGAATAAGTCACATGAATAATTAACAAACAGGGTGTGATGTTCAAACTTATTATGCACTCTGAAAGAGAGGACAGAACATTTGTGAAGCATTCTGAAGCAACTTAAAAAATATGTCTCTCCACAAGAATATAACAGTGAGCATTTTAAGCACCACCAGGAAAACCTTGCAACATTCATTGATCTATGAAAAAAGCTTTTTAAAAATGTTTGCTTGTCCCCAGAAGTAAAGAGGTTGTACATTATGCTTATCTATATCTAGGAAATACTTTCTTGAAAGTTTCATAACATTTGAAATCCTTTCAATTTGGTGTAGATTTTAATAGGTTAGAAAAGCCTTGCTTAGGCATCAAAAGTTTTACATATAAAATGTTCTCAAGGTCCTCAGTAGATCCTTACCTTCCTCTCTGAAATTCTGAAACAAGAGAAAAAAAGAGAAATGAAGCCTAGGCTAGTCTGGGTTAGTTACACTTATTACCACAACATATCCTAGCTCAGCCTGACTAATACAAAAGACTATCCATGTTGAGAGATTAAAAATGAGAAAAAAGTTGTATGAGATGAGAAACACTCTTTCAGATACTGCTACTGCTATTTCCTACGTTAATGCTTTTATTGACTCATTTGTTAACTGATTAAGAGAAAACTGTAAAGGCAAGCATAGCCCTAGTAGAACACATTCTCTGAATCAATCTTTAATAGAAAAAGCCTCTCTTTGTGGCTTTGAGAGTCAGAAAGAAATAGATTCACATCACAACTTTATCATTTTCTTTCTTTATAATGTGAGCAACTTGAACCTCCTAAAATTAATTTTCAGCTCTGTAAAATATAGATAAACCCTCATCTGTGATATGGGAAAAAATGGCAAGAAAAGTAACTGGCAAGAGAAAATGTCTATCTCAGATCTCTGCATTTTCTAGCCATGGCATGGTCTGCACTACACCTTTCAGGATCAACTTCAAAATGAATCTTTAATGGAGTAAGAGTTCTTAGAAATGAAGAAACTAAGTTCTGAAAGGGATAGGCAAGAACAAACTCTGTCCTGGGAAGGCTTTGACATTGATTTCTGTTGGCATGCATTTTATGACTGTGTTGACACGTCCTTACAATGTTTACTTTCACCCCTACTGTTTTTGAAAAGTACCGATGGCCAGGGTCCCTTGTCCACTTCCTGTTTGTTCAGAATAGGTTTCGTCTGTACAGAATAGATTTGGACTGAAAGTTTGTGCCTCTCCAAAATTCATAGGTTGAAACATAAGCCCCAATGTGATGGTATTTGGAAGTGAGGCCTTTGGGAGGTAATTTGTTAATGAGGGTGGAGCCCCTCAAAATGGGATTACTGCCCTTGTAAGAAGAAAGCATGAAATCGCTTTCTTTTTCTCTCTTCCCATCATGATTACAGCAAGAAGGGATTCGCCTACAAGCCTGGAAACAGGCTCTCATCAGACATGAATCTGCTGCTGTCTTGATCTTGGACTTCCCAGCCTCCAGAGCTCTGCAGAGAAACCACCTTTTTCCCCCTAAGGAGATTCCTTATATTAAATATTATTTCTCATCTGTTTCTCACAGAGTAATAGTAGTATTGATAGTAGTAGCTGTGATTGTCATAGTAGTAATTTTAAGACAGACTTACAAACTGAGAAGGGAGAAAGGAGGCCAAATAGCTTCTCTTAGACCCAAGTAATATAGGACATGTTCTATGGCATTGTACCTCCTTAGCTTTGTTCCATAGGAGGAGAAGTGCTTGGGCACAAGGGGCCTTGTGTAGGTCAGATTAGATGGTTTGGAGCCCTAAAATTCCATGGCCCAAATGTCCCTGAACCCCCTTCTGGTGCAGCAGAGACCTGTTCTATAGTCAGCCTCTTAAAGGCTCTGAGGAATGGTCATTGTCGGGTCTCAGAGAAGCAGTATACAAATGGGTGGAACTTGGACTTCAGGGGATGGGTGTTCACACCATGTACACGAACAAGGCCCTTTATGCTGAGAAACAGAACTGGGGAGAGGAATAAGAAAAGGGAAGTCCAAAGGTCTGGCAAATTTTAAGGGTGGGTCTTGTAGAAGGGAGAGAGAACAAAAGAGGCAGGGGGATGGGAGGGAGGGGCATGCCTTAGGTGCACTTGTAATCCAGGTCCTTGACACTGTATTCCTATTTATTATGGAAAAGAGAGCTGAAGCTTCTATAAAAATGTGATAGGGTTGCATTAGGGAACTGATCTTTGGTTTTGTTGTGATCTGAGAGGAAGGAAGCACACACAGGCACAGTAAAGAAGAGAGAGAAGCTGAATGTTAAGACGATTATAATTGCTATAGGGAAACCCAAGCTGCTGATGTATCTTGAATTAAAAAAAAAAAAAGTTTAGTTCCATGAGCCTTTCGAGATTCAAGGTGTGTACTGAGGCGGCTCTGTTTTCATTCTCCCCAGTGCATTCTTACAATTAACTCCAATTCCCTGAGGCTCCATTCAGATTTTTTTTTTCAAATTCTGTTTCCTGCAACCTAGAAGTGCTGGACTAATACAGCTGTCTATGGGAATAATTATCCCCAGCACAATGCCACTTTCCTCGTGCCCACAGAGACCCACAGCTAACATGTTATGAGAGATCGCTAGACTTGGGTTTGAAGTTTGCAAAATCAAAGCACTTTAACAAACTACAAATCTGCCCCCTGCTTCCTTCAGGAGACAAATGCTATGAAAGCCATGACTATTTTGCAGATGGAGAAACTGCCCCGGGGAACTTTTAACTGCCCCTAAGCAATGGCTGAATCTCCTCCATACAGCTAGGCCCCAACACCTGTCTGACCCCAGCTCCTTCCTCCATCTGAGTATTCATGTTCCTTGACTGACCATGTTAAATGAACAAGGTCTCCTTAGTTTATTTGGGAAGTTTGGTGTAAAATACAGTATATAGTCATAATATTTTTCCTGCCTTTATTTTCCCCTTTGCCAAGTGCTGAAAGATTTGGCTCATTGACCTTGTCACGCAGGGCCATCTTTCTCCTCACACTTCTAATTTCCAACTCCTGTTGAGAGCTATTGTGTGAAGGCATTGTTAGCTTCTGTGCCCACTCAATCCCAGCTTTTCTTTTAAACTGCCAACAGCACCAATTAGTACCACATGTGGTGTTAGTTTGCACAGTGCTTGCTGAAGCCAAGTGCTTCCTATGTGGCCAACATGCAAATTGGCCGACAGACAACTTCTTGGGTGTGAGTTTGGGGGAAAAAGTTTAAGTACCTCAGCATAGATATCAGTTATTTTGCTCCATGTAGTTCCTATCTTTTGAGTAAAAGATATAAAAAGACTTAGAGTGTTCCAAAAGAGAAACTATTTTTTTAAAAACTAGTGAAATGAAATAAAATTAGAAAAAGGAATCATATAACACTGAGCTGAGGAAAATTAAAGAAAGAGAAGTGTGCCTGGAGTTTTGAGCATGGAAGTGGTTATCATCTCAACAGAAGCCACTAGAATCTCCCCATCAACAATAAGCCAAGCACTCTTTGCCCTTCCTAGTCCCTAAATACTTTGCCAATTACAAGAAGACTCATGTTTTGTGTGTGTCAATAACCTTTCTTGTGACTATGTGCATCTAATACCAATTTCCCTGTGTGTTTCTTCTCCAAGGAGGTGCTCTGTCATCCCAACTTGCAACAAATCCCCTGAGTACATTGCCCTACTGTCTTCTAATGTAGTTCCATCTTAATACTGGACTCCAGTCTGAGTCTGTCTTTCCTGGACAGTTAACAAAGACCCTTGAGGAGTCTCCTTATTCATTTCTGTCCCAGTTGGTCTAGGGAGAGTAATGACACAATAAATGGACACTATTAAATGCAAGAGGCTCTCTTAGGTACTTTATTATATCATTGATTTAATGATCAAATGATCCCTTCAAGATAATTATTGTTTCCCTCATTATAAGGATGAAGAAACTGGCTGGTTGGTGTGGCTAAGTGGTTGAGCATTGACTAGGATAGTGGTAGGCAAACTCATTAGTCAACAGAGCCAAATATAAACACTACAAAGACTGAAATGTCTTTTGAGAGCCGAAAACCGACTTCTGTGCATGGGCCATGCACAAAGTTTCAATTGCACTGTATGTGCGTGCCCAAAGTGGTATTTTGTGGAAGAGCTACACTCAAGGGGCCAAAGAGCCGCAGTTTGCCAACCACTGAACTAGGAGATCAAGGTTTGATTTCTAGTCAGGGACCATGCCTGGGTTGGGGGCTCGATCCCCAGTGTGGTGTGCAGGAGGCAGCCAATCAATGATTCTCTCTCATCATTGATGTTTTTATCTTTCTCCCTCTTTCTCTCTGAAATCAATTAAAAGAAAAGATGAAGAAACTAAAGTTCAATGAGGAAAAATTTTTTCAAATTCATACAGCTACAAAGAGGTAAATCTGATATTCAAGCCCAGTTCTGCCTCATTCACTAAATGGTACTGTCACAAAAAACAAACAAACAAACAAAAAAAACATGAATAATCATTGAGATCACCATTTATAAAGCACTACCAAGTACCAGACATAATGTTAGGTGCTTTATATACATTTTCACAAAGCCTTACTATAAACCTGAAGGTATTGCTTGCAAAGTAGGCACAAGCAAGTTAAAGGACTTGCTTAAGGCCTCACAGCTAGCAGTTTCAGAAATGAAAGTCAATTACAGCTGATTATAGAATCCCTGCTCCTTTAATTGGACTAAACCTTCTGTTCATGAAGATCATGCTAAACCCGCTGTCCCTGAGACACATTGGCGGTACACCTCTCAAGAGGAGCACCAATGCAACATGACTTTCCCACAATTCTAAGACTTCTTCTCAAGAGGCTGTCTGCAAGTCACCAAGCCGATTGCTAAAGCACACTTAGTGCTCTTTTTTTTCCCTTATAGGAGGTAAGCCAATGAACTCTAAAGCAGACTTGATACCATCTTCCTTCTAATAAGCAGAAAGTGCTTAGCCCTTGAGCACTGGTTTCCATGTTGCTACAAGATTCTGTTTCCCTAAGTTTGTCATTTGTATTAAGTTACTGGGGCAAATAGATCATTGGTGGGGGAGGGGGTGCTATTGCCATGCCTTCATTCTACTGGTGGTAGATCATCCCCATTAATAACCCATGCATGGGCTCATCTTATTATATCACCAACGCCACCCAGTGACATCTATTTGTAGTTGGGCAGGCCAGTTGTCATTTTGGCCAAATCAGAATTGAGTTACTTCTTTATATTCTTCTGTTGACCTTTCAAGCTATCATCCAGAGCACAATTTGGGCTTTAACAAGAAAAGAAAACTCTTGCTGACCAAATTAACGAGTTTTCCTAATATACCAAGCTTTCATCCCAAGTTTAAAAATGGTCATTCAAGATCCAGCTGGGTGACCTGGGTTCTGTGTGTATCCTATTACCAACACCCAGAGGCAGAAACCACAGCCTGTCTAAATATGTGCACGGAAAACAAACCTAACCAAAGATTACGCAGTTTGGGTTGGGAAAAGCAACCCGTTTCTTTTACACACATCTGCCGGAAAGGTCAGACATGGGCTGGCCAGACCTTGGGCTCTGAATTTGAACACTATTTTGGTTACAAATACTGGTTCCAAGAGAAACTAAAATTCAAAGAGAACTAACTTTAAGCAGAAACCTTTGACAGTTAACTCAAGTTAAATTCAAACTAAAATTTCACAATCTTTCTTCAAAGGTGTTGTACCAGATAGACCAGTGATTTTATTCAAGCACATAGAAGGACAGTAGAAAGTGTGTGTGTGTGTGTGTGTGTGTGTGTGTGTGTGTGTGTGTGAGTGTGTGAGTGTGTGTGTGTGTGAGAGAGAGAGGAGAGAGAGAGAGAGAGAGAGAGAGAGGAGAGAGAGAGAGAAAGAGAGAGAGAGAGATTACTGTTAGTCTAGCTGTCTTACCTATCTATCTTAAATTCAGGATTTTGGTTCCTTTTCCACAAACCCAGAAATAAGTTATTTTCAGGTTACCAATATGCTGCTAGCCAAATATGAAGAATTTGATTTATTTGTTTTTTCATGAAAAGCTATGCTACCACTTAAGTTAATTTAAAATAAAGTCCCTCATAATAATGTGCAGTTTAAGCAATGAAAACAACAGAGACTATCAGTTTCCATTTCAAGTACTGGAATGAAACATTCTTTCAACTTGGGGTCAGTGAACACATACTGTTATAATTCCATACAAGCCTGAGCCCCAAAGAGCTCATTTCCCTGATCTGATCTGACCAGGGATGTATCTGTCAGGGAAATTCATTACTAGTCTCCCAGCAATGCCAAGTGAAGTGAACCGCTCAACAGGGCACACTCAACATGTACAAGAATCAAAACCTCCTACTATTTATTGGCTTACTAAGAGAAACTTCCTTTTAGGACCCACAAATATGGCTTTAATTTAGTGGGGTTTATTTTGAGGTGGGGTTGGGAGATAGGAAATAAAGGAGGAAGGGAAGTTTAAGACCACTCTTTCTCATGTAAATTGAGCAGCATGTTTCAACTTCTGGTCTACCTACTGGAGAAAACAATCCAACAATCATTCTTGCACATATCCAATTCTCCTGCCTCTGCATTTGAGCTTGAATGTGGTAAGGGTTGAATCCAGAGGGTGCCTTTCATCAGGTCAGCTGGGAAACAGCATCTATCATCTATCTCTTTGTGTTGACTGTCCAATTACAATTCAAAGCCATTGCCTGATCCATCAAAGGGGAGAGGTTGGATTTGTTTCATTGTTGGTTGAGGTTGTGCGTGGGTTTTGGGTTTTGCATGAATGCTTGTCAGGATGGTACCAAGTCTTCAGCCTTAATCCAAATTTTAGCACAGGGAACATTTGCTGGGTTTGAATATTTATTGTGATTTGAAGCTCAATGTGCCATAAGAGTGTGGTAAGTTAAAGGTCGCTGCAAATTCTTTGGGAGAAGTTAGGCTCTCTTTGAATTTCAGTTTCCCTTGGACATAATTATTGCAACCAAAAGAGTCTTCAGAATCAGAGCCTGAGGTCTGGCCAGCCTATATCTAACCTTTCCGGCAGATGTGGGCCGATGGAAAGGACTGCTTTTCCTAATCCTCAGCTCCCTTTGAGTTGACCTAAGTGACGTATTCCACTAATAGAATGGGAAGGAAGTGGCAGTCGGATATTCCCAGTTTAGGTTATATGAAGTCTGGCAGTTTCCTTCCAGGTATCTTGAAATCCTCACTGTGTTAACCCTGAGCTGCCATATGAGATGTTTGACAACCATTCCCCACCCTTCCCCAAATAAAAACCATCAACATGAACACCTTCTGAGCTGAGTACAGCATTTGGGTCATCCCAGGCAAGGTGCCAGAGATGGTTTGTATCCACTGGACCAGCCTGTCCACTTGCTGACAACACTAAGGAGATGACACCTATACATAGAATTTTATTTTTTAGCTCATTCATCAGCTCCAAGAACCATGTGATGAGAGTTTGTAATAAATTCTTGTTTTAAATAAATTTAGTTTGGGGAATATGTCTTAAGCAGCAAGAGGTAACTGAACAAAACATGATTCAACAATGGAAAGCCCAGTATTTTATACACTTTATACACTAATATGTTCATCTAGTTCTTGTCTTTTCTTTTTTTCTTTTTTTTCTTTTTTTTGCTTTCCTTCGTAATTTTTTGATTCTCAGATCAATTGTTATTCCCTATATTCTTTTCTGTCACTGACCCTGCTCAGGACATAGTAGGCCCTCATTTTATTTATTAACCCTTCCTTTCTCAAATCCCAGGGGGAGGTAGTTTTAAAGTTGATTGATCAGTTATTCATGAAAGAAACATTTACTGTGAATATACGAAGTATAGACTATTGTGTTTATGGCTGGAATGATTGGGAGCCTCTCATTTTATTTTTATTTTTATTTTTTGCTGTACTTCTGGGAACAAGCACACATGTAGAAGGAGATTGACACACCGATTTTTATATATTGAGACTTAGACATCCTCTCTGCGTGCAGACAACTGGTTTGATCTGAAGGACTGCATTCATTGGACTGCATTCATTATTGTAAATAGAGATCATGAGCATGGATAACAAATAGAACCAAGTTCAAGTCCTGGCTTGGCCAAATAAAGGCATATGACTCAAGAAAAATGTGTTTGCTTTCTTTCATGATAAAAGTTAACCTGATGAAGCCTGAAGACTGGAGGTTCAATCCCAATTCCACCACATCAGCAGTTTCTCACTTTCCTAGTTGGTGAAATGGGCTGGTATTATCCAACTCTTAAGGTGGAGAATTATGAGAATTAAATGATGTGTAGGAAGGAGTGAGAAAGAAGGGAGATAGGAAAGTAGATTAAGCAGATGTGTTACATTGTTTATTGGAAACCCAGTGTCATCATATTCAACTAATATCTGTTTCATATAGATCTTTATGGTGAACCCATAGGAGCTTAATTTCATTTAACTTGTTAATTATATTCTTTAACTTGGGTAAATATAGAATTAGGAACTTCTAATTTTTACAATTACTTATGGGCAGTTAGCTACTCTTAGAACTGGTGATCACACTGGCAAATTATACTCATTGTGTTTATGGTTACATAAATATGCATAGATACATAAGAGTTTACATTTATTTCTCTGCAGATAATGCTGACATTGTTTTATTTAAGCCAGTCATGTCCCAAGTAGAATTGAGTAGCCCATAGTTACATGAGAAGTTTTTTAAAAAACTGTATTTATATCAAATTTATTGTTGGACATAAAATGGTGATTGCCTTAAAAAGAAACCAAAGGGAACACAAATCCTACACAGTGTGAAGGTTTGGAAGTAAATAAAGCAACTAGTGGACATTGCAGAAAAGAAACGTAGTAGTGAGGAGTTAGGGCCTATCCTCTGTGATTTTGATACCCTTGTAATTAACCCAGTGGTGAATTAATTAACAGGAAAGGAGCAAAGGAAAGGCCAGATAATATAGGCATAACATTTGTGCCAGAAAGCTGCAGTTTAACATTCTCCAGGTCTGTTCCCCTCAAATCCAGGAGGGAGGGATTGGACCAAGAAAGAACAGATCCATGCCCAGTAAGATCTGCATGATCTAGGGAAGATAATTTTCTGTCAATCACACCCGGGAGCAGGTCATAGGCCAGAATAGGCATGGCCACTGCAAGGGCTGGAATCTGAGATGCATAAGCTCCTGAACAAAGGGAGTTACCTCTCTCTGGTTCTGTTGCTCTCTGGGAGCTCTTGTGGCAGGGGTGTGCTCTCATATTCCTGCACTTGCCCCCATGTCCCACAGCCATGGACTTCCCACTTAATGGACTAATGGGCTGTGATTAACCTGATTCTATGCCAGACCCACCCTCACCTGAAACAAAAACTGTGGATACTGGCTTTGTTTTTAGCTACATTGGGTTTCCAGCTGTACCTTCCCAGGACTGGTTTAAAGGAAGTGGGAATCTGCAAACTGAGGGATATAACTCTGCAAATAAAAATCACTCATTCTCCCATCTGAGTCTTAGATTATTCTTTTTCTCAAGATACCTTAATAACCCCACTGCCACTAGCAATGGATGCACAATTCTCCAATAACAATTTTACTCTAAATGTTTATTCCTACCTTTCATTTGTCATATAGCACCACCCATTCTGTACTCTGAGTATTCACATTCTTGACCTATTTTTTTATCAGACTGTGAGTCCCTCAAGATATGAATCTCTCTATGTGACTTTAATTGATTTTAACTACATTGTATTGAAATGATTTGTTTATCCACCTGTGTCCTCAACTTCCCACTGACCTCCTAAAGGGTTTCAAATAAATCCTACTCCCACCTAGATAATTACCTCAGAAATTCAAACATGTGACAGAAAGTCAAAAGAAAGTTTTCTTCATGTCTTAATTTGTCTAATGACTCAAAGTTAAATATAAGCAGTGTCAAGAAATCCTATGTAATAACGAGGGCTGCTACACACATTGCCATACGGTTTATTAAGGCTTAGGCAAATGGGTCCTCAGGCTACTAACATTCTTACCTATTCTGAAGTATATAAGAAAAGGCTAGACATTTAGGAAGCTTTATTTTTAATGAAAATACAGAGCATAAGATAGTGCAATAGATTTTTGTGTTTTTTTTTTCATCTGAAGGTGAAGGAAAGAACCAGGTATTTCTCACTCCCCCTCCTCTCACCCCCTTGCTAAATAAGAGGGGAAAAACACACACACAAAAAAAACTAGTCAAAAACATTCGGTGTCCCTAGTAAATAACAGGCATCTGGAGGACTGGGGATCAGAGCAGGAAAAATATACATGAAGCAGATGAAAGTTCTGGGCATTTCCCAAGCAGAGCTTCAATGTGTATGGGTCAAGTACCATGGCTAAGACAAAAGGAAGAGAATACCTTTATGTTATAGCCCCAGCTCTGGAAGGTGGCAGAAACCCAACATCCTATCTAATAAAAGAGTAACATGCAAATTGACTTTCACTCCAACACACAATATGGCTGCCCCCATGTGGACACAAGATGGTTGCCACAAGATAGCGAGCAGGGGAGGGCAGTTGGGAGGGACCAGGCCTGCAGAGGAGAGGAGTTGGGGAGGATCAGGCCTGCAGAGGAGGGCAGTTAGGGGCAAAAAGGCTTGCAGGGAGCAATTAGGCATCAATCAGGCTAGCAGTGGAGTGGTTAGTGGGTTATCAGGCTGGTAGGCAGACAGGAGAGCAGTTGGGATTCAGCAGTCCTAGATTATGAGAGGGATTTCCCAGATTAGAAAGGGTGCAAGCTAGAGTGAGGGACACATACCCCATTCACAATTTTTGTGCACTGGGCTTATAGTACTCCCATAAGGCAATGTCTCCTAGCAGTAGACACAGTGCACCTCCATGTAGAACCTCTCTTGTCACCATGGATCAATGTGCTATGCTACTGAGGATACCAAGTCTGGTCATGCCTCAGAAAGGAATTATCTACAGCAATTTACAAGGAATCATCCCATTGGCTGGGGAATTACTTACCACCCATGGGTGAAGGAGAACTACTCAATCTCCACTGGAATCCCGTGTCCTGCTCCAAACTGGACCAGTTGAAATTCATTCTATGTGGAATGAAACACACACTAATGAGAGGGGGAGGAGGTGGGTGGAGATCGTGATCTGGTATATTAGGCCCTCAGTTCTTCTATTCACAGCTGACAGTGCTGCCTCCTGAGCCAATCTATATGCTATGCATAGTCAGGCCAAATTTCTCAAGGGGCAGTCACATTAATATCTAAAGCTTAGGCCACAAGTATAATTCTTATAGAAGGCAATGACCTTCCCATACACGTTTCTACTAAATATCTGTCTTTAAAAAAAATTACCCTTATTGTTGAAAGTACTACAGATGTCTTTTCTTTTCCACCATTCACCCCCTGCTAACCCTCATCCTCAGGCCTTCACCACACTATTATCTGTGTCCATGGGTTATGCATATATGTACTAGTATATACATTCTTTCCCCCCCATCCATTTTGTATTCCCTTCTCCATTTGTTTGGTCTTCTTTTGAACTAGTTAAGTATATTTTATCATTCAATGTTATTCCTACTATTTTATTCTGAGTTATATCTCTGTCTTTTTTTCACAGTTGTCCTTAGGTGTATAATATTATATTTAGCTTATGTAGTTTATTTTAATGTTATATTTTACCATTTCTTATAACTTAATAAAACTCATTGTTACTCTTATCATTGCCATGATTGGAATTCTATGCATATGCAATAACTTCTCAAATACATTACTACTATTTTTGCTTTAAGTAGCAAATTATCTGACAAAAATTAAAAATGAGAATATCCTTAGGTTTTTTCACACATTTAGCCTTATAGGATTCCTCATCACATTGTATATACAAGTTTTTATGTGTGTCATTTATGTTTCACCTGAAGAACTTCTTTAACATTTTTGTACTGTCAATTTGTTAGAGATAAGTTTTCTCAACTATTGTTTGTTTGACAAATTAATTTGTCTTTGAGGATGAATGATACTTTCACTTGGTAAAAAATTCAGGTTTCATAGTGTTTGTCTTTTATCATAATACCATAATATTCTGGTTTGTACAGTTTCTGATGAGAAGTTTGTGATTATTCTTATCTTTGTTTATATAGGTAATTATATATTATTCCTAGATAACCTTTTTTAATTCTCACTAAAGATTATGCATACTAATTTAAGAGAGAGAGAGAGAGAGAGAGAGAGAGAGAGAGAGAGAGAGAGAGAGAGAAAGTGAGAATTGATCAATTGCCTTCCGAATGTCACCTGACTGGGGCATTCTACCAGTAAACCTACAACTTTTGGTATATGAGACAAAGCCCCAACCAAATGAGCCACAGTGGTTAGGGCTACATTGTGTTTCTTAATGTAGAGCATGGTCAAAAATATTCTAGAATGACATATTAGGACTTACTCAACCAAATCTTTAGACCATTCTCAAACTTTGAATTCCTATCATTATGCTGTAAGAACTTGTATCTTATTTTTAGTTTATCTCCCCCCCCTCCCCCCCCCCCCCCAGCATGCAACACAGTAATTTGCTCAAGGTAGCTACTTGATGCAATTGGCTATTTTCCTGATGAATGTAGATGTTTTACTTGGAATTATTGCTGTCCATGGTTGATGGCTATCTACTTTTCTTGGATTTATTTTAGAAGTCATTTAAACAATATGTTTGACTTTGTGGTTAAACACATACACACACACACACACACACACACACACACACACAACACACAAATGATTGGTTGACCAAAATTTTGAGTTTTTCAGCCAATTAATTTTTTCGTAGGGGTAGAGCCCAAGCCTTCCTTATAGCAACTCTCACAAAGCAATAACTCTTTCTCTCTAACCTTATTAGAGTAGATTTGTTTTGTGAATGTTGAGGTAAAATGGTTTTAAATTGTATTATTAAACTCCAAGCTAAGCAATAGCTTTACCATCAGACTTTACATTTGTGGTTGGAGTGTTTTATGGATTTATTCTCCTTGCTGTCAGCATTTATAAAAGGCCAGCTGGAAAAGGCTATAGTAACTGAAGACCACAAGATTTTGAACATGCAGATGACCCAACATCAGAAATCTGGGATAGAAATTGCATGTGAATGGAACAATTTCATTAGTGTCTCATGCTTCTCACCATATTACTCTACCTTTCCAAATGGAGCAGGTACATAGAGATATGGACTGGTTTTGAGCACTTTCTCTGAACTAAAAAAGGTTCTCTAGCACCTAACCTTATGGAAAACGCAGGATGAAGTAACTGAAGGAAACAACTTGTTCACTATGAGTTTAAAATAAAAGAATATCTTGGATGGGTGGGTCAGTTGGTTAGAGTGTCATCCCCTCCACCAAAATGTTTTGAGTTTGATTCAAATCAGGGAGGCAACCAATTGATGTGTTTCTCTCACATCTATGCTTCTCTTTCCCGTTCTCTTCCACTGTCTCTAAAAAAGTCAATGGAAAAATATCTTTGGGTGAGAATTAAAGAAGAAAAAATAGAACAATCTTTATTAGAGCTCAGGACTTATCTTTTTTTACAAAAAAAAGCTGTATTCTTTAATGTTCATGTATTTATTTTATATATATTTCAGAGAGGAAGGGAGAGAGAGAGACATGAATGATGACAGAGAATTATTGATTGGTGCCTACTGCAGGCCCCACACTGGGGATTGATCCTGCAACCAGGGTATGTGCCCTGATTGCAAATCAAAGTATGACCTCCTGGTTCATAGGTTGACGCTCAACTATTAAGCCACGTAGGCTGGGCGTCATGTATTTATTCTTAATCTAATTTCTTTGCTTTCTCAACTTTTTGATAATCACCTATAAAAACAATTCTTTAAAGGAGTTATTCATACTATGGAAGACTTCTTAGTTCATGTACATGGCAGTTGAAAGTGGCTTTTACAATCAATATCTATCCATCATCTATTTATCTATCAACCACCTATCTCTATCATCTATCTCATTCATTCATTTATTCATTCACAGTTTTGAATACAACTAAAGGAACAAATAAACCTTGGGAGCTTGGAAGATAGTAATAGCACTCCTCTTTGCTTAATTAAGTCTTCACAAAGGTTTCTAAGCCTCTTATATAAGCATTTATTCTGGGTAATATTGCATAAATGTAAATTAATACAAAAGTCACATCTCCACAAATGTCATTCAAAAGTAGACTATTAGAAAGCCCATGAAAACATTAAAAGGTATATTCTAGTAGTGTGATGGTTTATTATTATATTCTGAAATAACTTAATATAGTAAATTAAATTAACATATTAAAAAGATAAAAATGAACTTATTATACCTTTAGAACTATTTCTAGTGGCTTGGGGGGTATTAATTTTGTTCACTCAATTATTTTTGTGATAAGTTTATATGTAATTTAGCATCTAAAACTATCCATAAATATTGCTTTAGGTCAGAAGGAATTTTCACACTGGTCTTGGTAGTATAAGAAATTTTGAAGAATGTGTCCCACTTATATTGACAAGTTATATATTTACAGCCAAGTTAGACCAAATGATGTTTCAAACAGGAGCTTTGTCTGGCCAGTATAGTCAGTGGTTTATTGTCAACCTATGAATCAGGAGTTCAAAGTTTGAGTCCCCGTCAGGGCACATGCCCAGGTTGCCAGCTCAATCCCCAGTGTGGGTCATGCAGGAGGCACCAATCAATGATTCTCTCTCATCATTGACATTTCTATCTCTCTCTCCCTCTCCCTTCCTCTCTGAAATCAATAAAAATATATTCATTTTTTAAATATGAGTTTTTTTGGATCCTACTTAGACAAAACAATGAGACAAATATGTTTTAGCTTTGAGTAATCTTAAATGTGTTTCAATCAATGTCTACATGTATCCTAGACTTTGAGTTAATGCAACATAGTTGTTAGTATCTCTCACATATAAACTGGGTGGGGTAGTTGTAGCAATAGAAGGTGTTGAGCTAAACCAATGTACTAGCATTTTAACCATCATGGATTCTCTCTCTTTAGACAGTAGTCTAAACCCCATATTATTTGGGCACATGGGTACTTCTTTTGTCAGATTTCCCTCCTCGAGGATGTTGAGGTTGTTCTGAATAACATGTATGTGTTTAATAAATCCATTCTTGTTGTCACTTTTCCAGTCATTATGTTCAGGCCAGAATATTCCCAAATTAATTTCAACTGACACATATATAATTTTGTCCTGGTCTTTCAGTCAAGATGTTGCAGGGCACATCTTACCTTCCATTAGTAGCAAACCTTTGATGTAATTTGCTACTTAAAATTTATCCATGCCATCCCAATCCTCTCTGAATCAGAACCAGAGGAGAAAACAAAACCATTTACCTTTTGCTCCCATTTATTGGTCCATTGTTCAGACGACATGATAATTTGCAGAGACATAGCATGACTTGTCCTGAAGATATTTCACATGTTTATGCTTAGAAGTTTTCCTCACTATAATTAGGGTTGCCAGAATTAGCAAACACAAATACTTCCTATCTAATAAAAGAGTAATATGCAAATTGGCCATACCTTCACTGCACCACAAGCCACACCCACAAGCAACACCTACCAGCCAATCAGAAGCAGGGGGTGGGGTCGAGGTGGCCTTGGCCCAGGAGAGGTGGGGTTGAGGCGGCCCAGGCTGCTAGGAGAGGGGCCAAGGTGGCCGGGGCTGCAGGGGGTTGGGCTGAGGTGGCCTGGGCCATGCCAACGCCTGTGCTACTTGGGCTGGAGCTGGCTGGGGTGGAGGGGTGGGGTGTGGCTGGGATGGAGCCAGCCATCTGCCCCAGTGCATGGGTTGTGTACTGAGTCCTGGCAGGCGATCAGGGCCAATTTGTGGGGTGAACAGTGGGGTGATGGGGGGGAAGGGGGGACTAGCACCTGCCTTGGCCAGCCTGGCACTGGCTACTTGCTGGCCTTTCTCCCTGCCACTGCTGATGCCCTCTCTGGCCAGCTCTCTCTCCCACTTCCCCCTCCCCCACATCATCCTGCTTCTGCCACTGGTTGCCTCCCTCTGCCTGCTGGCACCTGCTTTGTCTAGCCTGGTGCCACCTGCTCGCCAGCCCCGCCCTCCACTGACTGGTCATTCTGCAGGTTGTTCCACTATTCAGTTGATTTGCATATTAGACTTTTATTACATAGGATTATTTGTTCTTACCTGATTCAGATTTAATCAAACACTAACCCTGTATTTTACCTGGCAACCCTAATTTCAGAAAGTCTTCCTGCTATTAACATTTACTTTAAAATTTTTTTTTTTGAATAGACAAAACAATCAGATTAAGAATAAATCAAGTCTGAGGAATCTAAGCTTTCACCTAAGGAAAAAAACTGAAGAGTACTTTGATCCTTTAAAATAGCACTTTTCCATTATTATTTAGCTATCAGTGGTTTAAGGATATTGGGGTTAAGTTTCAGGCCATCCTGCAAATGTTTATTTTCCCTTTGTAACTGGTTGTTGGGGTGCTTAGTGAGAAACTTCTCTTCAAGGTAGTCCACTGATCTTGGTGGTAGTTCCTTTGTTTTAAGGTCGACTAATAGGATGATTTCTTCAGATTCTCCTTTCCAAACATCTGAAGGAGTAAAGATGACTACCTCCTCATACTCTAGTTTTTGCCATCTCCAATACAATCATAAGGAGCATATAAAGCATTCAACCAGTTGTGTTTGCAATTACCTTCAATACTGTCCAAGTGAGAGGAGAATGAGATGGTAAAAATTAGATTTGCCGCAATATAAAAATGTCTTCAAGTGTAATCTAAATCTATGAATATCCCAAATACCGAAGCTCTGAGTTATTTTCAAATTCTTCACATTTAATGAGATGGGGAATGGGGACACATTCTGATATTTCGCTATAAAAATGTTCTCCCATAGGCGTACTTGGTGTATTTAGATTACTTATTTAATAACCAAATGGGGACTCTGCTCTGAGGGGACCAAAAAAGTCTATAAATTCAATTTTCATCATTTATTTACTGTAAGATATAGATCTGTGTTGAAATGCTTTAGCAGTCAAATTAGTTCAAATCTGTTTTAGCATCTCTTCACTCCAAGATTAGAAATATTCACAATCTTGTGTTACAAAATTTAACTCAATTGACCTAGTTCAGAGTTTGCTAAGGCAACCTTTGATCAGCTAACAACTGAACTACTGACACATTAGCTCTATTGTATGCCACCTCAAAATTTTGTATCAGATTTGAACCTTCGACCCTATCCTACAAAGTGATAGATACATTTTGATAACACAATTAAAATTGTTTTAAATGTTTGAACAACTAGTTGGAGAGAGTAGATTCCTGTTTCACTCTACCAAGCATCATCCCAAGGTGAATATCATCTTTCCAATTAAATACAATGAAATACTTAACACTTTATGAAAATAATCAACTAAAGCCTATTCTGGTACTGGGCGTCTTTATATAAGAAAAACTTAGCAAAACAGCAATCCCTTCTCCTCTGCCATTCAAAGTAAAATGTCACTTGGATCCACCACATTCTTTACAAGATGATGGCACTGTTTGTGTTTAGAGAAGTTATGAAACTCAGCTCCGGTCATTGTTGGCTCCTGCAATCTTGCACAAGATTAATTTTTCCAATATACTTTGTGGGTGTAGAAAGAATCAGAGCAGGCGTGTAGGTCATGCTAGTGTCTGATGAAATTTTTCTCTGACACCTGCTGCCCATTCCACTTTTCTTTTTAATGAAGAAATTCTACTTAAATTTAATGATCCAGAAAACTTTTCTCTGTTATTTACTTATGAATAAATAAATCCCAGAAGCTTCCACATTATTCCCAGATTTAGTAAATGCTAAACTAAGGTTGGAAAATTAAAACATATTTTGCTCTCAACCATTTTTTCAACATTTCACATTAATTAAAGCCTTAGATGCATTTGGCAAAACTATTAAAGTAATTTTAAACCCAAGATTTTAGACTGTCGACAGTCAACAAAATCTCCAATCTTTAATAAATCTCATGATTGCTTCTCACAGTATTATTGCATTTTTCTCTTTAAAGTTCATGTGGTATGCAGGTTCTCTCTTCTTCTTCTTCTTTTAACTACAAACAATAATGCATAAGAAAAACAGGTTAACTTCAGTTTAAAACTTCTAATTTACTATTCTGCATACATTGAAGTATATCAAAACTTGAAATGAATATATAAATTCACTGACTTTTAAATTTTAAATATCACTAAGGAGGAGTTTTGTGACTCCATGTTAGAAAAGGAATTGGTAATAATTGACCTCTACTTTTATACTCATTTCCAAAGGGTACTCACTGCCATTTATTTTGAAATATGTAATCAATCTTACCTACACATTTTTCACATTCCTTATCTAACTCTCCCAACTTTCTACCATCTTCAAGGAAAAGTCCCTGCCATGAGGATATTTCTGGCCACTTAAGCACAAATCAGCTTCCCATTTCTCACCATTTTCCTCTTAGTCACTAAAATAATTTTCATTCATTATTCTCTGAATAGTTAGTTATATTCTTTGCAAGTGAATGCTACACTTCAGTCAGTATTTAGGCCCTGTGTAGCCGTTATCACTAATTATATAAGTCTGCAATGGGCACAATAATGCTGACTTCACAAAGTTGCTGTGAGAATAAATGAAGTGTGATATAGTGCTATCTAGCACAGTTTTGAGCACCTACCGCATTTTCACAAATACTGTTGCTTTTGACTAAGCCCATGCCATAGCAATCCTGTTGTAGTTTTATGGTCTCTGTTCTTCTTTCTCTCTTTTCTAGGAAACATCACAAGAAATAAAGGGACTGTCAAAATTGTGACACGGCCATCTTGTTTCTATTTTATGTGTAAATTTTCATCTATCTACCTAACAAACTTTCTAAGAAGTTGTTTTGGAACATAGCAAAGAATAAATCATAATTAAAACAAGCAAAGAAGGGAGCACCAAGATGGCGGCATAGGTAAACACCTATGGTTCTGCCCCGCGCAACGATTTAAGAACTACAACATAACAGCAGAACAGACAGCACCCAGAATCGCCAGAAAGCTGGCTGAATGAAAACTCCACTAATAAGAGTAAAGGTGGGACGCTGAGACTCAGGAGCGGCGGGAGCGCAGCCTTTCAGACGGAAACAGGTTAGGAGCAGCACCCCTGGCCGGATTTCTCCTACGGGGAGGGCGGAGATGTCCCACTACATGGACTCCCCAGCGCCAGGCGAGGTCCGAGATCCGGGGTACGTGGAGACGTCCCACTGCAGAGATTCCCCAGTGCCAGGCGAGGTCCGAGGTCCGGGGGACGCACCCTGGAAGCGGGGCTCGGCAGAGGCTCCTAGTCACAAGGGTCGCGCAAACCCATGACTTGCCCCCTGGAAACTTGTCTCCTGGTTCCGGAAACCATCTATTTTACAACTTTGGGCTAGACTTTTGGTGTGTAGGCATATTTTGGGAAAGGCAGAGTTGTCTGGCAAGGGGAAGAGACTAGCGGCTTTCTCTTGGAGGTGTCTGCAGCCATCCCCATCCAACAGAGACCCGCGCGTGCGAGCGCTGCATAGGACGCAGCTGACGCTGACGCTGCCTGCGCAGCTCAGAGACTCCGCCCATACAACCTGAACACAGTCTCCCTTCACAGCCAATTGGCCTGGAGGTCAAACCCTCCTAGGGCTAACAACAACAAGCTGGATTTAAATTCAAAAATACTGAATACAACCCATAAAGGATTGCAGTAAGAGTACCCACCTCGGGTAACTGGGGAGGCTGAGCCACTGTCCCTTTGAGGATATCTACCACATAAAGCAGCCACCATGCAGAGAGATGGAATGAAATCAGGTGTGAAAGAAATGGAGGAGAAAAGACGACAAGACATAGAGTTCAAAACCACGGTTATAAGGCTTTTCAAGAGGCTCCTAGAAAAGGCTGATCAACTTAATGAGAATTACCAGGAAATAAACAAGACCAACCATGAAATGAATGAGAATTACAAGGAAATGAATGAGAACCTCAAGGAAATGAACAAGACCTCGAGGATACGAACCAGACCCTCACGGATAAAAAAAAAAGGACCAACTAGAAATCAAGCATACACAGACTGAAATAAAAAATATTACACAAAGTCCGAAAAGCAGTCCAGAGGACCACAAGAACCAAGTCAAAGATTTGAAATACAAAGAAGCAAAATCCACTCAGCTGGAAAAGCAAGAAACAAAAAGAATTCAGATAATTGAAGATAGTGTAAGGGGCCTCTGGGACAACCTCAAGCATGCCAACATCCGAATTATTGGGGTGCCAGAAAAAGAGAGAGAGCAAGTTAATGAAAACCTACTTGAAGAAATAGTGACTGAAAACTTCCCCCACCTGGTGAAAGAAACTGACTTAAAAGCCCAGGAAGTACACAGAACCCCAAAATATAGGAATCTAAAGAGGACCACACCAAGACATATCATAATTAAAATGCCAAGAGCAAAAGATAAAGAGAGAATATTAAAAGCAGCAAGAGAAAAACAGTTGCTTACCTACAGGGGAGCACCCATACGACTGTCAGTGGATTTCTCAACAGAAACAATGCAGGCTAGACGTGAGTGGCAAGAAATATTCAAAATAATGAATAGCAAGAATCTACAACCAAGATTACTCTATCCAGCAAAGCTATCATTCAGAATTGAGGATCAGATAAAGTGCTTCGCAGATAAGAAAAAGCTAAAGGAGTTCATCACCACCAAACCAGTATTATATGAAATGCTGAAAGATATTCTTTAAGAAGAGGAAGAAGAAAAAGGTAAAAATATAAATTATGAACAACAAATACACATCTATCAACAAATGAACATAAAAATCAAGTGAACTGATAGGCTGATGAACAAGATAAACTGGTGAATATAACAGAAACATGGACATAGAGAGAGAATGGACTGACAATTCTTGGGGAGAAAAGGGTTGTGGGAAGTACAGCAAGAGATTGGACAAAAATCTTGCAACAATGGGAGAGGACATTGGGGAGGGGGAGGTGAGGGTGGAGGGTAGGATGGGTACAGGGTGGAGGGGAGATATAGGGGGATAAAAAAGGCTAAACAATGTAATTAATAAACTGAACAATAAAGAAAAAAAAGAAAAAATAAAAAAATAAAAAAGCAAGCAAAGAAATATACTAATAATGAAGTTCTATTTACTTTTTAAGGCTCTGGTAGAACTAATGTTCATTGTACAATGTATAAAACCTATCATTTCTCTTCTAAATATTTGTATATTGCAAGTAAGAAATGAAACTGTGGATAGGCAGTGTTAATTTGGAGGGTGCAAGTTATGGTGAGTAATAACAGAATGATAATAAGTAGAACGCTAAAAGAGATGTCTGTCACTTTTAATGAAAGTATATGAAGAAGCATTAGGGCATCTGAAGAATAGTGGATCTATTGTTCTAACATGTCAAAATCCCAATTTTTTGTGTTTTAATTTTCAAATGATCTGTAGAGACTAACCTTGAAAGGAAATGTTAATAGTGCAATAACAATAAAAATTAAATCTTTGATTTATTGTGACCATTCATTATTTATTAAATATTTGACTGAAAGTGTCCACAATGCTATTTTGTGATGTGAAAGCAATTTTTATCTCTCTTTTATGTAAGGAAGTAAATGTAGACAAGTTATGAAATGATCCAAGGTTATACACATCTCCTGATGGTGTTCAGATTCAAATTCATATATGTTTCTAAACTTTCATCTTTAATGACTATCTGGATTAGTAATGAGTGATGCAAAACATTTTTAATATATTTTTATTGATTTCAGAGCAGAAGGGAGAGGGAGAGAGAGATAGAAATATCAATGATGACGGAGAATCATTAACTCGCTCTCTCCTGCAAACGCTCTATTGGGGATTGAGCCCACAACCTATGCATGCGCCTTTGACTGGAATCGAACCCAGGTCCCTTCAGTCTGCAGCCTAATGGTCTACCAACTGAGACACACCAGCTAGGGCTGATTCAAAACATGTTAGCAAAATTGCCAGATTTGGTACAGCTGCAAAAGATCCAGATCCCAAACCATTTTCTAAAAACGAGTTTCAAAGCCTTATTTCAAAATCTGTGCTAGACAAAGATCTACTTCAATACGGGGCTCTCTCTTCTGGAAAAGCCAAGTTGAAAGGGGGCAGCCCAAACCACAAATAACTGCTATTGTCAGAATGGTCATCGGTCACTGGTTTTGCTAGAAAGAACAACATGAAGTCTAGAAGATAAAACTAGATCCAGACAGGAAAGAAAGAAATGATTAAAATCAGAAAACATGCTCTATATAAATAGAGTAAAACACTTTTTCTTTCTTTCACATTTTCCATCTGGACCTACAAAGTATAGTTTATGTTGGAAAATGTTTTCATCTCTGTCATGTTGGTTTTAGGAAAAAGTCGAACACATTAAAACTCATCTCTATCCTGACTCGTTTCCTCTCCCACCAACCTCAGCTTTCAATGAGTAAAAAATAACAGAGTGGCTGGTTGAGAGCACAGAAAACAGAGAGATAAAGCTCGGAGATGTTTTTTTTTCTACGAGGAGGCTTATACAATGATTGGAGCAGACATCAGGAAATTAGACCAAATGGTAGTGTTAAATCCATTAGCCAACCTACATTCTCCAGTGAAAAATGACATAACTTTTAACAGTTTGGGTGAAAAAATTGAATATGTGGTTAGAATCTTTAATTCCTCTGTGGGTTACTCCCCTACTAAGTATTTGCTAAAGTTTCACCATATGTAGCTCCTTGGCTCACACTTCAGATCACGTGTAAAATTTATTTAACAGGCATATTCTCAAAACAGTTTTAGCCCTGAGAGGTCTTTTCCATTTCCTTGGTTGGTTTTTATTTCTTGTTACTTATTCATGGTTTAAGGGTACAAATATGTGTGTGTGTGTGTGTGTGTAAATGAGACTTTAACTTTAGTTAGGAAATGTCAACATTTAATTATCTAGTCTTTCATTCCTTGAATTTAAATACTTTTAAAAGTTGAAATAACATTTATTAAAATCAAATAAAAACATGTAGAAGAAAACTATTTTTTGTTATTATCCAAAGTTGGACTTTGAATTTTACCTCTTGTGAAGGAATGTTTCACAAATCAACATCATTAATAAAAACCAATGCAAGATCAAAAAGGTTAGCTGGCATTCTTCATTCAGAAAGCATTTCAATGGGATGGTGAGAGTAAAACATTAGCCTGCAGTGCTAAGTTGCTTCTTATGTAAAGTGGAGAAACCTCATGGGTTTACATGTACCTTGGGGCCTGTTTCTAAGGGGAATCCCGACCTCTAACACAGGCAGACCCTAAGGGAGGACAGGCTCCCCAGAAGATGCAATATAAGGGATACTCAATTATGAAGCAGAGATTATTCAACATCTAAACTAGACAGGTTTGATAGTCAGCTGAGAGCAATCCCTTGGTGGGAGGCCAGGGCTCAGGATCATCTAAGGGGCATCCTGGAGTAAGGACTGAGGCTGGAACGAAAACACAAAAGGTGCTTTGGGCTGCTTGGCACTATGACTCTGGGAAAGCCTGGGGTCTGATGTTTAGTCATACCGATGTAGCTTCTCTGTGGAATCAATAGCTGACACAGAGAGGCAAGGGCTGTTCTTTGACATCCTAAACAGAAAGCACACTATTTAACTTTGAAGAAAAATTATGGCAGGGCCAACTCTTTGGAGCTATTCTGTTCAAAGTCTTTGTAATTTCAACACTATGTCAGTGCTGCATGCTTATCAGCATCTGGAAAAGGGCTCGTGGGCCAGAAGACAAGGGTGAGCCAAGTCAAACTCATGGGTATAAAATCACTCTGGTTTATTCTAGAGGAAAATGAAATTTTATGTGATAGCCAGTTCACATAAATTTAAACAAGTGAATTTACTGGCTCATGAAGCTGGGAAGTCCAAGGAAGTACAGATGATGTTAAGCGTGTCTCAATCTAAATGTTCAAATACGCTCATCAGGTTTGATCTATTGGTCTCTCTCTTTTCTTTGATCTCCTTCCTTTTAAGGTTGGCTGCAGAAATGGCCACTTGAAGCTCAAATTTGTAGCATCCGCATATCCGTGATTCCTGAGAACAAAGGGAATTTTTCTCTGACTCAGTTTCTGTATTACTCTCCCCCAAAGAACTTATATTGACCCTTCTTGCTTGGTCCTGGTAGAGCTTTAATTTTCTGTCCCCACAGTTTGCTTACTGTATAGTAGGAAGAGGTCCCAGTTTATTTCGATGCTGAGAAAAACAAGTGCTGAGGAGACATTGCTGATAATGATTATTTAGCAAATGCTCAGGTCTTTACTTCAATCACAGACACAAAAATGGCTACATGCTGATACCTGCCGTTTTACCAGAGTTTCACCTGATCTGACACGGTCTTACCAACAGACATGGGCCCTGGGGAATTCCGTATTTGTTACTAAGCTTACATTCCTTCTCTGTCAATCTCCCTGGGTATCTGATACTAATACAATAATTTTTATTCAAAATTAAGAAGGTTTAAGAGTAAAAATAATGGTAAGAAGAAAACTGCTGTTTCTTCTTCCTGCTACCTATAAAAGGGAACCTCAACTTGATAAATTTTTAAAGAATTTGGGCAAGTTTACCATTTTTTGTTGTGTGTATGTTATCTTTTTTGTTTGTTTGTTTGTTTTGTTTTTTGGTTTTTTACTTTCCAAACTCTATACAAACACAAAAGCACAACTGAGAGGAAGAGAGAGTGGTGAGATTGAGTCCAGAAATGAAAGAAGCCTTGACTAAAGTTTTTGTAAGTTTCATAACATCTTTAAAATGCAAATAAGTCAGCAACAAAGCAGTAAACCTAAAAATTACCATTGTGAAACATTTACTACCAGACTTTCAAAAATATTTTATCATTGATTAAACTTAAAATATATTCTTGAAGGCCATGTGAGAAATTAAAATCTTGGAATTAGAGTTTAGAGAATAAAAAATTAAAAACTTGAAATATAAACCTAGTGTCAACCAATGGGGGAATTAGAATTTAATTCACAAACACACATATACACACAACTTTTTAGGAGTAAACTCACTACATAATGGATAAATTTTGTCCATAATTTGCTTGCTTTAGAATATGGAGTCAAAGTGCTACTATTATAATTACCTAATTATTAATTATTAGAGGCCCAATGAATGAAGATTCATGCAAGAATAGGCCTTCCTTCACCTGGCTGCTGGCACCAGCTTCCCTCTAGCACCCAGGACCCGGCCCTTCACTCTGGCTACAACCTTCTGCCTTTGCTCCAGCCCGACAGCTCTCCTATAGCTCCCTCCATCCCCATAGCAAGTGTCCTGCCCTCCCCCAGTTGCTCTGCACCTGTGAGCATGTGCTTCCCAGAGGCCTAGATCAGCTGCAGTGGGGCAAAATATCTGTCATCGCCATGGCCATTTTTCTCACATCGATTTGCATATTACCTCCTTATTGGCAGTGGGTATCACCATCTTTGTTGTAGAGTGATGGTGAATTTGCATACTCTATCCTTATCAGATAGGCTAGGATAGGAGTGAAGGGAAGGCCAGACATTATTAGCATGTCATTTGGGCAGCTTCACCAGGAAGTTGCAAATCTGTACTCTCTGGGGAACCACTGGCCTATTCCTTGCATATCACAGTGGAAGGAGAGATAGATTCATAGTGAAGTTGGGATGACTAGTGAAAGTGTCTGTTAGTCACATCTGGGAACAGAGATCATTGGTAAGAATGGGCATGGTCACTGCAAGCCCTCAGAAATTTGGCAATACGTAGTCCCTTAAAAAATATTATCTTGGCTTTGGCGCTCTTCTCCTGGCTTATTCTTGGCTTCATTGCATTCACCCACATGGCCTCCATATGCGGTGGAAGCACATACTAATCTAGCCTGATGCTATATTGAACTGTGTAGACATAGGCTGGAAGTCTGGACACTGGCTCTGATTTTAGCTCTACTAAAGCCCCATCTATACTTTTCTTATGGAGGGACAAGGAGAATGGGGACCTTGGAAACTCAGGGATGTAATTCCACATAAATAAAAATTACTTGCTCCCTTGTGGGGAATCTAAGAAAATACTTTTTCTTGGGATATTGTAAGAATTGTACTTCATGAGCAGAAATTGGGCGCGAGGATCTCTCCCCACCAATAGCAAAAGCAGTTGTTTATCTGGGCACTCAATCAAATGCAACCCTCTGACTGGTGCTATTTTATCACTCACTTTTCAGTGATGCTTCAGAAGAGCTTGTATGTCATTAGAATTATGTTTTATTTACAATAATTCATTCTATTTGGCTTGTAATCCAGTGTTCAAGAGACCACAGTAGACATATCCTGATACATATGATCACCATAGTCCATAATGCATCTAATTATGCTGTATTTTTGCTATACTAGCTCACTTTTAACCTAAAAGTATGATCTTTTAGGATGGATAATGAGAGTTAATGGTAGAACCAGCTTTGAAACAACTGAACACAAATGCCAGGTGACATAAGAATAGAATGCATAGCAATTTCTTAAAATGTACTCTATTTTTTGCAGAGGTATTATAGGAAAATGAACTGTGGAAGTCTCAATCAATCAACATTTATAAAGGACTTACCAGCCTCACAGTGCTGTGATAACCACTTTTCACAAAACAACAAGAAAGATATACCTTTAAGTATGCTACATTTTTTTCACACTCTCAGTAAATTCAGTTTCTATTCACTTAAGTCAATGTCCATCATGGGCTGGAAGAGGGAATTTAAACTGACCCTTAGGCACATGGTTTCATGGATGTGAAGACAAATTATGCAAAGATGAAGTGACAGAAGTAGGAATATATGTGTGGAGATAGGTATGAGACAAGGAGAAAGTTATGGAAATGACCTGTTTGGATATAATAAGGTTGGCTAGATAAGATAGGGTTTTATTTAGAAAGGCTTTCAAAATCACTTGAGGAATTTGGAATTTTCAGTTGATATAATAATAAATGATGATGATATTTGCACCATCATAATTTGACCAACTGATGTAGAAAATTATAGCATATATGTCAGAAGGAAAAATAGAAGGTCTAAATATGGAATATGGAATGAAGTTTAGTAATTATTGTAAGAATTATTGAGGATTTGAGTCAACTATCAGTCAAATTTAAATTGAACATTAAAGTGATACCCTCACTCTTAAGCAGTTTAACTCAGTGCCATCATCAATTATAAGGTTATTTTAAAGTATTGTTATGAAAGAAATTCTTATGAAACATTTTATTTTTTATTAAGCATAATATAGTCTTAAGAGCTATGATTTAAAAGGAAAAAAATCTTCCCATGGGTGTATCTCAGTATTTGAGGGAAAGGAGGTATTTAGTTTTCTAAGTTCATCAGTATGAAGCTCCTTGCATTGATTATACTCAAACCAAGAGTTTAGTCTTCTATTAAATTAAATCAAAATCTGAGATTTATAACATGCATTTACACAATGGTTCATTTCTTAATTAACAGATTAGAAATTTGTTTTCAGGTGTGAAAACCACTGTTTTATAAGATATGCCGTATTTTACCCTTTGGGTCATTGAACACTGCACCTTCCAGGAGCTTTCTCAATTTACTCCTCTAGAAAACAGAAAGATTTAATGCAGCTTTTTCAAACTTATTTATTTCCAACCAAATGTTTGTATGTATACTAGAATTCCCTGCCTTCAACAATGGAGATCAGTTGGTATTTTAACACCTTGACTTGCCTGGTGGTTAAATTTAAGCTGTATGCCACGTGGGAACTAGCAAGTAACCAGAAATTGTAAAGGGCTTTAAAAATGTAACACTTGGGAGGATAAAGATGAAAATCACTTTTCTGGTGAATCCAAGGACAAACTGTAATTAGTTCTTTTAATTTCCCCAAACCTACACACACTATATTAAAACAACAATAGCAAATACTGAATAAAATTTGCAGGCTTTCAGTCTTTAGTAGTTTGGGCACTTTGGCATGTCACAGATAATTCTGTGTTACTAGATTGCATGTACAGATATATAGCCAAAAGAAAACAGAAAGCAAACTCTTTTGGCTTGTTTTTAAGGAGGCATTTGTAGTAATTACCCCAACCGGTTATTGCCTTGACACTTCTTGAAAAGTTGTGGGTTATCATCAATAATTACTCAGTAAGGAATAAAAAGAGTCTCAAGTCCTCTATGTTGTTTGCATAGAACCTGAAAACAAAATATTAATATTGATCCTTTAGGGTATTTGAATCTTGAGTGATTCTAAGAATTGCTAAATGTGTCCAAATTAAATTTAAAAATAAAATATTTTCATGGAGATTACCAGTTCTGACAATTGTTGGCATGGCAATTTGTGACACTCTAACATGGTATCCTATGTAATAAAAGAGTAATGTGCAAATTTGGCCGCACCTCTGCCACACTCACAAGCCACGCCCATAGAACACCCACCAACCAATCATGAGCAAATTATGCAAATAAGCCCCAACCAAGATGGCTGCCTCCACTGAGAGCAAGAGGGAGGCATGGGTTTCCCCAGCAACAGAGGAAGGCAAGCTTTCTGCCTCCCTAGGCCTCCACTCAATGTTACAAAGTTTCAATTATAAAAGGTACAGAAATGGCGGCAGCCACTGAGCTGGAGAGAACAGAGGCTTGGGTTTCCCTGGCAACAGAGGAAGCCAAGCTCTCCACCTGTCTTTGCTAGCCTAGGCCTCCACTCTTGGCTACAATGTTTCAAACAGAAATGGCTGCCACCCAGGAGCCAGCAGAAGGCTTGGCTCTTCTCCAGGCTACAAAGTTTCAATTGCAGACATAGATTAATCCCAGATCCCAGGGCCTCCGCTTGGGTTGCTGGGGGGCATCGCCAGCCTGAAAACCTCCGCAGGCCCCTCACCCAGGCTGCCCTAAACCCCAAGGAACCCCCACCCTGCTCTGGGACACTCTTCAGGGCAAACCATCTGGCCCCCACCCATGCACCAGGCCTCTATCCTATCTAATAAAAGAGAAATATGCTGATTGACCATCACTCTACCACACAAGAGGGCTGCCCCCATATGGTCAAAGATCCTACTACCATGTGGACACAAGATGGCCACCACAAGATGGCCAGCAGGGGAGAGCAGTTGGGAGGGACCAGGCCTGCAAGGGAGGGCAGTTGGGGGTGATCAAGCCTGCAGGGGAAGGCAGTTAGGGGTGACCAGGCCAGCAGAGGAGGGAAGTTGGGGGCAAACAGGCTGGCAGGGGAGCAGTTAGACATCAATTAGGCTGGCAGGGTAGTTGTTAGGGGGTGATTAGGCTGGCAGACAGAAGCAGTTAGGGGCAATCAGAGAGGTAGGCAGGTGAGCAGTTTGGAACCAGCAGTCCTGGATTGTAAGAATGATGTCCAATTGCCTATCTAGGCCCGATCCTAGATGGTCGCACATCCCTCCAGGGTTCCCATATTGGAGAGGGTGCAGGCTGGGCTAAGGGGCATCCCATGCCCCGTGCATGAATTTTGTGCTCCGGGCCTCTAGTACTATTATAAACAACAGAGTTAGCCAAAATCAGCAAAAGGAAATGCAGGCAAATGCTCTTTTCTCTGTGAAATAGACTCAGTCTTGTTTCCCTACTTTTCCTTCACTCTTCAACTCTGTTGAGTAATCAGGGTGATGTACCTGATGACCTTTGATTTAGGTCCAAGCTTTCACACCTTGGTCCTTTGCTGTTGACACTTGTCATACCAAGAAAATCTTATCTCCATGTCAATTTCTCAACTTCTATCCATTTTTAAATTTTCAATTAAAATAACGTCTTTCGGGAAGATTTTTTATGGTCTTATAAGAGAATAAGATGCTCATCTGGTTTGTCCTGAAATTAATTTGATGACTGTCTTACATTATTTTTTAAAAATATATTTTATTTATTTTTTAGAGAGGAAGGGAGAGGGATAGAGAATTAGAAACATCAATGAGAGAGAAACTGATCAGCTGGCTCCTGCACACTCCCTATGGAACATGTGCCTGTAACCAAGGTACATGTCCTTGACCAGAATCATACCTGGGACCCTTGAGTCTGCAGGCCAACGCTCTATCCACTGAGCCAAACCAGTTAGGGTGATGACTGTCTTACATTTGCTATTAAATTATTAACAATAATGTCAGAGGGAAGATATTGTGTTTTACTCTTTAAAAAAATCTCTTGTGTTATTGATACTTACAGATGAATTTTTTGGAATATGAGTTAAAAATGTATCTGCCAACTGGAAATCAACTTAACTTAAGTTGTTAATTAAAACAAGATCAGCCTGGGCTGTTATTTCACCTATCAGATAGCTGTGTTCTTTTCTGTGTATCCTTTTGTTACAAGCTAGAAACGGAGCACATGACCAGTGTAACACTTACTGCTGTTTTGTTTCTCACTCATAGTATGTTGGTAAGAGGATGCACTTAGGGGTCCAACCAACCTGTTGCTGCATGCCATCATCACTGGTTGTTAAGAAAGTTACTCACTCTGAGATCAATTTTTCTCATATGTAAACTGGAAATTGAAAGAGTACCCATATCCCAGGCTGTTCTGAAGATTAAATGCACATACTCTGCCCTGTGGCTTTGGACAGTGCCAGTGTATAGCAAATGCTCCACAAGAACTGGTTTCCTCTAGTTTTGGAGGGATAGCTGACTATTCTAATTCTTCTCTTTCTTACCCATATTTGCAGTCCTTTCCATTTCTTCATTTCTGATGCATTTTGCCTTGGAATCTCAACAGACAACTGATTTTCAAATTATTGAAACTTTTTTTTTGCCATGTGAGCCCAAGAAAAGGGTTATCTTATCAAGATGTATTCATTTTTTGTTTCTCCCCAAAGACTTCTCCATCCCAGAAGTCAAGAGGTTATGGGAGTGATAACTGTGTTGAAAGGGAGCGCAGATTAGGAAAACAAAGAGATGGGATGCATGATCTGTTGGAAACATATATGGAATCATGATTAGTTCACCTTAGTTTAAATCTAATATTTTTCTTCTCAGATGATTGCATATTTTCCTATTTAATAATGACCAGTGCAGAAAGGCTAAGAGACCTTTGAAGTTCAATTGATAAATCATCTCCAGACCTTGTAAAACTCTCATCATCCAGCTGGCTGATTGTATATTCAAATTCAATTTGGGACAAAAGAAAATTGTACCCATGTGTTGACTGTAGATGCTGTGGGGTGTGTGTGTATGTGCGTGCGTGTATGCACATGTGGTATCATGTATGTGTACATGGAGTGCGTGTGCATGCATGATTGTTAGTAATACATGTGTGCATCTGGGTGGAAATATGGCCAGTTGAAAACAACTGAGCCTCAGTGCAAAATGCTCAACAGGAGGTTTCTAGGATCCAGGAGCCTATCTGACTTGAAGCTGTTAATTTTCTCTGGTATGCTCCAACACACTGCCGGGGACATATAGGATTTCTCCCTAGTGAAGGCTGTTATGCTCTCTCTTACTCTGCTGCAGGAGTAGAAGTCAAGGATCTCAGGATCTTGGAGAGTAATTATTTCTTCAGTTATATCAGAAAAGAGATTGCATTTTTCTAGATACGATGAGTTGTACTTTCATCTTCCGTGGCCTTCTTTCAAAGTCCTGAGAATTTCAGCAAGCGGGCTTCCAGCTCTCCAGTTAGCCCACACAGGCACATACTGTGTTTTTGTTACTATGGGCTTTTATTATATATATATATATATATATATATATATATATATATACACACATATATATATATACACACACACACATACATATACAATGAAATGACTGTCTACATCTCATGGTAAAATCCACAGTTTGTATTTCACTTTTCAGTTGAAAACCTTTTTTCTCCCCCTCCTGAATTCCCTCTTCTGGAAATTGAAAATTTACTTCTCTGCTAAACTGTAAGGCATGCCAAACCCCAAATAGCCCAGGGATCATAATTCAGAAGCCGCTGGTTTGGTCCCTTTGTGTGCAAAGTCTGCAGAGGTGAGCCCGGCCCTGGCCCTGGGATATGTTATGTTTTTCAGGACAGCCAGGAAACCCAGCAAGAAGATGCTGAACTTGCCTAAAAGCACTTTCTAAAAGAATCGCCTGGGTGACTGCTTCCTATTTGAAACCATGTAGGAACACAAACAATGTCTTTTCCAGGTAGGAAAAGTCTCCTTTTGCCAGAAGATAGGATTCTGGAAATAACACTTGTTTCCCACATTTTCTTAGGATTTAAGAGTACTGGACTGGGACTTAAAAATTCAAATTCCAGTCCCTGCTGAAAAGGTAACTAACTGTGACCGTGGGAAAATGGCACACTCCCTTAGCCTGTTTCCTCACCTGTAATGTAAGGGGTTTGGAAGGAATGACCTCTGGCCTCACCCAGTTCTAAAATGCTTTGATTCTTTGCTAGGACTTCTTCCCTACACGACGTTCCTCCAAACAGCAATGTCAGAGGGTGCTTCTGTTGGTTTTGCTTCATTTGTGAGTGGGTGTGTTCTTTACTTTATTATTTCCCCACTTGAAATAAAAGGGAATCCCCCAGGGTCTGTAAAAAGGTTTCATACTGAGTGCTGTGTATTACAGCCAGTGTTCCATTTTAATCCTCTAAAAATAACTACTAATACAAAACAAGTGTAGATTCTTACAAAGCCTCTTCCCCATGTGAAACATTCCCAGTGGGCAGCACTCTATTTACACAATTTTCAATTGCTGAAAGAGTTGGAGTTTAAATATAGCCTGCCAAGTAGGATCTGGTGTTGTATGGCATTTTAGGCCCTTTTGCTATATTCTCCTATGGTGCCTGGAGTTGAGCTGAGAAGAAGCTGTGATGAATAACAGTATCTCAGAGTCTGTGTTGATTGTCCCTCCTCTTCACAATTTCTCCTTGTGGGATAAAATTAACTCATGCATTTTAAGCGTATAAATGTAGACACTCCTACAAATAAATCTGTAATGGATAAAAAGGTGACCGATGGAACAAGAAACAACAGAAAGGCACATGTATTGGTGGGAAGAGCAGGAAGAGAAGTAAAATTAAAGAAAAAAAATGGTGATTAAAGGGCCTAAAGATAAGAAGAAATACGAGGGCTTTGCAAATGATGGAACATGGGGCCAGGAATGAATGGCATCCATGTTTGCATGGGGGCTGTTGAACCTGCCTAAGTGGGAGGAGGAGATGTCATTAACAGAGGTAAGCTATGTTGAAAGAAGAGTTCAAATCAAGACATGGGAGTCTGAGAGCTCATGGGCATGTCCAATGGAGTTGCTCAGCAAACAATTAAACTGGAGGTATTTGAAGCCTCTCCCTCAAAAACTTTGTTCAAAGAAATAAACTAATTAGAAAAGGTAATTAAATTGGGAGTATGACATTATAAATCATTTTTTTATCTTGCTCATTTTGTATGTTTTCAGCGAAACTAGCTGACTATATTAGAATTGAAACCGAAGACCTCTAGACTCAGGACAGCATACAGTAGTAATTTTAGAAATTACTTCACTTTTTAGCAGTTCAATTGATTAACAGCCTAACAGGAGTCTTTCCTACTCAAGAACTTATTTCTATTTTTAAATTTTCAATTTAGTTTACCTAGCTGTTCATTATGTGAATCTACACAATCAACAATGTGTTGGGAGAACCATGGGATAAGAAGAAAATGCATGATATTGTCTCCAATGTTAGAAATTTTAAATCTATTTGGAGAAATCAGACATACTCTTGGGAAGAAATAGCAAGAGACTAAACCTTAGCTCTCCTCTCAGACCCCTGTCAAGGACCAGCTCCTCAGAAAAACCTCCCCTGCATCTCTCTGTCACATCTCTGAAGCTCCAGTAGACCTCATTATTGCCCCTGGCAGGGCACTTTCGTTGGAAGTTTTTCTCATCTACCCCCTCACTGGACTGTGATCTTCTGTAGGCAAGTAATGCCTCATTAAAAAAAAAATATTTATTGTGTCTTATGCAGCATCTTTTACATTATAGCCATTCAAAGATGGAACTGCTTGACAGGATTCAAATTGAGGGGCTCAATTTTCAATGAGAACATATTTCTCTGACTTTCTATCCTCACCGTTTTTCACACTGGGTTTATGTTTTTCTTTTAGCATATATTTTTTTTCTTTTTTAATCTTTATTTGTTCCCTTTTTTACCCTCCATTCCACCAGTTCTCATGCTGTTTCTTTGTTAAACTAAACTGAATAGCTTTCTTCTCATTTTCATCTAATAAAATCTACTGAGTTTCTACTATGTGCCAGATACAAAACTGGGAATTTTTATTATTTCTTAAACTTCATGACACATCTGTGAAATAAGTCCTATTCTTTGTTACATTTTACCAGTGAGGAAAGCAAGGCCTAGGGAAGTTAGTGTTTTGCACAAGATCACACAGCAAGTAAGCAGTAAAAGCCAAAGCAAGCTGGGTCCTTAACCAATCTGAACAACCATGCTTTGTCCTATGGAACAGAATTATGCTGTTGTGTTTTCTTTAAATGATTTATTTTCTCTACCAAATCATAAGAGAATAATGCTGTGGATAGGTCCCAAAAGGAAATGGAAAAATAATACAGAGAGAAAAGAAATGGATGAAATTTGAGGCGATTCTGAGAAAGCAATTTGAATCTATCTTGTTTTGATCTAGTTACCAAGCAAATGGAAATCAGCTACTTTTGACTTAGGTGTTGTTTCACCACATTAACCTGTAGGCTGTTGTGCTCTGTGGGCTAAAATTCTGCAATACACATCCCAAAGCCTCTCATATGCCCAGGGTGCACCTCTCCTGTGGTTAGGCTTGTGCACAAGTTCTACAGGCAGCAGACATTCATACAATACCACACACACAAGTACCATGCACTTGAACACAAAATACAGCCCTCTCAGATTACTGGAGCTAGTTGGACAACTAGCACAATATTGTAGGGGTTTGGCTTTCTCCAGCTTCTGACCAAGCTGCATCTAAGCATAACACAGCATCTTATTCAAGACCATGAATTAAACATTCTAGCACTGGATCTTTACTGTGTCAGCCACAAGTGTTTCAACTTAAATATATTCAAGGATTTCATATTGGATTTTTGCTGGCAAGCTAACATCCCAGTTATGTAAGTGCCACATTAAAAATAAAATTCACATATTGTTGTATGGAATTTGCAGGCAGAACTGCTGACTGGTAGGAACCTTGTGTTGACATCACAAACCAAGGTCAGGGCTAAGTTGTAAATCTATGCTGTATGAGTGAGTTTCTTAGAGTAAGAAGAAAATGGACTTACTGTACTTTTGAGTCTTATTAAGCTATGATTGATGAAGGTCTTAAGTCCTGGGATGTTCCTCTTGACATTCCAATTATCATGTCATTGCAAATAGAGAATGGAATGCTTAAACTTGAGGAATTAAGACAGAAACGTTGTTCCTTCTGTGTTTTCAAATACCAGGCAAATTATACTCAATGTCAATGGGAACACTTTGCAATTAACCCTTTAGCTCCCCAAAGCTCATACTCTAAGTAGAAAAGTATTCACTTTAGTTAATTCTGTTTGCAGTGTCAGAAAACAGGGTGGCTTTAATATGTGTCTATGGCTCCACTAATCAAATTGTTATAACATAGAACATGGAGCCTGACCTCACTCTTCAGTCTTCTGGTTTCAACTTATAAATAAATAAAATGATAGGAGTTAGCAGATAAATGAATCCCCATAAATTAAAAAGGTACAATAAAGTTGATGCTTTGGTCAAATATTGAACTGTGGTAATGCTATAAATTGCCATAAGTATTTTAATATGGAAATGTTATGGAAAAGGCAGAGAAGAGCCTAATGAATTCTAATATTCTCACCAACACCCAGCTTTAACTATTAGCAAGCGAGTCAGGAAAAGGCTAATTTTATTTATATTCCTACCCACTGTCCTCATCCCCAAAGCGCTGTGTTGAAACTTGTTTCTGAGACCCCATTTCATCTTATCTGTAAACATTGTGAGATGTAGCTCTGAAAGATGCAATATTCTAAAACTGGAAACAATCACTAATTCCACAATTTTAAATTTACAGTCATGTCTCAAATATTACTCGTTATCGCATGAAATCTTTACAGTTTGTTTGAATGAGGAATAATGACAATGTCTTCATCTATAAATTTTTCTTTATACTTCCTTCCTTGAAGAAATCAGGTCACTTGTAAGGCCGGATTTCCCGTAACCTGGATTTCACCAAGAATACTTTTAACACTACTGTTGACGTCATTATTTTAATTTAAAAGGGAAAGCTTGCTTCCTCCTATAAGATTCATCATTTTAAGTAAAAAAGAATAATTTTTACCACACACCAGATATACATCTTATTTTTCTTCATTGAAAAATATTTTCCTATATGTCTGATTATGACAAAAGAACATATAGAAAAGGAGTGGACATTGATCAGCTGTGGGAGACCAAATAAGCCTCTTTTTCATGGATTCTTTCAGTTATAAAAAACCTCAGGGAACAGTCTGTTCAATTGTGTTTAACTGTTGGAAAAATTGAGGTTCACAGAGATCAAGGTAGAGATCAAGGTTCCTCAGAGATGACCAAGTCCTTCAGAGTTGTTCTACTTGGTAGGTTCAGAGGTGGAGATGGGGTGGGGGCAGTGGGGAATGGGGAGCATGAGCAGAATCTGCCTTCTGGTTCTTCACTGACAAGGCTGACCTCTCTTCAGTGCGGGCGCTGACCTCCAAAACAGTGTTTAGTATAGAATAATGAACCCTGGGGGCTTGGATCAGGAGTTCGGGCTGGATTCCACACTCTGGCTAATTACTATTTAGTCTCTCTGAGTTCTAGGTTCCTCAGATGAATAATCCTGCAGTGCAGTGGATGGCATTATGTCTTGTATCTAAGCCCTAAGAGAGGATTGCCCTTACCAATGCCATTGACATCAGGCTTGAACTTGGGACTTTGCTGTCCCTCTTCTAAGGAAGGTGGATACATCCCACTCAGAATTCAGGAGCTGATATATGATTTGCTTTGATCAATAAAATATAAGGAGAATTGAGTTGGGTCATATCTAAGATACAGTGGTTCACTATATCACTCCTCTTTCTCTTCCCAGAAGGGGCAATATCCCAAATGCAGACTACATAGCCTCAAGTCATTTGCAAGGACATATAAAATAAGCAAGAAATTCATGTTAGTTATGGAACATCCTGGGATTTGAGAGTTGATACTACAGCGTATCTGTCTGTCCTGCCTGATAAAGAAGCAAAGGAATGCTCTATTACCCTTATAGGGATGTAGAGATAATCAAATACAGCCTCATAAAGGGAAGCTTTTAAATCAATGAGAAACATCGACCTCTTTTTTATGCATGTTATTTCTTGGACATGCATTTTATATCCTCAACCAGAGTGTAAGGAACTCAAGAAAACTTCAAATTATACAGCATTTTGATAGTTTAAAGTGTATGGACTGAATAATATTTTGTTTGCCCAGTGTTTAAAATTAACAATTGTGTAAAGGGTGTGACTCTGACAAGTATAAGCTCTGTGAAATGAGACAAATCACTTAATTTCTCTGAACCTCATTAAAAGTGCTGCCTTGCCCTGCTTTTGGCAGCAAGAACTATAACTATGTAAAAGTTTGTGTTAACTCCTTAGACCCACATCATGTTTTTTAAATTATAGAGGTTTTATTGCATGTTTCAAGGTTAGGTCACCCATAGTATTTCTTTTTCTTTTCATATTTAAATACTTTATTTTTATATAAGTATTTTTATGTTAAAATTTCTCGAGAAAAGGTGAGTGGAAAAGTAAAAACATTAAAAAATTGAAGGTAAAGAGCAGGTAATTTTTTAAAATTATATATGGCATAGTAATGTTTATAAAGAAATATGCAATACAGTAAATTTTTTATGAGACAAAAGTTAAAATATATAGAGCATGAAATAATTTTATAATGTTAAAATATACATATTATAGAAGCAGAGAGTCAACTATTCCTACCGGTGAAGTCATATCTATTTTACGTACCCGGTTGGTTCTTCTGATATTTAGACAAATATATTTCCAACAAAAGATTGTTAAAAAGTACAAAAACAGCCTCACCAGCATGGCTCAATGGTTGAGCACTGACTTATGAACCAGAAGGTCATGGTTTGATTCCCAGTCAGGACAAAAGTCTGGGTTATAAGCTGGATCCCCAGGGTGCGGCATGCAGGAGGCAGCCAATGATTCTCTCTCATCATTGATGTTTCTCTTTCTCCCTCTCTGAAATCAATACAAATATGTTTTTTTTAAAGTATCAAAATATTAAAAGTCAAATTTAGCTCATACTTAAGAAAAAACAAAAGAAAAAGAAATTTTAAAAAAGAATATAATATTTGTCATTTTTATTTCATGTGGTAGGATCCATATTATGTGAGTTTTGAGAATGGTGTTTCAAATTGAGTTTACCTCTAGAGTTGGAGTAAAGCCAGTTTGTGATACTGACTACTGTTACAGGTTTTAGGGAAGTAACAGTGAACAAAATAAACTCCACATTGCCTTGTAGCTTACTTTGTTGTGGGGTTGGGGAAAGGCGAGATGAACATAAAAATATATGTGTTCTATAGTAAGTGCAGAATACAGATAAAGATGGGCTTGGAGAGGCATGAAAGGGGATGCTAGGTGTCGGATCTGTTCTACCAAGGCATTATTTGATCAGATATGTGATATAGTGAAATACATAGTGGATGAGCCCTATAAATACATGGAGTAGAGCATTCCATGCAGAGGGAATAGCAAGTCTAATATGGAAAAATACTCCATGAACCTGAGGAGGAAGGAGACCAGATGGCTGGAGGTCAATGGGCAAGAGAGTGTATTGATGGGATCCAAGGTTAAAGAGGTAGCAGATGAGATCCAGGTGATTGTATGGATTTGGGATTTTGATCCAAGTGAACTAGACAGCTAGGCAGGATTTTGAGCAGAGAAGTAACAAGATATAATCTAACTTATGGAAAGAGCACTCTGACGATACTGTTGAGAATTTATTCCTGGGGGAAGGGGCATTCGTGGAAACAGAGAGATAAGTGAGGTAGCTTGTGCAATAATTCGTGTGAAAAATCTTGAGAGTTGGGCAAGAATGGTTGTGATCAAGGTTGGGGGAAATATTCAAATTTTGGATTTACTTTGAAGGCATAGCAAACAGATTATGTTGATGAGTTAGATGGGCTTAAGAGAAGAAGAGGATGATGACTCCAAAGTTTCAGGACTGACCAACTAGAAGAACAGAGTTGCCACTTTCTGAACTGGGGAAGGCTGCAGGTGAACAGGTTGAGAGAGAGTCTACTGTGTACCTCCAGGAATTGGAATTGTAAAGTAATATCCCAGGTAGTGCACAATGCCTGGTGTAAAGTTTCAATATCATTCTTGCTCCATGTAAAATAATTTACTACTAATTACTCTGTGTATTCATTTCTGAGTGATATTTTTATATGTGACTCTATAATAAGATCTAACACCCTATATATCCCTCCATCCAACACATGGTCATTGTTCACTGTGCTGTGCCATGCTGCACTGTTCTACTGATTATGAAGCATGCATTTCGTTTCTTCAACCAGATTGCAAACATCTCAAAATATTAATTCAAGTGCTGTAACTCTATCTCTAATTATATGCAGGATATTTCTGACCACTGAGGCTTGCATAATACATGATGATCCTAGTTTGATTTTAACTTTTTTATCTCTGTAAAACATCACATATCTTTAACTAACAGAAGTGCAATATGACAGAGCATCCTTCAGATATAAACAGAAGGCACATTGAGGAGATGTGGTTCAGGATAATGTTGGTTGATGAATATTTCAAGCTGTGAAGCTTCCTTTCCTTTATGCTTCCCTTTAGTCTACTTTCCTACAAGGTTTAATTTGAGGTTATTCTTTGTTTATAGTTAATAATAACAATGATAAAGATGATTATCTTCATCATCATTATAACATTATAGCAGAGCCAAAGAGAGGAGCAGAGCATTCGAACAGTGTATCTCAGAATTGCCTGCACATTTGGAATCTGCAGGAAAGGTCTTTTCACTTAGGAAAAACACATCCAAAGTACATTTTTCACATGAAAGGTCAAGCACCCTAACCATGCTCCAGGTATGCGGCCTTAGCAGTTGCTTTTCTATTTACGTAAAGCACCAACCTCCAGACAAAACTATTTATCCCTCATCACTGTGCAAGTGACGCCTCCTCATATTGGCCTTTCTTGATCACCTTATAGGAAATAATATCCACTCCTGCTCCCCTAAGCCCCTTTGTCTCCTGTCCCTGACATTAGTATTCTCAATAGTGGTCACAAACACTTGTTTGCTATCTCTTCTACAATTTCAGCTTCATGAGAGCAGAGATTTCATCTGGTTTATGTATGTTTATACACTGAGTGGCCAGATTATTATGATCTCTGACACATAATAATATGACCACTCAGTGTGTGTGGCCTGGTGCATGAATTCATGCATGTGTGGGGTCTGGCCAGCCTGGTCAGGGAGAGGGGACATGGGTAGTTGGCTAGCCTGCTTGCTGGTCAAAATCCTGGTCGAGAGGACAATTTGCATATTAGCCTTTTATTATATTGGTTATACACTGAGTGGCCAGATTATTTTGTGTTCAGAGATCATAATAATCTGGCCACTCCGTGTATAACTCATCACCAGAAAGGTGTTGACTTTAACTAAACATTTGTCCAATCAAGGGCTGAATGAAAGGCAAGGTTCAGAATAGAAAATGGTAAACAGAAAAAGCTGTAACTGCTTTGAAATCAATCAATCTGGTTCACTGTTTATTTCATTGGAGGACGAGCGGGGTCTATGAAAATGAATTGAATGTAACCGATCCATTGTTTTCCTGGGGCAGCCTAGACACTTGGGTTCAACTGGCTTGGGACTGGAGGAAGAATGAACGGCTGGCTTTCTTCTTCGCAGTACTAGTTCTTGGAGGATGGGAAAAGTCAGGGAGACTTAGGTCATCATAATAATAACAAAATAACTAGTTGCTACTCCATTTGTTACTCTGTGCCAGGCATTGTACTGAATACATTTCATGGATTATTTTATTTAATTTTTACTATAATGCTATCCAATAAATACCACACTCAATGCTATCATCTGCGTGCTAATGAGGACAAGCTTAGTAGAAATGTGGAGTTTTCTTTTTATTTAGTGGTGTGTGTGTGTGTGTGTGTGTGTGTGTGTGTGCACGCATGTGTGTGTGCACGAATGTGTGTGTGTGAATGTGTGTGTGTGAATGTGTGTGTGTGTGTCTGTGTGTGTACACCTTTTGATCTCTTTGGTTGGTGTTTTCTTGAGTTGTCCAAAGATGGACATGGCCTTCAGAAGTGAGGAAGATCATCCTTATGCACTTTTTAAAATAGCCACAACAAAGTCACCTTCCCAGTGAGAAGACATAATTACTTTGGCAGAGGATAGAGGCTAATACATTCCTCTTTGGACATAGAAATCTCATCTATGCATCTTATTCTTTCATATAAGCAAACAATTCCCCTGAAGTAAAAGTTAGAAGCAGATTGGTCTTGGGTTTCTCATGCATTTTTATAAGGACATGTAAAGGGTCTTGCAGGAAAAAAAAGTTTTACTACTTAGATATCCTCAGATTTTCACAATGGATGTTGTACACAATCCAAAAAAGCATTTAAAACAATGAAGATTCAAGTACATTAATTTGATTTGACAGAAAACCAATACAAATTGAATAGAACTGAGGCATTTGAGTCTAGAATTTGGTCTCTGCTCTCATTTATTTACATGATTTGGCCTGTTTCCTTTGCCTTCTCCTCAGCTATTCCTCAACTTCTATTTGTCTGTTTTAGAATGTTTTGTACACTTAATATTGGTCATTTTCCATTGATCTTACACTATTTATTTATTTGTCTATCAGTTAAGCATAGACTCCAAATCACTGTAGGCCATTTTAGTGATTGAAGAGCCAGAAATAAAATTCTTCTTTCACTACTCTATGTCCCTATTCAATCAGGACAAAGTGGCCTTTCATTTCCCTTTTTTGTTCCATATTTTTCCTAGGTCAGAGCCAAGTATAAAATTTGGAATTTTATAAAACCTGCTGAATAAGTGGAGAAAGGTTCAATGAATTTATCAGAGTTGTCATGTCAGCTTTGGAGAAAAGCATTTTTACTTACCTTCTCTCTTCCCTCAAACCCAAATATGTTGTCTTGACCAGTGCTTGGGTGGGAGTAGACTAAATGACTTCTATACTTTCTGTTAATATTTATTTTCTAGATTTTAAAACTCCATGATGCTTAGTGATTATTCTAAGTAATGCTAGATGCTGTATAGATAAAAATAATTTGACATATTGTTTAAACAAGAGCTCATTATGGGTAGTCAGCAATTAGCCTTTCATGTGGTAATGGAAGGTACTCCTTGTCTTCTGTCTTGTGACTGCATCCTTCTTTAGAGCATCTGACTACTCTGCATTTAGGTAGAAGGTAGCAGAAAAGTGCAGAGATGGCATACATTATTTCCAATCAAAATCTATTAGAAGAACTAGTTACAAGATGCAACGAGATGCAAGTATTAGCAGGAAACCCAGCTTTGCTATGTAGCTGCTTCATATCAATGACTCACCTACAGAAGGAGGACACAAATCTTTGAACAGGTAGCTTTCTGTGCCACATATTACCTATGATTTGAGGATACAACAAGTAAAAAAACTGATTTTCTGTTGGTTTGGGAGGTAATTAAAAATCAATAAAAATTAAACCCAATTCCATTTTAATGGTATAAATTCATATTAAAATCTTTTCTTAGAAAAAAATCTAAAAAGATGAAGAATTAACACAGATTTTTCTATATGATGGAGAAGTAATTTAAAATCAGGGAATCATCCTCAAACTCTGTCACAAATTTTTAGAGTAACTTAGATTTGATGATTTATATCCCGTGACACTATTAAAATTAAAAAGTAAATGTCATAATTTTTAATTTAAATTCTAAAAGACTTGAAAATAATTTAGAGAAAGACTGCATTGTAAAAATAAACATACTTAAAACTGTATATGCCAGGGCCAATGTGAATATATCTCATGGACTGATATGTTTGAATGTTTTTGAATGTTTTTATTATAGTTAATTTCTAGTTTCATGCCATTGTGTTCTAAGAAGATGCTTGAAATGATTACAATCTTCTTGAACTTGTGGAGACTTATTTTTTTTTTATTTTTTATTTTTAAAGGCATTTGAAAGGAGCCCTCAGGATGGGTCCCAGCAACGTAAACAGGAAAAAAGATTCACTGGTGTTTAAACAGTCAATGGCAAAGACCTTAACATCATGTCATAATATGATTTATAAATAAAACCTGCTAATATTATCACTCACTGGCCATCAGCTATAACAATAGAAAAAACATTACTATTTTATGTTTGTTTTCTTAACAGTGGCTGCTTTTAGGGATAATATTGAGGCATCCCTAAAAAAGATAAAAGAAGGACAATAAAACTGCTCTTTGAAAGTTAAAGTTTTAGATCATAAACAATGTTGATATTAAAAACAAGCAATTTAAAGAGATAATGTCATTTTTTAGACCTTTAAGACTTACATGTATCTCAGTCAAATATATTGAGATCTCTAAAGAAAGAATATACTCATCAAAAATGGAATTGGAGCCGAAACCGGTTTGGCTCAGTGGATAGAGCGTCGGACTGCGGACTGAAAGGTCCCGGGTTCGATTCCGGTCAAGGGCATATACCTTGGTTGCAGGCACATCCCCAGTATGGGGTGTGCAGGAGGCAGCTGGTCGATGTTTCTCTCTCATCGATGTGTCTGACTTTCTATCCCTCTCCCTTCCTCTCTGTAAAAAAATCAATAAAAATATATTTTAAAAAATGGAATTGGACAACCCTGGAAGCATAGACAAGGGGATCAGAGGCAGTGTGTGGCAGATCAACACGGTGCTGGGAGAGGGAAGGCTCTGGATTCATTGGTTCTAATGGATAACATCCTGCTTCCAGTTTATACACTTCCCTCAAGCCTTTCCCTACTGACAAGTCTATGTCTGATTTCACGTTCAACAAGAAGTGACCTAAGTAAGAGTTTGCTTCTAGGTAATTTATGGGGATGAAATGCACTGATTTGCTGATGTGCATATTCCAGGCTCTGGATAGGCATATTTCTCATTATAAACGGATAGATTTTTTTCAGACATATACATCAGTCTTGGTTGATGAATGCATTCTTAGTGTGCTGAGCAAATAAAATCCAACCTACAGATATGAGGGCCAGATTCTGGCCTCAGATAAATTGATTAAGTTAATGAATGACACATTCCCTTGTAGGCATTTTAGGAGGTAGTGTATTTGCTTTTCTTGAGCTTATTAAAATTGCCTCTGTATCACAGTAATGATTTAAATATTTGTGTTTCTTTTAAGTTTTGGAGAAATCTTAACTATCACTTAATACCAAGGTCACTTTACCCAAAAAACATGAGGAAACATAACAGACAATTAATTTCAAATGAATAGATAAAGAATGGCAATAACATGTTGCAAACTTCTCTGTCTATTCCATTTTAGTCTTTAGAAAGATGTGAATTATCTCAAGGCCTTATTTACCAAGAAATATGATATGAATATATCTTGTAGACTATGTCAAAGTAGACGGTAGTGATAATTGTAACATGTTGCCCACTTTAGTCCATCAAGAAATGTTTCATTTATTAGTGGAAAGAGACACAATGTATTAAGCAAAGTTTTTAATTTTTAGCAAAACCATTATTGTCTCAGTAAGTGCAAAAATCCTTAGCCCGTGCTATGCTGAAAAAGAAGTGTCCCTTCTGAGTTATAACAGGATTTGATTACAGACACCTCTAGCTGTCAGGGACCTCATGTGGTTTAGGGACTACTCTGGATTCTGAAGCCTGAGTTCATGTCACAGCAGAGGGAGAAAACCTGAGCAAACGCTGTACATTGCAAAATGTGCTGAGCTGAGAGCTCTCATGTTAATAGTGAGCATGTGCCCCAGACAGAGAATGGATCCGTGCCCCAACCCAATTACCCTTATCGTTAGGGGGAATGCAGCTCCCTCTGACTTTTCATCACTCCTAGTCACCTAGGAGACCCACACAGGTTCATTTGCCAAAACTGTCAGAGTTTTTATTTTCACGCTGATGGGTATCAAACATAGTAATTCTGCATGCCATCAAAAACACCATTGAGATCAACCAAAGGACTTGTATGCATGCACATAAGCCTAACAAATGGACACAGACAACAGGGGTAAGGGGGTGGGTAAGGGCATGAGTGGAGGGGGGGGGGCAACGGGGCAATAAGGACACATATGTTATACCTTAATCAATAAAGAAAAAGAAATTACCCCCCCAAAACACACACACACACACACACACACACACACACACACACACACACACACAAAAGCAAAACCAACCAACCAACCAAACAAACAAAAACACTGTTGAGGCCAATAACAGATCACTAGTAGTCAAAGTACCTTATGGCCCTAATTTCCATGACCTTCATTTTAAAACTCCATTCCATGTAGAGTACTCACATGCCTAACTAACTATATGGTAAACATAGAGATGCGGCCTTCAGTTGGGTGTGAAATGTCTCAAGTTCTAGTCTTGACTTCTTTTTTTGAAATTGCGTAGAATATCAAGTGAAAGTTAATTTTGGTTCTCAAAGTTTTCACCATCCAGAATCCCTGCTATTCCCCATTTCCTGTAGTTTGAATTAATTCATCCATCAGAATTTATAAGGAAGATGCTGTGTAGGAGGTGAGGGTTGGGGGAATAATATTTATTATCTGCCATCCAGACACTGTACATACCTATTAGCTGCTTTCATCCCCCCTGGCAGCCCAATGAGGTAGGTGGGCTTATTTTCATTTATAAGAAGGAAAACTAAGTTTTAGAGGTTCTAAGGGCAAACAGTTCATAAGTAGTCCTGGGCTTTGTAACTCTGAACCCATATTCTTTCCACACTACAAATTCAAAGATGAACTATGAAGTAATTGTCATAATAATTTTATATTTCATGATCAAAGGCAGGGATTACCATGATTTAGACTTTTTGTTCAGCAGGTGATAATGAATTTCGTGGCGAAGGAGGCCTAAATGATTGCATGTGCTATAAAACAACCTTGGTAGGTCTGGACTTATTAGAGGGGGTCAAGATAAATAATCTAATGGGAGGAAGGTATTGTCATGAATGAGGTGAGTCAAGAGGACATCCTATTTCAAATGGAGACAATCTAAGTTTTGAGTGTAAAATAGATCAATGATATGATCAAACTAGAATGCCAATAATTAGCCTTCTAGTTCAGGCCAAGAGCTAATGAATTCTCAATAAATTTGCTGCCTGTACAAATGTATCTGGGGAAAATGTACTTAGTTAAGTGTGTGAAACACCATAGTAGCTTATAGTTGGGGTGATGGGCTAAGACACTTAAAATCTTTTTATTATTAGACTAGAGGTGTGGTGCACAAAATTCAAGCATGGGTGTGGTCCTTAGGCCAGGCTGGCAATCAAAGTGCCAGTGTCTGGCCTGGAAGCGCAGGTCCCAGCTGACCTCTGGGCCCTGGGCAGCCCTTAGGCCTCCAACACCCTTCCACACACACCCCCCACATGTGCACCTCCCTCTGCTTGAGTCATGTTATCCAAGTCCCTCTGTGGAGATGTGAAGAGTGAGGCTGGACACCATGGGCCAGGGCACGCATGAGCCTCTGGGATACCCAGTAAGGCTGCATGGAAGCCAGGTGGACAGTACAGTCTCTCTCGGCTAGCCTGGATGGTGCTCAGCAGGTGCACAGGTGGGCAAATTGTGTGATAGAAGGGGGAGCACTAGAGTACGTTCTGAATGGATAGATGAAAATGTCCCAGCATTCTCAGCAGGTAAAAATTTAAGATCAACCTTGAGTGGCCATTTGGGACACCTGTATTCCAAAGACGAGAAAAGAGTAAAGCAGTCGATCCACACGTGTTTTCCATAACAGTCGATGGGCTCCTGTTGCTCTGCGTCCCCAACCTAAATTACCAGATTGGGTTCCTTTACTGAAAGAATAGTCCCTGCCCCCTTGTCCCTGGTTTCACATTGCCAGCTTTCATTTACACATGGTCAACCACAGTCCAAAAAGATTAAATGGAGATTTCTGAAATAAACAATTTATACGGTTTAAATTGAGTGCTGTTCTGAGTAGCTTGATAAATCTCACCAGGCCTGCTCTGTCCTGCCCCGGATTTGAATCTTCAATTTATCCAGTGTCTCCACTTGAATGGGTCCTGCCCATTAGCCATTTTAGTTACTACCAAACTGCATGGGTTCAAGAAGCCCTTATTTTACTTCATAATAGTCCCAAAGAACAAGATCCTGGTGATTTGGATATGCCAAAGAGGAGCCATGAAGTGTCTCCTTTATAAGTGAAAAGGTGAGTACAGTACAATAAGATATTTTGAGAGAGAGAACTCATTCAGATAACTTTTATTACAGTATAATTTTTTAATTAGTTATTGTTGATCAACTCTTACTCTGCCTAATATATAAATTAACTGTTACCATGGGTGTGTTTGTACAGGAAAAACATAGTCTGTATGTGATTCTGTACTATCTGCAGTTACAGGCATCCACCGGGCATTTTGAAATGTATTCCCCTCGGATAAGGGGGGCGGGTACTGTGATCTGGTTTTAAGATGTAGCTTGTTATCCAAAGACAGATCAGTTTGTGTCACTTCCCTACAGAGAATCAATTATTGATTCCTGAGAAATCTCAGAGTAAAACGTGCTTTTCTTGGCTTTGCATGAATGGCCCTAAGGAGGTTCGCCCTGCTCACTGCTCTTGAATCATCTGCCACCAAGTCTTTACTCCTAGAACTTAATGTGTCTCCTGAGTGTCAGCCTTTTCTTTTCCGTAGGGCTCTGAGCTTTTGTTCATATATCCTTCCTTCCACTCTCCTGCCCTTATTTTCCTTGGAAGTCTTTCTTTAATCCTGTTTTCACCTTGATACCAAAACTCTACTCCTTTTTTTTTCTTTACTCATTGTCTAATAAGTTTAAATTTTATCTCCCAAATCTGTTTGCCATGAGAAACAGTGTATATTTTCATATTTATTTCGGTAGCTAAGCTTAACACAATGGCTATCACATATTTTGAATAAAGAGTATCTATGCATATATTACAGATTTGTCCCTCATAATTATCAGTTGAACACAATCCTGTTTCATTATTTTAGGAAGTGGGAAAGTTCTGTTTAATGTACCATGGAGTGTTTCTGAATAACTACATGGAGTGTTTCCTAATTTAATTCTTTAAAAAATATATATATATATATATATATATTTAGTGATTTAAGAGAGGAAGGGAGAGGGAGAAAGAGCTAGATATATCAATAATGAGAAAGAATCATTGACCGCTGCCTCCTGCACACTCGCTATTGGGGAACAACCCCTCAACCCCATTCCTATGCCCTGACTGGGATTCAAACCATGGCCTCCTGATTCATAGATTAACACTCAACCACTGAGCCTCATTGGCTGGGCAATCATTTTATTCTTAAATTGTTCATATGGATATTGTGTTTTTATGTGCACTCTCACATTTAAGGTTCTGGAGAAAAAGACCATATGAGCCTCTCTCTACACTCCCAGCCAGTGTCTACCACAGATTATCACATACATTTGATGCTCTTCAATTGTTTATTTCTTTTGGAAAAAAAATACATAAGGACGGAGATTTAAGTACTGATTTTTTTACATTGGCTATTTTACCAAATTCTTCTCATATCTTCTGCTCCTGGGTTGAGTCTAGAGACCAGAGCATTTTCTCCTACTCCCACAGCGAAGCTGAAATGGAAACTTAACTCGGATTTTGTTCTTGACATCCCTACTTAGACTGTTCTTAATAAATGCAGTTGTTATTTCTAAGCCAGTTGTTGTAATTATATTTTTGTTGGCTTTCTTCATTATATTTCTTCTCCAGATGGTCCACTATTTAGAATTTTGGCTTCCTTCCTAATATCAAACTATAGGAATATTACACCATCTTCTTTTAAAAACAAATCTCAATTGGTTTCTTATTTGCCAATGGCTAGAACTTTGAAAGTCCATCTCCTGGGACCCTTCATATCTCAATGATTTCATTATGGAAGGAAACCCCATGGGATATCATGTTTTCCATTTTAGTCTGAACAACGTTCTGGCAAAACTCTGATACTATGGATTAGATTTTTGACATCCTTACTTTTATAAAAAAAACAAAAACAGTACAAAACCATTCTCCTCTGAAAATTCTGCTGAATAGAAACTTGTGAACTACCTGACTCATGACAATATTAACTGGAAAACAAGGCCATTTTTATATATAAAAAAGCAAGAATAGTGATATGTTGTGAGACGCTTTTAAGATTTTGCAGTTTAAACAGAGAGGCCTTTTGACTGTATCTCTAAATTTTAAAAGACATGCATGTCTAGGTTCATTTGTTTAACACCAAAAGGCCCATCACATGAGTATCTATTCTCTGTGCTGCAGTTTTCTTGTCTTTTAAAATAGAAATAATAATAATAGTACATATGATCTCACTGTTTTCCCTGAGGCTGAAGTAAACTTTGCATGTAAACTACTCAGAAAAGTGCCTGATTATGTTAACTATCATTATTAGTACTAATATGTATTGATATGTTGTGCTAGTCTAAATGCTAGCCATAGACAAAAACATTACTAAGTCTTTATATATACTCAGCGAGATTTGGCTTTGGGGATACCTTCTTGCCTATCTTATTAAGATAATGAATAATAAGAACCACAATCACATGGCTTTTTTTTTAGATGATCAACTCATTTAACTTAGATTTACGTATTATTTAGGTTTAAGTGGTAATGTGGTTAGGCATTTCAATTTAGTTCAGGGCTAATCTGGGTAGGCACTCTTCCCAATTTAACAGTGAGGGGATAGCTGAGAAATAAAAAGTTCCTGGCAGGAGAAAGAATGAGGAATGGAGAGGGCAAAGTAAGAAAAGCTTACGTGGCTTATAAGGGTCAGGCGCTGGAACAAATCTGGGAGAAGGATTCCTTGTCATTGTTAATAACACCCTGGCACTCCAAGATTTCACTTCAGAAGCAGCTATCTTCGTGGCTTGAGGCGACTTCCACTCATTCAAGGACAAGATTCTGTCTGAGTTGTCACACAAGTAGATGACAGTGTGATTTTATGTAATAAAATTTACTGCAGGTAACTATCATGGTGCCTATGGTAAGCCCATACCAGTTTTTTTCCCTAGCATATATCCTGTTATTAGCATGGCGCCTGGCCTATTTATTGAGCAGATACTCAATACTTGTGTAAGGAAAGAGTAAAAGAATGACAGTAAAAATAAATAAATAGCATATAATTGTAAACGTGTACACATTTTACAAATTAAAAATGGTATATTTGTAGACAATGGTTTTGAACCTTAATTAAGGGAACTTAAAACATTCTGATTCTCAAGCTGTGCCCCAGATCAATTGGATGTGAATCTCTGGGAGTGGGATCCAGGCGTCAATCTCGGCTTTATAGGTGTTTCTATCATGTACCCTGTAATGATAACTACCTGCCTAGACCAAAAACAATGGAACACAGCAAATGTGATCCAAAGAATAACTGACAAAAGTGAACATATGATTGCCTTATAGATAAATACTATCAAAAATCATGTTGGCTTCAAGGTATTTCACCACTGTTTTTATATCTGTATGCCCAAATTCCCAGCCTCTATATTTTAAACTTAATAGTGATTACTCAAGGATGTATACTGAAACTAAACAAATAACTCACCCCATTAAAGTGATAGCTTGCCATTAGCACTGATGTATTAGACTCTGCTTAGTACTGCCTGTTGTTTCTCAGTTACTCCATCACTGTTCAAATGTCAAGGTTTGAAATGCCTACCCAGTTTAGCACTAAAACCTGAATCAGCCCTAGCTGTTTTGGCTCAGTTGGTAGAGCATCAGCCTGTGGATTGAAGAGTCCCAGGTTTGATTTCAGTCAAGGGCACATGCCTGGGCTGTGGGCTTGATCCCCAGTGGGAGTTGTGGGAAAGTCAGCCAATCAATGATTCTCTCTCATCATTGTTGTTTCTACTTCTTTCTCACTCTCTCTTTCTCTCTTACATCAGTAAATTATATTTAAAAAACAAACAAACAAACCCTGAATCATTTTTGTCTTTGGACTAAGTTAAATTGATACCCATTGGGAGGGAGGTGGGAATAATGGGCCATGCTTTGCTTTCTCTGGAATTTTCTACTCTAACAAATTTAACAATGATAAATAAAGGAATGCAAGTAACAATAAATAACAAATAATAAATTAAAATAAATAAATAATGTATAAATATTAAAGACACATAGAAAATGTCTTTATTTGTAGATGATATGATTTTTATATAGAAAAGCCTTTCAGAACTAATCAACTGATTCAGTAAATTTATAGACTACAAAATCAACATATAAAAGCAGTTGCATTTGTTTACACTGAAAATGAAATATCTGGAAAAGGTTACTCATCCATGATAAAGAAGAAAATCTGCATTTTTGACAACATGGATGGGCCTGGAAAGCATTGTGTTAAACAAAATGAAACAGAAAAATACAAATACTGTTTTAAATCGCTTTTATGTAGAACCTAGAAAAATCAAACTCGTAGTAAGAGAGTAGAATTGCAATCACCATGCGTGTAATCTGGGAATGGGAGATGTTGTTCAAAAGGTACAACTTCCAGTTATATTATGAATAAGTTCTGGGATCTAATGTACAGCATGGGGATTATAATGGATAATACTGTATTGCATATTTAATGTTACTGAGAGAATATATTTTAAATGCCTCACTACAAAAAAGAAAGGGTAATAATGTGTCTTGATGGAGCTGTTAGCTAACACTATTGTGGGAATTGTTTTCCAATACATAAGAATATCAAATCAACATATACACCTTAAGCTTACACAATATTGTATGTAAATTATCCTATCTAATAAAAGAAAATATGCAAATTGACCATCACTATAACACTCAAGATGGCTGCCCCCAGGTGGTCAAAAATGACTGCCCCCATGTGGACACAAGATGGCCAGCAGGGGAGGGCAGTTGGAAGGGAGCAGGCCTGCAAGGGAGGGCAGTTTGGGGGCAATCAAGCCAGCAGGGGAGGGCAGTTAGGGGTGACCAGGCCAGGAGAGGAGGGAAGTTGGGGGCAATCAGGCCTGCAGGGAAAGGCAGTTTGGGAAGACCCAGGCTTGAAGGAGAGAGCAGTTGGGGAGAACCAGGCCTGCAGGGGAAGGCAGTTGGGGTTGAGCAGGCCTTCAGGGAAGGGCAGTTAGGCATCAACCAGGCTGGCAGAGGAGTGGTTAGGCGGTGACCCAGCTGGCAGGCAGAAGAGGTTAGGGGCAATCAGGAAGGCAGACAGGCAAGCAATTGGGAGCCAGCAGTCCTGGATTGTGAGAGGAATGTCTGACTGCCTGTTTAGGCCCCATCCTTGCTGGGATCAGGCCTAAACGGGCAGTCAGACATCCCTCGAGGGGTCCTAGATTGGAGAGAGTGCAGGCTGGGCTGAGGGACACCTCCCCCTCCATGCATGAATTTCATGTAGCAGGCCTCTAGTGTCTCAATAAAGCTGAAAAAAAGTGTTAGTGGGACATGTGTGGCCATTACAACAGAAACTAAATGAAGCTTTACTTGGGAAAACTAAATTGTAGTGAAAATCTGACTAAAATCAGGGAACAAAGAATTTAGATATTTGAAGAATGAGCATTTTTGACAGAGGTGATGGCAAGTTCAAAGGTTCTTAGCCAGGGTTGTGCTGGATTTTTCCAGATGGGCAAAAATTTCAGTGCAGAGACAGTAAGACTTGTAGTGTATATATGTCAGAGAAATAGACGTGAGAGAGCACTCATGTAGACTTACAGATAATCTTCAGGGTCCACAGTTTCTATTCTCAGGAAGGTGACAAGTCACTGATGGTTTTGATGTGTGTTTATCTTTCCTCCTAGGAGAATCACTATTCTATTATTAATACCACAGTTTAATTTCTCTTGTGTTTGCACTCTATAACACTGTAATTATATAACACTAGAGACCCATTGCAGGAAGATTCCTGCAAGAATAGAGCTTCCTGCGGCCTGAGCAAAGCTCCCTCCCTTCTCTGCTGCCTCGCTTCCTTCTCCACTACCTAGCTCTCTCCAGTCTCTGCTGCCTTGCTCACTCCCATCTCTGCTACCTCACTCCCATCTCCTCTGCCTTGCTCCTTCCCTTCTCCCCTGCCCCACTTGCTTACTTCTCTGCAGCTTTACTCCCTTCTGTAGTGCTTGGCTTCCTTCTACACTGTCTTCTGCATGCAGGTATGCAAATTAACTGCCATATTGGTTGTGTTAATTTGAATAGTTGTTCTAATTGGCTGGTGGGTGTGGCTTGTAAATGTATTGAAAGTATGGTCGATTTGCATATTACTCTTTTATTAGATAGTAGGAGGCCTGATGCATGAAGATTTGTGCAAGAATGGACCTTCCTTACCCTGGCTGCCGGTACTGCCTTCACTCTGGCCAGAGCCATCTTTCTGCCTTCCCACACTGCCCAGAGGCCCGGAGTAGCTGGGGTGGTGCGGAATGACTGCATCATTGCCATGGCAATGACACAATCATCCCAACCTGCCCCTGGCCACTTGGCACCTGCATGTGCAAATTAACCCACCATCTTTGTTAGGTTAATTTGCATACTCACTCCTGAGTGGCTAATAGGCATCACAAAGGTACAGTCAATTTGAATCTTACTATTTTATTAGTGTAGATAGGCTCTTCTGTAACTAGCTTCTTTTGCCCATTATTATGTCTGTTAAACCCACCCATAATATGTGTGCAGTTGCATTTCATTCATTCACATTACCCTATTTCATTGAATGGATATGTCACAATTTTTGTATCCATTCTATTACATGTGATGATTTGCATAGACTGCAGTTTGGAAATACTATAAATATGTATGTTCTTTGTGAAACATTTCTATAGAGTTTATTTACTAAGAGCAGAATTTCTGGTTCAGAGGTTTTGTACATATTCAGCTTTCTTACTGCATGCAGTTCAGTGATGCCAAACTAATGCCTGGTAAGTCCACAATTTGAGAGATGAGCCTTGGCAGGTTGGCAGGACCCAGAAATGAAGGCAGTGACTGTTATGGCAAAGGACCAAGTTGGTCTGATTTCCTAAGTAATAGATGGTCAAAGAGGGGTTTTAACAGGTGAATGCCGTGAGCAGGATTACATTTTAATGGATAATTCTGGCAGTTATGTGCAAGAAGATTTGAAAGGAACAAGCAGTTAGGATACAACTGTATTTGTCTAGAGGAGAAAGTTACTATTGACCTAAAGGATACACCAACTTCAAAAATAAACTAGAAGGTAAATCAAGGTCTTTGGCAATTGATGACTGTTGGGTAACTGTGAGTAATGGGGAAGGAAAGGATCAAAGACTCCTACCCTGTAACTTGGGCATCTGTGTAGGATCATGGTTCTAAAACAGAAGCAGACTATGGAAGAAAGTGTAATCTCAATGAGGAATGAATAAGTGTAGTATTGGACTAGTTGAGTTCAAGATGTTGGATAATCATCCCTGAGTCTAGCAGATACTTGGACATGAAAGTTGTAAGCCAAGGCTCATGGGCTGGCTAGAAATAGAGATCTTAGAATCATTGGTACATAGGTCTATTTTAGAAATCATGATGGTACTGAGCCGACTTAAAAGGGTCCCAGGATCAGAAACAGGCGAGGGTTAGAAACCTAAGGAACATGAGTGTTTACTGGCCAGGTGGGGAAGAGCATCCTCAAAGACAGAGCAGCAACTGTGGGCGGAGGCCAGAGTGCAAGCTGAGTGTTTCAAAGAAATGAACATACAGACAAATGAAGCAGAGAATGGGTTCATGAAAGATAAGAACTGTGAAGTAGCCAGTGGATTTGACGATCAGGAAGTTACTGCTGACTTTAATAATAGCATTTTTGCTTGAGGTGAGGGGCAGAAACCAACTTAGCCATTGAAAGGGAGGAAATGAATAAGTAGAACTGAGTAAACCCTGTCCTGTTAAGGTGTTTGCATGAGAGAGGCAGAGGGGAGTACATATGTAATTAGAAGATATGGGTTCATGAAGAGGATTTTTTTTATTCTTTCTTTTTTAGTTTAGATTTAGGATGGAGAAAAGGAGGGTGCTTGAAAAAAAATGAAACCAAAGGGGTGAACCAGAATTGTGTGAGAAACTAAAAATACAGGATTGGTAGTTTGAAAGCAGTCATCAAAAAGAAGCCCTGACAGTTAGTATCACTATCCCTATCCACCCTGTTCCATGCCTCCATCAATCTGATTTTTATAGGAGGCCAACCTCACTCATGTACGTTATCTGTCCTGGCCCACACTGTACCGTATTTTCAAATATTGGCAGCAAATAAAATTGATTGTGTGCATCCTGTGATCCAGGCACTGTGCTCCATGCTTTATATGTTATCTATAATGGAGAAATAACCATTCCAGTCAATTTATAGTGGGGAAACTGAGGCTGAGAGTGCTATATCGATCAATATATAGCACTGTGGTAGCATTGACTAAATAGCTACCAGGATTTAAACCCAGTTCCCTTTGGATCCAGAGTCTGTGCCCTTTCTGGTAAGTCAGGCTGACTTAAAGATATATGGCATCTTAATAAGGATCTGGCAGTGACCAGTCCCTGCTGAGCTGTTGAAGGAGGTAAATAAAGCTAGTTGTATCCCATGCAGCTGCTCCACATCCTGAGAGGAAGGAGTGAGCGATCTGTAATTCTAATTGCCCCTTGATGCTCTTAAGCAGATTCAACTTGAATAAATCAAAGACCAGTGCCTCTGTTCCTTCCAACCATCCATAGCAGAGTACTTGATGCATGTCTTTTCTTTGCATTCCTTATTACTAGCTATTAAAGAGAAAGGCAGAAAGATTGGCTATTTGGGGTGGCTTTCTAACAAAGGACGCTACCAGCCTTAAGATACAATAAAGCATTGTATTACTTTTATAGCCTTGGTTTATTTGAGTTTGGCTTGGCTGAATTTTAGCTAATATACTCTGCAAACAATCTGTATTTTAAGTAAGTACCTTTTAAATTTCAGTGCTACTTCTTTATAGGGGCATTTGGAAGAGCAAAGGGAGGCTGTGTATATATGAACCATGTCATTAGAGAGATTGTTCTCTGACACAGGCATATTGTACATACTGTAGCCAATTGTCCTCCCCTGAGGGCTTCTGACATGTTTTAGCAAAGATGCTCCTGGGGAAATTCATGGGGGCAAATGCACTCTCACTGGGAAAGGAGATAATGTTTGGGAGATCCAAGCTGAATCTAAATATTGAGCATTCTCCTTGAGTAGCAGGTACAGCAGCCCCACAACCCCATGGAGTAGCAGGTTGTGTAGGGGGACACCACTGGCTCTTAGGACTCCAACCAAGGCTAGGTGACATCCATTTCAGCTGCAATCTCTGTAATTCACTTTTTGGAGCACGTGTATTGATTTTAAAGAATAAAGCTGACTGAGTGTGATATTGTTCAGCTCTGGTTATGATGTTCCTTAAACAACAAAAGCATATCACAACCTTGATACCTTAGGTCCATGGTCAGCAAACTGCAGCTCATGAGCCACATGTGGCTCTTTGGCCCATGAATGAGGCTCTTCCACAAAATACCATAGCCTGGGCAAGTCTATTTTGAAGAAGTGGCCTTAGAAGAAGTTTAAGTTTAAAAAATTTAGCTCTTAAAAGAAATTTCAATCGTTGTACTGTTGATGTTTGACTCTCTTGAGTAATGAGTTTGCCTACCTCTGTTTTAGGTGAAAGAAAGCATAGGAATCCTTACTGGCCCCTGCCCTTATTTGACACGTAAGCTGTACTAATTAAAGAAAAGTTAACATATTCAGTTAACAACTATTTGGTGTCTATTGTGTGCTAGACCCTTAATGCACAGAATGGAATCAAACAGATTGGGATCCTGTTCTTGTGAATTAGGCATTCTTGTAGGGAATAAGCGTTAAGCAAACAATTATAAAAATATATGTGATGGTAAGAACTGTAACCAGTGGGATGAAGCACAGGAGAGCAAGAGAAAGTGAAATGGAAGTGAGAAACATTTTATTCATAAAGATCCCCTTGAGGAATGTGTAATTTAGAATGAGATCTGGATTAGGAAGTTAACCAGGCTAACACTAGAAGTGAGAATTTCCTGTGACATATGACACAATAGTTAGGAGGAGGATGTATTTAGTGAAATGAGGCTTTATATTTTGAAATATTCTAGTCTGTGGTTTAAGAAGCTTGATGCGAAATAAAAATCAGCATTCACTTTAGACACTATTCTGTGCCAGAGACTTTCTACATACTATCTCACTCTCCACGCTGTGCCACAGTGTTGTGTTATTATCCCCACTTTAAATACAATAAACCCACCCAATACAAAATGAAACACCTGAGGTTCAGATGGACTAGATTATCTAAGGCCGTGACTGGCAAACTGCGGCTCACAAACCATATGTGGCTCTTTGGCCCCTTGAGTGTGGCTCTTCCACAAAATATCATGGCCTAGGTGAGTCTATTTTGAAGAAGTGGCATTAGAAGAGGTTTAAGTTTAAAAAATTTGGCTCTCAAAAAAAAAGTCAATCATTTTACTGTTGATATTTGGCTCTGTTGACTAATGAGTTTGCCGACCACTGATCTAAGGTAATAGTTTTAGGAACTGATTTTTTGGGAAGGCCAACCATTCTTTCTATTACCCACATGGTCCAAAATGTATACTGGTAAGAGTTGGTTCCATGAGAGTTAATATTACACACACACACACACACACACACAGCACTGTCAGACACTGTATGTCAGACACAAAGACACTGTCAGACAAAAGGTATCACTAGCCTGCAACCAGATAGATTATCATTGGGGTGAGTCTCAACATATATTACCCTTGATTTTTTATGATCTTATTCTCTTTTGAAGATGACTCTAGTCTTTATTAAAGTTTTTTAAATACATTCGAAAAGTCTGAGCACAATGAATGTTTGTCTTTCCTTCTCCAGTGGTCACGGTGCCTGTTTCCTGTGGTACTTTTCCAGTAGTTTCTCATACTTTTAGTCTGATCTTTTTGAAACTGCTGATGACAACTTTGGCCAAAATAAGAAAGAAAAAAAAAAGGATCATTTTGTAGCACAGGTTACTAAATTATGGCACATCTATTTTCTCTAGGAAATGTAATTAATTATTGAGTAAACACGGCTTCCTATTGATTCAATGTTTATTACTTTCTAATATGAAAAATGGAATCTTGCCATAATGCTATTTGAGCACAGCAGACTGGGGGTTGTATTGGGGAACAAATGAAATAAAGATATTGGCATTTCTGTGGGACGAGGGTGTCTGTCTGGATATGAAAGAGGCTAATATTTCTACAAGTTTCAAAAACAAACCAGTTGTGATAGGAAGGAAAAGTCATATTAGCAACATGGTTCAGATTACGCAGAGGAAGGACCTTATTAGTCTTGATCTTCGCGGTGATGGCCCAGTTCCCCTTGAACATTATTAGAGTCTATTTACAGCAAATGACTACATGAAAGCAGTGCTAAATGCTTCAGGTAACCTTTGGTTTTCAAAGCAAAGGAAGGAGAACATAATAAAATTTTACCAGTATGCAGATTAAACGAACTTCTTCAAAAATTCAGCTCCAGCAGCATCCTCCCACCTAGAATCTGTGCACCTATATGTGTCTAAAGAAGCCCTATCTTATAGCCACTATCATGAGGACGAGAGAGAAAACTTGCTTCACCAAAATGAAGAGTAATCCAAAGTTAGTGGAGTCACTGTAATAAAGTTCTCAAGAAATGTTTTAATGAACTTGACACACAACAGTGTCCCCTAAACTTAATCTGGAGGCCAAACATGACAATGGGAAGGAAAAAGCATCAAATGTCTAAATGAAAACATATGTTGAGTATTTACTTGAAAATGAAGCAAAAATGCAGGGATTCATTTCGCCTGAGTGAATGGATTGGCAACTGCATTTTATTCTTTCTGGAAATTAAAATGTCAGGAAAAGTCTGAAATGTTCATGCTGAAATTTTATTTCTATTTCTAATAAGAGCTATTCAGTATACTTTTTTCCTAGAGATTATTACTGAAACTTCATGGTTTATATAAGATGAAGGGAGAATTTAATAATTAAGTAATCCTACCTCAGCTAAAATGTCTTTTATATCCAAGTCCAGACAATGTAGGTTTATTTATTAATTTTTCACAATCATAAGATTTTTCAGGTTGAATATCGAAGAATGGTTATTAAATTCAAGGCATGATTTGAATTAAATGACTAGTGAACTCTTAAGTTGCATATTTTTAAAAAAACAATATTTGTTTAGAATAGGAATCAATCAAGATTTCTTCTCTGAAAGTGTTATTGTTATTTACTATGAGTAACACATTTTACATACATATTATGTGTTACTCATAGTAAATAACAATAACAATTTCAGAGAAGAAGTCTTGCTTGATTCTTATTCTAAGCAAATTTTGTATGAAACATAATAATGAAATTAATAATTATTAATAACTTAATATGTGTAAACTCCCATTGAAATTAGCCTCCTTCAATGTTTATTCATTCACTTTTTTCAAACTTTTATAATTAATTTTGCTATTTTTTAGTAGTGAGTGAAATATGTTTTTATTTGCTTTAGCATCTGAATATAGGCTACAGTCCCAAACTTTATTTTATTTGAGGACTTCAAAGCTCATTAATTCTTCTGCTTTATGTAATTTTCTAATCCATTTAGTTTGTTTCCTTTTTTATGTAGCCTCTGCTTCACCATATCATACCCCCCCATTTTTTTTAAAGAAGTAAAGTGGGTCTGAATTCTCTAGCTTTTATCTCTAAAACCATAACTCCCTCCTTTCCTTTACTGAGCCTTATTTTGTTGGACCCATGAAGAAGGGATTTGCTGACAACTCGTTAAGAAGTGGTCAGAAATAAGTTGCTAGTGGACCATCACACACACGGTGCAAATTCTTTAAGTAAACTTGCATTGTTCCTATGAGCATGTTAACAAATACATGTATTCATTGATCAACAAGATCATCATTGTTTATCACGAAACAGATACTCTGATACATTTGAAGTTATTAAAGAGATACATTTATAATTTTTTTAAAAATATGGATTTGGTCTATCTGGAAGACAGAAAAGTGAAAAGTAACCATTTAGACAAATAGACAAATGACTATGAAATAGTCATTCAGACATAATTATCCACAAATGATAAATGTTGCTATTTTTATTATTTTTTAAAATATATTTTATTGACTTCAGAGAGGAAGAAAGAGGAAGAGAGAGAGAGAGAGAGAAATATCCATGATGAGAGAGAATTATGGATTGGCTACCTCCTGCAAGTCCCCCACTGGGGATTGAGCCCACAACCCAGAAATGTGCCCTTGGCTGGAATTGAACCTGGGACCTTTCCATTCACAGGCTGACGCTGTATCCACAGAGCCAAACCGGCTAGGGCAAATGTTGCTATTTTTAAAGTAAAACACATCATTTCATGATTGGAGAGATTTAACCAAGTCCAGTCATAGACTCATAAATGAATTTCTGAAATGTAGCCATGTTAAATCAAATGTGAATAGGTACAGTTTGAAAATTAGTAATACTAGTAATGTATGATGAAGTCCACAGGTCTGTTCTTTCATAGTAACTAGTAAAGCATTGACTAGTAAGGTAAACTATACCTGTCTCACCTCAAATCCCCCATCCCCCCACCTCCGCCCAGTGTTTCAAAATTAAACAACTAGAGCAGTGACTCCTTGTGCTTGGAGCTATTCAAAGCATTGAAATGATGGCTCCACAAACTCTAATGTCTTTACGATTAGATGATAAAATTGAAGATAGAATCTCAAAGAACGACCACTCTTTACTCTTATAATGCACTTCTTTGTACAATCACAGAAGAGGTAGAGGACAACCGAGTCTTTGGTAACAGCTCTGTCACCCAGAAGGACAGAAAGACCAGGTTCAGTGTCCCAGAAACTGTGGTCCAGTTCAAGCTTGATTCCCTGGCTGACAGGGATGGGCTTCTAGACTGTTATAAACCATGTAAGGAATGTTAATCAGTTTCATAGTATCGGGGAATTAGTCTGATGACAATAGAAACGTAACTGAGATCTTTGAGCCTCTGACATCTTATTTATGAGTTCCAAATAATAAATATTGGCCTCATTGACATCACTGGATATCTAGAAGTATTAAATAAAATATAAAAACCGAATATACTTTGTGATAATGAAAAAGTACTCATTATATTAGCATTAGTCTTAATAAACTTGCAAGGTATGCCTGCAGATAACTGTGTTTAAATTCCAGGAAGAAAGAAGCACTGCTTTTGTTATCTTAACATGACTTGATAATCACTCCTCATATTTGCCTTTGCTTTTGTTGGCTCAAATGAAGACATGACAGAAATTATATATATACTTTTATTTATTATCACATTATGCACAGGCATTGGCAAACCTTTAAAAAAATGAGATTGAAACAAACAGGGTGGCATTGGTAGAGTGGTATAAATAAGGAATGTATCTTTTTGGTTTTGAGAAGAAGGGGGTAACTTGAAGGCTTCCCTGTCTCAATTAATTATTACGTCCTTGAAAATGCAATAAAAGTAGGAACCCAGACTATTTAGGACTGAAAGCTAGTTAGTGAAGGTGACCATTTCCAAACTATATTTTGTTCTTCTCATCCTTTACTTTAAGATGGGTGAGGGAGGTATTTCAGCTGCAGTGCTGGCATTTAGCGGTAGTTACAATGAATTGCAGCCATGATTGCTATTGTTTTGTGATGCCTGTGGTGTCATTACCAAGATGCAATCATCAATTGCTATATGAAATTAGTTATGCATGAAATGAACAGGGAGCATAAATACTAGGAGGGAGAGGCTGAGCACAGACTTCATCCTCATTGTCTCCCAGATCCACTGATGCTTGTGCATAATGTGGCCATAAAACTTTAATTTATTTCAGAGTCATAGGACTAGAAGGGATCTTTAAAGGTCATCTAGGACATCCCCCTGTTTCCGGCCCTTGAGCAAACCTAAAAAGTTAATGAATGAACCCTATTCCCAGGGGCAGATTAAAGTTCTTCTAATGATCATAAGTTAAAATGAAGCAAATTGTGATAGTAAGAGGAATTTCTACTATGTAATAATGCACATTGTTCATTGGCCAATGAGTACAATGTGTTTTGTATTTATCATGCAAAAAAACTAATTTGGATATATATTTTTGTTAGAATATAATTTTGGCATAAAGCTTTAGGAAATTGTCATTATATGTCATGTTCTTTTTAAGCAATGATACGTTGTTAAAATTTTATGTTAATTGAAATTTCTCTATAGAATAGTTAAGAGCTTAACAGAAATAGTTTAAAAGCTTTAGAGGGACATCACTATGTATACACACACACAGACACACACACACACACACACACCCCTACGCAGTTAATCATTGTAAAATGCGGCAATTCAATAAACTTTTCAAAACTAGATATTTGTATATTGAATTTATTTAAAATAAGATTTAACCATGAATTTTTCAGAGATGAAATAATAGTTCTAGTATCCTGTTAAGTGGGGAAAAATAGCTTTCCATTTTTCTTTCTTGGATACTTATTATGGAATTCATTTGATATGGTTAATGGTTTGGTGTGAGAGAAGTAATTATGTTTAATATTTTATCACCAAGTCATGTAAGTTGATATAAAAGCAAATCAAATCTCTTTGAACTCTGGTTGTAAGATGGTGTCCACCAGAACCAAAGACCTTTGAAATTACAGGATGATGTTCCTTTCCTCTTGTAGGAAGACTGCCTGGAGCAAACCTTGAGCTGCTATGACTCCATGACCTTCTCTGTCTCAGCAATAACGTCAGACTTCGGTAAGTCAATTATTCTCTGTTAGACTCAGTTTCTTCCCTGTGAAGTGCAGCCCGCCATTTTCTCTTTTATTGCTGTGAGAGTTAAAATAACCCACTCAGTTTTCTCAGCAAATTTCTGAATACATAATAAATGGACTATAAAAGATAGTTCACTGTCTTTTAAAAGAAAAGGCTTCAGAGGATTGTGACATACAAAAACTTGATGATCTGATCTCTTTACTTGGGGCTAAAGAATATAATAAAATGAAATTGAGACTTAAATGTGATTCAGTGCCTCAGCTTATGAAAATGTTGTACTGACACAAATATTTGGAAAAAAATACTATGCAAGAGAGCATTATTTTTCATGCTTCTATGTACATTATGGTCAATTAGTAACCCAGAATCTTAAGATAATTGTATATTAAGCATTGAATCACACCTTTTGGCCAGTATGTACTCACCCTTTCTGATATGTTGTTTTTCTATTCCACCACATGTTTAAAGAAAGGTTGAAATATTGTCCAAAATCTTTAGCCTCCAAGTTGTGAAGCATTTAACTTTAATATCCAAACTTACATTATTTTACTCACTAGCAATGCTGACATTCCTAAACAACTCTTCTAACTACACAAACATGTAGCATTTATTATTTCTCATTAACATGGGAACACCATGGCATTGACCTTTATCTTTAGGAGGGTAGCAATGTTATTTTGATGACTGATTGACATTGGTTGTTACTGCACTTGCCTCCCTGCTTTGCTATCCTGGGAGTTTAGAGATGGTGATGATAAAACAAATAATCTTCAGTGTCTGTGGAAGTAATCTTTAGAGAAACCCAAGAAAAACCTTTAAGGAAGCCTCAAATGTAAAGTAAAGGAAGGGATAGTGACAGGATGAATAGCTGCTGAGTACAATAAGGAATAGAAAAGTGATAATGTGTGAAAACACAAAGGTCAAATTCATCCTGATGTATTTTTACATTGGGGGACTGAGCTATATCTGTAATAGACATATTCCTTGAGCCAAACTTTCTTTTCAAATAATAAGACATGCTAAGTGTAATGCAAAACAATTGAATTGCTGAAAGCAGGGGAACAACATGATCACTCTATTGTAGTGTGGAGAATAGACCGAAGAGAGCAAAGGCAGACTCAGGGGGACCAATTAGGAGGCTTTTGCAGTGGACACTTGAGAGACCACCATGGCTTACATTAGGATTTTTGCAGAGGAGGTGGTAATAAAAATGCTCAGATATAATGTATATTTTGGAGGTTTGACCAAGAGGATTTGCTATGTGTTGAACAAGGGTATGAAATAAGGGAGTGAGTCAAGGAGGGCCTCAAGGTTCTGGGTCTGAGCAGCTGAGTAAATAGAAGTGCTGTTTGTTGAGATAGGCAATACAAATGGACGTACCGAGTTGCAGAAGAAAAGCAAAAGTTGTGTGCAGGATTGGTGAGTTAGGGAGGACAACTGGATATTCAAAAGGATCTGTCATATGAACCAGTGTTCAAAGGAAAGGTGATGTTCGAAGATAGATCTTCAGAAGTCAGCAAGACATTGATGGTATTCAAAAGCATGGGACATGTGAGATGACCCAGAAAATCAACTAAGTTCTGAGGACAGAGTTCTGAGTCAATGAGTCAATTTAGCATCTACACATCAATAAATTATGGCATCTAGCAAAAGACTGAAAAGGGGAGAGGTTAGAAGAAAACCAGGATTGGATGATATTCCAGAAGTTGAGTTTAGAAAAAAATTTTTTTAAGTAGCCTATAAATTATATTCAATACTACTGGTAAATTAAGATGAGAGCTAGGGACTGACTATAAAAATTAAAAATTTGGATGGCATTCATTACTTTGATCCAAGTGAATTTAGGCAAAAATATGGGGATGGAAATGTAATTGAATATTACTGAGAGTGTTTGAGATGAGGAATGGAGATTATGACAGTTTTGCTACAGGTAGAGGGCGAGGGAAAACAGCAGAGATGGCTTATCCATTATCCTATATAATAAAAGGATAATATGCAAATTGACTGAACGACAGAACAACCAGAATGCCTGTGGCCCCTCACCCTTAACCCTAACACTAACCCCACACCTCAGCAGGCACCTCCTCCCAATCAGGCAAACTGCTCTGGAACTTCACTCCAGCTGGCACCGCCCCCAATTGGCCCCCATCAGGGCAGGTCGGCTGGACCCGACCAGTACATGGATTCATGCATTGGGCCTCTAATAACAAAACAAAACAAAACAAAACAAAACAAAACAAACAAACAAAAAAAACACCCCCTCTTGGTGATGGGGAGTTGGAGAGAAACAATCAATCTACTTTAAGTCTCTGTTCAAATTTGACTTTACCCCATCAAGTCTTTTCAGTGCACACAATTTACAATTTATTTTTGATCACAAGTAGTTGAAAATATCTTTGTTATTTATACTTGAAACAAAATTTTAGGGCTTGGAGTTGCATTAAATATATCTAATCTCCAAAAATGCAGAAAATAAAACAAATCAGTTTTTAATTTGATGCTTATGATTATCCTGAAATCTCAGAACCAGCACTATAACTAAGATTTAGAAACTCATTTTCTAGTCAAGTAATCAAGTGTTGTTTTCAGTGTCCTAATTTCAAATCTGGAGCAACAAGAACAAATGTTGACGTGCTTTCCTTCATTAATGCAAAAACAAATCTAAAGCTACTCAGTGGAAGTTATGTATTTTCTTTATTTTTACTCAAAATATCAATAAAATTCTTGTATTTGTATGTATTTTAGTAACTAGTCTATAATCTATCTATCCATCTATCTATCATCTAATCTGTTATATATCCATTAATCCCACTGTATACCATTTAAGGCAAGTGTTTAAGGTTTTCCTAGTTCTTGTTTTTCCCCTCATCATTTTCAGAACATCATTGGTTTAAGAGAGTCTTTGATAAATACTTCTGATGCCACAATTTAACTATCTTAAATGCACTATTACAACTTTTACTGTATAGCTTTAAGACATGAAATTGTCTTTGATCTAAAAAGCACTTATCCCCTTAAATGTCACCACTTTGTAATACGTGTTCTGAAAAGTAAATTACTCTTATCCTTAAGACTTCTCTAATTTTTTTTCAAATGTAGCCTAAAGGTTGTATGCTAATGGGCTGCTTACAGTAGGTTTGTAAAGGGATTATGGTGTTTCTCAGACAGGTAGTTTTATGTGGTATGCTGCCTCTCAATTACAGATACTCTAGTAGTGCTTCTGTCTGATAAATCAACTGTAAGTCTCTTTCATTTAACTCATTATTGATGAGATATATTTTTCCCAAGATAGCCTAGCGTGTAACCAAACAATACCACTTGAATTGGCATAGGTCACAGCACCTTTTAACGAAAACCTGAGAAACAGTAGTGAGATTCTCAGATATTTGAGCACAGTGTTCTATTACTCAGAGAGTATCTATACTAATAAAAGAATTGACCATACCTTCATGATGCCCAATCAGGAGTGGGTATTCAAATTAACAGAACAAAGATGACAGGTTAATTTACATTCCTTGGCACTGAGCCACTGGATAAGGGGCAGGACACCAGCGTCATCACTCTAAGATGACAAAGAAGTTCTGAACCCCCCCTGCCACTCTGGGTTTCTGGGCAGCTTGGGAAGGTGGAAAGGCGGCACTGGGCCAGAGCAAAGACGGCGCTGGCAGCCAGAGGAAGAAGGGCCATTTTTGCACGAATCTTCATGCATAGGGCCTCTAGTATTTAATAGGACCCATCTATCAAACTGGCATAACATGAGTTCTTATACTGTAACTTTATTTATGAACACAAAGTTCAGAGAATTACATTAAAAAAAAATAACCCAGCCATTATATTGAAGCAGTCACTTTAATTGGTAAGTGCTTTCCATGAAATCAGACACGACATTGCATAAAGTTTTTGTTAAATTTTTATTTTGTGTTAAGCGCTCTTCTAAACACTTTTTAAAGATTAATCCATTTAATCCTTATAACAATTTTATGAGGTTGTTAATATTCATATCATTTCAGTGATGAGGAAACTGAGGCAGAGAGAGTGAATATTTTATTATATTTTATGGTGGTGGGATTTTGAGCAAAAATCCTGTCTAGGCTGATATTAGCTTTGTGATCTTATTCAATTTACCTAATTTCCCTGCATTTTAGTTTCCTCATCTGTAAAATAAAAATATTAATATATGCAAAATATTAGAATATTAATAAGGAGCATATAACCAACATTAAACAGGATTTTTTAAGTCTGACATTGGCTCTGGATTTACAAAATAATACAGGATTGATTAATTTTCAGGCATGAGTTTTTATTTTACACAGATATGGCTAAGAGAAAATAATGTCAGGGAGTTCATAGTCAAGATGCAGAAGATGACATTACATTTTTAAAAAGTAGCATACACATAGGTAACTAGGCTTTCTGAATACCCCTCCCAGTGCCATTTTTTAAAAAAAATATATATCTATTTTATTGATTTTTTTATACAAAGGAAGGGAGAGGGAGAGAGAACCAGAAACATCGATGAAAGAGAAACATCGATCAGCTGCCTCTTACACACCCCCTACTAGGGATGCGCCTACAACCAGGATACATGCCCTTGACTGAAATTGAACATGGGACCTTTTCAGTCCACAGGCCGACAGTCTATCCACTGAGCCAAACCAGTATGGGCCTCAGTGCCATTTTTAATGTCTTCCTTTTTCTTCAGGACAGGTGGTGAACTTAGTCTATCTAAAGAGCCACCTCACAGATATGCCAGTTTCTGTGAAAGGCCAGATCTTGTGTTCATAGTGTGCAAGCACATCCTCATTTTGTGTGTGTGTGTGTTTTCTGGGTTTCATGGTCCCACCTACAGGATGAGTGGATCTCCTTTGAGGTTGTCAGCCAGCCCTCTTATAATTCATGATGATCCTTCTCAGCATCCTGTGGCCAATATCATAACACACACGTAAATTTTACATAAAATACTTATATGTGTTATGCATAAATATAAAATATATATTCCAAGTGAAATCAGAGTGTTAGCTATTATGTAATCCTTAAAATACATCCACTATAGGAATTCCATGAGCAACCTAGAGGGTACTATGTCTCTCTATAAGTTGATTGCTTCACAAAACATATCTGTAAATAATTGCTCAACTTTGTATCTTCCTTTACCTTCACATTTCAGAATAACTTTGCTGTCAATTGCTTTTCAAAGCACTTCAATTTATAGAATAATTTTCTTCTATGCTTGCCTTACTTCAATTTTACCTTCAGTGACTATCCATGTTTTTGCAACAAGCAAACACATATTTAGAGGCATCACTTTATTGGCTGCCATAACCAAAATAAGACAGATATTATCTGAAGAAATTACTGAGGCAGCCCGGTACTGTTATTATTTGACTTTAGCTGGATATAGTGAGAGATTTATTTAAAATCAATACTTTTTTGCTGAAGTTTATTTTCTTCTTCAACAAATACAAGATAGGTACGTTTTGAGCACGTTCGCTTTTCTAAAATTTAGTTTGACAAGCATATATGAGCACAACTGATTAAAATACCGTGATAGACATCCGAAGATACCGATTTGAATAAAACATGAAACCAGTCATTCATGAACCTACACTCTCATCAGGGAGTTGGCAGTATTGCAATACAAGGAAGTAGGATGTTCTTGGATCAAAATACAAACATCAGCTTGCATAACGATTAAACAGTTATCTGACTGGGGAATAACATATGAAAAGGCTACTCTGCTTTCTATGAGAATGGAAGATTTGAAAGGTCAGGAAAATTAGGATTAACATGCAAACCCTTCACATTATAGGCCTGCAGGCCTGCAATAAATGGCCATGAAAGGGAGAGAGAGAAGCAAGCAGGGAAGGAAGAACAGCATGAGACAAGGAAAAAACAAGAGGAGGGGTGGAGGGATCATGAACCAAGAGAGAGAGTCAAGCTTCAGGTTGTTGTTGTTTATTTATTATTATTATTTTGGTCCACTACTAGAGACTGGATTGACTTTTTCAGTGTTGTTGTTTAATATATTTTTATTGATTTCAGAGAGGAAGTGAGAGGGGGGGAGAGCTAGAAACATCAGTGATGAGAGAGAATCATTGATTGCCTGCTTCCTGCATGCCCAACACTGTAAATCAAGCCTGCAACCCTGGCATGTTCCCTGACCAGAAATCGAATTGCAATCTCCTAGTTCATAGGTGGACACTTAACCCCTGAGCCATGCTGGCTAGGCTGACTTTTTCATTTTCAATAAAACTTCATCCAGTGATCAGTAGGTCCCTATTTATCTGGGGCCAGAATTCCATACCCAGCTCTCACCTGTGAGACATCCTCACCCTCCATTCTCTATGCTTCTTGCCCTGTCTGAATTTACTTCATGTGGTCAACCGATTATTCAGATACCCAGGCCAAATGGGCAATGTCTTTTTCTGTTTTAGTAACTATCCCTTGGCACTTCCATTGGCCTCTTAGAGCCTTCTGCAAACATATACATATGTACTTGGTATAGATTTGATTCAGGTTTAACCAAGTTCAGGGCTACTTTTTTTTTTAATATATTGTATTGATATATTTTTTTTACAGAGAGGAAGGGAGAGAGATAGAGAGCCAGAAACATCTATGCAATAGAAACATTGATCAGCTACCTCCTGCACACCTCCACTGTGGTTGCTCCCCCAACCAAGGTGCATGCCCTTGACTGAAATGGAACTGGGGATCTTTCAGTTCACAGGCCAATGCTCTATCCACTGAGCAAAACCGCTCAGGCCCAGGCTCGTTTTTTATTTCTGCTTTTGTGATTCCTGAGGCATATTGAGAAAGAAAAACCTGAAAAGGTTTACAAAAATTGTGCACCTATGCCCCAACTCAGCCCTGAGCTGGGTGCCTGCAGTGTCTCATGCCCCCGGGTGAGAGGACCTGGCACAGGCTCAGTGCCCAGAATGCAGGCCTGGTCCTATGCCCTCCAGTGCAGCTGTAGCAGGTATCTACTCCTCAGAAGCATGTGGCCTACCTCTAATTAATACTTCCCCTAATCCTCCAGTAATAGCACTAATTGTTCACAAACCGGCAATTTAATCAACACTCTGTTAACAGGCAAAGTTCTTTTCTCCCTCTCCACTTTTTTTGTGCCCTGACACAGTGCGAACTTAGGCGAGAATGTCCCAATTTAACAGCGAGACATTATTTTCTCAGAAGAGGTGCTTTGAATTTTTACGGCTAATGAATAAATTAACAAAAAAAAGGTTAATCTGCCTACATGTTTATGAAACATTATGCAAATCGTTCTCCGCAAGGTTTAATGGTAATTGAAAGCAATTGCAAACCATGGTACATTTCCCCCAATTTTCATCTCTTTTGTAAAAGTGTACAGAGTACCCGCATATTTACATTTTACAGATGTGTATGTAGAGGGGATTTTGTGAGGTTCTGACATCGTCTCTATTTTTTAAGTACCTTAATGGAAACAAGCAGGGCCCCCCAGTTTTGATCAGGAATGGCACAGGCTTAGTTAATTAATTTCAAAGCAAAGCTCTGAAAGTGAAAGACTCTGTGATTAATATTATTATAGTGAACAGCAAAGGAAGTAATTATGATTAGACACTCATTGTAAAGCTTTGACAAAAAGGTTTTTGCCCAAGTTCAAATTGCATGCAGTTTATGACCTGCTATTCACTATGGAGGTACATTAAGTGAATGGCACAGGTGTGAATGGCTGGAAAGCCTCTAAGCATGCACCTGAGTGTCACTTACTAAGGAAACTTGTGCTAATAAAGAGCCACCTTTCCTCATCTCATCTACCTTTCTCTTGCAGGGAAGGTGGGCTGACTTATCGGCTGGAAAGGGTCTTTTTAGAAAGAAAAATGTGCAAATGTGCATGTGTGGGCATGTGCATGGACATATGCATGTGTGTGTGTTAGGGAGTAAAGAAGGGCGTATATTGGGGACTGCATGTTAAAATGAAAGGAAATTACAATTTTTCTATCTGATTCTGAAATACTACCTCTGAGAATCTGAAGAATTAGTAGGTGACAGAGAAGTCTCTGTCACAATTTAAAAATCTCTCTCTATAAAAAGCCAGCTACCAGAGCCTTGGAACCACCAAAACTACCTGAAGGACCAGTCACCTGGGGGCAGGCTGGCTGGCTAATCTCACTCAGCCCCTTTCCCCATCTCCCCACCACAGCCTCAACTTCCCCCCCAAAATTGTCCTGTAGCTCCTCCCCTGCCGGTCCCACCCTGATTGCCCTCGCAACCCGATTGGGGGTGGGGCAGGCCAGCCAACCTCCTTTGTCCCCTCCCCACTGCTGGCCTGGCTCCCATCAGCCCCCATCAGGGCAGGCCAGCCTGACCCCACCTATGCACGAATTCATGCATCCGGTTTCTAGTCTGTTATGTAGTAAAACTGTGATCCTCAGACCTTTTAATCTCAGGACACCTTATACATTGTTACAAATTATTGAAGATGCCAAAGAACTTTGGTTTATGTGCATTGTACCCAGTTGTGTGCTGGTTGTGTATTTTATTCTCCAGGAAAATAAAATAAAAGGCCTAACATGGATTATTTGCTGTAAATACACTCATGATGACCAACTTCAAGCTACCAGTGTGAGCTCCCTGAGAAGTCTTAAAGAGATCCACAGAGAAGCTCCACTGGCCGCTGCAAACTGGCTGCAGCACATCACTGCTATAGAGTAGCTGTTAAACTGATAAGTTTAAAATATTTACTTGTTAAAAAATAACCCAGGCCAATTACATGATTTGAGAGGTCTAGTACAAAATAAAAAAACAAACAAACTGAGGCCTTTCTTCAAAAGTAATAAATATTAATAAATTCCATCTTTGCATCTCTATTATAGAATAGTATTGATGACTTTTATACCGATTGTGCTTTGAATGTTCACAATTCCTAGCAGGTAGTCAGATCTGGGTTTTTACTAGGAGCCAATAGATTTCTCTTTATGTTATAATACTTTTACTAAATGCTAAAAGCAACATAGAAATAAGTTGGGTAAGATCTGGTTTGACTGGTTAGTTAAAAAACCTCTTTCCTTTCAAGTCAGAAAAACACTAAAAGAATCTGTACATAATACAGAACTTTTTAAATACGCAGAACACTGTATTGAACACATAAAAATAGTTGTTCCTCAAGAACTTAATGCAAATAAAATAGGCTTTCTATGGAAGAAAACAAGGCAAAGCTATAAGGTACCAGACAGCTTTGGTAAGAGAGCCCTTGTGCTTTATTTCTCAAAGGTTTTGTTCATATGATTTCTATGGCAGGACAAATCTGGAATTGATTTATTACCAAGTAGTTATAGTAGATCATGGGTAGCATTCTCCCCGTACCCAAAGTAAAAACATGTTACTCACTGTCTGTGAGCAAATACTGTATTTTAACACTTATATAAATATGAGATATTAGGAGGGGTTGAGTCCTAGCACTAGAGTTTCAAACATAATACAAATGCAACCACTGCAGACTGTAGTTCCCTGATTTAGGGTCCAATTAGGTCACTGAAGTGTTAGGGAAGTGTCTCCAAATCCAGTACTCACAGTAGTCTATCCCATCTGAAGGCACTTCCCTCACAGACACAGCCTCCCTGCCACTATTTGAGTGGCCTCCTTTTTCATCAACATAGTCCTTATTGACAACTATTATTTTATATATTTTATTGAATCTATAATATTTTTAGTTATAGGAACTTTCATTATTTTACTAAAAATATGTCCATTAAATTATGGCATTATATTGAAGTTTTTAGTATTTATTGAAAGAAAACTTTCAAGTTGATATTTCATAATTAAATCTATATATAAAAGGCTAAGTTGACTCATGCATGTGTGATACATATAAAGCTCTTGCTGGCACCAAACACATGCATGTGTTTCGATCTATCATTATCGATTGTGAATTTGGTTGACACTTCTATTATAGAGAAAGGGTGAATAGCAATGTTAAAATATTTCTTCTAATTAATGTCTTTCAATGTGCATGAATCTATGTGCTGGGACACTAGTAAATATATATCTATTTTTTTCCAAGCAAAATCATCCTCTTATATAGTCATATCACATCATTTTCCTTTAAAAAAGTTCCATCATTGTCTCTGGGATTTTTTTTAGTATTAATACTCTTTTGATGACTGTATTTTTGAAATCTTAACAAAGGTTGTCAATAGATTTTAATATACCAAATGGGAGTCATAGTCCATCTTTAAATGGCCTTTGAAGAACAACCAAGCTTGTGGCATAATTGCTGCCGCACACAGACATATCAAAATTAAAACTAAAAGAAAAAAAATGAGTATCATCCAGAACCATGGGAAGGCTGGCTGAATGGAAATTCTACAAATAGAAGAAAAGAGAAAAGTGCGTTTGTTCCGGTAGAAGATGGGGAGGTGTAGAAGTGTGGAGGTATGGAGGCACATGTGAAAGGGGCTGGCAACTGAGTACACTTTTGTTGTTTTTTCAATTGGGGGAGAGATACCAGCTCCTGACTGCTCTGAACTCCAGTTCTGGGCAAGACTCTGGGAACCCAGACTCATCGGGTGGGGGTAGGGGGGATTGGACTGTCTGGCATTGGGCCAGAATGCAAAGATAACTTTTTCTCAGAGGTGCTTGCAATGATCATTTTTCCTGCACTGTGCTGCAGGACACAAAGACATGGGGGTCTCTTTGGGGCAGGGCTAATGGACAGCCATTGCGGTTTGCTCTGCCCTGGTGATTCCCTGAGACCCTACCCAACCCAATTTTCAACCCCAAACAAGCTGTATACAGAGGCTTTTGCATATGAATGGACTGGCCTTTTGCAATCTAAAATTCCCTAACAAACTGCAGCTGGGTCAGAGAGCCCCAGAGCTTCAAAAGAAGGCCCTAGGCTCCAGAGCAGCTTGCATTGCCTCATAGCTGGGCCTCATATGGGCACCTCCAAATCCAAAACAAAAAGGAGGAATCTGCAGATCCCTCTGTAGCTCCTGCTCAGGCAATGACTGACTTTGCACCTCCTTAGAGATCCAAGAGCCAGTGGTCAAAGTGAGACCATCCAGATTAGAGTTCTTCACATCCATAAGAGACACACTCAGGAGACAGACTCAATGAGCACCAAAGCCCCACTGAAACAAGTCCTGCCCCATAAGGTATCTCCAGCACAGAAGTTCTCCCATTATAGACACAACTGGTCCTCACAGCCAATTGGCCTGGAAGTCAATTCCTCCTAGTGATACCAATAGCAATCAAGGCTTAACTATAAACAAGACTATGCACAAAGCCCACAAAAGGGTGTACCAAGAGTGTCCACCTCAGTTAATTAGGGGATCTGAGTCACTTGCTGGGCCCTATAGGACACCTAGAACACAAAGCCACTCTATCAACACAGGGAAGCAGCCAAAATGCAGAGACAAGAAACACATCACAAATGAAAGAAATGGAGGAAAGCAAACTACTGGATATAGAGTTCAAAACCATGGTTATAAGGTTACTCAAGAATCTTCTAGACCCTCAAGAATATGAAAAAGGACCAATTATAAATTAAGCATACACTCACTGAAATAAAGAATAATAAACAGAGATCCAATAACAGACTAGAAGATCCCAAGAATCAAGTCAAAGGTTTGAAATATGAAGAAGCAAAAAACAAACAAACAAACAAACAAAACCACCCAACTGGAAAAGAAAAAGAAAAAAAAGAATACAATAATATGAAGATAGTGCAAGGAGCCTCTGGGACAACTTCAAGTGTATGAACATCTGAATTATGGGGGTGGCAGAGGAAGAGAGAGAGCAAGATATTGAAAACCTATTTGAAGAAATGATGACAGAAAACTTCCCCTACTTAGTGAAAGAAATAAACCTACATGTCCAGGAAGTGCAGAGAACCCCACACAAAAGAAATCCAAAGAGGACCAAGTCACATGATAATTAAAATGCCAAGGGCAAAAGACAAAGAGAGAATATTAAAAGCAGCGAGAGAAAAACATCTAACTACAATGGAGAACCCATAGGATTGTCAGCTGATTTCTCAACAGAATTAATGCAGGCCAGTAGGAAGTGGCAAGAAATATTGAAAGTGATGAATAGCAAGAACCTACAATCAAGATTACTCTACCTAGCAAAACTATTATTTAGAATTGAAGGTCATATAAAGAGCTTCACAGATAAGAAAAAGGTAAAGGAGTTCATCACCATCAAAATGCTGAAGGGTATTTTTTAAGAAGAGAAAGAAGAAAAAGGTAAAGATAAAAGTTATGAACAACAAAGTGACAATAAATACATATCTATCAAGTGAATCTAAAAGTCAACTGAATAAAAAGTCTGATGAACAGAATAAACTGGTGAATATAATAGAATCAGGGCATAGAAAGGGAATGGACTGACAATTCTCAGAGGGAAAGGGGTGTAGGGGTGCAGAAAGAGACTGGACAAAAATTGTATACCTATGGACGAGGACAGTATAGGCCAGGGGAGGCTAAGGGAAGGAGTTGGGGTGGGAACCAGGTAGAAGGGAGCGATGGGGGAAAAAAGAGGAACAACTATAATAATATGAACAATAAAGATTTATTTTTAAAAAATAAATGGCTTTTGAATGGTTCATGGGCTGATAAGTCCATGGGCTGAAGTTGTCCTCTCATGTCATCAGGAATGACAGCCAAGTTCACCCAGGCATAAGCAAGGACTACAGCTCCCATTGCCACCTGGCATGCCATAATGAAAGAAGTTATTTCAGTTTCACAGATGCTGAGATTTATGAGGGAGGGGGTATGGAGGATGGGATGACATCCAGTCTTTTTTTTTTTTTTTTTTAGTATGTGTTGTTTCCTCCCTCACTGAAATATAAGCTTGTTGAGGGCATGGATCTACATTTATTATCTATCCAGTCATTTAGGTAGAATATTCATTACTCAATATATGAACTAAATAAACGTGATTTAAATGAATGGTGAATAAAAGCTAAACAGAGACATCTTGCTACAGAATATGGAAATATGGGATTGTTGAGTAAAAAAGAGCTTTACTAATGAGAAAGACCTCTGACTTTCTATCCCGGCTTTGACACAGGCCCTGTGACATGACATCACTCTAATCTGCAAAGGGAGAATAAAATCACCTGCCTTGTAGCTCTAATTTTATGAATTTTGACTACTAGAGTAGAAGGTAAACTCTAGTACAGTCTAGAGGTAGTTTCCACTAAAGAGGAAGCATGTTCTTCTCACCTCTTTGGATCTAGTGTTAATTTTAGGCCTGAGATCAGAATTCTTGCTGTGATGACTTTTTTTTTCCTTTTTGGTTCTGAGATTTTATACAAAAGTGGAAAAATAATCTTGGAAATAGTTCTCTTTAGATTTCACCATCTGGAGTTTGCTTTCTTCCTCTCCTCTTGTCTAGTACTGAAATCTGGAGAAAATACGAGCACTAAGACACAAGCACAGTGAAAGAAGGAATAAAAATAATTCATCCATTCTCTAAAACTCAAAACAAAAATGCTATGCTTGTTGTTATTACTCTGATGAGTTCGCAACGTTTCACAACACAGAATTCCTCTAATTCTCCGTTGGCATGTGTCAGCATCCCGCTGCTCTTGTTCGCTGCAGAAGGAAGTCAATTGGGACTAAAGTTTGGAAAGAATACTTGAGTCTTACATTTGAACTATCATCCATGTGTCTTGAAGCTTACAGAAGCTTAAAAGGAGGCTGTATTTCCTCCTTCTATACAGTTAGGCATGAAGAAGTAGGCTGATGGGCCTTTTACATTAAACCAGATTGTAAGTCAGAAACTGAGGCAAAGTATGTGAGTAGATTCTATGTCACTCAAAAACTCAGTGATAGATTGGGATGTGAAACAATTTTTGGATTTTGTCATGTTGCCATTTGATATTTAGCCAGTTATTAATGCAGTATTTGTACACATATCTGAAACTTGCCAATATATCCCTTGTATACTTTCAAGAATTTTACCAATGTAATTCAAAGAAATACTGCATATATTTAAACATTTTACAGCACTCTCCTTTTCCTCATAATAATAGCTTTAGAAACTGAGAGAAAGGAATGAAGGTAAAGGCACTGCAAGTTGTAAACAAGCCGAGAAAATCATATTGCCAAGTCAAAGTAGTTAGAGAAATTTAGTTATAATAACAATACTAACACAATATGCAAAGGAGACTGTGAATTCAACAGTGTTCTGACACCTTAGAAGGAAAATACTTTATTTAAATGTTGAAATGTGAAAGCATAGAAAACAATGACAGTAGTATCAAGAGAACAGATGCTACCATTGCTATTTTCAGTGGTTTGGATAGATGGCAGTATTGTCAGAGGACTTCTGTTGAATTCCCTTTGACGGCTAGAATTTGTGATTTTAGGTCTAAACTGAGAGAGGATCTTCAAATAAGTCCACCATTCAGGTTTAATTCTGTATTTGGTTTGAAACAACCTCTAAGTCAATAGCGTAAAGGTGTGCACTTATAAAAAGTATCCTTTATTCTATTGCTTTCCCAAAAGTTGATTATTGTTACAGGAATATTTTGAAAAGATTTTGTTGATTTTCCAACATGCCTTTATAGTTTCTAAGGCTCGGTGGTCTCAAAATCCAAACCATTCAAGTTTCTGGTTTTATTTTCACCCAACACATTGGACTTTGCACAGTCTCATGATGTCAGAGAATAGATTGGGTCCATGTCTTGTATCAAAATAAACTTCTTGAACTAATAAGAGTTTGATTTAAATAAGAAAAATTACAATTTTCCATATCTTTTTTCTTTCTCTTTAACTTATAAAACCATGAAGTGATTTGAATGTTTAGCTTCCCTTCTGGTTTGAGTTCTTTCATGCCAAGTGATGCCCAAGGGAGCATTTCACCTGGTGCTATAATGGGGAACTTGGCAGGACTTAATATATCACTGCAACATTTTTCTCAATTATGTACTTTTTTCTTGTAGTTTTTGGACATATTTCAGATGATTGTGACCATTAAGTTTCTGTAAATGAATATTTTTCAAAAAGTTACTTAAAAATATCCTTGTACAGCAATTTAATCATCTCTTATATACCTTATTATCAAGATAGATAAGATTTTCAGTTATTTAGTATGTGAAGATGTTCTGTAGAGATGAAGTTGGTTGACATTGCTGGATGTTGACATGGTATTGAGCCACTGTTCCCAATGCAGTATTTATACATATATCTGAAACAGATAATTAAATTTTTCGTTCTTTGTCCAGTTCTAAACTGAATAGTTGGAGGAATTTGAATAGCGAAGCAAGAGATTTTTTGAGAAAAAAAAAAGGATAAGACAAATGAAGGAAATAGCCAATGGTTACATGAAACCCTATAATAAAGAATAATAGTCAATGTAAGTTTTATTCTTGGTTATTTTATAAACCGTATGTTTATCTATATCATTCTGACATAGTTATTTGATATCTTTCTTCATTCATGCTACAACTACTTTGAGTATCTGTTATGGCCAGGAAACAATCGATTTTAAGAAAACAAGTAGTAACTAAACAGAGTAATTAATATAAGTTATGACAAATGCTAAGAAAGAAATATACACAGAATACAGAAGCAAGGGAAACAGTTAACTGAGACTTGGTAATAAAGAATGGTTCCCTGCAAGAAGTGGTAACGACACTCAAGGGAGTTTAGGACAAGTTGGAGTGAGTTTAGTTGGAATGAGTTAGCATGGAGGATTTTTAATCACACATAGGATCCTTCATGGTAAAATGACTAATGAATCCATGGGATAGATGGGTGTCAAGTATCTCCTCATGCTCTGGGTGCTGTCAGTTAATTTATTTTAGCCATCTTTATAGACAGCAACTAATTCTACAAATTCCAAATTTCTTTGGAAATATGTATAACAGAATACAATGTGTTCTTATTTAAAACTGCCTGTGACATTTTCTGCCTTTTAAGAGACGGGAAGAAAGTGGCACATTTCTTTCATGGTAAAATAATTTTATATTACTTCATACAAAGAGATTGGTGAGTAGAAAAAAAGGGTAAACCTTCTATCTTCCACAATTTCTTCATTACTGTTAAACTGTAAGAATAAAACACACAAACAATTTTTATTGGAAGCATATTGGAGAGATAAAGGAAGACCTAGAAATATAAACAATAGAAAGTGGAGTAAATAGGCATAATAACAGAAGAAAATGAGGAGAGAAAGAAATTTATTGTTTTAAATCCTCACCCAAGGATATTTTTCATTGATTTTAGAGAGAGGAAAGGAGAAAGAGAGAAAGATCAATGTGAGAAACATTGACTACAGGATCAAACCCACAACCCAAATATGCAACCCTGGTGAATTTAACCCACCACCTTTCAGTACATAGGATGATGCTCCAACCAGCTGAACCACACTGCCCAGGGTAAGAAAGGAGGCTTAAGAGAGGAGGCCAAGCAATTTGTAAAGGTAGCCGAAGCTATTTAAGAGAGTAACCAAAGAACATCTATAACGGATTGACAGGCAGACCCTGATCAATGGATGAATGGATTACTCTGACACATGTTTCTGTGAAAGAGAGGCTAAGGGACTGCTTGGATTAATGAGCCAAAACAGTCCCGTTCACCTGCCTCCTTAGACTTTTATTGTAACAATAGCTTGAACTAAAATTAACTATTAGACACCATCAGCAGGGTGGATAAGCATCATTGAGAAGACACATTAGTCTGTAGTGTCCTTTAAGCAATGATGTGTTTAAGGGACTCAGACTTGTTTAGAAAAGTCAAGGCAGGGGCAGGTGCCTTCAGCCAACTCTTGTCCCATGCCTCCTCACACATCTATGCATGACCCAGGGACACAGACAATAGTGTGGTAAAGGCCTGGGGTGGAGCAGCGACTGGGTGAAGGTGGCAAAGGAAGGAAAATGGGGGTCATTATAATATTGTCAACAATAAAAATAAAATTTTAAAAAGAAATGAAATATTACAAAAAGAGGTTAAAAAGAATTAAGATAGCTATTATGTAATTCTAATCAGTTTGGGTTTTGTGATTACCCTTGATATGGCCATAAAACTTAAGCAAGGTTGTTAAATGAATACACATCTTGCTTTTGAGAAAAATCAGAGTCGGGTTTAGTATGGAGCAGAGGAAAGCAACAAATCAGTGGATCACAGTATTCTTGAAGGACATAGGGCATTACAAGGAATATGGGTCAAAGGACTCCATCAAATTTTGAAGAAATAGACTTCAACTAATACCTGGTTACCATAGAACATTTGAAGAACTACAAAGCAATGCTTTTACACGTCCATGACAACATTATAGGGTCAAATTTTAATTGTTTGTGCTAATGAAGCAGAGCAGCAGCAGCAATAGTCTCAAATTGTTAATATCCATTGTGCAAATGTTTTTTATGTCTGATTTTAAATGTATTTTTCAGTTGATTTAACTTCTTAATTATATTTTGCTTAGCCTTGTATTAAAATGTTTTTATTTCCTAAGCACAGTCTGGCTAGGCAATAGGAAAATAAGGCTAAACTGGTTTATAAATGGTATATTATCTTAATGCATGTAACTGAAAATTGATTGCATTTTGAATACTGTTTTTTATTCTTGTATATGCAGTTAACTTTGCTTAAACAACAACAGCAAATGATATTTGATCAGCCTTCCCATGCATGTGCTGAAACCAATTGAAATATATTTTGATTTTTCAACAATTAGATAAGAGTTAATGTTCCCTAAATAGTTGAGTGCAAGCTACAATTATACAAAAATCAAGTATAACTACAAATTTTAAGCTTACTAATGTGCTGAAGAATACTTAATTTTTAAACAGCCCAAAACACAGTCATTATTTTATTGAACTTGCAATTTGTTAGGATTATAGAAATAGGAACAAGCATTTGTGTTGCATGAGTTTAAAAATTGGATGCAGGGGTCAAGTTTTTGGAAAACATTGTTTAATCTTTTTACTGTGATTCCAACAGCAATCTAGGCTCTGTTGGAAAACTGAACACAATATAATAATGCAATTTGCTTTTGAGCCTTCATGGTGCTGACTTTTTGCATCTCATTTAGTTTGGTCAATAAAAACATCCAGGTCTTTCTGAGTGTAAGCAGTCTTTAATCTTATTATTTTTTAATTTTAATTTTCTAGCACTTACCAGAGACATAAAACCACTCTGAGTAGATCTCTGGGATGGGAATGAAAGGTTTAAATAAAACCAAACTCTGTTTTCATCGGGTGCCAAAAATAAACTCATTAAGTGGTTTTATTCTTATTAGGTTTTACCTCTCTTCAATCTCCACTCTTTTGTAAAATGGAAATTACAGATCAAAGCTGAATAGTCAGTGTCTTTTTCATTTTAAAATTGTGCTTTAAAAGCTAGTCCCTCCAATTTGGGTGTGATCATGTCATTTAGATTAGAAAATACCTTTCACTGCACCAGTTGCCCATAGTTGCATTGTAAAGTATGAGATGACTCCAGGGATTCACATCATCACCACAATGCTATTACATGCAAATAAAAAATCTTGAAGAACTACTCTTGCAAGGAAGTTAATTCAGTTTGATTCTCTTACAAGTCTTTTCTGTCCTCTATTTGGGTTTGTTGCTTCAGAGCAAAACCATTTATTATGGCAAATGATAAATTGGAAAGAGAATGCAGGAGAAAATGCCTCTTCATATACTCGATGGTATCACCTTTTTCTGGGTCCATGTATTTCCTAAGGGTTTTAAAGAAATGTCTATGTCCTGAATAACTGCTGGCCACTCTAGTTCAGCCTGGAATTATATTTAATTGAAAAATGGAGTGGGGAAACAGTAAAAAAGCAAAACTGATGAGATTTCTATGGCCAAAAAAATGCTAACTCATTTGATTTTCCTGAAATTCTAGACTCAAAGCAATTCCACGCACATTGCTAGATGTTGCCTGTGGCTTATATTAGAAATGTCATTTGGCTGGAGCTCTTTGAGGGTATTACATATGTGTACAATATAGCCTTGTTCCGCCAGGATATAGGAATTTATTGTATGATCAACAGCCTAAGAACTCCTTCACTGAATTTGAAAAATATTGGTTTGTCCAAGTGGCTGTTGTATTCTGCAAATATTTGAGATCCAAGTTTTTTTTTTCTCTGAATTTATCTACCTAGATGTCTATTGTTTTCACACATTGTCATGGTGTTTATGATAGAGTAGTGTGTCTCTAATTTAAATGAGAAAGAAGAGATATAATTGGAAAGGATAGGCAGAATCTGAAAACCATTCACTGACCCCTCCTGAATATAGCAAAAAGCTGTAAGGCAGACAAAAAATTTGGAAACACAGATGTGAATGTCAAATTCCAAAGGCTTTCTTGGTTCCCTTACTTTATCCTTCTGTTTGCTCAACTTCCTCACTAACCCAACAGCAATTTATTGAAGTATCTTCTCTCTTCAAAGTTTAGTGAAGAAACAAAGGAGTGAAATATACTGTCATGTTGCTCAAGAAATTATAAGCTAGTGTATATAGAAAACTAACCACAGTACAAAACAATCAACCATGAGAGTTTTTCTATGAGTGGTATTAAGTCTTTATGTATGTGAATAGGTTGGTGGATGCGTATGCACAACATACATATTAGTGCATAATACAGGGTGGGGCAAAGAAGGTTTACAATTGTGAGTATATGAACCACCAAGTTTATCCATGTATGATTAGTTATTGAATTCTTTTTCATACAAAAAACTGTAAATCTACTTTTTCCCCACCCTGTATTTTTATCCTTCTGCACAGTGATGTATATTTGTACAAGTAAGTTAAAATTCCATATTATACACACAGTCGTAAATATTAATGGAACAATGGATTAAGCCATCTGACCTCCCTACTAAGATAGGTTGAGTGTAAATGTAATCTGTTTTCAAAGTAATCCTATCCATCTTCTTACATTTTATATTTAGATATTAGAGGTCCGGTCATGAAAATTCATGTACTGGAGAGAGGATCCCTCTGCCTGGCTTGCCCCCTCTCACAATCCAGAAGCCCTCAGGGCGGGAGGCGAACTGACGATCAGGAGAAGGAGATGCCCCCATCACACCTCTGCTGCTACCACTACCAGCAGTGCAAGCCTCAGGTGGCCCTGGTTACCTGGGAAGCCACCATCCGAGGCTTTCCTGCACCTCAGGCCAACCCTGGGCAGCCAGGCAGCTGCGATTCAAGGCTTGCCTGTGCCTCAGGCTGGCCCTGGGTAGCTGGGGGGCTGATAGGACTGGAGGACTCTGGAGGCAGGTGCACACCAAGGCCCCCAGGGGAGCTGAAGAGACTCAGCACTTCCATCTTGTGGCTGTGGGTACCTCCATAGTCAATTAGCATATTCCCTCCTTATTGGCTATGGGTACTGCCATCTTTGAGAGCATGGCACTTAATTAGCATATTCTCTTCTTATTGGCTGTGGGAGCTGCCATCTTTTGCTATGGTTTGAGGCTCAATTGGCATATTCTCTCTTTATCAAGTAGGATACCACTCAGGGAAGGGCCATGGGTGGCTCTATATATTGTGCCTTTTGAATTCTTCATCTGCCATCTGCATTAAGGACTGTAGTATTCTGTAAGCTGGAATCATATTCACAGTCTAAAATCTTCTCTGGATTCCTGGGTCCTTATCTTTCTGTGGTACTGAAAAGCAACAACCTACAGACTTTTTGAGGAGAATTGGTTGTGTGAAAAGAGAACACAGTCCGATTGCCATAGAAGTTAAAATTGGGACATCCTGACCATGTGCAGAAAATTTAGGAAGAAAATTACAATGGTAATGTCAAGGAATAGTTTGTCAATATCAAGAGCCGAGCTGTGGCATATGGTCCAATGAGAAACGGCACTTCATGATGTGGAAGGAAGCCACCTCCTTGTTCTGTTTCATCTATGAATCCCTTTAGTTGAAGACAGTGTTTTCTGGACATTATAAGTTAGGCAGCTAAAACATTGCCAGTGAATACTGGTGGATCTGATGCACACATCAGATTGCGGAGACAGACTGTCAATTTATTAAGATTAGTTAATAACGAAGACACACTTTCTCTTCACTGTTACCATACCTTTGTACCATAACCTCCCCTACATTCCCTTTTCAAAGAATTGAGTCACTTCAACCCTACTGGTTTTAATCATGGAAAGACCATTGTGATGCTAAATGAGGATGTGAGGAAAGAAGGATTTATGTCAGAGGGATGATTAGCAAGCACATGAAATGCTGTCATACACTAATATGAGGTCAGGTTGTAATTCCTCACCAAAGCACAATGGCAATAAGCAAAATCACCAGAGTGAAAATTATGGATTCTATTTAGTAAAGGTCAACTTGTTCAGAGCATACCACTCGTGCAGAGAAGTGATTACATAAAACAGCAGATCCAGTTCCCAGATTTCATCTCCTACAGCCTACGCACACCTCTTTCTAGAATCCAGAGCGATCAGTCTATATTTTAATTCATTTTGTGTCCCTTATAAATATAGCAAATGTTTGTACTTTTCTCTGTTAGGGGTGGATTGGAGAGTGTTCTGGTGATTAAATAATTTTAGTTTTGAGTTGGAATCAACAGAAAGTGTCATCAGTTGACTTGATCTCACATGAACAAAGAGTAGTATGGATGCAAGGGACACCTAGGTTGCAGGCATTACTTGTAAATAGTTATTGATTGCTTAGTATGTGCTATATCATCTTATAAAGTTTAGCTGTAAGCAGGAAAATCCCTACTCTCTGGGGTTTATTTTCTGGGCAACGAGCAATGGTAAACAAATCAATCAATCAAATAATGAGTAAAATATGGACTATGTTAGTTGTTTAGAAGTATTCTGAAGAAGAATAGAACGGAAAGGAGGATGACTGTGCAGGGATGGGTGGTGGTGCAATTGTAAAAAGAATAGTCAGGAAATATTTCATGGAAGAGATGGTATTTTAGCACAGGCACAGCCTTGTGAGAATGTTGGGCAATGATTTCTAAGCAGAGAAAAGCCAGAAAAATGCACAGTTCTTGTGCGTGGCATTTTCAGGAAGTATAAGAAAATCTATGTGGTGGGAGGAATGTGAGCATGTAAGTGGTTAGTGGGCTGTGAGATTGGAGAAAACAGGTGAATTAGTTGTCACCTTAGTCTGCCTCTGCTGGCAGTATTTTTAGATGTAATTTATTTTATACTGAGCAGAGATTTCTTGGAGGTACATTCTCTAGCTCCATCCCCATACTATTGATCACATTAGAAAATTGAGATCCAAGCCCAGAGTTGGTATGAACAGTTAAAACGTTAGCTGAGGAGCTCAGGGACAGGGATGGAGATGTGTCCAGCACTTGTTCTGTAGAAGTTTCCTGCCTGTGTAACATATGGACGACAAAGAGAGAGTTATGGGAAATCCTCTGTTGTCTTCCAAACAACCACAAAGTGTGATTGTAGCACTGAGTTGGGGTTTTTGCTACGAAAGTGATCTATTCATATCATGTGTCTCACAAAGCGAGGGACACTATGTGGGTCATTTTGAGGAACATTTAACAATTATTATAGAGATGGCTAAAACTAGAGATTTTGATTACAAGTACAAATAGTAGTCAAGAGACTATTTTGCAGCCTACCCTTTTATGCAATTGACCATATACATATTTTGCCTTCGATACCAAATCACCCTCATTGAGCCATGATCTCCCAGCTGGTATGGTGCCTGGTGTGCTCAGTAGAGCACATCATAGGCACTCAGTAAATACCCAGAGAATGATTCAGTACGCATTATGGAGTCTAAAAAAAACTGGCTAATTATTTTATTTAAATATATACTAAAATGATATTTTAAACAATTATAATGAATGTAATGCTTTTTGGTTTAGGCGATCATAAGTAGTTTCATGAAAAATTATATGTGATAGCTGAAATATGGGCATTCATAATGATGGAATCTTAGAGTTTGCAAGATTGAATTATTAGTATAAATACCAAATGACTTATCAAATTAATTGGATTCATCCTAATTGTGTTAAGATAATGAAATTCAAATGAATCTATTGCAATAGATTTTTAAATACATAGTTTGGCTATTATGAAATGAAATAGTTGTTTTTCTTTTGCATATTCCTCCATGGTGTGGTGAAAATAACAGTAAAGTAGATGATAGGAACTTTTGAGTTCAGGGTTTGATTATTTTGGTAAGGCATTTACATGGCTTTGGAAAACACAATCATGTGCTCTTTTGTGTCTGTTTCCTTATCTGTAAAGCGGCTAGCTTTATTGGAAGCTTACATTAGATATGCATTATTCTAAGCATTCTCTATATACTATCTCATTTAATCTTCCCAATAGCTGTCATGTTAGACTGCCTCCTAATGAGAAAGTTAAATTGTTATTATGCTATTTTGGATCTTTCTTCTACCTCTAAAATTCCAATTTATTCGAATTAGTTCATTTATTTCCCCAAGGACTGAGAGAGAAAAAAATAGCATGCATGCAACAGAACATGTTGGTAGCTGACCAGGCAAGAAATTTGATGTCCTTTCAGCACCTGCCTTACCATCTTAACAGCTGCATGAATGTTGAACTGGAATTGTGATGCATAGTCTAGATTTCTGAACCTCTGGCTGCAGAGTTGGGTATTAGTACATGAAATATGACTTCTATCTGTAATAATAGAATCACTGAGGGAATGCAAGTTAATTAGAATATCACTGCAAAAGCTTGGGCAATAGCCCATTAAATGTCACAACTTCAGCAAACACAGATGGTAGAAAAATGCTATTTTATGAAAATATGTTCACATTATCTTATTATGGGACAACTTATAACTCCTGTCACCACCGTAACAACCACCAAAGGTTGTTACTGCTATTTGAGGGAACGTAGGTATGTACTATGGCAACAGAAAGCTATAGTCCATATATTCCACCTTTTTAAATTTACATGAAGATGAGGATCAGAAGATTATAACAAAAAGTATAAAGACTCATGTTACAACAACTCACATACACAAAGTGATATTTGGGAATATATGTTTCCTTATTAACATGTGTCTTTGTTTTCAATGGGAAATGCTTTCCAGGTAGTTTTAATATCAAGAAGACACTGCTATTTTGTGTCTATTAGTAAATTCTCACGTGTCTTTAAGGAAGTCAGGAACAAAAGAAATGTCTAACTAGATATATATAGGATAACTTATTTAAGTATAAAGGGATAATGGAAAACAAATTCTTATTTAATAAAGCTTTGAGTCCAAGCATGTTTCCTGTTACCAGTAATTATTGCCTAACTCAATAAGCCAGCAAGTAGTTATTGGAAAACGTTTGTGAAAATATAGTATCACTTTACCACGAATGACCTCTGACTGCCTGCAGGATTAGCCATTGCTCTTTATCACTGATTTTGCTTATGACTCTGCTCTGCTTGAAAAGGCCAAATAGTGGGTCCCAAACTCTGGGAATAGAGTACCTCACCTACCATTTGGACTAATTTGAATTTCATAGGACCATGCCACATTGAAATGACTGATATCGATTGAAGAAATAGAACTCAAATGGGCTACTATGGCAGACACAAAATTAATCTGTGGAAATGAGATTGAACTCATGATGATGGAAGCTGGGCAAAGGTTTGCCTAATAACCGTGGGATCACCAAGATCTATGATAGTTTTTAATGTTTGTTCTCATGATTAACAACATAAGTCTATGTCAAGAATGCTAAAAAGCAGGAGCAGGGAAACAGTTGCACAGGACAGATGTAGGGAAAGCCATTTACTAATATAAGAGTGTCTGATTGTGAAATGTCTGGAAGGCCTAAAGGCCAAGCTTTTCACTTACCTCAAAGTATTATATTTTGAATGAACTGCATTCTGTACTCTGCATTTTTTGTCTGAGATAGCAGTTCTTGAGAAACTGTAGCTATGGGAAAATAAAATATGAACAGGTTCAGCCAGTTTTAAAAGATATAAGAGGTTAATTAAAATTGGGAAATGATAAAAACTGTAAGAAATAATTAAGGAAAATTAGAATAATTGTTAAATCAGAGAAGGTATTATTTTCTTACATTTGATATAATTTGCTTTGCATTAGGACAAAATTTTTTTATATCTAACTAGAGGCCTGGTGCACAAATTCATGCATGAGTTGAGTCCCTTGGGGTGGCCTACAGGGATTGGGCCCCAGCTTGCATCCCTAGGTTCACAGCACCAGCTTGTGCCCCCAGCATTGCAAACACATAGCCCTGCCTGGCACCCTGCAGTGGCCTGGCACTTCCCCCTCACTTGTAACACCATCCCATTTGGGGAGCAATCAATCACCACGGCTGGGCCTGCCACCTAGCTCTCTCAGCATCTGAGACCAGGTGGTGGCCCCGCCCCCACAGTCTCTGTTGGTCACCCTCTTTGGGGCAATCTGGCCCCTGCTCATACCCTTCTTACCCTGGCACTGCCTGCTCACCTGCTCCATCATCCCGCCATGGTCCCACTCTCATTGGAGCCGATCAGGGCTGGCAGCACCTCCACTGCTGCCCACTGTCAGCGCCACCCCCTGATGAGTGGTTGAACTCCAGGTAGAACCCCTAGTTGAACAATTTGCATAAGAATAGGCTTTTGCTATATAGGATAGGATTTTATGCATTTTGAGTAGTAGAAAGTGAGTATTATCTGGCAGTTAGTAGTGATGAAGCCTGATGCTACCACTAGGGGGCGAACTGAGAGGACTCAAGTGTGAGACCCTTTCCATTGCACCAATGGGATGACCAGTGTTTTAATAGTTGGTTGAATTATTGCACTTAAATATAGATATGAGAACATAGATCTTTGTTGATGACAAGGGTAGAGTAGAGCTTTATTAAATAATTTGAGTTTTCTGCAGGAAATCAGGAGTGAGTACATGGGAGAAATTAAATGAATTTTCATAAAAATAACAATCACAAACTTAGCATTGATATTTGGTTAGTTTTAAGTCAATGATAATACTGGCATTTAGATATCAGAACAATTCTGTCTTAGCCAGTTTGGCTCAGTGGATAGAGAGTTGGTCTGAAGATTGACAGGTCCCTGGTTCAATTCCAGTCAAGGGCACATGCCTGGGTTGTGGGCTCTATCCTCAGCAGAGGGCACGCAGGAGGCAGCCTATCAATGATTCTCTCTCATCATTAATGTTTCTATCTCTCTTTCCTCCCTTCTTCTCTGAAGTCAATTTAAAAATTATTTAAAACATTATAAATATCAGAACAATTCTAAAAATAGTGAATGCTTTTCATCAGACCATACCTGAACTATGACTCTCAAGTTGATGTTATTGGTAGTGGCCCAACTTTTAGTTTAGAGGTTTCATTAAAAAAGTAACTTAATCTCCCAAAGTGAACTCTGATTGTCAAAAGTTAGTATTGCCTGTGCTTCAGATTCATCACTGACTTTATTCTCAATTAGGGAATGTAGGTTGGTGTACCCAACCTCAGCGATGTTACCCCTGACATTACCCAGAATCTAAGTTGACATGATTCAAAGCTGAACTTCTCATGGCATGTAATAGAAACAATTACAAATGGCAAAATGCTATGGAGGGCTTCCAAGTCACTGTTGCTGAGGTAAATTCCCTGAAGTCTTAATAAAATTTAAATAGGGCAAATATGGACTACATCAAGTTAATTACTATGAATGTTCAGAACACAGCAGAAAGACAAGACCTGGATGAAATACTTGGAATAAAGCAAATAATTATGTTTTCCATAGCCAAGGAGATAGGGTGCGTACTTGGCCTTTAAGAGCTCATCGTGAGAAGAGATTAGGCCCCTGAAATTTCAGGGATACTATATTTTCTTGGTGGTTATATATACAATTGAATCAGTTTCTCATGAGTTAGTTATTTTGATAAGGCAAATTTATGAAAATTAGGCCTGCCTTAAAATCTGCTATTCTGTTAAGTCTGGGCCAGTTTGCCAAAGAAAATTAAATCATCATAGTTTTATTTATCTTCTTGTCAATCCATCTAAGCAATGTAATTCATATAAAATTTTCAAATATTCTAAGTTTTTAGGGGGTAGTATTCTTTTTTAAATATATATTTTTATTAATTTCAGAGAAGAAGAAAGAGGATGAGAGAGGGAAACATCAATGATAGGAGAGAATCATTGACTCACTGCCTTCTGCATGCCCTCCACTGGGGATGGAGCCCACAATTTGGGCAACCCTGACCAGGAATCAAACCATGACCTCCTGGTACATAGCCTAAGCTGAATTACTGAGTCATGCTGGCTAGGCAGAGATCAGTATTCTTAAGTCCCTTGTCTTATGGGTCAAAGAGAGTCTAACAAATCGTGCTTCTTGTTTAACTATAAAGAATTCTTTCGTAGTCCTAACTGGTTTGGCTCAGTGGATAGAGTGTTGGCCTACAGACTGAAAGGTCCTAGGTTTGATTCCAGTCAAGGCCATATACCTTGGTTGCAGGCACATTCCCAGTGAGAGGTGTGCAGGAGACAGCTGATAGATGTTTTTCTCCCATCAATGTCTCTAACTCTCTATTTCTCTCCCTTCCTCTCTGTAAAAAAAAAAGAAAATCAATAAAATATATTTTAAAAAATTCTTTCGCAAAAAAAAAAAGAAAGGAACCTGAAAAACAAAATGAGCAAAAGATCTGAACGCACCTCAGCACAGAAGATATACAGAAGGCAAATAAGCATATGAAAAGATGCTCAAACTCATACATTATTAGGATATTTTAAGTTAAAACAACATCGAGAAAGCCATTAAACACCAAATAGAATGGTGAAAATTCAAAACACTGACTACACAAAATGCTTGCAAGGAGGTGGGGCAGCAGGAATACTTATATCACCGATGGAGATGCAAAATGGTGCAGCCACTTTGGAAAATAGTTTGGCAATTTCCTACAAAACTAAACATATTTTTAATTGAATTTATTGGAGTAACATTGGTTAATAACATATAAATTTCAGGTGTACAGCTTTACAATGTGACATCTATATATTTTTGTATACTCACCATTTCATGTTTTGCACTCTTTTTACTCCTCCAATCCCTTTCCCTCTTGAATCCACTATTCTGTTGTCTGTATCTATGAGTTTGTTTGTTGATTTTTGTTTTATATTCTAACTAGAGACCCAGTGCATGAAATTTGTGCACTGTGGGGAGTATCCCTCAGCCTGGCCTGCATCCTCTCGCAGTACAGGACCCCTCTGGGGATGTCCCCCTGCCGGCTTAGGCCCAGGGGATCGGGCCTAAGCTGGCAGATGGACATCTCTCTTGCAGTTGGGATCCCTCTTGCAGTCCAGGACCCCTTGCTCTTTACCACTTACCTGTTCGCTGCTCCTTAGATGCTCCCACCACTGCCACTGTACATGCCAGTCATGTGCCCAGCTTCTGGCTGAGCAGTGCTCCTCCTGTGGGAGTGCACTGACCATCAGAAGGCAGCTACTGCACTGAGAGTCTTCCCCCTGGTGATCAGTGTGCATCATGGTAACTGGACATTCCACAGGTCATTTCACAGTTCAGTTGATTTAATAATATTAGTGTTTTATTATATAAGATACATTAAATCACAAAGTTGTTGTCCTTTCTATGTGATTTATTTCACTTAGCATAATACTCTCAAGGTCTATCCATGTTGTTGCAAATGGTGATATTTAATCTTCTTTTATGGCTGGATAGTATCCATTATATATTAGTATATGTATCACATCTTCTTTATTCAATCATTCATCAAAGTACACAACTTATTTCTATGTCTTGACTATTATGAATAATTCTATAATGAACATAAGTGTACATTTATCTTTATGAACAAGTATTTTCAAATTTTGATATCCAGAGGAGGAACTGATAGGTCCTGTGATAGTTATATTCTTAATTTTTTGAGGAACTTTCATACTGCTTTCCAGAGTGGTTACACCAATTTACATTCCCTACAGCAGTGTGTGAGGTTGTTTTTTTCTTTATATCCTTTCAAACACTTATTATTTCTTGTCTTATTGGTAATAACTATTCTAACAGGTTTTAGGTTATATCTCATGGTTTTATTTGCATTTACCTTCTAAATGGTGATGTTAAGCATCTTTATGCATATCTGTTGGCCATTTTTATATCCTCTTTGGAAACTATGTAATCAAGTCTTCTGCCCATTTTTTAATTGGATGGCTTTTTTTTTGGTTTTTGTTGTTGTTGTTGTTGAGATATATGAATTCTTTATATGTTTTGGATATTAGCCCCTTAGTAGAGGTATTATGTGCAAATATCTTCTCCCATTTAGCTGTTTGCTTTTTTGTTCTGTTGATGGTTTGTTTTGCTTACATAATTTTTTATTAGATATAATTCCACTTCTTTCTTTTTTTTTTCTTTTTCTTCTTTTGCATTTGTGGTCAAGTTCACAAAAAAATTCCCTGAGTCCAAGATCCATAAGTTTGCAGAAACTGGTTTGGCTCAGTGGATAGAGTGTCAGCCTGTGGCCTGGAGGGTCCCAGGTTTGATTCCGGGTTAGGGCATGTCCCTTGGCTGTGGGCACATCCCCAGTAGGGGGTGTGTGCAAGAGGCAGCTGATTGATGTTTCTCTCTCATGGATGTTTCTGACTTTCTATCCCTTCCTCTGTAAAAAAATCAATAAAATGTATATTAGAAAAAGATCCAGGAGGAACCAAGATGGTGGCATAAGTAAACACCTATTGTGCTGCCCTGCGCAACAATTCCAAAACTACAGCATAACAACAAAACAAACATCATCCAGAATCACCAGAAAGCTGGCTGAGTGAAAATTCCACCAATAAAAGCAAAGGTGGGACACTGAGACTCAGAAGAGCGGCAGAGCGTAGCTTTGAAGAATACGCGGGGAGAGAGTTTAGGAGCCGTGGGCGTGTGCGGGCTGTAGGGCTGGCAGCAGCAATTCCGGCTGGGTTTCTCCAACGGGGAGGGTGGAGATGTCCCACTGCACAGATTCCCCAGTGCCAGGCAGGTACGCACCCTAAAAGCTGGGCTCGGCAATGGTCTCTGAGTTTGAGGAGAGTGAGCGTAGCTTGGAACAGTAGTTTGTGCATAGGGTGCACAACAGCAAAGACGCGCAACTTGCTCTCTCATTTGTTTGGGAGACCACCGGACTGCTTTGTTTTACAACCCTGGGCAAGACTTTGGGTGTGCAGACTCATTTGGGGAGAGGCAGAGTTATCTGGCAAGAGGTGGAGACAAGCAGTGGCTTTCTCTTGGAGGTGCCTGCAGCCATTACCACTCAGCACAGAGACCCACACACTGCATAGGGCAGAGCTGATGCTGACACTGCCTGCTCAGCTCAGAGACTCTGCCCATCCAACCTAAACACAGTTTCCCTTCACAGCCAATTAGCCTGGAGGTCAAACCCTCCTAGGGCTAACAAGAACAAGCTGGGCTTAAATTCAAAAATACTGTACAACCCATAAAGGAATGCAGTAAGAGTATCCACCTCAGGTAACTGGGGAGGCTGAGCCACTGTCCCTTAGAGGACATCTACCACACAAAGCTAATGGACCAACTCAGGAAAGCAGCCACAATGCAGAGAAATGGAAAAAATTCAGGTGTGAAAGAAATGGAGCAAAAAGACGACTAGACATAGAGTTCATAACCACAGTAATAAGGTTTTTCAAGAGGCTCCTAGAAAAGGCCAATAAACTTAATGAGAACTACGAGGAAATGAACGAGACCCACGAGGATATGAACGAGACCTACAAGGAAAGGAATGAGATCTACAAGGAAATGAATAAGACCCACGAGGATATGAATGAGACCCTAAAGGATATGAAAAATATTACACAAAGTCCTAAAAGCAGTCCAGAGGGCTGCAAGAACTAAGTCAAAGATTTGAAATACAAAGAAGAAAATCCACTCAGCTGGAAAAGCAAGAAACAAAAAGAATTCAAATAATTGAAGATACTGTAAGGGGACTCTGGGACAACCTCAAGCATGCCAACATCTGAATTATAGGGGTGCCAGAAAAAGAGAGAGAGCAAGGTAATGAAAACCTAGAAGAAACAGTGACTGAAAACTTCCCCCACCTGGTGAAAGAAACTGACTTAAAAGCCCAAGAAGTACACAGAACCCCAAAATATAGGAATCTAAAGAGGACCACACCAAGACACATCATAATTAAAATGCCAAGAGTAAAAAATAAAGAGAGAATATTAAAAGCAGCAAGAGAAAAACATTTAGTTACCTATAAGGGAGCACCCATATGATTGTCAGCAGATTTCTCAACAGAAACTATGCAGGCCAGACACGAGTGGCAAGAAATATTCAAAATGATGAATAGCAAGAATCTACAACCAAGATTACTCTATCCAGCAAAGCTATCATTCAGAATTGAAGGTCAGATAAAGTGCTTTGCAGATAAGAAAAGGCTAAAGGAGTTCATCACCACCAAACCAATATTATATGAAATGCTGAAAGATATTCTTTCAGAAGAGGAAGAAGAAAAAGGTAAAAATATAAATTATGAACAACAAATACACATCTATCAACAAATTAATATAAAAATCAAGTGAATTAATAACCTGATGAACAGTATAAACTGGTGAATATAACAGAATCATGGACATAGAGAGGGAATGGAGTGACAATTCTTGGGGAGAAAAGGGATGTGGGAAGTCCAGCAAGAGACTGGACAAAAATCTTGCAAAAATAGGAAAGGACACTGGGGGGGGGGGAGGTTGAGGGGGGAGGGTGAATGGGTACAGGGTGGAGGGGAGCTATAGGGGGATTATAAAGGGGAACAATGTAATTAATAAATTGAACAATAAAGAAAAAATCCATAAGTTTAGTAACTATATTTTCTTCTAGATATTTTAATTGTTTCTGTCTTATATTCAAGTCTTTAATCAGTCTTGAATTCATTTCTATGTATGGTGTCTGACAGCAGTCTTATATCAATTCTCTTGAATGTAGCTTTTCAGTTATCCCAACATCATGTATTGAGGAAATTTTCCTTGTCCCATTGTATGCTTTTGGCTTCCTTATTGAAAATGCGTTGCCCATATATGTGTGGGTTTATTGCTTGTTTCTCAATGTTGTTTTATTAGCCTATGTGCCTAAAACTAAAATGTTTTTACCATATAATCCAGAAATTATCTTTCTTGGTATTTACTCAAATAAGTTGAAAATGTATGTCCCCACCCAAACTTACACATGGATATTTAGAGCAACTTTTATTCATTATTCCCAAACTTGGAAGGAACCAAAATGCCCATGAGGTACATGCAATGAAATATTATTCAACACTAAAATGAAATTAGCTATTGAGGAATGCATGAATAGGTAGAGCACAGATAATTTTTAGAGTAGTGAAATTGTTTTGTATAATGGTGATTTCATGTCTTTATATATTTGCTAATACTGACAGGATGTGCAACACAAGACTTTGGTTAATAATGATGTGTTAGTGTAGATTCATTTGCTGTAACACATATACCACTCTAATGCAGAGGTTTTAGGTTTGAGAGGGGCTGATGTGGTATCAGATTAGGTAGATAATGAACATGAAAAAAATAGCGAAGAGACTTGATTCTTTTTGTAGTATTTAAACTATCATTTATTTAACATGCATAATATATAGACAAATGTTACATGCTATATTTAAATGCAATTTACATATTTTATAATATTTATTATGTATTACATATACTGGTACAGTATTTATTTTATATGCAACACACATTAACATTATATTTTATATAGCATGCTATATCCAATTACTAGAATTCTTTCTTAAAATTAGCCAAAATAGAAATATTAAGTAACCTGTAGACTTACTTGAAATCATTCCAATAAACTTTCAATAAATAACCCATGCTCCTTGTAAAAACAGTTTCCTCTGTTATGTATTTTTTCTTTTTTTCGTAGTGACGCGCCTTAAATCTACATTTCTAATCCTCCTTTGCAAATAAATGTGGTCATGTATCTAAGTTTTGGCCAATAGATATGAATGGAAACCCCTGAAACTTTTAGCTCTTATTCTTGAAATGAAGGAATATGCTTTTCACTCACATTTTTTCTTGCCTTTTGATGACTGGAAAGGAGAGGAGGAGGTGGGAGCTAGAGAAATGATTTTGGACCATGGAAACGTTTTGTGGAGTATGGGAAAATAGGTAGAGAGATCCTGGGTTCCCCCAAAACTTGAAGCTACCTTATTAGCACTGACTTAGTTCAACTTCATCATTATTTTGTGTCTCTCTGTTAAAGTAGCGGAAACTGTATTCTAACAAGGAAACTGTCTCATCCACAAATACTATTTGTTCTCCAGGGCAACCCTTTAATTATGCAAAAGATGCTGTATTATTTGGTCTTAAGTATATTCTATTCTAGAAAATTTCCTTCAATTCCTTCAATTAGATTTCATATAACACTATTTATAGACATCTCACCTCCTGAACCCATTCTTTATCAATGTGTCTCTGAAATTTTGTTACTTAAGATGGAAAACACTACTCTAGATTTGAAATGAGAAGCATAGAACAAACTGATTACTTTCAAGATAAGAAGTGCAGTCAGTTTTGAGTTAGCTTATATAACAACTTCCATTACTTATTGTCAGTCAGTCAGTCATTAGCCTGAGATTATATGGATGATAGGCTCTGGGTAGGGAGCTGGCGCAATCAAAGGTGAATATGCTTTGAATACTTATTGAATTTTCAGTGAATTAAAATGTGCTTTCATTGTTCCTCAGTCAGAACTTCCCCATGCTGTAACCATTAAATTAACAAATAAGAGGCTTTATATGCATTTCATACTTGTAAAATTGTGCTACATTGTTTGCTTATATGGACCCAACCTGCTGGGTCAAGGTCAAGGGTTGATTTTAAGGCTTGGCTAGTCCCTGGGAAGACACATATATTTTTAGTCACTCAAGATATTTCTGAAACTCAGAATGAATGTATAGAACTGTATTGCCCCTACAATCATTGGAGCATTTTCTTCCCAGATGTAGGGCTTCAGACATGACGTTCATTTATATCCAAATATTTGGTCCATGTCTGACTCCTCTTTTTGCCATCGTTCCAAAGGAGGGGATGCTGGCAAAGACATTATGAGAATGGACTTATTTCCCTTGAACCACTGACTATTCTCTTCTGCTTGATTTTAGATTCCTTTTGAACTTCTCCCCTTGTTTGCCTTTACTTTCTCCTTGAAAGCCCCTCTGCCAATAGTGTCAAATAATGTCATTCCCTTTCATTCCTTTATAGAGGAACTAGGGTGAGAGGTGGTCAACAACTGTTAAGCTCCAACCATTGAAACACAAGAAAGCAACTGGAGCGCTGCTGGGAAGGGTTTTTCACCACCAGCCTGTGTTAGTCATGAGCAACTGGGCACTTTCTTTAGCTCTTAATTACTGCACACAAAGGGCAGTGTTTGTTCTTCCTGCACATGGACTTACCCACCTACTTTCCATTAGTGGTAATGGGGTTCTCTGTATAAAGCCCCTTTCCTTACCCCAGTATCAGTGGTAGAGTAGATGCCAAGAGCTTTCTGCATTTTTGCTCACTGATAGGTTTCAGATGGAACACAAAAGCAAATCTCTGAGCGTGGGCGCTCTCTTTCTCCACACTTAGCACTGTATGCTTGCTTTATTAACATTCACAGGACTCCTTGTCTCATTTGCCATCCCAGGAGTGGCCAGAAATGATCCTCCTACTGTGCCCCACTTAACCCCCTCCCAAGCCATTGAAAATCAGTTAAACAATTTTTCTCAAAACCAATTTGACTTACTTTATTTCCTGCATATAAGTAGATCAATAAAGATCAAAAGCCAAAAATACAAATTTCTCTTCCTTACATCCTTCAGAAACTCTTCCAATTTTTTCATGTCCTTCAGATACCCAGTTCTACATAGATGACCTACCTCACCTGAGACTATTCACTGGATAATGATGTCATTTTGCTGCTGCATTCTTCTCCCCAAATCTGTCCTTGTGCTTTTCAGGATCTTCATATTTATATCTTAATTAGTTTCAAGATTCCTGGAACCTCCACATTCTCACGTAAATTTAGCTCTTAGCTTGTCAGAATATTATTCATTAATAGGTAGAAACTGGCCAAGTTTCCATTAGTGACACACAGAACTCTCTTTGCTGTTATTTATATTCACCTTATATCATATATTCTACCTATATGGCCTTTTCTTTCTTTAGTTTTATTGGTTGGCTTAAAGCTGGATATATTTATTGATGAATCTTCCAGCTGCCCTGAGTGTCAGTCAGAGAGAAAAGGTAGCACTAAAAGGGCAGTTTCTTCCAAATCAGAAAGGAGAGGGTCATCCCAAATTAGGACATAAAATCCCAGAGTTTTAGTTAGCTGCTCACTGGGATTGCACAGTTCCTGTACTACTTGCGGTGGTGAGAAAGACAGTCAGATGAAAGAGAAGGTGCAATGTTTTGGACTAATCATTGGTGTCATCTCTTTTTTTTTTCAGCTAACAAAAGCAAACAGCATTTTTTTTTTTTTGGTAAAGTAATTGAAATTTAGAATTACTGTTTTTGGAATTGTAATCTTCCCCTAAGCCAAAATTAAATGTATTATTTAGGTTAGTTTTATTTACAAGACCTGAAAAAAAAGATTAAAATTTTCAGAGATCAAATTTCTTAAACACAAAACTGTTCTTAAAAATGTGACCTATGATAGCCCTGGCCAGTGTGGCTCAGTTGGTGGAACTGCTGTTCTACACACCAAGAAGTGTCAGGTTTGATCCTAGTTGGGTGGCTGCAGGACGCCCCAGACCCATGCTTCATGTTTCTCTCTCACGTCGATGTTTTTCTTTCCCTTCCTCTCTCTCCAAAACAATATCACACATGATGAATATAGTACTTTAGAGTTTTACCAAACAGTGCCATCTATCTCATTGTAGTCTACCCCTGTTAAATAGGGACCACCATCCAACTTTTAATAGTAAGGAATCAACTATTTTCTTGTGTGCCACAGACACACATCTTTTGTCAGAAATCTAAAATTTCTTCCTTTTGCTCTTATGTTGATCCAAGGGAGAAAAAAAAACCAAATCATCAAGCTCATCATAAAAACCCTCTACTTTTGCCTGTTTTCCTTTGGGATACCTCTTAATTTCACTTACTTTTCAAGTATTTCCTCTTCTCTATCACTGACTCCAACTGTTAGCTCCAAAAGTATAGAATAAGGAAAAACACTAAGTACAAGATTAAAAATGTTAAAGCAAAGTCACAACAACAAAAAAGAAAGAAAAGAAAGAAATCCTCACGCTTATTATCCCAGGAATTATCTCCCTATCACAAATGCAGATTTAATATTTGACAGGCACATTCTTCCCTGAAGTTTAAAGATCTAGAAAGTGATGGTTTACGTATCACTGGATTGATGCTTGCAAGGGATAAGTTATCAACATTAGGTATGACTTCAGATTTTTTGGTGATCTGCTAATTCCTTAGAATCTGAATTTCTCTAAGAATCTAACACATTTGAGAAAGTAATGGATCTGATTTACTGACAAGCCATTTGATTAGTTGAAAGGACTCCTTAGTGTGTCTGTGAAACAGTGTCCACCTCTTTTCCAAGAACACCAGGATGGCTTGATAATTTAGATCAAACAGCCTAGATGACAAGGTCTGCAGAACTTAATAAATTTCCCAGGTGTAGGAGCTACATTTAAAGATGAAGTGAGACACTTGGGGAGGAGCCTCTAAGCCTAACTCAGCATGGGAGGGTATGAAATGTCAATTATTGCTATGGATGTGGGGCAAAGGATTTTGAGGGACTATAGTCATGAAACAATCTGGCTAATTATGTAAAAGTGATAAATGCCTTAACAAAAGCCTGCATATGAATTAAAAATGAAATAATTTGAAAGTCAATGCAGCATAGACTTTAAATTGCTTTTAGCAGGCATGCTTAATACACTGGCACACTTGCATAATAATTAAGCCTGGGAGTTAAATTCTTGGAGAGCAAAGTGATCACTCTTCTTGGACAGGCAGGAAACCTGTAATCCTTATATCTACAAAAGTCTAAAAAAAAAAAAGATAAGTTGAAAGACAGCCTTGTGTCTTAAAAAGTTCAACTCTTGTGTGTATGTTGGGGGAAGCGGGAGTGAGTGTGTGTGCCTGCTTATAAATATAACTATCTTTCCACACAAGCTTCTCATTCATGGATGGAAATGATTAATGCCCAAGAGCCTGGTCTTTACACTCAGCAGCTCCAGGGGATGTGGTTTGATTGGTTGTGGGTTCAGCGGTCATTGTTTTCCACTGATGAGAAAGGACCTTGCATATTAAGCATCTGCCCACTTTCCTCTGGTCCACCTCCACTGACAGCCTTGTTAGATTATGCGAAGTGAAATTAAGAATGAAGGTAATACTCAGAGCAACACAAAATTATGCATCTGAAAAAGAAGCTCAGGTAATGGAAGTTGCTGTTATCTTCATTAACATCATGAATAACCAAGATAAATATGCATGGAAAGCCAGGAATGGACTTGCTTAAGAAGACAAGAAGGGCTGATCTGTTTTATTCTCTTAAACAAGCATTGCAGAATGCTTATTACATATGCTCACTCTAAGTAAGAAAAGGAAAAATAAAACACAATTCTATCCTCAAGATAATGCAGAATTCTGAGGAAAAGGGGTGAGGCAACTTTATAGGGGTACATAGATAAGGAATAAACAGTGGGGCATAAGAGAATGTGGAGCAGAGTGGTGGATGAGCCCAGAAATAGGCCATCTCCAATTTCATTTTGAAACATAGCATTATAATGCTCCTATGAAAACATATCCCAGTGACATTGTAAGGAGACTACTAGGTGGCCTATATGTAGAAAAAAGAACAGATGCTCTGGCTGGTGTTAAATCCTGCCCCAGCTCATGGATAAGAGGGCAACTTACTTGAGTTTAGTGCAGTATGGGTCAAATTGTGGCCCTTGCCTCAGAGTTACTTGGAGTGCCCTTTAGGTGCAGATCTGTGGTATCTTCCCTGAGTTTTCTAATCAGAATCTTTTGGAGCAAAATTCAGAACCTGCATTTGAAACAAGTTCCTGGAGTAATTCTTATCCTCATTAGAATGTAAAAGGAGGCTTCAGTGGAGATTATAATTGTAAGAAGTTACCAGTGATTTCATCAAGGGTCTTGATTAGGTGTAGAGATACTAAAGTGGATCTCTTTTCTATCTCTATATTTCCAACTTTACCATAAGACAGGGGGAAATAATAGAATATATGATGGAAAGAGGGACACAGAAAGGAAATTGTCCAAGAATACCTTCAGAACTTTAAGATCTCTCTTCTTCACTCAACTCTCGAGACATTCTGTGTCAAGAATTTATGGGGTAGATGACAAACAACTAACACGTGTGCCTCATTTTCATATCTCCAATACCCACCGCAGTCATTATTCATAGGTAACAACACTTTGCAGGAGATCCCTAACATTGTCTCGCAATTTGTTCTGACATAACCCTCCATGTAACCACCGCTAGTCAAGTGGAGTTGCTATGGGTGATGAAATATTCCCACCACACTGGGACACACAATTAATCTATGTCAGGTTAATAGAAACAAACAGGCCCAGATCTAGTTCTACAGGAAGTACCTATTAAGGGATTTCTGAAGGTACATGGTGCTGTGGGCTTATAGTTTGGGATCATTCCAAAAATGCAAACACATATTCATAGATGGTTGTCAAGGTCCCATTGGGCACTGGAGTAGGGAAGAATTTTTGGATGGTTTAGGCAGATTTTCTTCTAAATCTTGGTGAGAAATACTCTTATACCCGTACATAAGGTGGTGATCAGGAGACAGGTTCTGACACAAGGCTGCATGAGGTGGGTCATGCCCCTGTTCTTCATCTTTCTGGTAGTGTGGGTGGACAAGCTCAGATGTTTCATCTCTGCTCTCCTCATCTGTGAAATAAGGGGATAATGGTAGCTACATCACAGAGTGGATTAAGTGAGAAAAAGCATATCGTCTGGAACGTGGATGCTAGTGATTATGAATTCATATCAGTACACGTGTTGTGCTTCCTTCTACACTAGAATATTGAGATCCAGAGGACTAATCAGGAGATGGAGTTTAAAAAATTAAACAAAAAATAACCACAAAGTATTTGGTATTTTTTGTGCTAAGTTTTAAGCTTGAGAGGCAAAAAAGATCCCACCACACTCACCTATGATCCAATCTGCTAGAGCGGGAAAGCACATATGTGAATAGAATCCAAATCCAAGCATCAGAGAATATGCTTTGCCTACTGAGACTTCTGGATTTCCCCAGCGGGTATAGATTGAATAGCTGTGACCCAGAGGAGCAGCTGAGTGAAAATTTCAAAAAAAAAAAAATGACTATCCATAAAGAAAATGGATGAAAGACACTCAAACATGTTTTAAGCAATACATGAAGAGCAGGTGTAAGACTCGTCATTCAGACACTGCCTCTCATCACGCCAGCAGTTTAAGAGGCTAGCACCTTCCTAAACTTCTCTCTGTGGGATTTCCTGCAATCCCACTTCCAGCCCTAGTACCTCCTTTTCTGTAAGTGCACAACAGCCAGTTTCCTTCCTCTCTGTGTTGGCGAAGTAATGAACTGTTGGTTATAAACAGTTGAAAACAAATATTAGAAGGTCATTGTGCTGCTAAACTTTGATATATTGAGAACTGTGAACTTTAGCAAGGTTTCTAAAGTATTGTCACGCAGGAAGCAGTGGAGTAAGTAGATTCATCTATCACTGGTGAAAACATGGGCACAGCATCCCTGCTTGAAGGTTGAGCATGGAAATGCTCGACCCTGATTAAATGGCCATAATTCCTCAAGGCTGTGACATAGCTGGCAGGCATGGGATGCTGGGGCCTTAAAGTGTAAATTGTTGGAATTTATAATACACTGTCAGTCTGTCAGGGAAAAAAAGAAGTGTTATATTCTCCACGAATTTAAACTATTGGATAATTATTTTAGCATTTTCAGATGCTGGTTTGTAAATGTGCTTTGATTGTCAAAGGAAAATTTATATTTTTTCTACTTAGAAACATGAAAAAGAAACACAAAAAAACATACTCTTTTTGACAGCTAGGGTGATTTGACATTATCTTAAAGTGTGGATTGTGAAAATTAGGGATGCTGAACATTAGACTTATCCTTGAAATTTCAGACACTTGCATTGCAGAAATGAAAACTAAGCTGGTGAGTCCATTTATTTTCATCTATGAAGATACTTTTTATATATACACCGCACTCATTTCAGGTCCTTCAAATAATAGTAGAATGTATAGGTAACTATTTATTTATTTATTTGTTTGTTTATTTATTTATGTATTTATTTATTTATTTCAATATATTTTATTGATTTTTTAAAGAGTGGAAGGGAGAGGGATAGAAAGTCAGAAACATCAATGAGAGACATCAATCATCTGCCTCTTGCACGCCCCCTACTGGGGATGTGCCTGCAGCCAAGGTACATGCCCTTGACCGGAATGGAACCCAGGACCCTTCAGTCCACAGTCCGACACTCTATTCACTGAGCCAAACCGGTCTCGGCTAGTTAACTATTTATTGAAGCAAGAAACAAGGCATATGTCTGCCATTCTAAATTGAGGCTTGGGCCATGTTGTAATAATCTTGAGTCACATCCTTAGAGGTCAAGGTTATGTCAGTGTTCCATCTTTTTTATAGCACTTGACATATGCACGTAGGAGTACTAGATAAATACTAGGTAAGAGATTTGATTAAGAGTCTTAAGATCATAAGTCAACAAAAGTCATTGCTGACCGGGATTTGCAAAGGACTTTTGTAGCTCTAAGACAAGTTGTCTGGTCAGAGCATTAATATATTTAGCTCTCATTGTGTGTCTTGCTACATACCATGGAAGATAGGACAGAAAAAACTTCCTTCAATAGCTTACCATCTTGGGAGATAAAACTCAACCAAATAAGCATTAAGCCTTTGTAACTGTATAAACATGATTGTTTTTGTAAGCAAATGGAGTTGCATGATTTCAATAGTTGCAGAAGGTTAAATGGAGTAGGTAAAGTCTCAAAAGGACCATGAATGATGAGGGCAACTTTTAAAGTATGATAGAACTTCATCAGATGGAAAAATTCAAAAGTAAAGGTGCTCAAGGGCCATACATGACATTAAGAGTCTTTCTGTACTTGTTCCACATTTTAAAAAATTCTGTAACTTCCCTTATGTTTTCTGAAACTTGTCTTTGAACTTTTTCTTCCAGCCCAGGAATTAACTCCATTAGTCCCCAATCTGCATTTCCCCCACCCTAGTTATCCTTTTATTCATGAAGGATCTACTATGCGGTCCCACCATAACCTATCTCTACACAGTTTTTCAAGGGCCCCACCAAGTTTCAGTTCCTGTAAGAACCATTCCTAGAGGATAGACTGTCTCCCCACTGTGGTCTCTTTATTTGTATACTTGTAAATGTGTCTCCCTTTTCCTATCTCTCATCATCTAATGCACCCAAGGAATCTTAGCCATGTTTGCATGCCATAAAACACCTAACATAGTGTTCTACTGATGCTAGCAATAAATGCTGTTGGATTAAATTTTTAAGCTTTCAATATTTCTATAAATAACATGGCTCAAAATGCTCAGTGAATGAAAATGGAAAAAGCAAATGGCATTTTCTTCAAGACTGAGCACAGTGGCTGCTGGTAGAAGAGAACCCCTTGAAGATTATTGGGCCTGTCCAGTTTATTGCTGTCTTCTTGGTGTTTTATTTTTCAAAGTCTGGTACAAAGAGTCAGTGCTGAAAAAAATGTTTGATAAATAAATGAATGAATATGTATGGGTGATCACAATGCTATCTGTCTACTTTATGGAACTCACAAGTGTGTCATCACTGTGCCTGTCAGCACTGTCTAGCTTTGCCAGGTTCCCACAGGTGGGTCTAGTGAGACCAGTCAACAGTTACCTAGATGTGTGCGCACGACTCAGACTCAAGCATCTGTCCCTTCTCCCCCTGAGGACTATTTTTCAAAGAGGAAACTGTGAAAGGGTAAGTTCCTATGAAAGTAGACAAGACAAACTTTATTCCAGATCTTGATTCTCGTAGTCAAAAGAGCATGTCCTGATTGCAATGAGAATATATAACAAAACCCCAAATCTTTATCTTGTGACTTAAGGTCAAAATGACTGAGATTTTTGTGATTTGTTTCTTTGAAGAAAGTATTATGTCCCTCCTATAAGCTAAGAAAAATCCTGGTAATGACTTTAGTAATCAGATTAAAGTTTGAATATATATTTTCTGTATGACTTGTGGTTCTGCCCTGTTACAGAGTCTGGAGAGGCATAGATTACTTTTTCTGGACTAATGCAATTCCTGTTTGAGACTTAAATCAGACATATTTCTTGATTATGCAGAAACACGGTACTGAGGTGGTTCCTGTAAAAAAAAAGCCCACAAATAAATGGAACTATAGTTTTTATGTTTATAAATAATATGCAAAAGGAAGTGATAAATCTCATCTAGACCAGAGTTACCTCCATCTGGAGGGAGAGATCTAGAGGAATATAATACTAAATTAATCACATCACAATGATCAGAATTGTAATCTTATTAAAGGGAATATTGGATTTGAAAGCCAAGTTCAGTGGTATCTGTGGAGAACTCTGAATAGCTTTAAAAATACAAAAGTTCTTCCTATTTATTCTATGGGTGTGCATTGGCATCTTTACACATAGGACTCATGCCATACCTTATCATGTTGAGGAAGCAAGCAGACTTCTCCCCCAGACTTGTAGATACCCTTGACATCTCACAAAAGAACAGATGATGTCGCTGAGCGAGCAGGTGCAAGCATTTGGCCTGGTTTTGTTACATTGAACATGAGGAATTCCGTTCAATGGTGAGGATATATCTGACTAGTTCAAAGTGATTCATTAACACAAAGAAATAGCAGAGTGGGAATAGTTCCTAGAGCCTTTGGCAAGCATGTGAAAGCAGGCCCATGACAGATGAACTCAATGAACTAAGAGCTTAAATAGCAGTTGGGAACCGGGAGTGCTGCGAAATAAATGTGCTGACCCGACAATAGTGAGCAAAACTTCATGACTAGAAAACACAAACTTCCAGCCCCTTGTGGGAGAATGTATCCCATTATGTAGTGTTTAAGGGGAGTTGAAGGGGACGCTACAACTATACATGCCATTAATTAAACTTAGCATGGAGAGGCCGTGGATGTGTCTACCTCACTGCTTGATTAACATATTGGGACAAGAGCCTTAGATATTTATCGACTGTTTTTGCATCAGAAACCATAAGGGAATTGACCTCTCAGAAGTGCATCTATAATTCATGGACTAAATCAGAATCTGTGCTTATAGACTTACATTGCTATGCATTTTTTCCTCTCATTTAAGTGGTAGCCAGCCATGCACAACAAAGGTCCTGTCATGAAATGCGGTTCCATTTCTGTTTGTATTGTCTTTAAGATGATTTGATATCCTAAGGCATGGACAAGGACAGTGGAAGAGAGTAGGTTGTGTAGGTTAAATTTAAGTAAGTTTATTTTAGTAGATCTTTTTAAGACTTTCAAGTATCTAATTAGATAAAATGAATTATTACATCTTTGGAATGGATAAATATACCTCATAGGAACTACTATCATATTAAATTGTAAATATATATGTACAATATATTTATTCCCTTTGATATGTCCTGATTATTTAGTAGAGCTATTGCATTAGCAGCCATTATGGTATGTGTTTTTCCCCCACATATTTATAGTTGCATCTAATTTTATAGCCTGCTGTACAAAAGTGGTTTGTTTTTTTCAATAATTGTTTTCTTTAAATATTTTGGAATACATGTCTGTTACTGATTTCTTAAAATGTTATATTTATTTAAAAATTTTTAAATTAAAATCTCTGCCTAGGATTTTTTAAGAAATCAAATGACATGCTACCCATGTTGAAATTTTTCTTACAAAAAATTAATGATTTTAGAAAGCCATTAATAGAAATTAAGTGAATAAGTGAAAATCCTTTTTTATCTCATTATAGAATCTCTCCTTTCAATTGCAAAATTTTAAAATGGAGATTATACGTCACCCATGAGAGCTTTGTAACTAATTAATTTCACCACGAGATAGCAGCTCAGAAGTACTCTTTCCTATGCACCAGGGAGCAACCTCCCAGTCTCACTAAGTAACTGAGGGGTTAAGCAAATCCCTAGTCAACGCAAGGGGTGATGTGGGGGGTCGACATCTGAGTGGAGACTAGAACAAAATATAGATGGTGGATCCTGGCATCAAAGGCTAGCTTGCCCTTTAGTTTACTTATGCTCCAAGTCCCTTTTGAATCCATTTTAGGGTAATTAGCTCGAAAAGATAAAAACTATCACTTTCCTGTAGTAAATCTAAATCTGAAACTACTAGAATATACAAACTGCAAGTGGCCTGTTTTTGATATTATATTTCAGCTTACAGTCTGGTGAGCTTGTCCATCTCTGAGTCAGCAACAAGATTGCAGATAAGATAAACATTACATGTGCTTTTTGCCTCGCATGCTGTAAGACAATATGAGCTAAGTTATGTGCATGCATTAAAAAGACTCTGCCCATTCTCCAGTGGGTGCTGGGCATGTAACTTTGCCCCCCTTGTTGTGTTATGTAGTTCATAGCAATTTCCAGCCATATCTGCCAGGTCTTGCTTCATTTTCTTTCAATGAGATGACTCCTTTATATGTATATTTGCAACACTGCTTTCTAAACCAGCAGTTCAGGATGATCACACAACCCAGTATCCATCTGACTTGACCCAGTCTCAAACCATCCCTTTAACCCCACCACATCTAAATCCCCCTCAGTCAGTTTCCATCAGCCTGCAAACAAAGGAAAGACAAAGGTCCCAGAAACATCAAACAGACCAAAGGCTCTTGATTGACCACATGGAATTGGGTTCACATTCAATGATGTCTCTGCCTCTGCCCAGACTGGTTAAAGGTGGGTGAATTGGCACATCTGCACACCAGCTGTTGCCTTCAGCTCCATCCCATCTGAGGTAGGACTCCCAGGAGGTCAAAGAGAGGAGCTCTTCAGTTCTCTGCTGTGCCGACATATGGTGGAGCAGGTGGATCCATGCCCATTCCAAGTGTCAAGATGCAGAGAAGGAAGGTGGCCATGTTGACCCTTTTTCCTATTGTTTTCATCTGCATTATGCATTCGTACAGTCCTTTGTATTAGTTAAGACAAGTACCCTAGAAACCGGAAGCCTTTGTTCTGTTTCTAACCAGCTGAAAATGGCCAAATGGAGCTAGACGATCTTTCTAGATTCTTTGTGCTTTCTTTCATTTACATTTGTAAATGTGGTGTGCTTCGTGAAACAAGAGGATGGTGGGAATCACTGTAAATTTGCAGAGGACTTGACCAATTGTATTTGTTTAAGGAGATGAGAGGAATTCAAAGTTAGATTATTCATTTGGAGGAGGGAGGTCACCTTTGACTTCTGTTCTGGTGTGACCCCCTTGGAGAAAACATCAATCAAAATGGGAGCTGATAGTGACATGGAAAAACAGAAAAGAATTAAAGTAAAGGGGAAACTTAGATGAAATATGTGGGAGTTAGCAAAAAACTATGAAGGGTATTAATAATAATTTAAGTGTTTCTTTAAGGGGGTCAGTATAATATGAAAGAAGCAAAGACAAATTTCTTTTGCGAGGCAAACAATCAGAAAGAATGAGTAAATCAGGCCTTAATGAGCAGAGTGAGAGTCCCTTTGGGATTTTTGAATTTAAGGGTTTCCTCTGAAGTCAACTCCAGTTGCTTATATTAAATATTCTAACAGGCATGGCAAGAAAGAAGCTGTGTGATCTAGCAACAGGCTCTATCTTCCATCTTCAATGTGTTCTGAGAGGATACTAGTCAGGCCTCTCTCTCTCTCTATAAGGAAGGAGGGAGTAGTATCTCTTTGCAAAAGACTATGTTTCTTGGTTCTGGGCCTTTTCTGTTTTTTAATTTCTTCCTTTGTCGGTTTGCCCACCTCTGCCCTTAGTCTTTTCTGCAAAACAGGAACAGAGTCTAATAAAATCAGTTGCCTTATGGAGTTAATTATTATCTTTCCCCCTAGGGATAATTGCATTATCCCTGGAAACAACTTTAGTCTAAAAAAAAACAACAAAAAACAAACACCACAAAAAGAAAAAGAAAACCTGGACAGCCATTGTATAGCCACCAGCATATGGGAACTTCAGGTTTGTTGGTGGCATATTTGGGGACTGAGGACATGTTTCATTCAAATCACTCCACAGGAACACCACTACTTTGTTTATGATAAAGTCAATCATCCTATATAATAAAAAGCTAATATGCTAATTAGACCAAACAGCTGGTGACCATCCGGACGACATTCCGGACAACCTTCTGGATTAAGCCAGGACTGAGGGCCTGCAGAGGCTGCAAGGGCTTGCCAGAATTGTGAGGGCCAAGCCCTTGCACGAATTTTATGCATTGGGCCTCTAGTGTGTCTATTTTGGTCTTTGGCCATCTCATTTAAAACAGGGGGTGGGGAGAAGTAGTCTCATCCTCTATCCCTATGTCATCGTTGTGGTACAGACATAAACAGGAGTGTAGAAAATAGTTTGGAAAAGGAAGGAAGCGATTTCCATAACACTTTGAGTGAATTCATTTCTCTCTCTTTGAATATATTTTTATTGATTTCAGAGAGGAAGGGAGAGGGAGAGAGAAATAGAAACATCAGTGGTGAAAAAGAATCACTGATCAGCTGCCTCCTACACACCCTGTACTGGGGATCAAGCCCACAACCTGAGCATGTGCCCTTGACTGAACAGAACCCAGGGTCCTTCAATCCACAGGCTGGCACTCTGTCCACTGAGCCAAATCTGCTAAGTCGAATACATTTCTCTCTTAAAGAAGTCTCGTTATATCCAAACCATATTTGCTAGATTCTTTGCGGAGTAGAAAACAATGTGAATTCTCAATATGCTTCTGTGATTTGCTTTATAAAACCAAGGGTCTATTCTCTCATTAGTGAAAATCGTAAAACTATGCAAACTTACACCCTGTGTGTTTCTGTCATCTGCTTCTCTCCTATCCCTATTTCCTCTCTGAATCTATGAGACTAGTTATGGGTAATGGTTGTCTCGTAGAAGTTTTAATCAAACAATTTGCCTCCAAATAATCGTTTGCTTTCTTAATTAATGCTGTGAAAACACACATTATGATCTTTACCTGAAACATGTTTTGATTAACGCTGGTACCTATGGTTTCCGTTGACTAAAGTACACTTTTCCCCCTGCAGGGAAGCTGTGCTCCGTTAAGCAGCTGCTTCATTTCACCCCAGAGGTTGCTACATTTTGCTAACTGTAAAAACAATGCTTATTTATGATACAGTTCATAAAGTTCTTCCTATCGAATGAAGAAAGGAAAACCCATTCTCTGAGACAAACGTGTCTCTCTCATTCTTTACCCTTTCTTTTGTTCTCTCTCTCTCATTTTGTCTCCCTCTCCCACACAATCTCTGTATCTATAAAACTTCACATAATAGAATGCCTCTGAGCATTCTTGAAAAAAAAATCACTCAAAGTAATCATGATAATAACAGCAGTGCAATTGATTGAGCAATTCCTCTGTAGTTGGCTTTATTATAGGGCTTTTGCATTGTATTAGCTTGCTTGTTTTCAAGACAATCCTATGAAGTAGGAAATGTATTATTTCTCTCAAACAAGGAAACCACCTGAGGTTGGTGTGGTTACACAGTGCAGGGAGGGACAGCTGGACCATGCCTGCTTTGAGTCTGTCCATTCTTTGAGTCAAAATGAGGCATTCTGGCTCTCTACATGACTACCGTTAGATTGAAATAAGACACATTAAAAATCTGCATATTGCAGAGGTTTTGTTTTAAAGGTCAGTTCTGATCATGATTCTCTACCAACTTTTATTCCATTCATCCCAATTTCCCTCAAAATTAAGTCCAGTCCAAATTAAAATGAGGAAGGTAATTCCAACCTTCATGGCCTGGCTTTAGCTTCCATGGTGGCTTCTGTCTCTGACTCATGTCCACCCTTCCCTTTAAGTCAGCAGCCTCCCTGGCAAGAATTTGTATATTTCTCCTTTGTCTGTTTGCAGCTTGCTTTCTAGCCTGGCGGACTCCTACTCCCCTGCAAGTCTCAATTTGGATAATTCTACTTGTGAGGGGCCATCCCGAACAGCTTCTCCACCAAAGTGTTTCTATCCAAGTAGGGGTCTTGCCAAGTAACAGTAAAACAATGCATGCTCAACCAATGAATAAATAGAGAATCAAGGCTAAAGTAACACCTTGATGAAACTTTAAAGAGTTACTATATGTTAATTGTTATTACTTCAAACTCATTCAAGGGCAAATGATTTCTGTCTTCTTTCAGATCAGTATACAATGGTTAGTAGAGTGTGGCATGAGAAAAAGACAAAATGATTTGGGTTAATTTGGCTCAAATTAGTTGGAAGGGATTTTCCCCCTTTGAGGGAATACATATCTAGATCTATGGATGACTTCTCCATAATGAATAAGCTTGATTTAAAATATATATATATATATATGTGTGTGTGTTTAATTATTTATATATTTATTTATTTTTGTCTAAATCAATTCAAGTTTCTATCATTTTCTATTAAAATAATCTTAATATTCTTCCTGTTTAATATTCTCATAAATCTTATCTATTCTCTTTTTGGGGAGGGAGGAAGGAAATGTCTAATTTAATTATATGACTTAATTATATAAGATTTTTGAAAGATGAGACAGAAGGCCAGAAACCAGGGGACCAGGACACTGGCTTTATTGAGGAGAAGACCCTGTCGACTACCTTCCCAAGGGAGAAGGAGGGCACGTGCTGGGGTGAAGGCACATTTTGAGGGGAGGGGATGGGGCTTAGGGTACCTAGCATACGCTGATTGGCAGTTTCATATAAGGCACATGATTGGGCACCCATGGACATAGGAATCAGGGAGGCTTAGGGTATTTGGCAGGTGCTGATTGGTGGTTTCATATACAGTCCACATAAGGTGCCTGGCTAGGTGCCCAGGAACGTCCAGGCCGCTGGAGGAGTCTACGTCATTCTTTGTCCATCAGTCGGAGGAAGGGAGAATCTATCAATTTTAAAACAGTATTTTTTAGATACAACTACCAACTCTCCTTCCCGTTTCTCCCTTTTCCATTCAAATTTTGATTGTAAAACAAAACATGGAAAATATCAACAAATCCTACCCATTGGGTGGGAACTTATATCTCCATAAACAAAAAGTTCCATCAAATACCTTTCTATTTTTAGTGACTGTTTTGGCCAAAACTTTTATGAAAGCAATACATATGTAGTCTTGTTCTCAAGTAAGATCTCTGCCAAATAACTTTGCTTATGCACTCATAATAACTTTACCATATAATTTAAATTGCCTAGTACTAAACATGCAGTGCCAAGCTAATAAACAAGGATGATGGCGTGGCTGGGTGTTTGTGCATGTGTAGATCATGGGCAGTGAACACACAATGTAAAATACAGATGATTTATTATATAAGTGTACACTTTAAAACTATCTAATTAACCGATTGAATCCCAATAAAGTCAATGAAAATGTTTAAAATAAAATGACTCATGCTTATTAAAAAGTAAAAAATAAAAAATATGAGTATTTATGACAAAGGAACTAGAGAATTAATATGTATAACTTAAAATAACACTATAACCAATACCAGAAAATACCATAAATCTGAATTCTTACCATTAATATGTCAATAGTGTTATTTTCCTAAAATAATGCACTTTGTCATTAAATGGAGTTAACTGGAATACCATGTTAACAGTTTTAGCAATAGTCTGTAAAGACCTAGAAATTCTCTTGTATTACTGATTTGGGGACTATAGTGTATTCCTCCTTAAATATAAATAGTGTGTTTTTGCCTACTCTTCAGATTATTTATCTTTCCTAATTTTTATTATATTTATTTATGTATTTTTAATTTAAAGTCTTTTTTGTTTAAAGTATTACCTAAGGCTCCTTTACCTCCAAATGGCCTCTCCACAGCCGCCCTGACTCCCCCAGCACATGCCCTACCCGCCCTCTTCCCAGTCTGTGTCCATTGGTTATGCTCATATGCAAGCATACAAGTCCTTTAGTTGATATCTTAGCTCTTCACCCCCTACCTTCCCTCATAGGTTGGACAGTCCGTTTGATGCTTTTGACTCTGGTTCTATTTTTGTTCATCAGTTTATGTTGTTCATTGTATTCCACAAATGAGTGAGATTATGTGATATTTATCTTTCTCTGACTGGCTTATTTTGCTTAGCATAATGGTCTCCAATTCCATCCACGCTGTTGCAAATGGCAAAAATTCCAATCCTTTTTAAAAAAATTTTATGAAGTCTACTTTCAAAGGATCTCTTCCCAATATCAAATATGTTACAGTTGGTTTTTATAACTGGCTACTTTTTGTTCAGGATGCTAAATTTTAGAAGACTGTATTATTTCTCTAATCATGCTATGCTTTGCAACCATTCCCATGTTAATTACTTCCACTGACTTCACTAAAATCCTTGCTGATCTCTAATCCTGCCAGCAAATGTGAAATGCTAATCTTACATATTCTTCATTCCCGTCGGTTCTTAAATGTTTGCCTGAGTTTTTCTGTAAAAGTGACCATGCAGCTTCCTTTCCTCAAGTGCTCCAATGATGCCCCATAACTCTTGAATCAAGCCCCAGTCTGCCTGTGCAATCCTATTTACAATTACAGGTCCATGGTCCCAGCTCTAACTCTTGAACTTGATAGCCCCTCTGCATAAGATGACGTTTCACTCTTCCAGGATTTGCCATATGCATCACTTCCTGTCTGAATATCATTCTCATCCAGCCTTGTGAATGAATGTATGTTTTTACAATAGGATGCTGACCAAATAGAATCCCTCCCCTGCTTCTCTAGTAATTGCTTCATTCTCTTCTCTCAGCTAAAATAAATTTGTTTCTTTTAGCATCTATTGTACTCTATTGTAGCTGTTGATTTCATAACTGCCTCTGGACAGAACATTGATCCTCAGAGCCAGTTTTGGTGCCTTGTTCATTTTGTAGATATCCTGTATAATAATCCTGTATAATAAAAGGATAATATGCAAATCAACCAAACGGCAGAACAACCGGTTGCTATGACATGGTCACTTTTACAGAATAACTCAGGTGCACTGACCACCAGGGGGCAGATGCTCAATGCAGGACCTGCCCCCAGCCCACAGGCTCCCATCACCCAATGGCCAATGGGAACTGGGGGTGGGTGGGGAGGACAAAGCCAGCTGCTGGCAGCTGAGGAAGATGGCCCTGATCGCAGGCTATGGCTAGGGACCATACCCATGCAGGAATTTTGTGCGCCAGGCCTCTAGTATTTTATAACTTTCTTGAAATGCAGCAAATGTTCAGTAAGTGTTCAAAGAATGGATACATAAATGGATTGAGTTAGGTGGTTCTCTTTTTATTATTTTACAGGTATAAAGCAAGAATTGGTTAATAAAGCAAGAAAAGCTTTTTCTATGAAGGATCAGACAGTAAATATTATCTGGCTTGCAGGCTATGTCATCTGCTCACCTCTGCCTTGTAGAGCCAAAGCATAGACAATCCAAAAAATGAACTGGCATGGCTGTGTTACAAAAATTTTTCTTTTTTTTCTGTCTTTTTTTTAATGTATGTTTTACTGATTAAAGTATTACAAATAGTAGCAGTACATATGTTTCCTTTTTTCCCCCATTGACCTCCCCCTGGCTTCCCCTAACCCCCAGCACATGCCCTCACCTGCCCCCCCCCACCGTGTCTTATATCCATTGGTTATGCTTATATGCGTGCACACAAGTCCTTTGGTCGATCTCTTACAGCCCCCACCCTCCCCACTCTCCCCTGACTTCCTACTGTAGTCTGACAGTATGTTCAATGCTTCTTTGCCTCTGTATCCATTCTTTCCCCCCATTTCTTTTCTTTAAATTAATCTTGCATCTGCATACTAGAGATAAACATATAAGAACAAAAAAAAAATGTTTGAGTCTCAGTTTCAATGTCAACTGAGATCCCCAAATTTTTCACTTACAAAACCAGGTGGCAGGCTAGGTTGTCCATAGGCCTTAGTTTGCCAACTACTGGTATAAAGAAAAGAGACAATTTGGAGTTCTTAAACTGACTACAGGTAGATGTTGAATAAGAGTCCCTGTATGAAAAGAAGGAGGTTGTATGTAGATTTTGGATACCGTTGAAGCCTATGTCCTTTCCATATAAAAGCTCTGATTTGCATCCTCTTTGATATAACATTTCTTTCCATATATTTCAATAGCTTTTTTACATGTTATTAAATCTATCTGGTCACATAAGTGCCGATTGAATACTAATCATACCCTTCTTGAAGACATTTCAAAGAAGATGTTCAGAGTTAACATTGAGTATGTTCTCTGTGAGTAGAAAGTGCATTTTACTATAGATTCAGTGGATGCCTACATTTCTTCTTGAGAAATACAGAGCTTCTTTAATTTTCCCTTAGTTTGTAATGAAATGTGTGTGTTTTTTCATACAATTTTATTCTTTAAACTGTTTCCAAAATTCCAAACCAAATGAGAGTTCTCTAACCTAAAACCAATCTATTGGTATCATGCTTAGGAAGGACTCAGTTTTTGCATATTAAATGAGAAGAGTTGACCATTGTAGGTGTATTATTATTTTCTTAGTCATTTAGCTGTAACTTATTTGATTTTTTTCCCAGTGTAAGTATTCACTAAGCACGGAGCAAGCACAGTCAGAATCAGTGAGCTTGGAAAGAGAAGGCAAAATTCATATTAGATTACTATACATGAGCAAACATATGGATATCATTTAATTACTTGGAGATCATCTATTGGACAGTGTCTGCTGGGCCCAGCTGGAGCTTAATGCAAAAACCCTAAAGCAGTACCCTCTATCCCTTTCAGAGGATTTCACCAAAAAGCCACACAAATATACATGCTAATGAGGTTAAGCTTTTGACTAAATTTGCGTAACCGAAAAAGGGGCTTTTACATAGATATGATAGTGTGATAGCTGCATCCTGTTTTTTGTGGAGTTTTTTTTAATGCCAAATTATACATATTATGTTAATTTTTTATTTTTGTTCAGCTACTAGACACATGATGGAATTTTAGGTAGTTTGCTTTTACAAAGATATCACCATATTCAAATGGTCTTTTGTATGAACGCTATAAAATCATAAATATGACATCATAAACTCTCTTCACAAAAAAACTCCAGGGACGTATTTCTTTGGTAAGTTCTATCAAACATTTTAAAAAGAAGCATCATGTAAAATTTATACAAACTCTTTTCAGAAAATAGAGAGGAATGGGTCTCTATCTCTTAAAACTATTTTCATTTATCCAATGCTTCATATCAAAGTCTAGAAATTTTCTTTTCTATAAAGATTTAGTTTATAAGTATTTTAGGCTTTGTAAGCTACAGTCATTGTCACTATTACCCAACTGTGCTGTTGTAGTGCAACTATAGCCATAGATGACATGTAAATGAATGATGTGGCTGTAATCCAACAAAATTTTATTTACAAAATTAGGTGGCTGGTTGGCTATGGCTTTGAGACTGTACTTTGCCTATGCCTTTATATTCATCTCAAAAATTGTGGCATGCTATATATGAATTATAATTCATTGTTATATATCATTTCTTGTGAATTATTTGTCTATGGGCTATTTATAACTGGCTATTTAATTTTCAAATATTTTAGACTTTTAAAAGATATATATTGATTTCTAGTTTAATTGCTCTGCAAAATTTCAATCTTTTCAAGTATAAGATTTTTTCAAAATGTAGATCATATGTTCTATATTAGTATCCATGTTCAATTTTAAAAGTATATGCATTCTATACATATTGGATTACTTTATAAATATCAAATATTTCAAGTTTAGCCATGTTATTCTAATTTCAGTACATAATTTTATTTCTATATATATGCTTTTGTCTGACTTAACACTCAATTATTAAGAATGTTAAGCCGAGACCAGTTTGGCTCAGTGGATAGAGCGTCAGACTGCGGTCTGAAGGGTCCCAGGTTCGATGCCAGCAAGGGCATGTACCTTGGCTGCGGGCACATCCCCAGTAGGGGGCGTGCAAGAGGCAGCTGATCGATGTCTCTCATCAATATTTCTGACTTTCTGTTCCTCTCCCTTCTGCTCTGTAAAAAATCAATAAAATATATATAAAAAAAGAATTTTAATATCTCCAACAGTGATTACAGATATGTCCTTATCTCCCTTTGTACTGTTTTATGAATTTGATGTAAATACATTTAGAATTGGTAGATCTTCTTAAATCTGTTTGCCAGTGTTTAGAAGAAAAAAAATCATTTTACATTTTTGGAGTCTCCTATAAAAATGTTCCAATTTGCATTTTCAGTTACAGCTTTTCTATTGTGTAGGAGCTCTAAAATGTAGACATACTAACTGGAAAAACTATGGACTAATGATCTTCATATCATTTAATCATCTTCACATCATCCCTCTGAACTCACTATCTTGGATGCGTCTCTATGCCCAGATGCTAGCATCTAGCAGCTAAACATCAGTGCCTAGTTGCCATGGCAAAAAGTAGAAACTCTTCGCAAAAAGGTTGGTAATCTGGTGAGGCCTCCAAGTCCAGAACCTGCTTTTGCTAATGTGTATGGTAGTCCTTTTAAATATGTCATTTGTATTTAGAGTAATATATCTGCTCTTAAGTGACAACATATTAGGACACTTACTTTTGATTTCACAAATCCAGTAAGGGGTAAAGTGAATCTACATTACTTGGGGGAAAAAAAGACAATAAATTCAATTTAGGTAAAAACTGCATTGGGATTAAAGACAAGAAAATGAAAGGAAGAAAAGTATCCTGTGACCCCTGGAGAGAATCTGATAGCTGAAATCTAAATGAAGAATTAAGTTTTGTCTTCAATGTGACTGGGCACAAGAACAAATCAACATTAGCCTGCTAGGTGAATGGCTCTGTGGGTGAAGGACCAAAAGATTGACCTAGTTAAGGTTCTTTGAAGTAGGGTCAAGGCCCACTCAAACTATCCATGAAAGGAGTGATTTATTGCAAGGTGTTAGCACAGAGCCTTCGAGAATCTGAGGCTAACTACTAGGGCATAACTCGGTTTCATGACGAATGGATCCAAGGGAAGTTTTGACATCAAGACCAAGATAGGTGGTTGAGACCTTGAGAGCCATTGTAATCTCGAGAGTCTATTGAATAATTCAGCTATTCCTGATCTGTGAACTCTAGGTCTATCAGAAGTGGGCAAATGGTTAGTCTAAAGAATCTTTGATTCCACATGTATACAAGGTACTGTGGTCTAAAAAAATTATCATGGTCAATGCATATATGTTCTTTTGGATATAGAAATTGATGTTCCTGAGAAGCTTGATATTGACATCTCTTTAAACTTCATTCTGTGTGTTTAGTAGAAGTGGGGCCTGGGGCCCTTGACAAGAGCTATAAGATTACCACTTGAGGGCGCTATTTTATTGCAAGCAGAGACAGAACCAATTTACAATTCTTTAAGAACTGAACAAGTCAGAGTTGACTGGCAAACTATTTTTATGTATTTCAGTGGGGTTTTTGTTTGTTTGTTTGTTTGTTTTTTTAGTGCTCTTTATAGATTGGTCAACTGCCTGGCATGTCTTTTTAATCTGGCTTCGTGTATCTGTTTTTGTGTTGTTTTACTTGCTTACACTGCTGTGACAATGTTTTGTGTGGTGTGTGTGTTTTCTGTTTGTTTGTTTCTAGTATTTGAAAGTGTCAATAAATTCAATAGCTTTTAGCAATTTTCTCAAACAATGATAGTTTTTAACTGTATTTTAGAACTCTAAAACCTTCTTTTGGTTTCTAAAGGGGGTCCCCATACATGAAAAATGTGAAAACTACTGTATTGAACTCTAAAGCAACCAGCTACTAAAACAAAATCTGTTTTTATTTTACTGTGGGTTGCATTTTTTTATAAGCTCACTCTCATTTATAAACACAACCAGAGTGTCCTTTTACATTCAGTGATTACTATTTCATTTTATTTATTTACTCAAATACCCACTTTCTCTATTACAGAAATTGCTTCTCATTTGACATCCGCTTTTTCTCTTATTCCCACCCATCCCCCACTGAATAAACTAAGGCAAAGCCATTTGTAAAAACGTCACAATTTACATCATCACCTGTCTAGATTTCTCTTTCAAAATAATTATGAATATGTGGCATTATAAAGGGCTTTCAGCTTAAATAATTCTGAAAATTTTCATAGAGTTTTCCAGATGTTATTTTTCTGAATGGAAACTTTGTTAGACCATAATCTGTCAGGACCTCAAAAAATATTTGGTTGCTTGTTTTTCCTCTTCCTCTCTTTGCTCCAAATTGAAATTGAGTTCCATGTCATCTCTGTTTGCAAAGGTTTTCCTTCTTTCTTTTCTTTCTTCAATGGGCCACTCACATTTTTAGAGTAATAAAACATCATTTAAGTGAAATGTACAAGGCACAAGCCATTGAGCTCAGTACCATTAAAGAGTTATCAATACAGTAGTACAAGTTTGTGAAATAAACATCAGGTTCTGTAAATTTAATAGTTTCCTGTAAAAGAAAAAAAATCCAATCCAAACTTTTGCAGCTCAGAGTATGGGGCTTAACAAATAAATAGTTCATAGTGTGCCAAAATCAAATTGCCAAATGATTGACTACATCCTACACTGCACAAGGAAAAGGCCACTGTTGTTTATACAAGTGTGTTTCATTCAATATTTGACTTTTGTAGATAAATAGGCTGACGTTGGCATTTTTAAATTAACTTTTGTTTTCAACTAAGTATAGATGAGGGAGTGTAGGTGTAAAGGAAAGAAGCTGAAGGATTTATGGGAAAAGGAAAACCAAGAAGTCTTGACCTGATGTATCCAGCTCAGATTCAGAATATACTGATGTAAATTTGGGGGATTAGACCCAATTTAGTAATATTTGTAATGCTTGCCTTGCTATATAAGAAAACTGGCTATGAAATATTTTTCTTGTTTTCAGGAAAGAATAACAAAAGTAAAAACTTAAAGAAAGAGATAATGGTTTTAAGGTAGTAAGAGACAGATAAAAGTATTCTTTATGAACTCATGCTGACACCAATAGTGTTACATTACCAAAGGTATCTTTGGACAATTCTATATGTGTCATTAGTACACACTATTTTACATTAGATCATTTTTCCCGTTTTTATTTTGAATTCGGCATATTATAATCAATATATTCTATGATGGTTATATTGATCAATTGGCTCACAAACACCACATTTAAATATATTTTAAATTTTAAAACATTTTTGTTTATGCACACGCACACACATCCACACCTACCAATCCCCCCCCACCTGACACACAAACACACACACACACACACACACAAATCCACACATGTGCATCACTCAATTGGCCTATTGGCTTTCTAAAGCAATATATTACTCAAAGATCAAAGAGGATGCAAATTTTTATAATTGTTAAACAATAATACACTATTACTTATTTGATGTAGAAAGAGCTATATATTTAAGAAAGAAATATAAGAATGACTATATTTAAAACATTTATATCATAAATTATAGTTTATAAACATGCCTCAGCTCCTTTGATACATAGCCTTCTAAAGAAAGGATGGCTAGACAGCTAGTGTTGCTCTGTGGTTGAATGTCAACCTGTGAACAGAGCCATGATTTGATTCCTGATCATGGCACATGCAAGAGGCAGGAGATGCATGATTCCCAACATTGATCTTTCTGCCTCTCTCTTCCTCTCTCTGAAACCAATAAAAACATATTATATATATATTTTAGAGGGCTGGTGTACAAAATTCATGCACGGGGGGCGGGGGATGTCCCTCAGCCCAGCCTGCACCCTCTCCAATCTGGGACCCCTCGAGGGATGTCTGACTGCCTGTTTAGGCTCGATCCCAGGATTGGCCTAAATGGGCAGTCAGACATCCTTCTCACAATCCAGGACTGCTGGCTCCAAACTGCTCCCCTGACTGCCTCCCTGATTACCCCTAACCACTTCTGCCTGCCAGCCTGATCACCCCCTAACCACTACCCTGCCAGCCTAATTGATGCATAACTGCTCCCCTGCCAGCCTGTTTGCCCCCAACTTCCCTCCTCTGCTGGCCTGGTCACCCCTAACTGCCTTCTCCTGCAGGCTTGATTGTCCCCAGTCACCCTCCCCTGCTGGCCGTTTTGTGGTGGTCATCTTGCCTCCACATGGGGCAGGATATTTGATCACATGGGGGCAGCCCTCTTGTGTGTCTGATTGATGGTCAATCTGCTTATTACTCTTTTAGTACATAGGATAGAGGCCTGGTGCATGGGTTGGGGCCAGCTTGTTTGCCCAGAAGGGTGTCCTGGATCAGGATGTGTGTTTCCTTGGGGTGTGGGGCAGCTTGAGCGAGGGGCCTATGGTGGTTTGCAGGCTGGCCATGCCCCCCAGGCCCTGGAATCTGGGATTAATTTACATTCTACAATCGAAACTTTATAGCCTGGAGTGGAGTCAAGCCTTCTGCTCGCTCTGTGGAGACAGCCATTTCTGTTTGGGTTTACTTAAATTATATAATTAAAACTTTGTAGCCTGGAGTAGAGGCCTAGGCTCTAGGGCTGCAGAACCTTGGCTTCCTCCATTGCCCGGACAACCCTAGTCTCTGCTCTCTCCAGCTCCGTGGCTGCCTCCATTTCTGTTGGATTTATGTATCTTCTATAATTGATACTTTGTAGCATTGAGTGGAGGCCTAGGCCAGTAAGGGTAGGCAGAAAGCTTAGCTTCCTCCATTGCCAGGGAAACCCAAGCCTCCCTCCTGCTCTAGTAGCCACAGACATCTTGTTTGGGGTTTATTGCTCCTGATTGGCTGGTGGGCATGGCTTGATCAGATGTATGGTCAATTTGCATATTGCTCTTTTATTACATAGGAGATATATATATGGGACGGACCCAGCTGGTGTTGCACAGTGGTTAAGGTGTCAACCTATGAATCAGATCAGGCTTTGAATTCTGGTCAGGACACATGCCCAGGTTGCAGGCTCCTTCTCTGATGTGGGGCATGCAAGAGGCAGATGATCAATGATTCTCTTTTATCCTTGATGCATATCTCTCTCTCTCTCTCTCTCTCTCTCTCTCTCTCTCTCTCTCTCTCTCCCTCTGAAATCAATAAAAATATATTAAAAAATAAAAAAGAAGGGATGGGAAGTTTTACCATTCTAATATTACAGATGAGAAACCTGTGACTCATAGAGTTTAAGTTGCTTGCACAAGGTAACCACAGTTAACCAAGGAGAGTGCCCAAACTTAAAATCAGATGTTTGTCTTCTAATACTATGATGCTTCTAGTCAAAGAATTACCTAATTTTTAAAAATAAATAAATTGCAGCAGAGTTTTGCTGAAATTAAAGAAATAAAAAATATTATCTTGCCCATATATGGTCATGATCCCGACAGCTTAATCTGCTTTCCAGTAACTCTCGCAGAAGATAGTTTGTGGTTAATAAAATTGAAGAGGAGATTATTCTCTTTGAGGAGGTGGTTGGAAAAGCCAATTGTCATCATGATTTTTCTGAACCACAAATTGACATGTTACAAAACAACATTTTGATGGACCCTGTTTTTACTTTTTTTTCATTCTGCATTTAATGAATAAATAGCATTCTTCCTATTCAGTCATACCCTGTAACAAATGGGAATCATTCTCTATTTCTGCCACATTTTCTTCCCCTTCATCATATCAATCTCATAACCTATGTATGTCTACTAAGTATAATTTCCACTTAATCTCAGTTCCCCCATAACTCCCAACAAACTCCAGGAGACTGGTATCCAATTTTTTTTTTCCAAATAAGAAGGGTGAGAGATGAAGGAAAGGTTCATGTTAGGATTAAAGACATATACAAATATACTGTTTAAATACAGACATTAGTATACTAGTATATAGAGACAGAGAGGGATATATATATATATAGAATATATATATATATATATATATATATATATTCTAATATATAAAAACCCTAGGTTCGTCATGACTGGAGGCTTGACCAACCAGAATCAGTCCTGCAAGTCAGCGCTGGGTTGCCATGGCATCCCAGTACTGACTGCTACCACTGCAGGTGCAATGACCCAGCACTGACTGCTGAGAGGCTGTGAATCAGGCCCAGAGAGAGGCCTGAAGAGAGAAGCAGGTTCAGACCTGTAGCCTGTGTGGCAGCTTTTGATCATGATTAGCATTTGCCTCTCTCTTTCTTCCAGGCCAGGCCAGCAGCCACATTTCTCTCCAGACCTCCACCAAAGCTGCTAATCAGCTCCTCCTTTCTGATCATGGCCAGTTGATAGGCACAGAGATCCTGACTGGCATAGAAATAGACCAATCAGAACTAAATCTGGGTGAACTGTGAGGACCCAATGGCTGCCTAGGAGGCGAAGCTTTTGATACTGAATGACATAGAAACTGACCAATCGGAACCAAATTGGCTGGCAAAGGAGGGCAGTTGAGGGGGAGATCAGGTTGGCAGGGGAGGACCATTGGAGGTGAGATCAAGTCAGCAGGGGAGGGCAGTTGGGGGCAACCAGTCATGTAGGGGAGGGTAGTTGGGAATGAGATCAGGCTGGCAGGGGAGGGCAATTTGGGTGAGATCAGTCAGGCAGGGAAGAGCAGTTGGGGGCAAGATCAGGCGAGCAGGGAAGGGCAATTAGGGGCAAACAGGCAAGCAGGAAGGTGAATGATTAAGAGCCAGCGTTTCTAGATTGCGAGAGGGATGTCCTAAACCAGCAGTTAGACATCCCTCAAGGGGTCAAGGGGTCTCCGATTGGAGAGGGAGCAGGCTGGGCTGAGAGATTTCCTCCACTCTGTGCACGAATTTTGTGCACTAGGCCACTGGGCAATTAGGGGTGATCAGGCAGGTAGAGGCAGTTAGTGGCCATCAGGCTGGCAGGGAAGGCCACTTGGAGGTGAGATCAGGCCAGCAGGGGAGGGCAGTTTTATATATATATATATATATATATATATATATATATATATATATCCATCCTATATAATAAAGAGATAATATGCAAATTGACCATCACTCCAACACAATATGGCTGCCCTCATGTGGTTAAAGATGGCCATGTGGACACAAAATGGCCACCACAAGATGGCCTGAGGGGAGGGCAGTTGAGGGTGATCAGACCTTTAAGGGAGGGCAGTTAGGAGGGAACAGGCCTGTAGGGGAGAGAAGTTAGTGCTGACCAGGCCCACAGGGGAGGGCAGTTGGGGGGACCAGGCTTACAGGGAAGGATAGTTGGGGGTGACCAGGCCAGCAGGGGAGGGCAGTTGGGGGTAATTGGGCCAGCAGGGGAGCAGTTAGGCATCGATCAGGCTGGCAGGGGAGTGGCTATGGGGTGATCAAGCTGGCAGGCAAAAGCAGTTAGGGGCAATAATGCAGGCAGGCAGGTGAGTGGTTGGGAGCCAGCAGTCCTGGATTATGTGGGATGTCCAACTGCCCATTTAGGCCCGATCCCAATGGGAACGGGCCTAAACGATCAATCAGACATCCCTTAAGGGGTCCCAGATTGGAGAGGGTGCAGGCTGGCTGAGGGACACACCCCCTCCAATGCACAAATTTCATGCACCAGGCATATATATATATATATGTGTGTGTGTGTGTGTGTGTGTGTGTGTGTGTGTGTGTGTGTGTGTATGTGTGTGTGTATACATATATCTTTAGATTTTTGTTAATATAAACCATCTATTAGGGACCAGTTATTATATTTGATAATTACCATATGAAAAAATATGCAAACTGGTAATTAACAGACATCTACTGGATGGCAGAGTCAGCAGAGAAGAAAAAAACATTTTATTCTAAATAGATTTATCTTGCCATGAGGGGAAAAGTAATGGAAGTCGGATAGCATCAGGACAGTATTAGAAAGGCCAAGAGAGTAAAGGGGGAAATCGTTTGTTCACCCTGACAGAGGATATGATCATATCCCATTTTATTGTATTTGTGGCATCAGCATTAAGGACCTGTGCTCTGTTCGAAATGTCAGCCTTGTGAAACAACCAGGCACAGATCCATAGACCATGTGTACAGAGATTAATGGCTTTAGAAAATTGGTGATGAGAACTTGATCTGAAAACTTGCCTTTGAATCATTTTGAGGATCCAAAGAATAGATCATGGGTGTAATGACCTCTATTTTCAGGCTAATCACCTGGGTAATTTTGCATGTAGGTTAGCCTTCTATTTATCCACAATGAACTAACATTTCACTCAAGCAATGTCCAGGTACACACTGGACCATTAACTGAGCTCTTTATCTTATTTGCACAATTTTGACTACAAGTCATTACCTCTTAATTCTTCAGGAATATGTTCCAAGACCCCCCAATGGATACCACAAACTGCAAGTAATACTGAACTCTTTACATACTATGTTTTTTCCTATACGTAAATACCTAGATAAAGTTTAATTTATAAATTAAGCACAATAAGAGATTACAACAATAGCTAATAATAAATCACAACAATGATAACAATATCTTACCTAATAATAGACCAAAATGTAAATTGACCGTACCTCAGCTATGCCCATAGCCAATCAGAGTGAGTATGCAAAGATGGCGGTTAATTTTCATACATAGGTGTCCAACGCCTGTGTCCTGGGATCATCCTGGCAACTGCGTCACTGTGAGGTAATCTATCAGAACCGAGGTGGCAGTGCCAGAGCCAGTAATTACAGAGGTCTGGGGGTTCCCTGCTAAAGGCCAAAATCCTATGTGAGCCATCGGTAGGACTTCCCTTGAGGGTTCCCAGTATGTGAGGGAAGGGCAGGTTGGTCTGAGGGAGCCACCCACCACCAGTGCATGAATTTCATGCACCAGGCCCCTAGTACTGTAATAAAAGTATGTGAATGCAGTCTCTACCTCTCTTAGCAAAGTAGCAAATATTTTTTTTCCTTCTTCACAATTTCACCAATGGAATATTCTTTCCTACCCTAGATCTTAGCAAAGTCGGTTTATAATATTTTTCTTATTAAGTAGAGAACTTTTACCTTTTCACTTAAAGAAAGATCTTTACAACTTTTGTTTGACATATCTGAACTTCCAGCATCACTACTCTTGCACTGTAGAGCCATTATTAAGTAAAATAAGGGTTATTTGAATACAAACACTGTGAGGCCAGAAGTCAATCTGATAAGTAAGTGGCAGTCAGTCTGCCTACTAGATGATTAATGTGGAGTGTGTGCAATGTGGTGATGTTGGACAAAGGGATGACTCAGACCCAGGACAGGACAGAGTAGAATGGTGCAAGATTTTAATCCACTGCTCAGAACAACACTGAATTTAAAACCTCTGAATTATTTCTGGAATTTTCTATTCAATATTTTTTGGACCACAGTTGACCATCTGTAATTAAAATCTTGGGAAGCAAAATAGCTGATATGGGGAACTGCTGTACCAGCCTTCTAAGATAGAGTTTTTGAAACATTTCTGAGTGAGTAAGCTCAGTGGCTAGTTTCAGTGAAACACACAAATTGAACTGGAACCTGTGGTGTTCCTCTGGGCAGGATGCAATGATGGCCTCTCAGGTTCTTGTCCGGTGGAGTCAAAGAATGAAACCACAGACAAAAGGTGGTATAGGGAAAGGTGGAAATTTATTGGGAAACAAGCACAGACTCCCATGTGGGGATGGGGAGAGAGTCCCACTAAGTCCCTTTTTTCTAAGGTTTATAAAGGCCGCAGTTCTTTGTGTCTTGATATCCCTCTGATTGGTCACTATAGCAGCTTCAGCGCTCAAACCTCATGTGAAGTTTCCCTCTTCCCCCATTTGTGTTTCTATTCCCGTTGGCCTTCCTCTTCCCTCTATAAATGAGTGGCTTCCTTTCTTTATTCTGTAAATGCATACCTTTTGGCAGCTCCCTTATCCTGTGAATGGATATCTTAGGGCAGCTCCCAGCTTTGCAGACCTTTGGTTCTCCTCCATGAACCCCCCTAATTCCTAAAACTTCCTAAACCTGCCTATTTTACCTCTAAAAACTCCTTTCATTAGCAAGAGAACAAAATTTGATCTATTATAGTTCTCACTGTCTTTTCTGGGCTGAAACCCTGAAGTCTCAGCCTCTATCAATTTGTGGAAATTGGGAAAATTATGAAACTCTACTGGCCCAAGGATGGGGGTATTCCCTCAGCCTGGCCTGCACCTGCTTGCAGTCTGGGAACTCTCAGGGAATGTCTGACTGAAGGCTTAGGCCTACAGAGAGCAGGCCTAAACCTTCAGCCAGACATCCTTAGCGTGGCCAAAGAGGTGGGAGATGCTCCAGCCACTGGGGCTACAATTGCCAGCACTGAGCCCAGCTTCTGGCTGAGCAGTGTTCCCCCTGTGGCAGCACACTGACCACCAAGGGACAGCTCCTGCTATGAGTATCTGCCCCCTGGTGATCAGTGCATATCATAGCAACCAGTGGGCTCTACCATTCAGGCAATTTGCATATTAGGATTTTATTATATAGGATGTAGCCTGTTGGGCCTCACCCAAGGTCATGGGATCAGAATATGTGGGGTGGGGACCATGAATCTGAATGTTAAATAAGCTCTTTCAGTGAGTCTGAATGAATGCTAAAATATTAGAAACACCCTTTTAAACAACTGTCTTCCAAAAGGTCTAAATGATTTTTTCCATCTTAAAGTCTCTTCAGATTTCTCTATACCGTTTTCTTTGTCAGAAGGTCATGGCCAGGTCCACTCTTCTCTACAGTAGGAAATGCAATGTTTTGTAACTTTTTGACAATAGCCTTTTATGTATCTTAAAATTTTTACTGAATTTAAAGGGATGACCTTGGTTAAGAAAATTATACACGTTTCAGGTGTACAGTTCCATAATATACCATTGGTATAGTGTATATTTACCACTGCAATGCAAGTCTCCTTCCATCACCATTTATCCCTCCTTTATAGTCTTCTACCTTCCCTCACCCCAGCTCCCTATTCCTCTGGTAATCACCATAATGTTGGCTGCATCCATGAATTCTATGATTTTTTTTATTTGTTTTGTTTTTATAGGTTTTGTTTTTCTGAGTCTTTTCACCTTTTTCATCCGGCAGAGTAATTCCCCTCCCATCTAATAGCTGTCAGTCTGGATCTATGATTTTGATTTTTTTGTTTTGTTTTGTTTTGTTTTGTTTATTTCTTAATCTAAGTGAAATCGTGTTATTTATCTTTCTCTGACTAGTTTATTTCACTTATCAAAATACACTCCAGGTCCTTCCATGCTTTTGCAAAAGATAAGACTTCCTTCCTTTTTACAGCTTCATTGGACAGTCTTTATCTTCTCAAGTCTCTTTTCTTTATTGGAATTCAACCCCTCTGGTTCTTCTTTCTTGGCTTCTCTTAGCCTAGCCTCCCCTCCCTATTCCTCCCTTTCTACCTCCCTTCCCCTCCTTCCCCTCCTTTTATATCTCCCTTCCCTCCATTCCCCTCTCCTTCCCCTTCTAGCTCTTTTGCTATTCAATTCATTCTTTATTTTAGGTTTATTGCTGTAGCCCTGTTTCTTCTATCTCATTTATTTTTCCTCAGGAAGGATAGTTCTGGTAGATACCATTTGCTGCATGTACTGGATACATTTTGATGGTAAGTTTCTAGGAGATTAATGAATAAGTCTGAAATGTGTAGAAAAAAGCCCAGTGTCTGGGGTGATGTAATTCAGTGAAATATGTAATGGAGAATTTATCATTTGAAGCAACAGGGAGGCTCTGGGCCTTCGGTGAGGACGCAGGTGAACCTGGTGCCACCGGACTGGACATAAAAGGTAAGAGTGGCGACAAAATGTTAGCCAACCGAATTGTTAATAGCAATAGTGCCTCTGGTCATATTAGAACCTATGACATCAGTTTGGGAATTGAATTCCTTTCTCTAATGACATTGATAAGTTTTTCCAGTTCAACAAAGTTGACTCTATGAAATTGAAATGTTGGAATGTGTATAACATGCATCCTGTCTGTGTTTTCTTAATAGGCAGCTACTGGTTTTGTCCTGTGCTAACTTTCCAAAGTTCTAGCAAAACCCAGTGTGTCATGTAGCCATAAAAAACAAAGGCACTTCACCAAGTATTTAGTGAGAAATGTGTATTTCACTGAATTTTTTTTATAAGAACAACAAGGCCTCTATGAAATGTTCCACAGCAAGTACCAATACAAAGGCCCACTTGCCTTTTCTGTTCTATTCCAAACATTTGCTTTGTCTTTGGTCACCAAGTCTTCTCTGTAGACACTTTAAAAACAGCTTCTCTATTTTCTCTATCCTATGATATTGGTCCTAGAACCTAGAATCATCCTAATGGGTCTTTCTATACTTTTTTATTCCATGTTACTTAATAAGCAATTTAAAAATGTCGCACTCTAAACCCCTCATTCAAAACAAACCATCTCCTTTGTTATGAAAATCAATCTTTCTTAGAAGTAAATGAAATATTAATATGTCCTTTTTCTTTCCTGTCACAAATATAGTACTTATCCTATGTAATAAAGATGTAATATGCTAACTGACCATCACACCCTCACAAGATAGTGGTGCCCATAGCCACAAGATGGTGATGCCCAGTTCCCGAAGCCCTGCTAGAGTCCCCCAGTCTCCTCAGCCACATGGCAGTGAATTTTCATACAACCATTACCTTTTAGAACATCCATACCAAGGATATGATTATTTATTTTAGATCATCTGTTCTTAGGGAGCAGGCTTAAGCCAGCAGGTGGGCATCCCCAAGAGACCCAGACTGGGAGAGGGCACAGGCTGGGCCGAGGGACCCCCCATATGCATAAATTTTCATGCACTAAACCTCTAGTATATGTATATAATGTATGTAAAATGTATTTATATGATAGACATATGTTATACATATGTATTAATTGGAACTGTTCGATGTCATGCAAACTTCTTAACTCTCTGATCATAATGGTACTTATCTCAAAAAGTCAAATATGCCTGGGTTAGAATAGTGTCTATCTATAAAAGTGTATGCTGCTGTTGTTATTTTTATTTATCACATCACTGGAGTTTATTTATGACATCACTGGAGTTTACTAAAGGAGTTTTTCAAAATAGAAGCATCAAAAAAGAAAAATTAAAGAAAAGTGACAGCTTAAAATCTAGCTCAGGGCACAATTTCATAAACAATGTTTAAAGAGAAATAGAGTATTTTATTCTCCTGTAGTAGATTCTACAAAATTCAATTGTAGCTCTCTGACCTTGATTTGTACCCCAAGCAAAAGTCTTATCTCTATTAGAACCTCTGCCTTCTTTCTGGTTGCACTTAGAGGGAATGATTATATGATCTACTCTTTCACTTGGTAAGTGTAAAAATTTACATAGGAACCTGAATTGTGAGCTGTCATTGCCTTGCTCTAGGCATCTTGCCAGGTTGTGAAGTTGAATATTCAGTTGGGTTTGTATCTCATCATTACAGCCAGGGCCTTCCAGGGGGAACCGAAAGGGCCAGACTGCAATGAATTAATGAAGCTCTGTGGGAAGTCTAAATAGAGACAAAAGTTTTCATCTATATTTGTTTAAGAATGTTGATGCAGAGCCTGCTTTCCAAATGCCATGTCTAATTTAAGAGCAGGCCTGCCGTGGTAATAACCCAGTATCACCATGTCTCCACTGCCTGCTAAAGCTGATACCAAGACACATCATGCTGTGGAAACAATTATATCAACATAATTGGAATTTTTGGGGTGCATTTCTGCCTTAATTAAAGCTCATCTTACATCTTTGGGAAGGAAGTGTTTTCTCAAAACTTTAGGATATATTCAAATGCCTTTAAAAAATAAAGCCTGGATGAAGTGCACAAAGGAAGACAGAGTTGACTAGGGATACCGAGTGGAATGGAGATTCTCACTTTAGGTGATCCAGGTTTGAATTTCAGTCCTGTCCACTTACTGGCTATTTGACTTTGGGCAGGACACTTCAAATCTGTAGATCTACGTATTTTCCTCTGAAAATGTATGTGAAAAACATGAAATTCAGTGTTTTGGGGACTGATAAGTTGATCATGAGAATATATTGAGTAGTACATGGGTAAAGGTGAAATCCTGGTTAAGTATTTTGATAAACTGCTCCGCATGAATAAGTAAGAATGTATGATTTTATGCTCCGGATTTTAGAAGATAAATGGGAAAGGGAGAGGTGTTCTCAAAGTGGCACAAAGCTAGACCCATGTGGGTACCTGTGAGTGAGTGATTGGACTTGAAGACTTTCAAGGCATTATATAACAAGAATTTTTAATAGACTGTTTTTATAGCCTCACTCTGGTGTTAATGTAATCCCTCCCATTATTTTGGAATTCTCAATTATATCTACTAGTCACATAGTGATTATGTGTGTTTTATTGTTGGTGGTATCAGTGATAGAACCTGAGGGGAAGGGAGACTTAGGTGAGTTTTATTCATGTTTCTACAGAATATAAAAAAGGGTACTATTGAAAAGAAGAGCTTGGTCACAGAAGGAACAATGACAATACTAGTAAGCCCAGCAGAAAAATCACAAATATCTTAGAGAGATAAGGTTTACCATTGGATATGGAAGAGGGATTTGAGTTCAAGATCATTTGACTTGGGAGACTCATCTGATATTTAGGCTACTGACATATAGCAACCACTGCCCAGATTGGCATACATGTATACTCAATATGTTTTCATTATGGTTGTTAAACTAATAACAGTTGCTCAAAACAACAATAATATCATCTTTTGACTAAGCAATATATTTTTTAATCTTTATTGTTCAGTTTATTAATTACATTGTTCCCTTTTTTCCTCTTTAGTTCCCCTCCACCTGGTACCCATCCCACCCTCCGCCCTCACCTCCCCCTCCCCACTGTCCTCTCCCATAGTTGCATGATTTTGTCCAGTCTCTTGCTGCACTTCCCACACCCCCTTTCTCCCTAAGAGTTGTCAGTCCATTCCCTCTCTATGTCCGGGATTCTGTTACATTCACCAGTTTATCCTATTCATCAGCTTATTAATTCACTTGACTTTTAGATTCATTTGTTGATAGATGTGTATTTGTTGTTCCTAATTTACACTTTTATCTTTTTCTTCTTCCTCTTCTTAAAGAATATCTTTCAGCATTTCATATAGTATTGGTTTGGTGGTGATGAACTCCTTTAGCTTTTTCTTATCTGCGAAGCACTTCATCTGACCTTCAATTCTGAATGATATCTTTGCTGGATAGAGTAATCTTGGTTGTAGATTCTTGCTGTTCATCACTTTGAATATTTCTTGCCACTCCCGTCTGGCCTGCATCGTTTCTGTTGAGAAATCCGCTGACAATCGTATGGGTGCTCCCTTATAGGTAACCATCTGTTTTTCTCTTGCTGCTTTTAATATTCTCTCTTTGTCTTTTGCTCTTGGCATTTTAATTATGATGTGCCTTGGTGTGGTCCTCTTAGGGTTCCTATATATTGGGGTTCGGTGCACTTATTGGACTCCTAAGTCAATTTCTTTCACCAGGTGTGGGAAGTTTTCAGTCACTATTTCTTCAAATAGGTTTTCATTGTCTTGCTCTCTCTCTTTTTCTGGCACCCCTATAATTCGTATGTTGGTATATTTGAGGTTGTCCCAGAGGCCCCTTACACTATCTTCAATTTTTTGGATTCTTTTGGTTTCTTGCTTTATCAGCTGAGTGTATTTTACCTCCTTGTATTTCAAATCTTTAACTTGGTTCTTGGGGTGCTCCAGAGCACTTTTAGGTCTTTGTATAATATTTTTTATTTCAGTCAGTGTATGCTTAATTTCTGGTTGGTTCTATTTCATATCCTTGAGAGTCTCCTTTATATCCTTGAGGGTCTCCTTCATTTCCTTGTAGGACTCATTCATTTCCACGTTGGTCTTGATCATTTCCTTGCAGGTCTCGTTCATATCCTTGAGGGTCTCATTCATTTCCTTGTAGGACTCATTCATTTCCTTTGCAGTCTTGCTTATTTCCTTATAGGCTTCGACCTTTTGTTGGACCCTCTTGAAAAGCCCTATAACCGTGGTTTTGAATTCCATGTCCAGTTGTTTTTTTTTTCCCTCCATTTCTTTCACATCTGATTTCTTTCCATGTCTCTGCATGGTGGCTGCTTCCCTGAGTTGGTCAATTAGCTTTGTGTGGTAGACTTCCTACTAGGGACAGTGGCTCAGCCTCCCCAGTTACCTGAGGTGGATATGGGTTGCACAGTCTTGCTGAAGTTAAGCTCAGTTAATCGTTGTTAGCACTTGGAGGGGTTGACCTCCAGGCCAATTGTCTGTGAAGTTCAGCTGTTCTCAGGTTGGATGGGTATTAGTTCCACCCTATGCAGCCCCAGGGACTCTGTGTCGGTGGCAATGGCCGCCAGCACCTCTGAGAGAGAGCCGCTGCCGAGCTCCACTGGCTGACGGGGAATTCAAACTCTCCCCAAATGAGTCTGCACTCCCAATGTCTCACCCTGGGTTGTAAAACAAAGCAGACTGACGGTTTTCCGAATGAGAGAGCTACTCACAGAGCACTCTCTGTGCAGTCACGCAGCTGAGCTGTTTGCGCAAGCTGCCTTCTCCACAAGCCGGGAGACCCCTGCAGCACCTGAGCTTCGGCGTGCCTTCCCACTGTCCAGTTCTCACCCTGTATGATAGTGGGTTCCCTGGACTTCGACCAGAGCTAGAGAATCAGTCCAGTGGGACGTCTTTGTCTCCCCATTCGAGAAAAATGGCCGGTTTTCAGCTGCCCGCCCTCTCCACTGGCGCGCGCTCCAAACCTCTCTCCGCGCAAGTCTTTCAATGCTGTCCGCCGCCGCTCCTTCGAGTCACAGTGTCTTCTTTTCACTTTTATTTGTGGAGTTTTCACTCGGCCAGCTTTCTGGTGATTCTGGAAGGTGTTTGTTCTTTCGTTAAGTTGTAATATTAAAATTGCTGAATATGACAGCAAGATAGGTGTTTTACCTATGCCGCCATCTTGGTTCCTCCCTGACTAAGCAATATTTTAACACTTATAATGACACTTCCCTTTTCTTATCTCCTTGCCAGTTATTCCCTCCAACTCCTATGGTTTCCCCTAGAGTATTAGTTATCACAATGTATTCAAGTTTGATTACAAATTTGTTTTAGGAGAGATTCTCTAGGATTGAAGTTATCTCCATCTTGTAAAACTATGTTTACAACTCTTAGTAAAGTGCCTGATATCTAGTCGTAATCAATACTGCAACTATATTTGTTGAATGAGTCAATTATTTTGATTCTCTCAATAAGAGATAGGAAGGATATTGTTTCCTTTTACTTAGGGCAAATTGAAGACCAGACCAATGTGTCCAGAGTTACATAACTAATAAGTGATAAAGTCATAACTTAGACCTAAGACTTACTCAGGTTTAGAATTCCCATTTTGTTTTACTTCACTACAAGTCTTGCTAAATAAGGCAAAAAGTAGTAAGATTTAAAATTTATGAGATAATTACCTTAAGTTTATGGAAAATTAAACAATCCCCTTTTCCTCATGGTTATTTCTCTAAAAAGAGATTGAACACTTAAGGACAGATTGTATAAATTTGTAACCCTTGAAGTTGTGTTTAGCCTTTATTGCTCAAAATATAGATAGCTTTTGGTATATTATTTTCAACTAAAAATAAAAGAATGTGCTTTGTGTTTCATGTAGTGAATTCATAATGTTGAGATGTATTCTAGGATCTTGAAATCCTGTCCAAGTCCTTAGTCGTGATTTGCAAATGCTGTTAGCCCAGACATTGCATTTAAGTATTAAAAAAATTAAACCACAGAAAATAAGGGCTCTGAAAGCAGAACATTATCCACATTCATGGACACCTGTCATTTACTTTCCTCTTGTCTGGTTTTATCATCAAATTCTGCTCTAATTGCAGATGATTGTTTGAAAGTTAATTTTTTAACTTTACAGATTTGTCTGCTCCTTGCTATTCACTTAGTCCATGATTTTGGCCATGAACTCTTAGCCACATATCATATACCCTGGTGACTGTATCAGTTCTAGAGATCTGGGGCTAAAAATGGCAAAAACCAGAAATGTAGTGGTTGAAAAATACATAGGTTTGTGTATTGTGCACATGAAGTCCAGAGGAAACCCTTCACAAGGGCTGGGAGGGTTGCTCAGAGATGATATGATTGACCTGCTTCTTTTCCTGTGAACTGCACAGGGAAGTCTTGCTCTGTATCTTTTGTGGTAAGAGTTGGATTAATAAAACAACAATTTCTACCTAAATGACTTTCTTACTTTTCACTTCAAAATTCTGACTACTCTTCTCAGTGCTACTATCACAAATCTCTAAGAGGTAAGTGAGAGGACTCTTAATATACCTAATATCTTCTGTAAGTCATGTCCCAGAATTCCTGAATCTCAGTCTTGGCAAGGACTTCAAAGGTTATCTGGACCAATTTCATATTCAAGACTGATTTTCATGAAAATGAATGTATTCAGGCTGCAATAGAAAATATTCCACAATTTCCATGAATTGGTGGCTCACTGAGGCTGCCACCAATGCACTGTGGATTTTGATTTGCTTTAGCTCCCCTTAAAGGAGCCTTCAACCAAGTAAAGTATCTCTATGGTCAGCATTCCCACTGGGCTCAGCTGAGAAGAGAATGTTCACAGCAGGGTACATGAGAGCTTATTGCTCTGGAAGAATAACAGACAACTGGAATGTTCTGAGAGTGAAATTAATGGTTAAAACAAGAAATGCTATCAGACAGATTACCCAAAGTCCCCTTCCTAGAGTATCAGCCATTATCTGGAGGTGATGGGGTAGATAGTTTCCATTATCAATTCATTTTGCTGGATTAAAAAGAGAAGAATGTTAAAAATAAGGACTGGAGGATTCGGAAGGTGTTTCCCCATAGAACAACTATATATCAAGAGGCTTGAATTAGCTAAGCTAGGTGAAGACATTTTAATATTTTATTAACAAGCTAACTACATATCCTAATATATAAAAACCCGGGTCCATAATGTCCAAAATGACCTAAGGCTTGTCCAACCGGAAGTCAATCCTACAGTTAGTGCTGACAGCCGCTGGTGCTGAGGGGCCTGTGGATCAGGTCTAGAGAGAGGCCTGAAAAGAGAAGCAAGGTCTGATCCACAGCCTCTGTGGCAGCTGTTGATCAACCATTGCTGCTCTCTTTCTCTCCAGGATTCACCAGCAGCCATGCCTCTGTTTCTCTCCCAGCATCCAAGAGGGCTGCTGATCAGACCCACCTTTCTGATCACACCCCATTGATAGGCCCAGAGATGCTGACTGGCATAGAAACTGACCAATCAGAACCAAATTGTCCAGCAGGGGAGGGTAGTTGGGGGCGAGATCAGTTAGGGGCTATCAGGCAGACAGGCAGACAGGTTAGGGTGATCAGGCAGGCAGAGGGGTTAAGGGCAATCAAGCAAGCAGAGGCAGGAAGGCAGGTGAGCAGTTAGGAGCCAGTGGTTCCAGATTGCGAGAGGGATGTCTAACTTCCAGTTTAGGTTGGATTGGGCCTAAACTGGCAGTCAGACATCCCTCAAGGGGTCCGTGATTGGAGAGGGTACAGGCTGGGCTGAGGGAACTCCCTCCTTGTGCACAAATTTTGTGTACCAGGCCACTAGTGTATATATACATATATATTTTATATATACATATATATTCTAATATATATAATATATATAATATATTATATAATATATAATATGTAATATATAATATATAATGTGTGATATGTGATATGTAATATATAAAATATAATATGTAATATATAATATATATAATATATATACACACATATAGATATAGATACACACACACATGCATGTATACACACACAAACTCACATATATGTATATATACACTGAGTGACCAGATTATTATGATCTCTGAACACATAATAATCTGGCCACTTAGTGTATATCCTATATAATAAAAGGCTAATATGCAAATTGTCCTCTCGCCCAGGAGTTCTACCAGCAGGCAGGCTAGCCAACCACCCATGTCTCCTCCCTCTGGGCAGGCTGGCCGGACCCCACCTATGCACGAATTCTTGCACTGGGCATATAATATATATATACACATTGAGTGGTTAGATTATTATATATTCAGAGATCATAAATAATCTGGTCATTCAGTGTATATATACAGATATATATAGGAACCATACATACTTATTAGAATATATATATATATATATGGAAGTGAGTATGAAAGGGTGTATAATTGAGTGAGCAATTCACATTTTTAAGACAATACACAAAATGAACTTTCTCACAAATGACATCTTTTGAAAAAAAAACCACAAAATTATAAGAAAAGTATAAATTAATTGACAACTTCATTATTGAAAGAAAACATCAAGATATACACAATGCCCTTTTCAAACTATTGTGGACATTGATATAACTGAAAACAAGTGTTTCTATGCCCTTTTGACCATAGTGCTGACATATTTTAGATAATATAGAAAGCAAAAAAAATCATACATAGAATTCTGTGCTATATAACATCTCATAAATATGATTTATTTGATGTAATTATTGTTATGTTAGGATTCACTTTTAAGTTTTTAAAATATGCACATTTTCTCTCAACAGTATTAAAAGAATTAGCAAATCTTAATCAACAATTAACAAAGATTTAACTGATAACACAGAGACATTTAATAAACCACTTAACTCATATTTTCTGTTTCTCAATGCCAAATAAGGAATAATTTTATCTTTGGCAGTTAACTAGTTATTATTATCACTGCATATGTATTTTCTTCATATTTCTTTGCTAACTTAGCTTTCTATATGTACAGAAAAAGCTACAGATCTGGAGTTTAATGGGTATTAAACAAGGGGGTAGTTCAAGCTTTCCTGTGCACACACAGCTTCTTACGTTTAGTGGTATCATAGAGGAATCTCCTTCAGAAATTCCCTGTTCTTTTTTTTTAATTACTTATTTATTTTTAATGTTATTTTCAATTATAGTTTATGTTTAATATTATTTTTTATTTCAGGTGTACAGCATAGTGATTAGGCCATTATATACTTTACAAAGTTCCTCATGATATTTCTACTACCCACCTGGCACCATACATACTTATTAGAATATTACTGGCTGAATTTCATATGCTGTACTTTATATCCCCATGATTATTTTGTAACTACCAATCTGCACGTTATATATATATATATATATATATATATATATATATATATATATATATATTTTTTTTTTACAGAGAAGAAGGGAGAGGGATAGCGAGTTAGAACATAGATGTGAGAGAAACATTGATCAGCTGCCTCTAGCATACCCCCTACTGGGGATGTGCCCGCAATCAAGGTACATGCCCTTGACGGGAACTGAACCTGGGACCCTGCAGTCCATCAGCTCATGCTCTATCCACTGAGCCAAACTGGTTAAGGCCAATCTATACTTCTTAATTCTTTCATGTTTTTTACCATGTTCCCCAAGTCCTCTGCCTTCTGGCAACTCTTAGTATGTTCTCTGTATCTACGTTTAATTTTATTATATTTTTTAAAGTATGTTTTTATTGAACTTTTTAGAGAGAGGAAGGAAAAAGGATAGAGAGATAGAAACATAGATGAGAGAGAAATATCAGCAATTGGCTACATGGGATGGAGGCCACAACCCAGTCATATTCCCTGACCAGGAATCAAACCTGTGACCTCTTGGTTCATGGGTCCATGGTCAATGCTCAACCAAAGAGCCACATAGTCCAGGAAAGCTTTATTCCACTTTTAATCTACTCTAATACACTCACGCTTTTGCCTAAACTATGCATCAATAATTAGATGAATGGATAGATAAATGTAGATAAATGCAGTGGCTCAAAGCAGCAGCTCAGGCTTAACTTCTGGATCCTTAAACACTGGTTATGAAAAAGCGTTCTGGTTTTCAAAGAGAACTCAGTTAAGTTATTCTTAGCACTTTCCTCTCTTGAGAAATTCACTAGCTGGCTTTTTTTTATTTCAAATGGCTTGCTTGAGCACAAAATGCACCTTCCCTCTTTTTGAGTTTATCATCATTTAAGATTTATGAGAATGTGTTATTTGGGTAATCTCCTCTAACCAGGACTATTGTGCATTATTCACATCTCTAGATTTGATTTTCTTCTGATTTAGTGAAATGACACATTTACCTGAAGTAAGATTATGAAGACTTTTATCAAATATGCACCATAGACTCATAAAACATGCCTCATGATATCTGAATGACTATATAAATTCTGTATATTCATTGGCCAAAATTTGTCAGTAATGTCTTTTGTTTCTGGTGTTATTGGTCCAATGGAATGTATTATTTCTATAGTACTCTATAATTATTCTGATTTTATAGCACCGCTTTGAAATTGGTCAGTGAACATGCACTCATTTCTACCTTTGGAGGAAAGAATGGGACCCCAAACTGTTACAGATAGTCCAAGTATCAGATAGCAAATGAAAAAGGAGACTAATACTCAGAAATTCGTCTATTGGCCTTAATGGTGTTTTGCTGAATCTTAAGGCCTGTTAACAAGGAAGAGACAGAAGCTACCCTAGTCCTTTGTTTTTGCCTAAGGTATGCAGTAGTTTCTTTCTTTGCCTTTTTTGTTTTCCATGTTATCTCTTAGCTCTCCTATTTTTCTCTAGTGTATATAAAACAACTCTAAAGTTTCTGTTGTTTTTCTTAGGTTGCTATTTATTATAATTATAGACAACCCATAATATCTAAATACAGTAATAACATATATGATTTTGCCTTTATATCATAGTATTCACCAGTGTTGTATGCAATAACTATAAACATAGGACCAAACTGGGTTGTATCCATGAATGCTCAAATTCAGTAGTCTGTTGACAGATACTTTATTGCATTGTGTGAGAATGTGGCTGAAACAGAAGAGGGAAAAGGAGTTCAATTACTCATTCATTCATTCATTCAGTCAGTCAAAAAATACTGTTCAATCAAGTTAGAACATGCAATGTGACATACTCAATTTTGAAATGGGGCTACAGAGGTAAAAACTGTGTTTGTCCTAAGTCAACTCAATGTATATGTATTTGGAAGAGTTAGATGGAAAAACAAGAGGCCACTAAAATCAAACATCTCCTATGCATACTGTTAACCTGTGTTCTTTGACAAGTTGACAATTAATGTGGTGGTGTTCGGAAAGGACCTGACCAGGAAAAAATAGTCTGATCAACTTGAGTATTGTGAGAAGAGTTAAATAAGAGTACTGCTCACAAAGATACATGCAAGGTATAAGGAAACCACAAAGGGTAAGATAGGACTTAGATTTGATGGTTTGGGGAAGAAGCCTTTACTGGAACCTCCACACAGGAGTCAGGACCTTTGTTTGATAGACAAGGAATGCAGCCAGACTGAAATAATCCTGTAGGGAGACACATGGGAGAGTAACTAACTGCCCGCACACCTCTCTTGACTCCCGTCAATCCACTGGTGGATTTCATTCCAATGCATCTTGAAGCAGGGCAAGGGGACCAAACAAGTCAGCTTTCAGGGACCTATAAAAAGGCTGAAGAGGATGGAGGGCAGATCAGAAAACATTCTGAACAATGATCAATAACACAAATTCTAGCCTCTCTGGCATGGCTCAGTGCTTGAGCATTGACCTATGAACTAGGAGGTCATAGTTCAATTCCTAGGCAGGGCACATGGCCAGGTTGCCGGTTTGACCCCCAAGGTGGGGTGTGCAGGAGGCAGTTGATCAATGATTCTCTCTCATCATTACTGTTTCTCCCTCTCTCTCTCTCTAACTCTCTGAAATGAATATATATATATATATATATATATATATATATATATATATATATATATATATTTTTTAAAGCACAAATATTAAAACTGGACTGCCAAGATTCAAATACTGGTGTTTGCACTTAGTAGCCTACACCTTAGGCAAGTTATTCAAATTATTTTTTCTTCTGTTTACTTTCTTTTATAATGGACAGTAATATCAGTACTTCATAATAGAGTTTGTTTTAATGAACTATTAATCTTAGAACAGTTTTAGATTAACAGAATAGCTAAGAAGCTAGTCCGGAGGTTCATCCAGTTTTTGCTGTTGCTAATGTTTTATATAACTGTGGTATATTTGTCATAGTTAAATGCAGTTCCTAATTTTAATCAGATTTCTTTAGTTTTTATCTATGTCTTTTTCTGTTCTTGGAGGTCCTTCCGGACAGACATTACATTTAGCCCTCATGTTTCTGCAGTCTCTCCTCTTGGCTGTGTGTGGCAACTTTTCAATCTTTATTTTCGAAGACCATCACAGCTTTGAGGAGTACTGGTTGCATACTGGTGAGGAATATAGGTCAGGATGGCCCTCAATTGCCATTTAAAAAACTGAGATATAATTAACATATTATAAAATTCACACTTTTTAAATATTTTTTTATTGTTTAACGTATTACAAATAGTAGTACATATGTCTCCTTTTTTCCCCCATTGACTTTCCCCGGCCTCCCCTACCCCCAGTATATTCCCTCTCCTGCCCCCCACCTTAGTGTCTTGTATCCATTGGTTATGCTTCTATGCATGTGTACAAGTCCTTCAGTTGATCTCTTACAGCCCCTGCTCCCCACCCCCCACCTCCTCTGCCTTCCCACTGTATTTTGACAGTCTGTTCAATGCTTCTTTGCCTCTGTTTCTATTTTCCCCCCATTTATTTTCTTTAAAAAATCTTGCCTCTGCAGACTATAAATAAACATATAATAACAAAAAGTGTTTGAGTCCCAATTTCAATGTCCAACAGTTCTGAGTCCCAGTTTCAATGTCAAACAGTTCCTTATGTGTACATGTCAGCAATGATATCTGGATGGTGGACACATGGTGGGAATGCAGGTCTGACCCTCTCTGGTTTGGTCCTAGGCAACCTGCAGTGATGCACACTTTTAAATAGTGTGACTTAGTGGATTTCAGAGTATATACCATGTGATACAACCTATTTAACTCCAGAATATTTTCATTACCCCTAAATAAAATATCACCCTGCCCTAAACCCCTAGCGGCCACTAATATGCTTTCTGTCTTTGTGGATTTCTCTATTCGGAACAATTTGTATAAATAGAATCATACAATATGTGTCTGATTTTTTTTATTTAGTGTAGTGGTCTCATGATCGATCTATGTCATAGCATAGTACTTAATATCAGTACTTCATTTATTTTACGGATGGATAATATTCAATGGTATGGATATACAGCACCATATTTTATTTTTTTAATTCATCAGATGGTGGACATTTGTGTTGGTTTTGCTTTTGAGCTTTCACACATAATGCTGCTATAAACATTTGAGCACAAGCATATGTTTTCAATCTCTTCGATATGTGCCTTGGAGTAGAATTCCTGGATCATATGGAAACTCTACTCTTAATTTTTTGAGGCACTGCCAAATTGTTTCCTATGGTGGCTGCTCCATTTTATATTCCCACCAGCAATGTCTGAAGGTTCCAATTTCTCCACATCCTTGTCAACGCTTAGTATTATCTGTCCATTTAAACTTTGTCATCCTAGTTGGTGTGAAGTGGTATCTTATTGTGGTTTTGATTTACCTTTTCCAGATGGCTAATGATTCTGAGCATCTTTTTATGTCCCAGTTGGCCATTTGTATATCTCCTTTTGAGAAATGTCTATTCAAACTCTTTGCCCATTTTTAAATTGGATTACTCATCTTTCTGTTTTTGAATAGTAAGAGTTTTTAATATATTATGGATGCTAGATCAAAATCAGATTTACAGTTTACACATTTTTTTATATTTTACATAAGTTTTCTTTATACTTTCTTGATAGGGTCTTTTATTTATTTATTTGCTTGCTTGTGTATTTATTTATTTTTATTTTTATTTTATTATTGTCAGTATTATATATGTCTCCCATTTTCTCTCATAATAGTCTTTTAAAGCACAATTTTTTTCATTCAAGAAAAATGTTTTAATTCTTAGAATTTTATAGTGATACATATTTTGAAAAATTAAAGGCACATACACACAGTTGCAGAAATGTATGAGAGGACAAGCAATATCAATAAAAGGCTTAAAGCACAATTTTTTTTAAATAATGAATTTTTATGTTCAATTTATGTTTTGTTTTCCCCTTTGGTTTCTTGTGCTGAGCCTATCATATGAAAAAAAATTTGCCTAATCCAAGGTCACAAAGATTTATATCTACGTTGTCTTCAAAGAGGTTTATATTACTAGCATTTATATTTTGATCAGTGATTCATTCATTTAATTTTATGTATGGTATGAGGCTGAGGTATAATTTCATTCTTTGCATATGGAAACTTGGTTGCCCAGCACTGTTTGTTGAAAAAAATAAATTGAGATTTGTCTATATTTTTTCACATTGAGTAGATTGGATTTATGATTTTGTGGAAGAAGACCACAGTTTTATCATATCACACAATCACTAATGAAGATAACCCTGATAATCTGGATTAGGAAGTATTTGTCAGTTTTTTTGCACTGTTTAATTATTGTCCCTACATCCACCTCTACCCTACTTGCCATACAATACTCTTTAGAAAGAAGTCATTATGCATAACCCACACTTAACAAGGAGATAGTTGTGCCCCACCTCTGTAAGGGAAGAGTATCTACATAAAGTATCTGGAATTCTTATGCACAGGAAAATTATTCTCTCAGGACTTAAAATTTTTTATTTATATCCATACACACTCCTGAGTATTTACTTAATACTTGTGGTTATAACCCAAGAATAAATGTAACATAACTATATTCCATTAAGTATAACTTAATACTTGTGTTTATTTTGTTTCTCAAATCATTACAATTTTGGCCACTATGATCTTTCAAATTCCCCTTTTATATATCCATGTCATTGCATTCTCATTTGAGTACTTCCTTAACATTTGGTATTTTAAAATGTTTCATGTTAATTTCATTTATTGCATGCCCTAGTCCTAGAATTAACCATTTCTTTAAGAGCACAGATTCTTTTTATACGCAAATAGTATTAGAAAGAAACCTCAGCCCTCAGTTGATCATTGTTCCCAGGAGGTCATTGCTTCTAGGCCCTCTCAGTTGACAGAGTAAAGAAATGTATGAATGCATACTAATTTTTATATATACATAAATCTATAAAAATATCACCTGTTGCTTCTGCTTATCATTTTCTGAGTTACTTATATCTATATTTTGGTATCTGTCATTAATGTTGACAAATCTCAGCCTTTATTACTTTAAACCTTTTCTTTGCTACATTCTTTTTAGTTTTTGATCAATAACATATATATTGTACCTTTAGAAATGGTACTACAACTCTTGATTATTATTATTTTTTCCCATACCACAACTCTTGATTACTATTATTTTTTCCCATTCCATTTGCCTATATTTGGGGAATTTTCTAATGCCCTAATTTCAACCTCACTTATTTTTTTTCTCTCAATCATGTGATGTCTACTTATGAGCTATCAAAGGTATTAATCTTTTCTGTTACCGTATTTCTAGTATTTTTTTTTTTTACTATTTCTTCTTTAGGTATTTTCTGCTTCCCCCACAGAAACTTCAGTTGTCTTTCTTTGAGAATAGAAATATGAATGAACGGATTAAACGAAGTCAACCAAATGGTTATATTTCAAATATTTAGATGTCTGGAAATGACCACATAAAGCATTCAGAGATTTGAATTTTGTTTAAAAAATTATTTTTGAACCATCTCAAGAGGCCTTACTTATTGGGAATAGCAATTTAACTTTGGCTGCTTCAAGTGAGGTTGCTATAATATTTAGTGCCAAGATAGGTACAGAACACTAGCATAGGGGTCAGAAAATAATCAGTGGCTAAATCATGATATTAGAGAGCCCAAATCTTTTAGTCATTTCCAGGACTAAGGCAACTGGATCTAACATGAATACCAGATGATGTAATATGACTGCAGCAAGATGTGAGCAAAAGTAATTCCTTTGAGCAGATCTTCCTGTCATTCCATTATGAAGTCTAAGAACTCCACCCTGTTGATTCATCTTTGTATAGACTAAAGGCACAGTCTATAAGAATAGTATCTTGTAACTGGTGAAGAGTGGGCAAAGCTTATTTAAGCCCTTTATTTTAGAGGCCAATAATAAAGACCAATCATAAAGAAACAAATGAATATAGACACATGATCCATATGAGCAATCATTAATGCAACTGTCCCATGTTACCATAATTTTTAAGCAAATGCTGTACTTCCGTATAATACATTACATGCACCACATGCTGTTGAGTGAAACATTGAAACCATTTTCCCACTTTCCGTCTAAATTTCTGCTTTCAGCTCAGAGTACACTGTTTTGTTTTTGTTTTAATATATTTTAATTGATTTCTGAGAGGAAAAGAAATGGAGAGAGAGATGGGAACATCAATGATGAGATTCATTGATCTGCTGCGCCTGCATGTCCCCTACTGGGGATCAAGCCAACAACTAGGGCATGTGCCCTTGACTGGAATTGAACCTGGGACCCTTCAGTCCACAGGCCAAAGCTCTATCCACTGGGCCAAACCAGCGAAGGCTACACTATTTTTTTAATCAAAGTTTCTCAAAGCATTTCCTTTTGAAATGATTAGCATTGACATGACACATTGGGGAAACTGCAAAAACAACTTTCAACTGACGTATTTTATTTTCAACACAAACCACAAACTATCACTCTTTTCTAACATGTTGAACTGAAGAAAGACGAAAGGTATTGAAATGCCAAACACATAAAATATTCTGGTTTTCTTTTAAATAGCATGAAGAAGACACTTTCTTGCAAGCACTTGAAATGATGACACACCAGAGACCATTGTTACAGGTTACAATTCATTGTAAAAACTGTCACTAGACACTTAGCCTACATGTCTTCATGTAGTGACTCAAGATTTCAATGACACCATTTTTTAAAACAACAGTGAAACTCTGAGTCTGACAGATTCCATTTCTTTCTCAAAAATTCAAATTCATAATAAGGCAGAGCTGAGTCTATGCTGTGCATGCATTTAATTCCTGTCAAATATCATAGCAATTTGCTTTATAATGAAAATAACAAAAGGGCCATGTCTCATTTTGCAGACAATTTCAAGTAGAGAACACAAGGGAATGGAATACAGTCAACTTATTTTCCAGTGGTAGGATTTGGTTTGTTGTAAAAAAAATTCTAGAAAGCCGAGATTGGAATGTGGGAAGAACTAACTAAGCCCTTGAGAGGAAAAACAAGTCTTTTTTAATTCTTCTATAACCAGTCCCAGGCCAGGGCATTGTGCTCAATTATTGTTTGTGGATTGAATGAGTGAGTGGATGACCAAACTATTAAAATACTTATAAAGATATTTGCAATAAAACAAAGTAAATTATTAACTTTTTTAAATACAATCTTGAGGGAGATCAATGAGGTCAGAACTTAAAGATGCAATTTCATGTTCAACATGTCAATTGAGATGGCACCAATGGAATATATATATATTGGAAACACATAACTATATTCCAAAAAAATTACTGGGCATGTGAGACACATGCAAGAATATTACATATATTGCCCTTTCTCAGAGAGCTACAGTATAACAAAAGAGATAAGCATCAATCAAACAATTTCTCAAATAGATAATTATAACTTATGATTAGTGCTGTGGAAGAAAAGTATAGGGGGTTATAAAAGTGCATCTAGGTTCTGAACTGCTTGAGGAAGCCATGGAAATGCCATTCCTGACAACACTGGCTTTGGTGTTGGTAGAAAGATTGAAAAAAAGTATAAAGCGTTTCTTTTTTCAAAAATGCTTCAATATTTTTTTCTATTAGCTACTATTGTTAATGGCTCTGCCAGATATCCTCTCACCTGCTCTGACAGGACTCCTATCAAATGTGCAAATCCAATCATGCCATTTTAAGCTTAAGCTTCAATTATGCTCTATGACCTAAAGAAACCCCAGATTCCTACTTGGGCATTTGAGCCTATAATGATTTGGCCTCAGCCTACTCTTCAGCCTCCGGTCTGCTTCTTGCTCTACGGAAGTTATAATCACACGATCAAAAATGCTTTGGATTTCATAAAAATATAGTAGACTCTCCTCTCTTATATGTAAATGACATTTTTCCTAAGTAGTGATTTCACTCCACTTCATGACACTTCATTTCACGTTTGTTTCCAAACCCAACTTTGGTTGTATCCACTCCAGAAAATCTTCCCTTATGGCAAAGTAAGTGGATGTGAAGTGAGGGATGGAAAACAGGGCTTTGGATTTAGGTAGATATGCTAAGGGAATATTGGAACTGCCACTTGCAAGCTATGAAAATAAGATATTTACTTCTCAGGTCGTTATGTTTATGATCAGATGAGGATAATTATGCCTACAGTTTTCAGTGAGGACTCAATGAGTGTTGCATATGAAGCAATTTGTAGAGAAGCTGGGATATAACATTTTATAGTTGATGCTAATAATTTATTTTCGTTGTTATTTAGATGATCTCTTATATGTCCTGACAGCATATTGTGATATTAAACAAAACAAAATGTCAACCAACCTAATGGTTGGTTGCAAACAACGGTGCCAAATAAGTGTTCATATACAAAATATATTTTTAAAAAACTCGTACAACTCAACACCAAATAAATAGTCCAATTAAAAAAATTGGCAGAGGACCTGAACAGACACTTCTCCCAAGAGGACATATAAATGGCCAAAAAATATATGAAAAGATATTCAGCTTCAGTAGGTATTAGGGAAATGCACATCAAAAGTACAATGAGATACCACTTCACACCTGTTAGAACGGCTACTATCAACAAGACAGGTAATAACAAGTGTTGGGCAGGTGATGGAGAAAAAGGAACCTTCATTTACTGCTGGTAGGAATGTAAACTGGTACTGCCACTGTGGAAAACAGTATAGCATTTCATCAAAAAATTGAGAATAGAATTATCATATGACCCAGCAATTCCTCTTCTGGGTGTCTATCCCAAACTTGAAAACATTTATTTGTAAAGATATATAGACCCTTATTAGTGTACATAGCATCATTCATGGTGGCCAAGACATGGGAGACAACCAAAGTGTCCTGGTGACTCAACCATAAAAAGGATGATATGCTGCCATTTGTGACAATATGGATGGACCTTGAGAGTACGCTAAGCAAAATAAGCCAGTTCAAAAAAGCTAAGAACCATATGATTTCACTTATATGTGGGATGTAAAACTGAAATTCACAGACACAGACAATGGTCTATGGTACTTACTAGAGGGTAAAGGTTAGAGGGGTACTAAAAGTAAAGAGGGCAAAATATATGATTATGAAAGATGATCTGACTTTGGGTGGTGAGCATACAGTGCTATATAAGGATCATGTATCATAGAAATTTCACCTGAAGCCTGTATGAATTAATTAGCCAATGTCACCCCAATATATTTAATTTAAAAAATACAAGTAAAGCAAAATAAAATAACATGGTCCCTAACCTCATCAAGTAATGGAGAAGCAAGTAATTAAAGATATAGGTAGAAAAAGGAGATACTATAAAATAAGTGGGTCACCAAAGTCGCTTTCCATCTGGAAGCTAATGAAAGTGTACATATAGCTATTACCTTATATAAAAATAAAAGCAAAGTTTTAATAAGAAATTAAAAATAAAACACATGAGATTATAAATAGATGTTTGCCTACCCATGTTTCCCTTTGAACTTTAAGATCCTGAGATACATACTCTGGTACCGTGCAGACTGGAATATAGTTACAGCCCCTGTTAAGTCTTCTCTATTCTCTAAGCAGCAAGTAAACATTTCTTTTTTTCTTTCTGACTACAAACCTGTATTCAGATAAAGCTCATCACTTCTCAACTTATTAGCTGTGTAGGTGTTAGAAATTCTCCATTAGTGTCAAGAAAATAAAGCCAAATTGCAAAGCAATTAGCGAATTGTATTTGCGTACATTTTCCCCTTCTGGCTCATTTTAAAGACAGACTAAATAGCTTATCCAGTTTGTCTTTGAAGGTTTTTTTTTTAATGCACATATTGTATCTCTGGTATAAATATAAAAATAATATCTTCTCAATTTTTTTAAATGTGAATTCAATAAAATTATAATGTGTTTATGAATTTTTAAACATATAATAAATGTTTTTAGGACAAACTCTGGCTAGTCTAAAATGTTAAAAAGGAGTTTTCGTTACTAAAACCCTCAAACTTTTAAAAATCTTTCTATAAAACATTGCTAAGTATAGATTATATGGTATAATAGAGAACTAAAATTCACATATTGATAACGTTTTAAGCCACAGAATAATGTACTAGTAGACTTAGAGACTGAAAGGCAAGCCTCCAGTATTTTCTTAACAAAATTTCCAGTATACAGTAATTGATAGTAGTAAAAGAATATGAAACCAATTTCTGATTATTATAAAAATAGAAGTATTCCATTTTAATTTATTGGCTCTTAAAAGTAGCTTATTTAGCCCAGCCTGCGGTTGAGCATTAGCCTATGAACCAGGAGGTCACAGTTTGTTTCCAAATCAGGGCACATGCCCAGCTTGCAGGCTCGATCTCCAGTGTGGGCTGTGTAGGAGGCAGCTGAACAATGATTCTCTCTCATCATTGATGTTTCTATCTTTCTCTCTCTTCCTCCCCTTCCTCTCTGAAATATATATATATATATATATATATATATATATATATATATATATATATATATATTAGCTTATTTGTGTACATATGTCTCTTATTTATCCCCCTTTTGGGTAGGATTTTGAAATGGTGGTTGGGATGAGAAGCTATCTTCCCAGGAGCAGAATAAATCTCTCTTCTTACCAGTAAGTATCAACTATACAGTTATTCATCCCTCATTGCCCTTTATGCGAAGGGAAACCTTTTTACAAATTTTTTTCCTATTGTTCATTATTTGGTTTGAATGGATTATTATCCAGGTTATTGATTGGTTTTTAAGTGTTATTGTTACAGGAAAGAGAAGGACACATTTTGGGGCAGGAAACAAAAGGCTGTGAGCTGGAAAGAGACATAGTCTGAAAAATATGGGAGGACGAAGGGGCACATGAGTATCAGAATTTCTCTAGCAGATACATGGTATCAGAAAAAGGATTCTGTTAAAACAAAACTGGCAATAAAGAAAGTATATCTAATGCAGAAAAGGCCTTTTATTTTCTTGTTGAAATACTTGTTAACGTTCTTCCAAGTCACTCAAAGCTCAGGCTCTCATTAGTCAGAATGGTGTGCCAAGATCACCATCAGCCCTCATCAACCTATCTGGCCAATGCCATGAGAATGTGCTCTGTGAGCACCTGCTCTAAATGATGCTCCTTTATAGCTTATTCTTCAGAAATTATAAGACCAAATTCACCTCTAAGTATCTGGTGGTTTAAGAGAGAAGAGATGCTGTCCCTTGCACTTGGAGTTCAAGAGATGCTGCACCTTATATTTCCAAGCTTCTGCAACTGAGATATTTAGGAGTAGGTACTCCTGACACATCTCTGCTCAGCCACAAATCACCATTATAAAAATTCACATGTTTTAAATATTTAACTACGCACAAAGGATTGTAACAATAGTTCATGCAAAACTGCAACACAATGGGGTGTATTCTATACTTTTCCTTATAGGATATAAGCATTGGTTGGATTGTATATTAAACAAAAAAATTTAAATTTCTTAATTTTAAGAGACTGAAATGCTTACATGGGAGATTTAAGAGAAAGACCTAACATACTGAGGTCAGGCAGATTTATGTTTTGTTCATGCCAGTTGGACTGTCTCGAGTAGAAATGGAAACAGTTAAAATGGAGACAGATATTTCAAAGGGAATCTTATAGCAATAGAGTACACCTTTCTGCTTTCTGACCTAAATCTCTGCACTTGAGCGCAGGGAGTATATACTGTAATCTTTTTGCAGGGCAATGCCCTGACCTGCCTGCCTCTCTCCCTGACAAATGTCCCTTCTCTTTTCAAACTTGAGAAGCAAAAGTGCGACAACAATTGTGAAACTATTCAGAGGAAGAATGCCAGCTTTGCCAGCTTGACTTCTCTCACTCAAAAAGACCAGAGGTAATCAGCAGATGAAATGAAAATTGAGGAAGCTCTTGGCACCAAAGGAATCATACCTAGGTGTGCTGCCATTGCTCACTCACTTTCTCTATTTACTACCCCAATTTGTTGACCATAAACCACTCCTTTGAAAACAACTTTTAGATGGCCTGCCAGGTGACCTAGTTACTTGGGCTGGATGTGTGATACTGAAAGTTTCCTTGGTACTGACAAGTGACTGGACAATTCAGTTCTACAGAAAAATTAACCCCCCCCCCCATTGGACTACAGGGTAACTGAATTGAGCAAATAAATGATTAGTTTTAATAAAGATAGAGAACATCCTATTGTTTCCAATTATAAAAGTTTTTTTTTTAACCAGGACACCCAATGTTAATATTTTAGTAAATGATGATTTATATAACTGTTTTTAAAAGTGATGTTAAAAAGGGATCATAGAAAATATTACTAAAAATTATACACAAGCTTAATCAAGATGGTAGACTGATAATTCAGCTTTACTTCCTCTTCTTACTAAACCTCCTTTATAAGTAGTTATCAAAGAAATAACTACAGGATCGCAAGAAATCAGTGGGCCACAATATTTGAGAAAATCTGGAATATTTTAAGCAGATGGTTTGATATTAACAGATAAATTCACAAACCAAAGCACCAGAGGGAAGGACAATCTTTATTGTAGAAGCCCTGGAGACAATGAAATATGAGCTAGTTGCACAAAGGACAGGCGGGGGACACAGGGCAATTACGAGTATAATTAATTAAAGGACTTTATCAGGAAGAAGTGGGCCAGTTAGGATTTCCCCCTTCTATCATCCTTTCTCCTCCCCTCTAATACACAAGGGCAGTTTCTCAGCCCGAGGTAAAAATAAATGAATTGTTCTCCATAGAACAGGGATGGAACCATATAGACTCAACAAATTTGAAAAGAGATTATTCAGTATGTTCTCTAACCACAAAGGGATTAAACTAGAATTTATTTTATTAAAATTTATTTAAAAGAAAGATAACTAGGGAATTACAAAGTTCGAAGTATTAAGCAAGATACTTCCAACTATTCCAGGGTCAAAATTGTACTCAAGATGAAAACTAGAAAGTATTTTAAATGGAAAGTTAATGAAGCTATAAAATGTTCAAAAATGTGGAATAGAACTATAACACTGTTTCAAGATAAATTTATAGGCATAAGTTTACTTATTAGGAAGAAAGGAAGACTGAAAAACAATGGATTGTTTATGACAAAATTGGAGAAAAGTAAAATAAATGCAAAAATGTTCAAGAAAATAAATATCAAAAGTAAGTGAATAAATTAATTATATACAATTAATAATATAAACAAAATTAAAGTTTATTTTTTGAAAATACCAATAAAATTGATAAGACACTAGAAAAATTTATTTAAATGTTGCATAAAATAAACCCAATATCAAATGATAGTATAGCATGGAAACCTTTATGATAATAATTTTATAGTTTGAATAATTCGAGACTGAGAGAAAAAACAAATATAAATATTATTTCTTTAGTACTTATTAAAAATGTTTTTTTCAGTCTTATCCAACCTTATGCAAAATATAGAAAAGAAAAGGAGTGATTCTTAAATGTTTTTATGAGGCTAACATAATTTTAATTCCAAATATTTGATAAGTATATTTCAGAAAAAAAGTTATTTTATTGGCCTTTCTCAAGAGCTTAGATACAAAAATGTAGCTATACCTTAAAAGTAATGCATTGTGGTAATTAATAAAATTCACCGCATTCAGAGGAAATGTGGCAACATAATTAGATAATTTTCATAAACATGCAAAAGATAAGAATTGACATTTCAACAATATTTCATAACTGGTTGTTGTTTTTTAAAATGCTTAGAAAAATAGAATGAGGAAGAACCAAGATGGCAGCTTAGGTAAAACACCTATCTTGCCGTCATACTCAACAATTTTAATACTACAACTTAACGAAAGAACAAACACCTTCCAGAATCACCAGAAAGCTCGCTGAGTGAAAATTCCACAAATAAAAGTGAAGATAAGACACTGTGACTCGGAGGAGCGGCAGCGGACAGCGTTGAAAGATTCGAGCGGAGAGAGGTTTGGAGCGCGCGCCAGTGGAGAGGGCGGGCGGCTGAAAACCAGCCAGTTTTCTCGAATGGGGAGACAAAGATGTCCCACTGGGCTGATTCTCCAGCTCTGGGCGAAGTCCAGGGAACCCACTATCATACAGGGTGAAAACTGGACAGTGGGAGGGCACGCCGAAACTCGGGCGCTGCAGGGGTCTCCCGGCTTGTGGAGAAGGCAGCTTGCTCTAACAGCTCAGCTGCGTGACCACGCAGAGAGCACTCTGCAACTTGCTCTCTCATTCGGAAAATCTTCAGTCAGCTTTGTTTTATGACCCTGGGTGAGACATTGGGCGTGCAGACTCATTTGGGGAGAATCTGAATTCCCCGTCAGCCAGTGAAGCTCGACAGCGGCTCTCTCTCAGAGGTGCTGGCAGCCATTGCCCCTGGCACAGAGTCCGTGGGGCCACACAGGGCGGAGCTAATGCTGTCTGCTTGGCCTGGAGACTCTGCCTTACCAACCTGAGCACAGCTGAACTTCACAGACAATTGGCCTGGAAGTCAACCCCTCCAAGTGCTAACAACGATTAACCTGAGCTTAAGTTCAGCAAGACTGTGCAACCCATATCCACCTCAGATAACTGGGGAGGTTGAGCCACTGTCCCTAGTAGGAAGTCTACCACACAAAGCTAATTGACCAACTCAGGGAAGCAGCCACCATGCAGAGACATGGAAAGAAATCAGATGTAAAAGAAATGGAGGGAAAAAAAATGACTGGACATGGATTCAAAACCACGGTTATAGGGCTTTGCAAGAGGCTCCAACAAAAGGTCGAAGCCTATAAGGAAATAAGCGAGACAGCAAAGGAAATGAATGAGTCCTACAAGGAAATGAATGAGACCCTCAAGGATATGAACGAGACCTGCAAGGAAATGATCAAGACCAACGTGGAAATGAAGGAGACCCTCAAGGATATGATGGAGACTCTCAAGGATATGAAAAAGGACCAACCAGAAATTAAGCATACACTGACTAAAATAAAAAATATTATACAAAGACCTAAAAGTGCCCTGGAGCACCCCAAGAACCAAGTTAAAGATTTGAAATTCAAAGAGGTAAAATCCACTCAGCTGAAAAAGCAAGAAACCAAAAGAATCCAAAAAATTGAAGATAGTGTAAGGGGCCTCTGGGACAACCTCAAGCATACCAACATCCGAATTATAGGGTTTCCAGAAAAAGAGAGAGAGCAAGACAATGAAAACCTATTTGAAGAAATAGTGACCGAAAACTTCCCACAACTGGTGAAAGATATTGACTTAGGAGTCCAAGAAGCGCACCGAACCCCAATATATAGGAACCCTAAGAGGACCACACCAAGGCACATCATAATTAAAATGCCAAGAGCAAAAGACAAAGAGAGAATATTAAAAGCAGCAAGAGAAAAACAGTTGGTTACCTATAAGGGAGCACCCATATGATTGTCAGCGGATTTCTCAACAGAAACGATGCAGGCCAGACGGGAGTGGCAAGAAATATTCAAAGTGATGAACAGCAAGAATCTACAACCAAGATTATTCTATCCAGCAAAGCTATCATTCAGAATTGAAGGCCAGATAAGGTGCTTCATAGATAACAAGAAGCTAAAGGAGTTCATCACCACCAGACCAATATTATATGAAATGCTGAAAGATATTCTTTAAGAAGAGGAAGAAGAAAAAGTGTAAATTAGGAACAACAAATACACATCTATCAACAAATGAATCTAAAAATCAAGTGAATTAATAAGCTAATGAACAGGATAAACTGGTGAATGTAACAGAATCCCCAACATAGAGAGGGAATGAACTGACAGCTCTTGGGGAGAAGGGGTGTGGGAAGTGCAGAAAGAGACTGGACAAAATCATGCAACTATGGGAGAGGACAGTGGAGGGGTCTGAGGGTGGAGGGTGGGATGTGTACCAGGTGGAGGGGAACTATAGGGGGAAAAAAAGGGAACAATGTAATTAATAAACTGAACAATAAAGATGAAAAAAATAAAAAATAAAAAATAAATAAAATGCCAAAAAAATAAAAAATAAAACATTTTTTATAAGTCTCTAGATCCACTCTGTTCATCAATTTATTTTGTTACTTAGATTCCACTTATGAACACAATCATGGATCATCTGATACTTGTTTTTCTCTTACTGACTTATTTCACTGAGCATGATACTCTCCAGTCCCCTCTATGCCATCTCAAAGGGTAAGAGCTTCTTTTTACTGCTGAATAGTATTCCATGGTATAAATATATAACAGCTTTTTTTATCCCTTTATCTACTGATTGGCATTTGGGCTGTTTCCAGATCTTAGCTTTTATTAATTTGCTGCTTTGAATATGGGGATGAATCCAGAGACATGGAGCATGGAACAGAGTGCGGAATCTCATAGCGAAGATGGGGGAGGATGGGTTTATGGAAGTTAATCACCAAAGACCTCATATACATATAGGCATAACCAATGGAAACAGGCAATAAGGTGGTGAAGACCTGAGGTTGCGGGTAGGGGCAGGCTGGAGGAGGTCAATGGGTGAAAAAGGGAGCATATCTAAAAGAAAAGTTATGGGATATGGTGAAACAGAAACAATGAATCCTAAGCAATCTGCATAATAATCATATTTGGTATATCTAAGAAAAAGTATATACTTTATAATAAATTAGCAAAAATAAGTAAACCATTTTTCTGGGTTCTGTAAGCTACTCTAGCAAATTATTATAACTGAGAAGGGTCTTGTAGAAACCTACAAATTGTAGCCAAATAGGAAGGAAGTGTGGGTAATCTGGGGACCCACTACTTGGCAATTGGTATCTGAAGGGGAGGGAAGTCTTTGGTCTGAGCTAACTCTTGTTAGTGTCAGAATTGCCTCATGTCTAGACTGCTAGGAGTGCTTTTGGTTCACTCCCAGCCTCTTCTAATCCCACCTTCAAATTACTCTGACATGTTTTCTATAATTCAGCTTTTCATAAATGATATTACTACTTAGAAATCTAGGTAGATACCCATTGTAATTCAGTTTCTCATCACATGTAAGTTTTTAATAAAACCGCTGTATTAAGATATTAAGATTGCTCACATGAGTCTTTTTCCTTTAAAATTAAGAGAAAAAAATTATCACATTCGACTGATTTTAGCTTTTTTGATCGGCATGTAATGAAGCATGTAGAAACACAGGTGAGAGGCAAGAAGGAATCCAGATTCACTCTTACTAGTAGTTCCTGCTGATAGCACTTGCTGGAACCCAGCAGCACCATTGCTCATGGGCCTGTGGTGCGTGGCTTTACTTTATCATTAACTAACCTGCTCTGATTGGCTTCTGTTTTTAAAGTGATAAAACGTCCTGACAGATAATAATAACTGATAAAGAAATTGAAGTGAGGGAACTCAAGGTAGGAGCCTGAAATAGTTCCCAAGACAAGCACGAGGGTAGCAGTGAGGGCTGGGGAAAAGATGGCGAAATGTAAAAGATATAGCAAAGGTGGACCCAGGTGACAAATGGAGAGAGGTCCAGCACGTCTGGCTTGTTCCTGAGGATATGAAAATTGGAGAGAGTTTAAAGGTGAATAAATTTTCCCCATTTATAGAGTCTGATTGGAACTCAGGCTCACTTTTGATCTTCACCCTAGTCAAGGAGAGCTGGGAAATTTGAATGAGTCATTTTGGACTTTAGATACTCAGTTTACTTGTCCCTCAAAATGTCTGAACCATAGGATACCTGATGCCTGGGTATAGTCTTAATATTGGTATAATATTTGCTCTGTAACTCTGCAATGAATTCATGGAGTCCTTTTTGCTTGTTTGTTAATCCTCACCCAAGGATATTTTTCCCATTGATTTTTTTCGAGAGTGTGGAAGGAAGGGGAGAGACACACAGAGAGAAACATCTATGTCAGAGAGACAATTCAATTGGCTGCTTCCCGCATGTGTCCCTACTAAGACAGGAGTTGAGCCTACAACCAGGGCATGTGCCCTTGATCTAAATCGAACCTGCAACCGGACCCTGCAGTCCACAGACCAACTGCTCTATTGTTTGAGCTAAACTGGCTAAGCCTATGGGGCCCTTTTTAGGTATTTTTTTGTCTTTATCTTGGTGCCTCATACAGTGTCTCACATCATTTAAATAATCATGACTGATGTGTTGTGATACTTTTATGCAAGCAATTGTGTGTGTGTGTGTGTGTTGGGGGGATGGAAAAAAGACCTTTGACAAATGCATTGTGTTTGTTTCTTCTGTTTTATAAAATCTTTAACCATCCTTACATAGAGTATGGAGGCAATCCCTACAGGGACCATATATCTTTCATGTAGAAGAGACTAAGATAATTCCTAGTAGAGGTTAAGAACTTTATTCCAAAATGTTGCTGTTAGGCTTATTCAATTGGAGGCCTTAACTTTTGGCAAGAATCAGGCTTTCTTCCCGAGATATTATCCATATTTTTTTTTTACAAACAAACACCAGAATTGCAGTGCAAGATAGCAAAAACACATTTTAAAAAATAAACTGAAACTGTTGAGTGGACTCCATTATATTTTATAATCTCAATACCCTTTGATACAAAGACACATTTCAATGTTCCCTGATGGGAAATATTTTGTAGGGAAAGAAACCAGAGCAACTTGTACATTCACTGTTCAGGGGTCCTGGACCATGTTGTTTGACACTACTGATTTCTTCTAATTTTTAACTCTAATTTGCTTATAGCAGAGAGAAACTAATCAGCAATTGGGAGGAAGAATTAATTATTGATTACATTATTTAATTCAGATTGTCATAATAAAATACCACAGACTGGGTGACTCAAACAATAGAAATTTATTTTCTCACTAGAGGCCTGATGAATAAAATTTGTACACTGGGGGTATGTGTTCCTCAGTCCAGCCTGCACCCTCTCCAATATAGGACCACTCAGGGGATGTCTGGCTGCTGTCTTAGGCCCAATCCCACAGATTGAGCCTAATCCAGCAATTGGACATCCCTCTCACAATCCAGGACTGCTGGCTTCCAACCACTTGCCTGTCAGCCTGCCTGATTGCCCTTACCCACTTCTGCCTGCCAGCCTGATTGCCTCCTAACCACACCCCTGCCATCCTGGTCACCCCCAACTGCCCTCCCTTGCCAGCCATCTTGTGGTGGCCATCTTATGATGACATGGGAGTGGCCTTCTTGTAACCACATGGGGGTGGCCATCTTGTGCAAGGGTGTGATGGTATATTTGCATATTACCTCTTTATTGTATAGGATGGTTTTGCAGGTTGGAAGTCCAAATCAAAGTACCTTCAGTGTTGGTTTCAGATGAGACCTTTCTTCTCATCTTCTTGGTGTCTTCATATGGTTTTTCTTCTGTGGGGTATAGGAAACAGAGAGTTGGTATCCTTTTTGTATAAGGGCGTTAATCCTATTGGTTCCACCTTTGTGGGATTATTTAACCTAATTCCCTCCTTAAGAACCTTATCTCCAAATATAGTCACCTTGTGGTTAGGGCTTCAACATACGTATTTGGATAAAAACACAGTTCAGACCATAATATTGATATTTAATCATTTCTTTTTAGAATCTAATCAACATTAGGCCAAGGACTTATATCTAGTTTTACACAAAGGTTTTCAATATATCTTTGGATATAATGCAGCAAATTTTTGAAAGTTACTAAATTTTGATAGTAAATTTTGTAAGCAATAATGTAAACTGCCTTTAACATTAATGAGAGCAACACATAATTAAAAAGAAACTTGCCACCAACATTTCTCACATAATGTATTAGCTAAGTTGAGTAGAAATAATTCTTTTGGCTTATGCAATGATCTGTATTAAGCAAGAAAAAGGTGCCTTAATATGTGCTTTCTTGATACTAGTGAGAATAAACAATGCATAACTTAATACTGAGAAATAACATTTAAAATATTTTAAATACCATATGCTTTTACTTACATGTAGAATCTAAAAAATATAAATAAACCTACAAAATTATATATATATATATACAGAGGCCAGACTGATGGTTGACATAAAGGAGGGGGTTTGGGAGGAATGATGAAAGAGGTAAGGGATTAAGAAGTACAAACCGGTAGTTACAAAATAGCCATGGGGATGAAAAGAACAGCAAAGAGAATATAGTCAATAATATCGTGATAATTATGTATGGTGCCAGGTGGGTACTGGAAATAGCAGAACAACATTTTGTAAAGAATATTATTGTCTAACCACTATGCTGTACACCTGAAACTAATCCAAAATAATATTGAATGTAAACTGGGATCGAAAATTAAAATTAAAAAAAAAAACCTTCCAGGTTAGGATAGGACTGCAAAGCAAGAATTAGTACAGCACTACTGTGTTCAACACATCAACTTCCCAAGCATTTTCTTTTCATGACCTTTCATATTGTCACTCCAGTTTAGCTATAAATGTCAACTCAATGCTGATGATTCTCATATTCTCTTTTTGTTTATTTATTAACTGTTCACTACAATAGAATCTAATCAACATTAGGCCAAGGACTTATATCTAGTTTGTTTATTACTATAATTCTAAAAATAAAGAATAGTACCTGGCAAATAATAAACACTTAATAAATATTTTAGAATGAATTATTTTCTTATTTTTTTATTTTATGAGCATTTGAGAAATTCTTATGCTATTAGTAATTCTTCCAAATTTCAGGGGAAACAAGACATCTAAGATAACTATTTTTCACAAGAGATAATTTTCTTTAAAAATGTACCCATAATTCCTAAGAGCTCTCTCTGCTTTCTTTCTTAAAGTAACCTCTTCTTCACACATTCCATGAAAATCTACACTGACTTGCATAAAGTATCTGTTGAAATGAAACAGTCCAGAGTATAAGTTGTAACTGAGTCACATATTAACTGTTGGATTTTATAAATCTTGTAACATCTGTGAACCTCAGTCTTGTAATCATAAATAATTTTATCTTAGAAATACAGTATAAAAATTAGATATAGTATATGTAAGGTAAGATCATAGAATCTGGACATAGGTCAGGATCTCAAAAAGAAAAGAAAAAACATTATTCTAATTAAATTTATCATTATTAGAAATAGTTAAATGCTCTTGATAAGACCAAAATTTAGCTGTTTTTGTTAATTCTCTACAAAGTTCAAAGCATTTTGTTAGCTCTGTCATGTTTCTTACTTTTGCTTCTGGAAAGCAGCTATGTAGGGACAGACTACTTAAACCCAATCTGTTTTGATGGCAGGCATGTCTCGGAGGGGCTTGTTTTCCTCTCCTCTTTAAGTATAGGCAATCTCCTATTTACAGTTTCAGGTAGGAAAGCCATAAACATTCAGTGAAAACTAGACTTCAAAGTTTGATCTTTTCCCGGGCTAGAGATGTGCAGTAGATACTATCTTCTGCATATCTCTGCAGCAGCTCCTGGTCAGACCCACAGTCGGACCCACCATCATGAGGGTAAACAAAGGATATGCTAGTGTGTACTGTGTTGCCAGAGATATTTTGAATATTGTGTTTTGAGCATGTTTAAGGTAGGCCAGACTAAATTTTGATGTTTGGTAGATTAGGTTGATGAAATGTATTCTCTATGACATTGTCAATTTACAGTGGATTTATGTGGAGGTAACATCATCATAAGACAAAGAGCATCTGTATAGGGCATGAGGGGTCTCAGAGAAACTGGTAATGTTTATCAGGATTCCTCCTTCATACTGAGCCTGCATTTCTGTTTTATTCCTTTTAGCCCCTACAATGGCTGGAAGCTCCCTGCTCTGCTCCTCCGCCTGCAGACCTCCCTCCACTGGTGAGTTAGCAAATGTCTCCGAGGGGAGAGTGATGCTGATGACTGGGCTTACATCTGAACATCCCATTTATTTGACTAGGATCCCTTAATTCCTGTCTGCTTTGGTTTTTTCTCCACTGCCTTTAAACACATTTTGTAAAATAATGTGTTCCCTAGCTCTTCTTGTTTGTTCAGGGGAAAGATTGGTCTTTGCAAATGGTTCACCATTTGCTTTTCAAAATCAACAGATATTTTTTAAAAAGATATTACATCACATTTCAGATTCATAAATTGGTGAGTTTCACAAAACATACCCTGAACCCAATGATCAAAGATTATGCAGGTTAACTTCTGAGTAATGATTTTTACTAACTGTAATCAGTGTTAAAATCTTCTCTATCTTCTTACTATCATTGACTTTAATTTCTAATTTTTAAAAATACTTCATATTCCACGTAGGTCTTTTTAAAAGATTGGTAGCATTTCACAAACCACTCAAGGATGATATGGGATAATATAGGGTGTCTCAAAAATGTACATACTGAATGATGATAAAGTCAGTGTTTATTAAACTACAGATCATTTGCAAAATTTAAAAGAACCTTCAGAAATAGTCATTCTTTTTTTTTTTCAATTGGATGACCATTCTGGTCCAGGTACTTGCTGATAATGTGAAACAATTGAATCACAATTAAGTATTTGAGCACCCCCAATTTGTTGACTGTTGCCTGTTTTGTACCACAAATTTATCTTTTATGTTTCCCCATAAAAAAAAGTCTGGTGGATAAGTTTTATTGGTTCAAAGTTTAGTCTCGCTTCTCCCATTATTTCAAATCAGTTCAACCTGAAAAAAAGAGTAAAAATTAAATGTGTTATCAGCTGTTAAAGCGTGTACACATTTTTAGGGACCTCAAAAATGTATATGCACTTTGAATAATTATAAAGGCAATGTTCGTACTTCAACTGCATTTTTTAAATGCTCAGTGGCATTTTAGGATGAATTACCTTTGTTTGAAGCTTCAAATGAGCTATCAGCTGTTAAAGTGTGTATATGTGTTCTGGGCACACCCTGTATGACCAAATGGCCTCTGATGGCTGCTATAGACATAGAAGAGCTATTTCTCCTTAAAGGCTGGGATGGAAATGCATCTCGTGTACAAACAAGTTTCAGAGCAGATTTGACTGCACTACTTTGTTTACTTAACGTGGCTGGCAGGCTGGGAGGGCCTCGGTGTCAGACTATATTAGCATGCACGTACATGTAAAATTAATCACCAGGCCTAGGAACTTGCAGTGTAGTCCCCTTAGAGCCTGGGGTTAAACATCTGTTTGGAATGATGTCTCCTAAAAAGCTTTATGTAATGGCCAGAGGAGCTTAGAGTAGGCACTTAGTGTGGAAGAAAGGGCAAGGCAGACACTTGAGGGGAAATGGTGGGTTTCAGTGGACTGACAGCCTCACCATCATAACAAAGGTTACAACCTTGGACTTAAAAAGCTTTTAAAGCATCTCGCATCTGTGATGCCCGACTGCCTTTAGCATTAAGCACTTAGGTCCAGGATACTCTGAGGATATATCTTTTATTCAGAGATTCTTTAGTGGAGAGGAAAGTGTTTAGATCTTCTTTGTGAAATATCATCCCACAAATCAGAACATATTTGTTGTATTGAGCTAAACCAGTGGTCGGAAAACTCATTAGTCAACAGAGCCAAATATCAACAGTACAACGATTGAAATTTCTTTTGAGAGCCAAATTTTTTAAACTTAAACTTCTCCTAAGGCCACTTCTTCAAAATAGACTCTCCCAGGTCATGGTATTTTGTGGAAGAGCCACACTCAAGGGGCCAAAGAGCTGCATGTGGCTTGTGAGTCGGAGTTTGCTGACCTCTGGGCTAAACTATTTGGTTTCTGTATGTTTTGTCACTCTAAAGTTGAATCTGTGAGATTTAGGTGCATCTTGAGGTGATGTAAACCTTAGCAAGTTTCCCACCTAATAGTTGACAAAGATTGTAATGTGTTGAAGTCACTGTGATATAATTGAAAAAGATGAGCTTTGAGTTCAGTTATGGGCTCTACTACTTATTTCTTTGTGACTGAACCTGCCCTTCTGTCCATGAACCAGCCACACTATGCCATCTCCTTAGGGATATCATCTATAAATCTGTAGTTGGGATTATATGGATTTATCATGTTCTATTTGGAATGTGTTCCATAAACATAGTTACTCTGAAACCAGTATAAAATCAATCTTATTTGGTTGCTGCCATACTAATAACCTTAAAGAAATGGAGTTCTGTCCTGAAAGCTTACAAATATACAGGTAATTAATAGTGGGAGAGGGAACATTTAACAGTGGCAGAATAACTCCTTCCACTTAGCTGCTTGAATGCTGCTTGGAAAATATAGCAAAATGATAATAAACTCATCTTATGACAGTTTGTTTAGAATAGTGAAGAAGATTTAGAGACATGCATTGGACAGATTTCCCAGGGTGAGCAGATGAATCACCATTATGAGTCATTTGGAAATGAATAATAGTCATCTGTCAATGAGTTGAATAGCACAATTTCTTGTTCAATGCAATATTTGCATTGAGTATTTGAAGGTGCTTTATTAGTAAAATAAGAAAAAATGTTTTTTTACACATGTTTTCTTAAATTGTTCCTTTTTAAAATAATGGACTTAAAAAAAACTTAAATGCTCTCAATTTTTATACAATTCTGACAGAATCTTGCTCTTGGAAATAAATGGAATTGAAGTCATAAGCGTTGGATTTTAACAATATTCTGCTCCTGTCACCAGTGACCTTGGGCATGTTAATTAACCTCCCAGAATATTTGCTGCCTCACCTTTAAAATGAGAATTATAAAAGAGATTAACTTCCTCAAATAACTTCTTGTTTAAAGAGTAGATGAGAGACTGTACAATACTTAGATTATTTGCTCATTTGGTGGTAAATTAGCCAATTGGAATTTGAGGAGCATTACAGTTAGGTACTGTTGTAGATGTCAGGGCTGAAGCTTAACACTGTTGCTTTCTACCTCTGCTAAGGAGAATAATGGCCCCCCAAAGGTGTTCAGTTTCTAATCCCACAGCCTGTGAATATGTTACTTTCCATAAAACTTTGCAGATGGGATTAAATTATGGCCTTGAGATAAAATTTTCCATCCAGGTGGATCAGTGTAATCAAAATGGTCCTTAAAAGTGAGACAAGAGAATGTCAGAGTGATACAATTTGAGCGCAATTTGACCCGCCATTTCATTTGCAGCTTTAGAGATTAAAGAAAGACCACAAGCCAAAAAAAAAGAAAAAAAAGGCAGCTTCTAGAAACTCAAAGATGCAAAAAATTAGAATTTAAAGTAAATTTTCCATAAAGGAACATGACCAGTTATCTCCTTAATATTAGTCCAGGAAGGCTATGTCACATATTCAGGAGAGAGTGAACTGCTGGAATGAATATATCATGAGGCAGAGCCCAATGACATTCTATATCCTTTTTGAAAGTCCAGCAGACCCAAAGCTCTGTGAAATACTAGTACATCAATGATGGGAGCAAAAGCACATTTGAACAGTGCTTAGTGACAGCACTTATTGACCTGGGTGATGATGAAATAAGATTCCAGATATTTCAAAGGTAAAGTTAACAAGGTATTCCGATATGTAGGTCAGAGAATAATCAAAGATGATAGCAACTTTTCTGACCTAAACAAATTTTAGGAAGGAGATGCTATCTTCTGCATTGGGAAATGAAGCAGGATGGTCAGGTTGAATTTGCGATGTTATAGATTCACCCAAATGATGTTAAGTAGTTGGATATATAAATCTGAAATTCCAGAGACAAGTCCACAAAGAAGGATATCCCACTGATGATATTAAAAGCCATGAACCTTTATGAAATCATAAAGACATTGAGTGTAGCTAGCAAAGAGTAGAGTCCCCAAACATACATAGATCTAGGATTCTTGAAGCTTTTTACCTCTTAGGTTCCTGGATATATAAGTGGGAGAGATACGAGTGACTGACAAATTTCCTGTATTGAATTGGCCCGTGGAATAAGGACTAATATAAAGGAAGGACTAAAGAGAAGTCTCTCTGAAGGTATCCTTGTTCCAAAACCAGTTAATCAAAAGAAAAATCACATGTCTATACATTTTCTTTTGTTTGTGCCAGTCAACACTGTTAAATTCTAGGCTGAATTTATTTTTGGTGTAATAAATACATCTATAATGATATTTAGATTGTGTGTGTGTGTGTGTGTGTGTGTGTATGAATGGGGTGGGAGTGTCACACATTTTATAACTATGATCAAAACTTGACAGATGCAAAAATTATAACTTACAACTGCAAACTACTTAATGTTTGAGGTTAGCCAGTAAAAGAGACTTTGTAAAATACAGTGAGTTATCCTCAGCTTAACCAAATAGACATTCCTATTGCAGAAATGATCTTGGGCATTGTCAAAAATAAGTATAAAATGTATAGTACTTGGTATTTAGATTTTAATAGAGAAGTTTCATTCTATCTCTATTTCAATAAACAGAAAATAAGACAAGTGGTTTCTTATCTCTGTAAGGTACCGTTTCTTTGCTATCCCTCTGAGATCAATTCTTTCTAGAGGCACCACATTTTAGCCCACAGATATCTTGATTATCTCACCAAACCTCGGAATGTCATGCTGGTCTACCACAGCAGTGACTTCATTCTTGCAGGACATGCAGAGAAAGAAAAAAGCAAGCAGCAAAAAGAAGCATAGATGTTTTTGTAAGATGCATACATTTTTTAACATAAGGGGTTAATCCCAGGCAGCCAAGAATAATACTTAATATAGATACATGTTTGAGAGCTGGCTAGCTAGATTGATTCGTATATTAAGCATAGCTTAGTAATAGATATACTGTAAATATTGATGCAGATAAAGATATATGCAGGTACAATATTTGTTGCTATACATAAAAATACAATTAGGATATAATTCTTGATTTCAAAGTCACAGAACTCGGAACCCAGAGAAACGATATTTCCACTCATATTCAGAATAACATTATAGATGTATTTATTACACCAAAAATAAATTCAGCCTAGAATTTAACAGTGTTGACTGGCACAAACGAAAGAAAATGTATAGACATAAATATAACAGTTTTGAAACTTTAGAGACAAAGACATTATTTTATGAGCAGCCAGAATTGAAGAAGTGATATATTATTATGATAAATAATTGTGAATATCAATATTAAGCCCACAGTGAAAGAAAAATGTGGAGAAAGATAATTGAATTTAAATCAATCTAACTTGGCCAAATGATGTTTTATTTTAAAAGATGAAAGTGAATATATTTCAAATCTAGAGATTAAACTAATCTGTCATCTGGTAACCTCTACTGCAAAACCCAAAGCAAGAGACTATTATAGTTTATGGAAGAATGTGTTACAGAAAGATATTTAGCCTTAATTGTTAATATGATTTAGTTTTGTTAAGCAAAGTATATTGATAAAAATGAGACGATATAGTGTGACAACATATAAAATTTTTCTTCCAACCATAGTTAAATATGATATAAAAGAAAAACATAAGTTTTAGAAACTAAGAAGCAGTTTACTTAATCTTCATTAGTATGCATTAAAATATTTACCTTGCCCTAGCTGGTTTGGCTCAGTGGATAGAGCATCAGCCTGTGGACTAAAGGGTCCCAGGTCTGATTCTGGCCAAGGGCATATGCCTGGGTGGTGGGCTCAATCCCTCCCCACCATGGGGAATGTGCACGAGGCAGCCAATAAATGATTCTCTCTCATCATTGATGTTTGTATCTCTCTAGCTCTCTCCCTTCCTCTCTGAAATCAATATATATATATGTTTACCTCAAAAATAAGTGAATGAATATAACAAAATAATTATAAAACAATTTTTTATTTTTATTTATTTCAGAGAGAGAGAAAAAGAGAGAGAGATTTGTTGTTCTACTTATTTATGCATTCATTGGTTGCTTCTGGCTAGAGATTAAACCTGTAACATTGATGTAGCAGAATGACCCTCTAACCAATTGAGCTAACTTTCCAAGGCAAAATATATTTTTAAATGTTCATTAAAATATGAGAAAAAGATTTGATGATGCATTTGGAGCATATTTTAAGAACTATATAGTAAAAGAAAAGTTTAGGGGAGAAACTTTCTTACTAAAAATGTAAACAACTATTTTCATATTACAAATGTCCCACCAGCTTCAATATAATTATTCTAGTTTGAGAAAGTAGTTAATCTCACTAAATATCAAATACATTTAAAAAAGAAAATGACATTTAAAAGTAAGTTTCTAGTATTGCTGAGAATTATATATATAAACATATATTTATACATATGTATACACATACACAATGCATAAATACATGCCACACATATGTATGTATACACATTTGTACGTAGAGTTCTTCATATGCTCACATACATATTACACATACAAAAATAATATATACATAAAAGTTAAGTTAAATACAAATGTTCTTAGCTCTCCTATAGAAATATATGTATTACTGACTAGATTAAAAATTAGAAATTGTCTACAAGTAGAAGACAAGGCTAAAAACAAAATACAATTTAGACTTTACTTAGCTTATGTGGATTATAGAAACACATATATTTATAATTGTGGAATCAGATAATATATATAAAATAGGAAAAATAATAAAAGAATGTAAAATACTCTAAAGAGTGTAGAATATATAGAAAAAAACAAAAAACATTAACAATAGTGAATGTGTATATCAAACAATATAGCATTGAAATATCTTTAGAAAAATAGTAAGCAAAACAAATCAGATTATATTTAGATACAATTATAATTTCAAAGTCCACTTTCTAATTATTTAATTTACCTGGATTATTAGACTAATATATCAAGAAAATGCAATATGCAGAGAAAATGTAATAGCAAGAGCGAGTCTGGACTATTATAATGTATTAACCAGTTAACATAGGAAGGAGAAATATAGATAGATATAATAAAGTAAGTTGAGCTCATAAAACTGAAACCAAAAGCTTTAATTAGTGGATTGGGATCAATATTAAGAAACTTTATAGAGACATTCTCAGAACACTTTTCTCTGCCCTGTTCTATGCAACAGGTCAAATAATAAGTTGGAACATGGCATCCTATCAAGTTTAAAGAGCCGCATCAGTTGGATTATAGAATCAGATTCCAAAATCCATTAATTGATTCATTTACTTATTCAACAATAATTAACAATTACTATCTGATAGAATCATTTATACAAGTTGGCAACTCTATTTAAGATGAATTTTAATAGAATTCCTAATGTTATTACACTCAAAATCAAAAGGTCAAGTGTACAAACAAAGGACTTATAAAAACTGACTTAAAAGCCTATTTTAAAGAAATGTTTAGTGTTATAGTTAAAAATATACTAAATATTGACTAATAGCATGTAAAGGTTCCAAGAAATCTAACATGATCATAGGCTGCATTTAAAATCCAGTATAGATTGAAGTGGGAAAAAAATCAACTTTATGGGCCAAAGAATAAATAAGGTTCAAGAATAATCAAGAAACATAATAAAATACTGGAAAATTCACTAAAATAATTTTTGTCAGATGGCAATTTATTCCCTATAGAATGGTTACAAATTTTAAAGAAATAACCTTTTTATTCTATAAACTGTACAAAACATGTGTATGTTTATGTATATATAAATTAGTAGAAAAACAGCCAAAATAACACAGAAGAATGTGTTACTGACTAAACAAAATACAAAATATTAAAGTATTACTTAATGATTAAGTATTTAACAAAGAAAGACAAGTAAATTTTCTGCATCACAATCATGTAAAATAAATGTTTGTTTTCTCTCCCTATAATTTTTCCCTTATGATCTCCATGATCGTTCAGCAGTGTTTTTAGGGGCTTCTCTCCTTGTAGAGTTGGTGAAAGAGGACCAGGGATATAATTGTGAGCAACATTTAGAGAATCATCTTTTGGGTTTTAGTTTATCCTATTCATGGCTCACAGGCTCGTTGCCAAAACATTCATATTCCCCTTAAGGTCTGTGATTTTACTACTTCCTTACCAAGCTTGTGCAAGGATTTTTCAATGTTTCTCAAGGTCTCAGTTTTAATAATCTAGATAGACACTATGTCTATGTTCATCCTTATTAAAATGCCGTCACTTTTAGATGCCGTGTGTTGGTACAGAGAATGGGTCTGTCCCATTTAACAACGCTCCTCTAGTTCTTTGCCTCTTACTTAGGGAAAACTTAGATAATACTTCAGACTCTCCAATATTGGCCCAAATATACCACTTTCTACCCTTAAAATTCTCCATTTGGGGCAATTTCACAACATCATTTTTTATAAGCACATTTTTGTGACATTTGCCTTATCAATTATTTAAAATTTGTCCTTCTAAATCTGCAACTCCATGGCTTTTAGCAATAGAAGTTCTGCTGGTCCATTGTCAGCAGTAGGCTGCATTTTGTTACCATGAGCATATTTTCTCTCTCCCCCACCACCCCACACCACCCCCCCAAAAAAGAAAAAGAATTTAAAGAAGTTTTTTTCAGGAAATGTTATCTTAGTTTCAATGATAAAAAAAATAGTTGATATGACCATTGCTAGCTATAAACCAGATGTTTGGAGAAGAAGAGTGAAATCTGTAGCCTTAGAGAGCCATTATTAATCTCTGGGGTTGGGCACATATCTCTTCCAATCACAATTGGTATGTTTTAGCAAAGAATGGGTAGAATGGCTATTGGTTAAAAATGAGAAAGCATATGGTATCCTATCAAATAAAAGAGTAATATGCAAATTGACCATCACTCCAACACACAAGATGGCTGTCCCCATGTGGTCAAATATAACTGCCCCCATGTGGACACAAGATGATCACCATGGGAGGGCAGTTGGGAAGGGACCAGGCCTGCAAGGGAGGGCAGCTATGAGCTATCAGGCCAACATGGGAGGGCAGTTGGGGGAGACCCAAGCCTGCAGGGAAAAGCATTTGAGGAGGGGGAACCGGGCCTGCAGAGGAGGGCAGTTAGGAGTGACCAGGCTGGCAGGGGAGCAGTTAGGCACCAATCAGGCTGGCAGGGGAGTGGTTAACAAGTGATCAGGCTGGAAGGCAGAAGCGGTTAGGGACAATCAGGAAGGCAGGCAGATGAGCAGTTGGGAGCCAGCAGTCCTGGATTGTGAGAGGGATGTCCGACTGCCTGGTAGGATCGGGCCTAAACGGGCAGTTGAACATCCCTTGAGTGGTCCCAGATTGGAGAGGGTGCAGGCCAGGCTGAGGGACACCCCCTATGCACATATTTTGTGCACAGGACTCTAGTAAATCTATAACATTAGTTCGGTACATGGTGGATAGTATATGATGATAAAATAATAAATCAATATGCTTATAAGCAAACCTTTTGGTCTTCAAGTACACATATGAAATAAATAGAGGTGAGTTAAAATCATAGTCTCCATCCATTCTTTTCTTTGTTTAGCAATTAATTTGTTTATATCAGAAATTGTCCTAGGTATATCACTGTGAATGATCTCTGCCCAGTGAAGCTGAAATTTAATGGTTAATCCAGTAAAAACTGATTAAATTATGAGAAATCTAGTGTACTTATAATTTACCAGTCATATTTAAAATAAATACCTGCAGTTTCCTTGGAGACAAATCTCAAATTCTTAATAACATTTGCAAAAACCTAATGTCATATTTATGAATGTACTTTAATTTTTCAGACGATTTTTTTTCTGAACTGTACGTGATAATTTAATGAAACATTGGAAATAGCCAAATATCAAACAGCAAATAGACAGTTTATTAAACTGTACTTTATCTATACATTAAAATGCCACTATGAAAAAGATAGTTTGGGGCAATAAGCTTATATAGAAATGCATGTATAAAAGAACAGTACATGAAAAGTGGCTCAAACAACAAATTGAAATTCATTATAATCTTCTTTAGCTCTCATAGCTCTAAGCACTCCTCCTTTAAATTAAGGAGGAAATCTCTTCTTTTCTGGCCAGTGGGTCAGTTGGTTGCAGCATTGTCCTTCACCAAAAGGTCGTGGGTTTGATTCCCTGTCAGGACACATACATAGGCTTCAGGTTCAATCCCTGGTCAAGTGTGTATAGGAGGCAACCAATCCATGTGTTCCTCTTTCATGTCAATATTGGTCTTGTTGGTTGTTGTTGTTTCTCTCTCTCTCTCTCTCTCTCTCTCTCTCTCTCTCTCTCTCTCTCTCTCTCTTTCTGCCCCTTGCTCTCTCTTAAAAAATTAATTATAAAGACACATATCTTCAGGTGAGGGTTAAAAAACACTCTTTTTCTTCAATGGACCATTATTAATATCCCATCTTCTGGGAAGTTTTCCTTGCTCTTTCTCCTCCTAATCATTTAATTGGCTTTTCCTCTAGACACTAATAAATTTTTAATAATTCATATTTTATTTGTTATCATCATGTAATAAAATTATGCATGCTTCCATCTCCCTGGTTTGTCAACACCTCTTTAAAGGAAAAAAAGCAATGTCATCCATCTCTATATTCCTGAGACCTGAGACCTGACATGTCATTATTGTGTTCTCAATGTCTACACATAAATCTGTCACAGAAACGGTGCTCACAAAATGTTTGATGAATGAATTTAGTAAGTTTTAAATAAATACTGGTTGAATGACTAAGGGGTTCTCATAGAATTGTAATCATATTGATGATCAGAACTGAATTAGAATTTATTTAGTAAATTTTAATATTCACCTCATGCTTTGTTTTCTGGAGAAAATGTAAGACCTTGACTATTTTAAATGCAGGAGAGTCTCATATGTATAAAACTTTGAATATGCTTTATTATTTATCTGTACCTTCCTGTCTGGCTTACTGAAGTCAATATCACATCTGATTTAGTTTGCCTGATTAAGTATACCCCATAGTTGTCCAAACTAGATAATGTTGACATAGCTCAGTATCCTTACATAGTATTCTCGTCTCAGATTAAGTTCCAGGATAATTAATTGTACACTTGGTTTTGATGTGCTTTTTTTTGTTTGTTAGTTTGTTTAATTATACATGAAAACAAAGCAGTAAAAGTCCTTTTTTTTATCCTCACCTGAGGATATTTTTTTTCATTGATTTTTAGGAAGACTAAAGAGAGAGGGAAAGACAGAGAGAAATATGGATGTAGAGAAACATATGAATTGGTTGCCCCAACCATGGCTTGGGCTGGAGAGAAGCTTGCAGTTGAGGTATGTGCCCTTGACTGGAATCAAATCTGGGATTCTTTGGTCAGCAGGCTGATGCTCTAGCCATTGAGCAAGACCAGCAAGGACAAAAGTCTTAATATTTTTTTATTCTTTTCCTCTGAATAGATTTGACAAAAAAGTAGTGATCACCAATGTTGTATACATACATACATTACAACAGAGTGTGTTTTCTTTAAATATACTGAAGACTAGGAGGGTGGTACACAAAATTCGTGCACGGGGCGGGGTAGTCCCTCAGCCTGACCTGCACCCTATCCAATCTTGGAGCCCTCGGGGAATGTCCTACTAATGGATTAGGCCTGCTCCCTGTGGTTCTCTGCTCTCTGTGGACCTGCCTGCATGACGCTAATGCAGGCCCTGGTATCTTTGTGGTGGTATGTTTGCCCTTAGCCACTGCGGCCAGGGGCAAGCAGGGCTCTGCTGTCTGCTCTCTGTGGGAGCCCTGCGAGGGACTACTTGCCCCTCAGTGCCACCACCAGGGGCCAGCAGCGCCCTGCTGTCTGCTCACTCACTGGGTGGGTGGTGGGGGACATTTCTGCCCTGACCACGGCTGCTTGTGTGCACTCTCAGAATGCCTGGGTCTCAGGGATGTTCCCACTCTGCCCCAGGCTGCTCTGTGTCTGCGCACTTAGGCCCAGAGTGGCTGGGGGTTGTTCCAGGACTCTGGCTGCTCCAGGCTTAGGCTTGGACCCTGGCTGCACAACCTCTAGCCACTCTGCACTTGGTTAATTTGCATAATCACTCCTGATTGGTTGGTTGGCATCACAGAGGAACAGTCAACTTACATGTTTCTATTTTATTAGTATAGATAATGTTTTCTATCTTCCATTTGAATTGATGATAGGCTCATACAGAAGAACCACTGAATAAGCATTTGAAATAATATAGTACAAGTTCTGCAAGAGTCTCTAAAATCAACATAAAATATATTGGCTCTCTATTTCAAAGAATTAAGTACAGTGACAGGGCTTTTTTTTCTTCCTTTTGTGGTGATTGCCATGTTTTATCCAGTAAACACTGCTATTGATTTAAATGAATGATTCTTAAAAGTCACTGACAAAGATAGACAAATCTAGAATGTCTTTGTTGTTGAATAAACAATACCATTTTATTACATGTGGTTATACAAATCCCCATGAAAAATTAAGTTTGGCCTACTTTGGGGGCCAGGGAAGTGTGTGTGCATGAGTGTGTGCATGCGTGCGTGCGTGTGTGTGTGTGTGTGTGTGTATGTATTGGCAGGAGATAGAAGGAGTGATATGAAAGGATGCAATGAAAAAGGTGAATTCTATCTCCTTTCCTTTATCCAAATAATTTAGGTTTAACTGCTCTTATTTTTGTTGGACCTGAATAGAAAAGTCAAGTATTTTAATCATCTTTTTCAAAACATATAGTCTTATGGAAATTAAAGTCAACAGCTATTCAACTATCAAGTCACCAGCTAAATACAAATCTGAACAAACAAGAAAATCTGTTTAGATAAAAGCTTATTTGAGTGAAGGCTATGAATTTTAGCATTTATGTCTGAAGGTTGCTGGTAAAGTAAAGAATATTTTCCTAGGATGACTTTCATTGTTGAAAATATTGAAAAGTCAGTATTCAACATGAAATCAAGAAACTAAAATATGCCACCCATAGAATCACCAGAATGATGAAAGAATTGAATGCAGTCAACCCAAGAACTCCTCAAAGTTACAGGATTGATCTAACACAGCACCTAGTGTATAGAAAGTCTACTAGAAAAATGTATGTTGGCAGGATGAACAAAAGGAACAAAGAAATCGGTGGTCATCATTTTTCTTGCATTTTACAAAGGCCCTACATAATTGAGTTCTACTCTAGAAAGATTAATGCTAGTTGGCAACATGCATAGCTTTCATTTCTACTCTATGAAAGATAGGCAAGTTTTTGAATATTTGTCTGAACAGTTCAAAAAATTAAGATGTTGGTCAAAACTTGGAATAGCTGTCTCATTATGATACTGATGAATGTCTTGACTATCTTTTTTCATACATGATAACAATATGTTCATATATGTTCCAGTTAAAAAGTTTTAAATAATGGGATTTGTTTTCCAAATTAGGCTGTCTGGCTGGCTATAAGGTTCTGGATCCAATAAATGTAATGACCTTAATGGAAACAGTGATTTAAACAGTAATTTAAAGACTAGTCATTAGATTTGTGGATGCAGAAAATTAACTATGCTAATATACTAAAAACATCATATCCTTACCACAGTTCACACTAAAAAGATTTAGGAAGAACTAATATATAAATAAAATGGCAATGTATTAATTTATAATCATGATGGTTTCTCTACCTAACTTCATCCTTAGCTGTACAACATACAGAGGTGGAAATTTGGGATTCTAGCCCTTGCTGCTGAAAAAGTCATGCTTTCCTGGTGCTCATATACCACCTTGCAGGAAGGGAATCTCTATCATCATTCTCTTTTCTGTTTAAATTGGTCAATGCCTCATGTAAGGCTGCATGATCTTTCATCCAGTACTGTGCTGTTTTCCCCAAATTTCTGTACTTGCTTTAATTGTGTAGTATAGCTGTGCACTACACACTGATCTCCAAAACTTTCCTTCCATAACCTTTAAAACTATCCATGTGAAATCATCATGAAAGGTCTATCTTCAACTTCTTCACTTCTTTGTCATAAATTAAATGACTTTTAGCTGAAGATACCACTTTCATTACTGCCCTCTTAAATGCCAGCTGTTTATGTTCTCATACTTGTACTGAGTGGTAAAATAGTGCTTATATATTCCATGTACACCATCCATACTTCTAGAAATAAATTATCCACCTTCTTGTAACACTGTCTCGCTCTCTCTTTCCCCAAATCATTTAGGGTCTATGACATTTCATTATATATTCCTCACTGCCTTTTTATTGCCATCATCAACAGAAAAATTCAGTGTGCTGCCTATCATTAATCAAAAAATTGGTGACTAGCTCTCCCTGAAAGTGGCCACAGGTGACTTTATTTGTCCCAGAAAACTCCACAAATACATGCAAATCGAGATGTTCAAATCTCTGTGTTCACTTTAAGAATACTTGTGAAAACTGTCTGAGCCATCAAGGATATGCATATTTGAAAAGCCACCAAGAATGTCACTTTATAGAAGCAATGTGTGCTATTCCATTGTTACATGCAGACCTGGTGGGTGTGCCAAACAGTGGGGCTGGACATTGGGCTGGAGGCCCAAAAAGAGGACTGAATTTTTTTTAGATATATGTTTTTTATTGATTTTTTACAGAGAGGAAGGGAGAGAGAGAGAGAGATACATCAATGAGAGAGAAACATCAATCAGCTGCCTCCTGCCCACCCCCTTCTGGGGATGTGCCCACAACTAAGGTACATGCCCTTGACCGGAATCAAACCTGGAACCTTTCAGTCCGCATGCTGATACTCTATCCACTAAGCCAAACCAGTTTCAGCAGTGCTGAATTTTTACTGTGCTTGCTTAAAAGTTCAGAGTAATTTTGGATTTCAGGTTTAGATTTTCTGATCACTGAGCACATCTGAGTGAACAAAGCTCCCGAGATGCAGCACACACCTTACAGAGCTCGTGGGGGATTAAACCATACTTGAGCTCTCCCTGCATTATGGAGGTGATCCTACTGAAAAAGAGCAGAAAAGGAGGTTGCACAGAAGTAAAAGACACTCCAGAAGAAACTGAAGAAACAAAAATGTATGGCCTGGGAGTAACTTCAACATAAAATAAATACTAATAAAAGTAAAAGCAGAAAAAAAGTTTGTGACTAGCTCACTCATATCTCCAGACCAGTCCTGCCATTGCCATCCTTGGCAGCATAACGGTACATGTGGACTCTCTCTCCTTAAAATCTCGTCTCCAAAACCTTTGTCCTCAGATCCACTTCATATGTTGTATCTCACATTTGAATTTTGTCAAAAATGAAGATTGATTCCACTATGTAATTACTAATAATTCAGAAAGTATCACACTTTCTTAATACAATCTGCTTTACTAGCTATGGTTGTTTATAGACCTCAGTGAAAGTTCCAACTAATTGCCTTTCTAAATTAATATGATCCTTCAGGCTTATTTCTATCTCTGTCTCAGTCTCACTCTCTTTTAATATTTTTCATTTTTATTTTTATAGGCATCTTATTCTTTTTTTAAATATTTTATTGATTTTTCACAGAGGGATAGAAAGTCAGAAACATCGATGAGAGAGACACATCGATCAGTTGCCTCTTGCACACCCTCTACTGGGGATGTGCCCGCAGCCAAGGTACATGCCCTTGATCGGAATCTAACATGGGACCTTTCAGTCTGCAGGCCGATGCTCTATCCACTGAGCCAAACCGGTCTCGGCGGCATCTCATTCTTGTTATCAATATTCCTGTCCAATTATAAACACATGAAATATATTAATACCAAAGGTTTTAATTGATTTTTATAGAATTTATTAAGATGACATCTATATATATATATAAAAGCCTAAGCAACCGAATGACCAAATGACTGGTTGATTGGTCAATATACCATGCACTGACCACCATAGGACACATGCTTAATGCACATGATTAGGGTCACTCGTGTCTGGATTGGGTCTGTGGGGATCAGGCCAAAACCAGCTATCTGACATCCCTCGAGGGATCCTGGATTGTGAGAGCGCACAGGCCAGCCTGAGGGCCCCCACTGATGCATGAATCCATGCACTAGGTCTCTAGTTGGTTAATAAAATTATATAGGCATCAGATATACAATTATAAAATACATCAGCTGTATACATCATCAGTATTGTGTGTTCACCAGCCTGTGAAGTTTCCTCCCCTATTTCATCTTTATCCCTCATAAGCACCATAAGGCTTTTTGTATCTATGAGTTTTTTGGGTTTTTTTGCTTAATCCTTTTATCTTTTTCACCAGCCTCCCAACTCCCTCCCCTCTGAAAGCTGTCAGTTTGTTCTCTGTATCTGTTTTATTTAGTTTTCTTATTAGATTCTATATATACGTGAAATCATATTGTACTTGTCTTTTTCTGATTGGTTTATTTCACTTAGCATAATGCTCTCTAGGTCCATCCACGCTATCACAAAGGGTAATATTTCTATCTTTTTTATGGCTGAATAGTATTTCATTGTGTAAATATACACAGCTATTTTATCCACTCATCTACTAATGGGCACTTGGGCTGTTTCCAAATCTTGGCTATTGCAAATAATGCTGCAATGAACATAAGGATGCATATATTTTTTCGAATTATTATTTTGGGATCTTTGACTATATTCCCAGAAATAACTGGATCTAATGGCAGTTACATTTTTAATTTTGGAGGTAACTCCAAGGTTTAGAGCTAAGATTTAGAAACAATATAAATGCCCATCAATAGATAAATGAATAAAGAAAACATGGTATTACATACAATAGAATGTTATTCAGCCTTAATAAATAAATAAATCCTATTATATTGTAACAAAATGGATGAACCATGAGCATATAACGTAAGTCAGACATAGAAAGAAAAATAAGGCTTGATTTAACTGTATGAGGCATCTGAAATAGTCAAACTCATAGGAGTAGGGAGTAGAATGGTGTTTGATGGGTAACAAGCAGGGAGAGGGGGGAAATTAGTACTTGTTATTCAGTGGGCATAAAATCTCAGTTATGCAAAATAAAAAACTTCTACAGATCTGATCTACAACAATGTTGCCTACAGTTGACAGTACTGCCAGTTAACAATAGTGTTCTGCACACTTAAAAATTTGTTCAAGGGATAGATCTCATGTTTGGTGAATGTGTGTGTTTTACCACAACACAAAATTGAAATATATACTGATAGATTTCTTGTTAAATATTATTTTATATACGTATATGAGGTTCCTTACCTCCCAAACTGAAAGACATAATATCTAAAAGTTGTATTCTGCATTTTCAAATAAAATAAGCATCGCTGTTTACAATCGCTTTGGCCATCTAATTGGTTATATTTATGTTATGGAAATATACCGTTTAATGAACATTACCTTAATAGCTCTTCTTTTGTGGTGGAGTTTCATTATACCTCTGTGGTTTCCTAGATAATCCCTCATGTTTATGATCCAAATATTCTTTCTCCCATAGATATTTAGCCAAGAATAAAATTTTTATTATTTTCAGTAAGAGATAAACTAGGCAGAAATTGAGGCTTGGCTTGTTGATTATGTTTTTAATGTTATTACTATTAGTAGTAGTAAACATTGATTAAGTGCCCATTGTGCATTAAACAAAGCAGGATATTGAGAGTGGCCATGTTTTCACAGGAAGCTTTCATCTAAAAACATGACCAATTCCTCCTACTACAAAATATACAGTATTATTTAAATTTGCTTTATAGAACTATAAAACTTAAACTTGGAGGAAAAGTTCATTGTCAGCTAATCCAAATTGCCCTGGCAGCTTTGAGTTCTTATACAACATCTCTTTGCTGCAAAAGTTTCTTGTTTGTCCAGGAAGCAAGATTCATTTTTAGATAGCTCTAAATGTTATAGAGACTTTTCTTCTCTTGAGATAAACCCAGGATACGGGTGAATTTATCTAAGATGGGGGCATGGTCAAGATTACCTCTAAATATTAGGGTCATTATTTTGAACACAAGAATCATTTTTACTCATTTCCCCTGTGTAAAGAGAGGGAGTCAGGTAATGAGGTTGTCGTTGGACTGTTGAAAGACAATGCAGCATAGGGTATAAGAAAAATCCACAAAACATCCCCATGCTGTCATTCTGTCATCTACTACTAGTAGTGTTTATTTCTTGGTCAGGGTGATAGGGAAGAGAAAACCATGCCTAATCACAGTAACCTTTTCCTGTATGTGAATGTCTAACTCACTGCCAACTTTTCATATAGTGTCAAACTGAGGATATTTTATTTATAGGGTATTTTAGGGTGTGCAGCTATAATTTAAAGGGATTAATTTATATTGATTAGTTTGTGAATTTGTAAGAAAATAGCTATTTGGATATTACACTGGTTTTTTAGGGTTGCCATAACAAAATACCACAAACTTTGTGGCTTATATAATAGAAACTTATTGTTGCAAGAGGCCTGGTGTATAAGTTTGTGCATAGGCAGGGTCCCTCGACCTGGCTGGCAATTGGGTGAATCAGGCAGTCATTCTAGGTCAGTCCTGATCAGGGCAGGGCCAGCTGGCCTGGAGGGGGGACTTCCAAAAGTTGGCTTTAGGAGCACACTTACTAGCAGGGGGGGAGCTCCTGCATTATAATGGTCCCTTAGGCTTTTATATGTATACTAGGGGCCTGGTGCACAAAATTCGTGTACTGGGGGTGTCTGGTCAGTCAGCCCAACCTGCCCCTCTCAGGGGATGTCCTACTGATGGTTCACCACTGGCCTGCCCAAGGCCGAAAGCCTCTGGCCAAGGCTTTTGTCCTTGGGCAAGGGACCTCGGCCAGGGGACCCCAGCCCGCCATTGGGCTGATCGCTGGCTGGCTCCACCCCAGCCCAGCCTGGCCTGCCCAAGGTCCGGAAAAGGCCCCTTGGGGAAGCTTTTTCCAGGCCTTGTGCATCTAGCCATCTCCCTGCCATGGGGCCGATCAGTCGCTGGCTGGCTTCGCCCCCAACCCAGCCCCAGTCTGTCATGGACAGTAGCCATCTTGTTTGGGTCTTAGTTTGCATATCTCTCCTGAATGGCTTATGAGCGTGGCTTATTGGGTGTAGTGAAGGTACAGCCTATTTGCATATTATTCTTTTATTAAATAGGAATATAGATTTTTCTGGAGGCTAGAGGTCAAAAGTCAAAGTGGTGACAAGGTTAGTTCCTTGTGAGGGCTGTGATTGAGAATGTATTTCAAGGCTGTCTTCAACGTCTGGTGGTTTGCTAGCATCTTTGGCTTTCTTTGTCTTGTAGATGAGTCACTAATATCTTAGACTTCATATTCAGATAGTGTTTTCCCTAAGTACTCTAGTATATCTGTGTCAAATTTATCTTTTTCATAAGAACACCAGTAATATTGGGTTAATGGTCCACCTACTACAGGATGACTTCGCCTTAACTAATTATATCTGCATCAACCCTATTTTTAATTAACGTCACTTTCTGAGGTACTGAAGGGGTGAGGACTTCAGCACGTGCAATTTAACCTGTAACGAATATGTGTAAAGATGTGTTTAGTGCTTTTTATAATCAACCCTAATCCATGAGCCATGAGTATCTTTGAAAACTCAAATAGATGGATAAAATTAATTAGGTGACTGTTATTATTAACCTGTTCTACATAAAGATTTTAAATTCTGATATATAAAAGAGCTTCTACTTCATGGCTTTAGGTTAATCTGTGCAGAATCAATGCAACTGAAATAGAGAAAGTTTTTCTTTTTAAGAAAATGTATAAAGATTCTCTCTAGATCTCACTTATATGTGGAATATAAATAACAAAATAAACCAATGAACAAAATAGATCCAGAGACATAGAAGCTTGGAACAGATTGTGGAATCTCAGAGGAAGGCAGGAGTGGGTGGGAAGAGATTAACCAAGTAACTTATATGCATATATACATAACCCATTTACACAGACAACAGTGTGGTGAAGGCCTGGGCCCAGGGTGGGTGTGGGCTAGAAGGGGTCATTGGGGGGAAAAAGGAGACATCTATAATATTTTCAGCAATAAAGATATAAAAACAAACAAACAAACACTAGGTATTGTTATACTTTTTTAAAGAAAAAATAATAAATAAAACCAAAGAAAAAGAAAGATTATAAAGAATTAGATTTCAATTATGTAAATGAAAAAAAACAGTACAGATAATCCAAAATAATCAAAATCAAAATGTCTTTTTCAATCGGATTATCTTCTAATGTGTAAATTGCTTAGCGTATTTTTGTTATAGGTATTTTCCATGGGCAGCACAGAAAGATGGAAAGTGTATGGTTATGCTATTTATTCACTATGCCACTGGGGTTTGCTAGTTTACCTTTGAATCTATAGTCTATAGATGTAGCATTCTCATATGTAAAGTGGGAAGAATAAGTGAACTCAGAGTGATGCTGTGATGATAACATAGATTTTGCCATTAAAATATTAGAGTTGCTCTGTAGTATTTTCCTCTTCAGATGTTAGTCCCACTTTCCTTTTCAAGAAAGTGACTGACCATGACCCCCACACGTTGGTTTTGAAGAAGAGTTGGGTATTATTTGTATCAGTCCATTTGCTGAAAAAAAGATGTAGTAGCACTCAATATGGAGTACACAAGATTCATAAATAGAATTCATAATTTTTCAGGTTGATTTTCTAATAGCAGCGAAAGTATAAATTTGTTGTAAAATGTGGGCCATATGTGTTTTCTTTAAAACACATCTGGAAAATCAAACCTAGAAGACTTGAAGCACACATCTCTTTAAAGGTCTACTTGCATTGACCAGACCTCCATATAACCTTAAAACTCCTATCACTTAGATTACTTTTTGGATATACATACTTGTACTAAAAAAATAATCTAATAAGTATCTGTTCATCTGATTTAAAAGGATAAAAAAACACAAAGCTCCTGGCTATATAATGACAAATAAGAGCAGTGAGAGTACGTTTTTAATACTTTAAAAAAACTTAAAACTTGTTGAGCTCAGCATCAGTAAGTATTAACACAAAAATAATTCATTATATATCTGGTCACCAAGCCTGCTGAGATTATTCAGCTTTGGTTCTCAAGAATCTAGTGATTATACTTTAGCTCATATCTCTAATATTGGATAAAATTAGAAATGGACGCATATATTTCTAGAAAAAGAAATGTTTATGATAGTTTCCTTTTAATATGGCAGTGAACATCTAAAACCCTGTCTAAAATAGGATTATTTCTATTTTCTGTACATTTTAAAATTATTAACTGAGTTTTAATGCAATCAGTTTTCTTAATAAGTTGGTCAGTATTTTTGCATAATAAAAATTGACATACTGCTTTTGAACAGTTTTGCCTGCAATTTTGTTTTTATAATTAGGCTCTGTCCAAAGGTCATTAGCAAATATCATTTATGCAATTTCCATATTAACTTCAATTTACTTTTCTGAATGAGTTGTTATCTTAACCTTGTTTACTTCTGAATAGCTTAAAAAGATGGACAGCTATCTCCATGTCTTTAACAGAAAATAAAAAAAAAACTGTATTTGTTGATTGAATGTAACTAAGAAAAGCAAATTAAGAAAATTAAAAATCCAATACAATTGTTCTAAATAAAAGATGTGAACTATTAATTGGATATCAACTTTTAAAGCATTTTACTTTTTATTGAGTACATTAGAAATATTGCAAGATGGTTCATCACATTGACTTATTCACTCAGTCATTTGTTTTTCTTTGTTAAATTATGATTATTTTTGGTCCAAGTGCAAAATGGAAAATATTTTCTTATAAACTTGTGTATGCAAATGTAATTACAATGCATTCAGATGCATTGAAACATTTCTATTCTCTAGGTATTCAGATTTGTTTAAAAACTAAACACAGCAAAGATGAGTCCACAACCTCCTACCTGCTGTTCTCAAATACCAAAACTGGATTTGTTTTCCCTCCCATAAACTCCTTAATTGCAAAACCCAGCCTCGTTAATTAATCTGATTGTAACACCTGAAGTCATATCTACTTAGTGTAAACAGCTAGATGTTTCACTGTATCTGTTAATATTTTCATTACTGACCCATTGAAAGGTATTACTTTTCTCAACTCTCCAAAATTCTGAATTCCTAAACAAATCTGGCACCAAGAGTTTCCAATGAGAAATCGTGAGCCTATGTTTCCTCTCTTCCTTTCCAGAGAAAATGATACAACTTTATAAATGTCACAAAGGCCTATCCCACTGAATGTGACTTTGTTCATGTGTTTGTTTTTTTCTATAGGTATGAAACTTACATAGTTGTGACCCATCTTAAAAGAAGAAATTATTAATACAGGAAAGCATTCAGCATTGCAATTAACTCTGAAGAGAGATTCCCACATGCTCACTGGTAAGTCATGGGGTCTACCAACAATGGTAACAATTTTGATAGGGCTGGTATTCATTGTTGTTGGTGATGGCTATGGGTATTGTTATGATAGTTGTATTCAGCAATTCTTTTTGTTTTTGTTTTTTTGTTTGTTTTTTTCCAACAGTTCTGGGATGTTAAAGGTTTATGGGAAGAATTCATTTGTGACAGAGAAAATTTTTCTCAATAAATGTAAGTGTCTTTATGGCTTGAGAACATAATTCATTCTGCCATAGTGATTCATAGGTAAGGGAGGCTGGGATGCTATAGGGTCAGATGAGATTTTGGTTTTTAAGATTAAAATGTTCTATGTTATATGAAGCAGGTATCCTGGGAGACAATTTCATCATATCCCTGACGTTAGCAACATTTCTCTGATAGACAAAATTGTCATTTTTCTGGTTTTATTCCATTGGTCCTTGTCCCTTTGCACTACTCTAAATAATTCAATATTTTAGCTCCTGGTAAAGGGTTTCTTTTAATTCTATTTCCTGTTCACACATTATCCAAAAAAACCTCCAGTTTAAATTTTCTGTTCTTTAATATCTTTTCATTTTATTCCTTGGATCTCAGTCTATGATTCATCTGGTCAGAGCTACTTAATGAGATAAAAAATACATTTTTACACAAAAGTGTAATCAAATTCAGCAATTCTTTTTTGTTTTTTTGTTTGTTTTTTTCCAACAGTTCTGGGATGTTAAAGGTTTTTTTTTATTTTTTCTGCCAACCTCCAGCTGTTTTCCAATTGTTGCTAAGACAAATAAAACCTAATAAAAATGATGACTTTATAATAATTAAAAGCCAAAAACTAGCCAGATTTTTCCCATTTAACAGTTGCAAACACCAAACTGACTTTATCTATGCTAATAAAAGGTTGTTAGGAGTGATAAGGCTGGCAGGCAGGTGAGCAGTTAGGAGCCAGTGATCCTAGATTGGTGAGGATACAGGCCGGGCTGAGATACATAACCCCATGCATGAATTTCATGCACTAGGCCATTAGCTAACATCTGACATTTCGTTGTTTTCCTCAACTGAATTTAACTCACTGTTTTTATTACTTAACATCGCCTAATGTATCTATTTAAAAATTTTCAAATTCAATCGCCTTGTACTGTTTGTTGCTATGTTTTATCTGACCCTATTTTCATTTTATTAATTGTTTTAGGGGAAATTAATTGGAAATGTATACCCCCTATTGTTTTTGTACCTTATACTTAGTAAATTACTTACAAGACAGGAGAGTGAATGTCACATGAGTTCTACTCCTAACAAAACGTGCTATATTATGAAGAAAACAACAAATACAAAGTTAGAAAGGATGTCATGCCATAAGCAGTGGTCGGCAAACTTGTTAGTCAACTGAGCCAAATATCAACAGTACAACGATTGAAATATGTTTTGAGAGCCAAATTTTTTAAACTTAAACTTCTTCTAATGCCACTTCTTCAAAATAGACCCACCCAGGCCATGGTAGTTTATGTAAGAGCCACACTCAAGGGGCCAAAGAGCCGCATGTGGCTCACAAGCTGTGGTTTGCAGACCACTTAGGACACTGGTAAATCTATGTGAGTGGAGAGGGGCACTTGAGACCCGCAGAGCTGAGTGTAAACTAGCGTCAGAATTCCAGATAAAATTATGAAAATGACGTTACTTAAAATTTATTCGCAAACTGGTTAAGATGAGCATCAGTGTTGTGATATGGAAAGGTTTAAAGATGACCATAAAATGTTTCAGCTTCTTCTTTCAAAAGACGGAGAGCGGTCTTTAAGCCCTTGAGTGTGGGCTGGCCTTGCCCTTTGCTTTGCTCATTAGAATGTGGTGAAAGTGATTTTGTAGTAATTCTGAGCCTAAGCCTCAGAAAGCTTTCAGCTTCAGTTTCAATGCTCTTGAAACACTGAGTCAGTCTACCTTGAGGAAAATCCCGAGCTAGACCATGTGGCAAAAGTGGCCCAGAAGATTGCCTGCAACTTCATCAGGCCTGTGACAGGCCAACCTGGTCCACACAAGCCCAGGTGAGTTGGAGGATGTCCATGACCACAGGAGTGACCCCAGGCGAGACCAGGAAAATGATTCCCCAGCTGAGCTCAGACTAAAGTGCTGGCCATGAAGTGTGGGCAGCGTGAATTTATTGTTAGGTTAAGCCGTTAAGTTTGGGGGCTGGTTTATTAGGCAGCAAAAGCTAACTGATGCAGATGGATACAAACATGTAGACAGGGTGATAGAGCAAATGCTTTCAAAGTGTTTTTATGAGAATACAGTGTTGGTGGTTTCTCTAGAGGTGCCCACTAGTCCTGCTCGAATGCCTGTTGTACCAAATCAAAATCAAGCAATTGTATCACAGTCAAGCTCATGTTTGCACTTTCTACAAACGGCAGCTTCTATCTAAAATATTTGACTCCCCTGGCCGGTGTGGCTCTGTTGGTTGGATGTCATCCAGTGCACCAAAAAGTTGCCGGTTCAATTCCTGGTTGGGGTTCAACTGGGAGGCAGATGATCAGTTTTTCACATCAATGTTTTTCTCTCCCTCTCCCTTCTTTTTATTTAAAAAAATCAATAAAAACGTATCTTTAAAAATAAAATAAAATATTTGACCCTTCAACTTTAATGGGTTTAAACCTGACTCATAGTGTTAAAAACTTTTTTTTCCATTTAAACATTAAAAAAATTAACTCGATATGGTGATAGATGTTAACACAATATTTTGGTGATAATGTCTCAATATGCACTGATATTGAATTATTATGTTGTACACCTGAAACTAATATAATAAGTCAATATATTATAATAAAAAGAAACATTTAAACATCTTCTTTATAACTTTTGCAAGTAGAAAGAATCATAACAACAAAATGATTAAACTTGCTGTTTGAAAATAATTAGATAGTGATATGTACATTTTATATTTCATTTTAAACTTATGTATCAGAGTAATATATGTACAAATACATTTTTCACTCCTACACACTACTGATTTCCACTTCTCAAAGCCAGTCAGACTAGTCTGGGTTAGCCCTTTCTTCTATTTAGTTTTATATTCTCAAATAACATACTTATAAATAATACATTTTGGCTTTCAATTTTAGATAATATCACTTGATTTCCTACCATATGCAAGAGGTTTTAGCATTCACATATAAAGGCTCCCCCCACTTTCCTCTCTTTCCTAATGTATTATGTTGGGTTTAATTAATTAATATTCAGAATTAAATTTTGATTATGACATAAATTTTCTTGAAAGTAAAACCATGCAATGTGTACTTTATTCTTTGTAATCTTTTTATTTTCTCCAAAGTTAGTAATTGCTTCCATTATTCATTTTCTTAGTCTTCAAAGTCCCTATTACTAATTTATTACCATAGTCGCCTCAGTATTTATAAAACTTGTCACAAAATGATAAAACACCTCTGGAAATCAATATATTCAATGCTTTTCTTTATAGAATCAAAAGCTTTAAAACTTTTATTTTCTTGTCCAATATGGACTTGTTTTTCTTAGAACTTCTCCTTAATCTCAATCCTGAGTATTTCTTTACCTCTCTGCCAGGTTGGAGCCGCTGTTTCCTACATCCTAGGTTATCATTCTTTCTTGAATTGATAACTTATTTTCTTGAGCCCATTCTCTGGAAACTTTATGACAAAGGATCGATAGAAACAGAATCACCTTGATGTGGAAATGTATTATAAAATTGTACAGTTGAAACCTATGTAATTTTATTAACCAGTGTCACCCCAATACATTTAGTACTTAAAAATCTTGAAATTCCATGCACCCTGCAGTCTATGTGAATGGTGATGATGCCTAAATATTGGTACTGCGCAGTTTGCATAGCTATATTGGCACCTCTGGCATCAAAGTACATTTTGAGACACTTTTTCTTTACTTTTTAAATAATTGCATTACTTTTACAAATTTATTCATTTGAGAGAGAGAAAGATTGATTTTTTGTTCCACTTATTTATGCATTCATTGGTTGCTTCTTGTATATGCACTGAGCAGAGATCGAACCTGCCGTCTTTAAATTGTTGTTTCTTAATGTTTAAGTCCAAGTTATTAATATTTTAAAGTTATAGGATTAGTGATATTTTTTCAAGTTGCTTACCCTAATGTCAAGGAGCAATTGAGTTGTTTTCTCTAGTTGTTTTCTGAACTTGTAGATATAACAGTGTCTGAATCACTTAACATAATCTCCTCAGAACCCCTTGTGATTTATTATACAGGATCTGAGACAAAGAATATATAATTTACCTGAGGTCACAGGGTTAGTAAATGACCTTAATCCCAGACTTTCTGATTGTAGCTCTCATGTTTTTAAGCACTAGGGAATTCTGTATCATAAATATAAAATCTGTGATGATTAATAGATTTCCCTTAGAATCTTTTAGTCCACTGTAATATGACTTTGACCTTGAATCATAAAATTTCCCAATGGTTAGAAAGTTAAGCTTTCCATGTTTCAAGCTCTATACTTTGTACAGAAGAACTTCTATAGCTCTTGGACTTTTAGATTAAACTAGAACTGGGCAGATATTTTTCAAAATGTGTTAGAAGTATTGAAATTGATCAACCATTCCCAGAGGTTTCAGCTCTGGGAGATGAGACATCTCAAATTATATAACCTAGGTGTTTAAATAATAGAGTGAAGGGTGTATCATGGTGTGGGGGAAAAGTATGAGAACTGCATAGTGATTTCTGAGAAGAGGAGTTATTCAATGTGAGAAAGAAGCAGAAGCCATTAAATGTTCCGTACTCTAGCCAATAGATAGTCCTTTCATTATTTGTGAATTACTGAATTCGAAATACTTGTATATATTTTAAACCATCACTCTTCTCATTATCTTTTGATTATTTCAATTTATATCTATGTAATCTGTATCTATATCTATATATCTATATCATCTTTATCTGTATCCTCTATATATCTATATCCTGCTCAAATTTCTTTCTGTTGTGTTTTAAAAAGAAAACCTAATAGTATTAAAAGTTACTCCCGTTACCCCTAAGATATATGCTTACTACTAAAAATCCTAGATTTGAATGAAGAAAAAAGTAGATACTAAATGCTGTAATGTAAGCAGGTACTTCTTTAATGAGCTCTGCAATATCTACTGCTTTCTCTTTAAGGAAAAGAAAATGCCACAGGCAATGCAACTTTCTAATATCATTGAAGCCTAAAAAGTGTTAACTTGCAGTTAGTCAAGCGAGTGCTATTTTGGGGACATTGAACATTTCTGTTTAATAGTTTGACAATCTGTTAAAAAGGGAAGATAGTCTTTTGAGAAAACTATGTGTAGTCCCTGGGTAATATTGATTATCTACATTTGCCAGTGCCTGGAAAAAGGGAAATCATTGTGATTTGCATATTGATAAATATGCTTGACAATGTGGAAATGTATTATTTACCCATAATTAAAAGAAAATTATCTGCCAACCAAAGGAAGGGGATAAGTGCGGTGGCATCACGACTCTTTCCTTCTCTATCCCTCTTTATTCCCATCCTAAGCTCATATTTCTACTTCTCTGCAGATGATCTCCCCATGCATGCTCATAGCAGCTTTGAGCCTCCCAGAAACCCTCAAACGGCTCTGAAAATTGCTGTGAAAAGAGATTTGCCCATTTCCTGTGAACCAGAATGACTCAGAAACTGAGCACATATGGGAAATGTTGTGCCTCTGGATCCACAAAGCAGTTTCTCATTCCTAATAAGTTATTCTTTTCCTACCTGCACGTGATTCTCGCCCAGATAACAATCTAGAAGAAAGGGACAACTTGGATCTTTTGAGATAGTCTCCAATGCAGCATTTGATGAGCTTAGGCCTTGCAAGAGAGCTGAAACTGCATTACTTTATGGCAAATGATAATTATCACCTCTCTCTGTCAAGCTGTTTGCATCTTTTGATAGCACAGTGGGCAATATGTACTCAGAATATTTATCATGGCACTTAACCCACTCTGAAAGAAAACTCTAATACCCCAAGGGACAGCTTCCATTGCCAAGATGATATCCAGTATTCATCTTGCCCTAAATGCAACCTCTGAAGATAAAGTCCTATTTAAATAATCAATTCTAATCACCCCACCCAGCAATGTCTGGAAATGACTCCAAAGAAAAGAGGAGCAGGATAATTAACTTTGAAAGAAATCCCTTTTCATATTAAATTTGAAAGTTTTTTTTTTCTCATTCTCATCCTCTGTGTTTTCCCAGTGCATAGTATCAACAAACATACACATCATCAGCACATACCACTCATTGAGTTTATGGAGTACATCAAGGTCTCCACAGGGGACTGGTATTTGTTCAGCCAAAAAAAAAAAGGAAATTAAAGAGAATTGAATTGTAGAAAGCAAGTTATAATGTATTTTAATATCTGTGGTTATTTTATTAATGAAGTTGAATTTGCATTGAGAGGAGAGATTTGAGTATGTCCTCATTGTTGGACATAGGTCAGAGGGAAAACTGACTCATGATGTTAGGAGGTTTAAAACAAAAACAAAAAAGGAGTTTGGGAAATTAACTGCTTATCCTGACATTGGGGGAAAAAAAAAACACAGATCTGCACTAAGAGTGAAATAAACACTGCTGAGGACCTGGAAGAACTCCATTTTATGACGAGATGTGAATTACCTTAGTTTGTTATTCTTTATTGATCAAGAAACTTGGCAGTAATGGAATTCTACTTCATTATGGTGCTATGTACAGAAAACTACAGCAGAGCAACAATCAAAGAAATGACTCAAGATTATAATAATTTCAATCTTTTGTTTTTTAAATGACACTTTGCCCTCTATTCTTTCAATTGATCCTTATACAAACCATGTGGTTTTGGCCAAAACTGATTGAGGGTCTTTTAGTGCTTCACAGAAAGTCTGTTTTTCCTTAGTTACGTACTTATATGGGACTTCCATGTTGCACAGTATTTTAGAAGTACTTTGTTTTAAAAAGAAAACCTAATAATATTAAAAATTATTCCTGTTATCCCTAAGATATATGCTTAGTTCTATAATCTTCTAGCAAATACTGATAGATATGAATCTATGTCTCTGTGGATTCTTGACATATCAGACTGATATGACTTGTGTTTTCCTGAAATACTGTGTCAATGAATAGTTTTACCTTCTATGATTAGTATTATAGGTCTTGAGACAAAATTCCACTTTCTTCAAAATACTGGTCACCTTTCAAATAGAGCTAATATCTTCTCTGTCCCTCAATTACCCATAGGGCTTCTCTCAGTTTAAGGTAATCAACTTCCTTTTCAAATTTGATAATTAAAGATACATAAAGGATACACTCCCTAAGGTGTTTGGGAAGTTTAATTGTATTTTTGTAATGTAGTTTCTCGTAAAAGAAGCACCGATTTTTCAGAAATTAATAAAGTTAAGTAAAACAAGATAAAATTGGAATAACTATTTCTGATTATTAAAAATACTGTATTAAGTGACTTGCAGTATAATTGTATGGGTTTTCCTGTTCATCAATGAGGTGCGTAATTACTTACTTACACAAATTTTATTCCATTTTGCACAATGGAACCAAAATCCAACCATTATTCTTTAACCCTGGTTAATCAAATAAATTAATGTTTGCATTGTTAATCTCATGAGGGTAGGGTAAAGGGGAAGGTGTTTACTTGATTTCTGTTGCAAACATATATGTACCCCATGGACCAGTAAAGTTGATAAACAAAGTTAACCACCACTGCAATAGGAGGTTGGTATGGTCAGGGTTAAGGCCTTATAAAATAGTTTAAATGAGTGCTCTTCTAGGTTACTTCTCTATTGAAGATCCATGTTTATTGCTATGGAAAGTGATTTGTCTCAGATCAATTTCAATTCAGCACACATTTGCTCTGCCCCTGTACTTACAAGATATAATACTGAACTATATGAGAAAATGAAGGGGCAAAAGCCTTAACAGTTTATAATCTGGTATGGAGAGATAGATGCCTCTTAATTGCAATGAAAGGCAAAATATAATGTGACACCAGGTGTACACTACTTCTAAGACAAAAGAATGAAGAAATTGCTTCTACTGAATCAAGGAATATTTTAAGGTAAGTTTGAATTTCCTGGATTATGAAGGAGGAAAACCAGAGCATAAAAATATGGACTTTATATTATTACTAGAGGCCCGGTGCACAAAATTTATGCACAGGCCTAGCCAGTGATCAGGGCAGATCAGGGCCTTTCAGCTGCCGGCCAGGTGGCCCATGCCGCCCCCTGGTGGTCAGCTCATGTCATAGTGAGCGTTTGAACTCCCACTCGGTCAAACTCCCAAGGGGACAATGTTCATATTAGCCTTTATTATATAGGATAACTAATTCACTTTAAAATAAATTTATGTCTGAGTCCAGAGAATTCCTTGTTGAGTAAATGTGAATCGTGATAAAGGCAGAAAGGGATCAGTAATGCTCTCATGGGATTTGCACTGAGACATTTTGGGGCACTAAAGTACTTGATAGAACCCTCAAGGAATTCCCTGAACAGGTGACCCATAGTAAGGGTATTTCTCATCTTCTCACTCAGCTTCAACCATAAAGATATAATCATTCAGAAAACAAGGTGCTCTTCAATATCATTGACCAAGGAAAGAACGTAAATTCAAGAGGAATCCTGAAATATAAATATTAATAACTAGAGGCCCAGTGCACAAAATTTGTGGATGGTGGGAGGGTAACCTTCAGCCCAGCCTGCATCCTCTCAAATCTGGGTCACCTCAGGGATATCTGACTGCTGGTTTAGGCCCGATCCCTGGGGGCATTCAGACATCCTTCTCACATTCCGGGACTGCTGGATTCTAACTACTCACCTGCCTGCCTGCCTGCCTGACTGCCCCCTGACCTGCCCTGCCAACCTGATTGATGCCTAACTTCTCCCCTGCTGGCATGATCACCTTCAACTGCTCTCCCCTGCCAGCCCAATCACATCCAACTGCCTTTCCCTGTGGGGCAGAGGGGCTTGGGGGACTCTGGCTGGATGAGGTGGGGCTGAGGGGACTAGGGAACTGAGGTTGGATGAGGTTGGATGCTGCAGAGACTGGGTAAGGTGGGGCTGAGGGGACTGGGAGGTTCCGACTGCATGAAGTGCATGGTGCCTGTTGCCCCTGGTGGGGCTGAGGAAACTGGGGGATTCAGGCTTGATAAGGCAGGGCTAAGGGGATTGGAGGACTGAGGCTGGATGAGGCAGGGCTGAGGGGACTAGGCACTGCCATCTTGTGGCTGTAACACCACCATCTTGTGAAGGCATGATGGTCAATTAGCATATACCCTCTTTATTAGATAGGATTTTTCTATAGAAAGTGGTCTCTCTATGTTACAGAATTAATGTTCTCCTCTGAGGTACTGGATTTGGAATAATGGTACAATGAGCTTTTTGGTTATAATATATATCTGTGATAAGTAGTAAAACATTTATCCAGCAAACATATTTTTTATAATTAGCTTCCATATTAAATGGGAACTTACTATATGCACATTCTTTCTATTTTGTGGATTGTAATAGAATAAGATGGTACCAATCAATACATCAGTTATTAATATTTGATTTTTATTGATTCTGTCTCATAATTTTGATCCTTTGTGATTAATAGCTATGGTATATATGTATAAGACAGCAGAATGGGATAACAAGCATAGGTTTTTACCAGAGTAACAAAGAAAGACAGAAATAAACAACAACAAAAAAAGATACGGATGTTCTTTACCACAAATGAAGTTGAAATGGGGAAACAAAAGTTCTCAACAGGAATATTATAGCAACTAGGGACCCGGTGCATGAAATTTGTGCACTGGGGGGCAGGGGTCCCCTCAGCCCAGCCTGGCCCCTCTCACATACTGGGAGCCCTCAGGGGATGTCCTACTGATGGCTTAGGCCCATCAGGGAGCGGGCCTAAGCCACAGTCTAGACTCCCTTTGTGGAAGGTGACTGAGCTGATCAGAGAAAGGCACCAGCCCCATCACCCTACTGCTGCAGCCACTGCCAGTCACCACAGCCACCAAGGTGTTTTCATCAACCCAGACTCCAGTCCCTTCACCATAAAAAAATGACAACTTTCTTTAGGCATTTTCAAGATGTGTCTTTCATAAGATATGACATTTCTTTATTTTTCATTTTTTTATCCTCACCTGAGGATATGTTTCCATTGATTTTTAAAGAATGTGGAAGAGAAAGGGAAAGACAGAGAGAAACATCAAAGTGAAAGGAACACTTCGATTGGTTACCTCCAGCATGAGCCCTGACCTGGGCCCTAGCCAGGGAGAAGCCTGCAACCTAGGTACATGCCCTTCATCAGAATATAACCCGGACCCTGCAGTTGGCAAACCTAGGCATTATCCACTGAACAAAACTGCCTAGGGAAAGGATATGATATTTCTTAACCCTCTAGCAGCAAACCTTTGTTTTTACCTCCAGAAGTGTGGTGGAAGAACCCTAGATTACTTTTTTGGATTCTTATACCCAAGTTACTAAGAATATTACCAGTGGTGTACAGGAAGTTTAGCCAATGAGCAGTCAGAAAAGGTGTTTCCTCCTCAGTTCACATCTATCTCCTCTGATCTACAGTTCCACCCCTGCCAAGGCCTAAATCCTCTGGCCCTGGGCAGGGACCCCCAGTTAGCCGTAATTGCCCTGCTCCATCCAAGCCAAGGCCCCAAGCCTCTGGCCAAGGATCGAGGCTCAGGTCTAGTGCAGGGAACCCCCAGCATGTGCGATCACCCTGCTCCACCCCTGGCCAAAGCCACAAGCCTCTGTTTGAGGCTCAGGCCCTGGGCGGTTGACCTTCAGTGAGGGCACGTGCCCCACCACCCATTGCCCCGCCCCACCCTCCTGCCCACCTCGCTGCCCTTTCCCCCACTCCTGATTGGCTGATAGCGTAGCGAAGGTATGGTAATTTACATGTTTCTCTTTTATTAGATAGGATGATGTGTGTCATTTACATAGCTATTTTGTATTATGTTCTGTGCTAGGCACTCCCACAGTGGGAGATACAACATTATTTACCACTCTTTACAGGGAAGAATCTGAGGTTGGTAAAAAATTAATAGTTTTTTCACATTTAGATGGACAGCAAGTGGTGGAGTCAAAATTCAATTGCAAATTCAATCTTCACCAGTTCCAAAGCTTATAATTTTTTCAATATGCATTGGTCTCAGAGAATAAAGCTAACACCTTTCTTATATATTTCACCATTGAGATATCTTTTATATTCATTTTTCTTTTTGATATACTTTCTCTGGCCTTGGTCTGAACTGATTCTCTTCTGTGTTATTACAATGGTTTCTGAGTTGATTTTTCTTACTCTTCTTTCCATCTGTGCCAGTTGTCAGTTTATTGCTTTTTCACTTCAAATCTACCCTTGTTTATCCAGATTTCTGTATTGATATCTGGGCCCTTTAAACATTTCTCCCTTGCCTAAAGGCAGAAAGTTAGGCATTGTCAATAGAAGGCACCAGAGGGACACTACAAACCCACAGCAGAGGAAAAGGCTCCTCCTACTCATTCTGATGTTTGTTTTCTCTTAAATCCCACCAACTAGAACAATGCTTGACACATAACAAACACTCAAAATAAATGAATGTTTGTCATATAAAGGTATTAGAGCTCTCCTTTGGGCCTAAAAGAGAGAAACATACACCAGTATGTCCGGAGCTACAGGAAAATAAGCTTTGTGTTAATCCTATCTAATAAAAGAGTAATATGCAAATAGACCACACCTCTGATCAAGCCAGGCCCACAGCCACACCCACCAGCCAATCTGGAGCAAATTATGAAAATAAACCCCAAACAAGATGGCTGTGGTCACTGAGAGCAAGAGGAAGGCTTGAGTTTCCCCAGCAAAGGAGGAAGCCAAGCTTTCTGCCTACCCTTGCACGCCTAGGCCTCCACTCAATGTTACAAACTTTCAATTATAGAAGATACATAATCCCAACAGAAATGGAGGCAGCCACAGAACTGGAGAGAGAGAGGCTAGGGTTGCTGGGGCAATGGAGGAAGCCAAACTTCAGCAGCTCTGGCCAGCCTAGGCCTCCACTCCAGGCTACAATGTTTCAATTACATCACAGCCATGGAGCCAGTTAGGAGGAACCAGGCCTGTGAGAGAGGGCAGTTGTGGGTAATCAAGCCTGCAGGGGAGGGCAGTTAGGGGTGACCAGGCCGAAAAAAGCAGGTAAGTTGGGGGCAAACAGACTGACAGGGGAGCGGTTAGACATCAACTAGGCTTGCAGGGGAGTGGTTAGAGGTGATCAGGCTGCAGGCAGAAGCGGTTAGGGGCAAAAAGGGAGGAAGGCAGGTGAGCAGTTTGGAGCCAGCATTTTTGGATTGTGAGAAGGATGTCCGACTGCCCGTGTGGGCTCTATCCTGGTAGAATTGGGCCTAAATGGGCAGTCAGACATCCCTCGAGGGTTCCCAGATTGGAGAGGATGCAGGCTGGGCTGATGGACACCTCCCATGCCCCATTCACAAGTTTTGTGCACTGGGCCTCTAATATAGATAATAATTTTATTACAATAGAGATATCACAACAGGAAATCATATAATACTCATATAGGTAATTGCTTACAGAATAGTGTTTCTCAATAATGCATACAAACTCTAGGAAACAAAAGAGTAAGTCAGAGTGAATGTAGGTTGTACAGTAATTCATATTCCAGGTGAGGAGTTTGGTGGTAGTAACTGTTCAGACTTAGATTTTATCTTTTATTTTATAAAAAATAATTCATTGGAAAAATACTTATCCTCAAATACCTTTTTTTCATGTACCCTGCCATTATTATTGCCCTTTTTTTTCTTTTAAAAATATTATTGATGCTACATCAGTTATGTAATAGTTTATGTATCTGCAATGAAGCAGCATGCAAGTTTCTCCTTGTCATTTTTAGTCGTAATGACCAGAAAATGTATGACTACTTGATAGAAAGTATAAGTTTAATATGAACATCTTGATATCAACACTTCCCTTTCTCCTCATTGTCTTGTTTCTCTACCAAATTCTAAACATTCTCCAATGTTAGTAGACAATAAGGCAGTATTGTGGCTCGTTTAACAGTCTAAAGTTTCAGAAGTTGGGCTAAATACTCAACTATATATGTTGGACCCACAAGTCCAAATCAATATAAATATAAAACAGCAACATTGGGGATAGTTATGTCTATATGAATAAAATCACTAATAAATTGAGAACACTTTCTCCAGGCCATGTAGATTTTCTCTCCTCTAGTCTGGAGCACACATTCCTTGTCCATCTACCCTTGTCAGAGGAAATCCCACTGGATTTTCAAATCTGAGGAGTTCTGTAAATTCCATAGAGGAATCTACACACCAGAACCAGCCAATGGGCCATCCAGTTGAGCATCCTGCTTCCTACTGTGTCTAATGATGGATGTTTTAGAAGAAAAGCCCTAAACTTACCAGAGTGCACCTACTTGAGAAATATAGCATCACCAAAGAAATTTCTTCTTAATCCTTATAGGTGGTTAGTTTATTCCATGGTGCCAGAGGCCTGATAACTATTTATCTACATACTCCGATTGCAGAGAAACTCTTCTTTTTCCTAAGATACACTACTACTTTTCTCATAAGCATCTAATCCTTAATTGAATCTCATTCACTTCTGATTAACAGCTCACTGAGAGTGGAGTAATCACATTCCACCTTTTAACTTTGCTTAAAAACTTTCAGCCAAATGTATATAAAGTAGCTGTATCTTTCTACATGATGGGTTTCTTAATATAACACCTCTAAAAATAATAACCCACTGGAAGTCACCATAAAAAATAGTCTGTAATTAGGTATAGAATGTATTGTTTGCTTGTTAAGATGTCAGAAGAGAAAGTTCAGTGCCTGACTTGTGAATGTTTCAAGGGTTCTCTGTATTATTTACTTAAACCTTTCAGGAACCTCATATTTCTTTACTAGGGGAAAATTACCACCGAGATAGACTGTATTAACATAAAATATGTTTAACAATGTCCTTGCTTGGAAACTGCTAACAACGTGTTAACAGTTCTCCAGGACACTGTGGACAGTGTATTTTATTTTTTTTGACAATAGGGCTGCAAACCACATTATGCTACTCTGTATAGCGCTGCTGAGCTGTTGGTGGAAGGGCTGTAAGTAAACAATCTATGTCATCAAAAGACTCAGCACACTGTCACCACCTATTAGGATGTGAGCAATGTGGGCAAGGTCAAAGTCTCACATTAGGACTCTGCTTCCATGGGTTAACTGCTCCTCGGGCTTGGAGGAAGGGCATTTATATTGGCTGGCAGACTAATTAAAGCTAAAAGTATGCCGGAAGAGTTCTCTTCTCATCATTTTTTATACTTGCATTTATTCAGAGCTATGCTTGGTTTAGTGGTGAGAAAGGCTAGAAAAAAAAAAAAACACGAATTCTGATATTTTTCCCCAAATACAGCAGAATTTACCACCTATTTTGAGTAAGAAGCCATAAACAAATCCCAAGTAATAGTACAATATTTAGGCAAATTCTACAACTTGTTTTTCTGAATAGAAACATAACAATCAAATATTTTATCTGTTGTAATGTCCAATGAGATGAAAGTGTGATATATTCAGACATCATGGAACAGGCATTAAGAGCACAGGGCTTCCAAATGAATGCCTGAATCTGAATTCTGAGCCCAGGCAGTCATTGCTATACTGGCATCAGGCAAGTCATTTATCTTCTATTACCTGATAGAAGGCAGTACTAAGGATAAATATATTTATTTATTTATTTTTAAATATATTTTATTGATTTTTCACAGAGCAGAAGGGAGAGGGATAGAAAGTCAGAAACATCGATGGGAGAGAGACATCGATCAGCTGCCTCCTGCACGCTCCCCACTGGGATGTGCCCGCAGCCAAGGTACATGCCCTTGCCCGACGCTCTATCCTCTGAGCCAAACCGGTCTCGGCAGGATAAGTATATTTAAAAGAATGTAAATTTGACCTAGTTTTCCTAGATAAATGAGTGACTATACTTTGAACATAACATAATCCATGAGGAAATAATTCTAAGATAGATTTTAATTCATTCCCCAAATAGACATATTCTCTCTCTCTCTCTCTCTCTCTCTCTCTCTCTCTCTCTCTCTCTCTCTCTCTCTCTCTCTCCCCCTCTCTCTCTCTCTTTCTCCTGTACATTACATACACACAGGTTATACCATAAACATTAGAAAACATACAGAATTTACATTCTAAATTCATTGTACCTCAGGAGTACTATGTTAGGATTGGAAATTCTAACATTTTCTAAATCATTGTTCCTTTTAGTACTACTGTTGTTGTTATATTTTATAATTTATGTAATGTGATTACCATAAATTAGTAAATTATATAAATAGAACTTATGCTATAATTAAAGCTAATTAATTTTGAGAACCAGTACAAATTGAGGGTTGTTTGGGAAAAAATGAAAGCAAGAAACACTTGATAATATTTTGCATTTTTATAGCAAATTTTATTAGTTTTTTATTTTGCACTTGAGTCTTACAAAAATCTTATGAGTTGTAGAAAGATTATTATTATTAAAATTTGATAAAATTCGTGTTATTTTTCCTCTAGGAATCAGGATAATTTAAGGAAGTGACTTACACATTCCTTTGTACTGTTGCAGGGAATGCTAGACTGAGAAAATGCTTCCCACTGGGTCCCTTCTCCCCAAAAAATGCACCTAACACTTCTACTTAAATAGCTTTGGAGTTTATGATTCTGTAAGTGTCATCATCGAGTTGTTTTTAAGTGCATATCCTTTAAGCCCAGAACCTATATGTATAGACATCTTGGTAGGGTTAAACAGGTTGACTACAATTTGTTTCTTTATTCAGACTTTTAGTTGCAAGGCAGGTGTGCTAAACAGTCACTGTTCCATGCACTTGAGGAGAAACACAGATATCCACAAATGTAAAAATTGACAAAAGGTTACCAAAAATTAAAAATAAATACATTATCCATGGGAATAATTAGCACGAGACACCTGTATGCCTACTGCTGATTACATAGAGAATGTAGAGTCACAAAGGGTCTTGTTGACCAGCCCAACAATCATTTTAGAGCTAGTTTTCAGCACTGAGCTCCTCATACTCATGTTCCCACATTCTCCAATCTTGCTTCAAGAGGAAAAAAACAAACTGTCACAAAAGAAAGTAGTTTGTAAATAATCATTTCTGAATTCTTACATTTATCAGAAGGAAATAATGTATTGGCAGCGATAATTCAATTCATTGAATTAACTTTGTTTTGCTTTCATCCTTTTTTTCTCATCTATATCTTTTTTTTTGTCCTTTTTCTCTGTGTATCACAAACAAATCACACCTTTTATTTCCAACCTCAACATTTATATAAAGCTGAAATCTCAATACACAGAACAATAGGAATTGTCTTGAAATAATGGTGGCAAAAATGCAGGAGGAGAAAGCAGCTAATGTTTTAGGTTGCTCAGTTTGTGATTGCACTTTAGAGAGATTATTACTGGAATGCCAGTTCAAAAAAGGCATTTCCCAGGCCTGATCACTATTCCCATCCTTATATCCCAGACTGTGCCTGAAGGCACTGAGTGAATATTTACTGAATATTTTGAAGACCTCTAAGATCCTCCAAATGATGCAACAATAAAATTACTATTACATTTTATTTCAATTTGGCTACTTGGGATTAGAAGCTCAGATGGGATTCATATGTGTCCAAAGGTACAGGGGAGATGTGATAAGCCTGCTACTTGGATCTGCTGAGCTAAGCTTCTGGAAAATCACCTTCACACCATCCATTCTTGTAAACGCATGGAAATTTGTAATGGTATTTGGTACCAATTACTTATTCGCAGTGAGCAAGAAAGTAAATGGATTCATTAGGACTAAGGTATAGGAGGCTATATAACAGGATCCAGAAATCAAAAAGTCTGATAATAGCTCTAGGTTTTCCTTTAACCTACACTGTCTGGCATGGGAAAAGTGGGATGGTGTTGTGATATAAATTCTGTATGTTATCTAATATTTACAGTATCACTCTGTGTGTATGTAAGGTTTGCAGATGGGTGCCTATAAGAGCGAAAGTCGTATTTGGGGAGTAAATTGAAATATATCTTGTAATTCTTTTCTCAAGGTTTATTTTACCTCTTAGAATTATAGTGATTTATCCATCAAGGAAAACTAGCTTATATTTACATCTTTCATAATATATTTATTACTGTTTATCTGTTAAACTTGATTTCTCACGTATTTTTGCACATACATAATAATGTACATATCTCCATTTCTTTCAATCACAATATAATTCCTTAAATTACATATTCTTTCCAAGGAGAGAACTTTGTCTTATTTCATATGTGCCAGAACATTGTCAAGTCTCAAACAAATGTGTTCTGAATTAAATTGTTGGCCATGTAATAACTGTTTTAGTTACAGAACAATAATAACTTACATTTAACAAACATTTACTCTGTGGTGCTTTGTATAAAAACTCCATCTAATCCTCACTATAATTCTACCAAATAGATCCTATTGTCATATTATTCTCATTTTTCTGATTATGAAATTAGGGCAAAGGCATATGTCCAAAATTATACAGCTAGTAAAAAGGAGAACTGAGATTTAAAATAAGACCCAATTCTCATCAGTTTTTGTGTGTGTGTGTTGTTTTTTTTTTTTTCTGGTGAGGAATGAGGCTACTGCTTAACCCCATGCACAGTATTGGCTACCCATTAATGAATGTCAGAGTGATGGTCTGTGCTATGCTGCTCACTAGTTCAATAGTCAAAAGCAGGATCCAGGTCTCATGATGGCCAATATAGTGATATTTATACTACTTTACTAAACTCTAAATTACTGTAGATGAAACCACATCTGTTATATTGAAAGTTGTGTCCCAGAACTTGGTACAAGTCCTCTCAGATAGCACATGTTAAATAAATATTTGTTTGTTGCATTCATGATTGCAAACAACAAAAAAGAGTTTCCTTACATTTCTATAATAATTTGTTCTGAAGTGGAAAGTAGTTATTTCAGATACACAATTGCAGTCAGTTTCTAAAGGAACACATTCTTAATCGCTTTGTAAACCAATACTCATTAGGGAACTGCATTTATTATTTTGAATATCAAGTCTTAATAAAGTGAGCTGATTTTTATAATGATATTAGTTCACATGTATATCTTGAGCAACCCCCAAGGACTTTGTAAAATCCGAATATAGACACTACATGGTTCATTGCTTAACTAGGCATCTCTAGGGTAAGTCATGATGGTTAGTATTCAGCCACAAGTTGGTGAGAGATATTTGGAAATGTCAGAGCTAGCAAAGAAGATGATATCTACAATTGAAAACTCACCCAGAGGTTTCAGTGAGGCTAACTCTTCTGAGATCTGCAAGGGGCAGCATGCCAAGTCCTAGCACTATCTCAGCAATTGTACGAACACACATCTACATGTGACAGTGACAACTGACAGATGATCTGTGGGAGCTGGCCAGGAAATGAGTCAGCACTAGCTGGACTGGTTGTCTCCACTCTGATTTATACAGTGGGCTAATTTCTGTTTGGTTGTTCAGACAAACATATTTCCTTGTAACACTGGTATGCAGCCACAGTTTGGGTCTATTTGTTCTATATTCTCATTATTTTTATTAATGTGTAATCATTCCTCAAGGCTTTATTTGGAGCCCTAAGATACATAATGAATATGTGGAGCACTTGTCTAAAGGCTAAATAAACATTTTTTTAACATTTATTTTCTTGGGATAATTATAAAATAGAACAGGACAAAGAGTTTGTGGGCATTCTAGCAGAAGCTCTCAGATTACCTACTGGGTGCTCTCTGCCCTAAGTGTGATTTTACTCTTGGTTAGATGAGAAATGAAATGATCTCTACATTATATTTTTTCTTCGATAATTCAATAATATTTTTTGTTTGGAATATCATTCAACTTTTCTGAAAAATATCACCTAGCATACTCAACATAATAATAGCTTTATAGAAGCAAAATATATAATCCTTACAATTCCATTTATTGTTGGTGCTATGTGGATTGGCTCTTGGCTTTAAGTACCTTTATGTGTTTTAACTATTTGCTATGTAGATATCCTTCAAACATTAGATGTTTACTTTTTTCTTCTTTTTATTTTCTTATGTAAATTCAGTAAAGTGAAGTAAGAAAGTGAAAAGTATTAAAATATTTACATGAACTGAGTAATAGGAACAACTTCTTTGAAACCTCTACATCTGGCTATAGTAATTAGAATTATAATCATGGATTATCTAGGCATTAGGACATGCATCTGGCTATTACAGAATAATAGCTATGGATTATTCAATGATTAAACAAAAGAATATTTACAATAAAACCACAAATTTCTCATTCAGTTTGACAATATTCATTGGTTCTGGGTTTGAATGTAAATCAAAATTACAAGATATAATCGTAGTTATCCACCAATAACTTTATTTAGCTACTAGAGGCCCAGTGCAAGAAATCCGTGCACAGGGGGAAGGGGATGTCCCTCAGCCCAGCCTGCACCCTCTCCAATCTGGGACCCCTTGAAGGATGCTCGACTGCCCGCTTAGGCCCGATAGTAGGATGGGCCTAAACGGGCAGTCGAACATCCTTCTCACAATCCAGAAATGCTGGCCGAAACTGCTCATCTTCCTGCCTCCCTGATTGCCCCTAACCACTTCTGCCTGACAGCCTGATCACCCCCTAACCACTACCCTGCCAGCCTAATTGATGTCTAACTGCTCCCCTGCCAGCCTCTTTTCTCCCAACTTCCCTTCTCTGCTGGCCTGGTCACCCCCAACTGCCCTCCCCTGCAGGCTTCATTGTCCCCAACTGTCCTCCTTTGTAGGCCTGGTCCCTCTCAATGGCCCTCCCCTGCTGGCCATCTTGTGGTGGCCATCTTGTGTCCACATGAGGATAGGATCTTTGACCACATTGGGGCAGCCCTCTTGTGTGTTGGAGTGATGGTAAATCTACAAATTACTCTTATTAGATAGAATAGAGGCCTGGTGCATAGGTAGGGGTCAGTGGGTTTGCCCTGAAGGGTGTCCCAGATCAGAATGGGGTTCCTTTGGGGCATGGGATGGCCTGAGCAAGCAGTCTATGGTGGTTTACAGGCTGGCCATGTCTGCCATTGCCCAAATGGAGGCCCTGGGATCTGGGATTAATTTATGTTCTACAATTGAAACTTTGTAGCCTGGAGTAGAGCCAAGCCTCTGCTCACTCTGTGGTGACAACCATTCTGTTTGGGTTTATTTAAATTTTATAATTGAAACTTTGTAGCCTAGAGTGGAGGCCTAGGTACTAGGGCTGTAGAAGCTTGGCTTCCTCCATCACCCGGGCAACACTAGCCTCTGCTCTCTCCAGCTCCAGGGCTGCTGCCATTTCTGTTGGGATTATGTATCTTCCATAATTGAATCTTTGTAGCATTGAGTGAAGGCCTAGGCTGGCAAGGGCAGGCGGAAAACTTGGCTTCCTCCATTGCTGGGGAAACCCATGCCTCCCTCTTGCTCTCAGTGGCCACAGCCATCTTGGCTGGGGTTTATTTGCTCCTTATTGGCTTGTGGCCATGACTTGAGTAATTTGCATATTACTCTTTTATTAGATAGGATGAGAAAAGATACAAGAATTGCAATACATCACTTACATCAAAAGCACAGCAGGAATCTCAGGTGCAGTATCCAACGTCTCCAGTATGTTCTCAGATGTTGATGGTAAAGAGAGATGGGACTGGATGTGTGGAACTACTTCAGCCCAGAGAAACTAAGCTCATTGGGGTAGGGGTTGGGGTGAGAAGGTAGGCTCTTTTAGCTTGTATAACATGCTGGTTACATACTGCCCTCTGAGATGTGCCTCACTACCATTATTTAGAGTAGCTCTGTCTCATTAATTATAGGTTAATCAATAAATATTCTTAACAATAAAGTAGAAGTGCTCAGTCAAAATATAACATTTATCATGGGTCTATTTGCTCCTATAAATTTTTTTTTACTTATTAATGTAAGAGGATTCTGAAATGTATAAGCCTCATGTGTTTCTGAGGAAAGAATGCCAGTAACCCTTAACTACCCTTCCAAATAGAAAACCATTAGCATGCAGATAATTAAAACACATGCAAATATTCAGGAATTAAAGAGTAAATTTCTAAATAAGCCATGGTCCAAAAGAGAAACAGAAGAAAACAGAAAATTTGTAGGATATAGGTAAAGTTTATTTAGAAAAAAGTTAGGATAATATTAGCAAATTAAACCCAGTTAACATAGGGAGAAGAAAAAATAAGAGATCTAGTAAATGCACAATAGAATTAGAAATCAATGCTAAGTTGATTTATTTGAAAAAAATTATAATAAAATTGATAGAATTGATTTTATACAATGAGTATACACATGTTAACAATATTCAAAATTTACACAAATTTGAGGAAAAATAAAATTAGATATGAATAAGTGCATCCTCTGGTAGTTCTGCCTTATAAAAATGAAAATTGGCAAAACTCACTGATGGTTATAGACATCAGAGTACTGTTTACCTTCTAGGGGAATGATATCTGGGACAGGCCCAATGCAGCCTTCTCTCACGCTGGTAATTCTCTATTTCTCTATCAGGTAGCAGTTACACACGTTTTTACTTTTCAATAATTGTCAAACTGTATTGTTATGAGCTGTGCACCTTTCTCTAGATAAGCCATATTTTAAAAATGAATTAATAAATATTCTTCCTGGAGCATAGAGGTTATGCTATGAAGTCTTAAGAGTTGTTCTTTATAAGCAACTGAAGAGCAGTGGTATCAGGTACTTTTAACCCCAAGGGACCAGTTAAAAAGTGGAAAATTGTCTCCTTGTGCTTCTGAGATAATTTGTGGATAACAAGAGAATTGGAATTGAACTAATGTTCTGAAAAATTACAGTGCTTTGGCAATAGAGATTCAGCCTTAGGGAGGTTAAATGGCTTTGCCAAAATTTTAAATAAGATATTCAATCATTTTAGCACTGGTTGTATAACTAGTTCAGGGAGACTGAGGAAGTTTAAATGGAGAAAGGTAGAAATAAACAATAGATAAAGGAGATTACATTGCCAACAAGATAATGCCCTGAAATCCAATTGGAGCTATATCCATCTTACTTCTTGGGTGTTAAGATAGAACAGAAGGTAATAACTCATAAATATTTATAAATTTAAACCAGAAACTTTGCTTCGTAAGTGATGGCCCTGACTATACTTGAACTCAAACCTACTCGGAAAAATAGGAAACACACAGCCTCGCTTTTGCATGAGTATTTTCAGCAAATGTTACATAATAGTCATATTTCACTTATTCATTCATCAATTATATGACACATTCACTTATTGAAGTAGAGTTGAGAATCAGAGAATGAATAACAAAAGGTCTTAAGCAAAAGAGATGTCAGTAATAAAGTTCATTCATTCATAGAAAATGACTGAAACAGGTTAGATTATGAATCTAGACTCTGAATCTAACACATGTCATTTGACTATTTAATACTGTTAATGATTTCTTTTCCATAAAATTTCAAAACCAGAATTGGGTTATTATCTAGAATGCCAGTATTTGTTTATAAAATTTTGTTTATAATTTTATTTCAGACACTAGAGGCCTGGTGCACAATATTCGTGTACAGAGGTGGAGGGAGTGTCTCTCAGCTTGGCCTGCACCCTCTCTAATCCAAGGCCCCTTTGGGGATATCTGGTTGCTGGTTTAGGCCTAATACCAATTGGACCCAATCAGTTTTGGGCCTAAACTGGCAGTCGGACATCCCTCTTGCAATTTGGGACTGCTGGCTGCTAACTGCTTACCTACCCGCCTTCCTGATAGCCTGTAATCACCTCTGCCTACCTGATCCCCCTAACTGCTCTCCCCTGCCAGCCAGATCCCCCTAACTGCTCTACCCTATCAGCCTGAACCTGCTAACTGCTCTCCCCTGCTGGCTTGATCTCCCTAACTGCTCTCCCATGTCCCTAATCCCTCTAATTGCTTGCTGATCCCCCTAACTGCTCTCCCTTGCCAGCCTGATTGCTCCTAACTGCTTCTGTCTTGGCCCCGCCACTATGGCTTTGTCCAGGAGGACATCCAGAAAGTTGTCCGGAAGATGCCTTGTCTAATTAGCATATTACCATTTTATTAGTATAGATTGATTAGTGGCCTTAGTCATTCTATTTTATTTGAAAGAGTTTGGTTCTTTTGTCACTTCTGTCCTTTTTCACTGTCCCTGAGAACACAACTCTTACTATGATATCATTCAGTTCTAACCACATATACCTTACACCCCCATATCTTATCTTGCTCCCTGCCAAGGACAAAGAGATGTGCTTGAATCCTGCTGGGAGACCCACTAAAGCAGGTGATCATTCCACAGGAAAAAGATGAATTGGAGGTTTTGGGTCCTAGCTTGGTAAGAAGGGAAATTAAAATTGCTGGACAGAAGAACTTCCCAAAGTAGTACTTCTGAAAGATTCATTCAGGGAAGAAGAGCATTGCAGGAGCCCATTGTTGAGAGAAAGCAGAACAGGCAGTAATTGGAGTAGAACAAAGTAAGAGACCCAGAAGTGGTTAAAACCATCCATTAAAACAATTATGCTTGTTTAACATGTATAGTAGAGGACATGTGTGTTTTTATTGTAGTCTTGAAATATTTATACATTTTTATGTTAGGAATGCTTTCTCTGTCTCATTGACTTTGCATCATAAATAATTTGACTTATGAATTATAAATCTATAACATTATATATATTTTATAAATATAAATATATCACAACACTTTCTTTAACCAAAATAAAACATCAATGTTTGGTATTACACAAAGCAGTACATATATATGTAAATGTTTGTATATGTACTTATATAATTGATAGATGAAAAAGATGGGTAGATGATTGAAGATCACTATAAGATAAAGCATATTTAGAGCAAAAACAAAAATTTGAAATAGCAGGTAAGTAGAGGAACTTTCGCCAGAGGCAGTGAAAAGTGACAGTAAGTCTGACAGTGATAAAAAGAGAGAAAAATATATCTAGAAAATATATAAAAAACAAAACAAAGCTATCTGGTTAAGGGCAAATATGATCCCTTATGAACCTCTCCACCACAGCCTGGGGCAATTTTCACATTCATACTGATGACCCTGAAGGCTAGGGAATCTTATCGCCCTCATTTTTTAAGGAGGCTTCAAATACTATTGTTTTGGGTTTATAAGAATAGCTGGGTTTCAGAAGTGCCAAGGAAACTTGCAACATTAAAACATAATTTATAATGTAATTTTTTGAATATTTTAAAAATGTACTTATCTGTGTCTCTCTTTGAAAACCATCTCCTGGTAGAAGTTCATTGAATTTTTCTATTTGAATGGAAGAGAGTTCATCATGTTTAGGCACTTTTGTTAACTGCACACTTGATGAATCTCCACAGGAGGTCCACCCTGAAAGCGGCAGGATTGTATTCCCCAAGGAAATGTTACTCAAGCATCTACTGACAGGTGTCCCCAAGTGAACCTTTCTTGTTTCTATCAAAGCTCTAATAGTGTGGAGACTTGGAGAAGTTCAACAGGGGTTTATGTCTCTTTGCTTAGAAATATTAATATAATAGAGATTTGTGAAGTTACTATGTTGGTCCTTAGTATCAATTAAGGGAGATTTTATGCAGTGTAATGATGGCATTGATTTTATGTTTTAGTTTAAAATATTATAAACATTTTTTATATTAGTAACTATTATATTTTCTTAAGGGATGGCCTATAAGGACTTCTCTGGGCTGGACAAGTGTCATTTATTGGGCCAATTAAGTGACAGGCTTCATATACATTCATTAAATAAGTCTGTAACCAGGCAGATTATAATATTATCTGAGAAGAATGAAAATTGATTAGCACATTAATGATTAATATAGTTGATATAGTGCAATTTTTTACACTATAGTTTAGTTTAACACATAACTACAACACTGTTCATGAAGGCGTAGGAAGTAATGTCTAACACCTATATGGGTTCTATAATGCACATATTATAACATCATAACATGTGCAGTAATTGAAAATTGACAAAAAGCAAAACTTTTTGGGAGTTACTTTAGTGAAAATGAGTAACTTGCAATGATCACATCTTTAATTATAATTCCTCATCTGTTAAACATTGTTTTTTTTCTTAAGCATATTAAAAATTACAACTGAAAATGTTCTTAAATCACTAATTTCCTTGCTAATATTTCCCTCATATTAAAAAAAATAGTAAATTCTAGCTATCCAATGTCCACACACATTAGATTTCAATTAGTGGAGTCCTGAGGTGTGCATTTTTCCCTCAAGGAAAATAAAGATATTCTGGAAATAGTGTGATGGCTGTACAATAATGTGAATGCACTGAATACCCCTAAATTGTGCACTTAAAAACTGTTTAAAATATTTTAAAAATAAATAAAAAATAACCCCTCTGCAAAGAAAAAGGCCTTATAGAAAAAAAGTAAAATTTATAAATATTAAGTTTACCCAACAATCCTATAAAACAGAATAACTGGAAATCAGTAAAAACTATTTAAGCAGCATTTGAAGTTCTTCTGAGATGCAGAATTGGTAGAAAGGCACCTTTGAAAATGTACTACAGAAAAGAGGTCCAGATGTATTTCTGTAGGAATAATCAGATTTTTAAGACCTCATAATTATTGTTTATTCTGTGTTCTCTGACTTTAACTATTTAAATAGTTTATTCTGGAAAAAACTTTAATTAAACAGAGATACAAGGTCATATCTATTCACAGATAAATTTCACATTGGCTCTCTCCTTAGATATCTAAGTGGGCTCTGCTAAGTGGGAGCCGTGTGTGTGAATTTGGCAGGTACAATGAGCTGAGATTCAGAGACTACCCAGGATGCACATGCTGTCAGTAGTTACTATGAAAGTTTAAAGAGATCTAGAGAATGCTGATGTCAACACCCCGAAAGCCTGGCTTATCTATATATATAAAAGGCTAATATGCTAAGTGTCCATCCAGATAATGAGGTCACGTAGCAATGCCCAGCTTCCTCTCCCTATCAATGACTAGCCTCCTTGCAGTTTCTTTAGCCCAGGAATATGACTTGCTTTATAGCCAGGTGGAAACATTTCACACTTTATCCAAATATCTGTGAAGCGTTTTTCCATGCCTCATATCATTTGGTCCTTCTATAAGACCTTGAAAATGACCTGGTTTTCTCACTGCACAGAATATAGTCAAACACTGCTGCAGTTAAATATTTTACCCTTTATTCTTCTTTCATGATCAACAATAATAATCTGCTTTGTATTCATATTTACTGTTGTGTTGCTGACAATTACCTGAAAGAGAAGTTGGGGTGCTTCACTGGGCTGGAAAAGTTTAGCTACAAAAAAAAGCAGGTTGAGTTAAGCAAGTGTATTCTCTATATACTAGTGACCAGGTGCACAAAATTCATACAGAGTGGAGGGGCTCCCTCAGCCCAGCCTGCCCACTCTCACAGTCCAGGAGCCCTCATGGAATGTCCCGAAGTCTGCCCACTCTCTGTGGGATGTGACCAGGCTGATCAAGGGAAGGTGTCAGCCCCCATTACCCCACTGCTGCAGCCACTGCCAGCTACTGCAGCCACCAAGGTGTTTTCATCAACTCGGACTCTAGCCCCTTCCCTGTGAAAAAAATGACAACTTTCTTTAGGTGTTTTCAAGATGTGACATTTCTTCTTCTTCTTCTTCTTCTTCTTCTTCTTCTTCTTCTTCTTCTTCTTCTTCTTCTTCTTCTTCTTCTTCTTCTCCTCCTTCTCCTCCTCCTCCTCCTCCTCCTTCTCCTCCTTCTCCTCCTCCTCCCCCTCCCCCTCCTCCCCTCCCCCTCCTCCCCCTCCTCCCCCTCCCCCTCCTCCTCCCTCCTCCTCCTCCCCCTCCTCCTCCTCCCCCTCCTCCTCCTCCTCCTCCTCCTCCTCCTCCTCCTCCTCCTCCTCCTCCTCCTCCTCCTCCTCCTCCTCCTTCTTCTTCTTCTTCTTCTTCTTCTTCTTCTTCTTCTTCTTCTTCTTCTTCTTCTTTTTCTTCTTCTTCTTCTTCCCCCACCTAAGGACATGTTTCCATTGTTTTTTAGAGATTGTGGAAGTGAGAGCAAGAGACAGAGAGAAACATAAATGTGAGAGGGACATTTTGATTGGTTGCCTCCTGCATGAGCCCTGACCTGGGCTCCAGCCAGGGAGGAGCCTGTAACCTAGGTACATGCCCTTGATCAGAATCAAACCCAGACTCTTTGGTCTTAAGACCAAGACTCTATCCACTGAGCCAAACCGGCTAGGGCAGGATGTGACATTTCATAGCCCCTCCAGCAGTGGACCTTTGTTTTTTCCTCCAGGAGTGTGGTGGAAAAACCCTAGATAACCTTCTTAGATTCTTATAACCCAAGTTACCAAAGGGTGACATACAGGAGCTAAGCCAAGGAGTGGTCAGAAAAGGTGTTTATGCTGGAACTGGTTTGGCTCAGTGGATAGACTGTGGGCCTGAAGACTAAAGGATCCCAGGTTTGATTCCTGTTAAGGGCATGTACCTTGGTTGGAGGCACATCCCCAGTGGGGAGTGTGCAATAGGCAACTAGTCAATGTTTCTCTCTCTAATTGATGTTTCCAACCTTCTATGCCTCTCTCCTCTTCTCTGTAAAAAAAAATCATTATATATATATAATGGTGTTTCCTCTGCAGGTCATGCAGCCCCTGCATTGTGTCCACTGGGCTAGGGGGCTGTCCCTGCCACCTGGTGGTGACCACCGTGGTCTCTGCACACCCCAGAGACTGACAACCAGCTCTCTATTGTGGGCACTGGGCCGGGGGGCAAGCAGAGACCCCCAGGTTGTGTGCAGCAACTGTCGCTGGAGTCTCTGCATGGCCCAGATGCCAATAGCCAGCTCCCCCCCCCCCCACCATTGTGGGCGCTGGGGTGAGGGCGTGGAGCTGAACCATCACTTGGGGCCTGAGTACACTAAAGTGGCTGGGGTGGGGCAAAAACATTCTCCTCTCCAAATGCCCCAGAGGCCAGCAGCCAGCCCTGTCATGGGTGCCTGGCTGCGGGGCATGCAGGGACCCCTTGGCCATACATGGCGGCAGCCACCAAGGTCTCTGCATGCTCCAGAGGCCAGCAGGCAGCTCCCTGTCATGGGCACTGGGCTGGGGGCATGGACCCAAACCCCAGCTTAGACCCAGAGCACACGCAAGCGACTGGGGTCAAGGTGGTAACATCTCTGTCTCCTAATGCCCTGGAGGCCAGAAGCCAGACCTATTGTGGGCACCTGGCTGGGGCATGGACCCAAACTGCCACTTGGCACTAGAGTACGTGCAAGCACAATGGCAACACAGGGATGTTCCCGCCCTGCCCCCATCCACTTGGCTGTTGCACCCATAGTCCCGCAATGGCTGTGGGTGTTCTGGAACCCCTGCTGCTCAGGCTAAAAGTGGCCTGGGTCCCAAGTATGTTCCTGGAACTCAGGCCACTCGGCACCTGCATATGCAAATTAACCTCCATCTTTGGTGGGTTAATTTGCATACTTGTTCCTGATTGGATGGTGGGTATGGCCTGTGTGTATAGCAGAGGTATAGTCAATTTGCATATTTCTTTTTATTAGATAGGATAAAGGGCTAAGTTGACTTATGCATGTGCAATAGATATAAAGCCCTCGCTGGGACCAATCGCATGTTTGTGTTTTGACCTGTCATTGTGGATCATGAATTTGGTTGACGCTTCTATTATAGAGAAAGGGGTAATAACAATATTTAAATATTTCTTCTAATTAATTTCTTTTCAATGTGCACAAATTCATGCACTGGGCTGCTAGTTTCTTTATAGTTTCATGATAGCATGAATTATATTACTTTACTAGAGTACTGCTATGAGGCCTCCCATATTTACAGGATATTCTATTATTCAAAGTGTATTGCTCTCATTAGTTAGCTGCTTCCAAACCAGAAACCTGTGATCTCCCTTCTTCTCCTTTGGGTCTTTGTGTTTTATTTGCATATGTAATATCTGCTTCACGCAGAGCAACAAACCATCAAGACTTTCCTGATAATAGGAGCCTTAGGATTTTTATTTACATGTTTCAAAGTCTAAAATATACACATTCAGAACACACATTTCTAGTCCATGCAAAGGCTTCAGGATTATTTGTTAACATTTATTGCTACCAGTGATTCGCCTTTTCATTTATTATCTTGTTTCTCCAGTGAAGTGTAAGTATCATTGTGAAGGCTATGGGATGGATTTCTTAAAAATTTCTAAGATGAAGACTGACTTGTAGATTGATTTTGCACTTGTGTGTGTGTATGTGTGTGTCTCTGTGTTTGTGTGTTTAAGATTTACCAATGAAGAAGTTAGCAAGGCAGGACTGAGAACAGGGAAAAACTGACTTGGAAGGTAGTTGAGACTGAGATTTAGCTGAGCCTACAAGAAGCTCTGGAGCTGATATGACCTTGTAGAGTGGTTGCTCCCAGTGGGAGTGAAGAAGGGAGTGTGGAGAAGGAAAGGTAACGTTGGGTCAAGCAGTTCCTGTGGTCAATAGCAATTCCCAAAGATGGATGCAGTTGTGAGCTACCAGCATCTGATGTTCACAACAACTGGGGCACAGCTGTGTCAGATCTGATATTTTCCATACTTTGTCATATTCTGCAGTTTCTACTATAGGGGGCTTTGGCTTTATGTGCTGTGTTCCTTCCTATATCTCTAAAGCTTAAATGGTACCTAGCAGATAGCATGTGCTCAGTAAAAACTGCTGAAAGAAACAAATCATCAAAGTCTTGTAACTTATAGCTTATTAGATCCACAGAATCTTGAAGAAAATTCACTATGAATTATATATAGTCCAGACTGAAAAGAAAAACTGTCGTAGTGTTCCCCCTATTTAAAGCATAGATAAAATGTCATATTTAATATAAAACTATAATAGAGAGGGATCAGTGATTTTTTTTCAACATGTTTTCAGTAGATAATGGAGAAATGCTTTTGAAAATCCTAATATTATATCAAAGGAACTCTCATTATTAAATGGGAAAAGAAGATAAATATTGTATAGGTGAGACCATTTGAAATTTTGCAATTTGCAATAAATATCTGTGAATTTGGTAGCTTTGGTAATAGATATGCCAGTTTATTTGAACATATTTCAAATAAAAGTGTTTTAGGAAACTTCAGTTTATAAACCAATCAGATCCTACATTTTTAACTAGTACCTTAATTTATTGGTTAAGAAATTGTGTGATGTCTTTGGTTTTAAAAGTTTTATTTCAAGTAATTAAATTGAAATCCTCAAAATATTTATCTGTAAACTCAACCATTTCAGCCATTCTAATAAATCCTAAATCTATTCATGAACTAGTTGAGAACACATTTCTGTAGATGCATGTTAAAATTGGAATGATAGACAAAAGAATATTATGGCTCCAGAGAAGCATGGAATGCATATATGTGAGGCATTATAAGTGTATCATTTATAGAGAGACAAAAATATGAGGCTGATCAAATTTCTCTTGGCAACACTTGAAGTCATATGAGAATAGAGCAACATTTATCAGATATTCAGGAGAAAATCGCGTCAGCCATAGCGTAGAAAGTCAGTCAAGCTTGCCTAAAACTCTCAAGTCTATGGAGAGTTCTGCACCTGTTAAAAATCAAGGAATACTTCCTCCATGACTTCTTTACAAGAACACTACTTAAAAATAAACTAAAGCTAATGAAGGTATGTCTGGGGTAACTACATACAGGACTCATATTGGACGTTTTAAAAATGCTTAAGTGTAACACTAACAATAAAACAAATGTGGAATTAAGTTGTAAACAGAATGTAAATGTAGATCCTCTGAAGATGTAAAAGTAACATAATGCTTAGGAGGAAAGGGGGTAAAGAAGTTAGGAAACAGAGTAAGTTCAGTGATAGATTCATAAATATTAGAAAGTATACTTACACAATGAATATTGAGGAAATGGAATCTGTGAAGAATGTTAATTTACCAGTGTTCATTTAGGCAAATAATAGATTAGCCAAAGAAAGAGAGAAATTCATTTTTATATAGCAAATTATTTTGTAATATAATTGTATAAAATATAATTTTAAAGGTACAGAATTAATACAAGACCTGGTTGGGTAGCTCAGTTGTTTAGAGTGTCCTCCTGATAGGTTAAGGTTGTAGGTTCGATCCCAGGTCAGGGCATATACAAGAAGCAACCCATGAATGTGTAAATAAGTGTAACAACAAATCTTTGTTCCCCTCACCTCACATCAGTAAATAAAAAATAGAAAATAAATAAAAATGTAAAAGTACTGAATCAATACAAACATTCCTATATACTAGTATTAGGGGGCCTACACACACAGCAATGAAGTTTGACCTGGATTATTGTGTTAAAACTATAAAAATGGAAATTATAACCTAAAATAATATGACAAAAATAATATGAAATATATCTTCCATGCAATAAATTTAAACTAATTTAAGAGTCTCAATAAAAGAAATGACTTATCAAATGGGACACAAACTAAACCCCAAATCTAGATTATAAATTTAGAATGGTAAAGAGACACAGATAAAATAATGATTTAAAAAGTTTGAAAATAAAAGGAGAAGCAACAATATATTATGCAAATGCAAATAAAAAGGAAGTCTGAAATTCAGAGTATTATCCCAGACTTTTGAATAACTCTACTAAAGAGCATAATATCTATATTTATAAAGCAGATATTAAAGGTAAACTTTAATATCTCCAGTCTCCAATAACAGGAGACTTCATATCTCTCCTAGTCCTTGAGAGATTCCATAAGTAAGGGAAAAAAAAAAGATAAAGTAACTTAAACTGATTTGACTAATTCTGAATATAACTAATTCTGAAAACTATAAAGATAGAAAATATAACTTTCTTTCAGATGTTCACTGAACATTCAAAAGCATTAACCACATATTAGTTTGCAGCAAACTAATCATAATGCCAAATAAATTCTGTAAATTAATAACAGTACCAGAAATAAACTGATCCCCCCATAGATATTAATATACTATTATACTATGTATTAGATTACTATTGAGTAAAAAAGAAAAATTCAAACACAAATAGCAGAATTTCAGGGAAATCAAAATAATGGATTAAAATATAATTATTCCAAACAAAAGAGACCAAGAAAAATTAGTGCTGTAAGGAAAATGTGTATGATTTTAATTAGATGAAAAATAAATATAATTGATTAATTACATTGATTAAAATAGAAATAAAACAAATTAATGAAATTTCCATACAACAAAAGTTAAAAAAGTCCCTGAAAACAATATGAAGGAAGGAATTAATAAATATAAGATAAATTAGTTTTTAAAATTAGTAAAGTTGTAAATAGTTACAAATGCTCATTTTTCTAACGAAATAGAAACATTAAACCTAACCTAAATAAGAAAACACTTTTAAATGCAAAATAATAAAAAAATGAGGAGGAGAAAAACCAAGAGTTAATTAAAACAATAAGAAGGCTACATTGCACAAGATAAATAAACTTGAAAAACTGGATAAAAATTGATGTTTTTATAAAGTTATCTATTACCAAAGTTAACTACATGGGGGATAAAAAATCTAAAATGAATAGCTTCTATAATGGAATAGTGGGTGGCTTATCTATAATAATAAAAGCATAACATGCTAGTTAGACCAGATGTCCTTCTGGACCTCCTTCCAGACGACCTTCCGGAAGAAGCCAGGGCTGTGAGGAAAGCCCGGGTCTTGGGTTCCAGAGAGAAGCCCAGGTCCTGGGTTCCAGAGGGAAGCCAGTGCTGGCAGCCAGGAAAAGGGAAGTCTACTCTTGCATGAATTTTGCGCATCGGGCCTCTAGTGAGATGATAAAAAAATAAAATTTACATGCTACAACAAACTGAAGCACATGAGAGGACAGTCTCCTTTTGGAGAACTGCAAATTAGGAGAGAATGCAGGAAGCTTTAATAGTATAAAGGATACAGGATAAAGAACAGGAAAGAAAAATCTAGAAAATATCTGATTGGGGCCACATGGTGATTCAGGGTGAGAAGGTCCAGGGTTGGTGTGGTGTTTGGGGATTGGCTGACTGGATATACTGACTTTATCATCCAGTGCAATGGTTATAGGAACATGAAAGTTACTTAAGTTCTGGTTTGCAAACATGGCATTCAGGGCAAGAGTGACTCCAGGTTGGTCCTAGAAATTTGTCTCATCAGCGTTAGAAAAGTTCTGCTCTCAACAAAATACCATCATAGCCAACAACTTTACAAGAAAATTTCAGTTAATATTTAAAGAGATGATTCCCAGGCTATTTAAACTATTTCAAAACATAGAATCAGGAAGGAAAACTTCCAAGTCTCAGATATGAAACAAGTATAACTTTGATTCCAACTGTTAACATATAAAAATTAAAAGTTTCATTTACCACTATTAGTAAAAGTCATAAACAAAATACAAACAAAATTCCATGGAACATAAAAATAAAAACACATGACTAACTAGTGTTTATTGCAGGAACGCTAGTGTGTATTAATATTAGAAAATATTTTAATAAACCAATAAAATGGCAAGATATAAAAAAATCATTGTTAATGGAAAAACAGTCTAAATAGGAACAGATATTTGTTAGCAGCACAAAAATACATCTTTCTCAAACAAAAACCAAGAATAGACTTAAGGTGAAAACAACATGGTGAAGTCCCACTAAAGGCAGCAATAAGACATGAATCGTTAGTCCTGACTAGTGGCTCAGTTGGTTGGAGTGTCATTCTGTACACTGAAAGGTTGTGGGTTCGATTCCTGGGCATGGCACATACCCACGTTGTGGGTTCGATCCCAAGTTGGGGTGCAAACAAAAGGTAGCTCATCTCTATTTCTCACTAATATTTTTCTTGCTCTCTTGCTTTCTCCCTCTCTTTCCCACCTTCTCTCAAATCAATAAAAACATATCTTTGGGTGAGGATTAAAAAAAAGAAAAGAAGTGGATGTCTACACTGATCACTAATATTGAAAATTGATGGCAGATATATTAGGTAAGAAAAAAAATGTGTAAAAAAAACAGAAAAGGATGGGATAAAACTGTATTTGCAGGTTAAATGTTCTATAATAATAAAAGCATAATATCCTAATTAGACCAGATATCCTTCCAGAAGAAGCAGGGGCTGTGAGGAAGCTTGAGTCCCAGGTGCCAGAGGGAAGCTGGTGCTGGCAACTGGGGGAAGGAAAGCCTACTCTTGCATGAATTTCATGCATCAGTCTTTCATTTATATAATAAGATAATTTACCTAAGTCACAGTAGTATAAAATTACATATAGAATCATTGGGATATATTTATAAAAACAATTTGAAAGATATAAGAAGAAAATTCACTTATAATGCATAATTTGAAATTAAGGAAATATTTAGAAATAATTTTAATAAACATAGACTGATGTAAAACTAAAACCTTCCACTCTAGGCAAAATAACAAGAACAAAAGAAAATAACAAGCAGATAACAAATTCTTGTTTTAAAAGACAAATAATACAAATGTCAATATGATTTAGTATTCAAATAAAAAAGTGACATATTTGATATTTAGAAAAGACAGTTATGAAACACAAGTGAAAGAATTAAAAACTGGTATCTGTTCCAATATGTTCAAGAGCTTAGAAGGAAATAAACATTAAAAATGGAGAGAGAAGGAAAGTACACATTTGATATCAAGAATTTCTACTTTCAGCATTTTAGACAGTTTGCCCCTGTAGCTTCCCGAGTATATTCATTTTAAAAGTTGTTTAAATATTTGTCTATTGTTATAGAGATCAACACAAAACTTGCCAAAATTTGGAAAAATATGAAATTTTATGAACATTAAAACTTGTCCTGAGTGCTTATATGGAATCCTATTAATAACAATATTGTATAACTAGAGACCTGGTGCACAAAATTTGTGCATGTCGGGGGTGTGTCCCGGAGCCCAACCTGAAACCTCTCCAATCTGGAACCCCTACGGGGATGTGTAACTGCTAGTTTAGGCCAGGATCAGGCCTAAACTGGCAGTTGGACATCCCTCTCACAATCCAGGACTGCTGGCTCCCAACCACTTGCCTGCCTGTTAGACTGGTCACCCTCTAACCACTCCCCTGCCAGCCTGATCGACTGCAAACTGCTCCCCTATCAACCTGGTCACCCCTAAGTACCCTCCCCTGCCAGCCTGATTGCCCCTAATGGCCTCTGCCTTGGCCCCACCACCATGGCTTTGTGCAGAAGGACATCTGGATGGATGTCCAAAAGATGCCTGGTCTAATTAGCATATTACCCTTTTACTAGTATAGATAACATATATGCCTCTAAAAAGTTATATTATTTTACACACGTTAAATTATACAGTACATATTCAACCTCTTTTACCCTGTTTTTGTTGTTGTTGTTGTTTTCTAAATATATCTTTATTGATTTTTTTATATGACCCCTGCCCTCTTACTCCTCTCAACTTTGAAAATATCTTGGTTCTCAGGTTTAGCTCAGGTGGTGTTTGGGGAGGTCTCAGACTGCCTGTGTTTGACAGCAGTTCTGGAGACCAAGCAGGTCAGGATGGCTTCCTGATTCCCAAATCCCTCCTCCCAGGTCCTTTTTCTAACAGGAGTTAGGTTGCCCAGATGTGACACTCATTTGATTTAGGATTCACCCACAAGGACATGACATATTTGCACGGAACGGCTTTTGTGTGGAAGATACCTGTGATGAGGGGACTCAGTGGTGAAAGGAACCAATGGCGGATTTGGAACCTCCAGACAGGGGACCTTGCTCACTCCCCCATGTCTCCCTCAGCAGCCAGCATGGGCTGCAGGAGCCTTGGCTTCCTTCATTGTCCAGTGATGAAGGAAGTCAAGCCTCCCGCTTGCTCCGCAGGCTCTGTGGCTCTAGGAGATGCTGCCATCTATGTGGCTAAGAGCACCACCATATTTGTGGCTATGGGCAATGCCATTTTTGTCATGGAGTAATGGTTATTTTGCATATTATCCTTTTATAAGATAGGATAACAGTCTCCCTAGTAGTCAGTATGCTCCTACAGCCAACCGCCTGTGACCGGCTGGCAGCAAGTGTTTAGTCTAATGACTTGATTTAGCTACTTTTTCTGATAGCCCTGTCCTTCAGGATTGTAAAATTATAATTCAAGCTAGCATAGTATCTGGGACATTATTTTATAATTTCTTTTCTGATGCAACTCTGGGATTAATACATCATTCTATTCCCTCACTTTTTCACATACCGAGGTAGATGTTTTATCTACGTTCAGAATTCAGTTTCTTTGAATTTGCCCCAGACTTTTAATTGTTGACTACCTTTTTAGAGGTTACTTATTTCAGAACACAAGGATATTCTAACTGTCTGAGTTTTGCTAAGGATAGATAAGACTTTTGCAGGTTTTGAAATTACAATGGTAAATCTTCATGTATATACATGATGTTATCACACCACAGACAAAAGAGAACAAGACTTGATAAATCAGTAGTTTTTTCAGTTGATTCACAGCTTTTTCACTAGGGTTTGGATTTCATCCAAATTGATCTTTGCATACATTCCAGCAACTCAACTAGACAAGTTCATAGTAAACAGACAGAAGCAAAGAAATAATGAAGATGAAAGCATTTTTGCATGTCTGGCCTAACCTTGGGCAATGTCACTCTTAATAATAGCAGATGGTAGTTACTTCCTCCGAAATCCTGTTTGCTGATGTTTATACATGATGAAAAATTGGGATTTTTAATGAAAGGCTGACAAAGGCTATACTAGATCATCTCACAATATGGCATAAACTTGCATCTTTGGTAACTATAAAGACAGTGTATTCTTGTGGCATTATAATTGCATTGCATTGTGTATAATCTGAAATCCCAGAGCATTTAAAATACACACAAAAAACAACAGGAAGTTAGCACTGAGCAAATTGTAAAAGGTTACCATGTCAGCAAGACAGTCACTGGTAAGTATTTTTATCTATATAAATGAAAACATTAAAAAAGATCTTTAAACTTAAAAAACATAAAAATAAAAATAAAAGAATTATGCACTGCGATTTAGAAACAAAGGTCCCAACTGGCCTGAAAAACTTTCTAGCAGCCGTTTACTTGGGTCTGCTAGTTTCTGGTTTTGAAGGTTAATGAAGACCAAAGGAGGATAGATGAAACTGATTCTGGACGTCTCTCATTCTTGGGCAGGTGTCATGTTTAAAAAGTCTCTCCATGAGCGTTGCCCTTGACAGTTGTTTTATGTCAGTCATATCAAATGCCTTACTTATAATTATAGTATAACCAAATTCAAGGAGAATTTATTAACTATAATGATATAAATATGGTTAGGTATAAAAAGCTTAGAAGGAAATAAAAATTAAAAATGTGCATGAGTATATGTATATGGTCACATACATTCAAATTACCCTATATAATAAAAGCCTAACATACAAATTGACTGAATGGCAGAATGACCGGCCAGCCAAGGCAGGTGCCAGGGGGCAGAGGGAGGGGACAGCAATAGGGGAAAGTGGTGAATGGCAGCAGTGGGATTATGGGGGATGGGGACAGCTGCTCACCGGCCAGGCACAGTCCCCTGGTTGTCTTCCTCAGAGGGAGGCCACCGGCATTGGCGGCGGGGCTGCAGTGGGGGGTGGGGCCAGCTGCTCGCCAGCCAGCACCATCCCTTGATTGGCTCACTGGTTGCCTCCCATGGAGGGAGGCCAGACTGCAACTTAGGCCTGGAACAAGTGGTCAGTGCACTGTCACAGGGGGAGGGCCAGTCACCCAGAAGCCAACATTGGTGAGCACAGTGGCGTTGGGAACTTCTCACACCTCTGCAGCCATGGGGAGAGCACCTAAGCCATCAGTCAGAAATCCCCTGAAGGCTCCCAAACTGCAAAAGGGCACAGGCCTGGCTGAGGAACCCTCCCGCTACCGAGTGCACTAATGTCATGCACCAGACCTCTAGTCTATATATATAAAATCCTAAGTGACTATTATGACTGGAATGATTAGAATGATTGGTCAGCCAGTTGCTATGATGCACACTGAGCATTAGGGAGTAGATGATCAATGCAGGAGCAGCTCCCTGGTAGTCAGTGTGCTCCTACAGCCAACCGCCTGTGGCCGGCTGGCAGCATTGGCATCTGTTCTTTCTGTTCCTGGCCTGGCAACCATCACCTTTTCTCCTGACCCCGCTGCGGCCTTTTGTCCCTGGGCTGAAACAGGGACTGAAGATGGGGCTAGTGGCCAACCTTCTACACCCTGTTCCCTTCCCAATAGCTGGCAGACTCCTATCATTACAGTTCTGATTGACCCTGATTGCTGGACAGGCCTAGGGCTCCCACCCATGCATGAATTCATGCATTGGGCTTCTAGTATATATATACTATAATAATGAAAAAAAATGAGTTACAGAGAGGATGAATACAATTCTTCATATAATGCTATACTCCCCTCACCACCATTAGATAAGTTAATAGAAAAGTATACCTAAAACTCAATTTTCCTTATTTTCAGTTGAGCATTTCTTCAATCATATTCCTATTTTTAACAGTGTGGTGATAGCCAACAGGAAAGGAGGTGTGTGTAGGTGGAAATGGGCAAAGAGCAGCGTCAAGTAAGAAGATGAAATGCTCATTCTCTTTATAGCAGTAACTGTGTAATGACTGTATGTATATGTCATCATTTGTCAAATTGTACAGTTTAAATGTGTGCAGTTAAAAAATGTTGATTTTCCTTTAATTTACTCAGTGACCCTAATGCCAGGCTGAGAACCAGAAGAGAATAGAGTGAAGGTTGAACTGAGCAAGAAAACAAGTGCAGATTTAGAGGATGCTATCTTGAAAAGGATACCCAATAAACAGCGCCCACCATGAGGTACACTCTGTGGTGCTCCAGAATTAATGGGATCACATCAGAACATGGTGGCAGAAGCCTTTAGGCAGTAGTCATTCTTGTCAGGTAAATGGAAGCTTCCTGTTTCCAGAGATCTCTTTCTGAGTTGATTTATGGATTTATGTTTGGTGAAGATAAAGGATCTAGTCTTAATCCTTGGGTCTTTCTTATAGCCAGTAATAAAGCAGAGGAAAATGGTAAAGGAAAGAAAACTGAGAAAGAATAACTCATGAAGTAAGAGGGAAAAAAATAGAGAACGTGAAGTTTTGAAAACCATGAGAAAAATACATACTTTATAAACTAGAAAGTGGACACTGTCAAATGCTGTTGATAGATCACTAAAACTGGGACAGTATTGGGAGTCATCCCTGGCACAGTGAGATTGATTCTAAATCTCAATTTCTGATGAGGAGTAGATTACATAATCTGCCAGTCCTAATTATGGTTGGCTCAGTGGTTGGATGGAGCTTATAACTGATGATACCTTTGAAGTTTGGATAGGGGAAGGCTAAGAGGTAGAAACATTTCTTCTATGTCATCAAACTACCATAATGTTACTGTTGAAGTAGGTACCTGGTAAATATTTGTTATTTCATTACCACATCAATAGAAGCAGGGAATTTGCATGTGATAGTAGGCTTGAATACTGCATATGACTCCTCTGAAAAAAATGAAGGGTAAAAGATATGATTAAAGTCTATGAGATTTTGAAGGATTTGAATTTAATTAATGCAAACATCCTCATTAAATGCTTGATTATTAGTATGTTGAGTTTCTCTTAAGTCTTGAAAGAAACAACTGTGAATAAATTAAGGCAATAAGACTAATGATAAAATGGTTAATATACTTTTGGACCTAAAGTGGCAAGATGGGCTGGATGTATAAGTAAGTTTGAAAAATAGTGTTGAGAACGGTTGATAAATGATAAATCCAGGGTAGAAATTTTAATATAATTCCATAAGCAGTTGGGGACAGCCCTACAGCCACTTGAGGTTGACATTATGGAACATAATAGCATCCTTCTGTAAACACCTTCTCATTTTCCCCCTTAACACCATGATGATCTGAACTGATGGAGGTTATGCTATCTCTCACACATTTTCAATTAAAGACAACTATTTAGAATAAGACCACAACTACTCAAAGACTTTGTAGCAAAGAATGTTTCTCCTCTGTTTGGGAATATTATCTTTAGAATCAAGGACATAGCTTCAGAGTATACTTGGCTCCCCAGATCAACTAAACCAAACTTGGAAATGACTAAGGGATGCTGCAGCAAAATTGTTTTCACCCACAAGTGGTAGAATATAGATTTTCCTATGATTGAGTTCTTTGAATTTCATGGTTAAAAACATTTTGAAAAGAAGGGGGAGATAGTTTTTGTTGAAGATCCTAAATTTGAGTCTCCCTATAAAATTCAGTTTATTTTGTGATTGCTTTATATTAAAAATAACATAACCTGTTGGGCAAAATATTTTACTGAGTTAAGGATTTTATCTGGATACAAATGATTCAATTATATATTAATAGTTATTATGAGTCAATGACATTATATAGCATTCATATTTGCCTTACTATTTTATTTGACTAAAATTTATATTAAATTTTAACCTCCTAAATACTAAAGAATGGTAGAACTCAGGTTCCAAAAATTTTATTAGTGATTTATGTATATATCTTATATAGGTAATTTAGAATAGGAGATTCTTTTTATATTAAATATTAAACTTAAGAATAGCAGAATATTTGTAAGCCATGTCCATATTAACAATTAATCTTGATAAAAGCACTTTACATAAAAAGTGTTTAAACCTAAGTTTGGAGTCCAGGTACTTTTATAAAAAAATATTCAAATTCAAAAACTTCAGTTGGCCTACAATTCTAGAAATATTTTCTAAGATTGTAATTTCCAAGCCAATATGCATGAATAACTTATATTCTATAAAAACTTTCTACAGAAATAGATTCTTTAAAAGAGGGTTAATTGCTAGTGTTTATTTGACCTGACAGGACAACCAATGTTTTCCATGTTCCTGTGTCAATGTGCCAGCACCCCCTGGTGGATATTGTTAAAAATAAAATTCAATTCTACTGATAAGAAAGGTTAAAGGTGTTCAGCTGCATTAGGTCTATTACGATGGAATGCATTTGTACAGTACAGATAGGTTGCATTTTTTATTGAGTATTATCATAAGACTATAACATAACTATAAATATCCTCATTAGGATACCACTAATTATTATTGCCCTGAAACATCTGTGTATCTAAAAAGTTTACATATACATTAACTTAATGTTTATGTGTTTTTATATGTACAAAGTAACAAGCTCTTCATTTACATTTGTTTGACAACCTTTTTAAAAATAATTTAGATTTGTGCTATATATATACTTGCAATGTGGACAAGGTTTTGTTTCCTAACTGGGGATATTATAATATAGAACAAAAAGCATGAATTTCTGCAGAGACTGATTTTATTTGAACTCTAATTGCCTCAGTTATCAGCATCCTGATCTAGAGCAAATTACTTACCCTTTTCTGAACCTAATTTGGTTCATCTGTAACACAAGGGTAAACGTACTGATTCTGACCAAGTAAAAATGGTCAATTGTCTCCCCAGTTTCTTAAGCAATTTTCCCCCTGTAGTTTTGTGGCATCTGTGCTTTACAACAGAAATATTTAAAATGTATAAAATTTACACATTTTTATTATTGAACACCAAGAATAGTGTAAGGAATTGTAAGCATCAAAATGCGTTATAGATTGTGCTTTGGGCTGAAATAAACACAATGTTAACAACTAGATGCTTATCTTGATAGAAATAAATTATATACCTTTTATGTATTTTCCAAGGAAACTGATAAAGAACAGTTATAGAGAAATTACAATAACTGTTTAGCAATTACTTGGTAGGACATACAGAAGCACTAAAAATAGCCAAATCTACTTCTAGAGCTTACTAATAAAATAAGATTAAACTTGATAGTATTTACATTAATGCTACTTTTGTGAAACTATGTGTAGATGCAAAAGAAAAATCTATTTACAATGTATTCCTTTGCCTGGCAGCAGTGGCTCAGTGGTTGAGCACCAACCTATGAACCAGGAGGTCATGGTTTGATTCCTGGTCAGGGTACATGCTCAAGTTGCAGTCTTGATCTCCATTCATGCAGAAGGCAGCCAATCAATGATTCTCTCTCATCACTGATCACTGGTATTTCTCTCTCTCTTTTGCTCTCCCTCTCTAAAATCAATAAAAATATATTTTAAAAAATGTATTCCCAAGACATTAGGCTATCTCTATATATCTGAATTAAGAGTCCATTTAAAAAGGATAAAGTAAAATACTATTATGAAAAATGAGTGAAAATTTAAAACTATTGGGCAAGTTTCCTGATAGCAAGGTTTGAGAATTGTTGAATGGTTGAGAACATGGAACAGAAGGATTGTGAGGCACCAAATACTCAGAGTGCAATGATGAAAAAAAAATAGAAATAAAAAGCCAACTCCATTTGCATTTATGCCCTGTGCTATCTGGAAGCTGTCCAGAACCATTGTTTTGGTGACTGCACTTCAGAATTTCTTGGTTTCATGGTTTGGAAACAATTTGGTTTCTGGTTCATTGGACAAAGTCGATCCTCTGTGACCACAGTGGTTTGTGGTAAAGCCTCTCACCAATGGACTCCAATGCTCATTTGCATTGGCTATGCCCTTAATTGAGCATATGTTACATGTTGTATTTACTTACATAATTGTTCATGTTTCTATATTCTCCTCACTGTTTGATGGGAATCTTCTCTGGGCATCAATGTCCTTTTTTCTTTTAATGTCACATGTTATAGATAAGCTGGCCGATTTTCCAATAAGTTTGCAGATTTTCCAATGAGTTTGCACCTATACAGTGGAGTTGCCCAAACATTTGTGGTCAAAAAAACCACCTGGAATGAAGGGAAAAACATAGATTACTAGAATTTTATCCAGAGACCTGAATCATAATTTTCCTTGGGAGGTGATTGGGAATCTATGTTTACAAGACACAACCAAATTTATTTTTACAGTTGTTTAAACATATAATTTATTTAATTGATTTAATTCACAACAAATGTCTATAAAGTTTGTGAACGTAGATAGCTCAATTTAAACACTAAAAAAATGCTAGAAGTGCAATTGGAGTGGTAGTCTTTCCCATCACTTTAAGTATTATTTTCATCCTTTGGAATGAGGTCATGGCAATGGACTTTTGTTATAGATTTTAAATAAATAAAAAAAACCAACAGATAATCTAATAATTCAACCTTTTTATTTTATTTTTTACTTATTTTTTTGATGAGAGAACAGTTCTTGTCAAAGTGAAAAATAACACTAAATATGAACAGCTCTGAATTTGTTAACTGCATATTCTAATTTCATGTACAATGCTAAAAACTATGATTCTTAATTAGCAACTATATTAGCTTTCTATTACTGCTTCACTAATTATAGCAAATTTTGCATCTTAAAATGTTTTCATTTCACAGAATACCTGCCTCAGAATTCCAGTAGATTTTAACTGGATCCCTACTCAGACTCTTAAAAAGCTGAAACCAAGGTGTCAGCCAGCTGACTACTCATTTGGAGTCCTGACTAGGGAGAGATCTGTTTCCAAGCTCCCTGGGCTTGTTGGCAAGAATTCACTTCCCTGTGGTCAGACTGCAGTTCCCATCCAGTTCCTTTTGCCTTGCTGACTGTGAGTGTGGGAACACTCTCAGCTCTTAAAGGCTAAACACAGGCCACTGTCTGTGGTCCTCACCCCTCTGAGCAATGGATACCTTTCCTTCATGTCAAATCCTTTGACTCTTCAAATCTCTGATTCTTTTTGCTACCAACTCAAGCAAACTACATTTTTATTTTATTTTTGTTGTTATTGCATGAGTTTTTGTTACTTTAATTTTGAATAGATCAAATAGTTTTTTCTTTATTAAATGTATGAAAATATTTAAAATAAATACAGTAGTATGTGGTAAAGGGGACATCTGTTGACAGTCGCCATTTTGAATAGCTGCCTATTTTATAATGATGCTTTTTGGATGCAAATCTTAAGAATTAGAATTCTAGACTATTCCCAAACAGCTATTATATTCATTTTTTCATCTGCATCTAATAAAGATAGGTGATAATGGCAAATTATAATGTAATTCTCTCTTTTCAACTACTGCTAAAGGGCTCATGTGATTACTCTATCAGCCTCACCCAAATAATCATAATTTAAGTTCAATTGATTTGAGACTTCACATCTACAAAATCCCATCACATCAATACCCAGAGTAGTGTTTGACAGCTTGGGATGTCATCTTAGATTTCTGTCTACCACAAAAGCTCATATATTGGAGCATTTTTTTCCCTCATGTAATGATTTAAAAATATGTTACCAAGTCTGGCCTTAGATTTCTCTTAGGCTTCCATAGTTTCTAACAGATCCACAGTGAAAGGAACCATGCATCTAAAGAATATTCAAGAACTACTCTAAGATTTTGGAGAAATGTTTTTACACAGAGGTCATAACCTTTTCTGGTCAATAATCTCTTTGAAAATCTGAGAAAAGATTGGAAACTGTTCTTCATGTCCTCAAATATAAACATACATTTCAGGGTTTTCTGGAATCCCAAAGTAAGAGTTTCTGATCTAAGTAAAAGAAAAAAATTAATTAATCAATAGCAGTTCATACCTCTGATATATAAAACATCATTAAAGAAGAAGTGGCAAATGAAAGTAATTGTAGAAGTATACAAAAACAGAGAAGGAATTAGATGAAAAAAATGAAAATGGGAAAGAAATATAAAGAGAGAGAGGGAGGTCTAGATATCCCTTTAAAGAGTGGTTCCAGTCACCAATTCATGATCTAGTATCAGAAATTTCATTTCACTACTTCAGTACACAATAGGATTTAAACACGAGTTAATATGTACAGGTGGATATTAGTGACATAACATTTTGTTTATGTCTGAATGCCCATTTAGGCCCGATCCCACTGGTATTTTATAATTATATATCACAACATCCTTTCATTTTAAAGTCTAGTTTTGAATTCATTTTTTTTTTTTTGCAGATTAAAAAACTCTTTAAAGACACAGCATTAGGGCATAAATGGCCCATTTCATAATGCTTTTTGAGGATTACTAAACATGGTTTCCTGAGAGTTATGGTAGAGTTGCATTTGGAAAAGAACATGATATTAAATCCCAGACAACTTGTGTTCAGACGACTGAGCCCTCGCTTCTTGCATGAATGGCTTTAGGCGATTTAAGTCCACTTTTTCTGTGTCTCACTTTCCTTACACAAAAACATTAGATCTACTTTCAGAAACGTCTGTGATAATTGAATGATTAAATGTCTAGGATGCTGTCTGGCTCGGAGGTACTCTGAAAATGTGTAATTTCTTTTATTTTCCCCAGAGTATGAATGCTGGCTAGTAATAGTCCGGGATTTTTTTTTAATTTTCTACATATTTGTTTTTTGTTTGATGCATAATATCCCAAAGTTATCTATTTAAAACCTCTAAAATATATGTCCAACTTACCTGTTCTTAAATAATTCACACTGTGCTTTGAAGTAGTTTCTTTAAATACCTTTATGAGCTATGAGGAAACAGAAAACTTTATATGGAGGACTAGAAAAGGGAGGAGCAGAAACCATGACAAAGAGGTTAGGCTGGAGTAACTTGTGCGGATTCTGGCAGATGGGTACCTGGCTGGGTCACAGTGAAGGTCACGGAGGGCTCATTATTTTTACTTTATAATTGAGCTCAGGGCCTTCCCTATTTGCTTTTGCCTAAATGCAATTATGTATATAATTTCATTCCTCTTTTTGTCAATTTTATTTTGAATTCTTTTTGATAATTTCAAATGCATTTATATTTTACTATACCGTTTACTTTAAAAAAGCAAACAAATGGACAAAAAGAGATGAAGCTATATCTTCAGAATCAGGGTGTAGAAAAAGTTAACAAAAGACTGGGTTCACTCAAGAAACTGGTTCTACTAAAATGTAAAACATTTATTTATTTATTTATTTATTTATTTATTTATTTATTTATTGTTTTTACTTTGCAAAGCACTTTATTAGCTCACACCTGTCTACTCATGTGAAACTAGTGTATGCTCTGGGAGGCCAGGGGTAGTTCCCATCGAGCCCTGAAATGAAGGACAGAGATTGTCACATGCCCTTGCCATCCAGTGGGCTTGTTGATACTTCCTTGGTTCCCAACGGTGGACTCCTCCAGACTCCAAAGAGTCTCTTTTATCCATCTTTTCCTGACCTCCCTTCTCCCTGAAACATATATTTTAATCTAGCTCTCTTTGAGAGCTTGATTTGACAATAAAGAAAGTCATTTCCCAGCACACAAACCAAAATATTGACCTGCAGAAGATAACTAGAATCTACTAGCCAGTTTTGAGTGACCGTGTCACACCTTGGGAGAGATGCTATGCCCAGCTAAATTTGGGTTCAAAAATATTTTTTAAGGAAGGAGACAAAAGACTGAGGTTAGCCTGACTAACAAGAGACTAGTTATTGAGGAAGAAAAACAGATGAAATCGTCCTTTGTTTGCAAACAATCTAATGTGTCCATTTGGAGAATTTCATTCTGTTCTGTTCTCTTTCTAGTAAGCATGTAGCTGTAATTTATCACACATTCATGATACAAAGAAGTTATGACACCTTGAAAAGTACCTGAACCAGACTTAAAATACAGCTTATTCATAGGACCAGATCCCAGGATTAGAATCCGTTAGTAAAACACTTAAGTTTTAATTGCTAAAACTTCTCATAATGACAAAATAAAATAAAATAAAATAAAATAAAATAAAATAAAATAAAATAAAATAAAATAAATTGCCATGTGGAATGAAAGCAAGGAGATGTTCTGGAGAAATAGATAAAACACCCTCCATGGGTAACTAGTGGCTGCCTCCTCCAAGGTATTGTGAAGGGAGATTTGATTTCTTTCTCCTGAGACACAAAATGGCAGGTCCAGGATGTGTGTTAATGTGTGACAGTGATTACCTTACTTAGTTGCTCTGTTGTAAATGCATGCCTGGTTTGTGGAAAGTTGAAAATTAAATACAGACATCAGAAGGATGGGGAAAAAGGGATTTGTTGGTGTCTGCACTGATATGCTAAAGAACCCCCATTAAGTTACATGTTGTAATAATTAAAACCTTGCTTTGAATTGGTTTCAAATCTTAAGCAAATCTAGAGAAACTAGAAAGGGAATTAAGAACTAATTATATTAAAGTACTAAAGATCAATTTTTCATGGATTGGTGCTTCATGTTATTGTTTCTTTAAAACACTGAAGGTGAATATTCTAAGGAAATATCAAAGGACGCTTGTCCAGAGTTCTGCATTATTCATTAGCATTATACATTTTTATAATAGAGTTTGTGTGAACTTACTTCATTTTAGTATTACACACTGTACCCAATCTGACCTTTGCTATTTTTAGTAACAAGTACCCAAAGATATTTACTTTAAAAAAAAAAAGACAGATTGGCAATGTGAAAGACTGGATTTCAAACCAGAATAAACTCCAGTTAGCATTATTTTATTCTTCCCTTCTTTTTCCTGAAAAATAATGCTGACATTTCATTAGACCAGCCATGCAGTGAACTTCACCTTCAAAACGAAGGAAGCTTTCTGTCCCTTCCTTTGTACTTCTTGGTAACTTTGGTGGCCTCTTAGCTTCTCCCACATGGACAAAGAGGCTGGTCCCCACATGGTGTGTCTGTTGATCATTAATTTTGTGACATTATTTAATGCCTTTATCATGCTACAGGATTTCTTCTATTCTGTTGATTTTGACTCTTCCTCTGACAGATTGAGCCTACTTTGTTACATATGAGAGTAAGGATGAAGGGCAATTTCTAGAATAAGCTGTGGCAGCCATGAGAATGTGCCTTGAAAGCTTTGGAAGAAAGAGAATGTAATTGGGGAAGGGTATTAGCTGCGTCTGTGTTAAACCAAAAAATTCATTGTCACATTGAGCAGAGTAAAGTAACCCTATATAATAAAAGGCTAATATGCAAATTGTCCCCTCAATGGGGAGTTCAACCTCTGGCTGGCCCTGTCCCTGATTGCCATCCCCACCCCGATTGGGGCAGGGCCAGCCAGCCGACTGCCCACAGTCCCTCCCCCTGGACAGCCCAGCCCAATTGATCCTGATGGGGGCAGGCCAGTCAGACCCCAGCCATTCACAAATATGTGCACAGTGCCTTTAGTATAGTAATACTAGTTATAAGTCAGAGAGAAAGAAAATAGGAATGCTTTCGGAATTGTTATAGAAGCTCAAAATATTTACAGCATTTCATATCTGAACAAACAAAAAGGGGGCTAATGATGGAAATATGACTGAGGGGACTTAGTTTTATCTTAGAGTGCCAAGTCTCTGTTATCATAGCAAATTTAAAATTATATGAGTGTTTCTTGTGTACTTCTTGGACTTTATTAAGTCATATCATTTAGACTATCTAAACATACTTTTAGTATGTTTAAAAAGGTATTGAATTTAAAGTTTATATCTGAGTTTACAGGCAGAGCATGGATGACTTGAGTTAAGCTCTATTATATATTCAGTTTATTCCAACTGTTATTGGATGTGACTTTTCTTTTTGCTTATCTCCAGCTCAGCAGCCAACCTTCACCAAACTAAAGGCAACAGAAACCACTATCATAAAAGATAAAAAGCGTCCCTAATCTAATAGGCTCTGCTGACATTACTCTCTTCTTCCTATAGAAAACAGAAACAAGTTCAAGGGAGTTTTTTCGGAGTTATGTAGAAATTATGTGTTTTCCTGATATATACTATGCAGAATGGTTAGTAGGAGGAAAGAAACACACATTTATTTTAAAAACAGAGCCACATTTACAACTAAATTTTATAATTTTAAGTCCCAAGATTTATTTAAATAAATTTATTTAAAACAAGTTAATTAAAATTTAACTGAAGATATTCTATTTTCAATGGGCAGTGTTACAAATTAAATATTTAGTGGTGACACCTATAATTTTGCCATATATTATTTTTATATAGTTTCTAATTATTCTGTGATTAAATTACACAAAATTTAGATATGTTTAAACTACATTTGAATCAAATCTTAGTGCAGCCTGATGTCTATATGATGAAACAAGGAGCTCATAATTTAAAAATGACTGAGATAAAATATAAAATGTATATAAATATCAAAGAGAACTAGATTATCTTTTTGTTATATGTATAATATACATATAAAACATTTATAGTTAACATATATTTATCGTATTCATAATTACTTATTTCCTCTTGGAGAAATGTGCTTAAGACTATGCTTCCAGAGAGAAAAATAAAATGCCTAAAATCAATTAAAATGGGAAATGGGATGAGGCATAAGAATTCAAACAGATGTTTTGTGTATATTTTACCAAATACATTTTCTTTAGATTAAATTGCCATGGAATATTTATTATATACATGCACAAAATTAAAGTCTAGTAGATCTCATTCACCTCACTGAATTAACTTGATTTCACACAATTGTGGAAACAGTTTTGACTCTATTTTAGTGCTTTGTGCAGTGGTACTATCTTTTTCACATCAGGTCACTTCACTTAGAAAAGACAGACCTCAGGGTGTCATATTGACCTTCCTAATTGCATATTTTTAATTAGTACAGTCTTCTTCAATATTTAATCTTCATTTAAATACACTGTGATACTCAACATATGCACACACACGTGTGTGTGTGTGTGTGTGTGTGTGTGTGTGTGTGTGTGTGTGTGTGTGTTCACGCCTGTGATCTTTATTTTCAAATACAGTGCAACTGACAGTGGTGTTGATCGATGTGTGGATGTGGCTGGGAAAATGAATGCATCATTAACAATACTTCCACACAGAACATATTATATTAGTGGCTGTAGGACTATTTGAAAAACCTGTTATAATTTGCTCTTGTCTTTCTCTGTTTGGTGTGAAATCTTTACCCAGAAAGAACTAATCTATATTGAGGTCAAGACTACCACTAATAAGAAATTCTTTTTACAATGTAAGGCATGGCAGCTGCAGGAGATACGGAGAGAGGACTGGCAGGTTTGTGCCATTATTGTTGATCTTGATCCATCATTTAAAGTGCAGGAGGATTTATTGGTAGAATTGATGAAAGCGTACAAAACAATTTTGCTGAAGTACAGCATGGGCAGGTACAAATGGATATTGATTGCGAGTGGGAAAATAGCATGATGCGCTCACACTTTGTGGAAATGAAATGTAGTAAAAATTCACAATTCTTCAGTGGTTAAATTATGCATCCAGTGAATGCACAATAAATGTTATATGCAGTGTGGATGTTGTGTTACATGGATACCGTTTTTGAGTCTCCCTGAATGTCTTAGTTAATAGTGAGGCAGACAGTGAAAGTACTGCTATTTACTGGTACTTTTTGGCAATGACTCTAAGCTGCTTCCACCTTCTAAATCCCTACAGTGGCACTGTGAAGATTTACATTTATAACAAGTATGGAACCCTGGAGGGAGGGTTGTAGCTATGAAAATTTACCTCTTAGCATATCTTTGGCAAGGAAATAGGTGACATTAAATTTCCCCCCAAACTCTCCTCACCTTTGAGAAAAATAATGTTCTTAATTCTACCAAAGCACTAGAAAAGCTAGCAGGAGTCCAAGAATCTGCCAAGAGGGGAAGACTACCAGGTGCTTAAATGGCAAACATCCATGGGATACAGTTGAATGAATAAAGATGAATGGGGATGAAACATTTAATTTGAAATGAATTCAAATGAAAATTAAGCCAGACTATGACTGAAATATAATTTAATCTCTTCATTTTGCTCCAGTTAACCCCCACAGATACAAATATGCACTGAGAAAACAGGAACATGGTATAATATATATTGTAAAAACATATGGTGAGTATCCAAAGAGAAGTGTCAACCTCAAAACCAAGCAAACATAGTGCTCCCACTGGACACAAATTAAACCTGGGAAGCCTGTTATGTGCATAGCCAGAAAAAATATGGCATCTAGGACATGGGAAAGATAAACCACATTGGGAAAGATAGAATCTAAAGTTGCCAAACTTTACCAGACATTTTGCCAATGTGGGCCCTATTCTTTCACAGATGGATAATCATATCTGCCATGGAAACCTATAAGCTAAGGCTTGTCATGGAAAAAAGTACTCTTTGGTCTTTATTCCTTTATTTTTTGTACTTTGTAAGGAAACAAACTACTAATAGAAGCATAATTGGAGGTTAGACAGGATAAAGGGTTGAAGCCTTCACAGGTCATGACTGTAGAAACATTTTCACGTTGTTGCTAGTGGAAAATTATTGAGGTGCTATTTATCTTGGATTTTGTAAGAGTTCTAAGAGTTCTAATTTCAAATATTGTCTTTGTTTTAGGCCAAGTGTCAAAGTTTAAGTTCAGTTCTTAGAAAATTTTATTCTCTAGAGATTATATATTAGTCATGGTTCTCCAGTTCTCCATAGTAATGGAAGCTGTGTGTGTGTGTGTGTGTGTGTGTGTGTGTGTGTGTGTGTGTATGTGTAATAGATGAGATGTATATCTATATATATTTAGAGAACAAGAGATACAGAAAGAGAATAATTAAGATTGATTGATAGAGAAAAAGAAAGATTTTGCATAGTTGGTTTTGGCAAGAGCTCATTTGAAGTCTTGAGTTGAAGGCAGTCTGACAGAATTCCTTTCTCTTCAGGGGAACTCAATATTTTCTTTGAAGGTTTCCAACTGATTGGATGAGATCCACCCATATAACGGAGAAAATTTTGCTTTACTCAAAGTTTACATATTTAAATGTTTTTTACATCTAAAATATACCTTCACAGCAACATCTAGACTAGTGTTTGACCAGCCAAATGGGCACATAAGGTTAACCATGGCAACTAATAGGAAACAAACTTAACAATGTAAATGGGGATTACTTGAAAAAATAAACAACACTGTGAACTTGTCATCCTAAGGCCAGAGAGTGTATTGAGAAAGAATAGGTATTTTGTGAGAAAGATTTAAAATTTAGCAAGTATCTGTTTGCTCATTGTAATTCCAAGTTTCCCAGACTGTTATGTTGGGATTGTCTGCAATGGATTCTATGTTTGTTACTTCTAGACTGAAGTTATTAAGAACTGGTATATATTCTCCACTTTTTCATTATTGCAAGATGGAGGAAAGAGTGTCTGATCTGCCATAAAAATTGTATGAGAGAAACTAAGCGTGTATTTTTTATACGCGATACAGGTATCAAGAGTTTTCTCTTATATCAGCCCAGTTAACACAGTATCATTTATTTTGTATAAAAATAATTTACTTTCATTAAAAAAGAGATCTACTTTGTTGAAATTTTTAAAATATAAAGAAGAAAATTAAGATTCGAATGAACAGCACTTATATCTTACTGCATTTTCTTCCAATATTTGAATCAATATACTAAATTAAAAATGTAGTTGCTCTTAACTGTGACTGATACACATATGCAATTATACTCACACACACAGACACGTTTTGTCCTTATAGTTACAGACATAACATTACTTGTTGTGTTTGATTTTCTACCGTTATAATTCTTAAAGTAAATTAAATAATCATGATAGACATTGTTAAGAAAGTATATAAGATCCAATTATATTTATATAATTTCCAACATTATTTAATTGTAAAATTATCTGAAATAAACATCTGTGTTATTGACAAATGTATTACCAATTCTCCCCTTTATTATTCAGGATGTCATCAGTTCCCCTACTCATATTACTCAGATTCCTAACCTTACCTGAATAATTCTATATATTTGTATCTCACAAATGCAAAAATCAATAAATTAATTCCACATGTTAAATAATATTTAATGATTTTAATATAATATTTTGTGCCTAAATATCTTAAAAACAGTATTGTGAAAGTTCAATGTTATTAAAATACTTATTAAAGACTAAAATATAAGGGTTTTTTAATATGGATAGACAGATCTTATACATAATAATTATATAGATCTTAATAATCTTAACAGAACCATAATATTATAATAGAGCTGAAATTTTTTTATAACTTAGTGACATTGTAGTTATCATAACGCCCTAGTGCAAGACATCACTCATTCATTTGTGGTGATGCTGGTGTGAACAAGCCTACTGCGCTCCTAGAAGCATAGAGGTAGAGTGCATATAATTATATGCAGTGCATAATAGTTGGTTAATGATAATAAATGGTTATGTTATTGGTTTATATATTTACTAGATGCTTATTATTATTTTAGATGTACCCTTTTACTTAAAAAATTTTCCTGTAAAGCATTATGTCATGTTATGCTGCCGACAGCCTCATATACTTCATGATTAAAATGTCTCTTGATTGCATTATTTTCTCTTGGCTTGATTTCATTTCATGTTTTGTTCATCATGGCTCTTAAGCATACAGAATCTACTGCTGATGTTGCCAGTAACAGGTCACATCAAATAATAGACCTGGAAATAAAATTAAAAGTGATTAAAGACTACGAAAGTGAAAAATCAGTGATGGTTACTGCTCACCATTCAGACATATCTTATTCCACCACAACTACCATCTTGAAGAACAAAAACAAAGCAGTGAAAGTTACTGAAGGATCTGCTTCATTGAAAGCAATGAGATCAATGAAATTTGTGAAGGGCCCGTATCAGATATGGAGAAACTTCTAATGATCTGGATTAGGGACCAGACACAGAAGCATGTCCTTCTCAGCAACATAACCAAAACAAAAAGTTTGTTTGCAACGTTGAAAGAAAAGGCTGTACCCATCTACAATGTTGAATTTACTGCCAGCTCTTGGTAAACTATTCAAGAATTATTATTCATTTCCTAATGTGAAAGTGAGCAGTGAGTCTGCAAGTGCTGATGTGAAGGTAGCTAAACAGTTGTTGAAAATTGCTTACCGGAGCAAATATTCAGTATTGATGAAACCTCCCTGTCCTGGAAATGGATGCCTGAATGGACTTTTATCCATAAAGAGGCCAAGTCAATGCTAGATTTCAAGGCTCCTAAGGACAGAATAACAGTCTTGCTTGGGGGCAATATTGAAAGGTACAAATTGAATCCCTTTGTGATTTGGCACAGTGAGAACCCCTAGATCTTGACGCATATCAGTAAGCACACTGACAGTGTACTACAGAAGCAGTAAGAAGACATGGATGATTCAGCTCCTCTCCTAATATACCCTCCTTAGTTGCTATGCTAGCAAAAAGGGAAAGTTCCTGTTTGGAGAATAACATACAATATTTTGTTTAATGTTGACAATGCTTCCAAGCATCTTCTTTTTATTAATGATTTTCATCCCAATATTAAAGTAGTGTTTTTCCCTCCAAGCATTACCTCTTTGATCCAATCAATGAATCAAGGAATCAAGGAATCAAGGAGCTATAGAAGCTTTTAAAGCATACTGAGATGGCCCTTTGCCCAGGCTAGTGCTGTAACTGAGGAAGACACTGAATAGACACAGATGCAACTCTGAAAAGATTACAGCACCTCTCTCTGCATCTGGAGCCTTTGTCGGGCAGGGTTGATGTCACCAAGGCGTGTATGAGTAACTTTTGGAAGAAGACATTCACAAGTTTGACCATGATTTCAAGAGATTTGCCAAGGATGAGAAGCTTGCAAAAATCAGTAAGGTTGTGGTTGAGAGGGCAAACAACTTGAACCTGACTGTGGGTGAGAATGACATTGAGGGGCTCCTAGAAGCAGTTATTAAGAAGTTGACTAATGGGGTATTAGGAGAACTGGAATAGGAACACAGAGCTGAAGAAGAGGCAAGAGAAATGGAAACTGAAGGAGAACAAGAAGGACCCATAAGGAAATGCATAGTAAAGTGTTTAGCAGAATCTTTTGCAGACCCAAGAAAGCTCCTTACAAAATTTGAAAACATGAACCCCCCCACAAACAAAAGATTTTTGTTAATAAAGCAGAGTGTTCATGATTAATTATCTGTTTATAAGGAAATATATAATGAAAAAAAAGAAACAAACCAAGCAAACCATCATGGACATATGTCTGAAAAGATTGACACCTTTGAAAAGGCTCAGACACATGCTTCAAAAGGTAATTCCAGAAAAAGGCATTGCTTTCATATGGAGATGACAACTCTATATATGTTATTTTCCTTGGAGACCTTCCAGTGGGATAAGATGAGAATGTAGAAGACAGTGACACTGAGAATTCTGACCAGGTGTAGGCCTAGGATAATGCATGTGTTGGTGTCTTAGTTCCTAATAGGTGTTTAAAAAATAAAAATTAATAGAAAAAACTGACTTAATATAAAGGAAAAGGATATTTTTGTATAGCTGTATAATGTGTTTGTGTTTTAAGTTGTTATTGCAAAAGAGCTGAGAATTTAAAAAAATAAATTTATAAAAAATATTTACAGCAACCTAAGGTTTACTTATGATTAAAGAAAGGAAAATTTGATAAATGTAGTGTAGTCTGTGTAGAACATTTATAAAGTCCACAGTAATTTATAATGATGTCCTAGCCTCCACATTCACTCACCACTCACTGACTCACCCAACAACTTCCAGTCCTGCAAGCTCCATTCATGGTCAATGCCCTATAGAGGTGTGCCATGTTATATGACAAAAGTGCACACGATTTGATTCATAGCTGATGGAAGTATCATATTTGCTTCAATCTGATCCCTTTGATTCCACATATGCAGTATATATAGCACACATAAACAACATATTTTCAAGTGTCAAATATGATGTTGCAAATTGGTTGCGAATATAATTACCGATTTATCATATTATACATCCTCTATTTTATCTAACATGAAGTAATTTTAGATATGTTTGTATTTACTATAATATTATTAAAAATTTTAAAAACTGACTTATTTTCTATGCATGAGTCATTTTATAATTTAACTAGAGGCCCAGTGCATGAAAATTCATGCACTGGGGGAAGGAGGGTCCCTCAGCCTAGCCTGCCCCCCCTCCACTCCCCTCCACCCTAATAGTCTGGAAGCCCTCATGGGATGTCCTACTGATGGCTTAGGCCGCAGTCTGCCCTCCCTCTGCAGGAGGTGACCAGTCAATCAGGTATATAGATACTTTCTGGAGGTAGCATGGACTCCTTCCTTAATTATTTTCTCTGTGGTTGGAGAACAAGGAACTAAAAGGTGGAGACAGAATTGTGCCTGGGCCTGGGACTTTTGTAGGCAGCAGAAAGAGGGAGAGGGCTGGAGAAAGTTTAGAAACATTTCCTTTGATTGTCCTCCCTTCCTCTGGGCCCCTCCCTCCATTTTTTCCTTCTCATGGTGGATCCTGGGGCCTCAGACCAACCAGGGCACAACGACTGTGGTGTTCAGCCCCCTCACTTCTTAGCTGAATGTATACCTGCCTCATATTCCAAGTGGGGCTGTTTTCAAGTGACTAAAGCACTGGGACAGCCTCTCCCCATTGGGTTTCCTCCTTGGGTTGGTTGCCAAGTTCACCAAGAAACCAAAGCAGCTCTATGCTCGGGGTGGGGAGAGGGGAGGGCCACACTCAGGCAGTGCCACATCTCAGGTCAGGGACACAGGCAGTCAACCTCAAGTCCCTGGCCAGGGATGCAGGCAGGCAGCTTCACCTCAGTGCTGGCTGGGATATTAGCGCTGGGCAGAGCTGGGCAGGCTACCATAGGGAGCAGAACTCCCTACCCCATCCCCACCCCTCAGCTCCTGTGCATGGGCAACTCATTGACTAGTCCTGACTAGGCCACCATAAAGAACAAATTAGCATATTACCACTTTATTATATAGCACTAGGGGTCCCGGTGCACAAAATTTGTGCACTGGGGGTGGGTGATCCTTCAGCCCAACCTCCCCCTCACACATACTGGGAACCCTCAGGGGATGTCCTACTAACCACTCACCCCAGCCTGCCCAAGGCCTAAAGCCTCTGGCAGGGCTTTAGTCTTTGGGCACCCAGCCATCACTCTGCAATGGGGCCGATGGCTGGCTTTGTCCCAGCCACATTACCCTCCACCCTCCGTTCCAAGCCTTCACCCCAGCCAGCTCTAGCCCTAATAGCAGGGGCCTCAGCCCCACCCTCCCAGCCCAGGCCTTCTTCCTGGCCAGTGGGCACTGGCTGCCTGGACCCCGCCCCCCCATCATGGCCACCTTGGCCCAGTCTCTGGCCCTAGCTGCCTTGGCCCCACCCCCTGCTCCTGATTGGCTGGTGGGCATAGCTGGTGGGCATAGCTGGTGGGTGTAACGAAGGTATGGTCAATTTGCATATTACTCTTTTATTAGATAGGATTATAATTAGGTTATCAAAGTAATTTAAGAAAATAAACTATTAGGTAAAAAATCAAATAACTTCAGTTGGCCATATATTTGTCCTCCAACTTTAAATTTGCAAATATGAGCTCTATGACTATCATGGTAGTTGTATTCTTCCTTATACCCTGCATATAACTTCTTATTCTTACCTTCATTAACCATGAAAGGAATTATCTTACCTTCTCTGATTTTGTCATTTAAAATTGATATCACCCACCTCCTCTGACGTTTTTCCTTCTGTAGACCTTTACTCACCACAAAATGGGCATGACTTTGAGTTAGGAAAGACTCGCACTAGAATTCCCTTAATTGATCTGATTGAGGTGAGAAGGAGATTGGAGATTCATTAGCCTTTGAAAGATTGATAAACAGATTTCTAAATGGCCATATTCAAACCATAAACAACTCTCTCACCAAGAAATCATGCATCTAAATCTGCAGTGCTCCTTTCTCAGAACAGCATATGTGGAAACTCTTCAAAAATAGCTTTAATTTGTGCATCATTAAGCTGTTGGGGGGCATGGCAGGTGGGTAGGGAGGGCATGAGCAAAAAGGAAAAGAGAAATAACTCATGGATATTGAAAACAGCTTTCTGATTGCAGGTGTTGGGGGCTGGTGTGTGCGGGGAGTTAAAAGAGGGCATAGGGGGAATAAATGGTGATGGACAGAGACTTGTCTTGGGTGGTGAACACACAATACAGTGTACAGCTCATGTGTTGTAGAATTGTGCACCCGAAACCTGTATAATTGTGTTAACCAGCATCATCCCAATCAATTCAATAAAAAGGAAATAAATAAATAAATAAAATAGCTGTGTTCCTTGACATTAAAAACTGATATGCAATTTTGGGGGAGCATTTTTAATTTAAAAAAATTTTTTTGCAGTTTACATTCAGTAATAGCTATCCAATTTTATGCATGGTTAGATTTTTACTGTCTTTGACTGTTGACTAATAAAACACAGGCATCTCAAAGTGTCACAGGTAAGGACCCCTCAAAGGTCACCCCATTAGCCATGTGTCATAGAGATGTCAAGCATGTATAGCCCTATACAGGTGGTGCAATGCACATATATAATATTCCAAAAAAAGGCTATTGAGGCAACATGTTTTTCTAGATAAGAGACATGGAACACTGTATAAGTAGATGAATAGAGATGAGAGAGGTGGATGTAATAGAGAGATGTTCAGGAAATGGACTCGGGTAAAAAATGCCTCATCAGTGTGCCAGCTCTACCATTCCTGATATTGAGCACATCGCTTACCCTGCTTTTTGTAAAAGCTGGGCTGTAAAACCTTTGAGATTATGGATGCAAACGTAATCTAATACTACTAAATCAAATGGCACATCTTTGTTTACATAACCCTAATGCAGTCTGGCACATCCTTGAAAACAAATGGGAAAAATAGGATAATGGAACTCCTGGTTGTAGTAATAATACATGTGTTTATTCATCTAACTCTTCCTTTTCAAGATGAAGAACTGTACTTGGCCCAACCTTCTGAATAGTTGCACCGATATTTCTGTGCATCTTTTATGCGTGTTTTTCTCTAATCGCTTACATTCTTCTCTCGAAGCTTCGGTGGCATAATCAAAAGGGCTCTGACATTGGAGAAGGAGAATCTAGGGTTGTGAGTCACTGTTCTGGTACTTTTCGGCTGCCTGCCTTTGGGCAAGTCTATGATACTGAGTTTCTTCATCTCTCAATCTTCTTGTAAAGACAGAACAAGGCAATACACGTGACGGGTCCCTGGAGGCCTTAAGACTCTAATCAAATATGAATTGTTTTCGTCATGTTTTCATAGAGAAAAGTAAAAACTTTCAATCATGTAATATATTTTAATTAAAAAACTCTATATTACAATTCATACTAGCCTTTGGCCATTCTGTGTTTGTTTGCTTTTTTCCTAACCAACCAATTAACTGCCATGTGAGAAGTTTAAGGGGGAAAGAAATGTACATTTTTATATTTAAGATGTAAAAATTGTTTCGGATCCTTGTCTCCTTGGCTATTCACAGTGTAATGGGGTTCCTTTTAAGCTTTGTGCTGTGGAAGGTGGTATCAGTCTCAATACATTGTTTTGCTTCTTATATGAAACTGTTCTATGACATAAAGAGCTGCTTTTATAATAAAACACACAAGAGAAAGAAGAAAGGGAGAAAGGAAGGAAACTGAGAAGACAAAGTGAGAAACATTGAATCCTGATCCATAAGACTAATACTGGAAAAGCATCATTAAAGAATAACCAAGCGATACTGCTTGAGCATTGTTTTAATGTCTAACAAATGTAAGAAGAGAAACAAAAAATGTAAAAAACAACACACACACACACACACACACACACACACAGACACACACAGACACACACATTTGACAGGCTATGACAGAGAGAAAAACAACTCTGAAACAGATGTTTCTTTTCCCCCTTTTGAACAAACATTTTATTGAAATTCTTCACACCAGATTTTACTAATTAATCTGGAAAAAGGAGTGACGGGTGCTTCTGATGCTAATCACAGGAAACAGACACCGAACTGCAGTCCATTTGTCCTGCTGGTGACAGCAGCATCTGGCTCCTTGGCTGGCCCTGCCACCTCTGTGCTGACGTCCTGGGAGTTGCCTTGAGTCTGTCAGTTTCCTGGGATGTCGCCCTTGGGCCAAGGCTCACCACAATCATTCTATTTCATCCTTGGTCACACAGGAGCTTGAAAAATATTCCACCTTCTGTTTCTGCAATCATGGAACTATTACATACCAAGTCAACTCAACAATATTTTTCTATAACCCTGACATATCCATAGGGATGTTTTACTTTTTAAGATTGAATTTCATCTTTGATGTGCTTTGCATTTCAGCCCAAAAGGAATGGTCAAATGGAGGAGAATCAAATATATCTTTAATAAAAGTATCATAATTGGTTTGGCTTAGTGGATAGAGCATCAGCCTACAGACTGAAGGGTTCTGGGTTAAATTCTGTCAAGGACATGTACCTTGGTTGTGGGCACATCCCCAGTGAAGGAGGCAGCTGATCAATGTTTCTCTCTCATCAATGTTTCTAGCTCTCTATCCCTCTCCCTTTCTCTCTGTAAAAAAAGTCAATAATATATATATTTTTTAAAAAGAAATTATTTAGAGGATCATAGGAGCTTATCATGGGCCCACTGATATAAAACTAAGACAAGGGAGATTCATAGAAAAGGAAGTGCCCCTAAATTGAGTCTCCTTACTGGAATGCTTGGTTAAACAAAAAAGGGAGGGACCCCAAAATAAATCCAATTGATCAAGAATTAAACACCCAGTACAGAGGAGAAATGGAAACCCAGAGGAATATCTCAGTTTTGAACTTTATCATTTACTAGAGGCCTGGTGCACAAAATTTGTGCACAGGAAGAGGGTCCCCTCAGCTTGGCCTACAGTCTCTCCAATCTGGGACCTCTGGCTCTTAACCACTCACCTTCCTGCCAGCCTGTTTGCCCTAACTGCTCTCCCCTGCCTGCCTAATTGACTCTAACCTTCTCTGCCTTGGCCCCGCCAACATGGCTTTGTCAGGAAGGATGTCTGGAAGGACATTCTGAAGGTTGTCTGGAAGATGTTATGTTTAATGAGCATATTACACTTTTATTAGTATAGATGCCACCCTGTCCTAAAAATGCAGGTTGTTTCCAGGTTTTCCTATGGTAGAAGGGGAGCCCGCAGTAGCATTCTGGGTTCTGAACAGGTTTATGCATTTGTGCTTACTCTCATCAACTGTGATTCCTAGAGGAAAACTCTTGGATGTATCTTGAACATTTCTATAGAATTTGCCAAATCATCCTCCAAAAATGTTCAACCACTTTAAACTCCCACCAGCAACCATGCATGTGCCCTCCATCCCACTTTGATGCCAATATCATTGATTTCTCCCTAGAAGGTCATCTGGAAGGTCATCTGGATGGTCATTCCTCTGTTTGGCCATTCGGACGATTTGCGTATTACACTTTTATTATTATAGATTTAATATAATTGTGGAATATTGGGTCATGTCAAGTGGAAAGCTTTTTGTCACAAGTTAGGCTGCAAGATATTAGTAGCAATCACCTTGGGAAACTTGCGTTTGTTGTGTATTGTATATTATATATTTAGTTTGTATAACTTATTTAATGTCCACAGCCCTGCCAGTGCTTTCTGGTAAACAAAACAAAAAAACAAAACAAACAAACAAAACAAAACAAAACAAAACAAAACAAAAACATGACTTAAAGGAAAATCAGTTGTTAAAAAACATTATTTTCACTTTAAGGAAGAATTTTGGTTCTGGCTTCAATATGTTTATAAAAGATATATTTTATTTTTAATAGTAAAATTAATATATTTTATATTACCAAATATTTAAACTACATAGAAAAACATTAAAATGGAATATCTCCATAATCTTTCCCCCACACTGTCCCCTCCTAAGACACATTCTGTATTAAAGAACTGACCAGTCCTTTCTATGCATTTGCATGGTTACCTTTTATACAAATACCATTTTTAAAAAATACAACTAGGAACATATTTTATGTGTTGTAAGACTTGATTTTATATTAAACAGTATGTTTCAGGGACTTTTTTTTTTTTAACAGAGCAGAAGGGAGAGGGATAGAAAGTCAGAAACATCGATGAAAGACAGACATCAATCAGCTGCCTCTTGCTCGCCCCCTACTGGGGATGTGCCCGCAGCCAAGGTACATGCCCTTGCCGGAATAGAGCCCGGGACCCTTCAGTCCGCAGTCCAACGCTATATCCACTGAGCCAAACCGGTCTCGGCTGTTTTAGGGACATTTTAACATCAATTCATAAAGACTTCCTTATTTGTAATGGTTGTATAATATTCTATATAATGAAGCTTCTAAAATATGTAATACAAAATTCCCTATTTAAAGGGCATTTAAGTTGTTTTTATTACTTAAAATTAAGAAACAATATCACAGTAAATATCATATTTATAAGTATTATTTATATGTGAAGATACTAATGATGATAGTATTGTAGAGATGAAGTTTCTAAATTTAAGAATACGATCATTAAAATCGTTGGTATATATTACCAAGTCAATTCATTAACTTTTGCTAATATACACTCATTGACAGTAGAGGAGGGATCTCATTTGTCCACAATATTTTTTAATTCTTAAAAAGTTTTGTTTGCCCTAGCTGGTTTGGCTCAGTAGATACAGCATCAGCCTGTGGAGTGAAGAGTCCCAGGTTCGATTCTGGCCAGGGGCACATGCCCAGGTTGTGGGTTTGATCCTCAGTGTGGGGCATGCAGGAGACAGGAACCAATGATTCTCTCTCATCATTGATGTTTCTATCTCTCTCCCTTCCTCTCTGAAATCAATAAAACTATATTTTTAAAAATAAATAAATAATGAAAGTTTTTTAATGAGGTATCTTTCTATGGCTTTTAATATATATTTATCTGACTATCAAATATTTTTTGTCATTTATTAGACTGCAAATTGAATTATTAAATCATGTTCTTTTTATGTTGAAGCATTTATGATTTTCTTGGTTATAGAAAATTATAAATGTATATATTCTGCACATTAATTATTTATTAAATATAGCACAGATTTTTTCAAAGTTTAATTTGTATTTTAATTATTTGAATAGTTGAAATTATCGTAATGAAAATTTAAATTTTGACACTTAACTCTGTAGGTTTATTTTTTCATGGCTTTGGTTTGGGTTCTTTTCAGAAAAAAATTCTACAATTCAAAATTACCAAAACTTTTATTTTATATTTTTAATAGTTGTTTGGTTTTTAGTTCTTTAAACCATTGGGTGTTTATTGTTGTGTGTGATGTTTCTAACTAATTTTTCTTTCTTTCATTATAGCAATTTTCTACTGTGTACTGGACAAGCAATAATTTCCCAATTATTTCAAATTCTCTTTTGCCGAAACCGGTTTGGCTCAGTGGATAGAGCATTAGCCTGCGGACTGGGAGGTCCCAGGTTCGATTCCGGTCAAGGGCATGTACCTTGGCTGTGGACACATTCCCAGTAGGGGGCGTGCAAGGGGCAGCTGATTGATGTTTCTCATCGATGTTTCTAACTTTCTACCCCTCTCCCTTACTTTCTGTAAAAAAATCAATAAAATATATTTAAGAAAAACAAAACAACAAATTCTCATCTTATCTTAAAGCTCCTTAAAAATGGTGATTGTTCTATTCTATTCTGGTTCATTTGTTGATTTTTTTGCAGAGATGATGTATTGTAGAGATGAAGTTTCTGAATTTAAGAATACAATCATTAAAATTGGGGTTATTCCACACCAGAATGGTAAATACTCTAATTTTGTAAAGGTACCTAGTGTGTAAGTTATTTAAAGAAATCATAATTAATTACTAATTTATCTTAATTAACTACTACTTTGACCTTAGTTGTTTTCTTAAATTAAAATAAGAAGAAAACCAACTAGCTTACAAAATATCTATATTCCTGTATCTTCAAACAAATAATCTACTTTGAGAGGGTAGCTCTTGGCTGAGAAACTACGTTAGTCAATGCTATTCATGTGTGTAAGTATGCCAGACAGAGGTCCAAAATACATTCTCACTTATCACACCCCATTAATAATTTTAAAAAGCAAACCATTTAGTAAATTGCCTTATTTTCCTTAGGGCACTCTGTTTGGAATAATTACACACACACACGCACACGCACACACACACACACACACACACACACACACACACATACACACACACTAGAGGCCTGGTGCACGAAAATCATGCACAGAGTGGGGGGTCCCTTAGCCCAACCTGTAACCTCTTGCGATCCAGGACCTCTCAGTGTGGGGGGGGGGTGTCCAACTGCTGGTTTAGGCTTGATCCTGCAGGGCCTAAACTGGTAGTCGGACATCCCTCTCACAATCCGGGACTGCTGGCTCCTAACCACTCTCCTGTCTGCCTGCCTGATTGCTCCTAACCACCTCTGCCTCAGCAAGCACCTTCAAAACTTGGTCCAGAAGGATGTCCAGAATGTCACTGGCTGTTTTGTCTAATTAGCATATTATGCTTTAATTATTATAGATTTATTGGGATGATTTTGTTACATTAGTCAAAACTAAGTGGGACTAGTCATGACAGAGACAGTTGTGTTCTTTTATTTTTTCCATTCATGGATGTGCTCCTTGGAAGTACATGAACTGAACATCTAATGTGAGCAGTAATGTATTCAGATAGTTACAAGGATGGAAGAACAACTGAGCACATTTGCATGGAGAAGAAAAATCTCATAAGGAGGTCACTACTAAGTGTTTAATATGTTTCTTAGGGGTTAGGAGGGTTTTGGGACTAAATCTTAAACATAAATTTCTGCTCTAATACCCAAAAAATATCCTCTGAAAAGTTTCCAGGTACTAAATCCATTAGAAAGAAGTAATGAGAAGGTAGGGTATGGGCATACTAAATTAATAATAAAATATGAAGACATCTGCTTAGAGGGCATATGATGTTTGCTGCACCCAGAACCATAGCTGTAGGTATTTTGGAAGTCCATATAAAGAGGAGCACCTCAACATGCTTCTCTGTTAATTTTCTGTTATTGCTGTAGCATTTACTTCAAATGCAGTAGCTTAACCAACTCTTATTTATCTTACAATTCCAGATTTCAGATGTGCAAAAGGGGTCTTATTTGGCTAAAATCAAGGTGTTGGCAGGGCTGCATGCCTTCCTGTAGTCTAGGGGAGAATCTGTTTCCTTTTCTTTTCCAGCTGCTAGAAGTTGTCCGAATTCCTTGGCTCATGGCTGCTTCCTCTATCACCAAAATCAGCACTTGTATAACTCCTCTTTCTATTGGCTTCTTTTATCACATCTCCATTTCTTTTTCTGACTTTTCTTCCTTCTTCTATCACTCACAGGACCCTGATGGTTACACTGGGTTCACCTGTATCACCCAGTATAGTCTCCCCATTCAAACATCAAAATTGGGAAATAATATCTGCAAAGTCCCTTAAGCTATGTACAGTAACACATACCCGGATTCCAGGGGTTAAGATTTGGACATCACTGGAGGGCCATTGCACAGCCTGTCAAACATGCCTACTTGTTTCTTATAACAGCCAAAGCAGGATTCCATTGTTACAATCCAGAACCATAATTGAAACACTGGATTTCTAAAAGAGTGTGCTCCCTGTATCCAAAGACAGCCTCAGGCACACTGCGAAGAATTGTTTAAAACTGGACCACTGAACCTTCCATTTTTAACCAAGTTATTTAGATGCACAATAAATATCTATATTTATTATTTTAATGTTTCATTTACATAATAATAGATTCTAAGGCCTCTTCTCTTTCAAACATTGTCTACAATTTGTATTCCCAGTTTTAAGTAGGAAAGTTTAGGAGGCAGTGTGGTTACATAAAATGCCTAGGCTTTGGAGCCAGACTTCAATGTGAATTTGGGGTCCCATTCTTTTCAGCCATAATCCTTCTCAGCTCTGTGCAGTCACATTTACGACTGATCAGCTCCCTTTTCCTCTAACAGTAATTTCCTCATCCATAATACAGCTTTATCATCTCTAAGTAGGACTACTTCACAAGAGTTATGTAAAGGTGAAATAAGATATCTATATAACAAATAATAGTGTCTCGATAGGACATGAGAGCTATCTCAAAATGCAACATATGTGTGTATACTAGTACATAACCATAATTTCTCCATTAATGTATATCCTACTTAATACTTCTCTTACTTTCCCCAGACTTCTGTGTTTTCTGACTATTCCTGAGTCAGCACAAGATTGTTACAGAGATTACTTCAACCCCGCCTTCCATCCAGATGTCCTTTCTCTCCACATTCTTCCTCCAATAACTTCCGGATGCAGCCTCTTATTGCCTGTTGACTTTTGTTCAGGGTTTTTGATTAAAGGTTTGTGGCATGTTAATCTGTGTAATGCATTTCTCTGTGGATTTTTCCATTCAGTCCCTCTTTCATCTGGACCTCCTTTAGCCTTCAAAGGAACCAGTCAGGGCCAAATTTGAGGTTTAAGGCCTGGAATAAATCACACCAGGAGGCCCCTTCCTTCCTGGTTAAAGGAGGAAAGAGAGGTGATAAGACAGAAAGGAAAGAGGTCCCTCAGCTTGAAGGCAAAGGCATTAGTGTTCCAGGTGTCTGGCTTCTGGGCTCTCTGAGATTCAGAACCGCATAATTGTCAAGTATTTTAATAAATAACTAATTAGTATTATAGATTTTCTAATGGTATTTATAGAAAACTGTCCGTAATTTTCATATTTTTCTGCAAAACTTGTTTTATAGTAAATCCTAAATTATTAGCACTATTTAAAAAGTGGCATACACATTTATAGTTGGCATTAGATGAGCTTATTTTTATAAAGAGAAATTGAATTATATTAGCATTGAAGAAGAGACTCAGCCATATTTGCAATGATAAATCCAACAAAATAGGTAAAACATCTGGCCAAACAGCTGTATTTTGCTGTATGTAAACCATGAAATTGAAGTGACTAATTTTTATGAATGATTTTTCTCCCTCTGTTTAAAAATATTGATCTTAGCCCTGGCCAGTGTGGCTCAGTTGGTTGAGCATCATTCCGTGCACCCAGAGATTATCTGTTCAATGGTTCTATTTCTGATCAGGACACATGTGTGATTAGCAGCCAATCCCCCAGAGGCAGCCAACCAATGTTTCCCTCCCTCCCCGTTTCTCTCTTTCTAAATAAATAACTAAAAACCCATATTTAAAATATTGCTCATAATTCTACCTGCTTTTTAAAATATATTTTCTATTTTTTTCTTAATATAGTGTATATAGGTATTAGTATCTGGCTGGGAATAAGGGAATGGGAATAAGGACCTGGGCCACTACAGTGCCCTGCTGATGTCTTCAGGTCAGACTTAGAGAACAGATATCAGAAATATCACAGGAAATGCACTCACCTACATGTTCTATAAAATATGTAATCATTTATTTGAATAATATATAACCCAAATCAATCTTTTTTTCCTCTGAAAACAAATAATTCACAACAAACTTCTAAAAAAGTCAGGCTAGCCTTAGCTGGCTTGGCTCAGTGGACAGAGCATCAGCCTGTGGACTGAAGGGTCCCAGGTTTGATTCCAGTCAAGGGCACATACCAGGGTTGTGGGGCTCCATCCCCAGGAGGGGGCATGCAGAAGGCAGCCAATCAATGATTCTCTCATCATTGATGTTTCTCCCCTTTCTCTCCCTCTTTGAAATCAATAAAAAAATATTTTAAAAGAATTTAAAAATTTAAAAATCAGGCTACCCTCATTCCCTTAACTATTGCCCAGTTAAAATTAACAGATGCTCCTTTTGGTCAGTATTTATAATTTACATTTTCTAATTAACTCTCACTTCCCCTATCCTTATATGTAGCTGAAATACCCCCACAGTAATACCCGTGAAAGTAAACTTTGTCCCTCAGTGTCTTGCCCTGTGGAGACAGGCAACAATTTATTCTTAAAAGGACAACTGTCATCTCTTTTAAAGTGTCTTTCTAAAAATGGGAAAGACTTATCAAACTAATGTAAGCAAATATTAAAAACATACAAATTTATTATGAGTAAATATAATCTTGACAGGGATTCATGCCTTGGGTAGTTTTCCCCTTTTACAAGCTGCATCCCCCACCCCATTTTCTGAAATATAAGGGAGTTAAGTATTGCTTTAAAAGCCCAATATATTATCTCCTCAATCTGATGTCATTCTACTTCCTGTTAAATTATTAAATATTAAGCACTTACCATTTGTTCAACATGGCATGGGAGACAAAAAAGAGTCACAAATAACTTTCTTGCTTTTGGAAAAACGCATGATCATCCTTCTGTCTTTTAGCCACTGATTCCTGTAGAATTTTCTCAGTACTGATCTCTATCTAAGGTAGTAAGGAACTTATTCCAAACATGGTAGGGAAGAGGCACCATTCTCTTTTCTTATATGTGACACCTCCAAAGTCTGTAACATCCTGCCGTTTGCCATTTTCCTGAAGCTAAATTTCCTGAAGCTTCCCTGCAAGGTTAGGAAGGATTCAGTGTCCTAGTGAAGATGAACAGAGGGTAGGTGTAATGTGAGTGCTATTTGTTGGCAAAGGCAAGGTTTAGAGAAGAGAAGGGGGGCCTTCAGGGAAAGATCTCTCCCACTTAGTATTTCCCTATACTGAAACAAAGTAAGGGGGTTGGAGGGTGTTTTCTGTATCTTTTCCCATTAACGCTGGAAGGCATTGCATTAAGTGTCATCCTCATGTTGGAAAGGAAATGCATAGAAGTGGGGTGTTAGGATTCTTGGCCAAGATACAGCTAGTCTGCTGGCTTGGGTGAATGGCACAGATTTTGGGAGCTGTGTTGGACCGGTGAGGTGGGGAGGGGTAGTGATGTGCAGAGTGACAGGTCTCAAAAGAGAGGGTGGAGCAAGAGAAGGTCTGAGATACCAGGGAGAAGACATATGCGTCTCCTATGTCTGTCTTCTCAACGCTGCTGCCCTTGAGAGGGATGTATGCATTTGATGTTATGGTGTAGCATGCCATTGTATATAAAGCTGCGGTACGATGTTGGTATCCATGGATTTAAGAGTTTACAGAGATGTCAAGAGTCTATTGTACTAAATTCTATCCCTGTCTTTCAAACAGCTTTCGATAGGTAGGGACAACTCACCCATCGAATGGATTTCTCCATTTTATTATTGTCTGTCATTGCCATTACTTGGTAAAATTTATGCAGACACATACATTTATACATTTTTTTCCTGCTATGATCTCAATTGTAAGAGACATAAACAAATTTGTCAACACTTTTTGAATGCAAGAACAAATACAACCCGCATTGGCAATCAAGAAAAGGAAGTGAGAAGGAAGGGGTGAAAAAGGAGAGGGCATGGTAACTGTAGTTGGCAAATAAAAAGATTAACATGTTGCAAAAGTTACTCCATATCCAGATTGGAGATCTAAGGGATACATCCAGTATCTCTGAGTGGAGGAAGCTGTCTTTGTGCTAGCAGCAAATAACCCGGCTTTCTGATATTTGTTGAGCAAATTACTGGGAGCTGAGAAATAAGAGGCATGCAAAATCAACTTACAGTTGTTCCCCCATGTTCAGAGGATGTGAGGGATGAAAGCTGTGCCTGGCACAGAATGAGAGAAATTCAGCAGCTTAAAAAAAAAAGAAGCCTGCCACCCACTGCTCCCTATTAAACAACTATTACAGTATTGGCAGTGGCACCTGGGTTTTACTCGAAGTGGGAAAGAGAAAACTGAACCTGGGCAAATTAAAGCCACAACGCACACACACATGCATACATGGGTTCTATAATTTTTTTCATTTGTTTTCCTTCAGGCAAATTAAAGTGTGGACTTCCCCGCTAATTACCCTTATCCTGACTCCCAGAGAGCCGACCGCTTCTCAATAACTTACAGGTGACTTTTTCTTCCCCTCCTTCCCAGTTCTGCTCTGTGTTTAAACAAAAAAGGCAGATAGCCCATTTGTATCAAATTAGGCATGACAGTTTGGGGGGTAAGTTATATACTTCTATAAAAGGCACACAAAAAAAACCCAAGCTATTGTATTTCATTACCAATGCCACCTTCACTTCTGGAGGAAAGGGCTTTTGTCTGTTTTTAAAAATAACTTTTTTTTTTTTTTTTTGGTAATTCCATTTACCTTGGTGTGAGGAATTCAGAGAAATTTGTCACAGAAAGGCTTAAAGAGATTGTGGAAAAAAATGTACTTCCCCGATATGCTATCTGTTCCTTGAATTAGGAGGAACAGAGAAGCAAATGATGGAACAAAACAACAAAACTACAGTGTGTGGAACAACTTTAGTCATTCTGCAAATGATAGAACCGTTTGTTCTCCCCAACCAGCAGTTCTTTGTGATGGCCAGTGAGGTTATACTAGTCAATAAATAGGATTAACTAGTGTTGTTGGGATCTTCTCCTTTTGAAGTTGACTATATCGCTGTTGACTCTTGAACAACATGGGGATTAATGATTCCAAGCTCCATTCAATCGAAAATACAATGTATAACTTTTGAATCCCCCAACACATAATACAGTTATCTCTTAATATATGTGAGGGATTGGTTCCAGACTTCCAAGAACACCAAATCCCACAGATGCTCAAATCCCTTACATAAAACTAGTAGCCCTGTGCACGAATCCATGCACCAGTAGCTTGCCAGTAGCTCCCTGCCCCCGCCTGTAGCTCTCCACAGCCTGCTTGTAGCTCACTGCCCCACCCTCCTGCTGAACTTTAACCTGGTTGTTACATGGTCAGTTGTTACACTTCACTGGGTAAAGACCATTTGCATATTACATCTTTATTATATAGGACGGTGTAGAATAACATGTAAAGATGTCCCTCTGTGGATTTCCAACCTTGGGTTTTCATGGTTGGTTGACTCTAAAGATGTGAACCCAGGGATACAGAGGTCCATATATTTACTGGGGGGGGGGGGGGGGGTGGGGGGGAATCAGCATATTGCCTGGCCAATGTGGCTCACTATTGGAGCTTCAACCTATTTACCTGGAGATCACTGTTCGATTCCCTGGCAGGGCACCTGCCTGGATTGCAGGCTTGATCCCCACTAGGGGGCATGCAGGAGGCAGCCGAATAATGATTCTCTCTCTCCATTAGTGTTTCTATCTCTCTCTTGCCCTTTCTCTCTAAAGTAAATATATTAATAGATACTAAAAATCACTATATGATATGGACTGTTCAGTTCAAACCCATGTTGTTTAAGGGTCAGCTGACCTTGATTTGCTATGGCCATTGGGGACTTTGAACAAGTTGGTGACAGAGCACCATGTTCAGGGCTATGTGGTAATGTATGGAACCTCTACCAGAGCCAGAATTTTGTTGCAAAAGGAAAATGTGTGTGCCTAAGAGAGCATAGTTCTGCCCCATAACCTTAAAAACCTTACTGAGCCTTTATTCAGCCTTTTGATCTATTATAGAATAGGATGGGTCCTAAAGGTCAACGGGAAGGGCTGCTTGTACTTTGGCTAAAACTGACTGCAGATACTTTTCTGGTCCTGGGTCACACCCACAGTTAGCCTTTTGTCACTTGGTAAATGTAGCAAAGCTGCTCACCTGCTACCTGTTGGCTTCAAAATCAAGAAGGTCATTACATAACAATAGGAGTTACAATGGGGTAGTAATGAGTTCTTTACATTTCAATTGATGTCCTGACATCCCAGATCCATTGATCCCCAGAAACTTCAGAGACAGTAAGTGACTTTATTTTCATAGACTTTACATCTCACCCTCTTCACTGCGTCTAAGTCTTCTGCTGCTTCTTCTTTCCAAATCCAATTAATGAGATGCTTTAGTGATGTGCACCTGTAGGCAGTTCAATAGCTTGTAAAATGGTCACGCTCTCTCCCGACTCAACTGTGTCTCAGCGCAAGAGGGCTGAGATAATCCTGAGGCAGAACAATGAAAGTATATGTTTCTTCAATGACAGCAAAGTGGATGTAGAGAAAAGAGCACGCTTCTGAGTAAATCACTTGTAGCAATGACTACAATGAAGTCTTTATCTGATTATGTTCATTGATAGACCTCTGCTTGTATCCAAAACCTACTTTTGGACTAGCTGAGGTGGATAGCTATAAGACCTGTGACCAGAATCCTGGTCTTTGCAAATTTCATGTATTTGATTGTGATGGTAATGTCTGTGATTCCATTAGCAATGCAATTATTCTTATATATGTTGACATGTAAAGAACCTTCCACAGAATTCTATATGACCTTTCCTATCAAAACAGCTTGTGCTCCAGGAAGCTAAATTAGGAGCCTTTCGGTTGCCAAGAACATATTTCAACTATGCATTCAAGAACTGGGATGGTAGCATGCAATATTTTTGGAGTTCCACAGGCACTGTTATGCTATAGACAAACATTACAATCCCACTGTTTGCTACTACTTACAAGTAGTGTTTATGGGTAACAGTGCCTTCCTCCATACCCAGGAATTAATAGAAACTCTGCACTACAGGCAGGAAAACAATCCCCGTTTTCTGAGTATTTCTCCATCTCCTTCCTTACGAAAAATTTACAGAACTATAACAATTTGGAATTATAACAGTTACCTTCTCAAGGTCATTAGGTTTCTTCATTTCGGAAGGATGTGTGATTCACTGAAGTAATTTAGGGACAGAAATTCAGTGAGGTGTCACAAGTGCCTACCATGGTTGGTTACAAAATTCCAGTAGGACCTCGGCAGGATGCCCATCTATTTTTGCCCCAGCCCCTGTGATCACTGAAGCACAGTCAAACACCTCATTCAGTTACTGTGGTTGCCTGCTCTCTCTCGTGACCATGTACTCAATTTACCCTGTTTTACTGCTCTGTGGCTTCTGCACCTCTGCTATCCTCCCATTCTTATTCTTCCCTGGAGGCCATGTCCACTGTCACTTCTTTTGCCAGCTACTATAGTAATTTTTAGAAATGCATGCACTCTCCTCACCAATGTGTTTTCAAAGGACTTGGTATATATAGAGGGTACTTTCTAGGTCCTTTGTGGAGTCATAGTTTGATTGACTGAGTGACAAACAAGGAAATTTCACTGATTATTGTGATCTCCCATAGTCCTTCCTCTATTACCCTCCAAATGTTTTTATCACCTTACTGAGGTCATGAGCACTACAAAGTCCAGGTTTTAGCTGTGAAGCCAACCGACACATGGGATCTAGAATATTTGATAGGTGCACCCACATTGCTAAAGTCACCTCAGTCTAAAAGTGACATTATTTGCTCCTAAGTCAAGTACTCTCAGGCTCTATTTATAAGTATTCACCCAAATTTTGCAAATTAAATGAACAAAGCCCCTATTTTTATTTTTATTTTTTGTATACTTTTGTTGGCAGGATAAACTGGGAGCTGCTTCCATTTATAGAAACAGAGACAAAGGAGTAGCAGTGGGGAGGAGGGGTCCCAGGGAAGATTCCATCAGCTGGGGAAGTGGTAACATCCTCAAGGAAGGGAGAAGTTATTTGTGTGACAAAGGCAGTTTGGTGGTCCTGGAGCCCTGGCATGTTTCATATTCACTGCCTTGTGCCCTGTAGCTCTGTGTTCATTTCAGGATTCCACTCTCTTCTGAGGAATGTCTTGACTTTCTCAGAACATGTTAAGAGAGGCTGTGAATCTGACCCACTTTATTTTATTTTTTTCCTTTTTTATTGATTAAGGTATTACATATGTATCCTTACCTCCCCATTGCCCCCCAACCCCCCACCCCACTCATGGCCTCACCCCTTGGTGTCTGTGTCCATTGGTTAGACTTATATGCATGCATATAAGTCCTTTGGCTGATCTCTCCCCCTCACCCCCTACCTTCCCTCTGAGGTTTGACAACACGTATTCTTGAACTTTGCACTTAGACTTTCATTAACTAGTTTGTGCTGCAGCTAAAAAGTAAAATTTCTGTATCATAGACTTGGAAAATTCCCAGGTTTTAGTTATCATTATCTTGTCAAGTACTGGGGCTGAAGGGGGCCGGGGGCGGGTGGCACCTCGTAGTCTTTCTTTAGCCATACTGAGCATATGCAGCAGCCACTTCATGTTCAGTCCTCTTAGTTTCCCTACCTTCTTACTTTTATCTAGAAGCAGCCACCCACTTTCCTCAAGGCCCACCAGTGAGAAGGTGACTTTCTGTTGTCCCTAATATCCCTTCCTTGAATAGTAAATGAATTTTCACTAGGCCGGATAACTGAGACCAGATTATCTGATTTCCCTGAAGGTTTCTTGCCTACAACCCAAGTCTTGTGCCAATTTCTATGCCAGTCAGGGGTCTGTAATGCAGAAATCAAAAACAGACCCATGCTAATTTCAATAGGAAAGGGGTATTTTTTTTTTAAGAAATAGTTGAAGTAGGTCACAGAATCCCTCAGAAGAACCAACCTCAGACATTGGATAATGAGAACCAACTCATGCTGGTTGCCTGGACTCTCCCAGTTTTAGCACCGGAAGTCCCATGTCCTGTGAGACCCTTGTTCCTGAGCAAACTGGATCAGCCATCACCCCAGTTCAGAGGCTGCCTCAGACCTCAGGCCACAGGAACAACCTGGTTATGTTATTCTGTCACCTTCCCTGGTTCTCGAAATCTGTCATTGACTCTATGGTCACCACTGCTTCTGGACATCACCCCACTGCCAACATCTTAAATAGCCGCACCATCTTTAGGCTGCTAACTGCAGATTCCATATTTCTGTCCTGATCATCCATTTTGGTCCCTTGCCAAGGGGCAGCTTTTGGTGGATTTTTAGCTTCTCTGGTTAGAGGTCCAGGACTTGATTCCCATTAGAACATCATTGAGGTTAAATAGACAAACAAAAAAAGGAGACATTCCATTGTAAATGTAAGTAAACCATACAATAGGTTAAGGCAGTGGTCGGCAAACTCATTAGTCAACAGAGTCAAATATCAACAGTATAATGATTGAAATTTCTTTTGAGAGCCAAGTTTTTTAAACTTAAATTTCTTTTAATGCCACTTTTTCAAAATAGACTCGCCCAGGCCATGGTATTTTGTGGAAGAGCCACACTCAAATGGCCAAAGAGCCTCATGTGGCTCGCGAGCCGCAGTTTGTTGATCACAGGGTTAAGGAGAAGAAAAAAAATTGCCCGGGCTGCTCAATCCGGATTGCTGACCCCGTGGGCTTTGGGCAGGGTCTGGCACCGTTGTTTTCTGTGGGCATTATTTAAACCTTTAAGGAAAAGTGGAATGAAAAATTGAAATTAAGTTGGAAATAAGGTATCCCAAGCACTTTCTCTGTAACACTAGATCTAAAAATCTGAGGCATTAAAGGCCATTATATAAAACAGACAGTTGGCTTGGAAAAACTCCTTTCTCAGTTTCATGAAGACCTGTCTGCACCACGTCGTGTATGTGTTTTTTATCTGCCTTGACAGTCAGTTGTCACATGGTGCTAGAAGCCTGGAAAAGAAAATAATAAAAGCTATTGCAAGCCTTTTTATTCTTTCTGAACTTCTAATTACCTTTCATGGAGTGGTGAAGCTATTGGTTGGGCTGAATGAATTGCAGGTTATAAAAAATAAACTCCCTAAACGGCTTAGCTTTTACTCCATAAACTGAAATATAACAGTGGCTTCGACATAAATATCTTTGAAAACTCAGACAAAAACACTTGTGTTCAATCTCCACATATTCCATTTCTAAGACTTTTTTATGCTGTTGACTTCAGGGGAAAAATCATGTAAAATATAACTTAACAATAAAAAATCTACATCCATATTTACCTGTATCTCTATCTATATCATCTATCTATCTATCTATCTATCTATCTATCTATCTATCTATCATCTATCTATTTATATCCATTTTTAAGTTCCAAACTGGAGCAATTTTATAAATTTGCATTAAGATGCAGTATAACATTTATTCAGTTTTAACACAATAAACTTCTTCAATTGTGAAATCTGAAGAGATATTAATAGAACAAAGATGATGTAATGACTTTAAATCTCTCTACCTGGAATTTTTCTATTGAGAGTCCGACAACTCCAGCTCAACATTTTCAATCACAGAGTCCAGGTGAGAAAAAGATTGTTCTATAATCTTTTCAAACATTTGTGTAGCTGTTTATCACATCTTTCTGTTGTCATTGCCAGTGTGTGGTCTGTGCCTGACCTCAGGCTTACATCTGAGAGGTGGAGGTGAAATTGTGTTATAAACTGGCTCCAACCTGGGAGGACCAACGGTGTTTATAAATAGCTGTGTTTGGGGCACCTCCTGCCCAGGTCTCCAGAAGAATGTGCACTTATCATTCACTCATTGTGTGCCTTGTGAAGTGAAATAGTGGAGAGGAGTGTAAGACATCATGTATAAGGTAGGGCCATTAACAGCCCAACTGCACAGGCCACATTTCCCTTTCATCAAATTCTGACAGCATTAGTGTCTACATATCATGGCCTATTTGGAAGAGCTGCACCTGTTAAGGCTGATTAAAGGTTTCAAATATCAAAGTGTAACCCATCACCTGGTAAATATTCCCCATCAATAAAGCAATTAATACGTTGTACCATTTGAGCCCATCCCTCTCACTTGAGGTTTTTCTCTGTTTTGACTGAGGAATCAACCTAGCTCCTCGATGTGCCAAAAGTTCTAATGATAAAGGCAAAAAGTGAATGCTGAATATTTCCTCAATAATGCTAAAAGCTAAGAGTGCATTCACAATTTATTTTAAATCACTCATCATGAGAACGAGGGAATGTTTACTAGACTTGATGTTTTAGATCAATCTTCTTGACTATTCTTGTTTGCTCAGAAAATACAAATGCATTTTACTTTAAAATAAAAGTAGGCAATAATATATCAAAAATATAAAATGTAAGTATGAAAATTAAAGTTTAGGATTCATTTTATTTTAGCAGCCTTAGCTTCAGAAATAGATAAGCCTTGAGAAGGTGGGGATTTGCTGATAGAGACCCTTCATTTCTAGAAATCAGAGTAAAATATATAGATTAATTTTCTTCCCATGAATTTATAATTTGATACCTCAATTTCAATGAAATCTTCTTGGGGCTTCTTGGAGACTGAGTTGTTCAAATCTGTTCACCTCACCTTTTTTTTTTTTTTTTAATCTTTATTGTTAAAAGTATTACACTTGCCTGCTGTTTCCCTCATTGACATTTTCTAGCCTGCTCCACCCGCTGCCTCAGGCCATTCCCAGCCAATTGTCTGTTTCTATAGGTTACGCATATATGCATACAAGTTCTTTGGTTTTTCACTCCCCCACCCACCCACCCTCCCCAGACTTCCCTCTGAGGTTCCACAGTCTCTGAATCTATTTTGTTTATCAATTTGATTTGTTCATTAGATTCCACATGTGAGCGAGATCATGTGATACTTGTTTTTCTCTGACTGTCCCCACCTTTTTCAGAATTTCCACTGAAATACCAAAATGACTATACAAAAAGAAAAATTGATAGCAAAGCTCGAAACTAAGAAAGATGACATCTCTATGCCTGAAAGCCTGAATGAGCTTGGGGAAGATACAGTTCAGGGGATAGTGTGGTAGAAAAGTCAGCAAACACATGGGTTACAACATGAGAAGAAATTGATTCCAGAGCTTGGAGCTAGTGGGAAGCACAAGGCTGGAAAGGCTGGGAGAGAGGACGTGATTTCAACCTTGGCTGCATAGTAAGTCACCTGAGGAAGTTTATGAAAAATAGTCATGTTTAGACTTCATTCACAAACACTTAAATTATCATTGTGGTGGGAGAGAAAGCTGAGGGTCTGGGAGTTTATTGTACAAACTTCCCAGGTAATTCTGTTTGCATAGTCTAATAGTAGTCGGCAAACTCATTAGTCAACAGAGCAAAATATCAACAGTACAACGATTGAAATTTCTTTTGAGAGCCAAATTTTTTAAACTTAAACTTTTTCTAATACCACTTCTTCAAAATAAACTCATCCAGGCCGTGGTATTCTGTGAAAGAGCCACACTCAAGGGGCCAAAGAGCTGCATGTGGCTCACGAGCCACAGTTTGCTGACCAGGAGTCTGGGAAACAAATATCAAACACACTTGTGTTTCCTGGAAAGAACAAGGGTGCCACTACACAAAGCCCAACTGCCACCCTCCTGCTCAGCTTATACTCGATGTTGGTGACAGACAAAGTGAAGCTGACGTCTCTGGTCTCTGCTGTAAAAATAAGCCTGTGAGGGAAAGTGAGGGGAGGAGAGGCAATATTTTGCATTGACCTATCAAGTGTGTGTTATCAAATCTGCAGTCTTCATAACAAGTGCTTGAGGAGGAAAAAAATAAGATGACAAAAGTTTAAATAGTCCAGGCAAAAATAATAAATATAAGTAGAGTAACATGTCTCACGATGAAATCACATAAGGATGCAGAAAAGCAATGCCGTGTCTACTTATAGACACGACAGAATTATAGTCCAAAATGTTAAGAGTAAAAAACAAACAAACAAAAATCAGGCAAATGGTAACATAACATCACTAGTAGTTGCAATGCAATATCAATGCCAGGGGAAATGAAACTCAAACTAAATCTTCTGAAAGAAACAAGGAAGAGTTTCTTTATATTGATACAGGATGGAATGGACAAAGAATTGCCAAAGCTCTTAAACATCCTGAATAAATTCATTTCAAAATATATTGTAGAAAAGCCATAAGAAAAATGAGACTTTCAAATTTGAATGAAATATAAAATAGTGGAGATTTAAATACTTAAGTATCTCTTTGTATCTGTGACAGAGTTTTTTCAGATATCTGCAATTAATTAGATTGTTGTATTCATTAACCTAACAAGAGTTATGTGCTTGCAAAGCAAACAACATTTATAAGAATAAAAAGCATAAACTTGGTTATTAAAATGGATGCTTCATGTGAAAAATCCTATTGAGTTATATGCTTAAGATACTAGAGCTAAGTAAATTTTCAAAAAATTAAAACACTCTGCTCTCCTAAACTTACATTTTCCAGACACCTTGTATCTTACAGTTTGTATTTTAAATACAAAAAAATGCAAAACTTTAAAATTAATACACTGATTCACTATCTCCTTGTAAAACTGTTTAAAAATCCATTCACTAGAAAACTAGGGACTGTAGGCTATCTATGTCATTTAATGACTGTGTGTTTAAAAAAATGATCAAGAGAAAAAAGTGATTAAACTTAAAATAGAGTATTTAAAAGTATTTTACAAACCCTCTGATGTTCACCTTTCTAATTATTATCTATGAAAAAAAGAATGACTGCAAGGTAATTATTTTATAGAGAAAAAAATATAAAAGAATGGTTGCAAGTGGTTGGGTACCTGAGAAATGGCTTTCTAGCTTGTCCCTTCCAAGGTAAAACCATGCGTGGGGAGTATTAAATCTATCCATTTGTGGTCTTAAGAAGAATGTAAACCCTAAAAAATCTTGATATTCACCAAGGACCCAGAACGCTATGACATCTTGATGATGAATAAGCACCTAGGGGATCTAGGTGACTAGTCTGGATTAGAGAATACATTTTATTAACCTAAAACTTTACACTGAGAGTTTGAGACAAGCAATTTGTAAGCAAAGGCATGTCTTTCGCAAGACTGTCTTTCTATAAGGCACATTTACACCCAGGAATGCCTTTCCTAATCACCACTCACTTCCTCTGCTTCCTGTGGCTAGCACTCTCCTATCAGCACTGAGGGGTGAGGATACCTTTAGGCTTTCAGATCTGTCTACTCGGGCTTTCTCAGAGATGCATGGGCCCTTAATGGCTGAGGCATGGATCACCCGTCAGACAGTCCTGTCGACTTCTGATGCATTGGAGTGATGTGTCTCCCCAGAGGTACAGGGGGCAATATCTAGTGCCATCAACAAAAACATATAGTCCCTTATGCTATAAAGTACAATAGATTTTGGAATAGCTATTTGGGTTTGGATTGGTAGACCTTTCTTACTTTCTTTGTAGCCTTGAGTTAGAGTATTAACCTCTCTGAGTTTCAGTGTCTGAATCAGTTCGTCCTTGAAAGGTGTATTCTCTAGAGTAAGCATAAATGAGTGGTGTTCATTATAGCTCCTGCTGCATATTAAATGCTCAATAACTATTGCTCATTGTTATTTTGCTTATTAGTAAGTATGTGAAGGTCAAACAGAAAGCGAAATGTCAACAAAAATGCAAGATGACTGGTTCATATTATTTATCGTAAGACAGGGAGAAGAAGGTTATCTTAGGTAAGAGACATTTTACTTGCTCTAGAATCTACAGAAAATACTATTAATAGCAATAACTGCCTTTTAGTGAATGGCTACAAAATACCATGCACAAGACTAAGCTTTTGTGTAGGTAAAATACAAAAAAAAAAAAAGGTTATCTTGGTATAGCGATGTTATGAATATTTTTATTGCATCACGGCTGTATTTTAGAATGAAGATGTGTTACTTTGTTTTAAAAGGTAGTTTATACAGGGTCATGCTAACAAGCAAGGGCTGCAGGGCACTTCTGAGCTGTAACTCATATTGCCCCTTGCTCTGTGACACAGGACTGAATACCCATTGTATTTTCAGCCACAGATGTTATCATTCAGTGGTGTTTGAAAGGACCTCTCTTCATAAATTCTGTAAAGTATATAAAGGTCCTTTCATAAGAGATGCAGTTCTGTGTTACTCCCTATACTGGGTGTGAATGTACACATCTGTTTTTGCTGGGAAACTGAGTATTTTTCAAAGATGTGTGAATTCATAATTTATTATGTGGATAAATGATGTTTGTACATTATATTCTTTTTTTCTTTCTAAAATTTACTGAAGGACAAAAAAAAAAGAATCCCAACTCAAATCATGTGTGGAAAGTAGAATGTAAAAGTATGACATTTTTGGATGGTGCTTATTATATAAAGGGGGAAAAAACAGAAATAAAAGTATATTCAGGGAAAGTTAAAGTAAGACAGAGATAAAATAATTTCCAACCTGGAAGTGTCCTGGTTTTTGTGGTGGTGGACTTGTTGGGGGTGGGGATGGGGATATAAAACAAAGATATAAGTTGAAAAAAATCAAAAAGTTCTTGTAACAAGGCATTGAACATATGTTATAAAATAAACCTTAGAGTCAGAATATCAGTTCATTCACTATCAAAATAAAGAAACTACATTTAAATTGAAATAATTTTCTCTGTGAGCTAGACTTTCCTCTAGATCCTCCTGTAGGTACCTGTGCAGCAAAGGACTTTTAGGTCTATAATCTTACCTAATAATAGACAAACATGTAAGTTGACTGTACCTCTGTTATGCCCATAGCCAATCAGTGAGTATGCAAATTAACCCAACAAAGATGGTGGTTAATTTGCATACATAGACGCCCAGAGCCTGGGTCCCGGGAACATTCTGGCACCCAGGTCACTCTAAAGTAAGCCCTGCATGAGCCCTGAGCAGCCTGGAAAGGGCCTGAACCAGGGGGCTCTTGGGCAGGGCCAAGCCTGCGATGAGAACTGAGGGGGCATGAGTGGAGCCAGCCATCAGAGGGATCTGGGGGGCCCCTGCCCAGGCCTACAGCCTCAACTCGAGAGGCTGAGGCAGAGCCAGCAGTCAGAGGAAGCTGTGGGTCCCCTGCCCAGGCCCCAATCACTCCACATCATCTACAAGTGTGAGTGGGGCTAGTGCTGTCAGTGCATAGGAGTGGTGCCAGCAGGAATTGGGTCCTTAATTACCCAATATTTTTATTGTTAAGGAAAAAGAATACTGCACTACTTCAATTATTCCCTACCTCATGATAAGAGATGAGTATTGTATCCAATTCATGTTAAGCCTGGGGACCACAGCAGGAAGGGCTGGGCGGAGGTGTGGAGTGTGGGCCAAGATTCACACCTGTGCCCACTGCAGCCTCAGGGCTCATAGTTTCTTTCAAGGTATACGAATTCGTGCACTGAGTCCCTAGTACTCTAAATGAAAGAAGTCGGTAATGTTCATATTATCTATTTTGGAATATAACTGGGGAAATCTAAATGAAATAAAAAATATGTAGTTATGCATTTTAAGTAAATTCTGATATGGTTAATCTATAAAAATTCTGGTTCGCTAAAATGCTCATAAGTTTATCATAAAAGAAAAAAAGTCATTTTAACATAAAAATGCTATAAAACATGCATTGTAGAAAATATGTTTTGGATACATACTAATTATAAAATTTTATATAATGCTAGAGGCCTGGTGCATAAAAATTTATGCACTGGAGGGGGGGTCCCTCAGCTTGGTCTGCCCCCTCTCACAGTCCAGGAGCCCTCAGGGGCAAGAGGTGACCCGGTGATCAGAGGAAGGTGACGCCGCCATCACACCTCTACTTCTGCCATTGCTGGCAGTGCAAACCTCAACGGGCCCTGGTTACCTGAGCCTTGGGCAGCCCTGGGAGGCTGGGAGCTGAGGAATCTGGGGGACTCCAGAGGCAGGGACATCGACGAAGCTGATTGGACTGGGTGCCATCATCTTTGAGAGTGTGGCAGTCAATTAGCATATTCCCTTCTTATTGGTTGTGGTGCCACCATGTTTTTAATGGTGTGAAAGTCAATTAGCATATTCCTTCTTTATTATATAGGATACTTTATGAAAATATTATATATATAATTTATATTACATACATTTGCAAACACATATAAACCGCTATATGAATACATGTATGTGTATACATATGTCTGTTTATATACATATATAGTATATGTGTAATATAATATGCATAATACTTTAAACACAACAGATCATTAAGTACAATATGTACATATTCTAATTTTTGAAAGTTAAAATGTTTTGAATTCAATTGGTTTATTTCAAAAAGGAAATTCCATGAACATTCTATTACAAACCTATCTTGCCATTCTTTATTAACTCATTTCACTTGATTTTCTTCAAAGTGCCAATTGCTATCGGTTGACTTGTTTCTTCTCTGTTTACCTCCAGCCAAAATGTGAGCTTCTTAAGAATCTTTGTCTGTAGCAAATCATCTCCAAGGATGGCTCTGGGATCTGAGGCATGCTCTATAAATATTTATTGAATGAATAAATAATAAGTCCATGACTGAATATCAATACATAAGCCATCATTTACAAGACTATGTTCTATGTCTTGTGTTGTCCTTTTTTAAATCCTTAAGGTACACTGGAGAATCCTTAATTACCCAATATTTTTATTGTTAAGGAAAAAGAATACTGCACTACTTCAATTATTCCCTATCTCATGATAAGAGATGAGTATTGTATCCCATTCGTGTTAAGCATAATGAGTTTCAAATAGATCCTGTCCAGAAAGATTAGTAAGTGTCCTGTGGAGGATGGGGACAGTAGCCAAAAAATCTACAGGTGAAAGGATGGCTGAAGCCTAGCTGTGATAGTAGGGAGAGGACTGTGTTTTGAGAAGCAACTGAATTCTGATTGACAAAGTGTCCTGGGTCCTCTGGAAATACTTGATTTGGTATGTTCATGGAAGATTTTCAGGATTGTAGAGTTTACTAAGAGTGAAGGGCAGAGAGGCTGGGTCGATAGAAGAGGTGAGAATGGTGGCTATATCCAGATTATGTAGGCACTTGCTAAGATTTTGGCTTTTAACCTGGCTGGTGTAGCTCAGTGGGTGAGCATCAACCTATGAACCAGGAGGAAATTGCTCAGTTCCTGGTCAGGGCTCAAGCCAGGGTTTGGGGCTAGATCCCCAGTAGTGGGAATGCAAGAGACAACTGTTCAATGATTCTCCTTCTCTCTTCCTCTCTAAAATAAATAAAAACATTTAAAAATAGATTTTTTATTGAGTGAAGGTGGAGTCATTGCAGGATTTTGAACAGAAGAGTGGCCTGATCTGATTTGATTTGAAATAGGTAATACTTTGCTTCTATGTTGAGAATAGGAAGTAAGAGAAAGGGGTGAAAGGGAAACTCTAATATAAGAAATTGATCAAGAGATACTTAATATATGTGATCTAGGATAGCAACCACTATCATCTCTCACCTGGAATTTTACAAATATTTCCTGATCCCTTTAACTGGCCTTTTTATTCCTTTCCCTCAAACCGGTGAGGCTGGGTACCATACAAAGCAGGAGGAAGAATGAAGAAGGCAGTCTTAGGTCCAGTTCAGGTAACCAGCCCAAGCAGCACCACAGCAGCAGTGGAAAAGAACTTTGATTTAAAAGAAGTTAGATTATTTGAATTAGGGCATTGAATTTGGATTGACCAATAACTGAACTGAAATTGTTCTTATTAATATAAATGACCAGATGCCTTTTATTTTCCAGGAGAGGACATAAGACCCAACCAATAGCTCATCTAAGGGCAAGGGAAAAACCAGCTTCTCTGGGGTTTAAATAGGAAAAGGGGAAAGAAAAAAATATATATTGTATTTTCTTCTCTACCAATTTTTTTATTAGCATGGGTTAGTGAGGGACAACCAAATGACCTAACTGCAGACTGCATGGGGTGACCAAGCTGGTGGGGGGGGGGCAGTTAGTGAGGGATGACCAAACAACTGAACACAGCAGGCTTCTTGGGGTGACCAGGCTGTTGGTATGGGGCATGAGGGGCAACTGGGCCAGTGGGAGGGGAAGTTATGGGCAACCAGGCCAGCAGGAGGGGCAGTAAGGGGTGACCAGGCTGGTAGTGGGGGGGGGAGCAGTTAGAAGTAACCAAGACTGGCAAGGAGGGGGAAGTTCAGGGTGATCTGGTTGGCAGTGAGGGGTAGTTAGGGGCAACCAGGATGGCAGGGGGGCAGTTAAGACCGATCAGGCCAGCATGCAGAGGCAGTGAGGGGCAATCAGGCTGCCTGGAGGGGAGGGGGAAGCAGTTAAAGGTGACCAGGCAGGAAGGCAGGTGAGTGATTAGAAACCAGTGGTCCCAGATTGTGAGAGGGATGTCCCAGATTGGAGAGGGTGCAGGCTAGGCTGAGGGGACCTCCTTTCCATGCACAAATTTCATGCACCAGTCCTCTAGTAATAATATAAAAGGTTTATGGCACACAGTATTCATTATACAGGTATAAAAATTATCATGTTTCATGTCTTTATTTATGGTACCTTTGTTGAAGAGAAATTCTGTATTTTGAACTATAATTGAATTTCCCATAGTTCAATGTTTTGTTGACTTGGCTTTGACAGTCTTTTCCTACTCCTATATTACATAGGTGGTACAGTGTATTCTCTTCTGTTAGATGTATTGTTCAACCCTTTATGGGTAGACATTTAATTTGCTAGATCTATCAGAATCTCTCCATTGAATGTAATATTAGATAAGAATCCAGTTTTCTTTTTCTTCAGGCTGAGTCAGTTTTGACAATCTCAACTGCTAAGCCCTATTGATTTGTGAGGCCACCTGACCATTTACCTTTTAAAAATGTAAGAAACCAAACAAAAACTGTAAACTCAGAGTAGAACAGTAGCTTTTAGTTTAGTGTTGGAATAAAGAATAAAACTTAAAAAGATCATGGAAGAGCATCTAGGTTTATGGGCTAAACCTCTCTTAGAAGTCATGGATTTTGTGATCTGCATTTTCTGATTCTTTTTTTTTTAAAATAATCATTTGATCCCAATAAAGTAATCCTGTCCCTTTTCAAGGGAGAGTTGAGTAAATGTCAAGTAAATAGATGTATGTGGTTGTGTGATTATATTGGGAAATTGTTCTTTATTTTTCAAGCTTCTTCAGCCCTCCTTTTCATTCTAAGCCCAATATAATCTGATTCAGTTATTGGTGGACATTAAAGGGACTTTATTCTATCAAGGAAAGATAGAGTGTTCCATTCACAATCACTATAATTATCATTTAGAGTATAATTATCATTAGGGTTAGAGGAAGAATAGAATGGGAAGCAAAGTAATGATAGGTAAAGGGAGTAAGAGCTTCAAAAGCAGATGCCTTTGGAATATGGATCTTGGCTCCTTGACTTTTACTTTATTTATCTGCTCTGATTTTCTATTTTCTCATCTCTACTGCTTTATTCATCTTCTCATTTAAGCGAAAGAACATATCTCTGAAGTTTCTAGCCAGATGGTTGATAATATAACAGTCAATATATGTTAATCCACCTCTTTTTCTTTTCTAAATATAAAAAATAGAAAGTCAGTTTCTAATAAAAATGCAATTTCTTTTATAAAAATATAGTTTTAACTGCCTTCCACTTTCTTTAAATTTTATACAGTTAGAGCATTTATATCTTTAAGTCATCAAATAAGAATGGGGAAAAAACTGATTAGCATGAAATCTTCGCACATCTCCTCCTAATGGGAGCCTAGCTAAACCCAAGAACAGAAACCCTTGGAATGTATTTTGAATACTAAACATGCTTTCACACATTGGCTTCTTTGGTGCCAGCTAATTAGAATTTGTAATTTGGTCTTAATTAAATTACAGACTACTCAAAGGCCTGGATCAGTGGCCCTTTTGACTGCCTCCACCCTGTTTGCAGGAGGACAAAAATCAAATTTTAACCATATACCTACTTAATTCTTCTTTATTTTCCCAACTCCACCCAACCCCAGTATGTGTGTGTGTGTGTGTGTGTGTGTGTGTATATAGTATAATGTCAACATACATCAAATGTGCCAATTAAAATCAGAGCTTCTCTCAACCACCCTGTATGCATTTTATTTTTAACTTCAGCAGCAGCCATCATGGCTAGGAAGCATCAGTGTCTTCATAGGTACCATCAACTTTTCAAAAGCGTTATCTTGCTGTGCTCTTTTTCTTTTGTCTTTTGTCTTACCACCTTTCTGTCTTTCTTCTTCAAGTTATTGATGCTTTTTAGTTTCATTAAAGTATTTCTGATCAGCATGAGGACAACCCAGACATTTTCTATGTTGCAGTTATTTAATAAGGTGTTTGTTGTCTTTAGATTGTAAAGGGGGTTCCTTAATCTCTTGGGTAAGATTAAAGTAAAACTCAAGAGAATTTATATTTCAGTTGAATCTTCCTGAGTCAGTTATTAATGCAGTGGAATCCAGTCAACCATCTGAAATTAAAACTAATTCTATAGCCAGATATTAATTGTGTGGCTGTATATTTACCTCATCTATAAAATGAGAATAGCAACAAACTGCCTACTTCACAAGATACATATAAAACTAAACTAAAGGCCCTAAGGATAGGAAAGGGAAAAGGTCGTTCCTTTATTTGAAATGACAAAGCAAAATAGTGTTTTAAATCCATTGTCTTTGTTAAAAGTAAATTCACATATATTATTAGATTAGTAGCGCTGCACACAAATCTGTGGGCCAGTAGCTCACCAGTTGCTCTCTGTTGCCCTCCAGTGACTCTCTGCCCACTGCCACGTCTTCCTGTAGCTCCTCCCCCCCATCCTCCTCAGAGCTTGATGCCCTGCGCCCTCCTGTAGTTCTTGCCTCTTGCTTGTAGTTTGCTGCCTCACCCTCATAGCTGTTCAATGATCCAGTCTTTACATGGTCAGTTGTTACACTTCATGGCATAATGGTCATTTGCATATTACATCTTTATTATATAGGATCATTGAATCCTTCTTATTCTCCATTATCATTTAATAATTTTAAGAACATAACATATTATCCTTTTATATCCTTCCTATATTATTATTATTACTAGGGGCACAGTGCATGAAATTCGTGTACTGGGGGTGGGTGGCCCCTCAACCCAATCTGCCCCCTCTCACATACTGGGAGCCCTCAGGGGATGTCCAACTGTTGGCTCACCCCCAGCCTGCCCAAGGCCTAAAGCCTCTGCTCAGCTCAGCCTCGGCTGCCTGCGACCACCTGGCCCTGGGGGCTGGGTGCTCACGGCCGCTGTCACCACCACTGCTGCTGCTGCTGCTTCACCTCACAGTGTGTGGGGCTAGGCGCTCTCCACCACCACCTTTTCATCTCCACCCCTGGGCCCGGGGTTCATGCCACTTGGGCCTGCCCTCACTCCTGATTGGCTGGTAGCATAGCCAATCAGGAGCAAAGGTATGATCAAATTTGCATGTTTCTCTTTTATTATATAGGATTATTATTTAACAAAGGTAGGTCTTGTAAATAAAAAAATACTGTCAATTTTTATTTAAGATTAGCACTAGTGATGTACTCTGTGTTGTCAGAAGTTGAACTAGTATATTTATTTTTCTTTTAAAAATATATATTTTATTGATTTTTTACAGAGCAGAAGGGAGAGGGACAGAAAGTCAGAAACATCGATGAGAGAGAACATCGATCAGCTGCCTCTTGCACATCCCCTACTGGGGATGTGCCTGCAGCCAAGGTACATGCCCTTGACCGGAATCGAACCTGGGACCCTTTAGTTCGCAGTCCGACACTCTATCCACTGAGCCAAACCGGTCTTGGCATATTTTTCAATAATGAATAGAATATAGATAAAAAATACATTTTAAATATAGATTTATAAATTACATAAATGACCAATTTATATAGGTAAAATAATTAATAAACTATGCAAGAATGAAAATAACTCAAATGTTATATGATTATACTCTTAGTCTAAATAATTATGAATAAAATACTATGAAGAAAACACATGAGATTGCTTTTTCAATTAAAAAAAGAAATATATCTAAACTAGAGGCCCCGTGCACAAAATTAGTGCATGGGAGCCAGGGGATGTCCCTTAGCCCAGCCTGTACCCTCTCCAATCTGGGACCCCTCGAGGGATGTCCCCTACCACGATTGGGCCTGCATGGGCAATTGGACATCTTTCTCACAATCCAGGACTGCTGGCTCCAAACTGCTCACCTGCCTGCCTCCCTGATTGACCCTAACCACTTCTGCCTGCCAGCATGATCAGCTGCTAACCACTACCCTGCCAGCCTGATTGATGTCTAACTGCTCCCCTGCCAGCCTGTTTGCCCCCAACTTCTGTCCTCTGCTGGCCTGGTCACCCCTAACTGCCCTTCCTTGCAGGCCTGGTCCCTCCCAACAGCCCTCCCCTGCTGGCCATCTTGTGGTGGCCATCTTGTGTCCACATGGGGGCTGGGTTTTTGACCACATGGGGGCAGCCCTCTTGTGTGTTTGAGTGATGGTTAATCTGCAAATTACCCTTTTATTAGATAGGATAGAGGCCTGGAGCATGGATGGGGGCCGCTGGTTTGCCCTAAAGAGTGTCCCAGATCAGGTGGGGGCTTCCCTTGGTGTGAGGGTCAGCCTGAGTGAGGGGCCTGTGGAGGTTTGCAGGCTGGCCATGCCCCCCAGTGACCCAAGTGGAGGCCCTGGTATCTGGGATTAATCTATGTCAACAATTGCAACTTTGTAGCTTGGAGCAGAGCCAAGCCTTCTGTTCACTCTGGGGTGGCAGCCATTTTTGTTTGAAACTTTGTAGCCTAGAGTGGAGGCCTAGGCTGGCAATGGCAGGCTGAAAGCTTGGCTTCCTCCATTGCCAGGGAAACCTAAGCCTCTGTTCTCTCTAGCTCAGTGGCTGCCGCCATTTCTGTAATTTTTATAATTGAAACTTTATAACATTGAGTGGAGGCCTAGGCAGGCAATGGCAAGCAGAAAGCTTGGCTTCCTCTGTTGCCTGGGAAACCCAAGCCTTCCTCCTGCTCACAGTGGCAACAGCCATCTTGGTTGGGGTTTATTTGCATAATCTGCTCCTGATTGGCTGGTGGGTGTGGCTGTGGGCATGGCTTGTCAGTGTGGTTAAGGTATGATCTAATTTGCATATTACTCTTTTATTAGATAGGATTGTTATTGTTTAACTAATTCAAAAATGGTCAGGTATTTATCCAGATCCATCAGTTGTACATTATTTTTTAAATTCCTATTTAATGATAGACTCTAATTATCTTATTAGAATGTTAATGTTTATCTTTGTGGCTCTTTACATTGATAATGCACAACATTTTTATGTCAAATATAAGGTTTCTGTCCATGGATGGTGGAATATATATCTAATACCTTTTATCAATTCTAATATTTGTATTTTTTAGTAGCTAAAATTTTAATGACAATGCTATGAATTATCTAAATTTTGTAATTTTATCATTGTTCACATCTGAAAATTTTTTATAAATTACATATAAATGCATTTGGATTACATTTTTTTTCATAATTTTTATTATAGTTGTTTAAGATAACAACATTTCAGACACCAAGAAATTTACATAAATTAATAAGGTGTACATATGGTTACAAATTTATAAAGCTCTTGCCAATTTTTAAAAAATTGAGGCAAGTTAAAGATGCATAATTCCTAGAGTAATCACATACACAAAAAAGCAAAAAACTATACTAGAAATCCAATAGTGTGGAATATGAAAAATAGGTGATTAACTAAAAAAGGCAGGAAATGTAAGACATTAAATGACAAGAAAAATAAAATGAGACAAAGGAAAAACCAATAATAAGTTGAAGGGCCTAAATAAATCATATTTATTATTATTTCAGAAAAAAATTTCTAATAGGATAAAAAAGTGGATAATCTTTATGCTGTCTATAAGAGATATACTTTAGATATATGGAAATAAAAGGATTAAAAATAAAAGAATAGGAGAAGATATAAAATGTGAGTAACAGTAAGCTTATGAAGGTAGTATAACTTAATATCAGACAAAATCAACTACAAGAAGCATTGGAGGACTTCATAATAATACAAGGTTGTATACTTGTATACTTCATAATAATACAAGGGTTGTATACTTCATAATAATACAAGGATTAATATCTCTTGAAAGTATAGCAATCTATAGATATAAAGAGGTAATAGGAAAATTAGCTGGGCCGCCGTTAGAGTTGTTAGAGTTGCAACCAGCTGAGGAGGAGGTTTTTTGCATGCACAGATGGGGGGAGGGGACTGCTTGCACTGGGAGGCAAGCCATGGGTGGCACAGCCCTAGAGAGGAAAGGCAGGGCGGTGTCCCCAGGCCACCAACACTGGGAGACAGTGCCCCAGTAGGCCTGCCTCTGCATGTGAGCTACAGAGGAAACACCTTTTCTTACAGCTCATTGCCTAAGCTCCCTGTACACCACTCACAGTGTTCTTGATAACTTGGGTACTAAGAATCCAAGAAAGTTATGCAGGGTTTTCCGACCTCATTCCTGGAGGAAAAAATGAAAGTCTGCTGCTGGAGAGGCTAAGAAATGTCATATCCTGCCCTAGCCGGTTTGGCTCAGTGGATAGAGCCTCAGCCTGTGGATTGCAGGGTCCAGGTTCAATTCTGATGAAGGGCATGCACCTAGGTTACAGGCTTTTCCCTGGCCAGGGCCCAGGTCAGGGCTCATGCAGGAGGCAACCAATCAAAGTGTCCCTCTCACATGGATGTTTCTCTCTGTCTTTCCCTCTCTCTTCAACACTCTCTAAAAATCCATGGAAAAATATTCTCAGGTGAGGAAAAAAAAAAAAAAGAAAGAAAGAAATGTCATATCCTATGAAAGAGACATCTTGAAATGCCTAAAGAAAGTTGTCATTTTTTTTCGTGGTGAAGGAACTAGAGTCCTTGTTGATGAAAACACCTTGGTGGCCGGTAGTGGCAACAGCAGTGGGGTGATGGGGGTGGCCCCTTCCCCTGATGAGGGAGGCCAGACTGTGGTTTAGGCCTTTTCCCATGTAGGCCTAAGCCTTCAGTAGGACATCCCCTGAGGGCTCCCAGACTGTGAGAGGGGGGCAGGCTGGGCTGAGGAAGCCTTCCCCCCCATGCACAAATTTCATGCATTGGGCCTCTAGTTATAAATATATGTCTTATTAAAAACAAAACAAAACAAAATAAAAAATAATAAAGCCAAACGTGCAGAACTAAAAATAAATGTATAAAAATTCATAATTATAGTTGGAGACTACCTCCTTTCATTCAGTAATTAATAAGTTAAGTAGAAAAAGAATCAGTATATATATAAAGGTGTGAGTGGTACTATCAACTACCTAAAATCTGCATTTTAGAATATTATACCCAGTAACTACAGAATGAACACTTTATTCGAGCTCCCAAAGAATGCGCACAACATGGACCATTTGATGTTCTATAAAATAAGTTTTAGTAAATTTCCAAAGATCAAAATGTTAGAGTATATTTTCTTACTGTAACAAAATTATATTATAAAAGGAACCAAATATGTAAGAATTAATCAAATAATTTTAAGCAACCTATGGTGACTTAGCAGATATCATTTTAACTAAATGATCATCAACATTAAAAGGGTGCAAATAAAATAGTATATTAGAGGAAAATTTTATAATAATCTATAGTTGAAAATCCCAAATTTTTATCTTTGGAAGCTAAAAAAAAAAGCAAACCAAAAACACACAAACAAACAAAAAACAGCTTATAATCAAACTCAAGTAAAAGGAAGAAAGGAATTAATAAAAACACTATAAATCAATAATGTAAAAGGTTTTCAATGTAAAATATATGTATAAAATTCTAGCTAGACAATTCACGAAAGAGGAATACTACAAAATACCAATATTAGATAAGAAGGAAGGAGCATAACTACATAATTTATACTCATTGAAAACTAATAAATAAATATAAAGAGATTTATGGATTCAATAAGTGAAATGAATGAACAATTACAGGAAGACACAATTACCAAAACTCAGGAAGCAATAGAAAGTATCAAGAACTCTTATATTAGTGTCCTATTGCTGATAACAAATTACCACAAATTCAATGACTTAATATAACTTATTTTCTTATATTTCTCGAGGTCACAAGTTCAAAATGGGTCCATGTGGCTAAAATCAGTCTGCCTTTTTTTCCAGAGGCTCTAAGAAACTGTTTCCTTGTGCTTTCCATCTTCTGGAGAGCACATGAATTCCTTGGCTTATGGCCTCTTTATCCATCTTCAGTGCCAGCAAAGTCCAGTTGAGTCTTTGCCAATTGTATCAGCTCTGTTACCAGCTTTTCTAGCTTCTTTTGCCTGTAAAGACCCATGTGATTGCATTTAGTCTGACGGTATGATCTAGGATAATGCCCCTATCTTAAAGTGAGCTGATTAATATGCTCTTTTAATTCTCCTTTGCAATGTAAAGGAAAATACTCAGTGGTTCCAGGAACTAAAATGTGGATATCTTTGAGCTCATTACTTAATAAATAAATTAAATTTAAAACCCAAAGCCTTAGCTCAAAACATTCTAAGGCCAAATGTTTTCATGGATATTAAATGTAAACTAATATCAATTCTACTAAAAAATTATTCAGTACAAAATAGTCAGTGCTGTGCAAAGGTGAAGTGTCAGCTTATGCACCAAGAGGTCACAGTTCTTTTTTTTTAAATATATTTTTTATTGATTAGGAGAGGAAGGGAGAGATAGAGAGACTGAGAAACATCAATAATAACAAAGAATCATTGATAGGCTGCCTCCTGCACATCCCACACTGGGGATCGAGCCCACAGTTCAGGCATGTGTTCTGACATGGAACTGAACCTTGACCTCCTGGTTTGTGGGTTGATGTTCAACCACTGAACCACATCAGCTAGGCACCAGTTCAGTTCTTGTTCAGGGCACATGTCCATGTATTGGACTTAATCCACCACGGGTGATTAATGTTGATGTTTCTCTCATAAATGTTTTTTTCTCTCCCTTTCTTTTCCTCTCTCTCTAAACTCAATAATTTTTTTAAAAAATAGATTAGCCTGGCCAGCATGGCTCAGTAGTTGCCTGTCTACCTACGAATCAGAAAGTCATGGTTTGATTCTGGTCGAGGCACATGCCTAGGATGCAGGCTCCATCCCCAGTATGGGGCTTGCCGGAGGAAGCCGATCAATGATTCTCTTTCATTATTGATGTTTCCATCTCTCTCTCCACCTCCCTTCCTCTCTGAAATCAATAAAAATATATATTTTAAAATAATATTTTCCAACTCATTTTATAAGGTCAGGGTCCTTCTGATATCAAGACTAAATCAATACATTACAAGAAAAGGTACTTTACACCAATATCTTTTTTACACATAGAGGCATTACAATCAAATGGAATTAATTCTAACAATTTAAGTTTGTATAGTATTTAAAAATATTCAATGCTCGTTACAAAATTAACAGACTCAAACTATGAATAAAGCCAATTTATATGAAGCTCAAAAAACTGCATACAATTGATGGCATATGGAATACAGAAAAAAATGTGGATTATAACCCATGCTCTTGCACAGATTTTTATATTTTCTGGGAAAGTTACTTTCCTCTTAGAGTTTATGTTTCGTCTGTGATGTTTAAATCACAGCTTTCACATTCTCTTCATATTTTGATATTTTATTTATGCCATCTTAATATCTATGCCACTAAATTTATCTTCACTTTAAGTTGTATTTATTTAGTTAGTTATATTTACCCTCATGCATTGAAAAGGGCAAAACGCTGAGGGTTTTAAGATCTTTTTTACTTGATGTTAATTGATGTCACTTAGAGTTCAATAAATATTCATTGACGACCTTTGTCATTTTGAAGACATGCTGGGGCTGAGGCCTGTCTGTGTTGAAAATGTCAAAGGTCATCAATGAATATTTGACATGAACCACTGTCCAACAGGGGGGATGCAATTCCAATTTTAAGGTGCATACTTTCTGTAATTCACAATGAAACTCATAGGGATTAAGAAAATCTCACAGATGAATTAGAAAATGAATATTAGCTTTTGAATATTTGAACACCAAATTACCATAAACCCTATGTTGCCAATATCTCCTCTTGACAGATACAGTAAGATGGCAGCGGGGGTGGGGGGAGTGCGAGTGAGGGGAGCAGGGAGGAAAACCTACTCTCTCAGCAGGAGAAGACAATGGGTAGTGCCTTCATTCCAGCCATGCCCATCTTGGAATCCTGCTGACTAGCGCTTCCACTTAAGACAGTTGAACTAAAAGTACAACAACAAAACAAATAGAACCAGAATAGGGTTGGCCTGATTACCACTGGAAAAATATATAGCTCATGTAAAGCTTTGCTAATATATGTTTCAAAGAAACCTGCCAACAAAGGGAAAAGAACCCATTATTTGATGTCATACAAATGCAAACTATAATAACCCATAGCGGTATTCCTTTTTTACTGATGAAAACCGCCTTGTAGCCAATCTGATTGAAATAATCTCCAACTTCATAAGCAAACATCTTTTTCTCTTTGGCTTAGTTTAATTCATGGAACAAGGTATGGTCACCATTCATGTATTTCTCCCTATTTTCTTCTTTTCCTCTGCATATATAAATCTAGCTCTTATGTAAAACAAGCTCAAATTCTCAATCAGCTATAAACATTTCCTAAGTAATTATTTTGAGTTGGAGTATTCTCTCTCTAATTCTTTAACGATGACTGTCCACAGCCTATTAGTTTGACTATTTATGGTATGTTCTCTTGCTTACTCCTCCCTTGCTTCGTAAGGATCTCTCTTATTTCCCTAAGTAGATTTTAAAGTTCTGGCATGCTGATTAAGCTAATGCTTATGCTGGGTAGTTGGGATGCTATTCATATGTTTAGCTTTATTTAACGGATTATTTGTTTAATTTACTATTATACAGAGTTTGAGGACTTGCAAAGTAAAAATAAGTGACATTTCACTGTGCATCTTATATACATTTTCATGTGAATGACGTGGTTGGACAAATGTGTTACTTATCTAGGAAGTTTATCATGTCCCTCCAATATTTGTGTATTTTTTAATATTACTAATTCTGAAATGTTTTCTTTAAATAAAAATTAGCATAATATGATGATTAAGAGGCCAGTTGCTGGTATCAGGTTGCTGACATTTAAGTACAGTTTCTCCTTGTACTGTCTGTGTGACCAAAGGCAAATAAGCTCTCACTTCAATTACTCAATTGGATAATGAGAATGATACCACTTTCCTTGTGAAGTTAGCATGAGGATTAAACAACTGATTCAAATTAAGCACTTAGAACATCACCAGATAAAGAGAAATAGTCAGCAAAGTTTGGCTATAATTACTGTCCACTGTACTGGGATTTGAAATAAGAGGCATTTTCATGGTGTTTAGAAACATGAAAACATACAATGCAAAAATTAGGACTGAGGTTTGTCAGTGAATCCTGTAGATACTCCCAAACATATTATGTGACTGTGCCCACCACTGTCTCTTCTCTGACTGGGAGTTGTTGGTAAGGGTGCTCCAGCTGGAGGTGATTCTTTTGCTGCCCCCTTCCAGAGGTCTTCATTGACCAGTTTGTTTATTCTTACACAAGCTGCACGGGCTATTGGCACTCTCTCTGCTTTAAAACACTGCCTATTTATGAGAATTTTACTACTCAGACTGCCAATTTTTTAAAAGTCTTTTTATTTTTATGATCTCTATTTCCTGTGTTATTTTACTGGGCACATTTCGTTCCATTCTCTAGAGAAGGTAATTTATTTTTCTTTTACAATGGTGTTTTCCTGTCCGGCTGTGTGTCTCACTCCTTCCCTTATGGCATAATTTCCTGTGCTTGAACTTTACATAGTTCCTCTGACACATGTGCCCTGTGTACTTTTGGTGGCTGCCCATCCCCTCATGACATTTGCTCTGTGTCACTGGTTAAAACATTCTATCATTCAACAAATACTTATTCAATAGTATCATATGCCAGCGCATGTGCTTGGGGTTTGGGATATGGTGGTGAACATAAGCTGCCTTTTCAGTTTAGTGGGGAGGGGAAGAGGACAGATATCAAACAAATACTTAAAATGTTTAAAGAGAAACAACAGGACCATAATGATAGGAATCTATAATTGGGAACTCTAATTTAGATAGTTTTGTGTGCTCAAGGCAAACTCTTTGGGTTGAGGTGTCTCTGAGAGAATGAACCTATAATGTCAGAAGCAATTGGATATGATTTTGAAGAGGATACTTAATACTACATAATCTAATGGCATGCCTTTAAGAGAAGGTTTAGAGTGGGGGAGGTCCCAGAGCTTAGTCCTGAGGAATGGGATTCTAATATTAAAAGTTTGGATGAAGAAGGAAGAGCCAGTAATGGAGACTGAGATAGAAAGAGATGCATTCTTATCTGAGGAATATCTTGTCATACAAGACACTGTCCCAGGAAAGAGTTAATTATCAACTATCTTGCAACCACTGAGATAACTAGTTGGGAGGGGAAAAGGGCATGCACAGTAATTGAGAGTTTACTACTGAAGAGACTTAATGTAGGCCTGGAGATGGATGCCAGGTGAGAGCGAATAAGAGGAGAGTGGGGAGGGAGATGTGAAAAATAGGGTCAGGGAAGTGGAGGATAGAATGCTGGTCACCACCTCTCATATCTCCTCTCTTTCCTTAGCTATTAAATCCCCAACTTTGACAAATCCCATAGCTAATTGAAATATAGATTACATTCTCCATTGAATTTCAGCTTTGTAACTAATGCCCAGGGTTCTAGTTTTAAAAGCATATGTTTGATGGGTAGGATGTCTTCATTTAAAAAACACTGCCAAACACTCACTGATGTCTTTATCCTTTATCCTTCCTTCCTGTCACTGGATTGAAGGACAATGGCTGCAGCTGCTATTTTTGGCCAAAGTGATGAGGGCTACACCCTATTGATGTCACTGCAATAAATTAGAAAGCCCTGTTTCTTAGCATATTCGCTGATCTGCAGTGCTAGTCCTGGATTATCAGCTTTTACATTTTATCTCAAAAGACAGTAATATATTTCCATCTGGTGAATCACTTTTGTTTGGGGTTTTCTTTTCTAAAAACCTGAATTTAATTATAACTCAGAGAAGATGACTGACTATAAAGAAGAGAAAAGATATTGTGCAATAAAATTTTAAACTGTGTTTAAATGCAAAGCAAAAGCATAAATAGTTAAGAGATAAAGAGGAGTGCAGATAGATATATGATAAATTATAAAAGATGAATAGATGGATGATAGATGAGTAGATAGATAAATACATACATACACTGATGTATAGATACATAGATGAATGAACAAATATAGGAATAAAACCTGGGATCCAGAAAATGGATGGATGTGTTATACAATTTCTTAAGAGTAATAGGAGGGATATTGTGGATTCAGAAACAAGCAGTTTTGTAAATTTGATGGTTGGAAAATAAGGGACTTCTCATTTGATAGCTCCCATCCTTTTAATGAAGATGTTCATTAAAGGTACATGGGAAGATATTTTTTATGAGAGTAAAGTATATGAAATTGTTACTATAATCCCATTCTTAAGCATATACCAGGTGTACAGAAGCAAGTCTTTCAAGAAAGGGAAGAGGAATGAGAAGAATACCCAATGACAATCGTTGTTAACTCCCTTGTTTATGAGTTTCTGGTAGAATTATCCTCTTAAAAGATGTTTCACAGTTTGTGAAAAAAATATATGTATTTCAATTGAGAAATCAGTCAATTTAGAGTAAAGTCTGAATCCCTGTAAGATTATTACCCCAAGAAAAAGAGATTTTCTTTTTTATACTTTCTGGTACCTTTGCTTTCCAAACAATATTAATGGGCCAGTTGCTTCCTGGGACAGCAGGGGTCAAAAGGAGACAACATTTTTATGCTTTTTGTTTATCTCTCACTTGCCATTATATATTGATTATGTGGATCAATAAAAACCTAGGTTTTATTTTGAATGATTGCTAAAATACCAGTAGAGTGGTATTTCTTCAGGTGAAATGAATCATTATCCCAAATATAAAAATGTGGGAAAATTAGAAAATCATCTATATTCAGATTAGGAAAGTATCATATAACTTCTTTACGTGATTTTTGATAATGAAAATGATGTAAAAATATCTTGGCCACCTTTCAGTTGATAATGCTACATAATGGTAGATGGCTCATTGGCTGAGACAGTGGTTTCTGTTTCCCTTGAATTGAATCATTCCTTAGGCCTCAAACCTATGCTCTTTGTATACTGCTCCTAAGTGATTCTTAGTAATGTCAGAACTCCATGTAATATTAAGAGTTTGACTCATAAGAAGGGTCAGGGAAAATGAAATAGGTTAATCATAATGTTCTCTTTAAGACATTAATAAATATAAATTGTGAACAGGTGCTTCAATTTTTAGAGTTCAGTTCAATATCTTTTTGGTGGGAATTGCATTATCCTAGTATTTCTGACTAGTGAAGATAAAAGACATTAAGTAACAGTAAGAAAAAAATATTCCAATAATTAGCCAAAGGGAAGACTCTTTGGCACCTATATCATTTTTAATGCCAGAATTATAGAAGGAGAACTAAAATAATGAGAGGATTTCATATTTCAAAATAATTCCCTATGAAGGTTTTAATCAAGTCAGATTTTACTTTTCTGGGTAGCACTAGAGAGGTCCTCATCTTTTCAGGTCTTGAAATTAATTATATCAGTTTAATCAAAGGTGGTAGGCTCTGGATAGTAAGGTTAACCAAGTTGTCCCAATAAGAGATTTGGTTATAAGACACCAATAGTATTAGATTATGAAACATATAGATTTCTCTAAATAGTTGCCATTATGAGGCAGATAATGGCAAAATTAATTTGTCTTTTGTGGTAAAACTTTCATTTTCTGAAAAAAGAGCATTTTTCTTTTCAAAGTGACTAGTTATATCTCTACAGTGTTGGCAAGTCTTTGGCCTAATATGTGTTCATGGTACTGTTTCTATATCAGCACTTACACTCTCCTCTTGACCTATGAGACTTGACATCATAACCAGCTTTCCAGCCTATTCATATACATTGATTATTTTTTAAAATAAAAAACACTGCCTTAGGTCCTGGAACTGTGCAAAATTGGAAAGCAATCCTATATAAAATGACAGATGCTTCATTAACAATAATTGCTCTAGAATTTCAAAGGCAGAATTGATTTTCTTCAGTAGAAATAGTCAGGGAAGTCTGTTCATTAACTCATTTAACAACCAATATTGAGGACCTATTATACCCCAAGCGCTATAATAAATCTCAAGGTAGCAAAACAGGATGAGATAGGCAATTGGGAAAAATGTCCAGTTTTTTATTATTATTATGATTACAGAGATCTTGCAAATCAATAGAACTGGCCATTTGCTAGCATTCAATATTGGTTGAATCAATTAATGAATGTCTGATATTCATGTTGAAACTGATCCCAAAGCCACAATTTTCACTTAAGCCTAAGGATATGTTCCAATATTTAGATTTTTGAAAAGAAATAACCTGACCTCTGTAAAGTGAGTAGTGCCTGGCATTTAATAGAAACTAATTTTTGTGTTCTTTTTTCATAATAATTATAATAGAAATAGTCTATATGTATTTAACATTACAACCTTATTAAATATAGAGAAGAGAGGAACTTTAAAATGTATTGTAGAAATATAAAATGTGATGTAAATATCCAGTGATAGTGTAATTTCAGTGCTATATTCTTTTTAAAAAAATGTATTTTAATTTAATGCAGAGAGGAAGGGAGAGGGAGAGAGCTAGAAACATTAATGATGAGAGATAATCATTAATTGGCTGCCTCCTGCACATCTCTGACTTGGCATTGAGCCTGCAAACAGGGCATATGCCCTGACTAGAAATCGTACCACGACCTCCTGATTGAACCATTGAGCCACCTCAGCCGGGCTCAATGCTGTATTCTTCTTGCTGCTCATTATCTGGAACTCAGACCTCCAGCCTTTTGTGTTGCCTTTCCCCCACATACCATCTGCACTTCAGTTACCCCAAACTATTTAAATCTTTCTGCCCACTATGTTCTTGGTCCTACTGTGCTCTTTTCTATGTTGTTACTTCTGCTTAGAGATAATGTGAATTGGAGAAAATTATTATTGGCAACAGTGGTATTTATTAAAAAATATGTAAAGAGTTACAAATAACACAAAATTGTTGAAAAAAGCTGAAAAAGCACATTCAACGCTACTCTTCCACAAACATTCTTCAAACTACACCAGAGATCTGCCACCAAGGGAGCCATTGCTTCTGCTCCATGGGGAAATAACATCAATGTGGGCAGCTGAGGTCACAGCTGCTGGATCCAGAGGCACATTGTCTCTGGTCTGATGGGGGCCAGCAACATGTAGCTTCAAGGCCATTCTCATCCCTCAGCAATCCAGTGGCAAAGTGGCAGACAGGGTATCGGATAGGCAGAACTTAAATCTCATCCAGATGTCCAGCTCCAATGGAGTCTGAGAATTATAGTTCTTAGCTTTCCTGACATGGCTCCTTTGTAAGCATTTGGAGTGCATGTTAGTGAGCCAATTTAAAATATCTAATATGACCTTGAGTTTCATTCCTTGCTTCTTCAGATCATTCTTTATTTTCCTTCTAGATTTACTACTCACTTGTTTATTCATTCATTGTCCAGTCATTGGTTGAACCACTATTTATTGGGCACATAATATATTTCTAGCTATACTGAAGGACTTTTCATGATACAGTCTAGTTTTTTCTTTCTCAATTATCCTTTAGACTAAGATGTTTCTATCAGAGATTTTAAAACAGTTATTGTAATCATCTGCTTTATTATTTATCTCCCATGACACTGTAGAATTCTCTGATTCATTCAGGGAAACAGTTGTCATTCATTGTTTCAAATTGACAATAGAAATATATGGAGTAGAAGCATGCACACTATAAAGGGCCTGGGCAATAAAGGGCAAGGAAGATGTTACTGGAGTCAGTCATAGTAACAGGAAGTGCCAGAATTACAGGAAAAACTCTGGGTATGACCTCTGCTACCTGCAGCACAGAATTAGAGAAGTGACCGGAGCTTGCAGGGAAAACCCCATAAAGCTTAGAAATCCCAGGAGAGCTGTCACCGTAGTTCACAGCTTCTTATAGCCCTGGATCAGGAGTTCACAAGGCCGTGCCTGAGAATCCATATAAGTCTTACATAACTAGTTTTAGAAGTTAGGCTGTTTAAACTTCTCCCACTGGTTCCTCTTTTCCACTATACGACTATGAAGTTGAGTAGACTTCTTTAGGGGGTTATCAGAATATCATCTATACTTTTTATTAGTTATTATTTTCCTTTTTTTCATCAGCTTATCATAAGACCCTTTTTAAGATTACATTAGATATGGATTTTTTTAAATATGGCAATTTTGCCTGCTTAAGAATCTACAGCAATTATAGTTACAACCTACTTGCACTTCAGTCTCGGGTAGAACTCAATTTTATGTATATTATTTATATTTTAGTGATGGGTTTGGTTGCCATAGCCATGTTTATAATATATTGGACCAGATAACACTCCATTCATGATGGGCAGCTCAGTTTCCATAATCGTTTGGACTCTCATAAACATTCAATTAAAACCAGGAACAGTAGTAAGCCAGTTGCTATTTATCAAAGGTACTTGCAGTATAATTATCTTCAGAAGAAGTAGTATGCCCTATTGTGACTTCACAGAAAGGCTCATATCTGCAGGAGACATTTGACCATTACTAGATCAACTGGGTTAAAAGGTCTAAATAAAAGTCATTTGTGCTAATCTTGAACCTGCTTAGTCTTCTGCTTCTCATACTGCAATGGGTTATACAGAGCACCAATATCTCTATTTGGCCATCAAACATACTCTATGAACATCAAACGTTGTGCCTTTTGCTTAGTTATAGAGTTTGGAAAATACAACATTTTGTCCTTCATTTTGAAGAATATATCTTTTCTGATTGTTTATTTGTTTTTTAGATTAAACTGTTGAATCTGAGGACATTTTAACAGTTGCCAGATTGCAGGGTGTTTGAGAAAATGGGTGAAAAAGGTGAGGGGACTAGGAAGTAAAAATTTATAGTAACAGAACAGTCACGGGGATATAATGTACAACATAGGAAATATAGTCAGTATTATTCTAATAGCTATATATGGTGTCAAATGGGTACAGGATTTATTGAGAAGTTCACTTAGTAAGTTATATGTCTAACCACTGGAGTGTACACCTGAAACTAATAGAATATTGTAAGCCAACTTTAATTTAAGCATAAAAAATGATTTAAAAATATATCTTAACATGCCCAAAATCATCACATACCTAGAAACTTCACAAAATGGCAAGATCCAGCTCTGGCATACATGTCTACTAGTAGGCTCTACGACTTTCATCTTCAGATGCAGAAGAAAGTACAGAGGAGACAGAATATGATATCCAAATGTCAGTCTGTGGTTCAACTGTAAACTCTTCGGGAGCAGAATGTTCTTTTAAATTTGTGTTCTCATTCTTTAGTAAGTATAAGGATGGACTGATGGGTGGATGGATGGATAGATAGATGAATCATTTCCTGGGTGAATGTGTTCATAGTGAGACACAATACTTAATACTTTTAAGTATTCTTGGATAGAAACTGTGACTCACTCCTTAGGAACTGATCTACAGCTTTTGAGTCGGTGACTTTATTCTAGTGTTTATTAGAGGAAATGAGTTAAATCCATGTGGCGCGGGTCTATGAGAAAACCAAGATGATTTTACCTTCATCTTTGACATTTGATACTTTTTTCAATGTCTGTGAATCCAAGGCACTTGAATTAGCAGTTGAGATGCAGATTCATTCTCTGCATCAAGGGAATTCACCTTCAACTAAGTTGAAGATCTCGATTGTAGTCACGTTTTGACTGGTTGAAATGGACTCTGACCAAGGATTTTAGGTTGAATTTGAGGACATATCTAACTTACGCCACAAAATTTCTGGAATTTGGGAACCTGTTATTTCTCAGTTTCTTATTTAACTATTCTGCCTTCCATTTTGGTTCCTTAATACACACTCTGAGAGTTTCATTGGATTAAAAAAAAGCATATTTCCTCTAAGGTGGCAATATTTTTCCTATTTATTTATTTATTTATTTATTTATTTATTTATTTTTTATTTATTCATTAAATACTTGATGAAATATGCTGTGTATCAGGCATGGCCATAAACAGTTATGCAGATGGTCAAGCATCCTTCTGTCAGAAAGCTTATATTCTAGTAAGAAGCAGTGCCCATAAATAATTGAATCATTAAGAATGTTAAAAATAACATGCCAGATGAATGTTATTCCTGTGAAGAGATTTATATTTAGGTAATGGAATAGGGAGCAGCCTTATATGGGCTACTCAGAAAAATCTCTATAGGACAATATATTTTTTGCAAGGAATCTGAATGAAAGAAAGAAAAACACGTTGTAAAGGTAAGGGGAAAGAGTATTCATACAGAGAAACCAGATAGTGCAGGAGTTAGCAAACTGTTTTTATAAAGGGTCAACTATTTTAAGCTTGATGAGCCCGACAGTGTTGAACACACTTTGCTTGTAGTGCACAATTAATCACATTGAAAATACAAAATGGAGTGGGTGTTGCTTTGTTCCAGTAAAACTGTATTTATGCAATCAGGGAGTAGACCAGATTTGGCTCCGAGACAGTAATTTGCCAATCCCTGAGCTAGCACGAGGGCCATGCCATGTAAATAAACTGGACATGTTATAAGAAACCAAAGAAAGGTCCACTTTCAACCACGTCTCCAGTTAAGGCTTAGCTGTGTGGGCTTGATTTCTATTTTCCTGGATAGAAATTGGCTCTGTAGCCCTGGTATAACTATAGAACAAATTTCCACCAATTTATTCCATGTCTCCTTCCTTCCCTTCTTGTTTTCCTTCTTTCCATCATCCCTTCTTTCTTATTTTCTACCCTTCTACCTTTCTGCCCATTGTTAGCTCCCAACTAAGCACTGATCTGAGTGCTAGACAGAAAATAAATCCTACTCGAATGGAACTTGCATTCAAGCATGGAAAGCAGGCAATAAATAAGTGGACACATAAAGCAAGGAATCCATGATGCTCTATGAGTAAAGAGCATTACAGGCAAAGGGGGCAGGAAGTGCAAATGCCCTGAGACAGCAGTATGCTTGGCATATTTATGATAAACAAGATGTCAGCTTAGTAAGTGGGGAACCTACTGGAAATTACATTTGGAAAGTAGCCAGCAGTCAGACCATATGCAGCTCCTATATTTTATTCTAAATATTGCAATAAAAGAATGAAGAGTTTTGACTGAATAATGGCCTAATATAATTTACATTTTGACAAGATGGCTCTGGTTGCTGTGTGAACCTCAGACTGGAGACATTTAGAAGGTGGAAGTAGGGACATCAGGCAGGAGGCTCCTATAATAGTCTAGCTGATAATGGGATTGTAATGCAATCATATCTAATCCTATCAAATAAAAGAGTAATATGCAAATTTGGCCATACCTTTGCTACACCCACAAGCCATGCCCATAATCATGCCCACCAGCCAATCAGGAGCAGATTATGCAAATAAACCCCAAACAAGATGGCTGCTGCCACCTTGAGAGCAGGAGGAAGGCTTGGGTTTCCCCGACAACAGAGGAAGCCAAGCTTTTCACCTGCATTGCTGGCCTAAGCCTCCACTCAATGCTACAAAGTTTCAATTATAAAAGATACAGAAAAGGTGGCAGCCACTGAGCTGGAGAGAACAGAGGCTTGGGTTTCCCTGGCAATGGAAGAAGCCAAGCTTTCCACCTGCCTTTGCTGGCCTAGGCATCCACTCTAGGCTACAAAGTTTCAAACAGAAATGGCTACTGCCATGGAGTGAGCAGAAGGCTTGGCTCCACTCTAGCCTACAAAGTTTCAATTGTAGACATAAATTAATCCCAGATTTAAGGGCCTCCGCTTGGGTCACCGGGGGGCATAGCTGGCCTACAAACCTCCATAGGCCCCTTGCCCAGGCCACCCCTCACCCCAAGGGAACCACTACCCTTATCTGGGGCACTCTTCAGGGCAAACCAGCTGGCCCCTACCCATGCACCAGGCCTCTATCCTATCTAATAAAAGAGTAATTTGCAGATTGACCATCACTCCAACACACAAGAGGGCTGCCCCCATGTGGTCAAAGATCCTGTCCCCATGTGGACACAAGATGACCACCACAAAATGGCCAGCAGGGGAAGGCCGTTGGGAGGTTCTAGGTCCTGCAAGGGAGGGCAGTTGTGGGCAATCAGGCCAGCAGGGGAGGGCAGTTGGGAAGGACCAGGCTTGCAAGGGAGAGCAGTGGTCAAGTCTGCAGGGGAAGGCAGTTAGGGGTAACCAGGCTGGCAGAGGAGGAGAATTGGGGGCAAACAGGCTGGCAGGGGAGAAGTTAGACATCAATTAGGCTGGCAGGGTAGTGGTTAGGGGGTGATCAGTCTGGCAGGCAGAAGCAGTTAGGGGCAATCAGGGAGGCAGGCAGGTGTGCAATTTGGAGCCAGCAGTCCTGGATTGTGAGAAGGATGTCCGACTGACCGTTTAGGCTCTGCCTACTGGGATCATGCCTAAACGGGAAGCCGGAACTGCCTCGAGAAGTCCCAGATTGGAGAGGGTGCAGGCTGGGCTAAGGGACACCCCCCCTGCAACCCGTGCATGAATTTCATACACCAGGCCTCTAGTCCTATATAATAAAAGCCTAATATGCTAAGTGTCCAGTTGTCCAGTTGACTATTCAACCTATCTAAGCATAATATGCTAAAGATATGCTAAGGCCACTCAACTGCTTGCTATGATGTGCACTGACCACCAGGGGCAGATGCTCCAACCGGTAAGTTAGCTTGCTGCTGGGGTCAGGCCAATTGGGACTGAGTGAGATGGACTGGATATGCTCTGGATCTCTCCTTGTGGTCCCTCCCCAACTGGCCAACCTCCTGTGTCCCTCCCCAGCCCCAATCACGCACCAATGGAGTCTCACAGCCTGGCTTTTGGCCTACTGCAATCTGGGATCCCTTAGGGGATGTCACAGAGCCAGTTTTGGCCTGATTCCGCAAACCAGGCTGAGGGACCCTGCTGTTGCAGGAATTCATGCACTGGATCTCCAGTTTAATGATAAAGATAGGGATTTTCAGGATGTATGTTCAATGTAAAACTGACAATGTACTTATCATTTAGTTATGGGGTATGAGAGAAAGAAAGTCAAGGATGGTTCTACTGATTGTTTTCTGAGCAATATGCAAAATAGTAATCCATTTATTTAGAAGGGGGAAGAGTAAATTTGGATATAAAATCAAGATTTCAGTATTGATATGTTAAGGTTCAGATATTTCATATATCTGCAGTTCTATATGCATCTAGAGTTGAGAAGAAGGATCGGGATTTGGTTATAAATGTAAGAGTCATCTGCAGAGAGATGATGGTGCTAAAACCAGGGTCACAAAAGGTCTAAGTGTAGTTGGGAAGAGGCCAGAATATTGATTTTTGTGAGTCAGAAAATGAGTAAATAGTCTCTGAGACAAAGAGACGTGAAATTGGAGAAAAACTAAGAGTGGTTTTCTGTCTTGGTAAGGGAATAAATGTGGAGGGTGAATGTATGAAAGAGGATGCTTATAGTTTTCTTTCTCACTAGCTTCCATATAACCAAGCTACCTGTATCCCTCCTTGTCACCACACAATTTCTATGGCTGACTGACCTTATGGTAGATTCCATGTTCACTACCAAAATGAGCTGTTGACAGAGGCCCAACCCCCTGACCACTTGATCTGACATGGTTTCTTGTCACACCCAGTATGTGGATATTAGGTATAGTAGTGGGCAACTGGATATATTACCTGTTACCTATCCTGTACTCTGAGAATTATATATTTTTTTTGGTAAGAAATCCTACATTAGCCCAATGAGATGATGCATTTTCAAGCTCTTGAACATGATAAAGTACTCTATTAAAGCCAAAATTCTTTGCTATTATTTGTAATAGAAGTCAATGGTGGTGAGGAAAGACAAAGCAAGGGAAATGATAAAGTTTGGTTCATTTCCTTCTTGATTTAGAATGAATCGCTGAGTTTATTTAGTTTCTGTTCCTTGCCTTTAACATGAGTTTTCAACTTTGCTACTCATAAGTTTAAGTCTTATAAAGTGTTTCCTGCTGAAATGCCATGCTGACTGGAACTCGGCAGCAAATAAATATTGCTGTCCTCACTAATTTGAAACAGTATGAGTTTTAAACCTCTAGCTGTGGGAGATTTATTAAGATTACAGTTTTCATCACCATCCCTTCAGTCCATCAAGATAGGTCAGACCTGTATAATTTGTTAAAAACGAACAGCAATTTCTATTCTTTTTATACTATGCCCTCTGAGCCAGCAGTAATGTTAGAAACACAAGTTTGAAGTAAATGAAACACATATCTAGATATTCTTGTAAATATTTTAACCCAAGACCTGTTTGTGTTGAATATTTTATTTAATTGTAACTCTAGACACACAACATATTTATTTGTAAAAAGACAAATTTACTACATATCAAATTATTACTATACTTTCCTTATAAATAATTCTATTATACTAGCTAAGTGTAATCCAGTCATTCACTCTGAAATGGTGAATATTGGAAAGGCACTCTTTTTAACTGTTGTACTTGTCTAAGTATCATTTCAATTAATTGCCTAATAAATATATTTATCGATTTAGAGTAATTGCCCTCTGGTAAATGATTAAGTGGTCAATAGCATAAGTTATGTTGCTCTGAGTTCACCAGTACTCCTACAAATTGTGTTTCAAAAATATTTTAATATCTGTGATGGGCAATGCATAGAACTATCTTGAGAAAATACCGAAATGTTGCAAGAAATATAATTTATGTGACAACAGTTAGCATTCGAAATAACCTTTCTTTGTTGAATGGATTTAAATTGATTCAAGTGAATGTTAGCACCTTGTCTAATAGGCCAGTCATAATCATGAAATTTTTAGAACATTGATTTGCATCACTTTTTCCTAATAACCTACAGCGAATACATTTACAAGGCCAAAAACAAAAAAAAAGAAAAAAAATTCTCCAAAGTTAATGATCAATTATATAATCCAAATAGCCTTGGGATGCATAGGTTTTCAGTCAATATTTATTCAGTGAGTAAATATTATTTATTTTATAAGTCTACATTTTCATATTAAATTTATTTTCTTTAAATAATATGTGCATATTTATTTATGCATGGAAAGAGTATTAGATTTCAATAAAATTATCTCATGTACATTTTGAAAGGTAATACTTTATTTGTACTAATAAAACTTGAGAGGAAATTATTCATTTATCAATTTTACCTTTTATCCATCTGTTTTCCTCTGAAAAAAAACCTATTTATTATTATTCTAATATTTCAGATAGTTTAGGAAAGTAGAAAAAGCACTGAAACATTTTTGTCACTTACGATCCTAAACAAATCACTTAACTTTTTAATAAATTATTTTCTGCCTCTAGAAAATGATTAAAATGGTTCAAAATCTATGTGATCAAATCCACCTACTCATTACACATTTGCTTACTTTCACAAATTGCTCCATAAATTCAATATATGAATGTAGAAACATAGTTTTTTTTCTTCTAAGTAATGGCCAAAGCAGAAAAAATCTAATACTGCCTTCTTTATTTGCTCTATACGTCTTAAACTGTTCAACTCCAACTATTTATTTGCTCAGAGCTACTTCTGAGACCAGCCAGACAGGAAAGCAGAGTTTAGACACATCTCCACTGTTTATCACTGTCACAGAAAATCAGTATCTTGTCTCATGGACCTTGTCTACCCAGGTCTAGAGTGCCATTCACCTCTTTCTCTCTCTCCCTCTCTCTCTCATTCCATTCTTCCTTAGCTATCACAGGTATCAGCACTACTTTTCTTCTCTATAACCCCTTAAGTCATTGTGTTGAGCCTGAGTTACTAGCTCAGTTTTCTTCTTTATTCAACACTAGAGGCCCAGTGCATGAAATTCATGCACGGGTACAGTCCCTAGGCCTGACCGGTGATTGAAGCACAAGCATCTGACATGGCAGGGAAGGACACAGCTGACCTCTGGGCCCTGGGCAGCACTTGGGCCTGAAGGCCCCTCTGCACACGCCTCCACCTGAGTCATGGCACCCAAGTCCCCATGAGAAGATGTGGTGAGTATGGCTGGACGCTGCAGGCTGGGGATGCACCATGGGTCTCTGAGATGCCCAGCAGCGCTGCAAGGAAGCTTGGCAGGCAGTGCACTCTCTCCTAGCTGGCCTCACAGACCGGCTCCTGTGTGAATGCACGGGGAGACTGACTGGCCCCTGGATCCTGGTAGCTATGGCCCAGTTCACCTGGAAGAGGCTGGATGGGTGTGGGCACCCAGCACCTGAGCACGAGGGCTTCCCCAGCACATGAGCCTTGGTGTCCCAGGGGAAAGTAGCAGGGAGAGTCAGAGCCAGCTTGGTGGACACCCCACATTCCAACCACACCTCCATCCCATCACCCCCTCCCCCAGGTAGCTGGTGAGAGGTTTCAGCCCCCTGCCTGCGTGCCTGGGGAGGGTGGTTGCCGCTACTCACCCCAAGTTTCTTATCCCAGTTTGGGGCCTGGTCCCAATGAGGCAATAAGGGCCTATGGGCTGTTGGTTACCATCTGTGGAGTGATCAATGGGGAGATTAAGCCCCTGCTCACACGCACCTTGGCCTGGTGCTGTCCACTCACCTGCTCCACCATCCCGCTGTGGTCCCACTCTCTTTGGGGCCCATTGGGACCAGCAGTGCCTCCACTGCTGCTCACTCCAGCACCAAGTCACCTACGCCCACCATGTGGCATGCACCCCCTGGTGGTCAGTGCATGTCATAGCAAGCAATAGAACTGGTCACTCGACCGCCCGAAAGGACATTTTACATGTTAGGGTTTTATTATATAGAATATTTGTTCCAGGACACTCTCACTGTTGGTTGGATGTATCCTGCTCTACTCCAACTTTGTATCCTAGAAAGCAATAGCTAATGCCTTTGAATACAGGAGATCCTAAGCTTTGGGACAAATTCAGCTCTCTCTAAGGCAGGGAATCTCAGGCAAACTTATCAAAAGTTCACTCAACCAAATTGCAGGGTATGAACTTTTTGACTTTGCCATTAATGAATATTATCTGTACTAGAAAATTTATTTCAAGGGACTCTTAGTCATCATCATGGTTATGGAAGATGTGGCTTTTAAGTAATCTGCTCAGTATTTTATTAGAATCTTTCCCTACATGAACATGATGGGAATGTTTTACATCAGAACTGTGAATTCTAAAATTAGAGAATTACCCCAATAGTTTAATTTCTCTACATATGCATATTTCCAAATAGCATAGTCCACATGGAGAAATTAGTCTTTTAGCCAATAGCCCTGCTCATCTACAAATGTGAAGACAGAATCTAGAATCTATGCAGATATAAAAAATGGTTGTTTTGTGACCATTAAAGAATGAATATATACCATACCTAATCTTACTCATATTTTTATTTTTACTGTTTTGGTTCTATTTAAATTTTTAATAGAATTTAATGTATTTTAAATTTCAAATGGATGATTTAAAATAATTATTTTTTAGTGTACTAAATTTACTGATTTTTAACTCTCCCCCTCAAAAAAAAAAAGCATTAGATAATTCTTCTAAAACAGTAAAAAAAATTTGAATACAAACAAATCAGGACTGTCAATATACAGATAAGTGGGCTTTACAACAACTGAGAGTTATTTATTTTCTTTAGAGATGATACTTAAATACAATTTATAATTTTAATAATATATTTTAAATATATAACTCGAATACACAAAATAGTATATCCTTCTGAGAATAACAGAGTAAGTATAATACTAACTATTTCTCTGACTTACATCTATAACTTTTGCTTCATCACCATATGGGCATGTCCCTCAAGATTTCATCACTTTATCTTATTCTCCCCAACCTGATTTTTCACTGTTATGGTTCAATTATAATTTTAAAAAGAATATGCACATTATTCTAGTTCTGGTTGAAAGTATGCCTACCAACCCTCTTCTAATCATCTCACTATATGAACCCACGACTTCTAGCAATTGAATGAGATTAATTTCTTCCCACAGACTATACATCTCTCAGGACAAGGCAAAAAGTGTTCCAAGGCATACCAAGAGGCTTTTGTGCATCTTTGTTGTGTGTAAATAATTCAAGTAATTAGATATATGTCTTCAGTCATCTTGAAAATGATCAACCTTCCTCTGCTTGCTTTCTCTTTTGTCAAAAGGTTAACATTTAGTCCTGTTCCTCATATGTCCTTCTTTTACCTGCTATCTACACAAATAAAAAGAGTAAGAGACAAACTGACCATACCTTTGTGATTCCAACCATCCATCAGGAGTGGGTGTGCAAATTAACCCAACAACAATGGCCGGTTATTTTGCATATGCAGGTGCAGAGTGTCCTGGGGCGGGATGCTTGCATTGTTGCCATGGCGACAATGCAGGCATTCCTCACTGCCCCAGCCACTCCAGGCCTCTGGGCTGTGTGGGAAAGCATAAAGGCAGCTCCAGGCCAGAGGGAAGGCAGTGCTGGCAGCCAGGGGAAAGAAGGCCCATTCTTGCATGAATCTTCATGCGTTGGGCCTCTAGTCTAGTATAAAATGTTGTGTACTATAAAGGATACAGTACTGAACAGAAGGATTACATTTGACTGCTCATGCCACCATTTACAAGTTCATAACCTTAGTAATGATTTTGTCTTCAGTCTCATCATCTTATACAATGTCACTACTTTCTCATTATGTGATGTCACTCCATTGGATATCACTTCCTCATTAGTTGATCTTACCACATTAATTGTGAAAGTTTATATTAAAGATCCTGGTCTGTGGTTAATTTTTAATTAATGTTAACTGAATATAAATAGTTGTTGGTGAACAGATCATATACTAGTATAAATTGAAGTTGGCTGCATTTGTAAATAAGTTGTATTATGATTGTTCAGATGTTTCTAATTAACTTGCTGAATTGTGGGTTAATTCAAGTTTATTGATTTATCAGCTACTTTTCAAGTCTCTAATAATTAGAACATTGTGCTAAGTCTTATAGCAGAGGGGATTCAGACTAGAAAAGTAGTCATGAGACCTTGTTCCCTCCAGTTGGGCCAGCTTTTCTCCCTTGTGCCAAGAGCTTTTGTGCTCCATTCTATTTTCTTAACTATTTGCGCTCAAGGACTATATTTCCTTCACTGCTTAGGCCCAGTTTTTTGTCATGCAATACATTTTCAACAAATATCTAAATAAGAAATAATTATATTTTCCATAAAAGTGTAAGGGGAATACTGACATCAGATGGATGTGAGTAGATGCTCAGGCAGAGCTGATGTGCCTCAAGATTACTTCCCTACAATGCCTGGATTTTCTCCTCTGCCATAAGTTTTGGCCCCGGTTCTATCAATCATAATTGAGCTTCATCTTTAAAATAAAGGCACCTAAGAGAGAATCGGAAGCTACTATTCTTCTCATATCATATCAACTAGTGATTGTGTGTGCATGTACTTCCCCCAGCTCTAGCTCCAGAAGTATTTGTAATTAAAATAAAATTAGTTTGCTTTCCTTCCACACCTAACTAAGCTTAGCTTCACCAGTGCAATGAGAATATGGGAGGAGATTAAGACTCATTTGAGATCCTTGAAGAATAGTTTTTACAGTGAGCTTGAAAGGGGTACTGCATTTGATTGATTAAAGCTAATTGAAAATATTTTGTAAAATAGATTTTGCCATCCTGGCTTAAGAACCTAATTACCAATAAGAACATTGAATCCATATAAAACAAAAATATGTTCTACTTTTAGTAACTACAGATTGTTTGAACAGGAGGACCTTTCTGTAATTTTTATTTTCTCTCACACAGGCATACTAATAAAGTTATATTTTCCTTTAAGTGAGTGGGGTAATATATGTCACAAAATAAATACAAATTAATTATTAATAATTAAATGATTATTGATTACATAAAATCTTTAGTGTGTAACAAAATCCTTACGAAATTGGTAATATTATAACTATTTTATAGAGGAGGAAAGGGAATTACAGAGAGGAGAAAGAACTGATAAATGACAGAGCCAGAATTTGAAACCAGGTCTCAAATAATGCTAAGTCCACTCAGCATTATTCCATTACACGGTAACTTTGTTCATTTATGCATACCAGATTTAGTGGGTGTCATCTTCATTCCTGGCACACTGACAGAGTAGAATAGTGGACAGGGCAAAAGCTCTTGTTCTTGTCTTGTAGCGCTTAGACCCCCAACAGAAGGAGAAAAGTTATAGAAGTAAACAAACAAATAACTATAAATTCAGATGTTGAAACTCATTATTAGAAGTAAAAAGATAGAGATTATGAAAGAAAAAACACACAGAAATGGGAGTAAGTAACATGATGAAATTGGGATAGTCAAGAAGAACTTCATGGAATGGCTTGATGGTGGGAGTAGGGTTTGAGTGGGGTCATAAAGCATGGATATGAAGTACATAGACAAAGGAAAAAAAAAGTATTCATACAATCAGGACAAATATTTAAATTATCAATCTGTGAAAGCAAGTGACCTGGGTGTTCTCTAGCAACTGTGAGATTAGCCTGGACGGGCCTTGTGTGTACGTGGTCATTCAACTGGCTGCAAAATCAAAGCACAAATTTTAGAGAACCTGCCAGATCTTGTCTGCCAAACCTTTCTCTGGAAACTCTTACACCATAATGTTAAAGCAGCTGAAGTTGGCTCACTCCTGGCCCGGCCTGACCCTCTTTGGTAGTCTATGCCATTTCTTTAAGTTTTTTGGAAGTTGGGTCTTACAGACATCATAGTTCTCCAGGGCTCTTCGGCCAGCAGTTTCTCACACCTTGAAAAGGGACAGATACACTCTAATTTGATGTTCACCAAATAATTCCACTGGGTATTAAGCTTTTGGAAAATGTTTATTTCATGGATTATATGCTGTGGAATATATGTTTATATATCATGAAATATATTCCATGGAACAATTGGTTTGGAAAGTACTGCATGCTACCATTCTCTGAGATCATAGTCTCCAGTAGTAAACAAACAAGCAAACAAACAAAAATGCTCAGTGATGAAGCAAAAATCATGTTTTATATTTCAATTCAGCATTTCCTATATTTGTCCTGATTGTACGAATACTTTTCCTTCCTTAGTCTATGTACTTCATACCCATGCTTTATGACCCCACTCATTTGATCATGAAATACTTTTCTGGTGCTGTTGAGAACTTTACTCCCCTAGCTTATAGTTTATGAAAATGGGCTTCAATTTGACAACATAAACCATAATACATAGAACTCTTTCTAAGGAAGGCATTTCGCTACTTAAATTACCACTAGACAAAATCAGGTAGAAGTAAGCAGCTAATAATTCATTCACATTGATATTTTGTTGGCATGTAAACAAATTGATTTACACGGCACTCAAAAACTATTCATACGCTTAATCTCATCTCTCATTTTTGTGTTATTTTAATTGGCCAAACTATTAGTCAATTAGTATGAAACCAGTCCTATCAGGGAGAAAATTTGTACATATGTTTCATGTACAAAAGGAACCTAAGTATAACTATAAAAATATATCCCCATACCTTCTTAGTATTTACCTTCAATATACATATTTAATTAGTATTATCTCCTGCTACTTCAAATATGTTAAGGAATTGATGGTTTCTTAAAAATAAATTAAGCCTAAACTTTTTTAGATGTGTAAATTAATTCCAGTTCTTACTCATGATTTCTTCATCGTTTTTTTTTATCCCTATAGACACACACACACACACACACACACACACACACACACACACACATATATACTTGTAAGATTTCAAAAATTTTCTTGAATTATAGTCATTAATATGTGTAGGTTTTATACTAAAGGTTTATTCTCTGCCAAAGGCATTAAGTCTCAGGACCCTGCCAGCTTGGAAATACTTGCTTTGTTTTGTTAATTATGTCTTGAGGTGTCCCTAGGTTGCCCTGGACTACATTCATTTCATGCTGGGATCATCTGTTCCTTTTTTAAATTTGAGTTTGCCAGCTCTTCTTTTACCCCTCAAATTTGTTTTGAAATAAAAATACCACCATTTTTAAAAAAACTTGGATAAGTATTTGATGCATTTTCTCTCTACTTCTGTCTAAAGCAATCAAGTATTATGTTGTAAATTCTTTTCAGTTCATATTTGGCCAAAACAATTAGAGAATTTGTATTTTTTATTTTCTAATATTTAAAATATATTTTTATTGACTTCAGAGAAGAAGGGAGAGGGAGAGAGAGAGAGAAATATCAGCAATGAGAGAAGATCATTGATTGGCAGCCTCATGCACTGAGGATCCAGCCAGAAACCCAGGAATCAAACTGCGATCTCCTAGACACTCAACCATTGAGCCAAGCTGGCCAGGCAAGAATTCATACTTTTTAACAGAGGAACCAGGGTAGTGATTTTTACTAAAAATGTTGTTAAGCTGTTCCTATTACTTTGAAATAATATTGATGTAAATAGGGGTCCCAAAAATAACTTGTCCAATAATAGACAGCTAAAAGAGGCAGAGCCCAGCTTGGAATTCATGCTTCTCTACCATAAAATCTAATTCATAAATAAAATATAAGGATGGCTGAGCTTGGTACTAACCCATGCACATGCTACTTGTCGTGAGTCTCTAGATGATTCTTTAAAAACCCAGTGATTAAATGTCATGCAAAGTATTGCTATAAGTATGAAGATAGAAAATATTTATCTTTTATTTTATAAAGATAAAAATGCTATCATCTTTCTTAGTAGATGTTAACTAATAGCTAAATATGACAAATGGTCTTTTGAGACACAATGCATTTAGATTAGCGAGTTTATGCTTTTTAGCTGTTTCTTGTTCCATTTGGAATAAGTTTTCATTGATTTTTTTTAACCAGGGGTGTGTGTGTGTGTGTGTGTGTGTGTGTGTGTGTGTGTGTGTGTGTAAAACAAAAGTTATCATTACAGTTCTCTTTAATAAATGGAAAAAATGTGTAGAGCCTTTTCATTATATTCTATCTAATAAAAGAGTAACATGCAAATGTGACCGTACCTTGGTCCCTGATTGACTATGCTACCAGCCAATCAGGGGTGGGGGGCTTGGCCACGCAGTGCGCGATCCTGCCTCTCCCGCTGCCTCCACACTGCATGGGGAACAAGTGCCATGGGCCTGAGGAGCAGACGCTGCGCTGGTGGTCCTGGCAAGCCTGTTCCTCAGGCTGCATGGAGACACGGTGGGAAGGCCAGCCACCTCTGCGAGTGCGGGGGTCCCAGATCACTGATGCACGCATGAAGGGCAGGGCCACTGGAGGCCAGGGGAAGACCGGCTACTGCCATGCTTCTCTGCGGGTGCCGGGGGTCCCAGATCGTGAAGGGTGTGTGTGCACAGGAGTCCCAGATCGCCATGGTGGAGGGGCCAAGGCAGAGGCCATTAGGAGTGATCAGGCCATGAGGGAGGGCAGTTGGGGGTGATCAGGACAGGAGGGTTGGACAGTTGAGGGTGATCAGGCTGATGATGGGGGGCAGTTGGGGCTGAGCAGGCTGGCAGAGGGGACCAGTTGCAGAGTGGTTAGCAAGCAGAGTGGTTAGGGGTGATCAAGCAGTCAGGCAGGTGAGCAGTTAGGAACGGATTGGGAGGGGGGTGTCCAAGTGCTAGTTTAGGCCTGATTCCACAGGGACCTCAGATTGGAGAGGATGCAGGCCGGACTGAGAGACAACCCTCCACCCCCACCCCCAAGTGCACGAATTTCGTGCACTGGGCCACTAGTATTACATATTTTCCTAACCCTGAAAGGAAGACAAGTAGATATTCTCAACTTAATATGAATCTGAAATATCTTCCTAATTACTATTAATTGTGAATGCTCTTTTAATCACTTTGGTAAATAATGATAGACACAACTTATTGATTTGTATTTTCACTTAACATATATTTATGAATTATTTGTGATGGGCCCGACACTATTCTATACATAAAATACAAGGCAAATATAAGACTAACAAGGCCCTTACCTCATGATTTTTTTTAAAGGGATTGAGGACAAACAATGAACTTGTAATCAACTTTTTACAGATTTTGAAAAGTGTTATTTAGTTGTTAAACTGGAAAGTAAAATGTGAGGATGACATTTAAACAGCATCCTAAAAAATAAGAAGTAGCTAGTCATGCAAGAACTTGTGGAAAACAGTCTAGTCAGAAGGGACAGCGGGTACAAGCCCTAAGAAGGAACTGTCTTAGTGCACTTAAAAGACATTAAGAAAACCAATATCTTGATCTACAGTAAGAACAAAAGTGATAAACTGTAATATTAAAAAAAGAAGTACTCCAGATCTTAAAGGATCAGTAGTCTTATCTATAATAAAAGGTTTTAGTTAGATTTTATGTGCAATGGGTACCCCAAATGCTTTTAAGCAAAATAAAAAATATGATTTGATTTATATTTTATAATTATTAATCTGGGTATAATGTAGAAAACTAGTTATACAAACTATGGAAAAAATAATAGTTTAGCAAAGTATTCTATGGATTGTATATCTTATAATTGAACTAGAGGCCTGGTGCATGAATTTTCATGCACTCAAGGGTCCCTCAGCCTGGCCTGCACCCTCTGACAGTCCGGGAGCCCGTAGGGATGTCCAGCTGATGGCTTAGGCCTGCTTCCCCATGGGGAGAGGGCCTAAGCCACAGTCTGGCCCCATCTGTGGGAGGTGACCCCAGCAGGTGATCTGTAATGGTGAGTGGACAGCCCTACCCCAAATCACCCCACAGCCATTGCCAATGGCCTCCCTCTGGGGGAGGTGATCAGGGGATAGTGCCAGCCCCATCACCCTACCACTGGTCACCACCGCCTCCCCCCCATTGCAGTCCACTCCCTCTGCATTCTAGCATGTGCCTTGGCTGGCCTGGTGCCACCTGCTCACCAGCTCTGCCCCCCACCAACAGGTCATCCTGCTATTCCATCAATTTGCATATTATGCTTTTATTATATAGGATTATATAGGATGGGACCATCACCGGATCACTAGTGTACTTCTTCAACAAATTCCCATGAGCAATCCTCTAGTTCTTTAATTTTCACATCATGACAATGGAGAATTCCAGAAGCTACTTCTATAAGATGGTAGAGGCTTAGTCAGCCTGGGTCCCTAAATGACCGTATGCAACAGAGGCATGAAAATCTATGGGAGGCATATAACATGAACATGAAAATCTATGGGAGGCATGTAACATGAGCATGAAATGGATACAATTTAGGGTAAGCCACTGCAATTTGGGGATATTTTATAACCATAACAGAATCAAACTTATAAGGCTAATAGGGCAACATGGAAAGAGGAAAACAAGATCAATATTGTAATAGTCCACATGAGACAGGATGTTATATTGAATTACTGGTGGTTGCCGTGTATGGAGATCCAATTGAAATGAATTTGAATTCCATTTTATTGGTACAGCAGACCAAACTAGTGGGTGAATTGAGTTTTCTGAGTGTCTTCTATGCAGAGTTAGCTTATTTTACAAATTGTCTGTTGGAATCTGAAACCCATTCTCACATTGTTCTCTGTTATCACTTGTGTTGCAAGAGCTAAGAGGCTGGAAACTACATTCTCTAGACTCTCCTGTCAGCAGGGATCCAGTTTATGCCCTGCAAATGCAAACTCTTCTTAAAGATTTGATAGGACAGAGATGGAGAATTGGTTCGGCTTCATTAAGGTATGAAGGCTTTGGGAGATGGAATACAGGACGTTTTGCCAGTACTTTTCATGAATCAAATGGGAGTCAACTATTTGATGCTGAAAGCCTAATGAAGAGGTGTCAGTGATTTTTGCACATCATGCTTTCTGAAGAGCTAGCGGCTGTTTACCTAATCGTTGCTGTCCCAGCTCACCTAACAGTTTTATATGCCTCTAATTCTTTGTATTCAAACTCTTCTTGATGGAAATACTTATAATTCTATTTTTTTATGTTTTTACACAAACTATTTCTATTTTATACAGCATATCTCCTACTTTCTAACAAATCATCTCAGTAATCAGGAAACTGAGGCTCAGAAAGTCAAGGGCATTGTCTAAAACCTTTTCATTATAATTGTTGTAATTGACCAGTAAACCCAGTTCATAATTTGTGATTCATTACTTGTGCTCTTTCTATTATGGCATGCTTCTCTAAATCTTAATATCCTTCCTACCAAATGGAATTTTAAACAATTCTCTTATAATCTTAATGCCTATGATTGATACAATCACAATTTATCCATTCCGACTCTTTAGGGAAATAAATTTCTACTTATAAAGAAAATGACACCTACTGGTGCATCTCGGCACAGTTTTACTTCAGTGTCTTTTCCAGATGATTGTCATTTAGTATAAAGCTACCAAATCAGATTTCATCATTTGAAACTCCTTGAATTTGCTGGTTTAGCTTACAGGTAAATGATACTCTGCAGAACTGCTGTTATGAATTTAATAACACCACAGTGGGAAATGAGAAAATAGACATTTTTAAAGAAGTGGGGGAAAAGGCTTTGAAGAACTGATTTCTGAGTCAAATGCCTTTCATCACAGAGAGAGGGACTCCAGGGAAATGCGTAAGGTAAGCAAAATGTTACAGCTGTAAATTTCTTTTTAATTTTATTTTGCAAAGACATTTTGCTTTTAGATGTCCTGGGAACACATTTTTTACCATATTAAAATGAACTAGGTCTACTCTTTTTTCATTCATATTCAAGAATGTCCTTTCACTTAAGATGAACTTCAAGTATAAATAGAATGAGCAGCCACTGGTTAGAAATGGTTAGTGAGGCATTGTAAAGAGAAGCAGATACACATACACATAACCAGACACCAGAAATAAATAAAACACATGAGGATATATGTAGAGTAGAATGCACCATATTTTAGATTTTGTGTGGCAAGTATGTTTGCATTCCATTCCTCCAAATAAACTGTGAGGTTCTAAATGTCAAGAGAGATTATTCAAATGTAGATCTATTATCGTAGCAGGTATTTTAGTCCACTCAGGATGCCATAACAAATTACTACAAACACATGGGTTAAACAACAATCTATTTCCTCCAGTACTGGAGGCTGGAAGTCCAAGATCAAGGTGCCATACATCCACCTTCTCCATGTGTCCAATGTGGCCTTTCCTCTGTACATAAATATCTATTGTGTCTCCTCCTCTTTTTTATAAAGACATCAGTTCTATTGAATTAGAACCCCATTTTTTATGACCCTATTTAACCATCATTAACTTCTTAAAGGCTCATCTCCAAATACAGTCATCTTGTATTTATGGCTTCAACATATGAACTTGGGAGGGGAACACAATTCAGTCTAAAACATACACATAGGTAGAACTCAAATATGTGTAGAAATAAATTTGAGACTAATAAATTACAAATGGAAATTATGATTTATGTAACCATGTACATTTCTAAGTGGCCATTACAAAGTATTTCCCTAAAATATGAACAGGAATACATCTTCAATTACAAAGTCAGACCATCTGAAAGGAAATGTCATTTTTATGCTTTAACAGTATGTTAGTCAATATTGTTCCTTATATTTTTATTCATTGACTTTTCAATGAGGCTAGTATTTGGTTTCATCTTCAGCTGAATACATTCTCATTGTTTATTGAAAATATAATTTTTAAAAAAGGCAATAGCATTTGTTTTTAATTGTATTTGCTGTTTTAGTGTATGTGCCTCATCTGATACCTGGCCAACCCCACTGCTATAACTATATTGCCCCTGGTTTCTGGGGAAAAGAGATATTTTTAAGCTTAAAAGAGAAAGAAACCAAAAAGGAAGAAAAGTCTGGATCAATGTATGTAAAAATTAAAACGTTCCATCAATAATTCCCAATTTTTAAAAGTGTACAGCACACTAAGGAAAAACATTTGACAGCAAAAATAATACTTGATATACTGAAAATTATTTAGGAAGCAAACAGAAAAGTATTCCTTCTTACTAAAATTAAGAAGATAAAATTCATATTCTATTTCTCGCTTGAAATAGTAATTCAAAACATTGGCAGCTTCTCAGTAAAAGCATGCTCTCAATGTTGTTAAAATGGATATAAATAAAAGCTTAGACCTAAAAACATGGTGACTATATATATCAGGGCCTTAAAATTTAATCCCCACTGAGCCAAACTGACTAGAGCTGGTACATTTTTTACAGTACATACAGAAAACAGTATATGCAGATTTTAAAAAAAATGTTTATCACAGCATCATTAAAAAAATCAAGCAGTTCAAATTCCAAATAATGGAAATGATTGAATTAGTTATGGTACAGTTATGTAAGTGTGTATTATACTTTTAAGAATAAATATTTTAATTCATTTAAGATAAAATTTACATAATCCATAATCAAATGGACAAAAAATATGTAACGATAATTGTAATTATAAAGTTAAAGAAAATAACTTTTGTTTTTATATGCAACTTTTAATGAGATGGAAATTAATCACAGACTGGTGTGACTCTCTCTGGCCTAAATCTGGAGTTAGTGCAGAAGTTAAAGGAAAGCGTAGGACTCTGAAAATCTCTGAGAAAGTCACAGGTAAGGGAAGTATAAAGCAAGTGCCACTGTTGCCTTGTCTACCACCCACAGCAGCCAACAAGGACAACTCACATAAGTGTTGGATGGAACAGCACTTTACTCAGATAGAAAAAAGATGGAGCAAGATCACCTTGTAGAGTAAGCATTCCCAGATCATCAAAAACTCCTATTAGCCTTTTCACTTTCAACTGATTTGAACATGCCTTGAATAAATCAATAAACACTCGGTATCAGCTGTCCATTAGATATAATTTTTCTCCTTTGTAATATAAGGGGGAATCCTTGTTCTGGTTCATCTAACAGATGCTGAACTCCTAAAGAACTTTCAGCCAACTAAGTATTGGTCCCTATGACCAGCAACCTTAGCATGAAGTTGCTCTGCAAGGCACTCGACTTGTGCTGAAGGCAGAGGATCATATATATTGCCTCCCTGCAATATAGTTATAGCAGTGGGACTGGCCAGGTGTCACATGAGGCACATACACTTAAACAGAGCAAAAACAAACAAACAAACAAAAAGCACATTTTCCCAAATAAGATGACATGCACAGCACAGGCTATGAGGGCTCCTATTGCCCTGCAAGAAAATTCCCTCTGCTTGCCTCAGCTCTAGGCATTAAATGCTGACATATTTTAAGCATAAGTGTATTGACATCTGCAATGTACAAAGAAATTATTTCAAATTATGATGGAAATGAACAGTAAGGCATTATTGTTGAAACTGAGTAATGGGAGTATAGGGATGCTCAACGTAAAGCTCTTTTTTTTCTTTATTCATTAAGGTATTACACACATGTCCTTATTCTCCCCATTGGCCCCCCCAATCTCCCTACTCATGCCCTCACCCCTCTGTTGTCTGTGTCCATTGGTTAAGCTTATATGCATGCATGCATGTCCTTTGGTTGATCATTCCCCCTTACCCCCCCCCCACCGTCCCTTTGAGCAAAATAAGCCATTCAGAGGAAGATAAATATCATATGATCTCACTTATTGGTGGAATATAATGAGCAACCCAAACTGATGAACAAAAACAGATCCAGAGACAGAGAAGCATTGATCAGACCGTCAAACATAAAGCTCTTTTACATATTCTGTATGTTGAAAAATTTTTATAATTAAATGTTGAGAAATAAAACTAGGAAAGCGAATACATTTTGTACCATGGTTTTATGTATATTAAAATTATACCTATACAAGACAACATTGCATGACATGGTGCAATAATAAATGCCATATGTGAATGCTTACCTGGTAGGGGAGATACCGTGATCATAAAGGTGGTTTTCCTAGGGTGAGGCTTATCCATTGCACTCTGGATGTGCTGACCCCTACAATTTCCCCTAAAGGTGGGAAACTTGACTGCATAATTTGCAGTAGTGCTCTCCCCTAATTTTTTTAAAAATATATTTTATTGATTTTTTACAGAGTGGAAGGTAGAGGGATAGAAAGTCAGAAACATCGATGAGAGAGAAACATAAATACCATATGTGAAAAAATTCTGAGTAGGTGCTCTTGGGGGAGAGGGGATAAGCATAATAGAGCTGACTGGAGATAATAAAGGGAAAAAAATGTGAAATTATTTGTCAAGATTCATGACCAAGGTCAATGAACTGAGTGTGATTAGATCAACTCTTTGCACCTGAGGTCCAAAATAACAAATATCATTTTGGCAGCCAGTGAGGGATAACGTTGTCTAAGGCAATCATCACATTCTCCCTTTTATATTCTGTAACCAAGTCACAAGTGAGAAAGGATTCTTGGTCTACATGAATCTGGCTTAAAATGGCAGACTGCATTTTGTTACTAACTCTGTCTCCCAGGACCTGGCTATCTCCATAATGGTTCATTTCTGCGTTGACCTGAAAACAGTAAAATCTCTATCTAAGCTCCATATTAAGTAGTATTGCAAAGAGGCTATGGTTACTCTGATGAAGTCAGAATACTGGATATGTATTCCTGCGTGACTTTTATGCAGTCACCTGTTTCTTCATGTAAATGTCCTCATGTGTAGAACGGGAGGGGTCAGATTGAATACTTTCTCAAATTCTTTTTACTATCTGCATCATTTCCTGGGGAGGCATCATTTGCTGTGAAGTAAGAGCAAATATTTTGAGTCAGGCCATTTCCAGTCCAATTCTGCAACATGCTCATGCTTTAACTTTGGACAAATTACTCCATTTCACAGAGTCTGTTTCCTCATCTGTAAAATGGAGCAGAAAGCACTCAGGGTAGGATAGTTGTGAGGATGAAATAATTATCTGGTAAAGCACTTAGCGGGAGATGTGTCCCATGATTTGTCTCCATGAAAATTTCAATCCGGTTTTTCTCTGTGAATAGTTTTCCCAGATCATCAAAAACTCCTTTTAGCCTTTTAACTTTCATCTGACTTGACTGTGCCCTGGAGAAATCAATAAACACTTGGTATCAGCAGTTCATTAGACATAAATTTTCTCCTGCAGAATATAAGGGGGACCCTTGTTCTGATTCACCTGACAGAGGCTGAACTCCCAAAGAGCAGCTTATGAAACTTTCAGCCAACTGAGGCACTTTTCAGTTCCAACTGCAAATGTATCAACCAAACACTCGTTTGTTTAACAAGCAGCTCAAAGCATTTGTTAGTATCACTGTCGCTAGAGTCCTGGACCCATCTCTCTGCCAAAACTAACTCATTCTGTCCCAAACTGCTGCCTCTATTCTCCCACACTCTCTTCTCTCTTATTCTTTTTTTTTAATTTTTTTTTCTTGAACATTTTTCTTCATTTGCTTTTAAAACGCAAGAGCCGTTTTATCAACAGTGAGCTTTACTTTTTTCTCTCCTGGTGTTGGGAGAGTGCTGACTGGAAACTGACAGCCAGGCACTGGGAGCCAAGGCTTTCTGGTTACATTTCAGATTCTGTTCTGAAGTAGCCAGATAGCCCTGAGTCTGTCACTCACCCTCAGTGGGTGTAGCAATCTCTGCCCCCGTCTTTGAACACCAGCGTCATTGTGATCATGCTCTGAAAATACAGGCTTTGTTTCTCAACTGAGATGCTTGTGCAAATCAGGGACATCTATTTCCTACTGTCCTTGCGGCCTTCCAGATCACAACTGATGAAGGCATAGCACTCTGGGATCTGGGATAATTCACTATATCCATTTTTACCACTTTTTCTCTACTTGCCAATTTGCAAGTCTGCTTACAGACTGTCCAACCTGGGAATCAAGCAATTATTTTGTGGGCTATTGTAGATTCTCTGATGTAGTTGGTCTCGAGGAGACTTGATTAAGAAAGTGGCCTGAGACCATAGACACACCCCTATTAACAACTAGTGGCCTGGTGCACAAATTTCATGCACGCAGAGGGTGGGGGTGAGGGTTGTCTCTCAGTCCGGCCTGCATGGACTCCAATCTGAGATCCCTGTGGGATTGGGCCTAACTGGCACTTGGACAACCCCCTCGCAATCCGCTCCTAACCGCTCACCTGCCTGACTGCTTGATCACCCCTAACCACTCTGCTTGCTAGCCACTATGCAACTGGTCCCCTCTGGTAGCTTGCTCGGCCCCAACTGCTCCCCACCATCAGCCTGATCACCTTCAACTGCCCACCCCTCCTGGCCTGATCACCCCCAACTGCCTTTCCCTCCTGACCTTATCACCCCTAACAGCCTCTGCCTCTGCCCCTCTGATCTCGGACTCCTGTGCGCACATGCCCTTCATGATCTGGGACCCCCGGTGCCCGCAGAGAAGTGGTGGTAGCCGGTCTTCCCTCCAGCCTCCCATGGTCCTGCCCTTCACATGCACACCAGTGATCTGGGACCCCTGCACTCATGCCCTTCGTGATCTTGGACCCCAGGCGCCCATGGCAAAGCAGGGCAGTGGCCAGCCTTCCAGCTGTGCCTGTGTGCGGCCTGGAGAACTGGCAAGCGGGCTTGCCAGGACCACCAGCGCAGCGTCTGCTCCCCAGGCCCATGGAGCTCATTCCCCAGGCCATGTTGAGGCAGCAGGAGAGGCAGGATCCTGCACTGTGCAGCCCTGCCCCCTCATCCCTGATTGGCTGGTAGCATAGCCAATCAGGAGCCAAGGTATGGTCACATTTGCATGTTACTCTTTTATTAGATAAGATGAGCAACTAGAGGGGATTTGAGGATAAATGGTGTGATTCGTAAGGACTTAGGATGACCCTTCTGTTTTTTTTTTTTCCTTTTTACCTTAAGGTGACACTCTAATTGTTAATATTCCAAATTAGTTTAAAAGGTAGGAATATGTATTTTAATCCATGGTTAGAAGTTAGTAGAAAAGGAAATGCCTGTGAGTTCACTAAGACCCCCTGAGCTAAACTAATATCTGCACTGTTGTTGGAGAGTGTCACCCATCACCACTAGCATCACTACCAGATGGAGCCTTAGAATGTGACTTCACTGGGAACTAGGTACATTACAGTTCTAATTCATTAATATGAGATCATACTGGAATTCGATGGACCCTCATTCCATTATGACTGGAAGAGAAGGAACACAGAGGCACACAGAGAGAATGTCACATGACAACAGAATCCAGATTGGAGTGATGCACCTATAACCCAAGGAATGCCAAGCATTACTGGCAACACCAGAAGCTAAAACTCAGGCCTGGAACAGACTCCCCCCCAAAGCTTCCATGAGGGCAAGCTGCTGACACTGTGACTGTAGGACTTCTAGTTCCCAGAAATTTTGGATAATAAGTGTATGTTGTTTTTGTTTTTGTTTTTTGCACTCTGCTTCCTATTGTTTTTTTTATTGTTTAAAGTATTAAAAATAGTAGTATATATGTCTTATTATTCCCCCATTGACCTCTCCCCGGCTTCCCCTATCCCCCAGCACATGCCCTCACCTGCCCCCGTCCCAGTGTCTTGTATCCATTGCTTATGCTTTTATGCATGCCTACAAGTCCTTTGGTTGATCTCTTGCAGCCTCCTCCTCCAACCTCCCCTGCCTTACCACTGTAGTTTGACAGTCTGTTCCATGCTTTATATGTTGTTTTAAGATGCCCATTTTGTGGTATTTTGTTATACCAGCCCTAGTATGCTAATAGAATTCTATTGTATATTGGAATTTTGATACCATGAGGGCAGCCAATCCTAGAGTGAAGGAGAAAAGAAAAAGAGATAGGCATAGTGAAAAAAAAAAGAACTTGATCTAATTGTCCATTCATTACCAAAACCTTAAGAGCAGGAGATACTCTGAAGGTAAATTCTAAGAATGAGATCTGTGCTTTCCTCGGCCTTCACTTCTATCATCTGTGCTTCTTCCCATTCTCATGGTAACTCCACGGCCTTCATTCATGCTCTGCTAAGGCCGTTATGCGTCATGTCCTAAAACTACTTTATTTATATCTCTCATTATTTGGGCTATCAAATGATTGATTAGTAAAACCTGTCCGACATAAGAATAATTTTGTTTAGTCATTAACTGTAAATGTTTGGTGTACTTTCTAAATATGATTAGACTGTATTCACAAAATCCTGAGGTTTGCTTTTAAACAGTATCTAGAAGGCTTTCTCTCCATGCTAGATCTGATCCAAGACTCCAAGAGGAGAAAATCATGCTGCGATATGAGTACCATGAAATGCTTATTTGTTTTCAGCTTCTAAGAGAGAAAATACCAGTGGTTTTGCTTTCATCTCCTCCGTAGCTTTAGTCAGATCTCTCAGAATGAAGAAGGGGTAATAACTACGATAATGTAACACTGTTTTATTTCATTATCATGGTGGCACACATTTGGCTGAAAAGTACATTTTACAAACATTTTTTACCTTCTTGGCACTATATCATCTTTCCATGGGCATTTTCACTAAAGTGTAAACACTAAGGTTTCTGTTATTGAGATGAACTTTATGTTTTACTTTTAAAATTAGCTGAGAAAGTCAAAGAACCCTTGTTCTTTTATTTTACTTTTTAAAATATATATTTATTGGTTTCAGAGAGGAAGGGAGAGGGAGAGAGAAAGATAGAAACATCAGTGATGAGGGAGAATCATTGATCGGCTGCCTCCTACCGGGGATCAGGCATGCAACCTGGGCATGTTCCCTTGACTGGAATTGAACCCAAGACCCTTCACTCCTTAGTCCGATATTCTATATCCACTGAACACCCTTGTTCTTTTATACCTAACTGTAACTTAAGTGCAAATGTGTTAGCATTTTCCATTAGTACAGATGTTTGTGAGCTTCAAGTAATATATATGTTAATATCCATGATGTGTGTGTATTAACTATATCGATGTTTGTGTGGGTTGGGTAAGAGAATAGCTAGCTAGTGGTTGGAGCTAAAAGAGATGGACAAATCATGGTGAGCATTGGAGGAGGTCACCCAGAGAATGTGACCACTGGATTATCTTCAAGTTAGACCTGGACAATTAGAGGCTCCTTACTCGTTCTCCTGTCCTTGGGATGTGTGTTCTGCCCATGGTTCCCACAGCAGGAGCCATTTTCCGGGATACAGCCTTGAGAGAGCAATGTATTGTTAAGATCATCTGGATTGGATATATGACTAAACTCAGGGGAGAGCTCCATATAAACTTTTAACATTCTGGTGATGGGTGAGGAGACTTATTCATCCTGCAGCAACTAAGACAAGCCTTGTACATGAGTTACCCTTGCTTATTCAACCTTCCACCTACCAATCTGGAGTAGTCTGCCTTTCTTCTTTCTTTCCTTGCCCACCATGTAAGGGGGCCAATTTGTAAAGCAAAGGTGATGTCATTGAATTTAGTTCATATTTCAAAATTCATCAGAAATTATCCCTCCCATGTGGTCAATTAACAATTACAATTTTACATATAAAAGAGACCATCAAAATTATCTAATGTTATAGGAATTTTAATTTAATTAAAAAGTAATGAAAATATTTAGTATACATTTGTCCAGAACAAAACAGTTTGAAAAATTTCCTCTTACATATTAATTTCACATGTTCCCTTGATATCTAGACATCTAATATTCTGTTCATTAGCAAACACTATCTGTGAAGCCCTTGACCTAAAATTAGAGTCTACAGAATTAATGGGGGTTTTATAAAATCTTGAACAAAGTTACCCCTGTTATTTTCTGACAATGTGAGGTACTGTATTGACATCCTTGATTTGTGAAGTTCTCTACAATAAAGTGAGTAACAAACTGTTTTCCCAGATCTCAAAATGTAAGAGGAATTAAATATGTACCATCAAAAGGATTGCATATTAAGTAAATTGTTTCTTAGATTTTTTCAGAGATATACAAACATACTATGGTTACACCAGTTAGCAACATTCTCTTCAAAAGCCCTGATTATTGGTTGTGTAATAATTTTTTATCATGAAAATAACTGAGTAATAATAAATAATACAGGATTTTTAATAGAGGAACATTTTTCTATATATGGAATCTATCAGAGGAAACAGCCAAAGGTAACACTTAACATATAACTTAGTTTGCATCTCAGCAACATTTCCAACATGCAGAGAGATAGAAATTATTAATAGGTTTTTTGTACTATAATATAGATAGAAATAATAAACAAGTTGAAATAAATTGAAATGTAATATAGTAAAATAAAACAAAATGTGGAGGCTTTATTTGTTTCCTTGTTGTCCTTGAGGTGTCCTTTATCTACTCTGAACCAATTGTCACAGGAACCTGTAAACTCGAGAATGTAAGACAGAGATAAGCGTAGAATTATTGCCTATGGAGACCAACAAAAGGAAAAGGAAGCTCCTATTTTTCCAAGAGTTTTAGATGTTATTGCTGAAGGTAAATCTGTTTCCCTCCCTCTCCCTCCTTCTCTCATTCATACTTTCCTTCCTTCCTTCCTTCCTTCCTTCCTTCCTTCCTTCCTTCCTTCCTTCCTTCCTTCTTTCAGAATTTATCCCTCCCATGTGGTCAATTAGCAATTACCATTTTACATATAAAAGAGACCATCAAAATTATCTAATGTTATAGGAATTTTAATTTAATTAAAAAGTAATGAAAATATTTAGTATACATTTGTCCAGAACAAAACAGTTTGAAAAATTTCCTCTTACATATTAATTTCACATGTTCCCTTGATATCCTTCCTTCCTTCCTTCCTTCCTTCCTTCCTTCCTTCCTTCCTTCCTTCCTTCTCATTCTACTAGTCTAGAATGCAAAAAAAAAAAAAATAGATGGCTCTATTTATTTTATATCAAATTTAGAGTAGTATAAGAATTCTATTTTAATGTTGGCAGCCTTCCCAAAGAAATCTTATAGATACTCAAATGGCCTCATAAAGATCTAAAAAAAGGAACTATAAATCTTTTAGAAATTGTCTCCTGTTCCTTTATCATTCCTTTTGGAAACATCCTCACCTATCTTTATCAATGTCTTTTAAAGCCTAAAACATATTCTACTTTCCCCAGGAAGTATTGTGTTCACTTCTCTCAAGCTAACGGTCTGTCATCTCAAGGATACTTTATAAATATTTATCCTTTACTTTTTTTGTTTGTTTTTATGGTTATGTATGTGCTTGCCTTACTTCATCTAATAAATTAGAATCTACAGATTTAAATGCAATCAAGTGCCATGCTGAAAATGTATGAAGTATCCAGAATGAACAATAAGAGCTGTGGAAACTTAGTGGGGTAGGCTCAATCTAAATCAAAATTCATTGAAATGCCGTGCTGGTCCAAAAAAAATATGCCAACTCTTGCTATTATCCTACAAGCTAATAAAACAGGGTTACATGACTGCTTTCTACCATAATAGCCCAGTGTGTTGCTCAACTTTATTTTAAATACTAGAGGCCTGGTACATGAAATTTGTGCACTAGGGGTGGGTGGTCCCTCAAGCCAACCTGCCCCCTCTCACATACTAGAAGCCCTCAGGGGATGTCCAACTGATGGCTCACCCCCAGCCTGCCCAAGGCATCACCTGCTAAGCTCAGCCCCGGCTGCCTGCGACCACCCAGCCCCAGGGACTGGGCGCTCTCTGCCACTTCTGCTCACAGCGCCCGCCCAAGGGCCAGGCACTCCCTGCTGCCACCACCACCACTGCTGCTGCTGTCGCTTCCCCTTATAGCACCCAGGGGCTGGGCACTCACTGCCACCACCATTTCATCTCCACCCCCAGAGCCCAGCGCTGGTGGCACTTGGCCCCGTACCTTCGCTCCTGGTAGCATAGCCAATCAGGAGCAAAGGTATGGTCAAATTTGCATGTTTCTATTTTATTATATAGGATAGCCTTACATTAGGACACTAAATAAACAATATGTTAATTCTCTGAGTTAGCAAAATTTTCGTTGTGGGCTCAAGTATTTATTTCTCCATCCTTTCATTCTACCACATTACCTGCCACATATTTTAACTCTGAGTTCATAGAACTGTCACCCCAAATTGAGGGTGGTTTTCTTCAAGAGGGAAGTGAGGGGTAATATCAAAATGTATCACGTTTATTTCTGTAGTAGAGAGGACAATAAACATTTAATGATTGCCTTTAATAATGAAGACATGAAATTAGGTAACAGGATTATGAGGAAGTAGAACTGTCAATAACCACTTTTGTAAGCTTCTCTATGCATAACCTATGTAGTAAATGTTAGGGAAATAGATAGTGCTAGCATTTTCTTTACAAAAATTAAAATATATTAATAAAATAATGAAAATGGATAATATCACATTTTGATTATTTAAGATTGAGTGAGTGACTTCATCTGTGTAGACCTCTATTTATCTTCTATGAATAAAAATGTGGTGTGACTAGGGTGCTGAATAATGTCAAAATTTTTCTACAGCATGGAAGTTCAATGAGTATCATTGGCAATATGATTTTGAGGGAATACAAAAAAAAGAAAACAATTATTTGTGCACAGAAATATTATAATAAACAAACACTTTTTATTACCTTTTTTAAAAAAGAAATTCAAACTTATGGAAAAGGACCAAAAACAATGCAAAATTTCCCCATATATTCATATTCTCTTAATATTGTCATTTTATTGCATTTGCTTTCTCTCTCGCTCTTATTCTTGCTGTCACTCACTATGCTCCTCCCCCACTATTTTTCCTGAAATGTACTTTATGCTAAAATGTACTTTATACTGAAAGAGAATCATTCTGGTCAGGAACCAATTGAGGATTACAAGTGACACTTAGTTGCCTTATCTCTTTAAACTTCTTTAATTCAGAAGTGTTTTCCTATCTTTGTTTTTAAAGATCTTCACAATTTTGAAGAGTACAAACAAGTGATTTTATATAATATCCCTCAGTTTGTGTTTGTCTAATATTTACTCAGAATTATATTCAGGTTCTGCTCTTTGGGGACAGAAATACCAGAGGAGAGATTTGTTTCCTTATTGCATCTGGTCAGGAGGCATATGGCTTTCATTCCTTCTATTGTATCTATGGTTAAATATAGATACACTACAGGTCTGATGCATGAAATTTGCGCAAGGATAGGCCTTCCTTCCCCTGGCTGCTGGCACCCAATTCCCCAGCTTCCCCCATCCCCTGGCTGCTGCCAGCTGGTCTCACCCCTGCCCGCACCCACCCTGGCCTGGTGCTGCCTACAACCACTGCTACCCCTCTTCCCCCTCGATTGATTGCCCTGCCAGCTGGTGGCCTGGGCCTCCCTTTGCAGGGCAATCATGGGGTGATGGTGGGGTCCCCTGACTAATTACATTGCACCCGTCTTGGCTGGCCTGGCACTAGTGTATGTCATAGTATGGTTGTCTGGATGGTTGTTCCACTGTTTGGCCATTCAGTCGATTTGTATATTACATTCATTGTTATTATTATAGATTTTTTTATTTAGTTTTAAATACATTTTAATTTTTAGAGCATGTAGACACATTTTCTTTTTATGTTTAATGCAGACTTTGAAGTGTTGCACTATACTTTTTCGGTGTTTTTGGCACATACATTGATATATGAATATGCAAATCTGTAGATTATTTTGATTTATCAATAAAGAAAAGAAAATGAGCTAATACTTGGTTTACTGGTTGATGGCAATATTTCTTTGCCTTTTGCTATTTTTACTATTACTTTTTACTAAACTTCCTTTTTAAACATTAATTGATGGTTCTAGTCTCTCTTAAATTCTTTATTAATCATGCAATGTTTGGGCTAAATAGTCTATTTGTAGGATAAGGTACAGTTTGCTTTGACTCAGAAGATGTGAATATCAAGTAGTCTGAGTAGTAACACAAATGATCCTTCAAAAATATAATAAAATGAGCAAGTATAATAAAATGAGATTTAATTTTAAAATTAAAAACTAAACCTGAGACCTAATAGCACAGGAAAGTGGATAAAAGTCAATCACCTTTTTATAAAGCAGATGGAAAATAATTTGTATTTATAGTGGCAAAAAAGTTAAAAAGAGTTCATTTCCAATTTGGTTTTAGCAACTCCTAATAAAGCGATATTTATGTAAATATTATTTTGCAGAATTTCTGTTTCATATTTAAAGTACATTCAGAGTTGACCTACAATCTTCCTCCTTTCACATGAGTCTTCTCCAGATTTTTAACATAGCTGTTTAATAGTAGCTAATATTATTTTAAGGAGATGTGTGAAGAATTATTTGAAGAATTATTTTTTTTAATATGAGTGTCACATTCAAAATCACTTCTAGGAAAATTGATCTAATATTTTGGGTGCTCCAGAGACACAGAACCAATAGGAAAGATGGATAGATATATAGATGATAGATATATAATAGATAGGTAGGTAGGTAGATAGATAGATGATAGATAGATAGATAGATAGATAGATAGATAGATAGATAGATAGATAGATGATAGATGATAGTTTGATATATGAGAATTTGTTCACATGCTTACAGAAGTTGTAAAGTTCAAGGTTAGTAGTTGCCAAGCTGGAGACCTATCGGGAGTGGATGGTGTAGTTACAGGCTGAGTGTGAAGGCAGGAGAAGATCAGTGGCCCAGCTTGAAGACAGTCAAGTAGAGGGAAAGAATTGTTCTGTACTTAGTCTCTTACTCTATTTTGGTATTCATCTCACTAAATGAGGTCCACCCATACTGGGAAAGGCAATCTACTTTAGTCTACCCATTCAAATGTTAATTTCATTCAGAAACACCCTCACAGATATATTCAGAAATAACATTTAACTAAATATCTGGGCACCTTTTTGCCACAATCACATTGACACATACCACCACATTTCTGTTCCAATTTTGTTAGTACCAGAGAGAGAAAATATTTGTGGGAATATGAAATTTGGAGTGTTTGTTGAATATTAAGATTAAACTATCTTGCAGGCTCTGCAAAAGAATGTTCACACTTGGAAGGTAATTTCTGCTGAAGCTTAAAATGTGCAGGTCATCGTCCCTGAAGAAATGGCTGATGATCTCAGTGCATTTAGGATTGTTAAAGGAGAGAGAATAAAAGAGATAAGATAGTCTAAAGATTCCTCTTTGTGCCATCTACCACATTCAATACATGGGCAGAACCTTTGGGCAAACAAGTAAAGTGGGGAAGAGGTTTGATGAGAAAGAATCCTGCATTCCAGGTGGAAGAGCATGTGCTACCTGGTGCAGAAGGTGGAGAACTCACCCCTAGAAAAGTCCTCTGGATTGGCAAACAGAACAATCTGGAGAAAAAGCTCAATAGGTTGGTCAGATAAAGAAAGGAGAGCATGGTCCTAGATTTTGTGATTTAGTCCTAAATTTTCAAACATTACATTAAGAGTTGGCTTTCAGAGGTCTTTACCCACTTCCTTTTGATAAAACAAGCTGAAAAAGTGTTTTTAAAACTTAAATATGGTTTGGAAAAAAGTAAATTTTGTCAATGTAGCTATTCAGAATGGAAACTAATAAGTAAATATAAGAATATAAGTGGTTCTTTGGAATATAAGAAAAAAGAGAGGGAAATAAAAGCCTCTCATAATCAAGAATGGGAGAAGAAAGGAAATGTTTTGCATTTGTTTATTTTGCTAAGGCTAGATTCATTTTAAAGACTGAGAAAAGTTAAGTATGTTCTGATGATCAAAAAAAATCCTATCTAATAAAGAAGGAATATGCAAATGGACCACCACACCATAACAAGATGGTTGCACCCATAGCAGAGGCAGGGAGTCTGTAACACAAGATGACTTTGTCCACAGGGGAGGCTGAGTTCCCATAACAAGCCTTAATGAGCAATCAGCAGAGACCTGAGGCAGCCTGGCACTGGGCTGGGGCAGGGGACCTGAAGCTGCACTTCCTGCCCCAGCGCCAGGCTGTGGGAACTCAGACTGTGCCACTGCCCAGCAGGGCTTGACAGGGGACTTCAGGCTATACTCCCCACCCTGGCACCAGGCCAGGGCACCTGAGGCCACACTACCCATCCAGTGGGCCTTGATGGGGATAGGGGACCTCAGGCCAGCCCCACCCTGGTGCCAGGCCAAAGGACCTGAGGCCATGCCCCCAACCCTGGTGCCAAGCTGGGGGACCTGAGGCTGTGCCCCCTGCCCATGGAGGTTGATGGGAGAATTTAAGGCACATCCCCACCCTGCCGTGTCCACTGCCTGGAGTGGCTTGATGGTGACCTCAAGGCATGCCCCCTGCTTCAGCCTGGCCAGGAGACCTCAGGCCATGCACCCGGACCTGGCACTGAGTCTGGGGACCTGAGGCTGTTCCCCCTATCTGGCAGGACTTGATAGGGGACCTTAGGTCATGCCCCCTTGCCCAGGCCAGGGGACCTCAGGTGCATCCCCCAGCGGGGGGACCTCTGGCTTCATCCCCAGCCTGGCACTGGCCCAGGTGACCTGAGGCCACACCACCTATCCAGTGGGGCTTGATGGGGGTAGGGTTGGCTAGGTCTGGGTCTTTCACAATTTCATGGTGCACGTGGATGGGCAGGGACTTGACTCTGGTTCCCATGGTGTACCCCAGACTCTGACAGGATGAAGATTTTCATATACATTTTACTAATTTTCTTTCATCTCTGACAATTCTATTATAGATAAAGGGCAAATAGCAATATTAAAATATTTCATCTAATGAATTCCCTTTTAATGTGCAAGAATTTCGTGCACTAGGTCACTAGTAAATAAATAAGGAAAAGTTGCATATTCTAAAACAAAATAAAACAAAAACAAAACCATGAAGTAATAAACTTACATTCATTTCAGATTTTTGAATAAGGAAAATTCTATTTTTCTTACTTTTAAATGGAATCTAAAATAATACACATGAATTTTAAAATAAAATAATGCTTATAACAATATTCTTGTCAAAGAGATAAGACTCATATAGCTGTGTCTTTTGATTTCTCTCATATGTCATTACTATTTTCCTTCTGGGATATTTTTGGCCAAATTTGGAAGAAAAAAAAAAGAAAATATGTATGCTGATTATTGGAGGAGATAAACCCAAAGCAAATATTTAAATGTATGCTTTGAGGTTATGTGTTTATGGTGATAATGACACTAATGTATTACTGATGAATTAGCCCACATATTTACCTGCAATCAAATCAATGGGACATTTTTTTTCATCTTTTATAGAATTATTAGAAACCCAATGCACAAAATTAATGTACAGGGGTGTGTGTCCCCTAGCCCAGCCTGCACCCTCTCAATCTGGGACCCCCTTTAGGGATTTCTGAATGCCTGTCTAGGCCTGATCCTCATAGGATTTCACAATCTAGGACTGCTGGCTCCCAACTGCTTGACTGCCTGCCTTCCTGATTGCCTCTAACTGCTTCTGCCTGCCAGCTTTATCATCCCCTAACCATTCCCCTGCCAACCTGATTTATGCCTAACTACTCCTGCCAGCCTGATTGCCCCTAACTGCCCTGCCCTGCAGGCCTGTGTCCCCGCAACTGTCCTTCCCTGCAGGCCCAGTCACCCCCAACTTCCCTTCTCTACTGGCCTGATCACTCTTAACTGCCCTACCCTGCAGGTTTCATCACTCCCAACTGCCCTCCCTTGAAGGCCTGGTCCCTCCCACAACCCTCCCCTGCTGGCCTGATTGCTCCCAACTGTCCTCCCTTGCAGGCCTGGTCCCTCCCAACTGCCCTCCTCTGCTGGCCTTCTTGTGGTGCCCATCTTGTGTCCACATTGGGCAGCCATCTTTGACCACATGGGGGCAGCCATATTGTATGTTGGGGTGACGGTCAATTTGAATATTATTCTTTTATTAGATAGGATTAGTTATAATTGTTTAAGAAATAGCAACATGTATTTCTAGTCTCTTTCAAATGGAAACTCACCTTTCCATTTTTTTCTTCTAAATATAGCTGTTTATAAAGTTATTAGAGGTCCAATGGACAACATTCATGCTTTGGGGATAGGGGGTTCTCCTGGTGCGGTTGCGAAGGCAAGAGAGGCTCCTGCCACTGCTGCTGCACTTGCCAGCTGTGAGCCAGCTTTTGGCTGAGCAGTGCTCCTTCTATGGGAGCGCAATGACCACCAGGGGGCAGCTCTTGCATTGAGCGTCTGCCCCCTGGTGGTCAGTGCATGTCATAGCGACAAGCTGTTCAGATGTTCAGTCAATTTGCAGATTAGACTTATATTATATAGGACTAGAGACCCGTTGAAGAAAAATTCCTGCAAGAATAGGGCTTTCTGCGGCCTGAGCAAAGCTCCCTCTCTTCTCTGCTGCCTTGTTCCCTCCCATCTCCTCTGCCTCACTCCCTCCCTTCTCCCCCTCCCTGCCTGCTTCCATCCCTTCACTGCTGCCTGCCTACTTCCCTCCCTTCTCCCCTGCCCTGCTTGCTTGCTTCTCTGCAGCTTTGCTCCCTTCTGTAGTGCTTGGCTTCCTTCTATGCCATCTTCTGCTCCTGGATATGCAAATTAATCACCATAATGGTTGGGTTAATTTGCATACTTGCTCTGATTGGTTTGTGGGCGTGTCTTGTTGGTATAGCGGAGGTACAGTCAATTTCCATGTTACTCTTTTATTAGATAGGATTGCTAAATAGATAAATGAGAGAAAATGAGTTTATAGTGCTACTTTTCTGGAAAGTTGAGTAAAAATATGAAGAGAGTGGAGGTTATAATTAATTATGATAATTTATACTTTACACCAAGATGTTTCCTAAAGGACATTTAAAGGTTGCCTAAGTGAAATGGCATAATTATAGGTTTTAATTTCATTCATGCTTAAGAGAAAAGTAAAACCAAAAATATTATTTGCCAAATTATGAAGATATCAATAATTTTTGTTTTTCTTCTCCAAGGTAGATAAAAATCCACAGAATGAAATAACTCAGGCTCTGAGAGAGAGCATGATTTCAGGCTGCATGGGTAGTAATAAACATGGAAGGGTAAGATATACAGAATGGAGTTAGAGACAGCATGCTAAATAAACCAATAATTTCCAAATTCCATTGTGCCTGGAATCAAAGAAAGGTATTGTAGTTAATTGTTTTTTGGGGTTTTTTTTGTCCAAATCTTACTGTTTTCTGTTTTAGTGAAATTTATTGGGGTGACATTGGTTAATAAAATTATGTAGGTTTCACGTGTACACTTCTGTAATACATCATCTGTATATTGTATTGTGTGTTCACCACTCCTTCATCCAGTTTATTCCCCCTGTATCCTCTTTGACCTTCTCCACTACCCTTTCCTTCTTCTGGTAATCACCATACTGGTATTTGTGATTTTTAATTTTGCTTAATCCCTTCACCTTTTTTACTCAGCCCCCCAACCCCTCTCGTCTGAGAGCTGTCACTCGGCTCTGTATCTATGAGTTTGTTTCTATTTTGTTTGTTAGATTATTTTATTCATTGAATTCTACATAGAAGTAAAATCACATATTTGTCTTTTCTTGACTGGCTTATTTCACTTAGTGTAACCCTCTCCAGGTCCATTCTGATACAAAAGGTAATACTTCCTCTTTTTTTATGACTGAGTAGTATTTCATTGTGTAGATGTACCACACTATTTTTATCCATTCAGCTACTGATGGTCACTTGGGGTGCTTCCAAATATTGGCTATTGAAAGAAAATGCTGCAATGAATATAGGGGTTCATATATTCTTTTAGATTGATGTCTCAGGTTTCTTTAGATAAATTCTCAGAAGTGGAATCACAGGGACATAAGGCAGTTCTATTTTTACTTTTGAGGTAACATCATACTGATTCCACAGTGGCTGCACCAATCTGCATTCCCACCAACAGTGCAGAAGGGTTCCTTTTCTCTGCATCCTCACCAACACATTGTGTGTTGAGTTTATGGAGGACATCCATTCTGACAGATGTGAGGTAATATGTCATTGCTGTCTTCATTTGAATTTCTCTGACGATTAGTGGCATTGAGCATCCTTTCATATGTCTCTTGGCTGTCTGTATGTCCTCTTTGGAGAAATGTCTATTCAGGATCTTTGCCCATTTTTTAATGAGATTGCTTTTATTTTGTGTTGAGTTATAGAAGTTCTTTATAAATTTTGCATATTGACCCCTTTTCAGATGTATCATTGGAAAACATGTACTTCCATTCTATGGGCTGTCTTTTCCTTATGTTGATGGTTTCCTTTGCTGTTCAACAACTTTTTAGTTTGATGTAGTCTGATTTGTTTATTTTTTTCTTTTTGATTACCTTGCTCCAGGAGAGATATATCAGAAAAAAATATTGCGACAAGAAGTGTCTGATATCTTACTGCCTATGTTTTCTTCTATAATTTTTATGGTTTTGAGTACCATTTTGAGTCCTTAGTCCATATTGAATTTATTCTTGTATATGATGTCAGAATGTAGCCCAGTTTCATTTTTGCAGGTATCTGTCCAATAAACAGGATTATCAGGTTAAACATGTATTCTTTCAAAAATTTAAAACCACAAGTGTATTTTAAAGATTAAGATTTATTGCTTCATATCTGATTCTTCAGAAGGAAGAGGACTCATTTCTATTCTCTTGTGCTACACAGATTATAGATAAGTTCACATACATAACTTCATTTAAGCTCACTAGGATCTTGAGAGATGTGCAAGAAAGACATTGTTATTCCCATTTTGATATCAAGAAACAGACTTGTAAATGCTAATGACTTCCCATAGATAATAAGTGGTAAAGAGGGCTGAAACTCAGAACATCAACTTATGTCCTTGATGCAAGAAAACCATACTAAGAATATAGTCATGTGTCCCGGTCCACGTAAGCAATTCTGAGAAGTTCAGTTCAGGGTGATTCTTAAAAGTGGACAGATTTATTGGAGAGTGACAGTGGCTTGCCTTAGTTGATCTGGCTTGTGCATCCATAACACTCAGTGAAGGAGAGGAAATAATGGCTTGAAATGTAAAAACAGGAAGTTGGCATCTCCTTGGTTCAGCACAAATGCAAGTCCTGAGTCCTGAGAAAACCAAGTGGCAAACAGCCAGCAAGAACTGCCAACTCAACATCCTCTGTGACTGGAATGAGATTCAGAAGGCTGCTCACAACCTGTGTGGGTACTGCAGCAAGGAGCACCCTAATATCCAGGCTTTCTAACCTGGAGGGAGGTTAGAACAGTTTTTATGAAGAAAATAATTTTATTGTTTGTCTCAAGTCTCAAAAGCATACAGATACATAGAAACATAAAAACAAGTGAAAAAGTTGAGATGTTTAAAATCTTAAGTAACACACAGGTAAGAAAGGTCAAGAATGATATTTCTAATTATTTTGATAAATGATATTTATGGGGTTTCTGTCACATCCGTCTCCTGCTATGTAACTTACATAACTGCCTGAAGAGAATGAGTATGTGAGTAGCAGGTAAAACCAATAAGATGTCTTTGGTAGCAATTGATTCTATTAGTTCAAGATGCGCAATAGCTTCTCTAATATATTTTTGGGAAATAGCTTTCCTAGAGAATTAATTGAACTAAAACAGATTTATTAGGAGACGTTTTTAAAACTTAATTTCTGTTTTCATTATTATTACAATTGTTAGATTTCAATAACTAATAGCACTCAGTATAGATAAAAATATACTGAATATATTCAAAATAATGTTTTCTCTTCTGGAAGAGAAAATAGCCTAAGGAAAAGAAGGGAGAATGAGAAAAAAATGTATACACATAAAGTTATAAATACGAACAGCATTAATTTAAGTACTTTATTCAGATTTTAGTTTTTTGGCTGCCTAAAACAATTTTGATAACTGGAACTATTTTATAAGTTGACAATTATAAGCAGATTAAAGTACTAAAAATTAAAATAATCTAACATACCATACCCTTCATCTCAGTTCACCCTGACTAATGGTGTTAAGAAAAAAACACTGGAAGCCTTAAAAATTTATTAAGTTAATTGAATTAAATGCAAATTAATTTATTCAGTGTTAGAGTCCTATAATAGATATATTGATGTTGTTTAGTTTGTAAGTGAATTCACTCCCCAATACATCCATCTGCCTTGGGAACCATTTTTCCTAACGAAAGTGCTTAAATTAATTATTTGAATTAATAGCAATAAAAGATATACCATTTGTGATTATTGAGCATTTTTAAACCATGGTTTTCTATAAAATAATAAGTGATGATATTCTCAGTCTAACTTCTTTAAAAAAACTTCACCATTGTTAAAATGGTATATTACATATACTTCATGTCTAATGACATCAGTTATAGCTTCTAAAACTTATACAATGTTCATATTGCTAAATACACAATTGTTTTCTCCACTAATGCAACTGAGTTTCTTCATTGAGTTTTATTTATTTATTTTTCTTTCTCTTCTCAACTTTCATCTTCTTTTCTCTTTTCTTTCCTTCTTTCTTCAATTCCTAATTACCAATGAAGGGCTCCAACAAAGTTAGATTTTGGAAAATCAAAGATGAAAAAAGTATACTCTGCATTTGAAGAGTATGATATATGTATGCAAAGAAATGACAATCTGATCTAATAAATTCTATCTAGTGCAAAGTGATCTAGAAAGAAACCACTATTGTATTGGTAGAGACATGGCAGAAAGATCCTTCTCAATAAATTGTGTGTAATATGAACTTTGCAATGTGAATAGTTTTTTTAAGCTGAAAGTGGAGGTGGTTGGAGAGAGAATTCTAGACAGCAGGGACAAAATATCATGTGCAAACACACTGTTTAAAAAGTGATCGTGATTCATTTTTGGAATGGTGATCCATTAACTATGATTTTAGCATGGCATACTTTACCCCTAGGTTGGTAGAGACTGTGATCTCTTCAAGGCACACATGAAAGAATGAAAAGGAAGAAAGAAAGAAAGAAAGAAAGAAAGAAAGAAAGAAAGAAAGAAAGAAAGAAAGAAAGAAAGAAAGGAAGGAAGGAAGGAAGGAAGGAAGGAAGGAAGGAAGGGAGAGAGAAGAAGAAGGAAGGAAAGAAGGAATGAAAAAAGGAGGGGAAAGGAAGGAAGGAAGGAAGGAAGGAAGGAGGGAGGGAGGGAGGGAGGGAGGGAGGGAGGGAGGGAGGGAAGGAAGGAAGGAAGGAAGGAAGGAAATAGAAAAAAAGAAAGAAAGATGGGGAAAGGAAGAGAGAAAAGAGAAGGGAAGGGAGAGGAGAGGAAAAGGGAGAAGAAGGAAGGGAAGGGAAAAGAAGGGGAAAAAAGAAAAGAAAAGAAAATAGAAAAGAGAAGAAAAGAAAAACTGGGGAATATTATATTCAGCTTGGGTTGTTAAACAAATTACTGTATAATGGATGTCTCAGATAAGAGAAATCTAATTCTCACAGTTCTAGAAGCTGGAAAATCTGAGTTCAGTGTACCAGCATGTCTGAGTCCCAGTGAGAGCCCTTTTTCTGCTGCACATAATAATCTCCTTGCTGTGTCCTTTACATGACAGAGAATAATTTCTCTGGTATTTCTTGTTTCTTTTTAAAAATATGTTTTCATTGATTTTTTTAGAGAGAGAGGAAGAGAGAGAAACACTGCTTGACTGCCTCCTGTATGCTCCCTACTGGAATCCAGCCCACAACTTGGGCAAGTGCTCTGAGCAGGAATTGAACCACTGAGCTTCTAGTGCGTGAGACTATACTCAGCCAACTGGGCCACACCTGCTAGGCTCGGGCGCCTCTTCTTACAAGGGCACTGATCACATCCTGAGGGCTCTACCATCATAGTCTAATTACCTCTCAAAGACTGCACCTCTGAATATCATTGCATTGGGAATTAGCACTTCAGTTTATGGATTTTGGAGAAACACAAACATTTGGTCCGTAGCAGGGCAGTACCTGCAAATTTCTACAAAACTGTGTGTGGATCACATTGCATGCATGCATAAGTGATTTATTTTATTGGGTTCTAAATTATGTCTGGAAATGACTATGTGTTTGGCACAAACATGATATAAAGATTAAAATTAGGCTAAATAAGTTCTATTTTAAATCTGTTATCTCCTACCCCAATCAACATCAAAGATGAATTACTTACCTTTTGGAGCACTTGGTAAACTAAGCATCCTTGCACCCAAACCTGGAACTCTTGTCTATTTTTGTAAACAAAGTTTCATTGGGACATAGTCATACACATTTATGTATGTGTGTATGTATGTATGTATGTATGTATGTATATGTATGTGTTGTCCATGACTATTTTTGTGCTACAAAACCAGAGTTGATTTGCAGAGACAGAGATTAGCTGGCTTTCTACAGACAAAGCTTAACGATTATTGCATTAGATCATCTGAAGCAATAATGCCACATCAGATTTTTGCTTTGCCTCATTTCCCTCTGTTGGATGCCACCAAGGGATGTGTCTTTACCGGGTCTGAAGGCATAAGGTCTTAGATGACGGATAAGGTGGGATTTGTGTGGAAATGATAAGAAATGGTCCTGGGTTCTCTGTTCAACAAGGATCAGTGCGCAGAGGTGGAGCCTAGCAAAGCTTCCAGCTGGAACTGTCTTCTAAGACTTCCTGATCAAGTCCTTCAAAAGTGTCTTCTCTGTAGGCTCCCTGGTATGACAGATCAAATCCTGGAGCCCTTCAATGATACATATTTTTATATATGATACTAATGTCAGGTTTAACACTGGGAAATCAATCAGACCCTACTATTTTAAATAAGTTAGGGAACTCATCAGGACTCTGGTTCAAGTAAAATAGAAATTGTAGAAAGTGTTTAGAATATTCTGGAACAAACTTGAAAACAAAACTGTACAACTCTATGAAGACTACTTAATTGGTTAAATGTGAATCTCAGAAAATGATTACAATTTTTGTATGTGTTTTTTTGTTTGTTTTGTTTTGTTTTATAATCCTCCATTGATTTTAGAGAGAGGGAAAGACAGAGAAAAACAATGATGTGAAAGGAACACATCACTCAGTTGCCTCCTGCATGAACTCCTACCAGGGCGTGGGTCAGGAAGGCGCCTGCAACCAAGGTACATGCTCTTGACCAGAATCAAACCTGGGACCCTTTGGTCCTCAGGCTGATGCTCTATCCACTGAGCCAAACCAGCTAGGGCATGATTACAGTGTTTTGATTAGTTGCTTCAGCTTTAAATTCTATATACCTCCAAGGCATTGTTGGCTCAAATGTAGTAACAGAAATTGAAAATGAAGCCAACTGGTTAAGAGTCATCACTAATTAAGAGGTGGTTCTTCCATTTTTATTTTTGTTTTGTGTTTGATCTTTGAACTTCATCAGGAGTTGCTAAAACCACTTTAAGGGCCACACAGTCATGTTTCCAACTGCAGTGTTCCTCTGGTTGGGATGTAGTCCTATCCCTAGGGTAGAGTGACATATGAACTCACTCTGTTTATCATCTTGACAATAAATTAAATCACTAGCACTGATAAGCTTTTTGCAAATCACTTCACCCCAGTTATGAAAATGTTGTATATTTTGGACCACCTTTAATTCAGCTCTCCAAATCTTCAGAATTTTCCCATCTGTAAACATGAATGCATAGATTAATTTTCTGCCAATGTTTTTGTTTCATGTCATTAACAAACTAAGTTTATGTTTAGTTTATAGCTTGCATAGTGAAGCTATTTTTCTTCATCATTTTCACTTGCATTATCATTATATCATCATCATTTAAAAAATCTTCTTAGTTTTGACTTGTGTGGGGGCTGACCGAGGAACTCTACATACTGCAGGTATAATTCTTCCCTTTGCAGATATATTGAGTTTTATATATCCTAACAAGAATTTGTTTCTACCACTATCCCAAACACTGTCACCACAGGCTACAACTAGGCATTTATTCTAATGAGGCTGTTCTTGCTCTCAAACTCTGCTTTGGTAGTTGTCCTCAATAGATTATTTTTAATATTTTCAAAAAGGGTGAATTCTTGTCTTTAATTTGTATTTCACTGTGAATTCCTTGAGGCAATATGGAGACGAGATCAGAGCTGGGGCTCTGGTTGCAGATTCCTGGACTCCAGTTCCACTTGCTAGGTTCTGGCTATGTGCCCTTGACACTCTTCAACTTCAATTTTCTCACCTACAAAATTAGAACATTAAAACTAGTTAGTTCAGTATAGTTGTAATAAAATAGGGGAAATGTATAACACATTTAACAAAATATTGTGCATAACTAAAGTAAATACATGTTAGATGCTATCATTCTAGGTCAAGTTAGGTAATGTATGGAAGATTTAGTAATTATAACATTGAATAAAATATATTTTTATTCCTTGAATTATAAATTAGAGAGATTTTAAAGAATAATCTCCCAAATTAGTTATATAATTGGTACAAGTACATGGACGTTCAATGTACATATCATTATCATGTAGGTACTTTAGATAATAAATTAGACTTTTTTACCTTTTAGTTACAGTTTCTAATCATTGGCTGAGAGGATGCCCTGACCTCTTAGAATTAGCCATTAAGAATAGATTTAGTCCTAACCAGTTTAGCTCAGTGGATAAAGCGTCAGCCTGTGGACTCAAGGGTCCCAGGTTTGATTCTGGTTAAGGGCATGTACCTTGGTTGCTGGACATACCCAGAAAGGAGAGTGCAGGAGGCAGCTGGTCGATGGATGTTTCTAACTCTCTATAACTCTTCCTTTCTCTGTAAAAAATCAAATAAAATATATTTTTCAAAAGGGATTTAAGCAGATTTGAAATGAAGAAAGTTGAGCATCTATACTGGGAATGTGATGAGGGTATGTGCATTTTTGGAAGCTAGAGAGGAGGAATCCTCTTAAGAGAACTCTTGACATAAAGGTTTCATAAATTTATTTAACAGCAGTTCTAGATAGTGCTTTCACATTCCATTTTATCATAAATTTTTCGGTGGTATGTTGTTTCTCTCTGGACCCTTTGACAGCTAAGAGGAATATTCTCTCACCCTCGCTAATGGGTATCCGTAGGCCTGGTTGTAATATACTCTGGTCCTAAAACCATTGACATCGTTTCTTGCTGTTTTGAAAATTCTTTGAGCAAAGGGGTTGCTTATTATTTGCTTAACTCCCTGGGAACTATGCACTTAAACTACAAAATCCCTCTCTTCTAAACAGAGCCTCTTAGTACTACCTTTGCCAAAGGCCAGAAAGGATTTATCATGGTGCTACATCATGCATTTAAATATGAACTGACATAGATATATAACACGATTTAGTTGAAGTAGTTGATGTTGTCTGAATGATAACTCTTGACCTGAGAAGCTCTGAAGTAATGAAAGGGGGATAAATTTGCATGATTTGTGCCATAAGCAATATTTATAATGTAAGAGCACTTTAAAGATTAATACGTTCCCAGAGCAACACATGAAAGAGACAGGAAAGGTTATTCGATGATCATCCAAATGCACAATTCATTTGCAAAGCTTTCATGCACAAGATTTTCTTAGATTTTTCTTCTCCCTCCTCCATTAATTTAGTATACAAAGAGGGCATTGATATCTTCCTAATTTCAATACATTTTCTTCAAGTTTAACTCTTTTACTCATGGAGATGAGGCACAATAGGGCTTAAAGAAATAGTTGATTGATTGTCTGTCATTAGTTAAATGGCCTACAGTACTTTGTAAGGTCTTATAACATTAACTCCTTAGTTTGAGAATTAAATAGCTTGAAGTATTACTCACAAAATAGTTATATTACTGTTTTATCAAATTATCAATTGGTAGGAGAAATGGACTCATAAAGCCCCAAAGGAAGTATGTAATTACAAAGTTCAAGTATTAAAGTCTGAGGTTGATAAGACTCTTAAAAAGAGTCCTCAGAATAATTTCTTCACAATTACTTATCAGGCACTAAAAATATACAGTTTTAAAATGGCTCTGTACTCCTAATTTTTCCATCTTAAAAATCAAATGATTGCCAAAACTGGTTTGGCTCAGTGGATAGAGCGTCGGCCTGAGGACTGAAAGGTCCCAGGTTCGATTCTGGTCAAGGGCATGTACCTTGGTTGCAGACACATCTCCTGTAGGGGGTGTGCAAGAGGCAGCTGATTGATGTTTTTCTCTTATTGATGTTTCTGACTTTCTATTCTTCTCCCTTCTTATCTGTAAAAAATTTTTATTTTTTAAAAAAATCAAATGATCTAGATGCAGTACAAAAATGAAAATCTTATGGGAAAAACATTAAAGAGAAATTTAAAGATTAAATCAGTTTTGATATGTACATATATTTGGACTTTAATTCCATTGGTAAATGGTGCTGTGGCAGTATAGTTTGTGTCTGCACATCTCCAAAAAAATTTAAATGAACTGAAAAGCAAAGAATTATGTCAGTTAAAATTATATTTTTTGTGTGTAGTACCTAATTGTTTTGTTATCCCTGCAGGTACAGAATCCAATGTTTATTCTAGAAATGTGGATATAGATTGAACAGCCAATAAAATGATTGGCGCCAGTGTCAGTGTCTCATAGGCTCACACTCTTGCTTTGATTTCCCATTGCAACCCCTTTTGCATAGTTTTTATTCTCTTTTTTGGCAGACTGAATCCCAAATTGGAAAGAATTATAGATATTATGACTTACTTTATAATATTCCTCTGAGGGGGAAATAAATTAATTTTCCCTTATCTCATGTCTCATGAAGCATGATCAAATATTACTTCCATTTTACAAATGAGACACGTTATTTAGGAAATTCAGCCAAGGTAATACAAGAAATATCCACAACCAGAACTAAAGATCTCCTAGTTTCCAATAAAAAAAAAAAACACTCATATTTTTATTGATTTCAGAGAGAAAGGGAAAGGGAAAGAGAGATAGAAACATCAATAATGAGAGGAATCATTAATTGGGTGCCTCCTGCATGCCTCCTACTAAGGATTGAGCTGGCAACCTAGGAATGTTCCCTAACTGAGAATTGAACCATGATGTCCTGGTTCATGGGTTGATGATCAGCCACTGAGCAACACTGGCCGGGCCCCCATTTTTTTTTTTACATTTTTAGCAATTTTTCCCCTCTCTGGAATCAATTGCATAATTTTGAAGAGCAATTCAAGGAAAAATATTTCTATTTTCCCTTTATAAGCACCCAAAATATATGAAAACTAGAGGCCTGGTGCAGGGATTCATCCAGGGCATGTCCGGCTCCTCTCACCCCATCCTGACCTGACCGACTGAACCCCAGAAGCAAGCTAACCTACTGGTCAGAGTTCCTGCCCCCTGGTGTTCAGTGTGCATGATAGTGATTAGTTGAACCGTTGGACACTTAACATATTAAGCTTTTGTAAAATAGGATGATAGTTTATTAAGGTAAGTCAATTGGATCCATTCTAGAGTTGTTAAGAACAGCAAGACTTGTACATGTAATGTAAAGATACCTTCAATAATTAAGTTATTGCAGTGAATGAAATGCATCCAGATTGTTTCCCAACATATGGTCTTGATTTTATCATCAAAATTATTTTCTCCAGATAGTCTGTGTTCCATTGTAGTTGCGAAAATCTTTTTTAAAAATTCTTGAGAGTATTACAGATGTCCCTCTTTTTATCCCTCCATTGCCCTCCTCCTCCTGGTTCCTGCACCACCCCAAGTCCTTTACCAAACTATGCTCTCTGTCCATGGGCAATTTATATATGCATATAACTTCTTTGGTTCATCTTTTTCTGCCTCTCCCAACCCCACCGCCCTTCCCTCTGAGGTTCATCAATTTGTTACAAGCTCCTGGTTCTATTTTGTTCAGCAGTTTATTTTGTTAATTAGATTCCACATATAAGTGAGATCACATGGTAATGAAGATCTAATTTTAGTTGAGTGCCACAGACTCACAGCAAAGATCTCTCAGCCTTCCTAACCTAAACTTAATAGGCAATTCATACTCTCTCTACTTTGTTTCCCTCATACCTGATGGTATGAGCTATAGCTGGAATTTTAAGCTGTGGAGTCTCCATTCCAGTTCTAAAGCTTGAATTTTTAGTTGTGTATTTTGAAAGCAGCTGCTCTCTTGAAACATAAACATGCACATCTTCGTAAAACAAGGATAAAATTGTTACAGAGTAATGGTAGGAGTTGTATAATACAGTGCATAAGAAAATCTCTGGTACATAGTAAGTGGTCAAAATGCTTGACTCCAGCTCTGCAGTAAGGATTCTTTCTGCGGTGAGGAGAGGTGTCTGGACTTTTAATTCTTTGTTAATATTCATTATCAAATATAATAATACATAATACATAAAATACATTTGCATCTAATAGAGCTTCACAAGATATTTTTTGAAAGAGCAGGCCATGTACATAAAATCAGATGACCTTATTTCCAAGCTGTAGTACTTATTCTCAGTAAGCTACTTTTCCTTAAGCAAGTCACTTTATCCCAAAGAGTCCGCATTGCCCTTCTTTGTAAAATGGGGTACCACCATCTCCCCATCACTTCGAATGGTGTGACTCATACAAGATAATACAGATGAAAGTACTTTAAACATTAAGTATATGGAAAGTTAAGAAGTGAAAACTCTAACATGAAAGTAAGAATGAGAGCTCACTCTTACAATTATGTCTCAATGCATAATAACATAACATTTAGTTGCATTTATGAAATAGAAATGAACATGAGAATCTAAAAGTACACTCAAATACAGTAATTTGTAAATGGATACTTATAAAACAAGAGCTAGAGTTAGTAGTACTCTGTGTGTCCTGAAATCTCTTATTGCATGTTACACAGACATATTCATAAATGAAAAGAAAGCAGTCATGGGAAAGTAATGATGTGCATGAATGTCACATTGCCAACTCCATGAATCTTTATTAGGAATGATAAGTCAACCTGAAGAAGAACTAGAGTAGGACGATAATCATTTTCATGTTCTTTTCACTCCCTGACTGACCTTTCACCCTTCTGGAAGAATAGTCTTGAAATTCTTCCTCCCTTCTAGGGCCTTCATAGACATAGACAAGGTTTGTTTCCATTTCTTTCAGAGTCTGGAGTGAGAAATGTTGAAGCACCATATGGAAGACCTTGCTTATTTATAAGGTTTCCAGCTGAGACTGAAGGCTAATGTTCTGAAAATTCACACAAGGGATCCAGGCTTCATGTTATTTCCAGATAAACGCTGGCCCCTGGGGCCAGGAGCAAATGTAGGGTGAGCATTCAGAGGCCTTCTTCCCTTGGTGCCCCTCCAAGTTGTCTGACAGAGCGGTTATTAATGGAGAACTTTAGACAGGTTTTCTCGATCAACTACTTCTTCTTCTTCTTCTTCTTCTTCTTCTTCTTCTTCTTCTTCTTCTTCTTCTTCTTCTTCTTCTTCTTCTCTTCTCCTTCTCTTCTCTTCTCCTTCTCCTTCTTCTTCTTCTTCTTCTTCTTCTTCTCCTTCTTCTTCTCCTTCTCCTTCTCCTTCTCCTTCTCCTTCTCCTTCTCCTTCTCCTTCTCCTTCTCCTTCTCCTTCTCCTCCTTCTCCTCCTTCTCCTTCTCCTTCTCCTTCTTCTCCTTCTTCTTCCTCTCCTTCTTCTTTTAATGACCTCTTCTCAACAAGAGTCTGCTGGAAAATGAAGCATTGCCTACCTTCCTAAGTATCAGTCTCCTGCACAAGTTTGAATACTTGCTTCAGTGGTATTTTGGAGTCAATTAAAAGGGACTCACAATTGGCCACAGTAAAGCACCACTACATACTTCCTTGAGGCTCTGTTTTAGAGATTATCAAAGAGAAAAATAGCAAATATGTTATTGATTAATTTATTTTCTTGTTGCTTTTTCTCTACTAACAAATTATGAGAATTACCAACAATGTACCCTAGTAAATGGCCATAAATAATGAAGAAATGAAACTGAAATAAAGTCATGATTATTGAAGTAATAGAACAGGTAAAAGTAGTCTTTGGTTTGAAAAGTAGAATATTATAATAGTCCTGCAGAATAATCTGGTATCTTTTTTTTAAATAGCCAATTACTTACTACCCACTTCAAATAATTGGCATAATTTTTAAAATAATGTGATGGAAAACATGAGCATATGAGTCCTTTCATATTCAAACTCTTGTATCATAAATATTTTATTGTTACCTGATGTAATACTGTACCATTATCTACCATATGTTGACTTCATCATGGGCAAAGCTATGGGAAAAAACAGGGTTTTCTTGCAATGTATGTCTTGGATATAAAACAGAGAATTTACATATAAAAACTATAAAAACTATTTTATTGATTAGTATTTCTTTTTTTAATTGTAAAAACAGATGATATGGAAGCATATACGCAATGATTTCCATATGAATAACCAGTCTATAATCTCTAATTAAATCTTTTTGTAATCTTTGTTGAAAGTATTACATAGGTCCTCCTTTTTCTCCCATCAATCCCTTCCAGCCCACTGTTCCCTCCCCTTGCCAGAAACTCACCATTCCATTGTCAGCATCCATGGGTCATGCATATATGCATACAAATTCATGTTGATCTTTTCCCACCCACCCACCCTCCTTCTGAGGTTCAATAGTCTGTTCAAGCTTCTAAGTTCTGGGTGTATTTGATCATCAGTTTATTTGGTTCATTAAATCTTATCTTTTGAAAGATTGTTGAGTTTAGTTTACTTTAAATAAGCTGAGTTCTGACTTTCTTCTCTAGCACCAACTTAGACAGAATACATAGTACAATGTTTTAAACCATATACTCCTGTTATTTTAGGCAGAAAGTTGAGGAAAATACGGAAAAGAGTTGACAATTGTTTTTATATATTTATTCTTCATGATGGCACAAACATTTCTTCTTGTTTTAAACTTTATTAATACTCTTCCCAGCATAGTTGATAACACAGTGAGTTTGGGGAAACAGTAACATATAAGACAAGTGGGAGTGGTTTATTGAATGATCTGATGCAAGCAGAGGGTAAATTTATTTTTTATGACTTCATCCTTAACCACAAATTTTTAAGTCATTGATCATCCCCATTATGCCAGCCCTATATTATTTTATCCCAGCTTTCCTAGGTAATTTATTTAACAAAGCCCAACCGTCCAGCTTTGCCCAAGACACAGGGATTTCCTGAGATCTGAGACTCTCAGTCCTAAAATCTGAAATACCACAAACATACTGGATTGCTTAGTTAGCCTAAATGAGGGTAACTAATGTCTGATCCTCTGGCCATCTAAGGCCCATAAAGTCATTTGGTCTGGCCCTACCAAGGCATTAGGGGTGAATTAATTAAATGTTTGACCAAATATAGAAGGATACTTTTTAAGCTGATAATCTTGTATGTCCTAAGAATCCTATCTAATAAAAGAGTAATATACAAATTGACCATACCTCTGATCAAGCCACACCCACCAGCCACACCCACCAGGCAATCAGGAGCAAATAAACTCCAACCATTAAGAGAACGGCTGGCTGGGGCTGTGAGCACAGTATCCACACCCCTGGCCAGCCTGCCCTCTCCCACCACGTGGAGGGAAAGAACGGGCCCCAGGCAGCAAATGCATATCATGCCAGGCGGGGAAGCCAGACATGAAAGCCCAAGCCCCTGAGTACCCAACAGGGTGTTGTGTGCCGGGACCCTGAGGAAGCCCCAGGACAAGCATCTCCCCAGAGGCTGTGCGGAAGGAGGAGAGGAACCTCTAGCTAGAGGCCAGGGTGAAGGATGATGGTGTCTTTTCAGGCTGGGCTCAGGGACACCCCCCTCTGCACGTCCCCACCCCCCATGCACGAATTTCATGCACCAGGCCTCTAGTGATGTTATAAATACCCAAATGGCCCTTAACAGAAAAACAGTTCCCTACCTCTGTGCCTAAATGAACAGTCTAGAACTCATGTGACTCGAAATTTCCTCAGGTCTTACTCAGACTTAGAATCCTCCAGTGCAGTAGGCTAGGATGGTAAGATTCTGCAATTTCTTATTTCCATTTCCTCCTCCTTTCTCACTTACAAAGCCATATTTGGCAGCTCCAGGTTTGATTTGAAAAGGGGCAGAAAGGTTGGCCTGGACAGGTACAGATGAAATTTATCTCAGTAACCCTCTGAGAGCATCCTGCCTTTCTTACTTCCTTGCAATCAATTTTACCAGATGCAAAGAAAGGATCTCTCTCACACATTCTTTCTAATACTGCACGGCCATATTTCCAGGATTTGGAAAGAATTTGTTTCATTTTGTCTTATAATAGCTGCCTCTCATGATGAGGAAACTCAGTGCAAATTATATTTTATTACCCACGGGTTATACTGCCTTTATGTGGGCTTCTTTAGGACCTCCAAAACATTGGATGGCATACTGAGATATGTTGTTGAAACTGCTGAAATGCTCTTTTTACAAGTTTTAATGAATAATTTGCAAAACATTTTCTTTATTGGGGAAAAGGAAGAGGAGGAGGATGATTGATGGGCAAAACCTGCGGGCTTCCAGTTACAGATGTTCTATTACCAAACAAGAGATAATCCAATTGTTGTTCTGCCTTTTGATAGAGTGAGAAATGTCAATAACTAATAAATAAAAGTAAGTCTGTCTTCTGAACCCATTATACCATACATTACATATAGTTTATGTCAGTTTTCTGGATTGGGAGACAATTCAAGAAACTCAGCAACCACAGAAAAAATGTTGTAGAAAGAGCCCATGCTTTCCTCTCAGCACAAAAACTCCCTGGAAGGGAAGAATAGCAAGTCTGTTTTGCAAAGTGTCCTTATTCTTTGCTTCACCTTTATGTACTTCTCTCCTGAATTGTTTTAGGATTTAGACATTCTCTTGGTAGCTTAATAACTCTGACTTTACACATCCATAATTACAAAAACAGTCTGCATTCACATCAGGAAGGGACTCACTCTGAGAAGTCAGAAAATTTCCTATAGTGAGTGAAATCTAAGATAAATATTTACCTCTATCCATGCAGTGGAAAAGAAAACAAAGCTGTATCTCAACTTATTATATTGCTATCCACCTAAATTATTTCAACCCAAGATTTGATTAGCTTTTATGTTTTAAATCATTAGAAAATTATTTTCCTGTTACAGGAACTTAAACTACATTGTATAAAAATGGATAAGATTATGAAATAAATTCTTTCATGCAGTGTGGAGGTGTTTGTTTTTGGTCAGCAGACCTGGGCTACACTCTCACCTGTGAAATATACCTAAAATAATTGTGGGGATCCTTTATTATTATTATTTTTTTATCGAAACCAAGGTAGCCTTAAAATAATCACTAAAAATATCTAAAATAATTGGGTACATTTAGTAACCAAAAAGTTGTTTGAAATATATTAGGAGACCTATAAAATAGTTCTCATAACTTTATAATTTTAATTTCAGGAATAAAGATATCTATAACAACATATGAGTATTTGAAAAATAAGCAAGAATGTTCATTACAATTTCTATTATATTATACGAGCAGGCTGGGATCGAGCTGAAACTGGCAGCCCACATCCCTTAAGGACTGTAGTAGTGAGTGAAGCGGCAGGCGGCCGAATTGGGGGAAGGGAGCCCAAGTCCGGACCAGGTGCCATACTGCGCCCACTCATCCTGGTCCCACAGCACCTGCCTCCGCCGCTGCTTGGTAGCATTGCCAGGGAGGTAAGAGAGGCTTGTGCCACCACAGCTGCACTCACCAGCCATGAGGCTGGCTTCTGGTGCCCGTTAGGTAGTTGAGTAGTGCTCCCATGGGGGGAACGCACTGACTACCAGGGGTAGCTCCTGCATTGAGTGTCTGCCCCTTGGTGGTCAGCATGCATCATAGCAACCGGTCAAATGGTTGACCAGTCAAATGGTTTGCTGGTCGCTTAAGCTTTTATATATGTAGATTATAATGTAATTATGTATATTATGTAATACATAATTACATGTTATTCATTACATTAGTATATTATGTATTTTTATTCTTTTTTGTATTTATATTTACATTAATTTTCTCCACATTTAAAAGTAAGTAGACTAGTTACTCTTGAATCTTATTTCTATAATTTAAATAGAGTCTTAGTCATATCTTAGCTTCTTAGTTTCCAAATCATCACAATGGTATTTTTCTATTAATAAATTGTATATGAATGTATTACTTTAATCTTTTTTGTAAAATTTGGCTGAAATTTTCTTCAAAGTTGCCATTTATTGGCTAGTAAATATCTATACACATAAGTGAATGAATGAATGAATATTTTATTAATTGTTTTCTGTAAATCATAACATTTTAAATTTAAGAAATATTTAATTTATCTCTGTTAAGATACCTACTAAATTCAGAGAAGATTTTACTAAATGGAGGACGTTCTCCATTCTAAAATGTCCTTGAAATTAAAAAAATATATATTTTACCCCAAATATATTTATAGTTACTTTTTTTTTGCCTCCATATAGAGCTTATTAATTCATAATTATTTTTACAAGACAAAGCTAGTCAAATATTTTGTTGATGCTTTAAGAAAATATGCCAACTACACATACTGCAATCAAAGTCCACCATTTCATTCTAAAGACAGGCAAAAGAATGAGAAAACATGTGTGTGATCTGAAATAGTTTTAGGCATTCAGTACCACTTTCATCACAAAAAATTGGTTATTTAATTATTTCAAATTTGTACACATAAAATATAAATATGAAAAACTATAAATTTAGTTATTTCAACATCACAACTACTCTGAACACTACTATAAATTATATCTGCCTAAAATCCAATCCTTCAGTACATTTCTGCTCCAAAAAGTTTTTAATTCTAATATATTTTATTACTATCAAAATAAATAATGTTATGATTTTTAGCTTGAATCTGAATTTAATATGCATGTCTTCAGCTCAAAAACAAATAATTTTATCTAATGAACTCTTTAATTTAATTACAATAGCATTTACAACAATGCTAGACATTTTGCCTCTGACAAAATGCATTTTGAAATATTTAATTTCATTAACAGTATCCAAAAATTTAATTATTTTGAAAATTAATGAATTTTCTATGTAGAACATTTCATATATTGACATATCACTGGTATATCCACTGTTTGCAAATTTCTTCTGTAATCTAACACATTAACAAATATTGCTTTATTTTCTGGTTCATTCATAAGCAAACTTGAAGCAGAAAATACGAAAGCAATTTAGAGGAACAGTCAGTTAATCTAAATGAAATGTCAAGCTTCACAGGATGGCATGTAAATTCACTTTAACTATATATGTTAAATAATTGGGTTTATAATATTCTGCTTTCAGCAATGTGTTAGTTATTTATTGTTGCATAACCAATTTTCTCAAATTTTATGTTAAAACGACTCAGTGTTTGAGGGTCAGAAATCCAGGAACAGATTAACTGGGTGGTGTCTCTGACTCAAAGTTATAATCAAGCTCTTGGCTGTTATTTCAAGACTCACCTATAGCTGGACTATTTGCTACAAAGCTCACTTCTATGGTGGCTGGCAGGCCACAATTCCTGTGTGGCAATTGGCCAGAGGCTTCAATCTCTCTGTGGGTAGGAATACCAGGAAGTAGGAATGCCAGGAGGCAGAGACCACTGGGGAGTGTTCTTGAGGCTGGCCAAGTCAGAGAAACAGCTACTTGGTCAACTTAGAAAAACAAATACAAACTTTTAAAGGAGATGAAGGTGTGAACGTTCTCGATACCCCTCACGGAGTATGGGAACCATTGACCGACATTGGCTCAAAAATACTCATCATCAACTTCCCAGAGAAACAGCTATGCAGTGCCTAATTTTTCCAAATATTCATTTTTTTTGTTTTCTTGAATTGAAAGATTTCCTTTAAAAATAAAATATTACTACAAAAACAAAATAGCTATAGATTGATGTCATGTCAGAAATAGAAAAACAACAACATTGCAGCCACAGTATTCAGACAACTTTTTGTCTTACAGCGAAAGGGCTATGCTTATATGTCCATACTTACCTCAGAGAAACCAAATCTACCATTGTCCTTATTTACCTTTGCTCAGTGGGACGGTCACCAGGCAAACTTGTGTATATTGAAGGCTTTACCATGGACAATGACAGACCTGACTGGCACAATCGGCCAGCCAGGGTGAACACCTGATTTTATAGCACTCCTCTACACGAGACCAGAAGGGTTAATTTCCCAGTTGCTGGTTTCTGAGAGTACTCGTTCTTTTACTCAAGGGTTCCATATCCCATTCTGAAATAAGATTTTTAGTATTTTGCATTGAGAAAGGGCAAAGAAAAAGAGAGATGATGTAATTCATCATCCATTAGATTTAAAAACCTATTTAAGTATGAACTCCATTTGTGGCAGTTGATTCTCACAAATTATTAATGGAGACCGTGCGAGACACTGGAAGCACCACCAAACCTTCTTAATTAATAGTAATGTAATAATAACAAAAATGCAATGATGTAATAATGATACTTTATTTTAAAAAATAATAAAACTTCAGAACAAATGATAAATTGACTGGTATCCCAGGCCAATAGAAATAAACCAAGATTGCCCTGGCAAACTTAGTGTACCATCACTGTATTTAGACTAAGGAGTGATGAGCAATGTAGCTTGCTATACATATTATAGGAATAACATTTCCAAACCTTTCATGGTAGTAAGAAATCTGTCACTGGTATTTTTCCTGGTAAATGCATTACCACAAATTGGAAGTTATGGGAAGGCTGGCAAAGACTTTGGCCTTGTCAAAGTCCTATTTTTTATTATGTTTTTTTTTTTAAATGCATAGAAACTATTCCAATTATACCACATTTGCTTCAAAAACAGATATACTTTCATACAATGAGAGGATAATGTTAATAAGGGTCTAAATAATAGATAAATAGACAGATGGTAAACAATTTGAACAAACATCAAGTGATAACTGGCGCTTTTGGCAAATGTTAATTACATACCTATTTCTCACACTTTAAAGAGTATTTAATAAGCCTAGAGTCATTTTGAGTCTTTTCAAGAGCTTGCTGGTGCTTCTCCAAAGAGGAATTAAGATTCAGGAAAAAGGATTCCTGGTGAATGTGCACGCCAGTTCAGGAGACCTGCTACACACCCTCTGCTGACATTACACCTTTTTCAGCCAAGGCAGTACTGTATTTTCTCACTTGTTGGCTCATGTGTTTAACAAAAAGATGACTTTTTAAAAGAAATATCATTAGGGAAAATTTTAAGCCCAGAGAAAACTCAGGCACTTATTACTCAAATTTAACAAAAGTAGAAATGTGCGCTTCCCATCCCCAAGTTTTGTCATGGAACTTTTCTAATACAACTAAATATTAAAAATTGAATTATAGTATATATTATACCAATATCCTCTTACTTGGTATTTCTAGAATATTTGGCTTTTCTACTGTTTTATTTACTACAATATGTGCTACTTTGAATTTGCCTGATAATAAACAAACAAACAAACAAACAAAACACTTGAGCCTAATCTTCACATGGGTAAGGAACTGCAGGGCTTCTGTTTTCTTGTCGTGCCTGGTCAGATTCTTTACATTGTTTTATTGACTTATCTTTTCATGTATGTCTAGAGATTCTATATAGGTGTTGTATAGTGATTCCTTCACCCTTACACATTTTAAATATCCTTTCAGGGCCTAAGACTTATGTTCTAATATCAGGGATACTGCCTTTTGTCATCAAGAACTTCACAGTTCTACTGTGGTTTAAGAGGGTAATCCTTTTTGTATGATTTGTGCTTTCTGTGTTTTATTTTTTTTAAAACCTTTTCCTCTACTTTGAGATCATAAATATATTCTCTTGTATTATTTTTTGCAAATTTAAAAATTTTATTTTTCACATTCATACTTAATTAATTTGATATTTAATTTGACATTATTTATTTAATGTTAAAAGTAAAAATTGACATTCTGCATATATTTAGATAACTTCCCATACATCATATTTTGTTTTCTCAGTTTTATTGAGAAAATATTGACATAGAACATTGCTAGAGACACCTTTTATTCACTTTACATATGTTCTCAAAGAATAGCCACAACAAATGTCTCCCTTTAGAATGCTATTGATTCATTACCCTCTTTCCCTGCTCAGACAGACTTCTAGAAAGTTCAGTCTTCACTAACACTCTGATTGTTTGCCTCTCATTTCCTCTTAAGCTTGTTGCATTATAGCTTCTGCCTCTGCTCTATTGAAATTGTTTTGGCAGATATTGCCAATAATGTCCTTACTGCCAAATTTAATTGATACATTTCAGCCCTTATCTTATTGGACATATGAGCTTGTTCTCTAATGCTTCTTTTGGATTACTTGACCATCATTAAAACTCTCTTACTTTCTACTTTTATTACTATTCCTCTCTGGCCCTCTGCACGGAATTCCTAAATGTATATTACCCATGGTTCTCTCATTGACTTACTATGTTTCAGTCTGAATGTGTTACTTAAAAGGCTTGTCTTTAGATTCAACTCTGATGCTCCATTTGAAATATTGTTTTTTCATCTAATCACTACTTTCCTTTGTACCTCAAGTATGATCCCATAAATACTTCATATTCCATACATCCAAACTCACCATTTATTTACCTACCAGTGTCACTGTCCTCCTCAAAGTAAAGGTTAACTATTATCTGTTACTGTTATTATTGTCATCATCGCTTAATATTTCTATATGTATATTTATTTTAACAGGCACTTTTAATACCATAATAACTTTTAAAATAATAAACTATGTTAATAAATGTATTTCCATCATTAAATAAACTGCATACAACTCTATAAGGTCACCATCATCATCACATCATCATTACCGTTATCATTTTAGTCTACTTCCTTCCTAAACTAGACTGAAAATGCTTTGATAGAAAGAACATAATTAACTTATGAAATCTTCAGTTTCTTCACAGTACCTCCACTTGATTAAGTTAAAAAATATTGCTTAATAAAGTATAGGAAGTTTTACTAACAATAAGTTTTGGATTTTATTCTAATTGGAATAGGTCCTATTTTTATTATATGCCCTTCGCCCCTTTCTCTCATTACTCACTGTATTAGTTTAACTAGGGTTGTCATAAAAGAACACAAGGTGGCTTAAACATAAAAAAATTTACTTTCCTGGAATCTGATGCCTGTAAGTGCGATGTCAAGGTACCTGCAGCAGGATTCCTCAGATGCCTTTGTCCTTGGCTTGCAAATGACCACCATCTTGCTTCTTCTTCACACGGTCATCCCTCTGTGCACACACATCTCTGGTGTCTATGTCTCCTAATCTCTTCATATCAGGACACTAGTCAGATTAGAATAAGGAATACCCTCATAGCCTCATTTTATATCACGTTCTTAAAGGTCCTATCTCCACAAACAGTCACATCCTGAGGTACTGGGAGTTAGGGTTTCAGCATATGAATTTTGGGAAAACACAATTCAGTTCATAATACTCATTCATTCTCGTGATTTTAAAAATCTTCTATCACTGAAAATAGCACATTTTTCTTACTAGCCTAGACCAATCACCCAAATACAGTCATGGCAACCACACCATCCGGGCTTTAGACAAATGTCTCCCAGCCCACCAGTTTCTTTCTCACTCTCAATCTAGTCCACTAGCAAACTCCTGGACCTTCCTTCAGAATATACTCAGATTCTGACCAGCACTTCTCACTAGTAACTCTGCAAGTGTAAATGACATCTATCTCCCTGAGCTTGAACCCCACTTGTGTTTGATCTTTAATCCCCTAGATTTTTTTCACAACACAATAGCCAGAGTGATCCTTCAAAAACTAAATCAGGTTATGTGGCTCTTCAACACAAAGATATCTAGAAGCTTTTTATCTCAGTCAAGATAAAAGCCAACAATACAATGGCCAATACTTCTCTGTCTTCCATGAATCCACTGTTCATTCACCCTTCTTGCCACATAGTTCTCATTGCTTTCATTCTGCCACACCAGCCATATTTCTATCTCAAGGATGTTTCCTTTGCAGTCCCTTCTGCCCTGGAAGGTCCCACTCCCAGGTGTGCTTTACTTAAGTGTCCCCTTTTCTGTGAGGTCATCACGACCTCCAGGCATAAACTAATAGACCAACCCTTATCTCCTACACCCTACTATCTTGGTTTCACTTTTTCCCAATGAGCTTGGAGGCAATACTAAATATTTAATGATTTATTTCTTTTTTGTCTCATCTGTGGCTACCCCAGCCACATTTGCACCCACTAAAATCTGAATTCTACTAGTATAGAAGAAACATTTTTGTTGATTTATAGACTAGTATACACCCAGTAACAAGCACAAAGCATTAAACATTGATTGAAGAAGGATATGTAGATGAGGTCATATGTACCATTATGATATTTTAGACATCTGCACTGTGAAATGGCTTTTTAAAAGAAATGCTGATCATTTGAATAGAAGGCAATTGAAGAAACAACATTCTTCTGTTGAAAAATACCTAAAGAGCTGTATATTGTTTCAGTAATTGAAATTTGCTCTGCCCTTCCATAATTTTGGTTTGTTTATTCTATATTTTTATGGGTAAGTGTGTGTTTTGTTTGTTCTTATTCCTTTTGAAAGGCAAATAGTGTTTACCTGTAATGACATCCCTCCTTAGGGTCAGAGGAAAAGGTATCTAAATCTTGAAATTGTCTTTGGACACATTAGAGCTGAGAAGTAAATGGATGTGCTTTCAGTAACAACTATCACTAAGGACTGCTTTTCTAAAAACCAGCACATATAGAAAAGTTAACAGAAAGTAAATTAGTGAACCTATTTTCTTTATAATATACTAGAGGCATGGTGCATGAAATTCATGCATGCTATGGGGGGTGTCCCTCAGCCCAGCCTGCACCCTCTCCAATCTGGGATCCCTTGAGGGATGTCAGACTGCCCATTTAGGACTGATTCCAGTAGGACATCCTTCTCACAATCCAGGAATGCTGGCTCCAAACTGCTCTCCTGCCTGCCTTCCTGATTGCCCCTAACTGCTTCTGCCTGCTAGCATGATCACCCCCTAACCACTCCCTTGCCAGCCTGATTGATGCCTAACTGCTCCCCTGCCAGCCTGTTAGCCCCTAAATGCCCTCCCCTACAGGCCTGGTCAACCGTAACTGCCCTCCCTTGTAGGGCTGGTCCCTCCCAAATGTCCTCCCCTGCTGGCCATCTTGTGGTGGCCATCTTGTGTCCACATGGGGGCAGCCATCTTTGACCACATGGGGGCAGCCATCTTGTGTGTTGAAGTGACAGTCAATTTGCATATTACTCTTTTATTAGATAGAATAGAGGCCTGGTACGCAGGTGGGGGCTGGTTGGTTTGCCCTGAAGGGTGTCCCAGATCAGGGTGGGGTTCTCTTGAGGTATGGGGTGGCCTGGACGAGGTGCTTGTGGTTGTTTACAGGCTGGCCATGCCCTCTGGCGACCCAAGCAGAAGCCCTGGTATCTGGGATTTATTTATTTATTTATCTTCTATAATTGTAACTTTGTAGCCTTGAGCAGAGGCCAAGGCAGGCCAGGGCGGCAGAAGCTTGGCTTCCTCCATTGCCGGAGGCAACTCAAGCCTCCTGCTCTCTCCAGCTCCATGGCTGCTGCAATTTTTGTCTTCTATAATTGAAACTTTGTAGCCTTGAATGGAGGCATGGGCCTGCCAGGGCGTGCAGAAAGCTTTGCTTCATCACCTGGGAAACCCAAGCCTCCTGCTCACTCTGTGGCCGCAACCATCTTGGTTGGGTTAATTTGCATACTTGCTCCTGAATGGTTGGTGGGAGGGGCTTGTGGGTGTGGTAGGGTGATGGTTAATTTGCACATTACTCTTTTATTTAATAGGACTAGAGGCCCAGTGCACGAAATTTGTACACAGGAGGCTGGGGATGTCCCTCACCCCAGCCTGCACCCTCTCCAATCTGGGACCCCTCGAGGAATGTCCAACTGCCCATTTAGGCTCGATCACAATCCAGGGCTGCTGGCTCCAAACTGCTAACCTGCTTGCCTTCCTGATTGCCCCTAACCGCTTCTGCCTGCCAACTTGATCATCCCTAATCATTACCCTGCCAGACTAATTGATGTCTAACTGCTCCCCTGCCAGCTTGTTTTCCCCCAACTTCCCTCCTCTGCCAACCTGGTCACCCCTAACTGCCCTCGCTTGCAGGCCAAGTCCATCCTAACTGCCCTCTCTTGCTGGCTTGATCGCCCACAACTGCCCTCCTTTGCAGGCCTGGAACATCCCAACGGCCCTCCCCTGCTGGCCATCTTGTGGTGGCTATCTGGTTTCCAGATGGAGGCAAGAGCTTTGATCACATTGGGGCAGCCCTCTTGTGTGTTGGAGTGGTCAATCTTCAAATTACTCTTTTATTAGATAGGATATAGGCCTGGTGCATGGGTGGGGGCTAGCTGGTTTGCCCTGAAGAGTATCCTGGATTAGGGTGGGGTTCCCTTGGGTCATGGGGTGGCCTGGGCAAAGGACCTATGGTGGTTTGCAGGCCAGCCACACTCCCAAGTGACCCAAGTGGAGGCCCTGGGATTAATTTATGTTCTACAATTAAAACTTTGTAGCCTGGAACGGAGCCAAGCCTTCTGCCTACTCGGTGGTGACAGCCATTTCTGTTTGGGTTTATTTAAATTCTATAATTGAAACTTTGTAGCCTACAGTGGAGGCCTAGGTGCTAGGCTGCAGAAGCTTGGCTTCCTCCATCACCCAGGCAACCCTAGCCTCTTCTCTCTCCAGCTCCATGGCTGCTGCCATTTCTGTTGGGATATATGTATCTTCTATAATTGAAACTTTGTAACATTGAATGGAGGCCTAGGCTGGCAAGGGCAGGAGGAAAGCTTTGCTTCCTCCATTGCCAGAGAAACCCAAGCCTCCCTCCTGCTCTCAGTGGCCACAGCCATCTCGGTTGGGGTTTATTTGCTCCTGATTGGCTAGTGGGCATGGCTTGTGTATGTGACTTGATCAAAGATGCAGTCAATTTGCATATTGCTCTTTTATTAGGGACCCAATGCATGGATCCGTGCACCTTGAAATGAACTGTGGGCCATGAGACCATTCAAATCCTCAATGGTGTGACATAGTGTGGAGACATCTAGGAATTCTCTTCCCTCCTTCATTCTTCTTCTGCCTCAGTTTCCATGGAGACTCAACCTTCACAGTGTCCCCTCAGGCCTGCTGGTGGTACTACTTCTGTGTCTCACTTGGTCCCTAGAAGTTACTGGCAAACCGAGACCCAGGTAAATATATCTCTTTCGAAGTTACCACCTCCCAAGTCAAAGGCAGAGAGAGAATGGGACACGGAATAACTGATATTTCTTGATCATGAACATTCATTTTTCTCTTCAGAATTTCTCTATTTCTTAGATTCTCACAGGGCATTCAGCCTAATCTCTTCAAGGCCTTGAGGTTTTGAGAAAAACAGATGCCTTGAAGGAAATTGTCTATGAACAACTTCTGCTTTCTGCACTGATACAAACCTTCTTTGCAGGGGGAGGGTGGAGAGGAAAAATGCTTAAACAGAAAGCAAAATGGAAAAATAAGGGGAGAGGAAAAATACATCTGTACATCTTTATAATGTCATTGCCAAGATTTAATTATATCTGCAGTTTACATCATCTAGAAAATAAAAAAGAACAAAAGCACTAATAAATGAATGAAGTAAAGGTTTTAGGATTTCATCAGAAATAGTTAAAAGGAGTATGGGTAGTTATTCTTTAAAAAAAAGAAAGAAAGAAAAACATTATGTAGTTATCATGTTCTCTGTTGCTCTGGTGGGGAGAAATGAAGAAAGGCATGTTTCAGGTTAACCTGATAAAGGACATCAAAGTTTGATGAATATGGAGTCAGAAAAATCTGGATTTGTTCCCAGTTTCTCAACTTTTGGGCAAGGCAAATAGTACATGAGTCTTGATTTCTTCAGTCCTTCCATCCCTCTTTCTTTACTTTATATATTTGCTTATATGGTTCCTTCTATGTTTCAGGATTCATTCACTATGTTCAGTTATTTTATGTCAATGCACAGCAAACTCTAAATGTCTTGCTTTCATGGTACTTACTTTTTGTTGAGGGGGGAAGAAGTTAGCCAAATAATAGTTTAACTCAATGAAGAAAGATACCGATTATGAAAACTAAAGCTAGGAATGGAGTTGTGATGGAAACTCTGGCTTATTTTGAGAATGTTGGAGAATGAGACTGAGGGTGGCTTTGGGGTGGTTTTACAGTGGGTAGTGGGTCAGGTGTCCTAGATAGACGGAATGGAAGGAATAGGTAAAGATTTTGAGCTGAGAAGGGAGCCTGCCACGCTCATGGAACAGAAAGTTCAACAAAGACAGGAAGCAAGAGGGAAAAGAGAGAGAAGCTGGAAAGAGAAGATAGGGTTCAAAACACCTAGAACTACGAAGGATTAAAGATGTAATATGTACCCTGAGGCTAAAAAGAAATTAGTGTAGAAGTAATAAGATTTTCTTTTTCGATATATTTTATTAATTTTTTACAGAGCGGAAGGGAGAGGGATACAAAGTCAGAGACATCGATGAGAGAGAAACATCGACCAGCTGCCTCTTGCTTGCCCCCCACTGGGGATGTGCCCACAGCCAAGGTACATGCCCTTGCCGGAATCGAACCAGGGACCCTTCAGTCCGCAGTCCGACGCTCTATCCACTGAGCCAAACTGGTCTCAGCAAAGCAATAAGATTTGTAAAGTGAAGAGCTCGTTGAGTATTTTCATTATTGAAATAACATTGAAAGTAGTTTGATGGGTCAGACCAACATTAGCTGTGTGTAACAATTAAACTTTCTGGAATATAAGTCACTGCATTTTGAGATAGTTCATTTCCATATGTGTACGTATTTAAGCAGAAATTATATGACCATTCACTTAGAATGTCCTTGGAATTATTTTTGCCTTGGAAGAGAGGTTGATATTTTTGTCTAGAGACTCCATGGTTTTCCTTTGGAACATATTTGTTTATATACACCTTCTATGTTTATTTTACATCTTCCTTTTCTTTGCCTAGACTCTCTTTTTTTCATTTGCTTCAAGTGTTCATAATTACCCATTGATACAACTTTATGATGATTGATTTAAAATCTTGGCCAGAAGTTCAGATATCCTTGACATCTCAATGCTGGCCCATACTATCTTCGTTTTTTTTTTTTTTTTTAAGATCTTCCTGGTTCTTAGTATGATGAGGGATTGTTTTCATCAAAACATAGACATTTTGTATATTATACAGGGTGGGGTAGAAGTAGGCTAACAGTGGAGACTATATGAAACACAGAATTTATTCTTGTATTATTATTTATTAATGATTGTATTATTTTCCATATGAACTTCTTATTGTAAACCTACTTTTGCCCCAGCCTGTATCATGACACTTTGGATCTTATTACACCTTCTGTTTTAGTGAGACTTTGCTGGAACTACTCTGGAGTTTCAAGAGAGGGGCACCTCTTACCACTGATGTCCAGATTATTTTGTTAAAAAAAATTAATTTTGCCTCGATACTTCCAGGTGTGGGGAGAAGTCTGAGTTTCCCACTTGGGCTCCATTGACTAAGGGGAGAGTCTCCTTGTAACTGCTGGTTGGAGGGGAAGCTATGGCTTCTAACTAGGTCTTCACTGATACCCCGCTGCTGGGATGGATAGGAGTACCGCATGTGGTCTACGAGACAGCACAGTGGAATGAGATGTTTGGTGTTGTAACCACTGAACAATAGTAAAAGTTCAGTCTCTCTACTTGGACCCTGACACCCCCACCCCAATGGTAGTATTGAGGAATGTTGTTATAGCCTGTAAGGAAAGAGGTCCGGGCTCCCCAGCTTTGAAGGTAGAGAGACAATATGTTTCCACAGCATTTTACTAGAGTAGAGTGGCTATTATTTGAAATTTTTATGGGGATTTTTTTTTCCTTTTCTGATCCTTTGTCTAGAGAGAGAATGCTTTTAGAGAGATATTTTTGTCTGCATTCAGTGGCATTTCCAGATTTACACTTTTATCTCTTCTAAGTCTAAGATCTATAAGGCATGAAGAAACCCCAGGGAGCACACTGTCATGCATTCCTTGGATACACAGTTTTATAGCCATTTTTGCCTTTTCGCTCCATACCTCAGTCTTCTTATGTTTGTTTTATGTGCAATTTCCAAAGCTTTTAGCATTACTGTGGGAAAAATAGAAAAATATGTATTCTCCATCTTTATGGAATAAGAAATGTTGATGGCAGACATTTTGATAGAAATAATGGAAGTCAGAAAAGGACAATGACATCTTTAAAATAATAAAAGGAAGGAATGGTCAAGCTATAGATTTATATTCCATGGTCATACCCTTAAAATGTAGGTGAAATGGAGATTTCTACAGATAAACAGATAAAATGATAAAATAGTAAGTATGTGAGTAACTACATAAAGCTTTTTTTGACAGCCACAAACTGTAACTTTTCTATTCTTTCAGTCAAGTCTACCCTATGCTGTCATATTCAAGAGAGGAAAAATATCCTCCACCTCTTCAATGGAAAAATATCAAGTAATTTGTGGACTTTTTAAAAAATCCATCACAAAAGAAGCCAAACACAAAAGAGTACATATCATATAAATCTATATATATTCATTTTTTTTTTAAAAAATCCTTACCCAAGGATATTTTTTATTGATCTTTTTTTTAGAGAGAGACAGAGAGAAACATTGATATGAGAGAGACATCAATTTGTTGCCTCCCACATGCCAGTGTCCAGGACCAGGAGCCTACAATCAAGGAACATGCCTTTGACCAGAATCAAGCCCAGGACCCTTTAGTCTGCAGGCTGATTGATGCTCTATCTACTGAGCCAAACCAGTGAGGGCCATACATTGATTTTTTTAAAGGCAAAGTGATTTCTACTAGCTGTCAGAATAGTGATTACTATTCAGATGTTTGTAGAGACTAGCTGATCATGAAAGGGGTTGCTGGTACTATTTTGCTTCTTGATTATGAGTTGAATAAATAAGTCAAACTTATTTTAAAACATTATTTGAGCTGTTCTTTTATTTAAACACCTGTAGATATATTTCGTTCAAAAATATAAAAACAGACACAAAAATACTTGAACAGGATATTCTCTTTTTAAAAATTCTACAAATTTTATTGGCAAAAACCAGACTGGGAGAAAAGCCCAAACAGAGCTTCTCAGTTGAATAGAAAGCCCATAAACACACTACTTGATTACCTGAATTTACTACCTTTTTCTGATGGCCAAATTTAGAAGGGAGAATTACTTCTGGTTCCAGTTTTAGGGCCAGCTATAGCTCTTGCCCCCTGAATCTTCATCCTTCCTCAACCCAAAGCACTTGGCATGGCTTTGAAATCTAATGGAAAAACAATGACTCTCCCTGCCATATTTTCAATTTTTTCCCCATATTTCTTTGAAGCTTCCAGTAATATAGCCTTGATTTTGGAGTTTTTGTGACTGCAAGTAATCTTAATATTTTTTATTAAATTTATTGGAGGGACAATGGTTAATAAAATTATATGGGTTTTAAGTGTACAATTCTATGATACATCATCTGTATACTGCATTGAAAAGTGATCAAGTTCAATAGTTATTAGAGAAAAGCAAACTGAACCAAATAGATTAGTATCATCTCACAGATCACCTCAACTCTTGTGTATTGCTAGTGTGAACACAAGTTGGTAAAACCACTTTTGAAAACCATTTGGCATTATCTACTGAAGCTGAATATGTACATGTCCTAATCTGTACTTATCAATTCCTCACCTAGGTTTATAGTTATGTTTATATGTGAATCCATATTTAACAAGGATACATGCACAAATGATCATAGCAGCACTCTTTATAGTGGTCATAAATAGGAAACCAGCAATTAATCAGCAATTCAGACAATTCTTTAAATACCATAAATTCCATAGTGGAAATACTCTGTAGTAATGGAAATGAACAAGCTATACTCATAAAAATACATACATGTCACAAAAATAATGCCATACTAAAAAAGCCAATCACAAAAGTTTACATACTATCAAGTTCAAAAACAGTCAAAATAAATCTATGGTAGAAGCAAAGATGATGGTTACATTTGGAACTAGGTGATATCTGGAGGTGGCATAAAAGGGTCTCTAAAGTTCTACAATGTCCTGATTCTTCTAGTGCTGGCTTTCTGATGATATTCACTGTGAGGATTCTTCAAACCATACAGTTATGATTTGTACATTTTGATAGATATATATTAATTAAAATAAAATTTAAAAATAAAATGTGGAGGGTGCATACACGCACACCATTGTGATATTTTGATACTAGAAGAGAAGAGACTAACCTTTGCAGAAAAAAAAATCTAGAGTTAGGAACATTCTCTTGACTAAAATTAGGAGGTTTGGGTTTTTTTTTTTAATTGTCATGTTATTGTTTAGCATGGTACTTTCTTGTTAAATTCCCTAGCGCAATGTCAGAAATACAAGCAAATGGATAAAGAGCCACGTTAGTTAGATCTTTGATTATTTTTAAAATATATTTTATTGATTTTTTTAAAGAGATGAAGGGAAAGGGATAGAGAGTTAGAAACATCCATGAGAAAGAAACATCGATCAGCTGTTTCCTGCACATCCCCTATTGGGGACGTGCCCGCAACCAAGGTACATGCCCTCGACCGAATCGAACCTGGGACCCTTGAGTTTGCAGACCAACACTCTATCCACTGCACCAAACCGGTTAGGGCAAACTGATTATTTTATGTAAACAGCCCTGCATATTATGGAAATCGAGTGGCTAGAGCAAACTTAGTATATCTAAAATACTTCAATGGTTAATTTTGATTAATTTTAAATAAAATACACTTAAAATTTTATATATAGACTGTTAATAGGATTCATTGGAGCTTTGAAAACCTCTGTAACACTGTCCCTTGGAAACCCGTGAATAGCATTGAGAATACTGGAATGACATGGTGAGCCAGGTGACATTTTGGAGTTGCTTTTGCCTTCTCTGCAGGGGGATACAGCATCAGTGGTCAGGGAGCATAATATGGTTTGGATTAAGAAGTCTAAATGCTGGGAAGAGAATCCAAAACTGAAATGTCCAAGTGACAGCTTAGATACAGAGTGCCAAATCATATCCCTCTCATGCCGTGCTACTGAGAGCCAAGAAAAACTGACGCTCAACAAAGAGACTTTTCATGCTATCTGTAGTGATCCGAATCAGGAAATCTGTTCAGGCTGGAGGCCATTAAACCAAGAGCTGCAAGTAAAGCTGTGAATCGGCGTAGAGGTGGACTCCACGGTACTGCATTCGCAAGCGTGTTAGGTTGTGCTTCATCTGTTGATCTGCAAAAGAGGGGCTAGAAGAAGAAGGTGCTGGTTTGACTGGCTATATTTATTGGATCATAATATTTTCATTAATGATGTGTGTGTAATTCAGTGGATGTGTTAACACTTGGAAACATCTGAACCACATTATGGGATAAAGTATAGGATCAGCATTGAGTCAGATTGCCAATATTGCCAACATATCCAGATTATTTTGTTAAAAAATCAATAACGTTCCTGGATAACTCCAAACATCTGGATATTTGTAAATAGATGTAGGAACAACCTCATGTTTTGGCATCATGTATAATTGGTGACACTGATGAGTTAATCCTGATCATTATTCCTTGGAAACATTGACCAAGAAACTGTAACATTAAAATGTAATCATAATAACAAATTTTTATTGTGCTTTATATATTTTAGAATATTTTCATATGTACTACTTTATTTGCTATATGTGAAAACTTTTCACTTAAGTAGAGCTTATTTATTTGTTTGTTTTACGAAGAAATGGTTAACATATGTGAAAGTACCCCACCGAGGTCACAGTTGGTTACCTATATATGAGAACCCATTTTAACTAAAACATTCTCATTTTTTTCCTGCAACTCTGATACTATGAAACTAAAGGTTGCAAAATGCATAAAGGTTGTAAAATGCACATATCCATTGATATAAAAAACACAATAACATATTTTGGTTTGTTCTCATTTTCACGACACTCCTGAGATTAACGCTATAACGAGTGTGTCATATATAAAGCTAGATCACTTTTCTATAGAGTAGAGTGCTTTCCTATAGGCTTTGTGGCAGAAGGAAGCCTGTTGGTCACGTATTGAAAAAGGAGGAGACAAGCTCATGGGAGCTTTGTAACCACATGGTAAACTTAGAGCCAGCAATAAAACGAGTTCAGTGGGTAGGACCAGTATCTTATCACCACACTCCCCATTAAGTTCTTTAGTTAAAAACAAAACAAAAAGAATCCTAGATAGAAACAATGAGATGCTTCATAGAAAATATTACTGAACAATATTATGCTGACATAACATTTTCCAAGATGATTATAAACAATTTTAGTAACAGTTTGGAAAAGCTTTGAAATGTTCTGTTTCAATTCCTATGAAGAGCAGTCTTGTATTATAAGAATATTTAGCCCTTTGAGATAGCAGGTAGGACTAGACAAATAGCTTTCCCTAAAAACAGCACTTGTACTGTTTGGAGGGTAAAACTTATTTGTTCTGTGAATCTATCTGAATGGCTTCAGCCTCAATCATAGGCCACACACTTGTTTATGAACTTTGTACCTTTTCAATATATATAGACATTTTCACTTAAAATAAAATACCTCCATGAGATAGGAATTTGATTTTAGTGAGTAAATAAGAAATACATAAAGCCATATTTAAGTTTCAGGGGCAAGGTAATTCAAAGAGCAAACATAAAAAATATAAAAATGAAAAGTGTTCCTGATTGCAGAGCAAAACTATATTTTACAGTTCTTTATCAAAACTCTACTTGCTGTAAATCAATGCTGTATTTTTCAGTACATATTTTATTGTGATATGTATGTTTATATTATCTTTTACTCCTTCTCTACTCAGTTTAATTAGTTACTCTGCTACTTATGGGAAAACATGAGCAATCCAATACTAGTAATTATATAATCTATAAAATACTATGACATGTTTTCAGGGCCGGAAAATTAATTGATGTAAAATAAAAACATTTGTGTGGCATAGCATCTGCTTGTTGATCTTAGGGCAGCCAACTAACTTCAATCTCTTTTCACCTCTTTCCTAAAATGTATTTGTGTCTATTTCCTCATGAAAATGGGTGCAGGAAAATGTTTACATTGATTCTTCCTCTATTAACCACAAAAACAAAAATGTTCTATAGAACACTCTCATAACTACTTCAAATGGGATAAAATCACTGAATGTTATAAGGTAATATTTTTCACTTTTGCAAACATGATCACTTAAATACAATTGAATGATGTATGCCTATTTTAAGTATATTACTATTTTTAATTTATGTAAAGGTAAAACCCTTTTTATAACAGTTTTATAAATGTTTCTAGGTCTTAAAATTTAATTTCATGATTGACAGATTTTTAATGGAAAATTATAATATTTGCTTATTTTTGCATACTTAAATATGCCTGTGGGTATATACATGCATTTATATTAAAGTTTCAAAAGGCACACAAGCTGTTGCTTTTGACATGGAGGTGCATATGGAAACTGATGCTGAGAGAAATAACATAATTATCTAATTCTCATCAACAATTAAAATTTCTGGCTATACATTTTTACTAATTTAATATGTTTCTCTTTCTAGATTGTGATCTTAAGTCCAATCTTTTTTTTAACTTGGTCATTTTATTAATTTGTTTCATTGTTTACAGATTTATTAATTTGCCCATTTTACTATTTTTAAAAAGTTCTTTTTTTACATTGGTATTAAGTGACTAAAAAAAAAAAAAACACAGCTGTTTCTGCCACAATATCTACACTGATAAAAGAGAAACATGCAAACTGACCATACCTCTGCTACTCCCCAAAGTCATGCCTACTACCCAATCAGGAGAGAGTATGCATATTAAACCAACCAAGATGGTTGCAGCCACAGAGTGAGCAGGAGGGTTGGGTTTACCTGGCAATGGAGGAAACCTAGCTTCCTGCCTGCTCTGACTGGCCCTGGCCTTCTCTCAAGGCTACAAAGTTTCAATTATAGAAGATAAATAAATCCCAGATACCAGAGCCTCAGCTTGGGTCACTGGGGAGCATGGCCAGCCTACAAACCTCCAGAGGACCCTCATCCAGGCCACCCCACACCCCAAGGAAACCACCAAACTGATTTGGGATACCTTTTAGGGCAAACCAGCTGGCCCCCACCCGAGCACAAGGCCTCTATCCTATTTAATAAAAGAGTAATATGCAAATTGATTGTCACTCCAACACACAAGATGGCTTCCTACATGTGACAAAAGATGGCAGCCACAAGATGGCTATCAGGGGAGGGCAGTTGGGAAGGACCAGGCCTTCAAGGAAGGAAAGTTGGGGGCAATCAAGCCTGCATGGAAGGGCAGTTAGGGGTGACCAGGCCAGCAGAGGAGGGAAGTTGGGGGCAACTGGGCCAGCAGGGAAAGGCAGTTGGGGGGTCCCAGGCCTGCAGAGGAGGGCAGTTAGAGTCAAAGTGCCTGGCAGGGGAGCAGTTATTCATCAACCAGGGTGTCAGGGGAGTGGTTAGGGGGTAATCAGGCTAGCAGACAGAAACAATTACAGGCAATCAGGAAGGCAGGCAGGCAAGCAGTTGGGAGCCAGCAGTCCTAGATTGTGAGAGGGATGTCCTAGATTGGAGAGGGTGCAGTCTGGGCTGAGGGACACATACCCCTGTGCACAAATTTTGTGCACTGGGCCTCCAGTACTATATATCAGAACATGATGTAATTTAAACATTGCATCTGATATTATTCTGATACACTATAGATCATAGGATTTCTCTGTGATTTGGACTTGTTGCTTAATGTTTCCTGAGATGTTTAATAGTTGCTAATAGCTAATTATCAGTAAATCAATAGATGTTTACATTCTTATTAACTTGTATAAAGAAAAATTATTTAGGTCTGTGCATCACCCCCAATTGAGTCAACCTTACTTTTGGTGAGCTCATTTTTTACCAGGGTAAACCAGTGCAGTATCTTTTATCCATCTACTTAAACACAAGTTAATTTACATCAGAAAATACATTAATTGTATATTTAGAAAACTATGCAGTTGAATAATTTGATGTAGACTAGATTTTGTATCTTGGAGAAAAAAAAGTGATCTTAATGCCTTGGAAATGTGGATGTGTGTGAAAATTCTATACAATTAAGGGCCAATATGCAAATCGATGTAATGCCTGGTCACTATGACAAGTACTGACCACCAGGGGACAGGCATTCAGTGTAGGAGCTGCCCCTTGGTAGTGATTGCACTCCCACAGAGGGAGAGCCACACAGCCAGATGTCCTGAGCTGTGCTCATGGCTGGTGAAAGCAGCGGGGGGTGGCAGGAGCCTCTCCCACCTCTGTGGCAGTGCTAAGGGTGTCTGACTGACAGCATAGGCTCACTTCCATGGGACATCAGCAGGACATTCCCCAAAGGGTCCTGGACTGTGGAAAGGGCACAGGCCAGGCTGAGGGAACCCTCCCCACATGCACAAATTTCATGCGCTGGGCCTCTAGTCTCTTATTATCTGTTTATAAGCTGTTAGTCAACTTTTTAAATGGCCTTTTTATCCTCTTGTATTTATAAGTAACCAAAATTTATAAGTAACCAGTAAGTTCAAGTTAGTACCACTGAAGCCAAAGATGTTTGCCATTTTCTTTTCATGTATGTGCATTTATTGGGGTTTAATTTGACCCTTGGGATTCCCAAGGCCTTTTGTAAAGTGCAGGAGAAGAATTAATAAACACTAAAACAATTACCAAATATGCTAAAATGTGGATTACTCTGCTGGTTTCCATAACAAAGCTTCCAATTTGGCCATTAAAAAAATATTTTAATGTGTTAATTTTTAACACATTAAAAATTAATAGATAGAATTTGGGGTATATTGGTAAAAAATACTCTGATTCATTAGTGTGGATTCAACCATGATATTACAAAATACTTAAGACATAGGGAAAACTATTAATATACTACAATGACATATACCCATAGGAAAAACTATTAGCATACTGCAATGACATATACCCATTTCAGAGATGTAATATCTAAGTTTCATGTATTAATATCTCATGTTTCACTGGCACTATAATCTATGAAAATTAGAACTTCTACTTGAAGGGACAATATATGGAATCCACTATGTGGAACCCACATAGTAACAGCTGATGTATCCCATCTGATTCTGCTGTCTCCAGTTTTTTCATTCATCTCTCTTCTAAACAAAATAGATTTTGTGTTCTGCTTGATGAAAATGTAACTTTGAGCTACTTCCCACCCCTAGAAGAAGGATTAAGGAGTTTTTATCTTCCCCCAAATTATTGTCTGTACTTTGGGTCTCTGAAACACTGGTTAAGTCTATGACTAGAGGGCACAGTAAAACCTAGTGGCCTCTCCTAAAATTGAACTAATTGCAAGCACAGTACTCTAAACCACTACAGTGACAATAATTTCATGTATAAGAGGTGAATGCATGTAAATTACAAAATGAAGATCTAATTTACCTTTTGAACTCAAGGAACATAGTTCGAATGGATAACATTTTGAGAGTAATTGAACCTTGGAAAACTGGATCCCAGCCAGTAAAGACTGAGCATTGCTCCAACAATTACCTTTCACTTCACACTGTAATTTATTCTTGGCCTTTTCAGGATCTCCAAATATCACAAAAACATTATATTTATGACAGCAAAGCTACAGCTAACTTCCTCCAAACATTTGTACCATAGATCCTTTCAATCACAGAAGAAAAAAAAACACCCACGTTTTCAAATCATTTTCCTTTGGACAGACTACAAAGATCTGATCACAGCTCTTTTGTCATTTTTCTTTTTATGAAAAATATAACTTTAAACTACTTTGGGATTATGTGAGAGGAGACAGTGTATATTTTCTACTTTAAAGCAATTTAAGGTGGGGTTCTCTGGCACAAAGGCAATTCAAAAATAGCTGGAGTTTAAGCGTTGAACCTCCTTCTCCCCCTTGTCTGGTATACATTGAATAGAGTTATTAGCAATCAGAGCTGTTTTCAAATGCTCGGTGCAAAATTGCAGAAGCGTTTAGGTTTATAAATACTTTGCAGGCAATAAAAGATTCAGATCTAGGGTACCATTTGTTCTATTTACATTTTGAAGAATGATGAACCATTGGGTGTCATTTTAATCATCTAAGCTCTTCCAAAAAAGAACAGAAGTTAAATGTAAAAAATATAAAATAAGGACATCTTGATAGTTCATGTGAAGTGTTATTCTATTACCTTACTTACAAATCATTAAAATGCACCACTTGGGGTGGGAGAAAAATCAGTATAATACTAAGATTAGAACTTTTGGATTTAGGAAGCATATGGTTCAAATCCTGTCCTCAATCTTTTCCTAATTATCCTAAGCAAATTCCCTAACATACTGAGCTTGCTCAGTTTACTTACCTTTAAAAATATGTATATCAGTCATATCTCACCTCCTCCCAAAATTAATTCACAGCTTTTTGGAATAGGAAGTGCCTTCCATATTAGAAGTGAGATTCACAGGGGAGATGAGAAAATTTTTTTTTAAATTTTTTAAGCTGCCATGTGTTTCATAAACTAATAAATTAGAAATAAGTCATTACATTTATATAATATATATAAGAAGCAGTTCACTGCAAAATCCCTTGCACAGAATTCTTGACAAAGTCCAAACCCAGAGACATATTAGTGTAACTCATGTAGGTAGCTCTGCACACATCTTTAAGATGCAATGAGTTCTTAAGGGGCAGGCCAATATTGCCCTATGCAAATGTCAAGGTGGCTCTATCCTGACAGATGGCATAGGAATAAAACATTAGCATATGAAGCAGGTCGTGTTTGAAAAAGGGAACTTGATGCTACATCACCCTGGGAAAAGCTGAAGGAATACGCATTAGGTAAGGAAAATGATAGTGGACTAGGACTAAAAGCATCCTTATGCCCTGGCAGGGTGACTCAGTCGGTTAGGTTGTAGGTTTGATTCCCAATCAGGGCACCTATCTAGGTTGTGGGTCCCATCCCTGTTTGGGGAGCATAGGGGAAGCAACTGGTGGATGTTCCTCACAATGATGTTTTTCTCTCTCTCCCTTCGTCTTTATCTCCAAAACCAATGAACATGTCCTTGAATGAGGATAAAAAAAAATCACATATAAGCTGAAGTGATTTTTGTATCTACTATTGAATTTAATGCAATCATGCCGACTGTGCATGACAAGTTGATAGGTAAAAGTATCTTCTATTGCTAGCTTCCTGAACATTTTTCATGAGCATATGTTGAATTGCACCCAATGTTTTTTTTTCCATTTATTTACATAACCATATTATTTCTCCTATTTTTTTATGTTACATCACCTTTGCATCCTGATGTACAATGCTTGGTCCACAGTATATTAGCCACTTATATATTTACTAGAGGCCTGCTGCATGAAATTTGTGCATTGGGGGACAGGAGGGAAGGTGCTCCTCCGCCCAGCCTGCACCCTCTCCAAGGGACCCTGGAGAGATCAGGCCTAAACAGGCAGTCAGGCATCCCTCTCACAACCCAGGACTGCTGGCTCCCAACTGCTCACCTGCCTGCATTCCTGATTGCCCCTAACCACTTCTTCCGGCCAGCCTGATCATCCCCTAAACACTCCCTTGCCAGCTTGATCAATGCCTAACTGCTCCCCTGCCAGTCTGCTTGCCCCTAACTTACCTTCCCTGCCGGCCTGGTCACCCTTAACTGCCCTCCCCTGCAAGCTTGGTATCCCTCCAACTGCTCTACCCTGCAGGCCTGGGTCCCCCATAACCGCTCTTCCCTACAGGCCTTGTCACCGCCAACTGCCCTCCTCTGCCAGCCTGGTCACCCCTAACTGCATTCCCCTGAAGATTTGATCACCGCCAACTGCCCTCCTCTGCCAGCCTGGTCACCCCTAACTGCACTCCCCTGAAGATTTGATCACCCTCAACTACCCTCCCTTGCAGACCTGGTCCCTCCAAACTGCACTCCCCACTGGCCATCTTGTAGTGGTCATCTTGTGTCCACATGGGGGCAGGATCTTTGACCACAGGGGGGCAGCCATCTTGTGTATTGGAATGATGGTCAATTTGCATGGATTGGTTTGCCCTGAAGGGTGTTCTGGATCAGGATGGGGAATGGGTAGTCTGAGCGAGGGGCCTGTGGTGGTGGTTTGCAGTCTGGTCACACCCTCCAGTGATCCAAGTGGAGGCCCTGGTATCTGGGATTTATTTATCTTCTACAATTGAAACTTTGTAGCCTGTAGCAGAGACAAGCCTTCTGCTCACTCTGTGGCAGCAGACATTTCTGTTGGGATTTATTTATCTTTTATAATTGAAACTTTGTAGCCATAAGCAGAAGCCAAGGCAGGCCAGAGCTGTGAAAAGCTTCGCTTCCTCCATCGCCAGGAGCAACCCTATCCTCCTGGTCTCTGCAGCTCCATGGCTGCTGCCATTTTTGTTGAGATTTATTTACCTTATATAATTGAAACTTTGTAGCCTGGAAGAGGCAGGCCAGGTTGTGTGGAAAACTTGGCTTCCTCCATTGCCAGGGAAACCCAACCCTCCCTTCTGCTCTTTCTGTGGCCGTAGCCATCTTGGTTGGGTTAATTTGCATACTCACTCCTGATTGGCTGGTGGGCATGGCTGGTGGATGTAGCAGAGTGATGGTTATTTTGCATATTACTCTTTTATTAGGATGATTGAACTTACGTTTTGAGAAAGGTTTTGATCTATGCACATAGGGATAATGATTTGTTATTTTATACCCTCATATTTTTCTTGTCATGTTTTTATTTTATTTATTTTATGCTAAAAAATAAAAATAATTTAAAAAAAAGAATAGCCAGCCTTGTGGACTATGGGGTCACCGTGTGATTCAGGTCAGGGCACATGCTTGGGTGGCAGGTTCAATTTCCAGTGTGGGGCATGCAGGAGGCAGCCAATCAATGAATCTCACTTATCATTGATGTTTCTTCCTCTCTCATCCTTTCCCTTCCTCTCTGAAATCAATAAAAATAAAAATATATGTTAAAAGAGAAAAAATTATATCAAGTAGTTTTGAAAGTTTTCATTTACTTTTGCTGAATTTATTGGTTAATAAAATTGTATAGGTTTCAAGTATACAATTCAGCTGGCAAATATGGGACACTTTTGAGCATCAGAGAGCACAACAATTAAAATAGATTAAAAACCATTATATCAGTTCAAATATCATAGATAAACTTTGGATATAGATAACCGTACTGTAAGTTATCTTTTTTCTATAAAGTGTACATCATGCAAGCAAATAATGGAAGAGAGAAAATTTATCTTAAAAGAAATATTTTAGCTAATAAACAAATGATGTGAGATAATAAATATATCAACATTTTCTAATACCCTAATGGTTTATATGTCTATTCCAAATTTATCAATAGCTGAGATAACTCAAAAAGGAATTATCTCTCATACACACACAATGATTATGACAATTTTAGATAAGTTTTACCAGAATAAACTTTAACCTCAATCTGCCCAATACTCTAGATCTAATTCCAAATTTATAGAAAATACATGGACTAGAGAATTATGTTAAAATATATAAAAAGTATGCAATCAGCATTAATCAGAATGGGCCACTCTAGGGAAATATGACATGGTTTCAACCAAAAAAAAAAGTTAAAGAGTAATATTTATATTTAAAGAGGGTTAAAGGATATATCACTTATTGAAATGTTTAACACTATTTGGAATTTAAATTATAATTAAATAAATAATATATACTTGCATACATATGAATACATGTTGACTAAACAATCAAGTCGTGAAAAGATGTGGGTTAGAGGCAATTGATTATGGTCTACATCAGTGATCAGCAAACTCATTAGTCAACAGAGCCAAATATCAACAATACAACAATTGAAATTTCTTTTGAGAGCCAAATTTTTTAAACTTAAACTTCTTCTAACGCCACTTCTTCAAAATAGACTTGCCCAGGGTATGGTATTTTGTGGAAGAGCCACTCTCAAGGGGCCAAAGAGCCGCATGTGGCTCGCAAGCCATAGTTTGCTGACTATGGGCCTAAGTAATGATGTTATTAAAATGGTGAATTAATTTTGTAATTTAATCATATTATGATCATGCAAAATATATTTTGCATGTAACTTTTATTGGGTGTCATAATATTATTGTGGTCATTTAAGAAAACGTTATTTTTCAGATTTGTATTCTGAAGTAGTTAGGGATGAGCTATCTAGGGATTCTCTAAAATATCATTTCAGGCGAAACCGGTTTGGCTCAGTGGATGGAGCATTGTCCTGCGGACTGAAAGGTCCCAGGTTTGATTCCAGTCAAGGGCATATTGCTGGAAAATCCCCAGTAGCGGGTGTGCAGGAGGCAGCTGATCGATGTTTCTCTCTCTCATTGATATTTCTGACTTTCTGTCCCTCTCCCTTCGTCTCTAAAAAATTAATAAGATATTTTTTAAAAATATCATTTCAGCAATGAAAATATAAAAGGTGAAGCAGCTATGTCAAAATTTTGATTATTTTTAAATCTCAGGTTCTGGTTCATAATGCTTTTCTATCTTTATGAATGTTTAAAAAACTCATAATTAAAAAGCTTTGATATAAAAGTAATATTAATAAAATGCCTTAGCAGCATCCTATGTACCATCAGTAACATCCATATTATTAATGTTTACTAAAAGTTACAATATTTTTATTAAATCGATTTGGCCGTATATTTGCTAAGAAATATTTTACTGGTGTGAGTTTTAGAATGCCATTTAACTTAATTCAATCAATTTCCTAACAAATATGTAGTTAGGATTGACTTTAACAAATATTCAGAATTAAATTACCTTTAAAAATAAATAAAACAAAAGTATATATTGATATGTACATATCATTGCACACCAGGTACCTCTTCCCATTAAATTATTGATTTTCTTAAACTAGACAATGAGGATTTTTTTATGACTTTAACCAAAATGGGTAGAAAAAAATATCATAAAATTCCAGGCACCCTGACTCATGAAGCCCTTACAGACACAGTAAAATAAAGTCATCTTGCTAAGATTTCTTGAAAATAAAGGTAAAGTTACCATGATTGTGGTATCTTTGATAGCTGAAAATCAATATACTAAATTACATATTTTATATCCACATATAAATGCATTAGATACATTCTAATAATTCCTCACCTTCTTGTAAATTTCCCTAATGCAAGCTGTTTATGTTCCTCTATAAACAATACTTTCCAGATAGCTAGGTTTTCTACTTTAGCACACAGTTAACTGTAATCTTTTATATGCTGTAAATTTGCACCTAAGTAATTTCTCACTTATAAAACTCTAATCACATTCAAAGTTCATTGCAAACTTGAAATTTCCCCTGAAGCTCATACCATATAAAGGTCAGTGAAGAGGTAATAAGTATTGAAAAATAATAGGATACACCATGATGATCTTAATAATCCACTTTATCTAGAGCTGTTTATTACAAATATATTTTAAAACTGTAAGTTCAGAATAAATAAGTCTGATAATTTAAAGAAACCTCTAGATAGAGCAAGAAACAGCTAGGGTGCCTAATCTGTGACCTTAAATTACTCAATTTTATTAATGGTGACAGCAACTTTGGGATTCCAATGGAGATAAAATCACATGGAAAAGTAGAGCGAAGGGGAGAGAATAAGTATTCTTATTTGAAATGATAAATCATCTTATATACAAATTCTTAGTTTCTTCTTTTTAATTAAACTGTTTATAATGCATCTGTGTGTTTTTTAATCCACATTTTCCCATCTCTGCTGATCTTGGGAATGCATCTCTTCTTGGACCCATGTCTAGGCATGGGATTCCTGAGTGTCCCTAAGCCGAACTTCTGGGTCTTTGTCATGGAGGGAATATACAATTTCTCTTCCAAACCAGAACACATTTCAGAATGAAAGGGAGAACTTTGAAAAATTGCACTAGGATAATAAGCTTAATGGGCAAACTGGTCATCTGCTCACCCTCCACATGACCTCTCTCTTCTGAGTCACATAAGATCAGTGCCTCATACTACATGGTCATTTGATGTCCAGTGCCAGTGGGACATGGATCTTTACTACAAAACCATCTGGATCTCAGGGAGTCTGTCAGAGAGTCACCAAAAGCTGGAGTTAACAGAAGACACTGGACCCAAAAATAACTCAGTAGGCACAGATTCACTGACTGTCTCCCTGTTTTCAGGTCTCTTGCATGTCTCTAATCCCAACTCAGCTTGCATGCTCAGTGATATACCATTGCTCTCCCACATCTCCCATTCTTCAATTTGAAGTCTTCTTCCCAGAATAAGAAAAAGTAGGTAGCAGCATGAGTGTCTGTTTCCTGAACTCCCTAACTACATAGGTTTCTTGGAACCTGATGATTTTATTTTTTTGTAAATGAATGGCATCAACCTTCCTTTCTCTGTTTTCTTGTTAACTATAGGTAGGTCTGTCTCAATAGAATAGTCTCATTTGGGAAGCTATTAGCCACATGTGTCTATTGAGCTTGAAATCATGTAGTTAAAATCGAGATAGAATCTCAGTGTGAAGTATATGCTAGATTTTCAAGACTTGATATGAAAAACTTAATATAAAGACTTCAATAATTTTATATTGATTATATTTCAAAATGGTATGTTAGGTCTATCTAAATGGACCACTCACTATTGAACACCTTTTTTAATGGCTACCAGAAAATTTTAAATTACACATGTGCTCATTCTTTTATCTCACATTAAGTTTCTGTTGGTGATTTCTAGTAAAGATTTGCTCTAGTTTGCCTTCTGTTGACATATTAATGAGTGTTTTGTGTTTTCCTGCCTTGTACTTTACATTTCATTGTTTCAGCACTGTGCTTCTCAATCCACGTGTTTCTTTTGCAGCCTCTTAAAAAACTTTTCCATGCAATGGCAATATCCTTCTAACCTAGAACCATCTATAGTGTCAGTAAGACTTTTTCAGAACAAGGCCCAGTGCTTCATCCAGTTCTGTCTATACATATCTTCAGTAGATTTTCAGTAGAAACTATCACCCAACACAGCAACTAACATAACCAATATTAACATAACAAAGTATAAGACTGGAGGTCTGGTGCATGAAAATTCATGCCCTGGAGGGTGGGTCTCTCAGCCCAGCCTGCCCTCTCTCACAGTCAGGAAGCCTTCAGGGGCAAGAAGAGACCTGGCGGTCAGGGGAAGGCGATGCCCCATCATCCTCTGCTGCTGCCAGTTCCAGCAATACAAACCTCGGCTGGTCCAGGTTACCTGAGCCTTGCGTGGCCCTGGGAGGCTGGGCAGCCAACAAAATCCAAGGCTTGCCTGTGCCTCAGGCTGGTCCTGGGAAGCTGGAGGGCTCAAGGGACTGGGGGACTCCGGAGGCAGGTACATGGAGTGGCCAGGCCCTCCTGGAGGCGGGCTTAGCCTTGCCACAAGTCTGCCACTTCAGTGGAGCTGAGGGGACTGGGCACCACCATCTTGTGGCTGTGGGCACCTCCATTTTTGAGGACAGGGCAATCAATTAGCATATTTCTCCTTATTGTTTGTGGGTGCCACCATCTTTGTGATGGCATGAGGGTCAATTATCATATTCCCTCATTATTAGATAGGATAGGCAGATAGCAGTCTGTGGAATAAGGCTACCCTTTTATATTAATTAGGGGAATGTAACACATATAACCTTGACCAATATTACACCACACACTGTTCTCTCTGATTAAAATTGTAAGATACACATTATACCCATAACCCACTTTTTTTGTATAGATTGTGTCAACCATAAAAAGTCTCTTTAATTGTAGAATATTTTTATTCCTCCTTAACTAACCTCTCTTTTTCCCTTCTAGAAAAGAATATGATAGCTGTTCCATATTTACTGACTGTAAGTACTTACATTTTATATCACATATCTGCATCCTATATGTTAAATAACAAATATCAATAACATATATAATATATTACATATAGAATGTAGAGTTTTAGCTATAAGTAAGAGCATATGTATGTGTATATATGTGGATATATACATGTATGTGTGTGTGTGTATATATATATATATATATATTTAAACTATGTCTTTTTCAACTACTGTTGTCATTTCGAAGTATTCAAGTTATTCACTAAAAGTTACATTCACAGTATTACATACTTTATGATGGTCATTAATTGATGTAACAGATATAAACTATCAGCAGAGATAATCTGACAGTTACTTAATATAACTACATCTTTACTGACTATAGTAATACATGCTTCTCACACTATACACTCATAAGATTTAAAAAAAAATAAAACTCTGTCCTGATTTATGGATGGAAAGTTGACTTCTGAATTTACTGCCCACTACCAATAAATAAAAAATTTAAAAACCCTGTTAATTCTTCACTCTGCTTACATTAGTTCTGGTCAATTTAAATCATCTCAGGAAATACAGTTACATAAACATGGCTCAGAAAAGAAATGAATCATTGAAATTCATTCCCCCACTAGAAAGGGCACTGTACAGAGATGGCTTTGAATAAATATCCACCATTATCTTGTCCTTTTTTTGGATTCATTGTTCGTCCCTAAGAAAGCTTAAAATATCATCTGGAAAATTGATGGTGGCTTGGAAGATGTGAAATCTCAAAATAAGTCTGAAGCCCAAATTCTGTATAACAATGGAGTGAACCAAAAGGATGCAAATAGAATGAGTGCATATGTGGAGCTTATTTACTTGCCTTGAAGGTGCGTGACTCTCCTATGTGAATCGATTTCACATGTTTATGTATTAAAAAATATTTATTAAATCCGGTTGGGATTTGGCACAAAGATGAATTAAACACAAACATGTATTAAACATCCTTTGACACATTCATGTAATTTTACCTGTCCCAAAAAATGACAGCACAAAAATAAGATGTTATGTGCACAGTTCAAGGAGCTATGAGATTTCAGAAAGCAGGGAAAAACAAAAGTTATGAAGCAGATTGCTTTTTTCCCTCTTAATAATGATAAATGAGAAACGGGAACATTGATGGATATAATAAAATTTCATCCGGCTTCTGCAAATACATTTGCATAACTATCAAACAAAATTGCTATCTTTTTTTTTTTTTGGCTTTCCAATTGAACTTTTTTTGCCCCCTATTTTAAAAGAATTAAACAAAGTTTGTTATGACAGTTAGAGGTAACATATGCAAAAGCTTTCTTTCCACTTGTTGGTTTTGTTCTTGTATTCTTACCATAGTGAACTCTCTGTCTATATAAAGAGCCGGGATCTGTAAGGACCAAGGCTCAACTGAATACTGGAAGTGAGTACCACGTACTGACTCAGCACTGACAGCTGAGGGGGCTGCTGATCAGGCCAAGGGATAGGCTTTCAGAGAGAGAGGCATGGTCTGATCCCCAGGCTCCATGGCAGCTGTTGATCAATTGTTTCCTCCCTCTTTCTCTCCCAGCTTTGCCAGCAGCTGTACCTTTGTTTCTTTGAGCCTCCTTACGGGCTGCTGATAAGCCCCACCCCTTTGATCAGGCCCAGAGATAAACCCAGAGATTCTGACTGGCATAGAAACCAACTAATCAGAACCAAATCTGGGTGATGGCTACCTAGGAGGCAGAGATTTTGACACTGATTGGCATAGAAACTGACCAATCAGAACCTAATTTGAGTGAACAGGGAAGGCAGAACCGGGTGAGGAAGGGTTTTACGGGCAACAGGAGTTTGGTATAAAATGTGAGAAAACAGTTCGATTTTTTCATGACTGGGTTGGCAGTATAGTGCAAATAGCTGGCTATTAGTTCAGTTATAGGGATTATGTATTTTTGTCTGCCAAGAACATCTCCTCCTGCTGAAAAAGGCTCCCCACCCCCATTTAAGCAATACTATCCCAAATAATCTACCAATAGTACTAAAAGGGTAATATGCTAATTAGACCCCGTGGAATGGCCATCTTCCAGACATTCCACTTCTTTCCAGACAAAGCCATGGTGGTAGGGGCTGAAGGAGACACAGTTAGGGGTGATCAGGCCAGTAGAGGAGGATAGTTGGGGGCAACCTGACCAACAGAGTGGCAGTTAGGGGTGACCAGTCCAACAGGGGGCAGTTAGGAGTGATCAGGTTAGGCAGGCAGGTGAGCAGTTAAAAGCCGGTGGTCCCAGACTGTGAGAGGGATATCCGACTGCCAGTTTAGGCCTAATCCTAAAAGCCAGCAGCCAGACATCCCCTGAGGGGTGCTGGATTGGAGAGGGTACAGGCTGGGCTGAGGGGGATGACCCCTCCCCCACCCTGTATACAGATTTTGTGCACTAAGCCTCTAGTCTGTTAATAAAGAGGAAGATATAACTGGAGCAAACTTAGGGGTTGGTCTGAAAGTATGTGGTGCTGGTTTTTTATACCACACACTTGCATAAACAGAAACATTTATTATCTGAACATTTTTTTGAAGCTGCAATCAATTTTCTTCAGAAACAACCTGGGGAGGATAAAATGAATCATTTATAGAAATGCCTCTTAATTCTGCTATAATGAATTGCCATTTACAACTTTATGAGATCTCAACTGAACAGGGGTGGGTTTGGAGAGGGGGCAAGGAGATAATACATTCTTATAGCACAAGAAGAAAGGGAACCAAATGAAGGTTATTCTGGCCTCTCTTCTCTTTTGCTCCAGTTGTTTTGACATCATGTAGACAAAACATTCCCACCCGATCCAGTCAGGGGTATTTAACCTGCTTTGTGCACTGTACTCTCCCAACTCTGTTTTGAATCCAGTTCAGTGGGCAAGGGGTTCTTCAAAAGCTGAGCCATTCATAGCTTCAATGACTCAAAATAAAGACCTTTGATTAACTACAAAACAGTGGACATGCAGAAAATTATCTAATCTAGAAATCAAAATATCAGACCAGCCCTAGCCAGTAGGGGTCAGTGGATAAAGCGTCAGCCCTCAGATTGAAGGGTCCCAGGTTCGATTCAGGTAAGGGGCACATATATCAGTTGCAGGCTTGATCCTTGGAGTGCAGGGTGTTGCAGGAGGCAACCATTCGATGTGTCTCTCTCACATCAATGTTTCTCTCTGTCTCTCTCTCCCTTCCATTCTCTCTAAAAATCAATAGGAAAATGTCCTCAGTGGAGGATTATCAACAACAACATATATCACATCAAACTGACAACCATGGAAACTATTTGTAGGGTGCAAATCCATGGGATCTGCTAGTGAGGCTAACCTGAGACTGAAGGATTATTTTGCTGGAGCCAATTCTTCTGTTTTTATTTGCAGCCAGGCTTTGAAAATGGGCTTAATTAATCCAGGCTCCGACATGATACATTTTTAGAAGAAGAAAATAAAAGTGGATTGCCAAGGGGGGAAAATAATTTAATTACACATTGTAGTTTGGGTCACCAAAGAGAAACACAGCAAAATTAGAATTGATGATGCCTAGAATGGATTTTGGTTTTAGGGTTTCTCTAAACACAAAGGAATAAGAATATTCTTTGCTATGTTTTCATCTTCTCTGGGACAAATCCCATTCTTGTGTTTCGGATGAAGGCACTGATGTAATTTGGTCATAAATGGCATCCTTTGATAAGTCCTTTTTAGATCCCCTGAGAAGCTGTTTTTTTTTGTTGTTGTTGTTTTCTTGTCAGAGCTTAAATCTTGAAAAATCAACTGATCTCTGAAATATGGTGTTTAGAACCCATTGTATGTTGAACATTTTATTAAAAATAATACTAATTCATTTGAGAGAAACTCAAAACACCTCCCAAAAGCTTTATCTCAGTACCACTGCATTGGAGGTTAGAATTTCAAACTATGAATTTGGGGGCAGAGACATAAACATTCAGTCTATAGCAGAGGGGTGGGGGCAATGGGAGACTAATGGGTCAGTTAGTAGATTCAGGATAAAAAGTGAGAGCAGATGAAGTGGCAGTGGAGTAAATAGATTCATTTGATCAATATTTGGGATGAGGAGTTGACACATTTCTGGGATGGCTTGGCTTAGGGGTCATGGATAAATCAAGGATAGACTCCTAGCTTTTAGGCTTTAGCAAGTGAATGAAAGGGTGGCATTTACCTCGATGGGCAGAGTATAGGAGAAATAGGGCATTGGAACCTTTGGAGAGAAAATAAAGGTTTATGTGCTAAACCGATTAATTTAGAGATGCTTTTAGTCAGCCCAGTGCAGATTGGTAAGTAAGGAGCTAGGGACTTTTGAGTTATTAAAGGTTTGGGGAAAACAGCTTATTAAGAAGCTTTAAAACCAAGAGGCTGAATAATAACTAAATACCTGTAATATATTTCCCATAATGATGAGGGTAATATAAATGGTATAATAAGAAATTAGTTTGATCTGGAAATTTTTGGAAGTTGCCACCTCACCTACTTTGGGTGATGTACTTCAGGCAAGACCCGGTGCTCAGATTTTCATGCTCGGAAACGTGGTAGGTCAACAAATTGAGAACCAACTCTTTTCTCATAGAAACACAAGCCAATAAATTCACACAGCCAAGTCATAATTTATTATATATGATGGCTGCCACATAGAGCTGTACTATTTAAGCAAAAGTAATCTTTTCTTTTCACAGTAGGGATTTCTATAGATGAGACTATATTTTGTTTAGTACCATTCTTATGCTAATCCTTTAAATGCCTCTTGTTCAGATGTCAATCCTGTTAGAATTTCCTACAATGAAAAGAATGTGTTCTTATGTTAACAGAATTAGTTTGGGGTGGACTTCCTCTCTCCAGGACTGATTTACCAACAGCACCATAAATATGTTGATGAAGGTTTTCTTTATGGAAGAACCTTTGAATTGTGCTGTAATGGATTTACTGATACTGGCCTCTGCAAATGATGCTTGCAGGCTCCCCATTTTCTGATTGAGACCTTCTTTTCTCTGAATATATTAATGCACTCAACGAGATGTCTTCAGAATTCTCAATTCTATTACTTTAGTAACTAAGCTCCTGTAGGCATAGAATATTTTCCTTCTACCTTCTGGGTTCCTTGGATGGTCTAATAATCAAATGGACGTAGTGCAGATCAATAGGAGGTGAAATTAAATTATGTAGTTATGGCAGCCCCATAAAAACCTGAAACTCAAGGGCAAGTTGGCCAGTTAAGGCTTATATGCCATCCTGAGGTAAGGGATGGGATAGCAGACTGGAGCTTCAAATGGGGAGGAGGGCGCTTGACAAAGACAATAAGAAAAATTTTTATAATTAGATGTTTGCCTTGCCATATAGATAGATAATTCAGATAATAGTTATCTCTGGTAATAGCTCTCTTTCTCTGAGCCAAGCCCCCCATCTCAATTTTTTAGGTATTTAAGGGAAATGTAAATGTCTCTTTTGAGCCTTCTGTCTTGATTGAATAATCCACATGCCCAAGTGACATATTTTTTGGTCACATAAAATGTTTCCCTTCACTTCCTAGTAGCAATGCTGTATTTCTTAGGTCCAAGTTCTTGTGGGAAACCTATAGGTGCCCTATAAGATCATGAATCATGTAAGAAACTTTCAGCAGTGCTCACTTGGCTATATTTCTTGATATAACCACCAGGATTAACATTTCTTCCACGATATGAATGAAAGAAAAACAAAGTGTGTTTATGATAAATTCAAATTATTTATATATTCAATTAGCCATATTTTCTTAATCCCAATATGTCAGTGAAACAATACTTTTATGGTAGTTTATTTAATTTGTGGATTCAGATGACCTTATTTAAAAGTGTGTTTATTCCAATCTGAGAATTCAAATTGGGGAGAAATTATTTAGAAGTAATTGCAACTCATCTAACAATTTGCAGATTATCCTTGAAGCTTGAAGCAATCCTGCCATGCGTGAAATTTCCTGGTTAGTAAATATTAAGCCAGGGTTTGGAAACTGCTACCTGTGAACACTCAGTCTTATAATATTGATAGCCTGGATATTTCTGATAAGCTGGAAGCATCTTTCATTTGCTTCAGTGACCACTTCTGCTTCAGGGGTCAATTGTGTTAGACCCTTTCAATGCTGTTTTAGTCTTATTTATTTTATTCTTAGTGTCTTTCTTCCCTGTTCATAATTTCCTCTGCCAAGAAACGTAAGGAAAATTTTATAGAGCAAGACTTCCATTTTCCTCTGAGACATCGCTATGTGCTTCTGCAAAAGCTTTCTTCTTTTCTGCACATAGAGTGATTCCCCACCTTCTGCATATCAGCAAAGTCTTCCATTAGGAATTTCTATCTGACTATAGGGAAGCCCTATTATTCTATCTGAAAGTCCTTTTGCTTTTTGCCCTTTTGGTTTATAGCAGAATTGGTAATTAAAACTTCTCAACACAAGTGTTAGTAAATCCTTTCAGAAGTACAGACAATGCTATGTGTTCATCAGTTCCTCTAAGGAGCACCCACCCACTACAGAGTAGGCCCCAGCCACTTCTGTATGACATCATCCCACACTTACTCGACTGTTGTTTGAAACATTCAACACAAGTTGCAGTTACCAATCTAGAAATTAAACTTGCGCAGAGCAACTTCACATAACTGGCCGCTAAGTACATAAAAGTTCAAGGGAAGCTAAGTCAGTAATAAAGTTCTTAGTTCTGTGATCAACCTCTTCATCAAGTTATTATATCATCTTTATACACATCAACATTCTTCCCATCTATAAAATGAGGTTGAACCAGGTGTTGCCAAAGGTTGAGCTTCTGTGAGTCTATTTTTGGTTGTGTTTCTTGATTTTAAATTTTCTTTTTCAGAAATTACTTATAGAAACTTCAAATCTAGGCTGGGAACCCCTTCTCACTTCTCCCTTGGTAACTTGTATATAGCTCTGTCATGTCTATTGCCACACAGTATTGTGACTATTATATTTCACAAGACTATTTACTTGTGAAATGCTACCATCACTGACTGAGACCAGGGATTTTGAAGACTAGCACATAGAAGTGTATTACTTCTGAATAAATAATCTTATAGTGATTACATATGCAATAGGGTTGAACTCCTGAATATAATTTACATCAGAATTACAGATAATTCTGTTTTGACCAGAATTATCTCTCTTCTATGAAACATCTGCCATGTACTACAAGAGTACAAGACCTTTACCAAAAGCAGATGTTGTGAAGTTGGATGAGGCCATCATTCAGACATGTGGAATGTCCAAAACTCTGTCACTTTTTGGCAACTGAGGCCATATGTCTGCTATGATATCTTGATTCAGAGACATGGACTCTTTTCAAAAGGGATGTATTATAAAAAGTTTATTTAAATCTCAGGGTTACAAGGAATATTTAAACTCATTTCTAAATCCAACATGGATCACTACCAGTTCTACTATTCTGTTTTTGGCTTTTATCAGATTGGCAAACATTGCATATTAGATCATATTAAGCTTTAACTATTTTATAAGTTTCCTGTGCATATCATATATTTTTTGGGGTAAAGTAAGTTACATTTGGGGATATTATTAGTATTTTCAAGTCACAAACTGAAGCCCTACTTTTACATTTCAACTGAAGCCAAAGTTGTCTACTATAAAAAAGCATAATATGATTTTACCATAACTAAATAGTAGTCAGAAATATAACTGTCCATGCACAGTGTTGTCAAACTAATACTTTCTGATTACATTTGAGGAAATTCCAGATTTGGAGGGAATATTCATAATTTTATTTTGTCTATATATACACAAAAATAAACCTTTCATTATATAAAATTCTATCAGATCCAATAAGCAGACTAGAGGAGTAGAATTCCAAACAGTTAACATCATAGCACTAAATCCACCTAGTTAGAGGCATTAGGGGTATCTATCATTATTTGAAATATCTTACAGGCAAGGAAATAGAGGTGTGAATGCAGAAAACTCAGTAGATGAGGGAGGGGAGACCCAGGGCACACTTCCAAGAGAATAGAATAATGACAGGAAATTGTGTGAGGCTATGGATGGACTTGGAGATAGCCAGCCTGTGCTTTTTCACAGTCTGGGAGCCCTTGGGGGATGTCCCACAGGGAGCAGGCCTAAGCCAGCAGTCTGACATCCTTAATGCTGTCGCTGAGGCAAGAGAGGCTCCTGCCGCCACCACTGTGCTCGCCAGTGGTAAGCCTGGCTTCTGGCTGAATGGCACCCTGCCTTGGGAGCATACTGACCACCAGGGGGCAGCTCCTGCATTGGGCATCTGCCCCCTGGTGGTCAATGTACATCATAGCAACCAGTCATTCTGCAGTTAGGTCAATTTGCATATTAGCCTTTTTTAATATAGGATATGCATCTTGAAATGGAACTCTTGTCAGGGAGACAATTTCCTGAATCCATTTCTGCCTTCGAACATCTAGTTGAACCACAGATGTTCATGGCATTGATTAGAAAACTACAGATCTAGAATAATATTATATATATCTAGAATTCAATAGTACACAATATATTTGAGCTTTGACATAAAATCTTTTGAATTATTGTGTTCTGTCATAGAATTTTGACCAAAAACTTAGAACTTGGGGGTGAAAGGGATCCTTCAAAAAGTACTCCAGTTCCAAGCAATACAGTTCAAATATGTTTTTATTATTACCAAAAGAATGAATATGAATACAATTTTTCAAAGGTATATCTATTCTTGCTTCTCTTCTAACATTAAACTCTTTATTTAGCTTCACCATTATGCAGAAGATTCATTCCAAACTTTCATAAACTTCTGTTTACTTTCATAATAATATTTTCTTTTTCTTTAATCAGGCACTCCTTTGTAAAGAGAAGCGCAACCAGTATGCACTTTAGCCTACTATGAAAGGCTAAGCATTCACATCAATATTCAGAATAAACCAAGGCAGAAGCCAAATGTCAGCACCATAGATAAAATTAATTTATAATTTACCAGAATAAACCTGAAATTTCATCAGTATTAATTATAGCACTTGTATCAAAATGTTAAGTAGATAAGTTTAAAATGTTTCACATTTTCATGTAAGAATAATAACTTTTTAGTACTCTCAGCTGCCGGCAGATTATTCCTATAGTTCCCCTTTTCTCTTTGAGGTTGGAGCAAGAGTCAGATTTTATTTTGACATCCCCATAGTTAGGTACTAATGATTGCTGTGGCCTAATTAGTATAGTGTCTTTCCCCCTGAGATGACTAGGTATAGATGTCTTTATCATTCTTCTAGACTGGAAGACATGACTTGTGAGTTTCAGACCTTTCATTGATATGCTCCTAAAATGAAGCTTAACACACTATGTAACAAAGTGATTTTTAATAATTTTCAGATATATATCTAATATAGTTATCTTCATTCAACATTTTGTTTTATTTATTTTAAAAAGTTAATTCCAAAGATTTCTACAGAAGTTTAAAGAAAAATTGTCCTGATACCATGGGGTCAGAAGTATGGCATTGGAGGTAGTTGAGTTTAAGATAATGAAGCAATACATTAAGATTCACAAGCCAACATTCAGACCATGTACACTTATTACAATATCTTTGCAATGGATTGATGGCAGCAGCTTTACAATAGAAATCAAAGAAAATACACTTACACTCTGAAGGTAAATCAGTACTGATTACTTGAAAGAAACTATTTGATCTTCAATTAATCATTAGCAGTAAATAATATCAGGAGTAGAAAATACAATTTACAGTTGACATTCAAGAATCTTCTTCAATAGCCATGAGAAATTTGTTCTTCTTTTTTTCCCTAAAAGGCCAGTGTTAGAATAGGACAAGCATGATCCAATCTGTCCTGAATGTCATAGAGTTTTTAATATAGAAAAAAATATGCTAAAAGTAGTCAGTCAACTTTGCACTTTGGTCATTAATTCTGTTACATATAAGCTGTTCTATAAATATTTCCTGAACAATCAACTGAAGGATACATACAAAACATTATGTGCTAGTGATCACTAAATCATTCGCAGCCAATAACAATTCCATGACACTTTTGTATTGATTTTCCATTATAAAAATACTCCATCCACTTGAATCAGTCTCTTGTTGGCTCTAGAAAACCCAATAGTCAGTTATCTCTCAATAAATCATGAAGGAAGTTGAATTCATTTGTTGTAGTCAGCTCCAGCTGCTATAACAAGCACTGTAGTCTGAGCAGCTTAAACAACAGGAATTTATTTCTGACAGATCTGGAGACTGGGAAGTCCAAGATCAAAGTGCTGTCTAATTCAGTTTTGGGGAAAACTTTCTTCCTGTTTTGCAGATATCTGCCTTATCATTTTATATTCACTCCAGGGGCTCAGTGCATGAATTCATGCACCTTGAAAGGAACTGTGGGCTGTAAGGCTGCATCTTGGCCCATCCTCTGTGCCCCCGCCCGGCCCCTCCCACCCGGTCCACTGTCTACTGACAGCCCTGCTCCCACTGCCACCACTTCCACACACTGACAGACATTGGCCCCACTTGCACCTGCTGCTGGCATCGGCCCCAATCACTCTGCACTGTCAGCGGGTGCAAGAGGTGGCTCTGGCACCAGCTGAGGGTGCAAGCAGGGTCAGCACCAGCAGTGGGTGGGAACAGCAGTTCTGGTGTTGGCAGCAGGTATGAGCAGGGCTGTCACAAGAGGTGACTGCTGCCCCCAATTGCCCCTCAGGAGTAGGGGGAGGTGTAGAAGCCCTGAGGGGCAATTGAGGCCAGCAGCTTCTGCTTGCACCCTCTAACAGTGCTGAGCAATTGGGGCTGGCACTGGACACCAGGGCAGGTGTGAGAAGCAGCTCCAGCACCAACAGCAGGTGTAAGTAGGGCCAGTGCTGGCAGCAGGTGTGAGCACCGGGCAGGCCTGTAGCATGCAGGAGCAAAAAATTTTTAGTAACCACCAAAAGTTTGCCCTGATGACAATGACTGGCACCCCACCTTGGTCTGGCACCCCTGGTCACCTGCTCTACTATCGTGCTGTGGCTGACACCTGCCATGCTCTGTGTGTGTATGTCATAGTGATTGGTTGTTCAGTTGTTCTGCAATTTGGTCTATTTGCATACTAGCATTTTATTATATAGAATGGCAGAGAGACTGAGCCTCTTTCTCTTCTTATGAGGATACTAATTCTACCTCAGGGACACCATCCTCATGACCTCATCTGTATTGAATTATCTACAATGGTTCCGCAGTCTAATAGAATCCCTTAGGTGTTAATGTTAACCTGTGGTTTTTTGGGGATAAGGAGGACAGATGTCCAGCCCATAACATTCTTCCTCAGATCCACTAAATTTTGTATTCTCACATGTGAAATAAATTAATTTTATTCCAATAGTCCTTAAAATCTTAACTCATTCTAGATTTAACTCTTAAAATCTACAGTTCAAAGTCTCATCTAAATATCATCTAAATTAGATATGAGTGACACTTGAGGCAGGATTCATTCTGAAGCAAAATTCCTCTCCAGTTATAAACCTATAAAACCAAATATGTATGAGCTTATAAAATACAATGGTAGGCAAACATATTACAGAAATTTCATTATAAAAGGGAGAAGTAGAGAGAAATAGTGGCGATCCTAATCAGAAAGACAAATCCTGTTAGGTCTTAAATTAAAGAATAGTCCTCTTTTGCTCCATGTTACACCTCCTAGGCCCACTGAAGTGGCAATGTCACCTTTATGGCCCTCTGAGGCATTACTTCTGAGTAGCCCTGTTCATCAGAGGCTCTTGGGTAGGGGAGATGGCCTCAGGGCTCCTGTGTGGTGAATCATACACTAATGGCTCCAAGCATCCCAACTCTCACAGCTTTTGTTTACTTAATGAAACCTAGATGGCAGTCCTAATGACCTCTGAATTGCCTTTGAGCTATTTTTCACTTTTCTTAAAAAATAATGCAAGTTTGCAACCAGATGGGTTTATAATCCTGTCCTGTAAATTCTAAGTTTGAAAACCTTCCTTTATTCCATCCTATTTTCTTTTTTTAATTGTTATTGTTCAGTTTATTAATTACATTGTTCCCTTTTTTTCTCCCTATAGCTCCCCTACACCCAGTACCATCCCATCCTCCACCCTTACTTCCTCCCCCACCCCCGTCCTCACCCATAGTTGCATGATTTTTGTCCAGTCTCTTGTTGCACTTCCCACACCCTTTTTCTTCCCAAGAATTGTCACTCCATTCCCTCTATATGTCCATCATTCTGTTATATTCACCAGTTTATCCTGTTCATCAGATCTTTAATTCACTTGATTTTTAGATTCATTTGTTGATAGATGTATATTTGTTGTTCATAATTTATATTTTTCTTCTTCCTCTTCTTAAAGAATATCTTTCAGCATTTCATATAATATTGGTTTGTTGGTGATGAACTCCTTTAGCTTTTTCTTGTCTGCGAAGCACTTCATCTGACCTTCAATTCTGAATGATAGTTTTGCTGGGTAGAGTAATCTTGGTTGTAGATTCTTGCTATTCATAACTTTGAATATTTCTTACCACTCCCATCTGGCCTGCATCGTTTCTGTTGAGAAATCTGCTGACAATCGTATGGGTGCTCCCTTATAGGTAACTAACTGTTTTTCTCTTGATGCTTTTAATATTCTCTCTTTGTCTTTTGCTCTTGGCATTTTAATTATGATGTGCCTTGGTGTGGTCCTCTTAGGGTCCCTATATATTGGGGTTTCGGTGAACTTCTTGGACTCCTAAGTCAATTTCTTTCACCAGGTGTGGGAAATTTTCAGTCACTATTTCTTTAAATAGGTTTTCATTGTCTTGCTTTCTCTCTTTTTCTGGCCCCCCCCATAATTCGGATTTTGGTATGCTTGAGATTGTCCCAGAGGCCCCTTACACTATCTTCAATTTTTTGTATTCTTTTGGTTTCTTGCTTTTCTAGCTGAGCGGATTTTACCTCTTTGTATTTCAAATCTTTAACTTGGTTCTTGCAGTCCTCTAGAGTACTTTTAGGTCTTTGTATAATATTTTTTTTTATTTCAGTCAGTGTATGCTTAATTTCTGGTTGGTCCTTTTTCATATCCTTGAGAGTCTCCTTCATATCCTTGTAGGTCTCGTTCATTTCCTTGTAGGTCTCATTCATTTCCTTGTAGGTCTTATTCATTTCCTCATAGATCTTGTTTATTTCCTTGTAGGTCTTGGCCTTTTCTAGAAGCCTCTTGAAAAGCCTTATAACCGTGGTTTTGAATTCTATGTCCAGTTGTTTTTTTTTCCTCCATTTCTTTCACATCTGATTTCTTTCCATGTCTCTACATGGTGGCTGCTTTCCTGAGTTGGTTGATTAGCTTTGTATGGTAGATGTCTTCTAAGGGACAGTGGCTCAGCCTCCCCAGTTACCTGAGGTGGATATGGGTTGCACAGTCTTGTTTAAGTTAAGCCTAGATTAATCGTTGTTAGCACTAGGAGGGTTTGACCTCCAGACCAATTGGCTGTGAGGTTCAGCTGTCCTCAGGTTGGATGGGCAGAGACTCCTGGCCAAGCAGGCAGCGTCAGCTCCACCCTATGCAGCCCCAGGGACTCTGTTCCAGGTGGGAATGGCCGCCAGCATCTCTGAGAGAGAGCTGCTGCTGAGCTCCACTGGCTGCCAGAGAATTCAGCCTCTCCCCAAATGAGTCTGCACACCCAACATCTCACCCAGGGTCATAAAACAATGCAGTCTGGCGGTTTCCTGAAGGAGATAGTAAGTCACAAGTGCTTTCTGTGTGGTCACGCAGCTGTGCTGTTCCGAAGTTCACACACACTGTGCACAAGCTCACCCTCTCCACAAGCTTGCAGACCCTTGGAGTGCCCGGGTTTCGGCATGCCTTCCCACTGTCCAGTTTTTACCCCATATGGTTGTGGGTTCCCTGGACTTCACCCAGAGCTGGGGAATCAGTGAAGTGGAAAGTCTTTGTCTCCCCAGTTCGAGAAAACCAGCCGGGTTTTCAGCCGCCCGCCCTATCCACTGGCCCCATCCTATTTTCTTCTCCTTCAGTTCAAAATGATAGTTTTCCTTCTGGGGTGGCTGATAAAGTCAGTGATTTATGTACATGGTTGCTGGACCATAGTCCTACTGTTCTCTTCAGAATACGTTTTCTCATTATTTGTAATATGGATAGGTTGAGAATTGTCCACATTTTTAAGTCGTGGTTTCTTTTTTCTTACCAATTACTTCTTCAATTCTATTTCTCTCTTGCATTTTACTATAAGCAGCCAGGTGGAACTAAGCCACTCCTTCAACACTTTGTTTAGAAATGTCAACTATAGGAGGAGGTATAAAAGGGTAAAGGAGGGATAAATGGTGATGGAAGGAAACTTGACTTGGGGTGGTGAATATGCAATTCATTATACAGATGATGTATTATAGAATTGTACACCTCAAACCTACATAATTTTAAGTTCAAAAGAAAGAGAAAAAAAATGAAATCTCAACTAAATATCCAATTACTTACCAGTTTCACCTTTAAAAACACCTGGCACAAACATATTTCAGCCAAGTTCTTGCCATTTTAAAACAAAGGTTACCTTTAACCTGTTTTCAATTAAATGACATATTTCTCATTTCTGTGTGAGACAACAGAATGGCCTTAACCATCCTTTTTTATACCAATATTCTGTACATGATTCTTTAAATTAGGTATCCCTCCCACAAACAAACAAACAAACAAACAAAAACCCTAAAGCTTTCTCCAGAACTCTCCTCTTTTCCTTGTGAGATTTCAACAGAATTCCCTTTAAAATTCCCTTCAGAGCAATATCAGAATTTTCCAGCCTGCACTCCAGAACTCTTCCAGTGTCTACCCATTACCAAGTTTTAAAGCTGCTTCACATTTACAGATAGTGGTCACAGCAGCATCCCACTTCTCAGAACCTACTTCTGTCTTGGTCAGATCCTCTCATAGCAAAATACTGTCTACTGGGTGGCTAAAACAACAGAAACTTATTTTTTTAGCAATTCTGGAGGCTATGAAGTCTAACATCAAGGAGCCAGCTGATCCCATTCCTAGTTTTGATTTTGCAGATAGCCATATTCTCATTATCCCCTCCCATGGTGAAGATAGCAAGTTCTAGTATTTTCTCTTGTGAAGAAGAACGCTAATTCCACCATAAGGTTTCACCCTCATGACCTCATCTAAACCTAATTACCTCCCAGACGCCTCACCTCCTTATACCATTCTATTGAGGTTAGGAGTTCAATATAGATTTTGAAAGGACACCAAGATGTAGTTCATAATATCACAGGATCTCAAAGTGTCAAGCTAAGAAAAAAATTATTATTTTCTATGCATGTACCAATATTTGATATGTTATGAAAAGGTAGTGTATTTTAAAATATCACCATTCTATGCACAGCAGAAAAATATATCAAGAGTGTTGTAGATGATTTTCAGGTCAAGAACTTAAGAAATAAGTGTGTCTCTTTCCTTCAACACCGCTCCCCCATTCATTTCTCTGGTTATAAACAGGTAATTGCATGTCTCTAAGGGGACAGGGAAGCTGAAAAGTGGAAAGTCTGGGAAACTCAATCATTATATGGGAGTGAGCTGTCTGCTAAGAACTCCCTCTGTGAATCAGTACATGAGCAAGAAATAAACTTTAATTGCAACTGGAACACCACCTGCTTGTGATTATTTTTTTTAACAGTTACGTGAATTATCTCTGCTCTCTTTTATAGAAGTTATCTGTTTCCCCTCTCTTTTCCATTTTCTAATGCTTGTTTATATTCTTTATGCTTTAAGGCTGCATAAAATCTGGATAAAATATGACTTTTCTTTAAGTGGTGTATATGATATTGGAGTTCTTTTTGTAAAAAATTTAGATGACAACGTTGATATAGTGTTAATTCATCCTCTCCAGATTAAAAGAATTTTCAATTCTCAATTTATTTTCTTAAACATTCTGGAAGTCACTGGTTTTAAATGACCAAACATTTAAAGGCTATGTTTAGTGACACAAATTCTAAAACAATAAACATAAGAAGAACAGAATTATGATGCAGACTCATCTGCATCAATGTTATTACAAGTTGAAATTATTTAAACATAGTTCACTCAAAAGGTGTTTTTCTTCCAAAGTTATTGTGCTTTGAGTAACTTCTTGGTATTTTTCAATCAATCTATCTAACTACTTTTGTAGTTAATTGACAATATTCCATCGTTGGATACTTCACTTTGTAATGATAAACACTCATTGATAGTTCAGCTGATAACAATTTGGGCAAAATTATTCCTAAAGAGATTTTACTCCTAATTACATCCAAAATGCTAATATATATTGGAATGTGACTTCAGATATTAACTCCAAACTCAAGTGTGTTGTTTTGATTGTATTGCTGATGTTTTGGGGCTGATTATTATGATCGTAGCAATGCAATCACAGCATTATTAATGATGCACAAGTTCAGGTATGACAGAAATGACACTGACGTGGCTATTTGACAGTTTCTTGGTCCAAAGCCTTCAGACAACATTGAGCAGCAGATTCTTGGCAAATACTAAAGACAAAACTTAACACTTTGGTATATTATTACTACTTCCATAACACTGTACAATACTTCACACCTCACTAGTTTTGCACATACAGCTCCCTCCCCCCATTTACCTCATCATTACCTCATCTGTCTGATAAATCCAGTTGAAGCATCTTCTCTTTCCAAGAAATGAACCTTGAACACTCTTTTTTCAACCTCTTAACCTCTATAATCTCAACCTCTAATTCAATGTGTATCACATTGAATTTAGTGATTTAGTTGCTTGTCTTGTATCATATAGGAAGTCAGTAAATGCTTTTTGAATACTAGTAAAATGTTCTTATAAGATTTAACTATAAGAATATCAGGGAAAAGAATATTTGTAGGCTTCTGTTAGAGAGAGAAAAATGTGCCTGTGTACTGTCATACTAGTTTACCGTGAAATGCCTACGGTGTTCTAATGTGCAACCTGGAGGGGAAGTCCATTGCTTTCAGCAGGTGTGGGAATGGCAGACTCACTGGCAATCAGAGGCATTTACTGGGTTTCTGGAAACCAGGAGATGCAAGAGAGAATATTCACAGATAGAGAGCTGAGGAAGCACGGGGAAGATCCCTGCGGTGGAGGTGGGAGTGTTTTTTAGCACTGATTTGGAGTCCCCAGCGGTGGAAGTGGCTGCTGTGAAGAGTGGGAGTGTTTGCACACGAAGCCAGGACACTCCCCGAGGAGCTGACTGTAGCGCAGATCTGACTTCAGTCTTCCATGCTGGGCATCCCTTTCCTCCAGCCCATTAGTCCTGATCACCTGGGATAGGGGCAGACAACAATTAAAATAACTAAACCTTTTATCTCTCTTTCTAGCTGGGGCTTTGCCTCATTCTAGCATTTGAAAGAGGCCTTGGCTATTTTCTGTTTGCACAAGCTACAGTAACCGCCCCCCGTTTCAATTTTATTTTGTACTGTTCTTAGGTGTGCAGCTTAGTGGTTAGGCAATCATATGCTTTACATAATGTTCTGATCTATATTTCCAGTAAAAATGATATATTAAGAGCTGCTCCTAATTCATTTTCTGCAGTGATACTTTAATGCAATAGATGGCAACAATGCTATGATTCCCCTGATACAGTGGTCAGCAAACTTATTAGTCAACAGAGCCAAATATCAACATACAACAATTGAAATTTCTTTTGAGAGCCAAATGTTTTAAACTTAAACTTCTTCTAACGCCACTTCTTCAAAATAGACTCGCCCAGGCAGTGTTAATTTGTGGAAAAGCCACACTGAAGGGGCCAAAGAGCCACATGTGGCTCCCAAGCTGCAGTTTGCTGACCACAGCCCTAATAGAAATGGCATGGAAGATAGGCCAGATTTGTGAAACACTCTGATGAATAAATCTCCTGCATTAATATGATTTGAAATAATTATAGCCATTCATTTTTATGTAACACTTCTTCATGCCAAGGATTTGTTTCAAATGCTTTACATATGCTAACATATGAAATCCTTACAACAAACTAAAGGGAATGCATTGCTATCCTCCTCTTATTTAGGATGATTAAACTGAGGCACAAGGAAACAAATTTGCCCAGATGATATGCTGATTAACTAGACATTTTACCACTTTCCTATCTTAGATTGACCAATTTCTCCTATCTAATAGAGAGAATGTGCTAATTGCTGTCATACCTCACAAAGATGACAGCACCCACAACCAATAAGTAGGGAATATGCTAATTGACAGCCACACCCTCAAAGATGGTGGCACCCACAACCACAAGATGGCAGTCCCTAGTTCCCTCAGCCCCCCAGTTGCCCAGAGTCAGCCTGAAGCATAGGCAAGCTTTGGCTGTCGGCTACCCAGCCACCCAGGCTCAGGTAACCAGGGCAGCCTGAGGCTCAGGTAACCAGGGCTGACTGAGGCTTGCATTGTCAGCACTGGCAGCAGCAGAGATGTGATGGGGGTGTCGCCTGCCCCTGAGGACTCCTAGACTGTGAGAGGGAGCAGGCCGGGCTGAGGGACCCTCCCCTCCAGTGCATTCTCATGCACTGGGCCTCTAGTCTAAATAATAGAAACCTAAGCAATCATTACAGTGAAATAACCAGAATAACCAGTCGCTATGATGCACACTGACCACCAGGGGGCAGATGCTCAACACAGGAGCTGCCCCCTGGTGGTCAGTGTGCTCCCATAAGGGGAGTGCTGCTCAACCAGAAGCTGGGCTCATGGCTGGCGAGTGTAGCGGCAGTGGCAGAAGCCTCTTCCACCTCCATGGCAGCACTAAGGAGCAGTAAGGAGCAGCAAGCAGGTGGGTGGTACAGAGTGAGGGGTTCCTGACTGTGAGAGGAGGTAGGCTGGGCTGAGAGACCCTCTTACCCCAATGCACGAATTTCATGCATTGGGCCCCTAGTTTTAATAGATCAGAAGTCTTCAGTCCTCATAAGCAATGTTTCTGTCCTTGGTTTAATATAGATCTCTGAGATTTAAATTTTAGACATTCCTGTGTCTAAAATTAAATAATCTTGGAGAAGAAAACATCAACTGTAAACAAAATTGAAAAAATTCTCTTTAATTAGCAACAATATAACTATGTGTTGTTTTATTACTTTTACAAGTTTATTTTTAATTTATAAAATTAAGTAATTCCATAGAAAATGAGAAAAATTTGCCATTGTTTAATCCATACTATGAATCTAGACACAATGATTTCATTTCTCTGAATCTATTGATTGCTCTTGAAATGTCTTGTTTCTGTAAATAAGACATGATGTAATCAACTACATTCTATACCTTTCCTTCAATAACCATTTTGGCATTTCTTTCCCAGTTGCCCTTCTTTAAATATAGTAATATCTCACAAAATTTCAGGTCTTTAGGTAAAGCATAATTTAGTTGTGAGTTCTTGCTAAAAAAATCATAACTAAAGTTAAAATGTGTTTGATGATGTTGTCTTTAATTGTAGCTTTTTATATTGCTCCCGCGGGCCTCAACAGCATTTTTTTCTGTTGGGTGACACTGCATAAATTAAACAGTGCTGATTTATGTTATAATTAGGTATATGGTGCAGTGTCTTAAAATAATTTCTCAGAAGAAAATTGCCTTTTATTTTAGAGAAAAAATGATATAAATATTTTTAATACCTAAAACCAGTTAGCTGAAAAAGTCAGTAATTAAAGGGCAAATGCCACATGCATACATCAAATATATTGCTACGGAGTATTAGTCAATATGCTAAGTTCCCTTGAAAGCATGCTGTACATTAAAGAAATAATACTTTTTCAAAACATTTCAAAACTCTAACAATGTTCTTCAGTTTTTCTAAGTTATCCCTGTTTCCCTTACTGTGTTTTTAAAAAGTTTGTACATACATGTACAAACACATACACACAAATTCAATAATTAAAATACACATATTCTAAGCCCAATATCTGCCTTAGGATTATATGAATTTGGTATATATACACTGAAAATTATCAACTTATTCTTGTGCAAACAATTGTGTTAACAGGAATAAAACATGGGACACAAACAGGGAGGAAATATTTACAGATCACATATCTAACAAAGTCCTTCAATACAGAATATGTAAAGAGTGCTGTAAACTCAACAATAACTAAATTGGCAAGAAAAAAAAAGAGACATTACCATAGATAATATACAAGATTTCAAATAAGCACATGAAAATATGTCCAGCATCATTGTCCATTATAGAAATAAAAATGAAAGACAATAAAGCTAAATGTCATTTAATAGGAAAAATGTTTGATATCCTCTACCTAATAAAACAGTACTAATTGACCTTACCTTTGTGACACTCACCATCCAATTAAGAGTGAATATGCAAATTAACTCACTAAAGATGCTAAGTTAACCTATTTCAGCTGGCCTACACCCTCTCCAATCCAGGACCCCTCAGTGGATGACCAACTGCCAGAGAGTCAGACATCCTTCTTGTAATCCAGGACCACAAGCTCCTAACCGCTCACCTATCTGCCTGCCTGATTATCCCTAACCACTCTGTATGCCTGCCTGATCTCCCTTAACCCTTTTTGCCAGCCTGGTAGCCCCTAACCGCCTCTGCCTGCCTGCCTGATGCCCCTCCCTGCTCTCCCCTGTCAGCCTGATCACCCCTAATTGCTCTGCCTGCCTGCCTGATCACCCCTAACCACCTCTGCCTTGGCCCCCACCACTGTGGCTTTGTCCAGAAGGACTTCTGGAAGAACATCTGGAATATGTCCAGTCTATCTGGTCTAATTAGCATATTACCCTTTTATGAGTATAGATATTATTATTGAGAGAACCTGGATGAAAGATTCACATAAACTCACTGTGCTATTTTTGCATTTTCCTGTGAGTCATGATTATTTTAAGAAGTTTCTAAAATTGATTTTTAGCGAGAGAGGAAGGGAGAGGAAAAGAGAGAGAGAGAAACATCTATATGAGAGTGAAACATCAACTGGCTGCCTTCTCAATGCTCCCTATTGAAGATTAAGTCCACAATTGGGGGTTGTGCCCAGACCAGAAATGAAACTGTCAACCTATCAGTGCCTGAGATGATGCACAAATTACTGAGTCATCCCAGCTAGGATTGCAATTATTTTAACATAATTTTTTTAAATACATCAATTTGGACTATTGATTTACTATTAGCTGTTTTTATGTATATCAAATTACAAATTGAAACTCATTACCCATAGTATTAGATTTTAAAACAGGTAGAACCTGGCCAATCTATCAAGTAAATGGGTATACAAATGAGAGGAAACATATATAGGTATTACCATTTTAGGAAAGATTCACAGGTTTAGAATTTAGTAGATATTTAATTGAACTGAAAACAAATTTTTTATGAAATAAAAAATACTTTTTTATTATTACGTTTGCTTTATTTTATGCTGATAATACATATTGTCAGCTAACTCATCATATAAATAGAATCCCCTTAGACAAAAAGATATAGTGAAATTATGTAATTATAGCATTATAAGAAAAGCTGTATTTTATTAATTTGACCACTACTTTTGCTTCACTTGTAATAGATTAAAAACTTTTCATCATATAGCTTTGTTATATTTTTCTTTAACTGATTTTATGGGCTAGATTTCTGAATGGCAGCAGAGGACTAGGCAGATAGAGAATGTTCATTTCAGCCTTAAGTTCTCCCATTTTCCTGAGACTGGTGATTTCCATAGTCAAATGCCTGTGTGGACTGGCTCTTTTGTGAGAAATCTATTATAATATATTTTTCCAGACAGAATAATTACTTAACAACAGGAACTGCATGTTACAGAAAACTCATTATTTTCTTTTCTGAAAAGAAACAGAGCTTTTCATAAGAGAGAGGAAATAAATTAACAGAGCACACCAAGCAATATGCTTGAGGACAAAGGAAGGTTAAATGAAAGAGACACCATGATGATAGGTTCTTTGCTAGATGGACTGATGATTACTGTTAGGATAAAAGGGCAAATAATTATTAGAAATTTTAGATGATTATTTTTATTTGTTGTTCCCATTCATATTGAAGATCATATCTGACTTTGACAAAGATTTTTTTTTAATGTGCACTTCAAAATATTGAGAGTAAGAAAGATAGAAAAAAATACCATATAAATTATTTTAAGGTAGTAAATCCATAATAATAATAAATTCCTGATTATCTACACTAAGAGCAACATGCTAATTGACCATACCTTCACAAAGAAGGCAGGCTAATTTGCATATACAGGTGCTGAGCAGCTGGGGGCATTCCGCACCACCCCGGCCGCTCCAGGCCTCTGGGCAGCTTGGGAAGGCAGAAAGGCAGCTCCATCCAGAGCGAAGTTGGTGTTGGGGAAGGAAGGCCCATTCTTGCATGAATCTTCATGCATTGAGCCTCTAGTTACAATATAAGCTGTTATTTAGAAAAAGTTGCTATGTCCTTGAATAAAATACTTTAGATTATTTTTACCAAGTGTTTACACTGGATATTTGATACTGAAATGTGAATAAACATAGCTCCTTTATTTGGAAAAAAACGTATGTTCAAATGGACATAAACACACTGTATAGTAGACCAACATGTGTCCTCAAAAAAGAGATGGCCCACTCCTAACTCCAGATTTCTGTGTATGTGACCTTATTTGGAAATAAAGTCCTTACATATATAGTGAACTTAATGATTTCATGATGACATCTCACTGGATTTAGACTGGTTCCTGCATCCAATGACTGACATTTATGTAAGAAGAGGCAAGGACACAGAGACACAGAGATCATATGAAGGTGGAGGTGGGGAGCTCAACTTCACATCTCTCTCATCTGGGCACAAACAGGCCATTTGTAACATGTTCTCCTGGCAAATGCAGGAGTACCAGAATGCAAGCAGAAACATGAAAATCCTCAGAAAATCTGGGAATGGCCCACTAACTTTCCCACTTCATTCTGCTGGCCAGAAGAAATCTAAGACATGGAAACATATACTTCACTTCTTAAGTCAGAGTGACTTAAAAGTTTCATTGGAAAAGACAGGAATACCAGGAGATTTTTTGAAATAGGCCATTAAGTCTACCTAGTTTGGCTCAGTGGATAGCACATTGCCCTGCAGACTAAAGGGACCCAGGTTCGATTCCAGTAAAAGGCACATGCCCGGGTTGCAGGTCAGTAGGGGACATATAGGAGGCAGCCGATCAATGATTCTCTCTCATCATTGATGTTTCCTTCTACCCCTCCCTCTCTCTTCTTCTCTGAGATCATTAAAAATATGTTAAAAAAGAAAATGGCCAAAAATACCAGTGACCATACTTGGCTTTAGAGCACAAAGCATTCCCACATTTTCTATTGTATTTCAGGACATTTCTTCTTTTAGACCCTTAGCTATTCTTTCTCATCTCCTCAACCTCTCATCAGAGGATTGTCTTAGGTCTCTGTCCTTGAAATCCTTGTCTCTACACTCTTTTTGAAGTTTTCTTATTTCATTTAGTTGCCTAGGCCTCCAATAATATATGTTGTGTAAAAATTTGTTTTGTTTTGTTTGTGTTTTACTGATAAAGCCCTTGTCTACTATATATTAGAGCTTGGAACTCCTTTTCAACTTTCATTTGAGGATATTTTTGTCATTGACTTTTAGAGAGAGTAGTAGGGAGGAAGAGAGATAAAGAGAGCGATATATCGATTTGAGAAAAACACACCCATTGGTTTCTTCCCACATGGGCCCTGACCTGAATCGAGCCTGCAACCGAGGTACGTTCCCTTGACTGCTCAGGTATCTTTTAAGAATTACAAGATAACCTTTTGAAAACTAAACTCCAAATCTCCCCTGCCTAAATTATCTACAAATAAGAAAATGACAAATTCATATTTCAACTTAGTAATAGCTAAAACTTTGAAGTCATCTTTGATATCTCTTTCTCTCACAACCAATATTTACAGTATATATATATACTGAAAGTTGGTTTGGAAATTTCTTATAAAGTTAAACATCTTTCTAGCAGCTTTTTCATATTAACCCCAAACGGGAAATAACCCAAATATCCACTAACAGGAGACTAAATAAACAAAGTTTGGATATTCATACAATGAATACTACCCAGAAATGAAAGGAAGGAAGCCATTGATCTATGCCATTGAGAAATGCAACAATATTATTGAACCTCAGAAACATTAGGCAAAGTGTGTGTGTGTGTGTGTGTGCGCGCGCGCGCACGTGTGTGTGTACATACTAGAGGCCTGGTGCATGAAATTCGTGCACAGAGGGTAGGGGGTGTCCCTTAGCCCAGCCTGCACACTGTCCAATCTGGGACCCCTTGAGGGATGTCTGATTGCCCGTTTAGGCCCGATCCCAGTAGAATCAGACCTAAACAGGCAGTCAGACATCCTTCTCACAATCCAGGACTGCTGACTCCAAACTGCTCACCTGCCTGCCTCCCTGATTGCCCCTAACCACTTCTGCCTGCCAGCTTGATCACACCCTAACTACTACCCTGCCGGCCTAATTGATGTCTAACTGCTTGCTCCCCTGCCAGCTTATTTGGCCCCAACTTCCTTCCTCTACTGGCCTGGTCACACCTAACTGCCTTCCCCTGCAGGCTTGATAGTCCCCAACTGCCCTCCCTTGCAGGCCTGCTCCCTTGTAACTGCCCTCCCTTGCAGGCCTGGAATATCCCAACAGCCCTCCCCTTCTGGCCATCTTGTTGTGACCATCTTGTGTCCACAAGGGGGCAGGATCTTTGACCACATGGGGGAAGCACTCTGGTGTGCTGGAGTGATGGTCAATTTGCATATTACTCTTTTATTAAATAGTATAGAGGCCTGGTGCATGGTGGGGGCCAGCTAGTTTTCCCTGGAGAGTGTCCTAGATCAGGGTGAGGGTTCCTTTGGGGCACAGGGCAGCCTGGGTGAGGGGCCTGTTGTGGTTTGCAGGCTGGCCATGCCCCCCAGCAACCCAAGCAGAGGCCCTGGGATTAATTTATGTTCTACAATTGAAACTTTGTAGCCTGGAGCAGAGCCAAGCCTTCTGCTCACTCTGTGGTGACAGCCATTTCTTTCTGGGTTTATTTAAATTCTATAATTGAAACTTTGTAGCCTAGAGTGGAGGCCTAGATGCTAGGGCTGCAGAAGCTTGGCTTCCTCCATTGCCCGGGCAACCCTAGCCTCTGCTCTTTCCAGCTCTGTGGCTGCTGCCATTTCTATTGAGATATATTTTCTATAGTTGAAACTTTGTAGCATTGAGTGGAGGCCTATGCTGACAAGGGCAGGTGGAAAGCTTAGCTTCCTCCATTGCCAGGGAAACCCTAGCCTCCCTTGCTCTCAGTGGCTGCAGCCATCTTGGTTGGGGTTTATTTACATAATTTGCTCCTGATTGGCTGATGGATGTGGCTGTGGGCATGGATTGATCGGAGGTACAGTCAATTTGCATATTACTCTTTTATTAGATAGGATATAATTCAATGTACATGAATTTCTAAGTTATGAGGAAAAATTAGAACAGTATTACATAGGTGTCACTGATCAACTGGGAATGGAGATAATAAATATTTATGGAATGATGGATATGATATATATGTATGTATATGCATATACATATATAGTATATTGCATAGATTTGCATGTTGTAATTGTGTAAAACTATACCACGCTATAAGTATGGTTTTGCAATTTTCTGCAATTTGCTTTAAGTTTCTTTAGATGAGCAGAAGTGCAGTATTCCCCCTTATCCACAGGCACACATTCCCAGAGCCCCAGTGGAATCCTGAGACATTATACCAAACCTTATATTTCCTAAGAGTCTATAGCTTTCTGTCCTGTTCTACAAATCTTCGGTTTGCCACAATTTTATTGCAATCACACAAAACAAAAGGGAGATACATACATTTACTTTAAATATGTTGTACCAGAGTATGGAAAATGAAATGTGCACAGCTCTTATAGAAGTCATAGTCAATTCTTTGTAATCTCTTTGCTCCTACTTGTTCTATTCTATGTTGAACCCTGACTGATGGAAGGTCTCCATGAAGACCTCATTCTCCATGTTCTAGCTTTTTTCTACCACCTCCTTCAATCAGAAGCTACTCTAGGTCAGAGCTGCAGACTGCATTAAGCAGAAAACCTTTTCCAGTCTTTCTTTCAAATTTTGTCTTTAATTCCAAACCCCTTTCTTGAGAAGTACTTTTCTTCCTCTTCAATACAACATGGGTGGGGAAATCCTGGTCCCCACCCATGTTGTTGGTATCTCTAGTCCTGATCACAATTTTGAGTCTTAATGCTCAAGTTGTTTATCTTGATTTTGAGACTAGATCTATCTTCTTTCTAGTCTTCTTATAGTTTACTACTCTTTGTAATATATTCTGTTCCTCAAAATATGCTTAATTATCTTCCCAACTCATTCTTTATCCACAGTTACATGTCTATACATTTAGGAAACAACTATTATTTTACGTTTTCAGATATAAAACTCTAAATTTCTGAGTATGCCCTTCAGATTTTCTTTCTGTTACAAATGTTTACAATGAAATAAGAGTTGGAGGTGAATGTTTACAGTGGTGAGTCATTTGAAGGATGAATTTTAGAAAATGGTTGACCAATAAGAGCTGATAAACTATGTAATCTATTCTCTATGAGTTTTATTTCTAATGTCTTGTGTGCAGAGCATAAAAGCACAGTCTGCTGATAATGGGAATGGGACATTTAATTGGGGCTATAAAATGATTTGAGATTCCTCAAGGTTAACTCTGTCTATAAACCAGGGCTCTCCATTTAGAGAGAAGCAAAATTGTAGATGTATCTATTGGGAAGGCAGTTAGGTCCTCTTGAACTTTGTATTATCAGTTTATTTCAAAGCATTTCTTTTAAAATGTTACTGTGGGTAATGCTAAAGGATGAAAGAAATGCACACTGAGGCCTGACACAGGAATGACACCCTCTTCAGAAAACTTAAGAGGAAGAATAGAGCACATAGATTTGTTTCTAAGTTGGGAGAAACCATAGACTGCTAAACTAATGAGTACAAAGCCTGTGTAGAGCGTGGGGACGGAGGTTGTCAGGTTTGCCTGTCTCAACATGATTTTCAAAAATACCATCTGTGTGCGAGGTTAGGCTTGTGGTCACCACAGAGAGAAAACTGAGATGTGCGTTTGTTTGTCTGTCTTGCCTCACCAGTGTTTGGCATTGGGACAAAAACTCAATTCTTGGCACTTAGTTCTCACTGAAACCTCAAAGCAATCTATTTCTAAGGCATATGGAGCAGTCTTTTCCCAGAATCAGCCAAATGACTAACCCAGAAAAGGACCGGCTGGATGGTATCAGAGTGTAAAAACTGGGATCACCTTTGAGAAACAGCCATGATTTATGACCTCTGGAACTGTCTGATTGCTGCATAGACTTCTTAAAAAGATTAAGAATTCAGATATCTCTAATTTTATAATGATTTTAACAAACTGCATCTTTTCTAATATACTTGCTCTCCTCAAGTTTTAATGTAGGGAGCTCTTCAAGTTTACTCATTTTTATTTTTTATCCCCTAACAACAGCAATATTTATAAAATGATGCATATTTAAATATGAGGCTTATTAAAAGTATAATGTTGATGCTATTTTTCAATTAAATGCATTGAAATATGGTGGTAACTTGTGTCTCCTAAGAGAGTTAATGTAGCTGAAGTGAGATTTGTAAAATCTCCCACCCTTAAGATTAATGATCTATTATACCATGATACATCTCTCACAGATCTCATGACATATTTTTTTTATAATATGCCTCTCACCCTGAATAATCTGATATATTATTTTTACAGTAGCATTTTATTATCTTATTTTATTGCAATCACAAACAAAAGGGAGATACATACATTTACTTTAAATATGTTGTACCAGCGTATGGAAAATGCAATGTGCACATCTCTTATAAAAGCCTGAGGTTTAACTTTTCAAGGTGACTCTAATCTACATTTCCACAGAAAATGAGAATATATCTCGTCATAATGGGTTTCTATGGTAACTCTTTTTCATGCTGAAAATAAACTAATAAATCTCATAAGAAGATTGCCCTTCATGGGCTTTGGGCAAATAACTGTGTCTTTTTATTTATCAATTCTGAAAGTCCTTCAATATTTATTATTCTGATCTTTGCTCATTCATAGAAGCCAGAGGGATTCAGGTTGTGATTCTCTATGTAGCAGGAGGCAACATGCAGCCAACTGAGCAGGTTAGATAAGTGGTCTAACCAGGAAAGAATAGGTCTAAATTAGTTTCACTGTATTTCAGGGCACAGTGGCGCTAGGAACCAAGATTTCTATTACAGATGAAGGCATGGAAAGAGGCTAGGCATGAATGCTGGAAATTACGAGTAAAGAGAGAAGATCCTCTTAGTACCTATTGGCCTTTAATTACCACAAAAAATGTCCAGGTTATGATATTTAATTACTATAATAAGTAACTATATTAACATTTAAAACATACACAAGCCACTTGCAGATTTTAATTACCCATGTTCCAAAAACCAGGTGTCTACAGAACAACTATCCAAAGGTCTCTTGCTCAAACATTGCCCTGCATTTACCAGCATGACAGATATCTAATGCAAAGTGGGAACAATAGGATTTCTCCTACCTCCTTGAGGAAACTATTTGGAGATTAAATAAGAGATTGGGACAGATGATTCCACTAGCCAGTATACTTCTTGGTAGCTTCTGCTGAAATGCCTAGTGCTTTCAGGTGGCCTGAGCAATTTTCCATATCTCCCCAGTCTGGGGACTTGCTTCTGGAGTGCACAGTCATAGCTGTGATAGACCAGGGAAAAGGCATCAAAGCGAAAGACCTGTAATATTCCAGACAAATTGCTTCGGTGATGAAGTTGTCTCCAGTTGAAGAACATGAAAGCCAATCTTGGCACATTTAGACATGATATAATGTCTCATTATATTGCGGAAGGCATCTCAAGGAGGTGCCTTAACAGAATCCTCTGTAAAAGAAATGGTGCCACCACAACCCTTTTTTTAGCCTTTTAAAAATAGGACTCTCAAGTATTTTGAAATTGTTCTCACTCAGAGGTGAGGCTATGGCCCCTTTCCTTATATGTGGATCAGAAGACATGCAGTGAGTCCTCTTAGGGTGGACACTGAAAGGTGGGATGTCACCATAGCACTCATACTTGGAGTCCTGGGTTCCCATGGAGGACATCTGACTATCCTATAGCCAGTTTGTTGTAAAGAAGCCAACCCAGATGGAGAGGTGATACCCAGGGGCTCTTGTCAGCTTCCCCAGCTGAGCCTACCCTTCCAGCTCAAACATCCCAAGCCCCACGCAGGTGGACACAGGAGCCTTCATATTGGTTTAATGACCCCCAGTAGAGTTCCCAGACATTGCAGGGAAGAGAAAAACCATTCTCTCTTCCCTGTGTGTGAAGTCTTGACCTTCATATTCTGATAGAATAATAAAAAAGTTGCTTTTAATTACAGTTTTAGGGTAATTTGCCTTGGAAAAAGTAAATGCTATTGCAATTTTTCTATGGAGGTGAAACAGTGAGATTTTCATTTGGCTTGATGCCTTAGTAGAATGAGACTTTGGAAGTGTGGGGTGTGTGTGTGTGTGTGTGTGTGTGTGTGTGTGTGTGTGTGTGTATGGGTTTGGGACACCTCACATGCAAGAGAAATACAAATAAGTTATGGTCAGAAGACTCATTCTTTTGGTTGGTGTGTATCTCAAATTCACAGCAATTGTGGGTGTTTTATTTTGCTTTGTTTTTAACTCAGTCAAAGGCTGTGTTTTGTTTTTTTCCTTGTGTCTTAATTTCTGAAGGTCCTGATTGTTGGCAAGCTTTTTATTATTGTTACTTAACTGGAATGTAAGGAATACATATTTATAGCATAGTTAACTCTAGGATCAAAGTATAGAAGTGATGATGGAGGATCCTCAAAATAGTGTGATTAATTTTCCTTTCATTCTAGTCTATTTTATTTTTTAATATTTATTTGGAAAAGCAATATTTTTTGTTGGTCCAGAATTAATACTATTCACTTATCTGCTTAATTTTCTAAAGTAAACTCTTTGCAGATTTTTATTAAAGAGTATAAAGTATACTTATTGTTTAGACTTTTCATAGAATTGCCTCCCAGGAAGAAATAAAATAGCAAACCAGAAATCACAAAGGCTTTAGAATTTGTAGAATTTTATAGTGCATTAGCATCCAGTTTTTATTGTTATGATCCAGTGTTTATTCCCATAATTCTGATACAACAAAGATGTATGAGGTTTATAGAATACTAAAATACTAAACGTTGATTACTGAAGACTGATTATATAATCTTGGATATATAGCTAACGTTAGCAAAATTTTACTGGCTCACAATGACTTGAATATAATGTTTGACAGAGCATGAACTGTAATTTCCCATCCTCTCTGAAGTTCCTAGACCCAATGAAGTAGTGGCCTTAAAAAAAAAGCAGTAATTACCTTTGAAAAACAATAGAAATCCTTGAGGATGAGAAAACTTTAGAAAATCCCTAAAGGCATAAGGCAAGCAGGGTCAGAGCTAAATAAGAAAACTTCTTCTCAAATATACTTAAGAAAGTATTGCTGCAAAACAGTACCAGAAAAAAAAAAGAAAGTTCTGTTCTAAAAGATGGGTACCAGTTATAAAAGTAAGTACAGGTGATATTTATAGGGTTATTAGTTGGGGCTGCATAGAAGGCAGATGCACACACTTAAAACACATCTCAATACACACTGATGTCACCTTGAGTCCTTGGACATGATAGTTGTATGTGTGCCTTCAATGTGGACAGTAATTGGCGGGGGGGGGGCGAGGGGGAGCAGGGCAGTGCACTGAGTGGCTGGTGATTGCCAATAAAAAAGAAGAGCACTCATACACAGCAAATGAGCAGGTAAAACTTGCCAACAGTCACATTCTATACAGAACTTTTCTTAAAAATCTTTAAGTACCAAAAAATGAGCAACCCTACACATATAACCTTACTCTCAATTCTCCTCTGAGCAAGGAAAGAGATTGTTATTTGATGAGACAACAAACTTTAGATATAAAAATGAGCATATAACCAAGGATTGCCAATCATTTTAGGAAGAATCACTCTTTGAAAAGTAAAACAAACAAAAAGCACCTCAATACTAGTAAATGTAAGAACATTTAAGTAAATAAGTAAACATTATAAACAGTGGAGATATAGCATAGTGTAACCAGGGAATTGTAACCCATCCACCATCCCTTTGACATTATTTCTCTAAGTATAGACTCTGACTAATAGGTAGCTTGTAGATAAATAGCATTTTTGTAGAAGAATCCTGGGAACTTCAGAAGATACAGACTCTGACCTTTAGTCATCCCAGTTCTGGGAGGTTTGCTGACTTTCAACCATAGAACAAGGAAGAAACAGAACCAATGTGATGAAGACCAGTATGAGGCATACCAAACCATCACTTGACCAGTTTGGAGATAATTATTTGACTAGACTGTGCTGGTTTTCATGTTGAGAACTTTTTAATCCCCTCCCTCAATTTATGTGTGTGTGTGTGTGTGTGTGTGTTGTGTGTGTGAGTGTGTGTGTGTTTCCCTCTCCCTCCTTACAAAAACTTATGCCTGCACTGAGATGTTGAGATGGGCTTTGTGATAAAAATCCCCATCTCCTCAGATAACTAGAACTTGAATAAATCACTTTCCTTTTTCACCAGCCTCTGTCTCTTAAGTTTGGTTTTGTGGCAGCAGACACCCAAACTCGGGTTCCAGTTGCAGGGTGACTCATGTCTTCCAAGTGTGAGAAGTTGTCTTCCATCATTTTGTTGGATATCCTCTCCTCAACCAGCACAGTTCATTCAGATAAAGTCTGGAAACTGGTCAAGTGATAGCTTAATGTACATCATCCTAGCATTTGTCATCCTAGTTCTATATCATCCTACTTCTATGTTTGAAGGTCAGCAAATCTCCCAGAACTAGGGTGACTGAAGTTTGGATTCTATATCTTCTGAAGTTAGTTTCCAGGATTCTTATGCAAACATGCTATTTATCTATAAGCTACATATTAGCCAGAGTGAGCACTTAGAGGAACAATGTCAAAGGAATGGTGGGGTGGAGTTATAATTCCTCACTGTCACAACAAGAGAAGTAGGGGAAAGAAATCTCTACAAGTGAATAAGAGTTAGCTACCACATCGCTGTTATGAACTAAATGTTTGTGGCCCCCCTACAATCCATGTTGAAGCCCTATCATGATGGCATTTAGCAAGTCCAGGCCTTTGGGTAATAGTTAAGTTTATATGAAATCATCAAGGGTGGGGTCCCATGATGGGATTTGTATCCCTATAAGAATATGAAGTGTGAATGCTGATAATTAGCTTTCCTATGTAATAAAAGGCTAATATTGAAAACAACTGAAAGGCAGAATGACCAGTCACTATGATGCGCACTGACTACCAGGGGACAGATGCTCAATGCAGGAGCTGTCTCTGGTGGTCAGTGCACTTCCACAGGGGGAGCGCTGCTTAGCCAGAAGCCAGGTTCACAGCTGATGAGTACAATGGTGGTGGCAGGAGCCTCTCCCACCTCCGCAGCAGGTGGGCAGTAAGGAGTGAGAGGTCCTGGACTGAAAGAGAGATGTCCAATTGCCAGCTTAGGCCTGATCCCTGGGGGAATCAGGCCTAAGTCAGCAAGCAGACATCCCCTGAGGGGTCCCAGACTGCGAGAAGGTGCAGACCAGGCTGAGGACCACTCCCTCCCCACGTGTATAAATTTCATGCACTGGGCCTCTAGTCTTATTATAATGTAAGTGTCTTGCAGAGCCATCCATTTCAAAGATACCCATCTCACTTGAATAAATACATTTACCACTATACAACTAAAGTGCCTGGATGCCCCACCCATGAAGTTCCTCTTTCAGAAAGCCCTGCTTGACTAGATAACTTACCCTGCTTTTCCCTTTAGCATCTCTAATTCTCACTGCAATATTTTAACTTCACCAATGAAAAATAAATCCATGAAACCCTAGGCACTCCACCTTCAACCTCAATAAAGGCAGAACCACAGGTCCACACTCTCTCACTCTATCCACAACCTTACTGTGTATGGTGCACCAGCTAAGTAGCCTATAGGACCTGTCTATAATAAATCTCTTTTTTCCCCCAAAGTAGTCTGATGGCTGTTGCTGAGGTTCATCTTGCAATCATAATAAACACCAAAAGAGCTGATCCAGCTGCAACATTGGCACAACATTGGGAAAATGTCTCCAGGGGCTTGCCACGAATAGTATAGGTCAGTGAGTGCTGCCATTTCCAGTCAATAGCATCACTGCCTATAGGCTGACTCATCTCAGATGTCCAGACTCCTGAACTGTGAAACAAAATTATGTTGTTTAGGATACTCTACCTATATTTTGTTGTGGCATCTTGAGCTAAGATAAATTCTCATCCACAGTATTCTCAGTGTGAAGTCAATAGAGCAATCAAATGAAATATTTGAAGGAGAATAATTTAAAACCTATCCTTAGTAAATAATAAATAATAAATAAACAAACAAACAAACAAATAAATAAATAAATGAAATAGACCCATAGCAATTGTAAACTTGGTAACATTAAGGCATTTCAGAGATGCAAGGATTCTGAAAGTTACCTCTCACAGGTTTTACCTAAAAATGTTATTAGCGATAGATAATGAATGGTTGTGGTTGCACAACATTGTAAATTCAATTAATGTCACCAAATCATGTCATTGAAAAGGCTTAAAATGTCATTTATGTTATATATAATGCACTACAATAAGAAAAATGTTATTACAGGATTCATTCTGGCAAGACAAAATATAAACCCAGGAGAAGAAGAGAAATAAAAGAAGCAATAGTGAATAGTCATTACAGGATAATTAAATATTCAGTCTCAGAATATACAGAGCAATTCAGCAAAAAATAAAGATTAGAAAAAATTTAAATACTATAATGCAAAAGCCCTATCTAATAAATGTATAACTAAATTCTTACCCTGTAAAACATATTAAATATTTTTAAGCAAATGAAACACACAAAAATGATCATGTACTAAACCATGATGAAGAAAAACAAAATAATACTTCCAAGTTACTTATATAGCCACGTTCAATGGCTATTATTCAATACACCTAGAGATCAATAATCATAAGAGGCTGAATATGTGATTATCTAAAAATTAACATATTTAATATATATTTATATATGTATATATCTATACATGTACACCCAATATTAAGTTCTATATAATTTCTATTGGTTTAAATAAGTTCAATTGAAATAGAATTTTTTTGAGAAAAACAAGACAAAGTTTTACCCAGGCAAATACAATTTATAAAAACATTTATAGCCCTCTGCTATAAATTCACAAAATTGTCTCCAAATATAAAACTTAAATAGACAAAAAAACAACAACTGTGGGATCCATTAAACCATAATAAAATATCTACCTCTTAAAATTAAACAGGCACAGATGTTTCAAGAGTAAGTGGCATCAAGCTCTCAGGAACAAATAACTTCTACCTTATAAAAGATGTTTAGAACATAGGAAATAGGTGGGAAGCTCTCCAAGTCCTTCTGCAAGGCATATGTAAAGACAATTTTACTGCAGTGTTGGGACTTCCACAGAGACTGTGAATCTGAGAGCAATAGCTGTCACCTGTCACTGTAGGTCATCCTACATAATCCCACATAATAAAAGCATAATATGCAAATCGACCGAACAGCCAAACAGGAGAACAACCATCCGGATGACCATCTGGGACCATGCTATGACACGCACTGGCACCAGGCCAGCCAAGGCAGGTGCGATGTGGGGCCGGCCAATGCCCAGTGATCACCCTGCAGTGGGAAGCCCAGGCCACCATCCTGCAGGCTGCAGCAGGTGGATGGGGCCTTCCTTTGTGAGGGAAGCCCAGGTCCTGGGTGCCGGCAGCTAGCGGGAAGCCGGGTTCCGGTCTGGGTTCCGGGGAGGAAAGCCAGTGCAGGATGGGGGCGGGGGAAGAGAAGGCCTACTCTTGCATGAATTTCCTGCATTGGGCCTCCAGTGGATAGAGAATGTGAACACTTATAGGTGTTTCAGCCCATCACTCAACCAAAAGGCTTCAAACTGCAGGTGAAGAGGTTGATCAGATAGGCTCCTTAGTGAGAACGCCTTTGCAGAGATTTGAAAGTACACTGTGGATGCCCACCCCTTTCCCAGCTGAGAAGAGCCTCAGATGAACATTTAGAAGCCTGATGTGAACTGGAGGTTGGAGCACTCAGGAGACTGGAACCTGCTTCCAGGAATTAGTGGGGCAAAGAGTTTTCTTTGGTTTAAATGAACCCAAAAATAAAAGCCACGCCTTCGACAGCCTGAAATGGATTCCTTTCAAGAGGGAATTTGGGAGGAGTAAGGTAAGGACAAGTGGACGAATATGTACAGGAAACCAAGGACTACCAGCTTACAAGAAGCAGACAGAACAAGGGGTTTCCTGCATTAGCTGACATCATTGTGACATTCTGGAACCTGGAAATTTCCAAGAATCAACAAAAGCCCTGCAACAGAGAAAAGGCTGGAACTGCAACATCTATCACACAGAGGGTCCCATAGCAGATAAAAATGAGCACATGCGCATCATAAGACCGTGTTCTTTCCCTCTACTCCTAGGCTTGACCGGGGAAGCACTAAAAATAGAGGACAAGTGGAGGAAGGTGTTAAAGCGGGGAAAAGAGGGAGCCAAAAGGGCCACTTCCCCCTCTCCCCTGCCTTTTCATCCCACAATGAAGTGCAGCTTTGTTATGAAGCTACGCCAAACAAACCATAAGAGACTTCATGCTATTATGAGTCAGTTATGGGCTCTGCACAATCATTGCCCCTGAACCATTTTATAATTCCATCCTTACCAAGTGGAGCTCCTCCATATACCAGCGACGCTGTGAACCCTGCAGCCAGGCAAAAGCAGGATGGCAAACAAAACAAAGTTATAAGAATGTCCCCCAAATAATCAACAAATCAAATGGTAAAAGGATATTCATAGTAGCAAAGTAGGATTTATTCCTATAGTAATAAAAACATGTTTTAATAGCAGATATTACATATTTTGTGCATATATGTATGCATCTTCTACATGCATATATGCATCCTGCTTAGACTTATAAGAATGTAATTCTCTGTATTAATAAATCAAAGAGGAAAATGGGATCCCAGTACCTGCCCAATAAGTCACAGCTAGAGTTAAATAGTAAGATGGACTAAATCCAAAATAGCTTAGAAACTGTGAGATAAGGGTAGTATTCTTACTAAAGAACATCTTGGTAATTAGTATAAACTAAAATAATTTTATGACTGTAAGAAATAAGAGAACTGAATTACCACCAAAATGATTCAAGGTAACACTGGAGTTTCTAGCCAATTGAATCAGATACAAAACTGATAGGGCTTTAAACACCAAAATAAATAAATAAATAAACAAACAAACACAACTATTTTTTTATTTCAGATGATATACTTGTCTGCCTAAGAAATCCAAATCAACAGAGAATCATTAAAAGAACTAAATAAAAATTAAATCATAGAAAGTAATATTATTTCTTAACTGAAACTACCAATCACAAAACTAACCAAAAAACAAACAAACAAATCTTTTCACCAGATAACACAACAGTAAATTACTTAGGCATAAATACAAACATGATAAAAAAAAGCCCAACTTTTTAAAAAATTCTTTATTGTTTAAGTTTTGCATATGTCTCCTTTTTACACCATTGACCTCTCCCTGCCTACTCCCACCCCCTGCACATGCTCCACCCCCTATTGTCTGTGTCCATTGGTCAAGCTCATATGCATGGCTTTTTAAAAAATTAGATCTTTATTGTTGAAACTATTACTTTTTACAACTTAATAAAGAAAATTTTAAAAATAAACTAAATTAGATAGTACTGTGGTCTTGAAGGGCAAGATGGAAAATAAAAGCATCACTTTGTTCTTATTAGTCAATTCTAAAATATTATTCACAGAAATTGACAAAGTACTAAAAAATGCTGATGATTTTGTTAATGTATTATATTAGCAAAGATGATTATGAGATTATGGTATTAACAAAGAGAGAGAGCTCACCTTATCATATCCCAAAATATTTTTTTTATAAATTTAGTCAGTGTGATAATGTACAGAAATAGACAAGGAAGTTAATTGAGCAAAACACATAGTCCAGAAATAGACCTATATGTGTATAGGGATTTAACTATGGTTAAAGGGTATTTCAAATTAGTGATGAAACAATACATTATTCAATACATATTGCCAGGAAAGTTTGATATTTATATGAAAAGAATAAAGTTATATGCTAGCCCATTTACTCAAATTCTAGATGGAATAAAACCGTAAAGAACAAAACTATAAATATATATTAAAATATGAGAAAATATAAAAACAATTTATTTATGAGTATTGGAGAAAAGACATTTGTACAGAAAACACATAAAGCAAACATCAGAAATTAAAGGAGTCATAAATTCACCACACTGAAAATTTTAAACTTCCACAAGACAAAAGACAACCAGAGAAAAGGTAGGCAATATACGAAAAAAATATATTAAAAGCATAAATACTCTAAAAAGTTACTCTTCAGAATTCAGAATGGCATGCCCCAAATCAAGAAAATACAAGATAGTGAATAGAAAAAAATGATAATTTCTATGAATAGGCACTTTGAAGAAAAGATATAAAAATAGCTGAGAATAAAACCTATGGAATAGCCGAAACCGGTTTGGCTCAGTGGATAGAGAGTGTCAGTCTGCGAACTGAAAGTTTCCAGGTTTGATTCCAGTCAAGGGCATGTACCTTGGCTGCATGCGCATCTCTAGTAGAGGGTGTGCAGGAGGCAGCTGATCGATGTTTCTCTCTCATGGATGTTTCTGACTTTCTATCCCTCTCACTTCCTCTCTGTGAAAAATCAATAAAATATATTTTAAAAATCCTAAGAAATAAAAAGACTACCTTTAGTAGCATCTAGGTAAATGCAAATTAAAAACAACAAAATACCAAATTAAAGTTGGAGAGTTTAGATAGGCCTGTATTTTAGCCTCTGCCAATAGGAGCAAACTTATTCTACAACTTGAGGTGGATAGAGGAGATTTGGCAGGATCTTATGAAATAAATAATAGTGTTAAGAATGCCAGTGGCCTAAAAGTAAGCAATTGAATTTTTGGATTGCTACTTCCACATGTATACAGAAGATTCAGAAGATACAAAAGAACCTAAACTGCATCATGGATAGTAAGAGTGAAAGTTTAAAAAATACCCATGATTGTGAAATAGTTTAATTAACTATAACATAGTCACACAATTATATTTTATATGGTCAGTTTTAAAGAAGGAGAGAGACCGGTTGGTATTAGTTATACTGTAAGGGGAAGGTTTCATGCATGTACTGAAAAATTATGTCAATTAAAAATTATACAATAATATTATTTTATGACAATAAAAACATATGTGTGGGAATGCATTAAAATATATCTGAAGGGAGATACACCAAATAAATATACATTACCTTCCTGAGACTGGAACTTTGGTAGTGTTAGGGTAATAGTCAAAATGATATTTAGCCTGTCGGTCATGTTTTCATTTTCTATAACCATTAATATGTCACATTACGGCCAGAGAGGTCAAAAAAGAAAAACTACATGGTCATCTTGAGATATTCATATGATATTTTTCTTATCCCATCTTTATAGTCTTCTAGAGGCCCAGTGAACAATATTTGTGGACTTGGGAGTTCCCTCAGCCTTGCCTGCACCCTTTGCAGTCTGGGAGCCCTTGGGGGATGTCTAACTGACAATGTAAGGCCCGCTCCCCATAGGGAGCAGTCAAACATCCTTAGTACGGCTGCAGGGGTGGGAGAGGCTCCTGCCACTGCCGCTGTGCTTGCCAGCCATGAGTCCAGCTCAGGGCTTTTGGTTGAGCAGCACTCCCTCTGTGGGAGTGCCTGCATTGAGCATCTGCCCTCTAGTAGATCAATGTGCATCATAGCAACTGGTCATTCCACTGTTCAGTCTATTTGCATATTAGTCTCTTATTATTCTATCTAATAAAAGAGTAATATGCAAATTTGGCCAAACCTTTGCCACATCCACAAGCTACACCCACAGCCATGTCCACCAGCCCATCAGGAACAGATTATGCAAATAAACCCCAACCAAGATGGCTGCCACCACTGAGAGCAGGAGGAAGGCTTGGGTTTCCCCTGCAAAAGAGGAAGCCAAGCTTTCTGCCTGTCTTTGCCTGCCTAAGCCTCCACTCAATGTTACAAAGTTTCTGTTATAAAAGATACAGAAATGGCGGCAGCCACTGAGCTGGAGAGAACCAAGGCTTGGGTTTCCCTGGCAATGGAGGAAGCCAAGCTTTCAGCCTGCCATTGCTGGCCTAGGCCTCCACTCTAGGCTACAAAGTTACAATTGTAGACATAAATTAATCCCAGATACTAGGGCCTCCACTTGGGTCGCTGGGGGGCATGGCCAGCCTGCAAACCTCCACAGGCCCCTCACCCAGGCCGCCCCTCACCCCAAGGGAACCCCCACCCTGATCTGGGACACTCTTCAAGGCAAACCAGCTGGCCCCCACCCATGTACCATGCCTCTGTCCTATCTAATAAAAGAGAAATATGCAGATTGACCATCACTCCAACACACAAGAGGGCTTCCCCCTTGTGGTTAAAGATTCTATCCCCATGTGGACACAAGATGGCCACCACAAGATGGCCAGCAGGGGAGGGTCGTTAGGAGGTTCCAGGCCCTGCAAAGGAGGGCAGTTGTGGGTGATCAGGCCGGCAAGGGAGGTCAGTTGGGAGGGACCAGACCTGCAAGGGAGGGCAGTTGGGGGCAATCAAGCCTGAAGGGGAGGGCAGTTAGGGGTGACCAGGCTGGCAGAGGAGGGAAGTTGGAGGCAACAGGCTGGCAGGGTAGCAGTTAGACATCAATTAGGCTGGCAGGGTAGTGGTTAGTGAGTGATCAGGCTGGCAGGCAGAAGTGGTTAGGGGCAATCAGGGAGGCAGGCAGGTGAGTAGTTTGGAGCCAGCAGTCCTGGATTGTGAGAAGGATATCTGACTGCCCATTTAGGCCTAATCTTGAGGGGTCCCAGATTGGAGAGGATACAGGCTGGGCTAAGGGGCATCCCCCCACCCCCGTGCCTGAATTTTGTGCACTGGGCCTCTAGTATAGAATAATTATAACTTATACTGCATGAGCATTATATCTGTAGACCGATTGATATCCCTTGCAGGATAAAAAGAATATGAATGCTTTTCAATTTTTAATGTGGACATGCAAGAATATTGCTTATATTTTTCAAAGAAATGGTTATGTGTCCAAGTTTTGTGGAACTTGGTCATAATTATTTTTGAATGAGTCAACTAACATAATATACCTTTTTTTTCCCCCTTCAGTGATGCCAGTATATATAGATAAAGAGATAGATGTGTGTGTATGTGTAAATGGTAAATCTATGTATTTTACACATCCCTACTATTTAACATTTGCCTAGTATAAGACTTTTAGGGCTGAAATAAAGTTTAAACTGCAGTGAGGAAATGAACCATCATCTTTCCCCAAAGGTCAAAGCACTCCATCCCTTTGGCCCTTCACTAGCTCCACCTTGTAGAGAAAAGGCAGTCCATTCCCAAAGCTGAGAGCCAGCTGCAATGGACAAAAATAATGGATAGCGTTTACTTGTGCACTTGAGGGAAAAAGGGTGCCACTATCACTTAAAATGGTGAGACAGCCATTAAGATATGGCATACAGTGCTGCATGGGAAATATTGATAAATATTGTGCTCTTTCCGTCTTAACTTTGAGTAATGTCTGGCAAGCATAGAATTCACCAGTTGTTATTTTCAAGAGCTGATCAATTTGATGTCTAATAGTTTGGGGCTCTTGATGACTATAGAACTCAGCATGGACTTAAAAAATGCCAGAAAAGCCTAAATAGTTTACAATAAAGTCAGAAGTGAACCTACCCCCAACCAAGCATAGGATTTCAGTAATTACCATGTAAATTGGATTGAACACTGCACTCAGTAGAATTACATATTAATGTTAATATCATACATATAAGATACTGTTAAGTCTGATCAAATAATTGAATGGATATCCCCTCCCCTGGGAACTGATCTTTAAATCGCTTCACAAGAGACATTCCTTTTACTTAGACCACATTCCACTTGCTAAAACCACATTCTACTCGCTAAGACCATTATCTCTCCCCCTCTGGACCTGCCCAGGATCCAGAAAACCCAGAGAATTCTCCACCCAGAGAAAGCCCACCAAGTGTCTTTAAAACCCCCTGACACCCTGTTTTCAGGTGCTGGCGCCATTTTGGGGCTCAGCCGATCTGGTATACAGATGACCTAATAAATTTGTAATCCCTCACCACTTTGGCCCCCTACATTCCTCCTTTGGCAACCCTAACAGGTATATCCTGTACATTCAGTGAAAGATGAAATTAAAGAGATAGCTTTGTGAAATAGCACAGAGTGTGAAGACTCTCAAACGTTTGGTTTCTGGAGGAAAAATGAAATTGAGAGGGGACTGATGATGGGGCTGAATAGCTCAGCAGAGCCAGATCAAGGAAAGCCTTGGCTGCCAGGTTAAGACTCTTGGGATTTTTATTGAGATAATCAGTCTTCGGAAATAAGGCTGATAGGTGTATAGATACTTTACCAGCAGTACTGAACAAAGTTTATAGGAATCCATTTTGAGAACCACAATTTCCAGATCCTTCATTTCTACACAGTTTCTTTTAAAACTGTGCAAAGAATGATCATTGTCCCATCAGCCCTTGCCCTGCACAGAAGAAAGGCATAGCCTTTACTTTAGCTGCAAAACAAAAAGATGAACTATACTGATGTGCAGAAACTCCTTTAATAATTAATAGATCTGACTTAAACTTAATGGACTCCCTGCTTTTTCTTACATTTTACATGTAAACATTAAGAGTGTTGGGTTATTCTAAATTCAAAAGGACTCATGCATCAGGAGTAACTGAACCTGATTCTTTTAAACCTAACTGAATTTTTGTCTAAAAGACCAAATATATCAAGATAGAGAAAACCCAAGGATAAGAAAGCTACATATTTTTTAAATATTGGCTGTGCATTATTCAATAAGGTACTTAAAACCCATTTTATTAAAGTATAAAATATTTATTCCAATTACAGTAAATTTTATTCCATCTTACACAATATTTAATATCCTTATTTCCTAATAAAAATAAACTTCTATAATTGGGATGAAATGTTTATAAATGGGAACAATTCTTTGAGAGAGCATGAAGTAAAATATTTCGAAGATTGCTGTTTGAGTTCTTCATTGATGAGTTGTAGGGCAGGAAGAGGATAGGAAGGTGAACTTGGTAATTGCAGTTAACCTTGGGGGTTGTGAAGTGGCAGAGGAGGGTTTATCCTGTTTACCCAGTATTCAAAAAGAACCAGGAGCCCCACCAGCATGGCTCAGTGGATAAGCAGTGACCTGTGAACCAGGAGGTCACGTGGTTTGATTCACAGTCAGGGCACATGATCGATCCCCAGTTTGGAGCATGTAGGAGGCAGCCCATGGATGATTCTCTTTTATCACTGATGTTTCTATTTCTTTTTCTCCCTTCCTCTATGAAAACAATAAAACTATATGTTTAAAAATTAAAAAATAATAATAATAAAGTACCAGGAGATCAAATTGCTGCTGCTGTACACCTCCTCCAAGTGCATAGCCTTGAGGTAGTTAGTTTATCACAGTATTTCTCCAGCTTCTGGGCAGGGAAGGGGGGGGCAGGTAATGTTATGGCTGCAGACATGTGTCTTTTACCAGGAAAAGATTGTGTGCATCAAAGTCCAATGCCCTTAATTCTTCCTCTTAATATTGACTATATCAACTTTGGAAGCTCTATAGGAAACTTAAATTTTTATACAATGCTTTCCTAGAAAAGCATTATTTGTAGGATTTTTAAATAGGCCCTGGTGAAAAAGGTGAAGGGATTAAGAAGTACAAATAGGTAGTTACAAAATAGTCATGGACATGTAAACTACAGCATAGGGAATATAGACAACAATCTATAATAATAAAAGCGTAATATGCAAATTGACTGACCAACCAAACACCAGGACGACCATCTGGACCACCTTCAGGATGACCATGCTACGACACACACTGGCACCTGACCAGCCAAGGCAGGTGCGATGCAATTGTTCAGGGCACCCGTCATTGCTCCAAAATTGCCCACAGAGAAAGGCCTAGGCCACCCTCTGCACAACAATCAATTGTGGAACCCCAGCCGGGTGGGCAGATCTCCCTGCTGGGTGATAGGTGATCGATCTGGGGATTCTGCAATCCATTGCCTCAAAGAGGGAGGCCCAGGAGACCCGGCCAGCGATGCTAATGTGGGTGGGCAGTGCCTCTGCAATCAATTACAGAGCCCTGTGATCAATGCCCTGCAGAGGGAAGCCAGGCCAGCCAAGCGCTGCTGGCAGCTGGGAGAAGTCAAGCCCTGATAGGCCCTGTTGGCCGGCCAGACCTAGGGACCCTAACTGAGGGGTTCCAGATTGCGAGAGGGAAGAGGCGGGTCTGAGGGACCCCCTCACGTGCACTGGATGTCTAGTATTGTAATAACTATGATGCCAGATGCTATTGGAAATATTGGGGGACCATTTTGTAAAGTAAATAGGTATCTAACCACTATGCTGTACACCTGTAAACTGTAATTTAAAAAAAACATAGGTTAAGAACCAGGGTCAGAGGCTCTTAATCACTTGCTAAGGCAAATCACTTTTCCTTGCACCCTATATCTCCTTTCCTTCTTATTCTCCTTCTAGTTATTCTCTCTCTCTCTCTCTCTCTCTCTCTCTCTCTCTCTCTCTCTCTCTCTCTCTCTCTTCTATACTGTGCCTCAGAATGACCAATGGTCCCGATTATGTCTATAATTTCACCTTTTTCCTCCCTGGATCATTCTCTAAAGAACTTCTCCCCATTGCCCATCTGCAATATGCCTGAGGTATGTCTAGTCATTGAACCACAGGAAGAAAAGTCATATCTGTAATAGAGCAAACTGAGGCCCACAAGCTGAGAGGGCATGGTGGTCCTCTCAGAGCAGCCCGTTACTGAACATTGATGAAGTGACTGGGCTTCCATCCATATTCTGCAGTGTGCACCTTTAAGAATTTTTAAAAGACAAAATGCTTGCAAGGTTTTAAAAGTACAAAAATACTAATTTTAAACTGGAGCTGTCTGTGCAAACAATAAAGAATGGTTGTGTTATAACTAAAATTGGAAAGTGCTTCTGTGACCTACAACCTCTGATATAAAAATGGATTGGGCTTCTTCCTGTGTAGTGTCTTATCTGATTGTGGAATTAGGATAATGCTGACCTCATCAAAAGAGTTTGGAAGTGCCTCTTCCTGGTGAATTTTTTTGGAATAGTTTGAGGAGGATAGGTGTTAGTTCTTCTTTGAATGTTTGCTAAAACTCGCCTGTGAAGCCATCCAGACCTGGGCTTTTGTTAGCTGGAAGTTTTTTTTATTTTTTATTACTGCTTCCATTTTACCAGTTGTTATTGGCCTATTTAAGTTTTCTGATACCTTCTGATTCAGCCTTTGGATATTGTATTTTTCTAGGAACTTGTCCGTCTCATCCACATTGTCCAGATTGGATTTTGTTGTGTTGTGTTTTTCTTTCTTCCTTTCTTTCTTTCTTTCTTTCTTTCTTTCTTTCTTTCTTTCTTTCTTTCTTTCTTTCTTTCTTTCTTTTTTGGAGGGGGTGTTAAATTGGAAACAACAATTGTAAAGTAAACTGTAGGTGATTGAAATAAGAGTGGAAACACTGAGCAATTATTATTTTTAAGAAGTTGCCAGGCAGTGTGGCTCAGTGGTTGATCCAGGAACCAAGAGGTCAGGGTTTGATTCCAGGTCAGGGTACATGCCTGGGTTGTGGGCTTGATCCCCAGTAAGGGGTGTGCAGGAGGCAGCCAATGAATTTCTATCTCTCTATCCCTCTCACTCTCTCTCTAAAAATCAATAAAAACATATTTAAAAAGAAAAGAAATAAACCTGTGCATAGTGAAGACATGACTGCTTTGAGAAGTCAGTGAGAATAAGAAAGTCCAGATTTCATATATTTTTAATTGCTATGAACTTTTCTACATTTTAAAGCATTTTAATCATTTATTCCTTTTTTTCCTCTCCCTTTTTTCTCTCATGGGAAATGTATAATTGGATACAATACCACCATTCATATTCTGCTGCCACATTTTACATTTATAAATCTAAACTTTTGTTTGACATTCAAAATCCTGTTAAAACTCGAAGTCACTTTGCATAACTCAATACATGAGATCAAATTGACATTTTTGCTTTGAAAACAGCCATCATCTAAACTCAAGGCAGAGAATGAAGACCTCGAGTCGCTGGCTGACTTACTGGCCATTTATTTTGTATCATGTTGTGAAAGTAAAATATGACTTTCTAGTCGCAATAGCAAATTTAAATCAAAATTCCACTGTTACCCTGTTAATTAAAAACAAACTTCAGATAATAATAATAATAATAATAATAATTTTATAAAAGCTTAGAGCTTAGACAGGTTCACAGAAAGGCTTTTCTAGTATGCTTACCTATTTGATTAACAAACATGCTCATATTGCACTTTGGGTGTCAAATAGAAAAATGAATCTGTATAGCAGTTCTTGTTCACCAAATGTAGATCCTTATAAAAGCATGCATTGGGATGTTTCGTGAAAGCTCTTGAAATATAATAAGTGACACGGTAACCAATTTATCACTTCTTGTATTAATATTGTGGGGAGAAAGGATCAGCGACTAAAAATAATCTCTTATTCTGAGACTAATAGCATCAAATAGGTAGCTGCAATATTAATGCAAAATGTCAGTGTAAATTGTCAGGGTTGTAAGGTAGCATATTAACGCTACATTAAAAAATGCATGCTCTGTAGCATACAATACTGCACTGTCAATTCAGAGGCTTATTTTTAAAAAGAGATCATTCTGAATTATTTTGTGTGTGTCTGTGCTATGACAGCTAAAACTGAATAGGTTCTTTACCTTTCATTCTAAATGTGAAACGTTATGTCACTTCATCTGAGGGAAAACGAATGGGAATGGAAAGCATCGCAGAGTTCGGGACTCTATTACCGTCTAAATTAAATATCCATTTCGCCTCTAATGTGAGCCATGGTTCCCTCCTGCACCAAAGTGGAATTCAGCTAAAGCAAAAGCTAATTTCCATGCTCTGTGCCTGGGACACCAAAAGCAGGACATTCAGCCCCCACACCAGGCAATACTCCCACAAAGCTGATAGAGGTAGAAGAATTGAAAAGCAATGTGACCCCTGAAACCGAAAAACTCGCTGGCAAGGTGGCAATACCGAAACTCTGGGATCCCCTAGGTTTGGTTTTATAGCCAACTTGTAGGGATTTGGAGCGGGAAAGAACCACCTGGGAAGGCCCCCGCTTTTCAGAGTAAGAATCTAATTTTCATATCCTTTATTATTTGGTTGGGTTCATTGCCTAGATAGTGGGACTACAGATAACTGAATGAAGGGACCACACCTGGGAATGGTCACCATTGAATATTAATGGGTAAACGGGAAATAAATACTGCAGCTGACAATGTTAACATTTGTTTATTGGATTCCTCTCTTTCCCTCTCTCTCCCTTAGGAAATATGTAATTAAATACAATACTATGGTTGATCTTCCTCTGCTACCTTTTATATTTGTAAATAAAACTTTTATTTAAAATTAAAATATTTGTTAAATTATAAATCACCACGAATAATCCAATACATGATATCAAAATGTACATTTTTGCTTTGAGAAATAATTATCTTAAATTAAGGCTATCTCAGGAAGGTTACCAGTGGGGTCACAAGGGAAGATGGGACAGATCTATCCCACTCTACCAGTCATGATACACACAAAAGCCAGGTCACAACACTTGAATAATCAGAGCTCATCAAGAACAATTATGACAAGATGCTCCATTTCCAACATTACAAATTAGTAAATGAACTGAGTAATTCCTACACAGTTTATTAGTTTTGTATGTGTGCATCCATAAATTATTATTATTACTAGGGGCCCAGTGCACAAATTCGTGCACCTGCAAGGAACTATGGGCTACAATGTTGCGGTGGGCATAGGGGCAGGTCTCCGCCCATCTTCTGTGCCCCAGCTGGGCCCCTCCTGCTGTAGGCTCTGGTCCTTGTCTGCCAGCAACCCCACGCCTGCTGCTGCTGCTCCCACGTGCTGATGGCTCAGGCCCTGCTCTCACCCGCTGATGGTGCTGAGCAATCGCGGCTGGTGCTGGGCGCTGACAGTGAGTGCAACTGGTGGCTCCAGTGTGAGCAATAGGTGTGAGAGGGGCTAGTGCCAACAGCAGGTGTGGTGCGAATGCTGTGTGGGACCACAGCATGTGAGAACAAAGAATTTTCAGTAACCACCAGAGACTCACCACTATTTGTCTGGTGGCCCCGTTCACCTGCTCCACCATCCTGCTATGGCCCACCATGTTTCACACTCTGCAACATGCTGCCAACACTCATCATGTTCCGTGTGTGCCCCCTGATGGTCAGTGCACATCATAGCAACCAGTTGTTTGGTTGTTTGATTGTTCCTCCTTGGTCTATTTGCATATTAGGGTTTGATATATATATATAGATATTTGTATTTGACTATAAAGACCAAAGGGCCTCTAGCTTTGATGCCATCTTATAGATGCCATCATCTGTAAGAGAAGGTTACTAACTATAGTAAAACAACTGGTTAAACCATTAGAGAAGGCAGGTTAAAATATAGCAAACCACACACACAATACAGTTCAACAGTTTAGTTAACAAATTTCTAGTAGCCTGCAGGAAAATCCCCTCTTTGACTTTCCTTTCTTGATGTCAGACTAGATAGCAGGTACCATCCTTGCAAAGCATTTAGGTGGTTGCAGCAGCTAGTTGTGACGAAATGGTTTCCTTTACCTGTCTCAGTAGTTTAGTGAGCTCCCAGTTAGTACTAATTTTAATCAGAGAAGTTTAGAGTATTTTACAATTGAATACATAACTAATAATTACAATTATTATGGAAAATATACTGGGTTTTGCAAACAGCCATTTTGAGCCTTTACTGGTGAACATCAGGGGTGCTTAATTTAAAGAAATCAAAGATGTGAATTTAATTATTAATTTGTAACAATGAAATAACAATTATTATGATTGAAAAGCCCTTATGCTATTTATACAGTCGTTAAAGATTTTGGTTATGCTGATGACATTCTTTGTGATAAATTTCTCTGACTTTCAAGCAGTTAATTATTGCTGTTTTTATGGATAAATATAACCTATAAAGATGGATATTCTATTCATTTATAGAAGAAATGGATATTAACGAAATAATTATAAATGCCACACCAAAATATTAGCATTATAATTAGAACAGGAAAATGAGGCAGCATTCAAATTATTAATGATCATTCTCTGATTTGTTTTATTTATGTTTCAAATATATTACCAACTGTGCTTTAATCAGGATATTTTAATATTGTAGGTAGTTTAATATTGAAACACAGAAATAAACACATATACATATACGTACATGCACATGCAAATATAGCATTTTTAAAGTCCAAATATAGTTTTCTCTAAAGATAGAGAAAATAAATGATTACATAAGCTGAATTATAATTTATGCTTCATTTGTTTACCAGTATCTAGAGTTTTGTCTTAACATTAATAAAACTAATATGGAGAATTTTAGTGGTTACAGTGTTCATGAAATAGGACAGAATGAATAGAGAGTTTACTAGTACTCTCATCTATTGTAGAAAACTGGCAAGATCATTAAAAGAAAAATTAAAACATTTTTCAAAAAGCTGGCTTGAGATGTTAAAGCCATCCAATGTTATCATGTATGCTCCATTAAGGTCTATGGCTCTTACATTATTGAGGCCAGTTCTAATAGCAGCTGCCATTTACAATACCTGGAGATACGGAGCAGTTTATTAAAGTGCTTATTTTCACTAATAGTAAATCGGGTCACTAGCTCTTTTTCTAATGGTATTAGGAAGGCAAAAATGCTTTTCCACTAGATCAGATTTGGTGGTAATTTATCTTTGAAGTAGATGTATATTTACCCTTATTATTTTAATCTATCAAAAAATAGGCATTTAAAAATTTGTTTAATAAAATGAATTCACAGAAAATGGGAAAAGGAACTCACACTTTACTAAGGATATTTTCCCAGAAGAATAGGTTGAAATAATAGACCCACCCTCATCCACATCGCCAGATCTCTTACTTGCCTTTCCTTATTTACTTACTTGCCTTTCTTCATTATTCCTCATAACCAAAAACATTGAAACTGGGAAATAGCTATATGTTCAGAAATCTAGATCCCCATCATGCTAAATGTCTTCTTTCTGTTTGGCTTGTTTTGTTATTATCAGGCATCACACCAAGCTCAAGGGAAAACATGCTTTATGTTCTTGGCTAATAGAGATAAATAGTAGCTTGAGTGATACATTTCCCATACTTTTAGAATCAAATATTCTTAGATACTACATACACTTCCAGTTAATCCAGAATATCAAACCATACTGTAATTTAGCATTAATCTAAATTGGAGTATTATAGCCATTACAAATGAATTTCCTTAACGTGAGAGATTATTTGTAACAAACATTTATCGGCACTAATAATAATAAAATAACGGTGTTGATGGTTTTCATTTATTGTTTGCTGGCTATATGCAAAATCCCCTTTTAGACTTCTTAATCTTAAGGCTAGCTTGTGTCAAGTGCTTTACCTGGAGTCCATTGTTTTTCACAGACAACAAACCTCGGGGGTTTATTAGAGTCACTGCCAATTTTAATTCCATACTTGTGCTGATTTTGCAGTCTCTCCTTAATTTTTTATAGCTATCTCATTTCTGTATCCTGCAAGGACTCAAAAATAAAATACAAGTGTTTTGCTTTGGTTTTTTTTTCCTGAAACACTGTTTACCAAGAAGAGTGTTTTCAATCTACTGGCCGTCCTAGTTTTAGGATAATAATGGAGTTATGTCGCTATCCGTCATAGCAAAATGTGTGTGTGCAATGAAAAGTATTCCAGCTTTTAAAATCCTCATCCATTCCTGCTCAAGCACTTTGTATCATTCCTCCCCTCCTGCCTGTCCTTCTCTTGGGTTCCTGTGCCTCTTGCATTTTGGTATCCCTGATCTCATTTTTGGCTCAGCTCATATCTTTGCTCTAGATGTGTACCCAGGAACTCAAAGGTCCTCATACTTTTTGTGCAGAACAATTTAGCTCTCTGTCTATAATAATTTATGTATATGCACGCCTAGTGAGTGGCTACATTTTAAATTTGTTTAAAAAACACATGAAGCCTCCACTGCTACACTTAAACAAATAAATGTATTTAATTCTGATTCTAGCATTTAGCAGTGGATCTATACCCATTGAAAAGTAGTAAATCTATTTCTGTGGAAGTGGCATAATTCAGTTGGTCCATGTTGGTTTCGGCTCAAACAAATCAGCAGGAAATATAACCCAGAGGGAGAGAAATCTGGTTTGCTGTTCCAGAATCACAGGCTTTCCAGAGTGGACTGTGAGAGCATCCCCATGCTGCCTGGGTCTGGGATCATGATATAGACTTGGGAAGAAGGTTTCCCCAAAGGTTGGAAAAGTGTATCCCCCCCCCATTAGGTGCTCTGAGATTATGCCTGTCCCCCTGTTATTCCAAGGTCTATACCCAGAGGTCAAGTTGTGTGCAGTGTAAAGTCACCATGCCTAGGGAATACCTTGGACTTCAGACCTGGGCACTGTCTCTGTGAAGCTGCAGTCTCCCAAGGTGGGGGGGAGATACCTATTCTTCCCATACAGACTCTATAGCTTATCTGAGGTCCCATATGTACTGCCTGTCATATACCTCTATGTGTTATCTGGTGGAATATGGAACTCTCTTTTCCTCTATCCACTTTTTTGGTGTTGTTTTAGAGTGAGGAAGGGATAGAGAGAGAGAAACATCAATTGGCTGCCTTCTCCACGCACTCCTAACCAGGGTTCAAACCTGCAACCTGGACCTGTTCCCTGCTGGTATATGGGACAACCTTCCAACCGACAACCAATTGAGCCACTCTGGCCAGGGCTACTCTCTGCACTTGGAGTTGAGGGATGCCATTGGGACTATTCCTTGCACGCCTTTTGTGTTTATATTTCCAAATACCATTTACATGGCTGACACTGATGATGGTTAAATGAACTATAATAACTAAAAGAGTAATCCTAGCTCTCATCTCATAACTCTCCCTCTAAAAACACCTGTGTCCCACATATTTTTGAAAGCCCCTAGGGAGTGTCCCACAAACGCTCAGAAACAAGCCCATCATGTGCTGCACTTGTGTTAAAAGCCACCCTTTGGGGAAACCTTTTTCCAGCCTATCACAACATACTATGCTTTGCTGCTCTGCCACTGTTCCTAGGTAATTAGCAAGCTTTTACCATCATGTTCAATGGCATATGTCAGCCTCTTCTCACACTGAATTTACAGTAAAGTGCCTTTTAAAAATTAAATTCTGAGATAGGGCCTGGAGATACCCTCTGATGATAAAACCATGTTTGGAAAATGTGCTTCTCCCTGAATATTCTATCTGAAGAGTCCATGAGGGATTGAATAAATAGTTCCCATGAGGATTTTCTGATAGGAGCAAAATGATGCAGAACGATGGTCCTCAGCCTTCACTGCACAGGAGAATCATCTGGGAGCTTTCAAAGTTCCTGATGCTCGGACCTGGTCCCAGGCCATTAAGTCAGATGTTCTGGGATGGAGAAAGGGCATAAGTAGCTTGTCAAGTTTTCCAGGTGATTCCAAGGTGCAGCTAAGGTTCAGAACTATTGATGGATGTGCCAGCGCTGGTATGTGCTAGAGCCAACCACTAACCTAGACTCTCGATTCCAATAATTACAGGCTGTTGTTGTTCCTTGTGATTAAGCCCCTATCCCAGTGGTCAGCAAACTCATTAGTCAACAGAGCAGCATGTGGCTCAAGAGCCGCAGTTTGCTGGCCACAGCACCATTAGTAATAGAATTGAAAGAATATGTATTACCCTTCTGAAGTAGTTACCAAAAATACAATCTGACAATCACTAAAGTTTGACCCTCAACTTTGTCTGAAACATTCTATGTACAGAAACCAAACCATGTTAGCTATTTATTCATTCTTATTTAATTTGATCCCAATTTTAAACAAATAGAAAATATATGTACAGCATATTTTTATAGGAAAGAGTATTTGCTCTTAATACAGCTGCTCCCTGCTGCTGGCTTCACACTTAATATCATAATCTTTTGTGACATCACAATTAATTCCTGCGGAGATGATTATAGTAACACGGAGAAGATTATGATTTGGGGAAAATGATAAACAGCAGGGCCAGGCCATTTTCCTTTTTTTTCCCTCTTCTCACAGATTACTACCTTGGTCAGAAAAAAGAGAGAGAGAGAGAGAGAGAGAGAGAGAGAGAGAGAGAGAGAGAGAGAGAGAGAGAAGTGTTTCTGCAGAACGTTGTAAAATAGTATAAAACAAGATGTGAATCTTTTGTGAAAAGCAACTAACTCTTTAAGCAGTTTTCTGTTGATTGCACCAGCTTAATTACTTACTTAAACAGCCAATGCTTTGTCAGCTCAATCAAATATTTTATTAGTATTGCTTTACATTAAAGTCACAAAAGTGATTTAAACTTATCTGCATCGTTATTGTTACTATTGGCTATCTGTGGATGTTTCACTTTCCAAATACCTCCAACTTTAGGCTTAAAAGAGCAGGAATGAAATAAACTTGGTCTTCACAGAAAGCTTTTATTGCCACTAAAGTTATAAAGAATTGGGTGATAAAGCAAGTGAGATTTTTTTGTTTACACAGCCCTATATTCTTTTGAGAAAAGAATTTATCAGTGTCTTTAATTCTAGGAACCGATATCCAAGTGTTATGTACAGAGGATCTGCCTATGTACTTGTGCTTAAACATTCATTATATTATTTGACCCCCAAACCTCTCTTGATATCTTTATCCATTTACATATGTAGGAAGTGAGTACCACTTACTTATAGTGTGTGTGACTTAAAGTCATATATAAAAACGGCAGAAATAGGAAGAGAGAGATGATGTAGATCAAGTTTGACTGTGAAACTAATATCATGCTTTCCCTGCTTTACCATCTGATGTGTACCCAAGAAGGCTATTTGGGTAGCTACAACTTTTCAGAATTTTTGTTTTCCTAGACTTTCACAGAAGGTCCCACCAAATATGTAAGGAGACATAATTTACCAACTCCCTTCACTAGTAATTTAAATAAAATTCACATCTCAGCTTAACAGGAGTGCTTTTTTTCCCTTCACATTTTGAAAGAAATACCTAAGTGTTATTTAATTATCATATCAGCCATACTCAGGCTTGAAGGATTCAAAAGGATCTGCTTTCTTTCTGACAGACTAAGTTATCACCACTAGAAAGCTCAAATGCTACAATCAATCAATAAATAGTTAATTCTTTTCACAATTTTGGGAAAATAAAAACATGAAAAAGTGCATAAACAACATAAGGACCTCGCAAAGAAGCATTTACATTTTGTCAGGCTGTCTTTTTAAATAGGAGGAACTTTCTTCACAATTACCCAAACTCCATTTTCTCTCTGAAAGCTCTTTAGCTTTGAAAATTTCCTAAATTATAATTAATCGATTTAAATCTTGCCTTGATGAAAGAACCCAAGCAGATAAGATTAATTTCTGAGCTTCTAACTATCTAAGTTACCCAAGAGGCTATTCCAAAATGCTCAGCACTCAGACCCCCATCGATTATAATTTATATAAATGATGTGTTTCTCTGCAAAGCTACGGAGGAAGTACAATAGATACACAAATCAGTGGGCTGGTGGGAGCACACAGAGCCGGCTCTCTCCACGTGGGCTATTATGAAAGCTGATTTAATTATTTCTTTTAGAAGTTTAATATGCAAAAAGTTAACTTCTAGAAATATTCAGACCATTGCCAGATGGCTATGAAAATTGTTTTTCATTAAATTGGGTTGTTCACATTTTCCAGGCTCATGAATCCAAAGATAGTTTAATCATAGTCAAAAGGGAATTGTAACTCAGAAAACTAAGCAGAACTCTCTAGCCAGGACTATAATGGTAATTATAATGAAATAAGACCACATGATTGGGAATTGGCCTGCAAGAAAGTAATTCTAGTCATCCAGAGTCTGACACAGGAGGTTTATCAAAGGCAAAGCTTGTAGAAAATGCATGGATTGTCTTGGGAGACCCTGGGGGTTGGGGCAAGAGTCTACTCTCTGGAAGAGATGAACACGGTATCATCACTGGGTTCAACATGCCCTTGGGTTGGGATTATGGTTTCTTATTTTATATTCATTTACCCAATCAAAGGGACACTGATCAAATATCACATTTATTTTCCAAGTTAAAATACAAAGTGATGTGACTAATTTGAAAACAATCTGCCAAATGAAAAATTTCACCTGCATTTTTATAAGGAGATGTCTGGGATGCTTCCCAATTATCAAACTATTTTGGACATTCCCCTTTGCAGAGCATCTTCAGAATCAGTTTCTAAACAATGCATGATAATATATTATGACTTTAGATGTAGACATCATAAAAGCATTATGACTGAATTCTGGGGGCTGATGAGCACATTGAGAATTTATTATTACTATTAGAGGCCTAGTGCATAGATTTGTGCACCAGTGGGGTCCCTCAGCCTGACCTCAATCCTCTTGCAATCTGGGACCCCTCGGGGGATGTCAGACTGCCAGTTATAGTCCAATCTCTATAGGCCAAGCCAAAGGACCCCACTGGTGCAAAAATCCATGCACTGGGCCTCTAGTATGCATATAAGATCTTTGGTTAATCTTTTCCCACCATTCCCTTTTCCCCCTCCTCCCCCTTACCTCTGAGATTCATCAGTCTGTTCCATATTTCCATGCCTGTGCATTGAGTGTCTGACCCCTGGTGGTCAGTGCACATCATAGCTACAGGTCAAATGGTCAAATAGTCACTTAGGTTTTTATATATACACTAGAGGCCCAATGCACAAAAATTTGTGCAAGAGTAGGTCTTCCTCCCCCCCACTGCCAGCACTGGCTTCCTTCCAGCACATGGGACCCGAGCTTCCTGACTCTGCCAGCAGCAGGCACCCAGGATCTGGGCTGGCTTTGTCAGGAAGGATGACCATAATGACGTCCAAAATACATCTGGTTTAATTAGCATATTACCCTTTTATTATTATAGGTAGATATGAAATAGAGCAATTTCAAGGCTATGTAAAAATTGCAAAGCAGTTTGGTGTAAGTACAAATCCCCACAAGAGCCCCTTCCCAGCACAACAAAACTGTAAAGTCCTCTGGCATGCTGGTGGAGTGGGGATGTTTGGTGCCCCTTACAGATTGTCAGGACATGTATGCTTCTGCAAAAATCAGAGCTCTATTTTCACACAAAATAAATATAAATAGAGAATGAATCTTCCCACCAACCAAACGTTTAAATAGACCTGATTCATTTTCTACATTTGCAAATGCTAATCTTACATACAGCCTGGAGTTGCTAAAAGTTTTAGTAACAAATAAAGATAGAGTCATAGCCAAAACCAGTTTGGCTCAGTGAATAGAGCATTGGCCTGCAGACTGAAAGGTCCCAGGTTCGATTCCGGTCAAGGGCATGTACCTTGACTGCAGCCACATTCCCAGTAGGGGGTGTGCAGGAGGCATCTGATCAATGTTTCTCTCTCATCAATGTTTCTAACTTTCTATCCCTCTCCCTTCTCTCTGTAACAAATCAATAAAATATATTTTAAAAAAAGATAGAGTCATGATGGAGTCAGTTTAATAACCACCCAAATAATGTCAGGGTTTTGCCAATACTGGAGAGATACACAGCTTTCCATGAACAATTAATGAAGAGTAGGTACTTGCAGTCTGTGCATTACCTGAATGTGGACACAAAGCTTGTGAAAAATTATCAGATTGTCCGGGCACTGAACCAAGCAGAATACATCCTATCTCAGGAATATTGTGACATGTGCAGAAGACACTTTAGATTGTAATAGAGAATACACTTTAGATTGCATTCTCTTAGCTCCACTGGTGGAAAATTGTATCTGACCTCTGTAAAAAATAATTTAAGTCTGATAACAAAAACTGCTCTCCTTCAACATTCTCTTATATGAATATGGAATCATAATTCTCATTGAGGAATGAATTTAAACAGCAATGAGATATCATCTCACGCCTGTCAGAATGGCCATCATCAACAATCAACAAATGATAAGTGCTGGTGAGGATGTGGAGAAAAGGGAACCCTAGTACACTGCTGGTGGGAATGCAGACCTGTGAAGCCACTATGAAAAACAGTATGAAGTTCCTCAAAAAATTAAAAATGGAACTGCCATTTTCCCAGTGATCCCACTTCTAGAAATATATCCTAAGAAACTGGAAACACCAATTAGAAAAGAAAAATGAGGGCACCTCTATGTTCACAGCAGTGCAATTTACAATAGCTAAGATCTAGAAACAACCCAAGTGTCATTGGTAGATGAGTGGATAAAAAAGCTGTGGTACATTTATACCATGAAATACTATGCAGCAGTAAAAAAGAAGGATCTCTTATCCTGTGAGACAGCATGGAGGGACCTGGAGAGTATTATGCTAAGTGAAATAAGCTAGTCAGAGAAAGACAAGCATTACATGATCTCACTCATATGTGGAATCTAATGAACAAAATAAACTGATTAACAAAATTATTCAGAAACATAAAGGCATGGAACAGACTGATGAATCTCAGAGGGAAGGAGTTAGGAGACATTAACCTGGGAACTTATATGCATACTAGGGGCCCAGTGCACAAAATCTGTGCACTGGGGGTGGGTGGTCCCTCAAACCAACCTGCCCCCTCTGACATACTGGGAGCCCTCAGGGGATGTCCAACTGATGGCTCACCCCCAGCCTGCCCAAGGCCTAAAGCCTCTAGTGAGGCTTTAGGTCTGGACACTAACCCATTGCCCTGCTCAGCTCAGCCCAGGCTGCCTGCGACCACCCAGCCCTGGGGGCTGGGCGCTCACCACCACCGCCATTTCATCTCCACCCCCAGGGCCTGGCACTTGTGCCACTTGGCCCCGTCCCCACTCCTGAGCGGCTGGTAGCATAGCCAATCAGAAGTGAAGGTACAGTCAAATTTGCATGTTTCTCTTTTATTATATAGGACTAGTGGCTCAGTGCACAAAATTTATGCACATTAAAAGGGTATTAATTAAAGGCAATATTTTAATAGTGCTATTTTCCCTTTCTCTACAATAAAAGTATGAGAGATAAAAGGTAATGAGTACAATGTATATGAAAATAATACATAATTTCATTAATAAGTAAATAATAACAAAATGATATAACAATAATACAAATCCATAATAAACTGTTGAGTTAATTTTCCTGCATTTAAAATAGGATTGAATGCGTCCCTCATAGTGACGGTTGCCTTCCATTTTTGTTGGCATACAGCTGAAGCTACATGTAAAACATTAGCAATGCCAGGGTCCTCAGTTAGATGCAGCTGTGGTGATTTCTCGCCACCCCTGCCACTGCTGCTGTCACCACTGCTGCCTTGTTCTCTGTGCCTGAGGACCTCAGTTAGACGCAGCTGTGGTTTGCCCAACCTGCCACTGCTTGGTCTCCATGCCCGGGGCTGGGTGCTTGATGCCTTCACCACTTTGTCTCAGCTCCTGGGGCCTGCTGCTCATGCCTCTTGATCCCCACCCCTTGCTCTGATTGGCTGGTAGCATAGCCAATCAAGAGCCAAGGTATGGTCACATTTGCATGTTACTCTTTTATTAGATAGAATATGCATAGCCCAGGGACACAGACAATAATGTGGTGAAGGCCTGGGAAGGGTGGATGCAGGGTGGAGGGGGTCAATAGAGAACAAAAGGGGGATGGGCATCTGTAATACTTTCAACAATAAAGATTTTTTAAACAGAATGTTCAGTAATTCTCAATAAGTGATTTTGTCATAGTCATGAATATCTTCAACCATTAGTACAAAGATACATCAACTGGGAGTAGCCCACTGTGTTATTATCATAGTCAAGTTCTGGGGCATTGAAATATGGACAGCCTGGTAAACTTCTACTTATAAACATCTGGCTTGAAGGAAGCCTATTTCATCTAGCAGCTGGACAATAATGCATGTAAACTTAAATTCAAAGGATACTGCAATAAAGAAATTAACTAGTACCTCTGGTGATGTGTTGACCCCATGCATGCTTTCATTTATTCTTTTGAAAGCTATTAAAATATACACTTATAAAGTCACCATTAAGAAATTAGAAAAAAATTCCTAATGGTGATTTTATACTAAGAATTGTGTGAAGGCTTGCCTTAACCAAAAATGATTGCTCCCCTTTCTAAGGAAGGAATTAACTTGCAAATAAGACTGTCTTACAAATATTCCTACATATACAATAAAAAAAAAAGCAGAAAGCAGCTAAATTTCATACCAAGTTGCAATACTCCTTGGGAGCTTTTCTGTTTCCTCTCCAAGACTTCAGAGGTACCTGTTCTATACCCAAAGCACACTTTGTTTCTAAAATAATAACAGCAATGAAAACAACTAAGATTTATTGAGCATTTCCTAATGCCAGATTCATTGTACTACCGAAGTCATTTCATATAACTCTCACAACCACAAGAGGAGGTTGATAATCCTATTATTCCCATTTATCCAGAGAAGAAAAGCTTTTAAAAAGATTAACTAACTTGTCCAAGGTCACTAGAATTAAAGTCAGAGCCTTTAAACTTTACTTGTTATCACTTCTTTAAACTTTGCCACAAACATCAACTTGTCTTATAGCTAGCTTCTTTTTTGTTTATCATGTAAGATTTGAGCACCAACTCTCAGAAAAGAGGGTTTTATATTATCCTTTTTGGCATTCTTAGACCCTGGCTCCAGTGCTCAATGAATGAATAAAGAAATGGTGGGTAAACAAATGACTATTTAAAAATAATTAAAATACCTTTCAGCCAAGGCAAAACTTTCAGTTTTTCACATAGATTTTTTTAATGCTTTAAATCTTTGCAGCAAAGAACAGAAAGCTCATATTTTTGTTTTGAAAATATATTCCAGAATGGTATCAGAGGAACAAAGCTAAATATTATCACTTGATGTGAGGATAATTTTTTTTTTCCATCTGATGGTAATTTGGATAATTTGGAATCCTTCCTCAGAGACAGCCCACAGGCTAGCAAGGCTTACAGCATGGACTTCAGAAAGAATAAGGGAGACAAGATTGGACCTATTAAGACCTGGGCCTACATCTCTGGTTGCTTATCTAAATGAAGGAGCTCATTGGTACCTTTGTTGACCTATACAAAAGCTGAATTTTTTTCTAGAAGTATCTAGTTGAAACCAATTTTTTCAGAATAAATACAGTGGGGTAAGTGCATCACTGAACCACATTTCTGGTTCTTGCATTTTTAGTAATGACACAGATTGAACCCTGTGTCCGAAGTCTTATATGGAAAACTGTTCCACACAACAGAATCTTAGACATTTGTTCCCAGATATGATAGACAGTTTCAAATGCTTTAAAAACCAATTTTTCCTCTCTTAGTACCATTAAGGTTAGTGACTTTTCAAAAAATAGTTGTAATTGATTTTTAGAGAGAGAGGAAAGGAGAGGAAGAGAGAAACATTGATGTAAGAGCAAAAAATCCATCAGCTCCCTCCTCCACACCCCCCTACTGGGCATCAAGCCCACAACCCTGCTATGTGCCCAGACCAGGAATTGAGCCTTGCAAACTCTCCGTGCACTGGACAACACCCAACCAACTGAGACATACCAGCCAGGGCAAGATTAATGCCTTTTAAGAGAATTTAATATTTGCCAAACACCTAAAGCCCTTTGAAACATTAATGTAAATATGAAAATCACCCACAAGGTAAGCAATAAATGTAAATGACCCATAATGAAAAAGAAAATGAATCTTGAATTAGGCACAAAGTAAATTAGGCCATTTACCTTATTTGAATAGAATTTGCAAACACTTAATCATAGAAGTTTTTTTTTTTCAGTTTCAGTTATTTCTAAATAAAAGTGCAAAAACCCTTTTTTAGTGCTTTTCAATAGTTGATGATGATAAAATCTACACACAGAAATAACATTGAGCCAACAATATGATTAAGTTTCAGACTTTTTCCCGTGAAATGATGTAGGTCTCGAACTGATGAATATCACCCAGTAGAGGTTGGGATAGAGTAGCCACCAATTATCAGATTTAGTGATGACTATTTACTGGGACTTCTTTGTGTTTATCTCTAATTGTCAATTGCCTTATACCTCTTGGTGTTGAGACACATTTGCAGTTACGTTTGTCACAGTCTTGGAACTGTGTCCTAAAGGTTAGTTAAAAGACATAATAAGCTAGGCCAACCTCTCAGAAGTTTGGATGCTTATCTGTACTCCATTCAAAAATAATCTAAATGCCTTTTAATATAATATTCTGACACTTTCCATTTAAATCTTGTTTGAAAGAGCAAGGGCAGAAGCAATCAAAACTAAAATAAAAATGTGGGGTGGGAAGAATAAATATTGAAAGTTTATCTGAATAAAATATTTAAATTAAATTTGTGCTGAAGGTCTGGAGAGTGCCCCGATGGAAACTCTGCCTAGCTACTGCTGTAGCAATGCCATGTTCCCTGTCTAGCTGAGAAGTGCACATGTGATAAGGTTAGCCAAGATTCTTATCTATGCAGACTGTCTATTCCACAAGTCTCTAACAAGGTGGAATATCAAAGTTAAGACCCTTTTATCTTGCTTTTTTTCTTATTTGTTTTTAAAGAAGTTCCTGTTTTTACAAGTTAGATTAGAATGGGACAGAACTTGCCCAATGAAGATAAGCCAAATCCCCTCATCTTCATGAACCATCCTACTCACCTTATATTAATATTGCTGATGCTGCTCCTCCTTGCTCAGCGCAGTGGTCACTCCATTTTGTGATGATGATAAAGGCGTACACAGGGTTGGGTAAGGCAAATCTTAGCCTCGGCATTTAAATGTACCTGGTGGATGTTTGGGAATCTTTTTTAAAAAAAAGATATATTTTATATTTTTTACAGAGAGGAAGGGAGAGGGATAGAAAGCCAGAAACATCGATGAGAGAGAAACACCAATCAGCTGCCTCCTGTACACCCACCACTGGGGATGTGCCCACAGCCAAGGTACATGCCCTTGACTGGAATCGAACCTGGGACCCTTCAGTCCAAAGGCCGATGCTCTATCTACTGAGCAACACCGGTTTCAGCAGGAATCTTTTTATTATTTTTTTTTTTAGAAAATTCTTTACTGTTAAAAGTATTGCATTTTTCCCCTCTTCACCTCTCCCAGCCCACCCCGACCCTGAGTCCAGGCCTTCAACCCCCTATTGTCTGTGTCTATTTGTTATGCTTATAGGGATTGATTGTTTCTTCTACATTCCAATACTTTATATAGACTAATGTTGATCCAATGTAAGGATCAGGAATTAAGAGATGAAGTAACCCTCTGAAAAGGAAGAATAATAGAAATAATAGAAATCAGATCATAATGTATACACTGAAATATTTCACAGACATTCAGCTTAAGAAGTGATTTGTAAATAATCACTGGAATAGTTGGGGAAATATATTTAGCATGTGTTTGACTACCACTGACAGACCTTAACTACTCAGTAAATGTTAATACAGGAATGCGTGATTGAATGAATAAATAAATGATAATCAATAAAGAGGTCATTCCATCTTTGTATCCACAGTTACTCTATCTAATTATGATTTGAGGAAACAGTGTGGAATTGGGATGAAAAATAAGATAATTAACACACTCCTTTAATGAATGGAATGCAGCACTTTTTTACTTAGAATGTCTTAATTACTATATGTTTTACTATAGTTGTTATTACAAAATGTTCTAAGCTACAGGGACCAAGTAAAATAAGTAAACACATCCTGAGCACATGATTAACATGTGACTATGTCATAGGCATTCCATTCCTTTCTGTTCCTTATGTTTACATCATTTACTGTAAGTATTTCCTTGGAGCCCAGAATGTGCCAGCTACTATTTTATAAGTTAGAGACATACAAGGAACAAGATGAACAGGTACCTCTGGGGGAAAATTAAGAAACAATCAATGACCAAATAAAAAAATAAATATAGAAACAATGTCATTTCAGAACATAACAAGTAATACAAAAACAATGTGCTATGATAAAGTTAACCCAGAATAATTGGTGTTTCTTAATTAGAACAGGTGTTTCAGGAGAGATTATCAAAAGAGGTGATAATTAAATGTTTGACCTAGACAACAGTGCAGTCTAGAAACTTCCCTTTGGTGCCTGATTATGCCATGGATGTCCTACTGCTAAATTCACACATACCTTGATAATCTCCACAAACCAATGCTATGCTTGATGGAGAAAGAATTCTTTAGAAGAAGGCATTTTAAGATTATACTTGCTTCTTATTTTGTGGATCTTCCAATGCTGTCAGATTTCAGGCTTCTTTTATTTTGACGTTCTCAGATGCATTTTTTTTTCTTTTCGCTAGTTAATTGGGCACATGTCTGCCATTTTTGGTGTTTGTGCCAGACTCACGGGCACAGTGGGATACTCATCGTCTACACTTGTATTTCTTGTCAAAAGCAAACAAACAAAAACACTCAAGTTGTTGAAATGGCTGAAGCTGACCACTATCTTTATAGCTGTAGAGAAAATATTCCTTCAAATTTTATAAAAAAACATTTGGTTTATTACACATTTTAAAAATATTAATTAGCATGTCAGATCTATTTTACACCCATCCTGTATAAAATATAATTAGGTCATCTGTCCAATGAAAGTATATCAGTATATACTTGCATTGGATTATCATATGAGGTAAAACTATATGCACTGGCTTATCATATGAGGTAAAACAATTACTTGATTTCATCTAGTAAGCACTTTTTAGTTTATTTTGTATTTAGTAAGATTGACTTCTTTAAAAAATGGACTGCTTGTAAGAGATATCCTTAGTTGGAAATGAAGCCTCTGACAGTCTAATGCTTCCTGATTTAGTGTTGCTGCCATGAAGGACGACACTTGGGATGTGAGGCTGAAGCCATACACAATAAAATGACATTCATCCAGTGGCACATTCCCCCCTGCTTCCAAAACATTATCTCTGTTCTCTCTCTCTCTCTCTCTCTCTCTCTCTCTCTCTCTCTCACACACACACACACACACACACACACACACACACACACATACCACACACACACACACACACACACACACACACACACACACTCACTCACACACACCACACACACACACACACTCACTCACACACAGAAAGAAAACCAAAACACAAAAATACGAACAAAAGAATAGGAAAGACTCTCTCTCTCTCTCTCTCTCTCTCTCTCTCTCTCTCTCTCTCTCTCTCTAATGCACACATATCATTAACCCAAAGGATTGAAGAGTTTCAAGCATAGCTTCTTTCAGGTTATAGAACAACTGCAGCCATCTTTAGATCTCTAAAGTTTTTAAATAGTACAGTATATGATGGTTTCTTTGACAGTACATAAAAGAGCCTCATGCTGACTTCAGCTAGAACACTTACAGACTATTTTTTCTTCTTCCTCTTCATTTGGCAATGTAATCACTCATTACCACGTATGGCAGCTCTTGTATCGGTAACTTGAAGTGTAATGTAGATGGTTCATTTCCCTCAGCAGGCCTCATAATGTCCTCCTTTCCTCTGTCCATTGAGCATTCAGTCAGAGCTTCAGGGAAACACAGTTCATGTCAATCGATGCTTCCCTGTTTCCTGTCAATAATTCAATTGCTTGAATACAAACATACAAATATGCATATAATTACAGAATTGGATAATTAATTAGTGAGGAAAACAAAAGTTCAGGGGAGCCTTATCTGAAGAAGTAACATTTATGTTGGGACCAAGTGAGGAGCTGGAGAAAGAACATTCCAGTTAGGTGGGAGAGCAGAAAATAAACAAACCCCAGTGTGGCTGGTGATGAGGGAGCAGGAGGAAGTCCCCTAGCCATAATTCCGGAGGGGAATGCAGAAGCCACATCATGTGGGTATTTGTACAACAAGTTATATAGTTAAAATTTTATTCTAAGTGTTAAAAGATGAATTGAGACATGAATTTTGAAGAACTCACTTTGGTAAACATTGATTCCAATTGGGCAATGTCAATTTGGATGTGGTTAGGAGCACTTTACCCACCAAAGGTAGGGGCAAGGTGTTTTTGATTTTTGTTTTTTTTTCACTAGTTTTGAGAGAGAGAAACATTGATTTGTTGTCCCACTTATTCATGCATTCGTTTGTTTGATTCTTGCATGTGTCCTGACCAGGGACTGAACTGCAACCTTGATATGTGTGGACAACATTCCAATCAATTGAGCTACTGAGCCAGGGCCAGGGGCAAGGGTTTTAGAGAAGATGGGGAAGCAGAGCAAGGACATTATTTAGACTGACTGGGATTTAAGTGGTTCCATTATTTGGGAAAGTCTACTTGGCTGTTTGTGATTGGTTTTTCTTTTTCACCTTGAGAAATTTATAGGAATTGACTCTGGCTTCGGCTTTGGTTTGCTTATGTAGGTGACTAAGGCATTAGAGCCACCTCAGTTTAATGCCTTCTTGTTTGGTTATTTTAACAAAAATATAATAAGGAGCCATTATATTATAAGGAGAGCCAATATAATATAAGGAGATTATAGAGAAGTATAAAATTTTATATGGTAAAAATTTTATATCTCACCTCAATCAAGCCTCACTGTTCTTTTCCACATTGCTTCCAGGTTAACCAACTTCAAAGAAAGTTTCTGGTTCACTTTATTAAGTTGTTATAATCTCAATCACTGCTCTTCATGGAGAGCCTGCTGTGTGCTTCTCAACATATATGACCACTGTTGTCCTTTTTGTCGCCACAGAAACTCTGGTGATGGAGGAATTAATATTCTCACCTTAAAAAAAAAGGGAATTTAGGGCTGGAGAGTTAAATAGCTTCCCAACTTTGCCCCACGTATTCTGACTCCCAGCTTGGTATGGGACATTATCTCTTCCCAAATCACATTGTCCCCCATGCCACCTCAATTGCATTTGAACTCGTTCTTCTCTAAAGCCTCTCTGACTACAGTCATACATCCACATTGATCTCCCTCTATTCCCATCAAAAATAACTTTGTAGATTTTTTCCTCACCCACCCATCCCCACCTCTGACCCCTTACCATATATAACAGGCTTAGTCTATCACATTGGATGATAAAATATGTTCTAGAAAAACCACTGATCAACAGAGAAGCTCAGCTTCAGTCACACCACCTCCACCACTTGGGCCTCACTGAGCTTCACAAAGTCATATTTAAAATAGAAATGGTAATATTCAGCTTACCTACCCTTCAGGAATGAAGTAAGGAGTCCATGAAATATTGAATATTGTACATGGAGATTCTCTCTTTTTAAGTATTTCTCTTTTTATAAATATATTTTTTATTGATTTCAGAGAGGAAGAGAGAGGTAGAGATAGAAACATCAATGATGAGAGAAAATCATTGATTGGCTGCCTCCTGCATCCCACTACTGGGAATCAAGCCCACAATCCTGGCATGCACCCTTAACCAGAATGGAACCTGGGACCCTTCCATCCGCAGGCTAACGCTCTATCCACTGAGCCAAACTGGCTACGGCTGGAGACTCTCTTTTAACTCTAAAGGCTATCTTGTTTTAGACCAGTTGCTACTGTTATAAATCATAATTGTAAATATCTGTGTTTTCTGATGATCTTAGGTTCTACAGCAGCAGTTCACAACCTGTGGGTCACTAACAGGGTCGCCTAAGACCATTGGAAAACACAGATATTTACATTACGATTCATAACAGTAGCAAAATTACAGTTATGAAGTAGCAATGAAAATAATTTTACAGTTTGGGGTTATGACAACATGAGGAATTGTATTAAAGGGTCCCGGAATTAAAAAGGTTAAGAACCACTATTTTAGACTTTAAAAAAAAAAGTATGTCTTGAAAGCTACAACTGATTCCCCATCCTCTTTCTGTCCAAATGCTACCATGTCAAAGAACTGAGAACAAGTCAGTGTGAATGCTAAACTGCTGTTATCCTGTGTGCACTCTCCTGCCCATACCTAAGTAAGAATAAATTTGGATCTTTTCTCACATTTTTCCATGTGTGGCTGGGCTATCATTGGTGCAACGTCTGTAGAAGAATCATATTTTTCTGCTAGCTGTATCTTCACCAGGCCTTCCATGTTGCCACCAGAAAAGCAAAGCCCAGTGGGTCAAAGATCAGGCCCAAGCAACAGGCAGGTCTGAGTTGGAATCCTGGCTCTGTACTTACTATCTGGATAATATTGAGCAAATACATGAACTCTCTTAGCCTTAGTTTTCTCATCTTTCAAATGAGATTATTAATTACATCTTGTCCCTTGAGTTGTTGTGAAATTTAAGTCAGGAAAAGCATGGGTAACATGGTGTCTGGCTTTCTATTAATTGTTAGTATGATCATCCTTATTGTTATAAATATTATGGTGCCTATTTATGTATCTCATTATCATTAGTTTCCTGGAAGTTCCATTAATGTGCATTTGTTAAATAATTCAATGTATCATCCATTCATTAGGACTTTTCTATGTAACAGCCATTTTAAGCAATTGAGCTGATCAGATTTTCTCTAACAGATTTTCCATCAGCATAAGGTAAACGGTAGCCACTTTGCCTGAAGCCTTTGATGAAATTGCATTCTGTTTCATCAGCTGACAATGTCATTTCCCACAGACTAAAAGCAGTCTAATTACTTTTTTGAAAATATATTTTATTATTAATTTTTTACAGAGAGGAAGGGAGAGGTATAGAGAGTTGGAAACGTCGATGAGAGAGAAACATAAATCAGCTACCTCCTGCACACCTCACACTGGGGATGGGCCCACAACCAAGGTACATGACTTGTCCGGGATCCTTCAATCCAAAGGCCAAACCTCTATTCACTGAGCCAAACCGGTTTGGGCAATCTGATTACTTTTAATGACTTTTATCAGTTATTTAATCACTGTATGTTTGTGTATTTAATAATTTAAAAGTCATTACTTATATCAAGTCTTATTGTTCATGGAATATAGAAACAGCTCAGCTGCAAAAGTAAAGATAGAGATTGCATTACTGGTTGATTTGCTTGAGATGAATGTTGCCTTTTGTAACACTGTGTGAGCAGACTATGGAATTGTTCCCATGTGACCAGGCCAAAAAAAATGCACCTGCAATTGATTTAGGTTGCCCTCCTTAACCTCTGAAACATTTAAACTAGGTATTAACTATCTTATAGTACCACGATAAAATCATCACAAACTTTTACACTGTCAATATTTTGAATCTTCTTACCATAAGTTAATAACATAGAAAATTTAGGGATAAAATATTAAGTACTTTAGACAAGGAGGGCTTTGGAAAACACTTTACCAAAAAAATCTATATTGCTTTGTAATTATATTAATAAATTTGATTTAAGAATGTTTAATCATGTCAGATCTTATTTAAATTCATGGGATTAAGCTGAAGGCTGGAACTGAGAAAGGAGGGTTTGTTCGTTTTGTAAAGACATTGTGAACATAATTTGGTGTCTAGGTCTTGTGTAATTAAAGAGTTTAATTCATTAAGCAGGTTGTCTTCAGAGCTAGTGAGACAGAACCTACCATCACTTTAGAATTTCTTAGAACACTGAAGTCAACGTTGCCAAGAAGCTCTTTGAAACTTTTAACTTTCAACTTGAGGGCATTGATTAGACACCTGCCACAGGAATAAGGATTCCAGAGCTTAATTGTGTCCAAGCCTCACAGGCCATTGTCCACCGAGGAGCACAACCCAGTTAGTCTGTCTCCGCTGCACTGCTCTCTGTTCTGTCCCACAGCCTGAACTGGCACACACAAATTCTCTTCCTTAACAATGTATTGGGGGTTTGGACAGTCTGCTATCAGAACCAAATTCTTCCCACCTGTAGCTACATAACACTGGAAAAGTTATTTTATTCCTCTTTTCTAAAAATATATTTTATTGATTTTCCACAGAGCGGAAGGGAGAGGGATAGAAAGTCAGAAACATCGATGAGAGAGAAACATCGATCAGCTGCCTCCTGCATGCCCCCTACTGGGGATGTGCCCACAGCCAAGGTACATGCCCTTGACCGGAATAGAACCCAGGACCTTTCAGCTCGCAGTCCGACGCTCTATCCACTGAGCCAAACCGGTTTTGGCTATTTTATTCCTCTTTTACTTCCATCTCTTAATCTGTAGCGTGAAGATAATATTTACGTTTATGTTAGGAGATTTGGTGAGTATAAAATAAGACAATCTATGTAACTTAACATAGTGTGTGGCTAATAAATGTTCGCTATCAATATAATAATCTTATTTACATTAGTAATGTTTTTAATTGATCTTAGAACAGAGGAAAAGAAAGAGAGAGAGAGAGAGGCAACCAGTTGCCTCTCATACTCACCCCTACCAGGACCAAACCCACAACCTGAGTGTGCCCTAATCGGGAATCAAGCCTGCCACCTTTTGATGTACAGAACAGTGCTCTAAACAACTGAGTCACACTGGCCAGGGCTTATTTTTATTATTGACTAACGGCCTGGTGCACAAAATTGGTGGACATTAAAAGGGAATTAATTAGAGGAAATATTTTAATATTGCTATTTGCCCTTTCTCCAGAATAGAAGTGTCAAAGGTGAAAGAAAATTAGTAAAATGTATATGAAAATCTCCCTCCTATCAGAGTTTAGGGTGTGCTGAAGGACCTAGAGTCAAGTCCCAACCCACCACCCACACACACTTGGAAAATGCAAGAAACCCAGACCTGGCCAGCCCCACCCCTGTCAAACTCTTCTGGGCAGGGGGCACAGCCTCCGGTCCCCCAGCCAGTCACCAGGAGGGGGCTGTGACCTGACGTCCCATATCAAGCCCGGCTGGGCAAGGGGCATGGCCTGACATCCTCCTTCAAGCCCCGCCAGGTGTGGAGCATGGCTTGAGGCCCCCCATCAAGCTCTTCCAGGCGGGGGGCACTACCTGAGGTCCCCTGTCAAGCCCACAGGGCAGGGGGTGTGGCCTGAAGTCCCCCATCAAGCCTTGTGGGGTAAGGGGCACAGCCTGAGGTTTCCCATCAAGTCCCACTGAGCACGGGGCAAGGCCTGAGGTCCCTGTCAAGCCCTGCAGGTCAGGGGGCATGAACTGAGGTCCCTCGCCCCAGCCAGGCACCATACAGGCTCAGGTCCCCGCTGTTTGGTCATGACGTTTTGGCATTCTGGCTAATTTGCATATTCCTCTATTACATAGATAGATATGTAAAAAACACCAGCAAGAAGATGGAAATTGCAGAAAACAAAATAGTCTGCTAAGAGGAGTCGGATTAAAAAGGTAGCGTCTCTAAAAGTGTCAGTTTCTTCATCTGGAAAATTGGGAATAATTATATTGTCTACTTCAGAGTTGTCTCAAGGATTCAGTGAAATAGTGCATTAAAGCATTTAATCCAGTGCATTGCACATTGTAAACATTTGAAAAACGGTAGCTATTATGATGACGGTAGTGGTAAATAGAATGACATGGGATCAGGGTTATTATCCCTGGGGATAGGGATGCAGGTCGCAATGTTCAGTCTACAGGCAGGGAATGCTGCACCTGCCACTGTCTCACAGAAACATAAAGGAAATCACCGATCCTCATCTGCTTAAAGCCCTGCCCGCCCTACCCATCCCTGTATCTCGGTCTTTCCCAAATTTGTCATTCAGGTGCCGCTATCACATGTCTTGGCATACGGTACGCTGCCTGACTTTGTCTCCTGCGAAGGAAACATGTTGGAGCCTGAGTTACATCTTTCCCAAATACACACAGAAACAAATTTGTAGCTATCCGAGTTAGAAATCAGATCATGTATGCACCAAGGAAAATCCTGCTTGATAGCGTGTGTTCTCTTTGGGGGAAACACTGAAACGAACCTGTGTTGGTCACTCCTATTACTGTTGCAAGTCAGATCTAATAAAGTAAAGTTCCGAGTATGAGCAGAGCAGTCACACTGAATTCAGTTATTTTGGTCCGTTTGTCCACTATGGCCATTCGTTGGTTCTCAAAGCCCTTTCCCTCCAGTCAGTCAGTCCTGGAAAACTTCCCAAGATCTTAAGGTGTTTCAAGCAGCTCAGACCCTTGCATAATGTTTTCCTGATCTCACTTATTGTGCATAGATTTATTAGTGTTGCTGTGTATAGTGTGTGCATATATATGTGCATTTTATTATTGTTTTAGTTTAGTTTGTGTTGCCCAGGCAGATGAAATCAGGATGAAATACTTTGAAATGCGGGCCTTAGGTCTCTATAGAAAACTGAGGCAAAGGACTGAAGTTAGTCTTTCCAAAGAGTCACTCCTTCCCCTGAGCTCTTGTTGCTGTTGTTGCTTTCCTTCTTGACAAAGGAAGGAAAGTTGAGTCATTCAGCTCCAGTGGTTCAGGTAATTTTCTCACCTCCACCCTCCGCTCTGAAATAGAGGAGATTAATTGTTACAACTCCTAGTAGCTGGAGAGATAAGAGAGATGGACTAAGACAAGGACGGGCATAAAACAGCTCATTAATGCCCTGATCTGCCCCTCTTGACTCTGAGAGCCGGGGAGCCATCATTATACACCTTGTGATTCTCAGCCTTGCGGGGACCAGCCTTGCAGAGAGGACGGCGCAGTCCTCTCTGAACTCCCTGGAGTCCCGGGTCCGGTTTTCATTTCACACTTGATTCCACTCCTCGCTCCAGCGACTGAGCCAAAACACGCACCTGAGCCTGTGTGCGCGCAGCGCCCGCCGATCATTTCAATCCACGCTTTGGAGAGGTGGAGAGTCTAATACAAATTCTTCAAAAGCGTACACACGGGCTTTTAGGCTGGATTCTCTTCGAAATCACTTCAGAAAATGACAGTTTGGAGCCAGAAAACAAATTACTTTTTTTTTTTTTTTTTTTTTTTTTTTGCTCCTGACCCACCTTCCCAATTACGGTGTTTCCGTGGTCGAGCTTTTCTTTCCAGGGTCTTAATATGAACTTGGACTTGAGTTTACATAAAACAAACATTATTCTTCTTAAATGCAAAATAACCTTCTTTGGTCAAGTTGGCTGAATGGGACTGGCTACTGGAGAGTGAGGAGAATCCATCTTTCATCCTAAATTGGCTCTTGCCTGAAAAATAGCCACATGCTTTGGTAATCAAAAGTTACTATTTCCAAACTTGGTATTTTTTATATGACACCAATATTAATAGTTTAAAGTTAAATATAAAAATTAAACATAATAGCGACCCAATAGTGGAACCAATTGGTGATTTAAAAAAACCTAAATTAATAGTTGAGAATTTATGACAAATTTTATTGTTATTTTAGCAATAATAAAACATTTTATTATTACTAAATTTTTAGTTAATAAATTTAGTAATAATATTTGGAGCTACTGTAAAACTTTTAATTAGCTGAAAATTAAAAAAAACACTAAGAAATTAATATTAGCTATATTTTAAACTTAACATTTATTTGAAATTTGGTATAATAGGGAGGAATACAATTTTTCCTCTATCTTTCTGGATTCTTGGCTGAGATCCCCTGTAATAAAAAACATATTAACAGGAGAAAAAAGGAAAAAAACACAGAGATTAATGACATGCATACCTCCTTTATGCATGGGACACCTTCCATTTCATGGGATAGCTTAGCCCTGGGTAATGAATGTTGATTAGACTAGAGAATCAATCCCAGTAAAGCCAACTTAATTGCAATAATTGGTTTAGGCAAGAGATTTTGATTCAACACAGGACAATAGAAATAAAGATTGTGTGATATATTTTTTTGAGGTGGGGGTAGGGAGGAGTGATGGGAGGATGATGACAGGAGTCTGAGACATGAGAATAGAACACATCCCTGCCTGGCCTTGGATATTAAAGCTCGAAATGTGATGCCTGGAGCTGCTGCAGGCATATTGTAAACACATTGCAGAGCTACTGTCCTAGAGTAATCCACCTCCAAAATATATTTGTATAGGAGATAAAGAGTTCCTTCTGTTAAAGTAATTTATAGTAAGATTTCCTGTTAGCCAAAGTAAAGAGCATACTAATTCACTTGAACTTCAAGATTTTGGATCTGTCACTAAAAATGTATTGTCCCTTCCCTATGTCTGCTTTAATCAGATTAAACTGAATGAACCAAAGTTTCTTTCCATCTATATAAATTTTGCTGCAGTTCCAGTGGATTTCCAGGTAAACTCTCTAAGTACTTATTTGGAGATTAATTATTCTTCCCTCTTATGGCTCTGCCATCTTGATGGATGGTTTCCAGGGTTACTGAACGAGGAGAGGAGAGAGCTAGGGGATTAGTGCCTCAAAATGATGGTGACTTCCATTCACAGTGCACTGACCAGAGCTAGACCTATAACCCAGCTGAATCACAAGAACTTATAAAGTATAGAAGCATGAGCTTTAAAAATCCCATTATAATGAGCATAGTCTACACTTAGAGATGTTAGAGGTTAGGATTAGGGAATTTACTTCTTTTAATATATAGGCATAAGAACAGACTTGCCTGATTCCCTTTATTTCCCTCAATTATTCAGAGGAAATTTTTTGGAGATTTAATTACAAGGAAAAAATTTTACAAGAGTTGGGAGAACAAGAAAAGTGTAGGAAACTGTACGTGTGTATAGCAGAAATTTCATAATGATGGTGTCAATGTAAGAACATCCAAACCTGTAATTTTTATAAGACTTTATTTGAGCCAAATTGACGACAATCCCAGGAAGCACAAGATCTCAAATGCTCCCCTGAAAAGGCAGTTTTTCCATTTCTTTCATTTTTATGGAAATTAAAGGACAAGGACATGAAGGTGGTAAAGCCATGTGAAGATTGGATTGTAGGACAGTTGACAAGATCTTGTGCTTTCTACAGGATAGATGTACTTCACAGGTGACTAAAAAAGGCATTTCAAAGGTGTGTTAACCATAGCCTTGGCAAGATGGCTCAATTGTTTGGAGCATAGTCCCTTACACTACAGGCATGTTAAATTAATGCACAGAAACAATGGCCAGGGCTTGCTTAAGACAAGATAAACTTTTTGCTATAGACGTTGTAGGCCTGAGGAGTGACTACTTACTATGACCTTCCCAGTTAAGAATTTATGATCAGAGCAACCTATGATGTTACTTTGGGTTGGATTTACTACAGTGCCTCTTTTCATCCCCAGTGGAACTGGTTCAGAGCCCAAACACGAGTCCAATGGACCTGTGGTTGTGTATCAGCTTATTCACACCCTGACTGTATAACTTAGGGAAAGATTTTAAAGTATTTAAGCTTAGACTGCTCATCTGGAAAGTGAGAATAATATTAAACTCTATTCTATACAGTATTACATAAAATGTGCTTGACTCATAGAAAAATGAATAATAATTACAAGCATTATTTTTATATGGTACTAGAGGCCTGGTGCATGAAATTCATGCACTTGGATAGAGTCTCTCTGGGGATGTCTGACTGGTGGGGAGCAGGCCTAAGCTGGCAGTCAAACAACCTTAGAGCTGCAGCAGAGGTGGGAGAGGCTCCTGCCACCATCGCTGCACTCACCAGCCATGAGCCCCGCTCAAAACTTCTGGCTGAATGGCACTACCTCTGTGGGAGCACATTGAACCAGGGGGCAGCTCCTGCGTTGATTGTCTGCCCCTTGGTGGTCATAGTGACTGGTTGTTCCACTGTTTGGTCGACTTGCGTAGTAGCCTTTTATTCTATAGGCTGGATTATAAGCATACTGTTCAATAAACTTGTCAATAACCTACATAGAATATTAACAGTCTCATGTGGCACAGCCATCTCTGTTGTTTGTTTTCCAACAGCAACAGGTAATCCTCTAGTTCTCAACCAACACTGGTTGGGTGTCCCACAAATTCAAATGAATTCTGAGTCTGTCCATGTAAAGTGTCATATCCCACTTGTGGGATTGATGGGCACAGTCCCACAAGACTGCTCCCACTTTAGACACCAATTGCAAGTTTAAGTTATTACCTGAGCTTCAAACAAATTGCTGTAAATCAGAGGTTCCCGCCATGCACCTTCTTGGATTCAATTAATTTGATCTGGCTCACAGAATTTATAGGAGCATTTATTTACACTTACCAGTTTATTATGAATGCTATGATAAAGGACACAGAAAATCTGTCAGATCAAAGGTACATAGTGTGAGATCAAAACGGTCCTGAGCACAGGAGCTTCTCTCCTTAGGGAACTGACTGCGACTTGTGGACACATTCATCAACCCAGAAGTTCACTAACTTTCCTCATTAAAGAATTTCTACAGATCTTTAATCCCCAGCCCATCTCTTTTCTCTGAGGAGGCTTGTGGGTGGGCCTGAAAGTTTCAGCTCTGTAATTATTTGGTCTTTCTGGCAAGCAGCCCTATCCTAAGGCTGTCATTGTCCTGCCCCAGTCACTTCATTAGGGTAAACTCAGGTGTGATTGAAAGGGGTTCATTGTGACTAACAATCGCTCAGGAAATTCCAAGTGTTCGAGGAGCTTTGTGCAAGGAACTTGGTACAAAGACCAAATATATTTCTTAAAAATTATACTATACTGACATTTTCTTTCAGTCTATAAGTTTGCTATTCAGCATGTATATATTATCCTTAAAATGCAGAATAGGTAGAATTAATAAATGTGTCTTTGAACAAGTCAAGTAGACCATTATTTCTTAAACTTTTTCCTGTCTGCTGTCTATGTTTGGTATTTTATGATCATGTCACAATTCTGTCAGTGGAAAGAGGGTGGCAAAAGGCACTTAAGTATAAGTGTGCATATATTAAGCAATTTCAGCAAATGTAATTCCATGCCAATGAAGGGTGGGAGATTTTCACAATAAATAGAGGCTGGGTTATAAATTCTTCTGCATTGTATTTCCTAAGTCTCACAGTTATCCATCAGAAAGAATGCCAGAGAGGGTCTGTGATATTGATATTTTAAGTGCATGTTGGCATAAATAGCATCCCTATCGTTCAACCATAATTGTGTCAAAATTTGCTACACTCTCTGATTTAAATATATAGAAAGTGGAAATAGCTTAGGTAAAAAAGACTCTTCATCCTTTATGCCACCAAAGGCCAACTTTTTCTTTAATGAATGGTGTGTGTGTGTGTGTGTGTGTGTGTGTGTGTGTTGGTGGCATGATTCATTGGAAGACCAGGGTAAATGGTGCTTGCTTCTCTGTCTTTTAGTCCCTTTCCATTCATTCATCAAATCCTTATTGAGCACTTGTTATGTGCTGAAAACTGGACTAAGCACTGGTGACCAGAGCAAAGAGACCAAATGTATTATGTTTTTAATAAGTGTAAAGTTTAGAGGTAATGATAAATATTAAATAAATAAGATCATTAAAGTGTAATCAATGTCATTGCATGGCAATATGTTATATGAATATTTATCTGGTGCTCTTGATACTGTTGTAATTTAACCTAGTTCTCATGAACTGGAAAGGAGTTCAGGATAGACCAAATATTATGGGCATGCTATTCATGCTGCTTTGCCAGCAAGCTGCTGTTTAACACTCTCCAGGGCTATTCTTCACAGATCACTGTGGAAAGGTGCACATTCCCAGTAAATGCCAGGTGAAATAGGGAGGGGACTTGTCTGTCAGTGACACCTGGGAACAGCTCCTTGGCCAGAGTAAGTTTGATTACTGCATGGGCGAGAAATTTGGGATATTTAATCTCCTAAACAAGGAGTTCTCTCTCTTGCTTATTCATGTTTGACTCCTAGCTTGCTGGGCTCTCACGATCCTGCATTCTTTCCCACCTCATGTATTTGTAATCAGAAAAATGGGAAAAACATACAATAAGTATGGATCTAGGTTTTCTGAAGCTGAGTACATCAATTTTCAAGGTCTACAGACTTTAGAAATGAGCTTAAGGTAGGCAAGAGTCCTGGCTTTCAGTCTGTCTATATTAGAGATAGAATGGGCTGATGGTAGTTGGTTAACTAAACCTCTTGAGTATGGGCTTTTCAATGACTAGAGTTGGTATCATTTATCTGAATATATGAGTATATATAAGTATTTATATATGATTGTTTTATTACTGATTTTATAGACTTGATATAAAGTATTTTTGACAACTTCTAATTTCAATCTTTTTCTTATTTTTTTTTCTTATTACTTTCAGTGGGTGGGGTTCATTATTACGCAATAATAGATGCTTTTGCACCTTGTTAGTAATCTTCTTAGAGCAAAAAGCCTTTGTTGGCTTCTTAGTTTGTTTTTCCTCTTCAAATAATTATTTTCTAGAATTCCAGAACGGGTCCAATTCCAGGACTCTGAAATCAAGGTAAAGGAGATTGTAATAATAAAGGTCATCAATGGCCCCGATATTCATCACATAACTTGTGCTGTATACATGAATTTTTGTCTAATTGTGAATCACTTTGTCTGAAGTCCAGAATGAGATATTGGATGAGGAATAATGACTAATTTGGTAGGATCTAGTACAAAGCTCAACACAGAAACAAATTGGCAATATCAAAGATGAAGAATAAATGATGGCAGAGTTTTGAGGGAATGTGAGGAGGACAGGTGAATGGGAAATTGTGAGTGTAGATAAGGGAGATAAGCTGGTTGACTATTGTGTAGTTGGGCTACAGAAAAAAGTTATGCCTGCGGACTACAGTGTGCTTATGGCATAAGAAGTACTGTGTTCTCTGTGTTGAAAGGATGGATGCAGTGTGGTGGCCCACAAGAATGGGTTAATTGGAAAGAATAAAATGCATCTAAAATGCAGTGCCTCCTGGACACAGTGTAATTGGCTCCCAGTGGCACATCGGGGCGATATACCAGGTGCCGGCTCTGGCAGAGAATGGGTTCTCAATTAAGCAAATCTATCCAGTTCTTACCACCAGCACTGATCACGCTCAGGTCTTTGGCAAAGCTTATTGCACTAACCTCCTAACAAGTCCCCCTGCACCCCCTCTTGCCCCTTTACAGTCTTCTTGCCACGTATCAGCCCAAGAGATCCTTTCAATTTGTGAAGTTGCATTACATCACTCCTCTGCTCAACAACATCAAATACTTCTCATTTACTCAGTAAAAGCCAAAGTTCTCATGGCTTATAAGTTACTATATGTTCTGCTTCCCCTACTCCTTCCCATGTTGACCTTTTAAATTCGTCACCTTTCCCCTGAGTCCGTTTCCCTCCAGCCACAGGTGGTTCCTCACTCTGTCTCCAACACGCGAGGCACACATCTTCCTCCCGGCCTTTGCGCTTGGTGCTCACTCTGTGGACTAAAGAGAAAATGTCTGGAGGTAAGATCTCAACAGACTGAGAAAAAGCAGTTTGCAGTTTATTTTCTGCATGTGAGATCCAAGAGGAAATGTAAGGAAGATTACATGAAGGCTGGAGAATGCAAGACAGAGATTGGATTGCAGGATAGTTAGGATTCTCTTGAGCTCTTTAGAATGAGGGATCTGAATGGGGGCATTACAAAGGTGTGTTAACTTAAATGCACAGAAACAATGGGCACAGCTTGCTTAAGTTAAAGATAAGCCTTTTAGTGAAGAAGTTTTGTGCCTGGCTCATGACTACCTACTCTGACCAGCTTAGTTAGGAATTTATGATAGATAACCATGTGAAATCACTTTCTTTTCTATTAAAAATTATTATTGCATTTTAAATTTTTATTGAATTTATGGTTACATTGGTTAATAAAATTACATAGGTTTCAAGTGTATAGCTCTATAATACATCATCTGTACTTTGTAATGTGTTCATCGCCTCAAGTTGATCCTTTCATCACCATTGATCCCCACCTTTACTTTCTTCTACCTGCCTCATCCCTCTTTTCCTCAGTTATAACCATACTATTGTCTGCGTCTATGAGGTGTTTTTTTTAATTAATTCCTTCACCTTTTTCACCCAGCCCCTGCAACCCCCTTTCATCTGATAATTGTGAGTCTATTCACTGTATCTACAAATCTGGTTCTGTTTTGTTTATTTTGTTCATCAAATTGGACATATAAGTGAGATCATATGGTATTTGCTTTTTTTTCTGACTGACTTATTTCACTTAGCATAATACTCTTCAGGTCTTATCCACGTTGTCACAAAAGGTAAGATTTTCTTCTTTTTTATGGCCCAATAATATTTAATTGTGTAAATATACTACAGCTTTTTTATCTACTCATTAACTGATGGTCACTTGGGCTGCTTCCCATTCTTGTAAATAGCATTGTAATGAACTTGGGGGAGCATATTTTACTCTCCATGGAAACTCTCTCCTGGCATGCTTTACCTTACTGAGGTATATCATACCTCCTCAGGACTCAGGTTGTGTTAGCTTTTTAGAGAGGCCTTTTGGGCGTTGTCTGCTCTCATGGGTACTTGAAATCCATCTCTCCAACTAATATTATCTGTATAGCAATTATAAACTTCAAATATATATGTATATATACACACATATACATATATATATACAGACAAAACCCAAAAGGCCTGTCTAAAAAGCTAACACAACCTGAGTTACATACACACACACATACACACATATATGTGTGTATGTGTGTGTGTATATGTGTTTATTTTATTTACTTCTCCATCTCCTGACACTTAAACCTGATTTATTCCAGTATCTAAAGGTACCTGACATGTAGCATATTATCAATAATTGTTTGTTAAGGAATGACTCATACAATTGGGCCATCCCTTCAATATCCAGAAATATGTATATACAAAACATATGTTGATGAATATATATTACTTATGTTTAATGATCCAGAAGAGAAAAAGTAACAACAACAAAAATAAATACATAAATAAACACACACACACACACACACACACAAAAAAAAAAAAACAACAACAACACAACAGTGAATAAAAAAAGAGGTATGCGGAGGCAGAAAGGGGGGGGGGAGGGAGACAGAGAGAGAAAAGAGGACTGTAAATATTAAGAGGTGCAAAAAGAAGAGGACATTTTAGAGATATCCCAGAAAATGACTAAGAGTGAACCACTGGCTTAAAGCTGTGGGGTTATTGGCACCTTGAAAGGGAGATTTTTAATTTTGGGGAGGATGGAAGCAACACATGAAGGTGTCTAAAAGTCAAAATACACCTGGGGAAGAGAGCATAAGCTTCTTGGAGAAATAAGTAATTACAAGTCTGGGGCAGGAAATGTACCTGGAATATCACTTAAGCATCACCAGGTTAGCAGACATTGGCCTGCCCCTCAGTGAAATTTAGTGATGTCCTAGTGAACCCTGGAGGAATGCCCTGCTCCTGAGCAGACTGTGTACCTCTGCTCCCACTGCTTGATTTGTTTGATTGCTAAGAGTCACTTCACCTTCATTCCTAAGTTTATTCAGTTGCATTTTTTATTGTAATTATTGAATTTAGTAAAACATTCTAGTCCTAACTGGTTTTGCTCAGTGGACAGAGCATCAACCTGTGGACTGAAGGGTCCCAGGTTCGATTCTGGTCAAGGCATGTATGTAGGTTGCAGGCACATCCCCAGTATGCAGGAGGCAACTGATTGACATTTCTCTCTCATAGATGTTTCTAATTCTCTATCCCTCTTCTTTCCTCTCTATTAAAAATCAATAAAATACTTTTTTTTTAAATTCTATGAATGGATTAAAAATTTTTAAGAATGCTAGCAAAAAGTACTTGAGAGCCAGTTAGAAGAGGGTCCCATTTAATTTCGGTCCAAAATTAAAATGTTAATAACAATAAGCACTATTGGGTAAAACACATGAAATATGATTATATACAGTACATGCATTCATAGTGAAAACAAAATCAGCAAAGAAAACCAACTGGTCATCACTGGGAGATATTGAGAACAAGCTTATTATTTTGAAATGGATAAATGAAGAATCGGGCATTTACATTGGCCTTTTGATACTATAAACTAATAAACCAGGTGTTAGATGAAGGAAAATTTTTCTTTATACAATGTTTACCTGATAAATAAAGGAGACATTATAAAATTTAGAATGATTGTTTTGAAATTCTTTTTGAACTGATGAACCTAGGGGCTCATCATCAACTCTTAACATACAGAGACAATCAGACACTTTGTTTCTTGATGGGAGAAATACCACCTACCACAGAAACAGAGCTGCCAGAAGAAACAGAACTGAATCTCATCAAGCTTCTAAAAACAGCTACCAATTTACAGAGGAACAGATTCATTTGCACCATGGAAATGTAATCAACAAAATGCAGACGGTGGGAAATGTACAGGACAAACAACCCAGTATCTTCAACAAATCAATCACAGGGATAAATAAATTAGGTGGAACTTAGAAAAGAGTCTTAAAGAAACATGAGCCAATTACATTGTGTGGATATTATGTGGACTCTGATATAAATAAAACCTAATAGGCATGAGACAATGCAAATTAGAATACATTGGAGAGTTGATGTTATTAAGAAATAATCATTAATTTTATCTTAGCTATGCTAAGGATGTTTCATTATCTCTTGAAATATTTATGGTTGAAATCTTATTATGTCTGATATTTTCTTCACAATGAATTTTTATTATTTTCCCTTAAAATGTTTATCTAATAATTAACCCTTTGTGCTAAGCTTGTCTTTGTCAGAGAAGAGCTTGAGATGAGTATTGTGTGTAAGTGGTTTACAACGAAACACTCTCAGGAAAAACTCTCAGCAGGAAGAGGATAGGGAAGAAGAAGCATAGTGAAGGGACAAAACTATTACAAAAAAATGTAATTTATGTTTGTAAGCTTTCTTTCAATCCTCAATTGAAGCATCCATCTTATATAAAAACTGCTGTTTGAAATTTTAACCCTGCTCTTTGGCTTCTGTAAATGCTTGCTTCCTTAAATAATAAGGAAAATAAGACTACTCCCACTTCAGAGAGGCCATTAAACGTTCCCTGGACAAGGTTATCAGTGCTGGTGCCAGGCCAGGCCTTTAGTTGAGGTCTCAGGGCCTCAGCACATAGGGGCTCTTTAAGAACTTCCAAAGGGGGCAGGAAACACCCCATATTTGGGAGACAAAGAAGGTAAAACCATATAAATAGGGAAAGTTCCTTCATGTTGGGACCCAGAATTTGAGAGACATTTTTCTCTGGACCCACATGTAATAAATGTAACTCCATCTCTCTAAGTATTACTCGGTTCTTCTCCAGTTTTCTGTAACACAATTAGGTTATAATCGTCTTGATAAATAAAAAATATATATCTGGTAATTTATTGTACTCCTAATAGCCTTTCCATTGAGGTGTTCAGTAATATCTGTTAAAGCTGAGTAAGAACATATTTAGAATTTTTGCTTGATTTGATGATTTTCTTTTTTCAAAATATAACCCTCTTCTTTTTTTTTTCACTCACATAGTATCAGCATAAGGGTGACCTTTACTATTATCTACCGAAGAGGTCACTTAACCTTATTCCTAAAACTCCTTAGCCCATATTTAATCTTCCTTCTTCATTGTTTCTTCCACACTGAAACAAATTTTATAAAAACTTAAAGAATATTCAAAAGTAGACATCCATGACCATCTGGAATCAGAAACCAGCCTCATTTTCTATCTTTCTCTACTAACATTTCTCTATTCAAACCATCTTTTTTAATCAAATAAGTCAGTAGAGTACCTCTTGAAAATTCTTTGACCTTTTATACTTTTATTTTTTTTCTTCAAAGAAAATTCAATAAAAATGGTGTATGTGAAGAAATTTTATCTTTACGATATTTTGAGAAACAAAAATATCCCTGTTGCTATGCCTTCAAAATGCCAATTAAGATTTTTATATGTTTTGAAACATTTTATCAAACTGTTACACATAGTAAATAAATATAATTGCAAAATTAGGTGAACTTCCATTATATACATAATATTTGACCTCGTGTAAGTTTTCTCAAATGTTCAGCAATGATTGATTTGCTTCTATTGAATTTCTCCCATGGTGTCAATTTTTGGTCATTTTCCCCCTGTACCACATATTCTCTCTCCTCACCACCTCCCTCCCCCAATATCTCCATCTCTAGAGATACTTATTACTGTCTAAAAGGAACATCCCAATTCAGAGATTGGTATCCTTTAATTTTCTTCAACATTTCTCTCTAATAATTAACACCTTGTGCTTAGCCTATGTTTACAGAAACAGAGCCTGAGATGAAGATTGTATGCAAGTAATTTGCTAAGGAAATGATCTCAGAAGAGACCCATAACTGTGGGAGATCAGGAAAGTGAAGGGAAAAGAAGGCAAGTGAGATTTTGCAAATTAGCCCATAAGTATTATACATTGAAGAGCATTCAGCTGAAAATACGAGAAAGACTCAAGGTGTGTGGAAATAGGAAATCTGTAGGAATCCAGAGAGTGAGGTAATCAGCTTCATGGCTGCAGGGATACAGAATGGTGAAGAGTATGACTTTGGGAGTCAGATGGCTAAGCTTTAAATTGTAAATCATGGCTCTTCCATAACTGTGCCTTTGTATCCTCATCTGAAAAATGAGAATGGTGATCACAACCACCTCAAAGAGTTGCATGAGATGAAATGGGGTGATATATTTATAAATCATCTAGAACAATGTTTGGGTCATAAGTCTTGAACAAATATTAAAAATGATTGATAATACATGCTTCAATTGATAGATGTCCTGAGATACAGGGTCTGTTTTTAAGGACCCACAAAGTCAGTAATAAGTATTGGTAATAATAAATATGTACCTGAGCAAGTAGGTAATGGTTATGGAAGAATTAGTAGGGATCCGGCAAAGAGATGGAGACTATCTTAGGTGGTTTCCACTGATAGCAAACTTTGAGATACTGGTTTACATACATCAAAAGACATTCAGGTATAGCACCTGTGAGGGTCCTGCAACGTAGCACTGGAATATTTAGTAATACCGGGGAGGTAAGGTAGGATCATACGTTCTGGAGGAAATACATGAAAATGAGGCAGGGACTCAAAGTACTACTTGAGTACAAGGGCTGAATCTCATGATTTGTTGTATCAAGTGAGAGCTTGAAGCCAAGAGCAAGACAAGATTTTGATTACTGTAAATAAAATATTACATAAGAGTAGAGCAAACATGAAGGTTAACATGATGATATAGACTGAGTTATCACATTTAATCCTTACAGCAACCCAATAAAAAGGGGTTAATATCATCCTAATTTTAGAGAGGAAAAACCTTAGATGAAGGTTTTTGTGCCGAAGTTAATATACCTTCTAGATGGAACATTTATGACTAAATCCCAGATCTCTTTAACTTCAGAGCTTAAGTTCTTAACCTCAATGCTGAGATTTTAGTCTTAAGCTTTTGGAACTATGGCGGAATCATCATCAGACACTTGACCACTAAGGTTCATAAGGACATGGCCTATTGATGCAATGTGTACAATATGAAGATACTCATAATGTTTCAAACATTAAACATCATTATTAAAATTCCAGAACAGGGCAAAATTACTCTAAACTTTGTTCTTTCTGTGTCATAACTCAGCTCCAGTAAGTATGGGTGTTATGAAGCTGAAGTACTTGTCACTATAAGTGTGTTGAAGTGGATTCCAAAGAGGAAAAGCAACATGCATCATGGAATTGATTAAGCCTATTGGTATGAAGCATAGAAACAAAGAAGTATGGATAAAATGATACTGTTTGCATGATTGGTCTTTATTGATATGTCAGCAAGCATGAGACCATTTCTACCAAGCTACTATATAATTCCAATTTAGGAACAGGATGAGAGTAATGGGCTCAATATCACTTATAGTCACTTGTTTATCTATATATATAAAAGCCTAAGAGACCATTACAACCCAGCAACCAGAAAAGTGGAATGACCAGTTGACTAGTCGCTATGATGTGCACTGACCACCAGGGGGCAGATGTTCAACACAGGAGATGCCCCCTGGTAGTCAGTGCACTCACACAGCCAATCTCCTATGGCTAGCCAACTGCCCATGTTCTCTCCCTCATTAGCCCCCCACCCTTGCTGGGCCAAAAGGCCCCAATTGGCCCACCAGCTACCTGCCATTGTGGCAGCACAGCAGTGAGGGAAAGAAGGAGGGAAGTAGAGAACCATGTGGTGGTGGGACATAGATCGATGATGGCATCAGTGTCTGGCATCCATTCCTTCTGCACCTGGCCAAGCAACCATCGCCTCCTCTCTGAGCCCTGGGCTGGGATGGGGAACCAGGAGTGGGTGGCGGTGGATGAACTACTTTCCCAGAGGTGCTGAGGGCTGCCTCTCTCCTCGGGACCAATGACCAACCTTCCTTCCCCTGCCCTCTACCCCCGGCCGACAGGCCACAATCGGTGCAGCCCCAATTCGCCCTGATTGTTGGCCAGGCCTATGGACATCACCAGTGCATGAATATGTGCACCAGGCCTCTAGTCTAAAAATAAAACACCGAAGGGCATGTTGGCAAATTAAATAAACATGAGTCCTGTTCACAATAAAATAAAAATGCAATATATCCAAAGAATGTTGTTATATCAAACTTTCCCCCCATGTCCTAATTAACTGGCTGGAATAACTTTCTAAGTTTATCTTATTTAGCATTTGGAAATGCAAGATGTTTCAGTTAATGGAAAATCTGCATTTTATTCTAAAGCTGAAATACAAGACTTTGGTTTTATTGTATTTTGTGAATAACAATTCAATGGAAATAGATTTATTTTAGGATGATCTTTTATTAAGCATAAAAATACAAATCCTACTAAATTAAGAAAACTAGAATGAATGTCAGGAGTCCTACTCATATGCAGAAAAAACTGTAAAAAAGTTGTTACTAACTGTGATATAAGCAATAGAATAAAAATTCATGAACTTGGCACATCAATGCTAGTACATAGCACTCAATGACAACAAGCTGAATAAGTTATACATATTCAAAGAATGGCATGAATAACTGGATGATTGAATAACTGAGTAAGTGAATAAATTCATAATTAAATTTGCAAAGTGAGCTAAACAATAGTACTGGTTCTAAAATTCTTAGCCATTTTCTGACCTCATTCCAGCTTTTAATATCTATAAGTTTAAATATTACATATCCTGATTAATAGCATAAGAATGTACTTAAGAAAAAAATTAAGTTGGGGTAGAATTGATAGTATAAATCTATTTGGTTGATACCATATACATCAAGGTGACAACAGTCTTTATAAAGTAGCTAGCAGACATTTTGATGAAAAAAAATTTTTTTTGAGTCTACAAATCATAGACATCTAGGCAGAATTGTGCTGCAGTCCCGTTTGTATATATTAAACATATGCCATAGATCACAATATGATCTCAATACCCACATTAGCAAAACCTGTTTGATTAATGCATTATATTATTAAAGTCATAGTTCTCTTTGGCTCCACATGGTATTTTTGAAAAAGAAATTTTTCCTAGAAAAATAAAGAGGCCAATGAACATTTTTTTTCAATTTGTATCTGAGAATTATGGTATCTATCTCACTGTTTCAAATAGTATAATGAAGAATTGACTGATATATATTGCTTATATGGACTTATTGTGCATTTTTTATTAAAAGAAATTGGATATTTAGATAAAAGTAATTTGTGAAGGTACCTTGACTATCAGTTAGAGGAGTTTGGTTGTTTCTATATCCAAGGTGCGTGAGGAGGAAATATATTTTATTAGATTACATTAAATGTGTTTTATTACTAAAAAGCATTATTGTCAGTGTATGTGCTACAATGTAGATAACAGTTTGGACTCCAATATAATTGAGACATGTCAAAAATGCAACAATTTAACACCAATAAAAAATTGAGAAAAAGATAATGTTAGTATAGAACAGTGGTTCTCAACCTTTCTAAAGCGTGACCCTTTAATACAGTTCCTCATGTTGTGGTGATCCCCAACCATGAAATTATTTTCATTGCTACTTCATAACTAATTTTGCTGCTGTTAATGAATCATAATGTAAATATCTGTGATTTTTTTAATAGTCTTAGGCTCTACAGGTCGTGGCACACAGGTTGAGAACTGCTAGCAGGGTTGCCTAAGACCATCGGAAAACACAGATATTTACATTATGATTCATAACAGTAGTAAAATTACAGTTATGAAGTAGCAACAAAAATAATTTTATGATTGTGCGTCACCACAACATGAGGAACTGTACTAAAAGGTCACAGCATTAGAAAGGTTGAGAACCACTGGTCTAGAATAACTTAGAACAATGTAGGACTTCTGAAATAGCAAATTGAAAAACTGAAAAATTATCTCCCCCAAAGCAATCATCAAAACTGGACAAATTACCAAAATTAACCATTTAAGGACTCTAAAAATTGGCTAAAAGCATACGATAAATTAGAAACATGAATTTAAGAAAATAGACTAAGTCTAGGTGAATATAGTGATGGACTGTGGCATTGCTCTGTTCTTACCTTCCCTAGCTTTGTCACCCAGAAGTTCCATCTGGGAATGCAGGACATGCATAGCCTGAGACCAGCGGGCTCACTGTCAAAAGGTCTGCATGCACAATGCTGTGTGCAAACTTAGGAGAGATTGGAGAGGCGCCAATGAGCTACTGAATTTTAGGTCCTGAGAATGGATAAAGTAAAAGCAGCCACGGACTTATAAATGCCTAACTTTGTTACTTGTGGGTTTTTTATTTGTTTGTTTGTTTGTTTTTCATCCTCATCTGAGGATGTTTTTCCATTGATTTTTAGAGAGTGGAAGAGAGAGGAAAAGACAGAGAGAAATGTTGATGTGAGAGAGACACATTGATTGGTTGCCTCCTGCATGTGTCTCAACCAGGGCCCGGACCAGGGAGGAGCCTGAAACCAATTCCACGCCCTTAACTGGAATGGAACCCAGGACCCTTCAGTCTGCAGGCCAGGGTTCTAGCCACCAAGCCAAACAAGCTAGAACTAAATGTCAAACTTTGAATGCATTCTTCAAACTACAGAGATCTATTGGCAAAACGCAAAACCTTTATTGGTTTATGTTTGAGTAAGACCTCTAAACCAACATTGGATGCTGACTAAGATGTGCTGACCCAAGACTACAGCCAAGAAGCCAACCTTAAAAATAAAACTTAAGGAAAAAAATAGAACACAACAAACTTATAAACAAGTTACTGAGCTAAGGCACCAGTCACCATCCAGACTGCAAGTTAGTCCAAGCAAGTCACCCAACAAATTAATAAGTAACTGAATAAATAGAAACAAATATTAACCATAACAGAAGGATTCAGAATATAGAATTGGTTTAATGTATTATTTTAAAAGTCTATGCTTTAACAATAAAATTGTGAACTATATGAAGACATGAGACTTCTTGAGCCATTAAGATTTATATTGTAATTCCTGGGGCAACCATTAAGTAAATACCTTAAAAAAACAGTAAATAACTCAGCAAAAAAGTTTGAATGGCAATTAGGTACTTATCAACTTATTAGTAGGAATGGCAATAAAAGGAGAAGAGAGAGAAAAAATAGGAAATAATACAGCAAATGGCAGACATAAATCCATCCATGCCAACAATGACTTTAAGCATTCATGGATTAAAATCTCCAATCAATTCACATGGGAGATATAGCAACTATAAACCTGTACACACCTGACAAAAATTCAAAAAATTATGTGCAAATTAAAATTAAAAAGAGAAATATAAAATTTTATGAAAATATTTGGAGGTCAACTGGAGTGAAAGCCTGCAAGAATATTAAAAACAAGACATCTATTCTATATAATAAAAGGCTAATATGCAAATTGACTGAATGGTGGAATGACATACACTGACCACCAGAGGGCAAGTGCTCAATGCAGGAGCTGCCTCCTGGTGGTCAGTGAGCTCTCACAGGAGGAGCACTGCTCGGCCAGAAGCCAGCCCAACTGGCAAGCACAGAAGCAGTGACGGGAGGCTCTCCTGCCTCTGTGGCAGCACTAAGAATGTCTGACTGTTGGCCAAGGACCCCCAAGGGCACAGGCCAGGTTGAGCGACGCCCCCGCCATACACAAATTTTGTGTACCAGGCCTCTAGTAAGAGTATAAAAGACATTCTCAGTAATGATGACTAAACTGACATTTTTAGAGTACTCTAAAAGCAATAGAAAAAAAATACATGGAAAATATTCAGTAAAAAACTATATGCCAGGCTACTAGAATTCTCATTTTATTTATAATTATTTGATTTCTACAAAGTATGTTTTCTAGTCGCAGTGGAATTTGCTGTGGAAATATTAAAAAATTAAATTAAAGTGTTAATATATGCATGACCTTGACAATCTTCTCTGCATCTGAGGATTCTGGAAAAAGATAGTTGCAAACTGACCAGTAAGTTGTTTGTTTGTTTTCTTACTCATTTGAGGCCATCAACATGATTCAACATGTTCTTAGTAGTCCCTGTTTACAATAGCAGATGCAAATCTGTATTTGTGTCTTGTGTCACTCTGTATCCCCAGCAATTTTGAAAAAATGAAAAATAAATATTTCTCTGTTGGATTTTTATTTCAGAATAGGTGAGGGGTTTGCCAAATGTTGATTTTTTTCTTGTTAAAGGCCAATATTTTTCAAAACTAATGTGAGATCATAAACTTCACTTAACAAGAGTCTCAGAGCTGAAGCCTTCAGGAAAATCCCAATGTCCTAGCTGTTATTTACAAACTATAAAAAGAGGAGAGAAGTCAGGGAAAGACAATAAGAATGATTCCCTCTTTCTTGCTTTTAGCATCTTTGATATATAATTTTAGCTAGAGGGTTCTGAACCAACCATACAGGTGATTGATTTGAGCAGGCGATAGGGTAACAACTGCCTTTAACCAAGAAAATAACTTTGTGTTGTGCAGTGAAAAAAATGAGAGTGGCCCAGGTGTTTTATATTTTTAGCCTTAGAGCAAATCCATTGATTATTTTATATTTTATTGCTATTGTATTGAAAGTGGAAGATTTCTTCCTCATGTTGTCTATCTTTGGTCAAATAAAAAATGGCAGTATTATTTTTAAGGAGTCACAACAATTTTTGGATCATGGTGCCTCTGCAGATATTTTGCATGCCAGACACTTTATAATTATCTACTAAATGCCTGTGCTACTCCAGCATTTTGCTAGTACTCCTGGAAAATACTATCAAAGAGTAAAATTGGATCCCAATATATGTCTTTGTGTGTATGCAAGTATGTGTTCAGCGATATGTACATGTTCCCCTTTAGCTAGAAATTAAGAGAAAATTCAATGATAAATTTTATGATATTGTCTCTAATTTTAAAAATACAGTTCACAGTATCTGAACAACATGTTTTGAAGTAAGGTTGAGGAAGACTCTAAGCTCTCCCATTCATCAGGCCTATGAGAGTAATGAATTTCAATCACCGCCCCTCCCCCATCCTTTCTGAATGAAAGGCTCTAGAGATTGGGTGCATGTTGTTTTCCTAACACTGTGCTTTGAGACAGACTAGGGGAATGGGAGTCAGTAGAGAAGGTTAAAGGTAGTACTTCGGCCCAAAATAATGTGTCAAGTAGACCTGAGCTCTCAAGCTGGCCTGTATTAGCTTTCAGAGGCACCATGCTAGTGAAGGATGAGTTCAGTTCAGGGTTAGCAGACAAGTATATTTATATGTAGATGTACATCCTAATTTTGGGGGTGAACATTTTTTCTTCCCTCAATTCTTTCTAATATTTCCAGGATTATCTGTCTAAATCTTTAGGTTAGCTTCAGCTTCTACTTTTACAGGCACTCCCTTGCTCATTTTCTACTTTTTTTTAGTCCAACCAAAATCAGAAGTAAAGCTCTGCCCTCTTATCTTAGTCATCTTGGGCTTTCATAATAAACTAGAGGTCCAATGCATGAAATTCATGCAAGGGGCTCGACCCTCGCAGTCGTGGCAGCCCCAGCTTTGTCCAGAAGGTTATCTGGAAGGACATCCAGAAGGTTGTTCGGCTGTCCTGTCTAATTAGCATCTATACTTTTATTGTTACAGATTATCTCAGAATGGGTAATTTAAACAGCAAACATTTATTTCCTCACATTTATGGAGCTGAAAGTCCAAGTTCAGGGTGGAAGCATATAAGTTCTAGCGGAGGCCCTGTTCCTGCTTTATAGACAACTAGCTGTCTTTTTGTTGCATCCTCACATGGTGAAGAGGGAGAGGTCTAGCTAGCTATTTTTATCTTCTAAGTAAACTGATTCCATCATGGGGGCTCAATTTTTATGACCAAGGCTGCACCTCCTAACACCATATTCTTTGGGGTTATGGATTCAACATATGAATTTTGGAGTGGCTCAAGTATGCAGTCCTCAATACCCCTGAACATGTCACTGCTGCTAAGGTCAACCAAGTAGCACCCTCATTGCTTCTGCCACCCAACATTTGCAACACATTCTCTGCATGTGTGCACATGTGTGTTCTTGCATGCATATACATGTGCACATGCATATACATATGTATATGTTAAAGGCACATAACATCGGAGACCCTGTGAGTCACTGGCTCCCTGGCTGTAATTTTGTTACTATCATAGCTTAGTGAATTGTTTCTTAAGGGCTGAGCTAGAAGACAATGTACTATGCAGTCACTACTCCCACATTATTTAGCTCATTCTTTTTAAACCAAATGTATATATGTCTTAACCTCTCACACAAATTAACTTTTATGAACTTGGTTTATATTTTATTTCATAAACCAATAAGATTCAACAGAAATGAGGTTCGAACTTTTACTACTAATAAAAGTATATTCCTGTCAACCTAAATTGATAATATAACAACATACAGTCTATAAACCTAAAATTTATCACAACAAATGTATAAGTAATGACTTAATTTTAAGACCATTTGGCTCAATGCATAGAGTCAGCCATGGACCAAAGGGTCCCAGGTTTGAATCCTGTCAAGGGCATGTACCTCGGATTCAGACTCTTCCCTAGTCTCCCTGGTCAGGCTCATGTTTCTCTCACATCGATATTTCTCTCTGTCTTTCCCTCTCTCTAAAAATCAATGAAAAAAATATCCTACGGTGAGGACTAAAAAAAAACAAACAAACAAACAAAAAACAAAACAAAACAAAAAAAACACTTACTCTACTTCAATGTATTTTTAAGTCTTATAAAAACTTCATTTTAAAATTTACAACAAACATGTAGGATATTGTTACACTACCTATTTTACCAACAAATAGATTGTGTGGTATTGTGAGGATAAGAAACTTGATTAGATTTATATGGTTAGTAAGGGTAGGACCCAGAACATCAACCTAGGACATATGAATTAAGAAAGCAATCTTTTAATATAATATCTGCTTAAGGATGGTCTAAATGATTGGTTCATCAGTCTTAGAGTTTCATTAAATAATAATCTGGGTATGCAAATACTTATTCAATATAAATAAGCCTGTTAATAGCCTAAACTTTTCCATAAATTAAAAAACGAAAGAAAAATATACTCAGTTAATACAAATGAAAGGTTTATACAAACACATATATTATTTCAATGCATTAAATGCACATTTTACAAAATTTGTAAGTTTTCCCATCAATATACTTAAAATAAAAATAAAATAATTATTTTCCATGCCCTTATTCATTTACAGAGAAACACAGGATATTCATTTTCAAATAAATTGGAAAAGAACAGGATCCTATCACCATTACAGTTGGGAAGTCATTTTAGCTGACATTAGTATTGGTTAAACCTTTCAAATATTATATTTCCCTCTTTATACTAAAAAAATACAAATACAAAAAATACAGCTTGCTAACCAAGCTGATTGCAATACTAGCCTGCTAACCACAACATTTTCCAGAAAGCTACACAGCTAGCTAGACTCTCTCCTCTTAATTTCACTAAGAAATAGTTTCTGTTGCAACTTGAAACACTCCGCTGACACATGTGATACCCTCCAGTTGTTTCTCCGATTATCTAAAGAAGCATGCGCCAAAGACCCCAGGCCAGCTCTGCACTGAGGTTTAATGTGATATTCAGGCTTGCTCCTGGGGTGTCAGAGCAATGGAGCCTCTTCTTAGAAACTCCTTTCCAGTGTGAACTGGTCATTTCCGGCTCAACAGGAACATGATATAATTTTATTCGTATTCCAAGTTTGACTATTTTCATCACAGCTCTCAAGGGGAATTCATATTTTAAAAAATTCATAGCATGTAACATAAAAGAAATCAATGAAAATTATATGTAGAAAAATACCCAAAAGTAATCAAATTCCAATGTGTAATGCAAAAAATTTGAGAATTAACTGACATGATATTGATGAAATATGAATGCATAGAAAATTAGGATGAGTATATTTGAATAGATCAATTTATCCTCAACTTATTTATTACTTATCCTATCTAATAAAATGTAATATGCAAATTGACTATCACTCTAACACACAAGAGTGCTGCCCCCGTGTGGTCAAAGATGGCTGCCCCCGTGTGTATGCAAGATGGCCAACAGGGGAGGGCAGTTGGGAGGGATCAGGCCTGCAGAAGAGGACAGTTGTGGGCGATCAGGTCATCAGGGGAGGGCAGTTGGGAGGAACCAGGCCTGCAAGGAAGGGCAGTTGGGGGTGATCAAGCCTGCAGGGGAGGGAAGTTAGGGGTGACCAGGCCGGCAGAGGAGGGAGGTTGGGGGCAACCAGCCCTGCAGGGAAGGGCAGTTGGGGATGACCCAGGCCTGCCAGGGAGAGCATTTGGGGGGAACTAGGCCTGCAGGGGAGGGCAGTAAGGGGTGACCAGCCCTGCAGGGGAGGGCAGTTAGGGACAATCAGGCTGGCAGGGGAGCAGTTAGGCATCCATCAGGCTGGCAGGAGAGCGGTTAAGAGGTGATCAAGGCGGCAGGGAGAAGCAGTTAGGGGCAATCAGGAAGGCAGGCAGGTGAGCAGTTGGGAGCCAGCAGTCCTGGATTGTGAGAGGATCAGATCTAAATAGGCAGTTGGACATCCCTTGAGGGATCCCAGATTGGAGAGGGTGCAGGCTGGGCCGAGGGACACCCACCTCCATGCATGTATTTTGCGCACCAGGTCTCTAATATTACTATAAAAATGTAGAAGCTTTTACTATTTTCTTATTATTTAGCATTGAATTTTTGATCCATTGATGGTTTTATTTAATGTACCTGTGAAATTTTACTAAGTTATTTCCTTTATACAAGTGTTGGACTGTGGATAAAAGAGGAAAGATTTTGACAACTTTTCAGTTTTTCTCTTAGGTCTCTGATATATTCAGGTTTGGTTAATGTCATTTTGATAAAAATAATATTTTGTGTTTTCTTAGAATTAACTATTTTTTCCAGTATTCCTAATGTATTTGCCTATACTTGAATAAACTACCTTTATTACTGCCATTATAATAGCATGTTTTAATATTTATTTTTATTCTTACTACTAATTTTTTGTTTTCTCCATTTCTCATGGTTAGATTTTCTAGTTCCTTATTTTTTAAATGATTTCTCTTAAATTAGATAAATAATTTTTAGCTTTACTTCTTATTTCTGTAATTTCTTGATTTATCATTTTATAATTTTCAGCTGTTGTTTTAAGTAACCTTTTCCATAAGTTAATTTTGTTATTTTTCCTCACATTCACTTAAATATAGTACTTCATTCATTCATTTATTTTAATTCTTATTTAGAAATGTATGCATTTAAGCTTATAATTTTTCTAAAAATAGCTTTAGTTTATTACATAAAATGTTGTCATTACTCTTTAGATCTGTTTTGCACTATGGTAGTTATAAGTCACACGTATTTTTTCAAAGTTAAATTTTATTTGATTAAAATTAAATAAAATTTAAAATTTTATTTTTTCATCACATTAACCGTAATAGGTATACTCACACCTACCAGTCTTTTTAAAATTTTTGTTTCAGGAGTATTAATTCATACTAGATTAACTGTTTTATAAATTGACTTTTCTTTTTAATTTTACGTAAACTATACCATTTAATTTCAATGAAGTGTAGTGAATGGCTGTGTCTCTAGGTCCATAGTCAGGATACTGATTTCAAATCCTGACCCCTTTATTTAATTGGCTATTTGATCTAGAGATAGTTGGTTAACATTGTAATATTTGTAAATGGAAATTCTTTAGTAACCTCTCATCTAGCTGTTTTGAGTATTAAATGTCATATTACACATACAGAAGTTAGCTTATTGCCAGTTACATAATGATTGTTTAACTAAGTTTTAACTTTATGATTATCAGTATTAATCATGTAAATTCTCCTCAGTTTGTAGCAAGTGGATATTCTGCATAACCATTAGGCATTTGACTATTTACTTACAAGTTTTCATTCTTGAATACAATGTTATTTGTGTTCTTGATGTGAATTTTTAAGAATCTCCATAGGTTGATACATTACCTTAAATTGTTGGCTAAAAGGGGTTGAACATTTAAATTGAGATAAATATAGGGAAATCTCCCTTATAATTTATCTTTTAACCAAGAAAGCATGAGCAGAGCTAATTCCTCACAATTTTCCAATAGTAGGTCTATCAATATTCTTAATTTTTACCAGCATGATGCAATTAAAACAATCCCAGTCATTTTAATTTGCATTTTCATTCTACTAATGGATTTGATTTTTGAACCTTTTTTATTTGCCATTTGGATGATTACATGATTGTATACTTTTAGCTTTTCAATGAGGCTGTTTGATTCTCACTGCTTTGTCTGTGAGCATTCACTTATACATATTTTGGAAAATGTAGATATATTGTAAACATTTATCTTTTCTTATACTTGTTGCAAATATTTACAAATGTTGAATGTGAGGAAATACTTAGATCTTCAAATTATCTTAGGAATGCAGGTGCAAAAACTTTGAATAGTAGTTTTTTTAAAAAAATATTACAGTTTCTCAAAATACCTCTGATTCATCGATAGCTTGACTTTTCTGGAGTTAGTAATAAAGAGAAGCAGTAGAATTGGTGTTTATTTCTTTCATTATCTGACAGGTAGGCAAGCATTCTATTGCGATGAGTCAAAATGTTGTTTAAGTTCCCTGGGTAAGGAACAGGCAAGCAACTTGTCTCTCTTTCAAGTAGCTTACATTTTTTGTTTGTTTTGCTTCCTCTCTCTTGTAGATTATCCAAAGCTTATTCAAGATGAACCAACCATCTCTTGCATAGGACTTTAATTACTTGTTTAATGATTCCCTATAATTCAGTAATGCTTCCTGAAGCAATGCTTCCTGTGCCTCTACTATCTTGGCTTAAAGTTTTCTTAAAGGAAAAACAAAGAAAGAAAAACAACAAAAACTCTCCCCTCTGGAGAATCCTACTGGTTGCTTGATAAATAATTTCTCACCTCCTTCTTTCCCCCAAATTAATCATGTAGGCATTCCTTCTATTCTTCCTGTGCATTCTATTCTTCCTAGGTGTCCTTCTCCTCCTTCTTCTCCTTTTCCTTCTTTCCCATCTTTGTAGAAATTCCAATTCAATGTGAGAAAGTAGAAATATCTATAGTCAAAAGTGGTGAACTTGCAATTCGCCATTTTCTATAAATGTTTTTTAATGTGCATCCAGCTTTGAGGATTGTAAGAATTTGACAGTTTGTCCTTGATTAGTACATATTACTTTAAAAATAGATTTTTTTGCCTTTTTTTCATTATCACTATGCTTTTTTACCTATTCTTCATATACTAGAGGCCCAGTGCCCAAAAAATTCATGCTCTTGGTGGGGGGTCCCTCAGCTCAGCCTGCCCCCTCTCACAGTCTGGAGCCCTCAGGAGATGTCCTATTCCAGGCTTAGCTGGGGAGCGGGCCTAAGCTGTAGTCTGGCCTCCCTCAGTGGGAGGTGACCCAGCCAATCATGGGAAGGTGCCGCCCCCATCACCCTGCCATTGGTGCCTCTGGCCTCCCTATGCAGGAAGTGACCAGGCTGATCAGGGGAAAGCGCTACCCCCATCACCCCACTGCTGCTGTCACTGCCGGCTGCTGCAGCCAGGGCAGCCACCTACCCTCCACCCTCACAGTGGCTTTATCCAGAAGGTTGTCCAGAAAGATGTCTGAAAGATGTCTGGTCTATCCGGTCTAATTATCATATTACCATTTAATTAGTATAGATTTTTTAAATGATAACATATGCCACTTTAAGCATATCAGATTTTCAGAATGGTTGTTTTCATTATATTGACTCAATAATTAGGTCAGGTCCCAAGAATTATCACCAGAAAAATTAGTATTTTTGATTTCCCACCCCCTCATATTTTCAAAAACTAAACTTATTTTTTAAAATATATTTTTATTGATTTTGGAGAGGAAACATCAATGATGAGACTTATAGATTGGTTGCCTCCTGCATGCCCTGCACTGGCGATCAAGCCTACAACCCAGGCATGTTCCTTGACCAGGAATTGAACCGTGACCTCATAGGCCCACGCTCAACCACTGAGCCAAGCTGGGCGAGCAAAACTGTTTTGGTTTTTATCCAATGATATTACTGTCATGTGCATATCAAAATGGTTATTTCTGCTCAATCTGGTAAGTTAACAAAGTACAAATGTCATATTGTCCATGGTCAGACAGAGTTTTGGCACACACAAAAAAAATTGCAATTGCAAATGATCATTGGTAGCATTTTTATGTGTACCTACCAAATAACAAAAGTGTGGTTTTTTGAAAGATCTGAACACTATTTCCAAGTATATATTAAAAGATGCTATTAGCGCTCTATTAATTTATAACTGAATTCCCAAATTGTGACTATATTCCAGAGTTAGTAACACAATATCTGAATAAAATGAGTCTCATGGTGTGACCTTATAAAATGGAGGCCTCTGAACTGCACATTTCTCAGGTTATACAATCTATTAAAATGGAAGTAATTTAAAACAGTCTGTTTCTTGTTAGTCTTTAAATATGCAAATAGGAAAGACTATTCAATTCATTTGTTTCTATTTATGCCATTTCCAGATGGGAATGTAACTAAACATTGTGAATTCATTTCCACTTTCCAGCTTCTTGAGTTTGTACCCTAGCTTTTAAAAAACAAATTGATGCCTAAATATTACATATTGAATTTTAACTGTTATAACTAATTGCAGCCCTAGATGGTATGAGTTTATAAACTCTAACAATGAAGTATTGTTCTCAAGTTATTGCCTTGTGCAGTTTAGCCTTGGGTTGTTAATAATATGCATATTAAGAAATTCACAATGAGTTTAAATAATACTTCATTAATGAAGAAAGAATTTCATTTATTATGTTCTCACATTTTACCTTGAACTAAGACTTTGTGACTTCTTGCATTGTTCAAATGAAGTCACTCTATTTTGTTTGTTTGTTTAAGGAAATATGTTCATTTTTCTATCAAGAAAGAGGTATTTAATTTTCAAAATTAAAGGAATTTTCCAGATGGAGTTCTAATTCTTTAGTGGAGATGGCCTGTTTGCTATAACATATTCATTTAACTTCATGATTAGAGGGGACTCTAGAAGACTGAAGAATATAATACTACTTATGTGTACTTCTTCAATCAGATACCTGAATTTAATATGAAGTTACTAGATTCTTCTTACCAATTATGGTTCTTTATCACCAGTAAAAATGTACATATCTGTTAAATTCTTCATTTACTTAACCTAAAATTATTGATACTTTCTAAATGTCAAATGTCAATTCTTATCTATATTTTAAAAATACATAATTTGAAGATTTATATTGAACACACACACACACACACACACACACACACAGACACACACACACCTCCCTGCTAGCCAGTGTTCACAACCGTAGTTATAGCCAAACATTGAAAATTGTCTTTATTTGCTATCTTTAACTCTCAAATACACTTTTTCTATTTTACCATAGAATTCACAAGGAAACTATTAAAAAAAAGATGTACCCAAAGATATCAAAGATGATATATCAATTAAGTTAAAGACTGAATAATGTCAAATTGAATGTTGCTTGTGCTAGTTTCAGTATATGGAGAAGGGGTTGTTTGTTGTTAATTCAGGTAATAACAACAATAAATACTCTCAAACCATCCTATTACCCCAATATATTATAACAATTTCCTGCTCATATTTATTTAGCATAAGGCACCTTTGAGTTCAAAAGTCAATAATCACACCCAAATAACCAATTACAGCCATTCCCAGTTGTTGAGCTAGTACTTAAATCCTTCTATAATAATGCATTGATATTGACACAGCCTGCTCAGAGGTTATATTTTATTCCTGGTCTGGCATCCTCAGTATATTTCCAGATATTTTTTTTTCAAATTTTTGCCAATATAAATTAGCAACACAGTTGTTTAATTATTAAGCTTTCTCCTCTTAAGTTCAACTTTGAGATCCTACTCTCAATTTCAAGCTGGGCTATCATTCTTGCTAAAGGTCTGGAAACAATGGGAAGTGATGAATGAAGACATCTACTTCCTGATGCAAGGTGACCCTTCGGGCAAAGCCATTTTAAGCAAAGCAGATGAGTCTCATCAGCCGGAGGTAGGCAGGCTATTTCTGGCCAGCAACCTGGGGTTTAGAGTTCAGATTCCCTGAAACACTTAACACACCATCAAATATAAACTACTTTTATTTATTATAGCTCTTTCTTATTCCTACCTGAAGCGTTACATACGATGCTGAATACAACTATGATTCCAAATTATGAGGTCACGCATGAAATTTTGAATTTAATTTTTAGCTCTGATGGTCAGAAATGTACTGGGCACCTTTATACAGAAAATATCACTAGAGAGATCTACATTGTAATTTCCTACCTTTATTCGTTGGAATATAAGTAATCACATACATTTCTCTCTTATCCTGCTGTAAATACATTTTACAAATTTTGCATGAGTAAATTAATGCACTGCAACAAAGTGATCAATACTGATAAAAAGGGAAATTTTCTCTTGGCAAGGCCAATCAGACTTGCTGTCTAAGTAAAACTTGTTATGTAACTAGGATGTTCTAGAGTTGTATGTGTTTAGCTCTTGTGTAGTTCCTTCACAGATGCCCATGTGACATTAATTGTCACCATCCATGACTACCTTTTGAATCATGGAAACGTCTTAATACTGCAAAACTTCTATTTTATAGGTAGAAGAGATGAGTGGTACAGGGGAAGATCTTTTCTCTAGCATAGGTAGGGAATTAATCAGATGATTATTAGTAGCAAATCCTAAGGTAGTTTAGCCGGTAGAGAAAAGTAAACCTACTGAAGTAAATTTAATTGAAAGCTAGACAAAAAAATTTTGGTGATGATTCTTCTGAATATATATTTAGTATATAATTAATAACTTTTAGATAATATCCAATATTTTGATTACGTTAGGTCTGCAAGGTTAAAAGAATCTTAATAAGGAGTCAGGAAGTACAATGCAAACTATAAAATCATAGTTACTAACACAGCACTACATACATGCAGGCACTCAATAAATATTTCTAGATGGGAATTTGATAGGATTGTGAGTACCTAATGTGGCTATTTATTACATGAGGAAATGGTAATGAGAAAAAGTATGTATATAACATTTTAATCCATTTTTCTTTGTTCAGATGTAACTGAAAGCTTTTGAATAATATAGCTAGTAATCAAAAACTGAATGCAGACATGATTATACAAACAATTTAGGGCTTTTTCAGTCCTCTTCAAGAATATTTTGATGTGATCCTGAAATGCATTTCAAAAAATACAACAGTATCTTCATCAGGGTGCTATTAACATGAGTGTGTCTGCTTTCTAAAATTGATGAGGTTATCTGCTTTTGATTTTTGCACTTCTTTGTATGTATATGATGCTTCAAAAAGAGTTTTGTTAAAATACTATGGTGTTGTTTGTTGCCCATGATTATAATATGCTAGAGGTCCGGTGCATGAAATTTCTGCATGGGAGGGTTTGTCCCTCAGCCCAGCCTGCACCCTCTCCAATCTGGTACCTCTCGAGGGATGTCCAACTCCATGAGCAGTCAGACATCCCTTTCACAATCCAGGACTGTTGGATCCCAACTGCTTGCCTGCCTGCCTTCCTGATTGCCCCTAACTGCTTCTGCCTGCCAGCCTGATCATCCCCTAACCACTATCCTGTCAGTCTAATTGATGTCTAACTGCTCCCCTGCTAGCCTGTTTGCCCTACCTTCCCTTCTCTGCTGGCCTGGTCACCGCTAACTGCCCTCCCCTGCAGGCTTGATCACCCCCAACTGCCCTCCATTGTAGGCCTGGTCCCTCCTAACTGTCCTCCCCTGCTGGCCATCTTGTGGTGGCCATCTTGTGTCCACATGGGGGCAGGATCTTTGACCACATGGGGTCAGCCATCTTGTGTGTTGGAGTGATGGCCAATCTGCATATTACTCTTTTATTAGATAGGATTCTCCAGTTGTTGCTGAATAAAATGAATTTCATGTGAGTTGGGAGACAATGAATGTGAAGGCTGGATTGGAAGTGGACATGAAATGGAAGTAACAGAAAATCATAGAATGTGTTCTTATGCATAGGTACACCATCGGATTTGTCCCAAGAGAGGAGAATCAGTCAAGCATTTTAAGCTGAGGGTGACATGATTAGATTTCTACTTTAGTAAAAGCACTACTATGAGCAGTGATTATACAGGATGTGTGGAGGGATTTAGAAGGAACACCAGTCTGAAAGGGTAGGATCAGTTTCTTCTGAGGTAGTGCCCTAACTGCTCCTTATCTGATTGTCAGATGGATCGCTGGTTGCTCTAACATCTCTATCTCCAAAGGAGAAATATGTCAGGCAGATATTATGATTCTCTTTCCAGAATTCCCTTAATCACCCTTGCCTTTTCTGTGAGGTAGATCCAATTTATGTTCTCACTCTCTCCCTTGGATTTAAGAATCAGCCAAGTAGTGTGTTGAAAGGAGCAATAGCAGGGCATGCTGGGTACCCAGATAATGAATCCTGTTTGGTTCTCCCTCCAAGAATGGTGAGTGGTGTCAATATAAATATAAATTGGACACTCTTAAATTATGTTATCCAAAGGGAGAATGTGGCTGATACTCAGAGAAACATGGCTATGATTCATTATGTATTTGTTTCTACTAAGGACATGGAAGTAGGAAAATTAGTATTGCATACAGGATCATGATGTCCAGTTAGTTTCCAGATTTTGTTGAACTTCTTCCTTAGGACACTCATTTTCTGACTTGAGCTCAGATGTAATCAGTGGTGGAATGCCTTAGAGCTATACTTCTGATAAAGAACAACTTGAGGACCCTAAATAATAAATTCAATGTTGGGGATACTTAAAAGTACTCAATTAGAAGACACAGTGGACCAGATTCAATGTGTTGGCTAAAAACTGGTACCCAGGCAGGTCAAGGCACAAGATTAAAACAGAAACATAAATATCAGTATGTGACACTGGCTAAGCTTATGTTATCGGCTTTTCCAGTGCTCAACTATACCCTGGGTACCTCTTCCACGATCCTCATCCTATTGGAACAGGAAACCTGAATTTCCACTAAATAAAGATCTTGTTTACTTGCACAAAGAATATTTGGATAAAAATGATTACCTTCATTTTGAAAGCATTATCAAATTTGTCATTTTTTTAGGGAGTTGGATCTTGAGTCCAGAAGGTTAGTAGATCAGCTGATATTAGAGATGAGACGTTTATGTGGATTGAGTTAGTTGAAACATGGAAGTAAATGAGTTCTATGAATTGAGTTAGTTAAAACCATGAAAGTAAATGAATTCTCATAAGTCTGTAGATTGTAGGGCAGGAAGACTATTTGCCTAATCATTCTCTCCCTAAATTTCAATATATGGTCAATGCTAAAGAATAAAACAACGTTCATTCAAATTATTATCATCAATAAAGCTGGAGGGGAGGACAATTATAAGGCCAGCATTTCAAAAATAGTCTATTACAACTTTGCTTCAATCTTCAAATTAAATGTGAGGAAAGCAAATGGCTACTAACTCCTTCACCAATTTAAAAATGTACATTTTCCTGGGACTAGTTTGTCACTTTCAAGCAGGTGAAATCTAGAAAGAAAGAGAAAACACCAAAACTTGTGGAGTCTGACACTTAAGTACAGGCAAAATTCTAAGCATAATAGAATGACATTAGTGAAGCTGTGTTCTTGATTTTCCAGAATAAATCTGCAACTCCTGATGGGCTAGATGATTCAGATAAGCATGGATCTCAATGCAGTCTTTTACAAGACTTTGTTTTTTCAAGTGGGCCCAACCAGGAAGCCTAATAACTCATAATGGTACATGTTTTGAGTTTTCACTTGGAAACGGCTACTGTGCCTAACGAAGCATGCATTCCAATATAATTTTATAGCATTGTTCATACAAGGATGGATCCCAACCTGTTAGAGTTGCATTGCAAATAACGTTCTTTTCAATAAGTTATAGGCCAGTGCACTTATAGGTGGATGGAAGAGATCTGTGAGAATGGGGCCAGATTGACAAGAAAACATAACCTTGCTCATTATGCTCAAGGCTAAGATTTGAATCCTAATGACACACTGTCATATCTCTTGGACAGTTTTGCAATATTTGGCCATCCTTGGGGAGTATTGCAGTTTGGGGAACTTATTTCTCTTTTAATTCTCTATTTTTTAACTAAATCAGGGTGTGCAGGATGGAGAACCAAATCTACTAGCCAGGAAGTTTAATCATTCTGGTTATATATAGCATAAAAAGATTTGACCTACAACTTTTAGAGGATTTTCTCTGCCGAAGATAAATTTCAATTTGATAAAGCCATAAATATGCATGTCTTTTGTATGCCTGGGGTGTTTGTCTGAGTCCTTATTCTTTTTGTTCCTTGTCCCTTTTTACCCTCTTTCTTGCTTTCCCCACCTCTAAGTTCCTAAACCATTTCAAAGCTTCCAATGACCATTATTGGTGAGAAGGATTGTGCAGCTTTTAGTTTTTAGTTTTATTTTCAAAGCCAAAGGGCCTTGCGATGCCCCTCTTGCCCACCCCCCTTTACACCCCATCCTCCCGTATACCACAGTCAATGTGACCTCTCTTAAGGGTCGCGGCCCCCACCCTGCTGGATCTGCAGAGCTTGCCCCCTAACTTTAATTCTCTCTCCTGAAATCTTTCCATTCCATCCCCTCCCTCTCATTTTGGTGCTGGGAATTAGGTGGTGGTGGTGGTGCAGGGGCGGGGGGGGGGGGGTGTTGGAGAGGGGAACCAGGTCCTCAGAGAAGACTCTCGGGTTGTCAGTTGTGTTCTCCTTTATCGACGTTCGATGATGACAGAAGGAGGCGGAGTATTTGTCGGGAGCCCCATGGTTTTGCTGGTGAGATTTCTGGGGGCTGCCCTGCAGCACACCGTCAGCATGTGGCAGGGCACCCTCGTTCTCCTCGTAGCGTGAGGCCTGGAGGACAAGCAGTCTCCTCTCCAAGCCAAAGGAAACCCGCCCAGTTCTCCAGTCCTTTGTGTTTTTTGAAGCCTTTTGACCTTGCTCATGGCCACTGCATATTGATTTTGATGTTAAGATATTTTTTAACCTCTGACTTTAACGGGTGTGAAGACGTAAAAAATAGGCAGAATGCCCCCCCCCCCAGTCTTGAGGGGATAGGTGGGGAAGAAACCTCTCCTTCCCTTCACCCACCCTCTGCTCCTCCCCTCCCCAACGCAGCTCTAAAGCACTTGCTTCAAGTAATAAGCACTGTTGATAAAAGACCTATTTTCTATGTTTAGGTTTTTAAATGCTAGAACATCCTGCTTAATGCATAAAATTCTTCAAAACCATTTATGTTTCTTCTATTTCATCTGCTCTTTTCCTATCTTCCTAAATGAGCTATTTTTTTAAGAGGGATGATTTATCAGAAAAAAAATGCATTGTAAAATTGCTAGATCAAAAGGTGGTCTACAGAATTTGAATTAGAACTTTGATCAAGAGACAAATTCAAAACTATAATGAGTAGTTTTTCTATACCTTGAAATGTTATTGCAAAATTCAATATTTTGTTAGATACTGTTGCTCTCAAGTAAAGTTCTGTGTCAACTAGTTCAGTTAATTGTTAGCCCCTCAGACAGACAATAGGGTGAGAAAGAATATAGCATTTGTTAAGAAACTGGCATCTCGGTAACAACTTATATATCAGGATATAAATGTAAATTTCCTTTTAAGAATGGTTCAAACACCATCTCTTTTGAGACACTTTCCCAGACTGGTGGGACAGTGGCTTCCTTCTTCCTTCTGCAATGGTTTGTGTAGCCATGAAATGATTAAACAGAAAATGCCACGAGTTGCTGTTGCCACAAGGGATGCTTAATGACATGCAGAAAATATAAGGTTGCCATAGCTGCTTTCCATGGGGGAACCTCTTGTTGCACTTGACCCTAGTCCTGAAGATGTCTCTTTTCCTAAATTATGGAAGAGTAAATACTCCCAATGAATACCACACAAAGTCAGTAGACCCAGCAGTCCAAAGAAGAAACACAAATGCTGGACAATTTAAGAAAATAAAACTGGAAAAATACCAACCCAAAGATAATTCTTTCAATGACATTTAGATTAGGGCTTTCCCTATTCTAGAAGATAGAGGATGAAAAATTATGTTCAGAGTTTTTCTGAATATAATTATTTATTACACTTACGTTAAATGCATGGTAATAAACTGCTTAGTAGTTATTGTATAGTGTGAAATCAACTATGCTCAAATTACATATATGGCTTTTCCTTTATAAAATTAAAGTTAAAAATATTAATTACAAAGAGAGAGATGGCTTATTTGAACCTTGAATGATTTCTAAGAATATAGTTCACAATGAAAGAATAGTTCTCAATAATGACTTCTGATTTTTACTGAATGTGCTAAAGAATGTATAAGCGTATCACTTTATCATGGCAATTACCATTTTGTTAAAATTGCATATGAATTTTCCTTTTTGAGAGAGAGAGAAACAAAGAGAGACAGAGAGAGGAAGAGAGAACTAAAAAGAGAGAGAGAGAGAAAGAGAGAAAAAGAAAGATCAATTGTTGTTCCACTTTATGCATTCATTGGTTGATTCTTGTATGTGCCCTGACCAGGGACCCCACCTGCAACCTTGGTGAATTGAGCCCATGCTCTAACCAACTGAGCTACCTGGCCAGGACAAATTTTCTATTATTTTATGTATTCCTAGACATAGGAGCTATATTATGACCCTTAATATATGTGTCATAAAGAACACCCAAATTAGGGCATGGATAGAAGCATTACTTTGACCTTAGTTGATTATTCTAAGAAGAGGCAGGCAAGTTAGACCAGCGCATTCTTTCACTAAGATTCTGAACTTCAGATACATCAAACATATTTGTCTTTTTTTTCTTGGATAAAAATGTGACAGTTAAGGCATTTGCCATGACTTCTACACAAGGATTTATTTTTGTTGTTTTCTTTTAAGCCTCTCTGTCCTGAGCAAAACAATTTAACTTAGGCATGGATAAAAGCCAAGGCTAGTAACAGGTAGACAAAATCCTAATAAGGTTTTTTTTAAGGATCATATAATTTCTATCTTTGGGTTTTATAAGACTCCTGGAATTATTTTAAGTTAGTTTGAGCTCTGTTTCTGTTAGTTGTAGCTGTAAAACCACTAAATAATATGGGTAGTGGGTGTGGAGAGCAGGAAAGCGTTTCCAGTTAGAACTCACCATGTTGTAAATATATTTTCTTCACAAGAGTTTGTATATATTTTTAAAAGTGTGTCTAACTGGGAAATTAATGAGGATCTCATGGAAATCCAAGAACAGAAACCCTAATTCAGGCGGGCCTGTGACAGCTAGAAATGAGATAAAACATCATCAGACAGCCCCCTCTCTCAGGGGGGACATTTCTCATGGCACCTGTGTTTCTTTCTGCACGTCAAATCCATTTTCCTTTCTAGACCAATTTGTTTTCACTTACTATTTATGGTCAAGGCTCTCCTAAATCATTGGGTTGCCTATGACCTCACCAAGGCACCAACTCACCTTATTATATCTGATATCTGGGATAACATGAACCACAGAAACAATAGCTAACATATAAAGTACTTATTATTTTCCTGAAATTCCATCCAGTCCAGGCATGGAAATGTGAGGAAGGCTCCACTAATCATTCAAATCCATCAGTCATAAGTCAAAAGTTAGTTATGTGAAAAAGCAGGGCTGGGGCCATCCATTCTAGTGATAGTATGAGTCCCTACATCCCACCAATAGCATAGCTGTCTCCAAAAGCAGTTCCAATGACAGTACCCACCACTGCTATCAGTGAATAAATTGTCTTCTCTGCTCCTCACAAAATCAGGAGTGGACTTCAGGGAAAACTCTGCCATACAAGTGGAAGTCTGCTAACCTGGGGGATTTAAAGAGTTCCTGCAGCTCTATGTCTTTGTAATATTGTCCAAATGTGGTTTAATCACTGAGGTACATTTTGAGCACATTTGTTATATATTTTAAACCAAACACCTGAAATTTCTTTAGCCTTCACTTCTATGTTAGGCTAAGTAAGCCTAAATAGACACTAGGGGGATTATAAAGCTTCTGAACAGATCCTGTGTAAGCCAGGAGAAACCACAAATGGATCCTAAATCCAAAACATAGATACATAAGCCAAAAACAAGCAATAATATAAATAAATAAACAAAACTCTTGGAAGGTTCATACAGCAATATACCCAGGAGAAGGCAAAATATTTACATTATTTGTTAATCTTTATTGTTGAGAGTATTACAGATGTCCCTTATTATCCTCCTCCACCTGGTTCCTGCCCCACCTCAGGCCTTTGCCACCCTATTGTCTGTGTCCATAGGTAATTCAATATGCATTTAAGATCTTTGTTTAATCTCTTCCTGGCCCCTCATCCCTGCTTCCCTCTAAGAATCATCAGTTTTATTCCATTTCCATGCCTCTGATTCTACTTTATTCACCAGTTTATTTTGTTCATTAGATTTCTTTTCCTTTATTTTGATTTTTAGATTCAGTTGTTGATAGGTATATATTTGTTGCCATTTTGTTGTTCATATTTTTAAAAATATATTTTATTGATTTTTTACAGGGCAGAAGGGAGAGGGATAGAAAGTCAGAAACATTGATGAGAGAGAAACTTTGATCAGCTGCCTCTTGCACGCCCCCTACTGGGGATGTGCCCGCAGCCAAGGTACATGCCCTTGACCAGAATCGAACCCAGGACCTTTCATTCCACAGTCTGATGCTCTATCCACTGAGCCAAACCATTTTTGGCTGTTGTTCATATTTTTATCTTTTTTCTTTTTCCTCTTCTTAAAGAATACCCTTCAACATTTGATATAATGTTAGTTTGGTGATAATGAACTCCTTTAGCTTGTTCTTCTCTGTGAAACTTTTTATCTGGCCTTCAATTCTAAATGATAGTTTTACTGGGTAGAATAATCTCGGTTGTAGGTCCTTGCTATTCATCACTTTGAATATTTCTTGCCACTTCCTTCTGGCTTGCATAGTTTCTGTTGAGAAATCAGATGATAGTTGTATGGGCATTCCCTCTCAGTAACTAACTGCTTTTTCCTTGCTGTTTTTAAGATTCTCTCTTTGTCTTTAGCCCTTGGCATTTTAATTATGATGTGTCATGGTTTGGTTCTCTGTGTTTTCCTCTTGTTTGAGACCCTCTATGCTTCCTGGACTTGAAGTATATTTCTTTCACCAAGTAGGGGAAGTTTTCTGTCATCATTTCTTCAAATAGGTTTTCAATATCTTGCTTTCTCTCTTCTTCTGGCACCCCAATAATGCAAATGATGGCATGTTGGAAGTTGTCCCAGAGGCTCCTTACATTATCTTCATATTTTTAGATTCTTTTTCTTCTTGCTCTTCTTGTTGGGTGTTATTTTTTGTTGTTGTTTTTGTTTTGTTTTATCATATTTCAAATCATTGATTTAATTCTTGGAATATTCTACTCTACTGTTGAATCCCTATATATTATTCTTTATTTCAATCAATATATGCTTAATTTCTGATTGGTCATTTTCCATTTTTTTATTTTGCATTCTTACTAAATCCTTGAAAGTCTCACTAAGTCCTTGGAGGTTACTAGCAGATTCTTGAGTAACCTTATAACTGTGGTTTTGAACTCTATATCCAGTAATTTGCTTTCTTCTTTTTCTTTCATCTGTGACATATTTCTTTGTCTCCACATTTGGGCTGTTTCCCTGTATTTGTTTCTATGTGTTGGGTAGAGCTGGTATGTCTCTTTGAGTTGATAGAATGGTCTTGTGTAGTAGGTGTCCTAAAGGGCCCAGTGACTCAGCCTCCCAACTCACCTGAACTGGGCCCTCTAGATGCACCTCTTTGTGGGCTGTGAACATGGTTTTGTTATAGTTGAGACTTGATTGTTGTTGGTGTCCCTGTGGGGGATTAATTTCCAGGCCACTTGGCTTTGAAGACCAGCTGTAACTACAATGGGAGAACTGCTGTGCAGGAGGACCTCTATAGAGCAAGACATTCTTCAGTGGAGCTTTGGTACTCAATGAGTCTGCCCCTTCAGTGTGATTCTTATGAGTATGTAAAGTTGTAATCTGATATAGTCTGATAATCACTACTTGGTACATTGGCTCTTGGGTCTCCAGGGAAGTGCAAAGTCAGCCACTTTGTGGGGCCACCCAGTAGGATCTACAGAGAGATCTGCAGATTCTTTCTCTTCATACGAGGTTTGGAAGTGCCCAGACAAGGCTCAGGTATAAAGCAAGGCAGATTAGTGCTGGTGCCAGGACTTGGGCATTTTATTGATAGTTTTGGGGATCCCTGATCCAGCTGCGGCTTGCTTAATTTTAGCCTGAGCAAGGACAGGCCATTTATATGCAAAAGCTTCTGCACAACAGCTTGAGTGAGGTGTAAATTAGAGGAGGTGGGATCTTAGGGAATCACCAAAGTGGAGCAGATAGAAATGGTGCCAGTCAGCCCTGCGACCTTGGAGGTCTCATTGTAGGAACAATGATCCCTGCTAGTACCTCCCTCTGGGAGAAAGCTGTCCCCGAGTTCCTGTCCCAGTGCCAGACTATGCAGTTCCTCCTCATATATGTCTGTGTCCCCCAGAGCCTCATCCTGGTGCTTGAGCTCAGAGGAAGCAGGACCTTGTAAATTCAGTTTGTGGTGCCAGCCTTTTAAAAGGAACAGCTGGGTCACAGAGCCCCAATTGGCACCTGGTTTTTACAGCCCATAGTTATGGGGACTTTTCTTCCCAGCTCTGGTATCCTGGGCTGGCGGTCTGGAATGGGGCTGGGACGTCTTGCTCCTCTGGATGGCCTCTGTAGAGACAATCTCCCTCCTGATTAAAAAAGAGGCTTACATGGATACCAGACCAGCCTGATCCATGCCTCCACACCTCCTACCAGTCTCAGTGTGCTTTCTTCTTTACTTCTTTAGGACTTTGATTCAGCCATCTTTCTTGTGATTCTGGATGATGGTTGTTCTGTATTTTAATTGCAATTTTGATGTGGTTGTGGGAGGTGGTGAGTATTGGTGTTACCTATGCTTCCAACTTCCGATTTCCATTCTTGTCTGAACAGCTAGCCTCATTTAATTCCTTCTTCAATTCCAGTTTAACTACAAACATAATAAAGAAGACTTCAAGGAAAGTTTAAAAATGTTCCCGTTACATGCTTTGAGTACCTATGATCATCTCAGTTGTTCTTGCTGTTTTCTACTATTTAATTGATTCAAATCCTTCAGCACAAGCAAACTAGTTTTGTTACGTTGTTTGCTTAACACAGTAGAGTTCTGGCTTTCTGTTTTCCTGATATACCCCTAAAATATTTTTTAAAACCATGTATCTTAAAGTTTTTAAGGTCTCATCTTAAAATTTTTATTTTTACCCAGGCAATGTGGCTCAGTGGCAACATATGAGTCACAAGGCCACAGTTCAATTCCCAGTCACAGCACATACCTGGGTTGCTTGCTGGATCACCAGTGGGGGGTGTGCAGGAGGCAGCTGGTCAATTATTCTCTCTCATCATTGATGTCTCTATCTTTCTCTCACTCTCCCTTCCTCTCTCTGAAATAAACAAAAACATATTTTTAAAAACAAATAAAAAATCACTAAATTTTATTCTTAGTTGAAAAAGTTGCAAAGAAGACAATTTCTAACATGTTATCAATATTGACATTTTAAAATAAAACTGTTAACTGGTCTTTTAAAAGTACTAAATGACTACAAATATTATTTTATATCCACCTTAAAAATTATATATGAACAAGTTTTTCAAGTGATACACATTTAAATCTCTTCTTTTTCTTCCCCCTAATTTTCCATTCTACAAACTCCTTACAATGTTATTCTGATTTATTATATCCTTGAAAGTATTTTATCAACCACAACTTATATTCCTTTAAGCAATAAATATACATATTGTATATATATTTTAGAAAATGAAATGGATGATGTTTAAAAAATTTCTTGTCACTGAAGTCTATAAATATTTTTAAAACTTAGAATTGTATCATTAGTACAAAATTGATCAAAGGAACATATCTTAAAAATTATATAAAATAGCTATAAAGCATTAAAAGCAACAGTTTTTAGTAATGCATTTCTTAATCAGATACAACATTTTTTGTAAGTAATTCTTGTATTTATGGATGAATATTATTTTTTTCTCACATTAGAAAATATAGATCATTGATTGAATTTCTATTTCACTTTTTATAAATGGAAGCAATAAAAAGTTTAGGTCATATAAACAATTTGTAACTAAATTCATTGCAAACTATATGCAAGCTATCAACTGAAACTCCATCCTCTTTCATTTTTGTTGAAAAACACCAATTTATAAAATGACCATTCTCCAGGAAGTTACTTTGAAAACACTAATTTATAAAATGACCATTCTCCAGGAAGTTACTTCTTAATTTCCATTAATTGTTCCAAAAAAAGAAAAACCCACAAGAAAATGACTTAACTGAGGCTAAATTAATGATTGTTAATTATACTCATTACTCTTTTATTTGGAGGAATCTTATTTAACTGGGCACACTCAAAAATATTTGGAATAGTACTCATATTTACTTTAATTTCATTCGTTAATGCAATCTGTCTTGGTGATAGGATTTAATCTCATTAACTAATTTAAATATATTTTTATATGCAGATACAAACCAAAATGTGAGTGAATGAGAGGAGAGTCTGCTCATCCTTGGTGAGAAAGTCCAAAATGCAGAGTGCACATGAAGGAGCAGACAGGTATTTGTGAGCTGAGTTTGAAAAAATGTGGATATTCAGAATCTGAGAAATACACAGGTTAATAGCCTGTGGTATATTATTAATTTTTATAATTTAACTCTCAGATTAAAATTCTTATCTTTCTAGTAACTAACTTCTTAAACACTAATAACTTCAGTATTATTATTACTTAAGACCATCACTATTTTTGTTTGTTTGCTTTTCTATTAAACATAAGCAATAGAAACTAAATATAACTAGGGAATATATATCCTAACATAATTAAATGAGAAAGCTGAGGTCATATCAGTAAAATCATTTGTGATTAAAGTTGTGATAGGCTCATGTATATAATAGTACTGTTTGAGAATTTTATTGAATAAAATAATTTATCTGATTTTGCATAAAGGCAATATTTTATCTTTCTTTTTACGGTCAACTTAAAGTAATCATTTGCTAAAGGCTCACTGTATTTTATAAAGACTAAATTGAGGGAGCCTAAAATTCACTTGGAAACAATATATGAAAAAATGATAAAAAGAGAAAAGGAAAAAGGACATTAAATAAAATAAATGAAGAGAAAGGAAATAAAGAAAAAGAAAAAACAAACAGCCTTCTTCCAACAAACCACATCCCTGCAAAAGGCATATTGCATATTGACATCTGAGTGTGTCTTTCAGATATGAAAGATATCTTCTTGTCCAATTGGCATGGCTCAGAGATTGACATGGACCTATGAACCAGGAGGTCAAAGTTCAATTCCTGGCCAGGGCACATGCCAGTAGGGGGCATGTGTGTAGGAGGCAGCCAATCAGTGATTCTCTCTCATCATTGATGTATCTATCTCTCTCTCCCTCTCCCTTCCATTCTGAAATCAATAAAAATACATTTTTAAAAAAGAAAGAAATCTACTTATTTTGTAGAATTTTATTTCTTCTTAGTTTATTTGAAGAGCAAAGCAGAATAGGTTAGATATGTTGAATATTTAAAAGTGGTCACATGACTCCCAACTTTCTAAAAAGGAGTCTAAGCATTTATTAATCCATTTGTTTATTTTTGAATTCTGCTCTATTTCCCAGAGTATTTCAAGCAGCTCAGAGTTTCAACATATCAATACAGTTAGAGTACTTATTCTGGCCCTATTCTGTGAAGCTATTATATGAGTGATCTATTTTTTCTAGGCGCCAGAATTCTGACTACAATTGTCAATATGGCGCATCTGACTCAGCGCAAGCACTGATAATTGAAAATATAGGGAAAACCACTAAAATTTTAGAACCTATGTGATGGACAAAAACATATGTAAGTTGTTAACTATTAAACTAAACACATATTTTAGTTCCAACAAATCATAATTAATAGACTATCTACAGCTTGGCTGAAAAAAATTATTGGCCAAAAGTGGTCTGAGATTTATGTATTTTCCATTTAAGTGTGTGTGTTGTTCTTTTTTAAAATATTTCCCATAGAAATTCCTATGACCTCTTCTCTAATTCTTCATTGCAATTGTGCAATTTCAAGTATGGATTTTTCACCAATGTATTTGTCTCACTTCTGCTATTTTTCTTTAGCTTTTTTTCAGATCCATGCAATGTACAATTTTAAGTGAGCTTACAATTACCATTGCATGCTCTCAAATACATATGCAACAATCCTAGTGAATGGCTATTCATTTTCTAGGATTATCATAGAGGATACCACTACTAGGTGCCTTAAAACAACAAAAAAATGTATTTTCTCATAGTGCTGGATACTTACTGTAAGTCCAAAATCAACGTGTTAGCTTGCATGGATGGTTTGTTCTTGCCTCTTCCAGCTTCCAATAGCCAAAGATGTTCCTTGACTTAATAGCAGCATAACTCCACTCTCTACCTCCATCATCACATCATCTTCCTTTTGTACCTGTATCTTCACATAGCACTCTCTTTTTCTTATAAGTACTTCAGTCAAACTGGATTGAGGCCCACCCTCATGCCTTTATCTGTACTTCGTTATATCTTCAAGACCTTATTCCAATTACGAAAAATATTCATGGGTACCAAGATTAGGACTTCAACATAAATTTTTTTAGGGAAAAAACAACCCATAACAGATTAGAAATATTATTTTTCTCTTTGCCCTAATGTTAAATAGAAGATACTGACTTTAGAGACTGTTATAGTTTGGGGAGTAAGAAAGTTTATCTCCAAAAGTTTTTGTTTTAATAGGTAATATTTTTTAAATCTCTATTTTTATTTTCTGGATAGAAAATACTATACAAATTATTTTCCCATTTATTATGAGCTTGTTTTGACCATGTTGACCAAAGTGACTGAGAAAACAATCTGAAAAGATAAATTCTTTTGGAAACAAGACTGGCTTTTTCTATGTTACTCCTACCCTTGAAAACAATAATCATTGAAAAAATACCAAATTACTTTGAAGGCATCAGAAAGCTAGCAATATCCTGAAAAGATATAGCTGTGAGATTCATAAAAGGAGGGTATGTTTGATCTTTGTATTCCCCTAGACACATTTGCTAATTTAAAAGTTAGCTTTTAAATCATATTATTAACAAAATAACAAAATGTAAGTGTTTGTGAGGATGTGGGGGAAATTAGCTCTTACATTCTATTATTGACTTTGGTATTAATCCATGGTGTGTTCACTTTGTGATAATTTATTAGCCTATTAACATCAATTTATAAATTTTTGAATATTAAAATGAAAAACATGAGGGGAGTGTTCTACATAATGGGCATTTGGATCTAGATAATGAAAAATCATTAACTTACTAGATTTTCTCAATCTAGTATTCTTTTATGTATCAGGTCTTGGTCTCCATAATCATTCTAATGGACAGCCACTACAGGTCTTAGGGATTTAGATGTTGTCAGCAGTACAGACCCAGGGGATCACTTGGTTTATAGAGTGTCCGTTTCTTTATCATGCTATTCTCCCATCCATATGCATCCTTCTCAGGGAGATTATTTCCTGGTATAACTCAATGAACATAGTATAATAAAGTGTATCCCCACCAGATTGCAATTGGTAATGCTGGCTCATTCAGTAAAATGAAGGCGCTTCGCTTCTCCCCAGCCTGAGACAGGTATAATAAATAGTTATGCTTTTATTTCACCAAGGAGAAGCTAGAAGGAAGGAATTTTGGGGATTTGCCTGAGGTTGCCTATGGGATCAAAGTAGCAAAGTTAGGAGTGCAGACACTCAGTATGTTTCTCCAAGTGCCTGATTCCACTGCCAGGTGCCTGCTTCCAGTGCGGACTTTTCCTGGGGTATCACAATAGAATCCACATGGTGGCGAGGGTCCTCGTGATATTTCTCACAGGAAGAATGAAAATTGAGCGCCAGCTTTCAGGATACACCGTGATTATTGTGACGATGGCTACAGTGGATTTTCCCAACGGCTGTAAGGTCACAAGTTAAGAGGAAGTTAGATAAAAAACTTTAGGCTTAGAGATTCACATTTGAAGAGTCAGATTTCAAAGTGCTTTAGGGAATAACAACCAAAAAAATAATAACAATAACACCACTAGAAACTCAAAGCAATGACCTTTGTATAGTAGGTGGAATGGTCATCTGAGAAAAATCCCAGCAGCTTGTGTCTCGCTCCAGCTCAACACGTCATAAACATTCAGTGTGTCAAGCCTCCCCTGTAAATAGGCTGCAGATGTGGAGTTAAACAATGGGAATGATTTCTGGTGATGAAAGGTTAGGGAACTAGCCTGGATCCCTTATTGTTTGCTATTGTCCCCTGCATCTGCCATCTGCTGCATTATAAGATTTTGGCACTGGCCAAGTAAGAAGACGCTTACCTTCTGTGGCCTTCATAAAAGCATATAGGGAACGCAATGGATTTCTTGGAGCCTTTAGGAATATATTTAAAGTTCAGATAAGTTACAGTTGGAAGCTTTGTTCTCTCAGATCGATTTAAATGCCCTTTGTTGTTTATGGGTTCCTGCTGGGGTATAGCCATGAAGTACTCTAGCGATTTTCAACCTTTTTCATCTCATGGCACATATATGCTAATTACTAACATTCTGAAGCACATTTTTACCAGTCTGACAAAAAAAAATAAGTATAATTTTGATTCATTCATGCCAAATGACAATTATGTTGGCTGTTGTCATTTTTTATTTGAGATCAATGACCCTGACCAAATAGCCAGGTACTGCATGTTTTAAAAATTCTTGTGGCATACCAGTTGAAAATCACTAAAGTAATCAAATATGAGAACTCCAGAAATTAAGAGAAAAATACAACCACCAAACACAAAGATGCTTCATCTGTAATAACTATTGCTTTCTGGGTAAGGTGGTAGTTTAGGTAACATAGCCTTGACTAGGAGTTAGGGGAGGTCACTTAACTGTGATTATAGGGCTTCCAAAGTTGACTTTCAGAGAAGTGGCAATGCACAGCAATATTAGTTATGTAAATGTGGATTAAAAGAGCATAGGCCAACAGCAGATATATGAACACTGAAAAACATAGTTTGAATGGGAGAGAAACAGAAAAAGAGAGATAAACAGATAAGGATAGAGGAGGGGGAAGTTCTGTATGTTTATGTTTTAGGTAGACAGAGGTGCATAAGGAAAATATATTAAAAGTGGAAATATGTGTAGCCCTAATTCTTGACCTCTAGAATGACCTAAATTATACAGTCTATCTATAATTTCATTGTATGAATTGATTGGCCTTTCTAGCAGATGATGGTTAATGTTGTTGTGTTTTTGTTTTTGGTTATGTTGTGTGGTGTTTTTGGTGTGTTTTGTTTTTATTGTCAGACTTGACATTTTATTCTTTTTTTATTCATGATGCAATGTAAAACCAGTGATGACCTATTAGGTCTGACAAGAAGTTGGCCAAAGAAATTAGACATTATTAAGAAATCTATTTGGCCCTAACTGGCTTGGATCAGTGGATAGAGCGTAGGCTTGTGGACTGAAGGGTTCCAAGTTTGATTCCAGTCAAGGGCATGTACCTTGGCTGCAGGCACATCCCCAGTAGAGGGTTGCATGAGGCAGCTGATCAATGTTTCTCTCTCATCGATGTTTCAAACTCTCTGTCTCTCTCCCTTCCTCTCTGTAAAAAATCAATAAAATATATAAAAGAAATCTATTTGATGTGATTTATATTTTAATTATTGAAAGTATTACAGATGTTCCCTATATCCCCCTGTATGCCCCCTCCAAACTGTTATCATTCCCTTTCTAGGTCTTCACCACGCTGTTGTTTGTCCATGGGCTATACATACATATGTTCTTTGGTTAATCTCTTCTCACCCCATCCTCTTCCCTCTGAAATATGTCAATCTGTTGTATGCTTCAGGTCACTGAATTTATTTTGTTCATCAGCTTATTTTGTTCATTAGATTCCACACATAAGTGAGATCATATAGGTGTTAATGTTATCAATGGGGTGCCATCTGTGTCCCAATTTGTTACTGGCAGAAGTGCAGTTCTTGTAATGTCATAAGAAAAGGAATTTCCTGAGACTCACGTGGTAGGATGGATGACCTTTATTTCCATGGAATTAAATCCCTGGGTTTCCACTGTCCCATTTCCCTCTGTCCTGCTGTTGGGGAGTACTTACTACTTCATCCTGCTCAACTGTGCCAACTGTTGGGTCACAGCCCCTCTGCCAGGCACTGGACCTCCATGGACACCAGGTATTAGAGAAGTTGTAGGTATATAAAAGAGCCTTTATTGCAGCCAAGTAGCCATCGCTACTAAGGAGCTAGCTATAAGACAAAACAGTTCTTCAAAGTGGCCTTACCAAGTAGCCACTGTACAAAACAGCCCTTACTAATACAGTAGCAAACACAGGAGCCATACCAAGCAGCCACACACCAGCTGGTCAGTAATACATCTTTTCCAATGCAGCCCCTTGCTGGCTGGTCAGTAACATATTTAATGCCAACGTAGACAAAAGTGGTTTCTTGTCAAGTTAGTGACATCATTTATTGGGTTATAGAAAGGCATGCTTGCATAATATAGTGATATTACTGTGTCCTTGCTTTGCACCTGCCTCTGGTAAACTGGCCTTGAACATCCAGTGTACTCTAGACAGGGTCCCACACCTGACATTGAAAAAGTTCAATCTTTTCTTACAGAGGGCTAGAATTAAGGCCACCACCCAGGGCCTCTGCTCCATATGAAAGCACAGTCCAAATCCACCATCTGGGTAGCTTAACTTGTGTTCCAGCTGCAGTTCATTAAGTGTGAGGCCCACACAACCTTGGGTCATGCAGTTTCTTAATGCTGCATGGTTTTGGAGAAAAAAATTGACGAGTTCAAGCGTGAGTTTGAGTCACAGAGCCAGGCACCAAAGCACAAGGACAGAACAAAAGAGAGGATCTCTTTGAAGATAATATATTCCCAAATCTATATGGGCTTGCAGTCAGGTCTACCCCCTCGTCAGTCCATTGTTTCCCAGACTAGAGTGACAGGGAAGTACCTTCCCTATGGCACCTGGACTTCACTGCACAGTCACCCACCACCCTCTTTGTTAGAGCCCTTCCCTCAATGGTCTGTAAAGAATAGACAAATGGTTTCCTGGGGAGTGTGAAGCTGTAGCTTCCTGGATAAGCTGCCCAGATGTCCAAGCTTACAAATGTCTGGCCTTCCTTTTTCTATTATTAATATTAATAAAGTAGCTAATTATGACAATAACATTGAAACAGATTCTATTTCAGACCAGGTGTCAAAAGAATCTGGAGCTCTGATAAATGCAAATTTGCTTTCTTCACTCAGAGTTACCTATGGCTCAGACATATAAGCACACATAATAAAGATGGATATGTACTTAAAATGTGGTTTCACAGAGAGCCAGAGACATTCTAAAGGGGGAATAGAACTTGTGTAGACATGGCCTGATTTTCAGACATAAACAAGTGATTATATCAGTCTATCTTGGGTCTTTACCACTTACAGAAAGAACGTTTTATAAGGTTAAACAAACATTTTGCTCAGAAAACTCTTGCGCTTAATGCACCAGAAAATAGTAGTTTTGTGGAGTGGTTCAGAAAAACTGGCTTATCCGGGAAAATGGGATACATTAGAACCTCAACATGAGCTAAAACAGCACATTCATTTCCCCTCTTGGCTCTGAATTCCATTGTCTAGTGGCTAGTGACAACTCCTGAGACAATCCTAACCCTGAAAAGATATAACTCATCAGAAAACAGAATGATATCCTTTAAGACAATGCTAGCCCACCTCTCCCCATCTATCCCTATATATCCTGTGTTTACTCAAAATAATTCTCTCCACCTAAACCTTCTTATACATCTATCTACAGCCCCCTTCACCATGACTGTGTTGAGGTTTTCATTCCATTAACACACCTATTGTTTGTCTTATGGGGAGTCCATTAAAATAGGAATAAATAATCGAAAGATAACTAGAAAATCCTCAAGCACTTCAACTTTTTAAGTAAAGGACACTTTTAAGTAACCCATGACTTAAAGTCATAAAGAGAAATAGAAAATGTTTTATCTTAATGTCAAAAGTAAAAGATACCAAGAATCTTTTGATACTTCTAAAGTGATACTTTGTGAGAAATTTATAGCTTTAATTTTTTTTTGGAAAAAAATAAGGGTCTAAAATCAGTGACCTAAGGTAGCATCCTAAGCACCTAGAAAAGGAAGAGATATATAAATCCAAGATAAGGAAAAAAATACTTGATACAAGAGTAAAAATAAAAATTTAGAAAGCAAAATAACTCCAACTTTGTTCATTCTTAAGATTGTTTTGACTATTCTGGGTCTTTTGTGGAGCCATATACATTTTTGGATCATCTGTTCGAGTCCTGTGAACTACACCATTGGTATTTTACAGGAATTGCTTTGGGTAGTATGGACATTGTAACAATGTTAATTCTTCCTAACCATGAGCAAGGTATATGCTTCCTTTATCGGTGTCTTCTTCAGTTTCTTTCTTTAGTCTTATAATTTTCTGCGTTCCGGTTATTTACCACCTTGGCTAAATTTACTCTGTTTGTTTTTCTTGTGTATATGCGTTTTGTATGCAATTATAAATGGGATGGTTTTCTTATTTCCCTTTATGAGAGTTCATTATTATTGTATAAAAATGCAACCAATTTTATTCAATTTATTTGTTAGTTCTAGATTTTTTTTGGCGGGGGCAGATTCTTTAGGGTTCTATATATAGTATCATGTCATCTGCAAATAATGACAGTTTTGCTTCTTCCTTTCTAATTTGGATGCCCTCTTTTCTTCTTTTTGTCTGATTTCTCTGAGTAGGAATTCCAGTCTGAGGTTGAATAATGGTAGTGAAAGGACAATCCTGTCTTCTTGATTTTAATGTACATATATGCAATGGAATATCACTCAGCCTTAAAAAGAAGAACAAAATCTTACCATTTTCAACAGAATGGATGGACTTAGAGGGTAGTATGCTAAGTGAAATAAGTCAATCAGAGAAAGACAAATATCATATGGTTTTACTTTTATGTGGAATCTAAAAAAACAATATTTAAAAAAAAAGAAGAGAAACAGATTCATAGATACAGAAAACAGACTGATGGTTTCCAGAGGGGAGGGAAGTGGGGAACTGGGTGAAAAATGTGAAGGGATTGAGAAGTACAGATTGGCAATTACAAAATAGTAATGTGGCTGTAAAGTACAGCATAGGAAATAAAGGCAATAGCATTGTAATAACTATGTATGGTGTCAGCTGGGCTCTGGAAATATCAGGGAGAATACTTTGTAAAGTATATGATTGTCTAACCACTATACCATATACATGAAATTAATACAAATTACTATTGAATTTAAATGATAACTGAAAATATTAAAATAAATAAAACAAAGGATACAATTTGAGAAAATGAACATTAATACTATTCAAATCCACTAACTCAAGATTCATATAATATCAATATACTGATAATTGTCACTCTTGCCTGCCCATATCAGAACTCCACACCTCTCCCTCTGTCAGATAAAGGCTAGATATTATTCCATCATCACTTGCCATAGTCATTCCCACTATTTTCTTCTGCCATATGGCTTTCTTCCAAAATATTTTGAAACTACTTCCTGATTTATAATGTCCTCTTATACTTCTTTAATATCACTGTGTGTGTTTTTTTTCTCACAAATAATCAGTGACTCAAATTTAAATCAGTTTATTTACTTTTCTGAAACCATGATTTTCTTTGCTACTTATGCATTATTTTATGGTCAGTATATCTAGTCAAGGGGTAACCCATCACAAATATCTCTTATTAATCCAATTCAATTGTTATCATCTTCTCACTTAATGCAAATTTCCTACCTATCACCTTTCTCGTTATGTCGTATATGCAACTGAATTCTGTTGACTGTTTTGAGGCCAAAGGCCTCTTAGTGTTCTGGGTCTTTCTTACCCTCAAGTCAGTATTGCCCAACTGTCCTATTGTGCATGGCTCTTTTACCACAGATCAACCCCTTCATGCCCTTCCTTCTTCTTGCTTGAGCTTCAACTAACAAGTATTATCGGAGAAATATGCAATAATGTTCCAATCTGCTTCATTAGGATTTCAAACTTATAAGATCTCACTATGCCTTGACTGATACTCAGCAATCCTTCTGAAACATCGAAAACAGAGCCTGGTATCGAAGTGCCTAGTAGCGATAGTGTACTCTCTAACTACCGCCCCCAATTCCTCTGACCCCTGCCATTTGGAATTACATATTTTGTGCAAATCAAATTTTATCATCATATTGATACTTTTAATAATTTCCCTGCATGAACCTTGATCCTTGTTTAAAATCCATTTCCCTCACACAATAGGTGTGGCTCAGTGGTTGAGGGTTGACCTATGACCCAGAGGGTCGAGTTTTGATTCCTGGTCCGGGCAAATGCTCAGGTTGCTGGCTTGATCCCCAGTGAGGGTGGGAGGGGGGATGTAGGAGGCAACTGATCAATGATTCTCCTTTTCCCTTCCTTTCTGAAATCAATAAAAATATATTTTGGAAAAAAATCCATTACCCTGGTCACAAATCAATCAGTTCTGGACATATTTCTTCAGAATCTCTATGTACAAAACAGGATGAAGTTCCTTAGCTTCTATTTTCTATAGGTGAAAAAAATTCGATATTTTTATAGTCCTCACATCATACTAAGCAGAATCTAAAAATCATATTAAATCATATTAGATATTAATTTTACTACTTATATTATTTAAAAGAAATGCATGAATATATAAAATTCCATTATGTATCCTTAAAATAGCACATTAAAACTATTCATGCTCCAACCCTAAATTCATTCTCTAAAGACAAATAATATGGATTAACAATTTGTTGTGTTATTGGAATTCTTTTCTATCCCTGTGACATAAATGGGTCACAAAGGTAATAGTGTTGTTGTTTTGTACTTATTCTATTAATCTGAATAGTCTAGTGTCATCTTTGTACAAAAAATGTATAGAGATAACTATTCCATTTTGGTAACTGTATAGTGTATTTAGGTATATTTATAAATTGGTATCCAAAATAAGGCAAATATAGCCAATATAAAATATATTGACTTTTCATTCTTAGAAAGCAATGTAATAAAAAAAATAAAGTTTTCTCGCTATGGTGACCCAGTTCATTAATAATCTGATTTTACAAAATTGTCGACAGTAGTGGCTTTAAAAACAGTAAGATATTCTCTCAGAGAGAGATCCTGTCATTTTCAACAAGGAGCCCTATCAAAAAACTTACAAAAAGCTGGTTGTTGTGAATTAAATCATACAATTTAGCGATGATTATATAAAACTATGAATAACGATGAGCTATAATGGGTCTAAATTATACTTTGAAAACCACTCAGATTTCAGAAGGTTTCTTGGACCTGCAAACTGTGAATCTCTTGCACATCAAAGGTTGATAAAATCTGAAATGATTAATGGTCATTCTTATTTAACATAAAAGAGTACAATATATCAGAATGCCTTTAATTTTGTATTGTAAGTTTATTACTGGTTGTTTCAGAATTTCAAATATCACAAAGCATATGAAACAGAAGGCATGGAAAGGAAATGTTCTACTTGGGAAATAAAACTAGAAAAAGTGATAGTGCCAGTTCTGCAAGGAAAAAAGTCATTCTTTCTCGTAAGAGTTTCATCATTTTATAAAGATAAAGTAGGACATGCAAACTGTATTATTAAAATTATGAGGTATAGACTTTTGATATCTTCCAAGAATGCCTGGATTTTCTTAATCAAAGAACAAGTGCACTGAAAGGGAGAAATTTTATATTCTGAAAGTGATATCCTAACTGATATATGTATTATGCTTATTGGAATATATAATAAATTATGTTTTATTGGGCTAAACTTTGCTGATAAAAAGTGACCTATTTTTTGCACAATGACCATTGTTAGGAGATAATCTCTCATCTTTTGTGATTGTAACTTTTGATATCAAAGACAAGAAACAAAAACATGGAAATCTTTCTACGAGAAACAAAATTCTCAATAAACTTCCCCCCCCACTATCATCTTTTCATGACCCATATAATAGTTTGCTATCTTCGCTTATATTTGTTTCAGTTTGAAAGATTCCTTTTAAAATCCTTTCCCTTCTTCGTGATCATTTCACTTTTCACATTTTAATAATAACTAACATATACATTTTAAGGCCAAACAAATAATAGCTTTCATGAAAAAAATATTAGCAGCATTTCAAACTAAATTATAGTGCAGAGACTTGCTTTAAAATCAGTTATAATTTTTCAAAATTTATCTCCTTTATTATGTTGTTAGAGTAATTTAATACATATTATTTTGCTCTACTGAGTTTAAAAATAATAGACAATACTTTTAACTTCTCAAAATTACATTTTCTCTGGAGGAGAATATTTTTAAATGATTACTAGAATTATTCCCTGTTCCCAATAATCCTAGTTTCAATAACCACTAAATATTATTTTTATTTGAGGACAATTTTTTCAAATAAATGGAAAAACATGTGCATTAGTGTGAGGTCACACACATTTTCACACTACTTTTATTTTCAATTAAAACTTTTCAAACTCACTGTTGAAGTGTGTGTGTGTTTTTTTAAGCAGAGAGTGAAAGTATAATACATTGAAATAATTCCTTATCATAAGATGTATAGGGTGTTCTTTTCATAAAATAAAATGTAAATAATTCATAATTTTCTTATGAAATTAATAACAACAGTAATAGCAACAATAACATTAGTACAGCAGATATCTATCAAGTGTTCATTATGTCACTATGATAAATTTGTTGCATCTCTAATCTCATTTGTTCCTCACAGCAGCCATAATAAGAAGGAATAATAGTCTCCCCATTTTGCAGATAAAGGTGTTGAGGTACAAAAAAATTGAGTAACTTGATTAAGATTAGGCAGCTAGAAATTGGTGGTTAGAATTGGACTTTAATCAACTGATTCCCAAATCCATGATCTATATATACTACAAGAGAATATTTATAGAAGTGGCATTTGTTGTGATTTAAATAGACACATGATTAAAACCCTAAATAAATAGTAGTATTGTTGACATTTGGGGCATCTGAATGTGCTTGTATAATCCTATCTAATAAAATAGTAATATGCAAATTGACCATCACTCCAAGACACAAGATGGCCTTCAGGGGAGGGCGGTTGTGGGCAGTTAGAGGTGACCCAGCCAGCAGAAGAGGGCAGTTGAGGAAGACCAGGTCTGTAGGATAGGGCAGTTGGGAGGGTCCCAGACCTGCAGGGGAGAGCAGTTGGGGGGTAGACCAGGCTTGTAGGGGAGGGCAGGTAGGGATGACCAGGCCTGCAGGGGAGGGCAGTTAAGGGTGACCATGCTGGCATGAGAGGGCAGTTAGGGGCAATGAGGCCAGCAGCGGAGCAGTTAGGCATTGATCAGGCTGGCAGGGGAGTGGTTGGGGGTGATCATGCTGGTAGGCAGAATTGATTAGGGGCAATCAGGCAGAGGCAAGTGAGCAGTTGGGAGGCAGCAGTCCTAGATTTTGGAGACGGTCCAAGCTGGTCTGAGGGACACCCTCCCCTCCCATGCATGGATTTGATACACTGGGACTCTAATACCTATATAATGTTTTATCTTTATTTGCATGATATTTTTGTCATTTTTTTTTCATTTTTATCTACCCAACTGTATATTTATTTATTACTTCATCCATTGTTTTATACTCAAAAGGTCCCAGCATTTCTGGAGACAATTTTATTTTCAACTCTAATTGTTCTAGAATTTTAAAAATAGTTTGATTTCTCACTCTCCACTGAAATCTCAGCAGCAGGTCTAATAATAGCATCCTTGGATTCCCTGCCTGGGGGTTCCTAGACCACCATATACTGAAGATTGCACCCAGGGTCCAGGAATCTCTCAGTCCACCCTGGACAACCAACTCCAACCTCACACAGAGAAGACCATCAGATTCATATAATCAGACTGGGGGCTAGAACATGTACAATAATTTGTGGGCTCCACACCAAGGGAAAATGTGAGGCCTCTTGTTCACAATGTATCAAGAATTTCAGGGGCAAAGAGGAACCAAGATGGCAGCATAGGAAAACACCTATCTTGCTGCCCCACACAACAATTTCAAAACTACAACAAACATCATCCAGAATCACCGGAAAGCTGGCTGAGTGAAAATTCCACAAATAAAAGTAAAGATAGGACACTGTGACTCAGAGGAGTGGCAGAGGACAGAGTCGAGGATACGAGAGGAGTCAGAGGTTTGGAGCTATGCATGTATGAGCGCGAGTGGATAGGATGGCTGCTACAAACCCCACTGGTTTTCTTGAATAGAGATGGAGACAAAGGCGTCCCACTGCACTGACTCCAGGCAAACCCACCATATGGGGTGAAACTGGACAGTAAGGAAGCATGCTGAAACTCGGGCGCTGCAGTGGTCTGTGAGCTTGTGTAGAGGGCCCTTAACTTGGGAACAGCAGAAGTGCATGAGCATGCAGTGAGGACTTGTGACTTCTCTCTCATTTGGGAAACCACCCACTGCATTGTTTTATAACCCTGGGTGAGACTTTGGGTGTTCAGACTCATTTGGGGAGAGGCTGAATTGTCCAGCAGCCGGTGGACCTTGGTAGCAGCTTTCTCTCAGAGGTGCTTGCAGCCATTACCACATGGCCCAGAGACCCAGGTGCTGCATAGGGTGGAGCTGATGGGAAATCAAAGCTGCCTGCTCAGCCTGGAGACTCCACCCATCTGAGCACAGCTGATTCTCACAGCCAATTGGCTTGGAGGTCAAACCCTCCTAGTGCTAACAACAATAATCTAGGCTTAACTTCAACAAGACTGTGCAACCCATAAAGGGCGGCACCAAGAGTATCCACCTCAGGTAACTGGTGAGGCTGAGCCACTGTCCCTTAGAGGACATCTACTACACAAACTAATCAACCAACTCAGGGGAGCAGCCACCATGCAGAGACGTGGAAATAAATCAGATGTGAAAGAAATGGAGGGAAAAAAATGACTGGACATAGAGTTCAAAACCAAGGTTATAAAGTTTTTCAAGAGACTCCTAGAAAAGGCCAATGAACTTGATGAGACCTTAGAGGAAATGAGCAAGACCTATGAGTAAATGAATGAGACCTACATGGATATGAATGAGACCCTTGAGAATATGAAAAAGGACCAACTAGAAATTAAGCATACACTGACTGAAATAAAAAATATTATATAAAGACCTAAAAGCAGTCTAGAGGACCAAAAGAACCAAGTCAAAGATTTGAAATACAAAGAGGCAAAATCCACTCAGCCAGAAAAGCAAGAAGCAAAAAGAATCCAAAAAATTGAAGATAGTGTAAGGGGCCTCTGGGACAACCTCAAGCATACCAACATCCAAATTATAGGGGTGCCAGAAAAATAAAGAGAGCAAGATAATGAAAACCTATTTGAAGAAATAGTGACTGAAAACTTCTCCCACCTGGTGAAAGAAATTGACTTACAAGTCCAAGAAGCACACTGAACCCCAAACTATAGGAATCCAAAGAGGACCACACCAAGACACATCATAATTAAAATGCCAAGAGCAAATGACAAAGAGAGAATATTAAAAGCAGCAAGAGAAAAACAATTAGTTACCTATAAGGAAGCACCCATACAACTGTCAGTGGATTTCTCAACAGAAACTATGCAGGCCAGACAAGAGTGGCAAGAAATATTCAAAGTGATGAATAGCAAGAATCTACAAACAAGATTACTCTATCTAGCAAAGCTATCATTCAGAATTGAAAGTCAGATAAAATGCTTCGCAGATAAGAAAAAGCTAAAGGAGTTCATCACCGCCAAACCAATATTATATGAAATGCTGAAAGATATTCTTTAAGAAGAGGAAGAAGAAAAAGGTGGAAATAAAAATTATGAAAACCAAATACACATCTATCAACAAATGAATCTAAAAATCAAGTAAATTAAAAATATGATGAACAGGATAAACTGTTGAATATAATATAACAGAATCATGGGCATAGAGAGGGAATGGACTGACAATTCTTGGGGAGAAAAGTGGTGTGGAAGGTGCAGCAAGAGACTGGACAAAAATCATACACTTATGGGAGAAGACAGTTGGGGGGAGGTAAGGGCAGAGGGTGGGATGCGTACCAGGTGGAGGGGAGCTATAAGGGGAAAAAGAGGGAACAATGTAATTAATAAACTTTACAATAAAGATTAAAATATATATGAAAAAAGAATTTCAGGAGGGTGACAGCAGAACCTTGAAATAGGCACAGACCCTTCAGAACACCATGGCCCATTTGTCTGCCCAGGTGGCACATCCTCGAAGATGGAAAGGTAAGCATCCTATCTTTTCAGTCAGAAAGCCTTGTCTCTCAGTGAATTTAAAGCCATTGTACCCATCGCCTACCTATGTGTGTGATATTCCAGGGAAACAACATTCCCATGCCATTACTACCCCCTACACTGATATATTTTATATTCTAGCCTATTATACATTGTATGTCTTTAAATTGCCACCATTCTTAAGCAGGATTGCCTTGAATGGTTTACCACTGGATCCTGGATTTTAATTTAAGATAGTTTTCCCATTTTCATTTAGAAGGGCTTCTTTCTTAAGACTTTTCCACAAAGGGGCATTCGATTATTTGTTTTCTTATCCAACACCTATTTAAATAAGCATGTGGTTATTGTATATTTGGCATATTGATGTGACATTTATGGCTTATTAATGGCTTTAATAATATGAAACTATCTCCGTATTCCTGGTGTGTTAGGAAAATCTATTATTAATTTTTGATATGTCCTTTCTGTCATAAGGAGAAAAACTATAAAAGCAACTCATCTATTCACTCTCTCCCCAGCCCAGGAAAGAAGAATATGCCCAGGTCTAAGACAGGTCATTTCCACCTCCCACCCCACCCCTCATCCAACAATATTTTCTGTTCTGGACTGAGTTATAGAACATACCTATACCGGTGTTATTTTGACAATAGGAGTCATCAAAGAATAAGAGCAGAGTGGATATATGGGTCATGAAGGAGAAAGGCTGCTTTTGGATAGACTGGGTAATGGTCAGACTATGGGTAGGGGGTTCTTTCAGGCATACAAATATGCTCTCCACTAAAGAGCCAGGAAGAAAGAGAAGCACAGACAATAGTAGCACCTGGTGTTCAATAAGTATTGGGGTTTTAATGGCAGTAGTGGAGTACATTGAACTGAGGCTGTGTGTGGCTGAGTACAAGGCAGTATGTCTGAACTGTGTGGAGCATGAGAATTTAGAAGGTGCTTAGGACCAGTGTGCTTGAAAAGAGAAAGTGCAGGGAAAATATAAGGAGGCCACTGAGATGGAAGGATCTGACTCACTCCTGCTCTGGGAACATGTCATTGCTAGGCTCTTTGCATGACACCTTGGGATGGGTGTCAGTGATATGAGAGAGGTGGGAAACGACTGACTGGAATATAGAGCCAGCTTTAAATTTGATTAAAAGTATAAAGAAGAAGATAACTCTTGCTTCTGAGTTCTCAATGGCAAATTCACATCTGTTTCAGTGGCATAGAAAATTCCTGCATTATTAATTAATATGCTTTTGAATTCTGCTTGCTAGTCTTTTATTTAGAACTCCTGGATTGCAACTCCCAGGGAATGGAGCCTTATAGATGTGTGTATAAAAGTATATGCATGTGATTCATGTGTGTGTGTGTGTGTGTGTGTGTGTGTGTGCGCGCCTTCCTGTTACCTTGTCCAAGTTTCTATGCCAGTTATGCTAGTCTCACTAAAGTACCTGGATTAGTTACCAAACTTTTCTAATGTTTGGAAAAATATTTAATTTATATGAATATTATTTGTGCCATGCCATTTGGAACAACCGTGGACTGCAAATTGTGTTACTACATCACACTAGTGATGAAAAGAATTGGGATAGATTTGTCAAGGTTTTAGGAGAATAAATACCCTTAATAGGAACTTAAAATTATACAAAGCCACACTGTAATTCCTAGATACATTTGGACAGGTTTTATTTCTTTAAGCAGCAAAATGCTTACAGGAAACATATAGAATATTTTCCCGGAATATTTTCTGTGCATTGAAATTTAATATGGGCAAGGCACAATTTAGAATTGAGAATGAATTTCTACATTTAACTCTCCACCATCTCCAATGTTATTATTATATCCTCAATTTAAATATCGGGTCATGAGTAGTGGAACAAGGAGGATATATAGTCAGGTATAGCCGGGTCACTACCCTTATAATTTTATTTGCATAGTTTTTTATTCAATTAACAGTGATGCAATGCTTTATATGTGCCAGCTATTTTGTTAGGTATTAGAGACACACAAAACACACATATAAGTAAATAAAATGTGGTGACGCTAATAGAGGAAAAAGTTAAAAGAGAGTGGCAATGAAATTCATTGGTTATTTTGGATGCATGCCATTGTATGCACAAGTACTTAACTTTCCAGAGATAGAGCAGGAAAAACTTTGTGGATTATATACCTGACCCAAGGATGCAAAGGATGACGAGCAGCTCGGAGTGGAGTGAGAAAGAGAAAAACCAAGGAATTTTACATAAAGGAATAGCAATAATGGAGTCATCAAGATATAGAGTTCAAGTAGTTTTGTGAGTGAACTTGTACTAGAATGGGACCAATTCCTTAGTAATTTTTTTTAAGAATAGCTTTGCAGACAGATTGAGATTGCTTCAATTTTACCATATACCTTATCTCTTTATGTTTTATTAATATAAGAAATATAGATATTGCTATTCCCCTGTTTTTGTCTGCTGTCTCTCATACCATTCACCCTACCTTCACTCTTGAAAGCATTCACACAGAACTGCCTTTTTTCCACAATGATAGAAATAAAAATCCTCACTTAGAAATGAATTGCAGCATTACTAGCAATTAGAACCAACAGACACTCCCAGCAAATCAGCTTTAAATTAATTCACACGCCCCTATGTTCTACAGTTATAGATAGAATGTCCATAACAATAATAGAAACAACATCAACTTTCATAGATTTTTACAATTTGTATGGTGTATATGTACACTTTATTATTCTATTTAGGTGAAACAGTGTATCAGAGAAACCAGAAGACGAATCTAGAAAGACGTTTCTTCTCTCTCAGGTAACCCTATCATCTGCACTTAGAAATTTTTTTTCCAAACAAACCGAAGATTTAGAATCACAGATCACCAGGGAATACTTTGTATGTGTTAATTCTATAAAGCAATATAAGAGAGTCCAGGACAACAAAAGTCTATTGGCTGTCCAAATTGTGGATAGATGTTCCATTGTCTCTATCCTGCTTAGCAGCACCGCTGGGATCATCTCAAAGCTAACCTTAACCCTTTACTTGGATAAGTGCAACATTTTCTGGGTGCCTTGCATTTGTCCATTCTTCATTTTTATTATCAGTATTGATCTTAATGAAACTATTTTCTCAGCTTCTTCTTTCTCCCTCAATTGCTTCTGTACAGATACCTCCATTAGACCTATGTCATCTACTTTTGGTCTGTTATCATGCTTTTTTCTCTATTGCCAGGTGCTGGAATCATTAAAAAAAAGTATAAGTAATGGACCTTACTCCCAAGAAACTCAATTGGGCTGAAGAAAAATCATACAGTTGGCTAATCAACAACTACTTGCTGCTATTTTTCTCTGTGAGATTAACTGCATACCAGAGATGCAAAGAAATATGTACAATTACCTGATGGATTAAAATTACCCTGATTTTCATTTCATCAAAGTCTCTTAGGTGAAAAACTTCTTCTTTTTTATTTTTTATTTATTTGCCTTAAAGACCTGGGAGACAACATTAACTTTGTAATTTTTAGGATCCCATTTTTGGGTGTTTGTTGACACTGTATTTGATGGTCTACTTACTAAGAGTCAGGGTTCGTTTTTGATATTGCTGTATATTTTAAGCTGACATAATGGAGAAACTGATTATGGCACTTTAAGCAAGTATTTGGAAGGTAGAGGTCATCATATCTTATGAGGCTGATTTTGGGGAAATTTCACTGCTTAAATGTCCTGACCAACAGCTTTCAGAAATTTTTTAAGTGTAGCATTGCTTCCTGGAGTATGCTAGTCAGCCACAGTGCCACCTACTGGGGGGTAGAGGGCTAAAAAATAATTTTTTGTACTACCTAGATAATTGTGCATCTCAGTCAAACCATGTTAAACAGAAAGTTCTAAAAAATATTATATTAAAGGAAATATGAAATTCTTCAGTCAATTTTAAAATATAGACTTTTGAGCCTGTTGCTGCTTATCTACTGTGTTTTCCTAATAGTCTCTGGAAATGTTTTATAATGAGAAGCAGATTGTAGTAATCCACATTGTGATCAAATTACTTTTGTCAGTGTCTTTCATTTAGCAATTATTAAATGTACAAAGCCTAATTTGATAGGTAAAAAAATGTTCATTTCTAAGGCACCTGATTGGCAACTGTCGGCCACTGATATAGAACGACTCATTGTGGGAACACAATTAGAATCTTAAATTGCTGATGGAAGGGTGAATAAATGGAACTCAAGGAGTTTTTATATCCATTAAATACAGTAAAGCTTACTTATAATGTGCCTACACTCCATGCTTTTCTGTACAATCACCAAAGCCACTGAAAATTGGAAAATCCTGACCAATGGCCCAGAAAGTATTATTTCTTCCATTTAGAAATTTTCTCTCTTTTTCACTCATTGCCTTTCAAAAGGCTGATATAAGTTAATCTGTTTCCAACTATTTCATGGCTTTCTATACAGAGAAAATATGTTAACAGAACCAAGCTGTTGATAAAATTTAGTCTCCAAGAAATGGGAAACAATAAGACAAAACCCACAATATATGGACCCTTTTACCTCAATCAACCCTGGGGCTAAGGGTCTTGGATCTCGGATTTCTGCTGAAACCACAAAGATGAAAAAGTAATAGCAATCGCCATCCCTCACATTCTGAGGAGCGGTGATGGACGCTTCGTGCCTGACTTAAAAGATAACAGAGCCAGCCTGTGATTCTCAGTCCCCATTGATGAGCTCTAGTCCCAAAATAGAGACAAGCAGAAATTTAAACGTGATCAGTAATTAGAGTCAACAAAGTAATGAGCTATAAGCCTCACCTTCCTTCTCCCTTCACTTTGGGGAAAGAGAGAATGAATTGTCTTAAAGTCTTTTGTTTATGAATTTAGAGATGTTTCTGTGTATAGATGCTTTAGAGGAAATGCTTACAATGGGAGGGGAATGTGTTACAAGACAAAATCAAAGTTCCTTTCAACTCAAAGAATAGAATCTAACTTTTGTAGTATTAAATGAGGACTTGACAGGCTACTCAACTGACTGGACTTAACACCTCACCATCCCAATTAAACATATACAAAATCAATTCAGTATCCTCATCAGTAGTTGAATTAATGTTTTTATAAACAGGAATATGCATCTAGCAACTGCATTCTTACCTAAACAGAAATAAAACAAAGACATAATTTTTAAGATTTAATTTCAACTGGACTATAAATTTAGTTGAAGGTATGTCATTTTTCTATTAGCTTATAAGTATGTCTCACCTTGATGTACTTATTGCAATAGAATAATATTTCATGGGATATCAAAGAAATTATATTCCCCATTTAAGGGGGAATATATCTCATTTTCCTTTTCATTGAAATTAATGTATGTGTTTGTGTATGGCAATGAACCCTGAGGACCCAGGTAGATTCATCAACTTTAATAATTTCCCATCACAGGAAGTGAATCTGCAATATGCTATGTTATTCAGATAAATAAAAATTTCAAGTTTGTCACAATTTTCACCTCTTAAGAAACCACACTTACAAGGTGGTAATCTTTGAAGTGACAAGCATCACTGCTATTATGGAAACTTCCCTTATCGACTCATGCAGGAGAGAAATATGTCAGGATGCAACCTTAGCAATTCCAAGCAAATGATAACATAATATATGGCTGGCCACCTCTCAGGCACCTTGTTAGAAAGCATACTTCAAACTGTATACAAAAAATCGGGGGATCTCTTGCTGGTTGCTAAATCTCCTGCTTATCATAGTCATAGCATATGCAATCTATTTTCTAGAAACGCTGCCTATATTAACTTGTTAGCTATTGCAACCAAATTTTTTTTTACTCTGGAAGACTTATTTTATTTATCAAAATGCTTAATCTCTTTTTATTCCAACTGCATGAGTAATGAATAGACGTATGGATAGTACACCTTGGTCATCCCATCCATTTAAGGAATTCAAGCCATTACTATGAGTTATTTCTCTCTCTACTTTTGAGTTCACTAATATATTTTACTCATTTGAAAACAAATTATGAGGAAACCAAATTCACAAAGGTAACACATTATTTTTTCCTCCTTAAAGTTTCTTTTTCCTTGACTTCCTTTAAGTGTGTGTGATTCTTGGCCAGATTCACAGTGCTTGAGTAGATCAAAGCTGTCAAGGACCCTTTGAATTCCTTCTTGTGTGAGTGGATAGGAGGATCTGAGAACTTCTTGCCCTGCTCATGAACATGCTTAATATAGCCTCTATGCTCTAAGTTGACAGGGTAGAGATATAGAGTGCATTATTTAACAAAAAGACCCAAAAAAAAAAAAAAAACATGAGCAGCGATAAATACTGGGAAGCTAAAGAACCATATTGATCTATTGAAGTCAGAAAGCAAATGATTTAGAATCTGCCGGGCTTCTAAGGATGTGAAGATGAACAGTGAGACAGAAAGTCTTTGGATGCAAGCTCAGTGGATTTAAATCCTAGGTCTGTGTCTAAACTTCCCCGGCTTTACAAGTGATTTCCAGTTTCGCTTCCCATCAGTTGTTCACAATATCTGTCTTGACTGTTTTGGGGAGAAATTCATATAGGAATAAATGCCTGTAAATTTCCTGGAACTATATCTTGTATCATGTGGATACATAGAATTTTGGTGATGGTGCTAGCATTAATGGTGGTAATAGTAATAGCAGAGGTAGATAAAATAAATTGAGGGAGTCGAATAAAATATATGAAATGTCAGAACCTCCTTATAATAAAAGGTAACGTCTTTCATGAGGCTCAACAGACCTCCTTTCTCCTTAGCCCTAACACCTCTCTGGATTTACTATCACACCTGATACTGGACCCGCAGAATTACATCGTTCACCATTAGAGACCCCATAATGTAGAGATGTAGGCCACGGTCTGTGACTAAAGCAACTTTCTACAATCGACTGTGGGACAAATAAAGTGGGACTTGGTGTGTGCGTTCCTGGGTAATGAGTGTGGCCTGCTTAGCTCTCTGAGGACAGCCCTGGAATATCTCCGTCCACATGGTAGCTGCCGCCTTTTAGAAACAGTCTCAGGTCATAGCAGCCATCTGGAGAGGGCTCTGATCCAGGGGAAGGGCCAGCAGCATGGAGGTCATAGGGAGACAAGTCCAGCTTGACCAGTGTATAAAGGAGGGAGCTCAACATGAGCCATGTGGCTTAAACCACTCTTCATTGGAAAGAAAGCTGTAGGTTGGGAAAAAAGAAAATATAAAACTTTATTAAGATTTCCAATGGTCAGTAAACTAAATGTGTAAGTATTAAAAGTCTTTTTTTAACCTATTGTCTGCTTTTATTTCTGATTAATTTTGAATGGATGTTGTTACTAGGTGCATGTCTACACATGCATGCTTTTATGGAGGAACTAATAATCCATCTCATCTGCTTGATCTGGTTGTTCTTGAGTTCACCTTCAAATGATTAGTAATTTACCAGTAATAATATTGGCAATTAAATCAGAAATAACTAAGACTCAGTGCCAAATTCTATGCATTATTGAATTCTTTCAAAAATACACGTTGAAAAGAAACTGGGTCCCAAATATCAAGCTAGGTACACTGGTGTATATGTTTGTGTAAACATGCATATTTAAGGAGAAACACAATGTAAATATCAGATTTCAAAACTGTGGTAATGAGACTTTTTAAAAGTGACACTGGTCATTGGAGTTGCCTAAGGCATTTACCAACATTCTTAAAGTTTTATTTGTGAAGAAGGGAGATTTAAGGGGTAGCAGGCTGATTTGCAGACACCCCATTGCTAATGGGAGGGTTGTCTTAGAGTTTATATTTACATAACTTTGAATGAGTTTTTAACGAAGATTATAGAAGCTATTCATCTCGCCTCTCAAAGAAAATCTACCATTTAATTCTTCTTTTATTCATTCTTTCAAACAATTATTTTAGGCTCTTTATGTGCCAGGCACTCTTTAAGTTGCTGCTAATTCAGAAATGAATGAGACAGAAGCTCGACAGAGCTCCTTTTTAAATATGCTTTTATTGATTTCAGAGAGGAAGGGGGAGAATGCTGATGCCCTTCTACCTCTTATATTCTAGTGAGAGTTACCAATCAATTATCAACAACAAAAATAAAGAGAGAAAAAGAAAAGACAGAATTCCAGAGAGTGACAGGTGCTGTGGAAAAATATAGAGGGCAAACACATGGAGCTTATCAACAAGAGGGGCTCTATGTTGGGTAGGGTGATCAGGAATGAACTCTCTGAAAAGATAATTTTCAAGGATCTGAGTGATGTAAAAGGGCAGCCCAAGTGAGGGGAGAATTTGTTTTCAAAGTGTGGGAAGGGTCTGTAAGTATCCCTGAAGGAGAACTATCACCAGATAATATTCTGTAGTTTGGGGCAAATGCTAAAGATTGGTGTGGATAAGTTAGCAAGGATCGCCATCACTTGACCATCCTGTAGTGTTCTTTTGAGTCTGACACTATATATATTGGCCAAAAACCCACCTGTACCCTTATCCGCTGCAGAAAAACATACCTATCCCTTGGTTTCCTGGTCTGAAAAAGTTGCACAAATTGATGCATGTAAAAAAGATAAAGTTGGAGTAATATCCCAAAATTAATAAAGTGCCTGAAAAATGCAAATGCCATAGATTTCAAAGAAAACTTATCCTCTTCAAACTCCTGTTTCAATATTTATTGGCATGGGGTAATAGTTACCCATAAATAACGCTTATATTTCTAAGGCAGACTTTCTCCAAATGCAAAATAGGTTTGGAACAACTGAAACTCAATTTTATTGAGAGAGAGGGAATATTAAGATATGAGTTACAGCGGGCACATCCCCAGTAGGGGGCGTTCAAGAGGAAGCTGATCGATGTCTCTCTCATCGATGTTTCTGGCTTTCTATCCCTCTCCTTTCTGCTCTGTAAAAAATCAATAAAATATATTTTTTAAAGAAGAGATATGAGCTACAATTCAGCTTTGTATAAATACTAAACTATACAGAATAAAATAAGGCAAGCACATATTGTAATACTGAATAGTATGCCACTTCAAAAGATAATATAATAAATTCCAAAATAGATGTTCATGCAATTGAGTATTTGGAATTATTTTATAAGTAATAATGCATATCTCATTTGATTCTTTTCTTATATATTTTTATTGATTTCAGAGAGGAAGGGGAAGGGAGAAAGAGATAGAAACATGGATGATGAGAGAAAATCATTGATTGGCTGCCTCCTGCACACCCCACACTGGGGATAGAGTCCACAACCTAGCTATATTCCCTAACTAGGAATTGAACCATAATCTCCTAGTTCTTCCTGTAATCTGTAAGGTTACAAGGCCTATTCTTGTAATTTAAAAATGAGGAAACCAAATTCACAAAGGTAAATAACTTCATTTCCATTCAGCACCTATTTATGTTTTGGCTGTAATGTGTCAAGAACTCTTGTAAATGATGAAGATACAACTAACAAATAGCTAAGCTTTCTTTTCTGCAAAGCTCATAGTCTAGGAGACAAAAGAGGTAAAACCAAATAACTCTAAGACAATGATATGGTTGTGGAATGAAGTGTACAGAGCTAAGATGACAAGGGTGAGGGAATGGTCCATATTCCCTGAGAGCCAGGAAAGGACCGGTGCCTGCACCAGCACTGAGATAGATACAAACCAAAAGGGACCTAAATGAACTGGCAGGCAGGGGAGAGAAGACATGATGTTAATTGAGTCCTTACCATATGCCAGACGCTGTGCTCATTAGCTCTTCAAAACAACTCTTTATGTAGGAATTAATAACTCCATTTAATAAATTAGAAAATGGAGCCTGAAAAAAATTAATAAGCTCCATCAAGATAACAAAGTTAGTATGAAATAGGTTGTGGATTTGCTTTCAGATCCTTCTGACTTTCGAGCATGTTGCACTCACTGCTCTGCCTTAGCTGCCTGGGCTGGAACTCAGAGCATCACAAGGAAGGAAGGAGATGAGTGGGGGTGGTCTAGACTAGGTCAGCCCTAAGGATGCTGCCAGATTGGAGACTCTGTGGCTTTGACTGATTAATGTTCCAGCACAACTATTTTTCTAAAACAAAAACACACAAAAAAAACAACAAACAACAACAAAAATAGAAGGCATGAAGAACCATGAGGGCATAAAATGATGACTGCTGTTAAAATTTTCTTTTTTAACCAAAATGTTAGGAAATTATATATATTTATAGAAAAATTACAGGCCTGGTTCACAGATTTGTGCACCAGTGGGGTCCCTCAGCCTGGCCTATGGGGATTGGGCCGAAACTGACTACCCAATATCTCCAGAGGGATCCTGGATTGTGAGAGGGCAGTTTTTGGGTGACACACCCTGGAATCAGGGTCCCTCCTCCCTGGTTTCAGGTGCATCAACTGAGAACTATAGCTGCCAAGTAACCACAACTCAGCAGCTCCTGTATTGAGCATCTGCCCCGGATGTTGAGGGCACATCATAGCTACCAGGTCAGAGCATCTGTCCCCCTGAAGGTCATTGTGCATCATAGCTACTGGCCAGTCAGCTGGGTGGCCAGTTGGCTGGTCACTTAGGCATATATATATATATATATATATATATATATATATATATGTATATATGATATGTACCATGTTTCAGTCCCTTAATTTCCACCCCTCTCCATACTCCCATATTTAGGAAACAAACAAGTTATTTTATTAAAAGAACAATATTACATGAAAGCAAATGTAAAGTCTAGCTATAAAATACAAAATGAAGGTTGACTACAAAATTATTAGGTCCCATGGTTCCAATATGCAGGTGTGATAACCAAAAACTAAAATTTTAGCCATTGGCTATAGCTCCAAGTAAATTACACATATAATATTTGATCTCAGAAAACACTGTTTCCTTGAGACAGGGTTTATATTGGTCAAAAACACAAGCTCTGCAATCAGTATGTCTGTATTTAAATAGCAGTTTCATCATTCATAATCTGCATGAACTCACAACACAAAAATTATTTGGACCTCAGAGTATTGTAGTTAAAGAAACAGACTTCAAGTTCACACACATCTGAGTTATCATTCCAGATCTATTTCCGTGTAGCTGTATATATCTCGTCAAGTTACATACCTCTTCTGTGCCTCAATTTTCTCATCTGTAAAACAATGGTAATCTGAGTAACCATTTGCATTGTTTAATGAATTAAATATATGTCAATTACTAAGAACAGTTTGAAACACATAATTGCCATCCAATAAATGTCTATAAAACAATATGTAGAAATTTCATCCTTTTTATCAAAGGGCTATGAAGGCTTCCAAGCCAATATAGAGGAGTAGTTCTCTGGTGAAAATAAATCCACTCCTTATCCTTAAAAAGAAAGCATAGCACATTACTGGTATTAGAATTATTTCTGAATTCATATAAAATCAAACATAAAATATTCTCAGAAAATAAGAAAAGGAAACAAGAAGGGGTAGAGGGAGGAAATGACAGAGAGAAAATGAGAGAAATAAAATAAAAAAATAAGAAAAGGCAAGAAAGACAGGAAAGAAGGAAGGAAGGGAAGGAGGCAAAAAGAGAAAGAAAGAAAGGAAGGAAGAAAGAAGGAAGGAAGGAAGGAAGGAAGGAAGGAAGGAAGGAAGGAAGGAAGGAAGGAAGGAAGGAGGGAAGGAAGAAAGAGAGAAAGAAAGGGAGAAAGAAAGGGAGAAAGAAAGGGAGAAAGAAAAGAAAGGAAGGAAGAAAGGAAGAAAGAAGGGAAGAAAAAGAAAGAAAGGAAGGAAGGAAGAGTGAGCTGGGAAGACCTATTGTAATAGGTCTGGGCGTATCACTGTAGATGATTTTGATTACAATAAAATCTTTAAAAATATTAATGTACAGCCGAAGCTGGTTTGGCTCAGTGGATAGAGCGTCGGCCTGTGGACTGAAAGGCTCCAGGTTCGATTCCGGTCAAGGGCATGTACCGTGGTTGTGGGCACATCCCCAGCAGGGGGTGTGCAAGAGGCAGCTGATCTATGTTTCTCTCTCATCGATGTTTCTGACTTTCTATCCCTCTCTCTTCCTCTCTGTGAAAAACCAATAAAATATATTAAAAAATAAAAATATTAATGTACAATACTTCCATATGTTTTCAATATGGAGCATTTAAGTCTTATAATTATGTTCAAGACAAGAAAGATGGAAGAATGCTAGGTAAAATGAAAGCTTTCTTCCAAAATTCCATGTCTCCCTTGAAATTTCATGTTTCCTTCCCTTTGTGGATATTGTCAACAGGATAAAATATTTCTGTTAGTTCCATTGCTCAAATGGATAATCATTGGTAGAGATGTATCCTAGCTCAGGTGCTACAGACTGGACAATTGAAAGTTGAATTAATTTAATGTTTTTTTCTTGTTAATTCCAACTTAGATGACCTGTGGTCTAAGGCTTTGCTATGCAAAAAGGTATATGCCTAATGATGCCACAGAGTTTGATTTGGACATCATTAGTTTTAGCAAATATATCAGGCCAATCATAAGCATTGTAATGGTTATACAATTTGACTGAACAGAGGAATCTAATGATGACAGCTGTGGTATGTAGATAAATCAGAGTTTTACCTAGAAGAACTATGGTTACAGAAACATTTTTTGAATTCTTAGAATTGAAATGGGCAAGCATATTGATTAAGTGTTGTGTGCTAAACTTCTAAATGTGTTGTGAAGACAGAGAAACAACCATTCCCTTGAGATTAAAAAACAATGTCACTTTATGTCAGAAGCAAGAAAAATCAACATTCTCTGAAGAGGTGAGGCTTTTTTACTGTGGTTTTTTTTTTCTTGAGAAGTACTAGTTCCATGGTCCTCCTCATCACACCCACTTGAAATAGAGCCACCCACATGTACAATAAATAAGTACTAGATTCTGAAGGCATGCTGAGGGGCACATAGAGTTATGCAGGCAAAGGAACTTCATAGTGTTTTGGATTGGCTTGCCAACATTTGCTTCTGGCAAACACAACATTGAGGATATGACACAATAAGACACTGGTATGAAAATTATATAAATGTGATATATAAGTGGACAAATTTGGGAAGCTGTGTTTGAGGCAACCATTTAAATTGGATTGGCATGAATCGAATAGGCATAGAAAGAGGGATATTGGGGGATGGCAAAACAAAATACTATGTGGAAAAGCATTTTGGAGAGAAGAAGGCAGAAATGCCAGTTTGTGAAGTGTAGTCATGGGCATGTGAGAGAAGGTGAAGGAAAACAGATTGTGGAGACACTTGCCCCCAACACAGGTTTTGGAGTTGAAGTCTAGCTGGCCAGCTGATTATATGACTATTTGATCCTGGGCAATGTTGCAAATTATTTAAGGTATTAGTGCTATAACATTTCCCTGTGAAAATGTCCTCAGTCTCCCTCAGATATACTGAAGGTAGGATTAATTAAAACATCTCCCAAATAATTTGAATATGTGTCAGCCTATAGGATTTGGGCACATGTTTTTCTTTTTAATTCTTTCTACATTTTTTTCTTTGCAAGGAAAAGAATCACAGCATACATACTGATTATATCTTAGAATCGTAAAACCATGAAACCAAATGTACCACATTGGAATCATCTATAGCAAAACATATAAAGTTTTAGTTTAAGAAAATACTCAAGTTTTTTAGTTTTTGTTGTCCTTCTCATTAGCTATTGATAATATTGAATCATGTCTGTCCTATAAGATAAAAAGATGAAATACCAATTTTAAAATATTTTTATTGATTTTTAGAGAGAGGAAGGGAGTGGAAGGGAAAGGGAGAGAGATAAACATTGATGTGAGAGTGAAACATTGATCCACTACCTCCAACCCACACCTACCTTGATCGAGCCTGCAATCCAGGCTTTTGCCTTGACTGGAATTCAAATTGGCAACCTTGCAATGCATGGGAAAATGTCCAACCAACTGAGCAATACTGGCTAGAGTAAAATAGCTAATTTTTTAAAAAGGGCTTATAGTATGGAGATTATTATAGTCATTTATTATTATAAAACATCTGTCTGAAATTTTCTATTAAATGTTTGTCACAGAATAGCATTTAATAGATATTTGTTGAGGGAATTTGGGAGGTACCAGGCCTGCAGAGGAGGGCAGTTAGGGGCAATCATGCTGGCAGGAGCAGTTAGATATCAATCAGGCTGGCAGGGAAGTGGTTAGGGAGTGATCAGGCTGGCAGGCAGAAGTGGTTAGGAACAATCAGTAAGGCAGGCAGGTGAGTAGTTGTGAGCCAGCAGTTCTGGATTGTGAGAGGGATCCCAGATTGGAGAACATGTAGGCTGGGCTGGGGGACACACACCTCTATGCATGAATTTCATGCACTGTACCTCTAGCCCTATCTAATAAAAGAGTAATATGCAAATTTGACCATACCTTTGTCACACCAACAAGCCATGCCCACCAGCCAATCAGGAGCAGATTATGCAAATAAACCCCAACCAAGATGGCTGCTGCCACTGAGAGCAGGAGGAAGGCCTGGGTTTCCCTGGCAACAGAGGAAGCCAAGCTTTCTGCCTGCCATTGCCTGCCTAAGCCTCCACTCAATGTTACAAAGTTTCAATTATAAAAGATACAGAAATGTCGGCAGCCACTGAGCTGGAGAGAACAGAGGCTAGGGTTTCCCTGGTAATGGGGGAAGACAAGCTTTCAGCTTGCCAAGGCCTAGGCTACAAAGTTTCAAACAGAAATGGCTGGGGCAAGCAGAAGGCTTGGCTCCGCTCCAGGTTTCAATTGTAGGCATAGATTAATCCCAGATCCCAGGGCTTCCACTTGGGTCACTGGGGGGCACGTGGCCAGCCTGAAAATCTCCACAGGCCCCTCGCCCAGGCAGCCCTTCACCCCAAGAGAACCCCCACCCTGATCTGGGACACTCTACAGGGCAAACCAGCTGGCCCCCAGCCATGCACCAGGCCCCTATCCTATCTAATAAAAGAGTAATTTGCAGATTGACCATTACTCCAACACACAAGAGGGCTGCCCCCATGTGGTCAAAGATCCTGCCCTCAAATGGATACAAGATGGCCACTATAAGATGGCCAGTAGGGGAGGGCCATTGGGAGAGACCAGGCCTACAAGGGAGGGCTGTTGGGGGTGATCAAGGCTGCAGTGGAGGACAGTTAGGGTTGACCAGGTGGGCAGAGGAGGGAAGTTGGGGACAAATAGGCTGGCAGCAGAGCAAGCAGTTAGACATCAATTAGGCTGGCAGGGTAGTGGTTAGGGGGTGATCAGGCTGGCAGGCAGAAGTGGTTAGGGGTAATCAGAGAGTCAAGCAGGTGAGCAGTTTGGAACCAGCAGTCCTGGATTGTGAGAAGGATGTCCGACTGCCTAAAAGGGCAGTCGAACATCCCTCGAGGTTCCCAGATCGGAGAGGGTGCAGCTGGGCTAACGGACATCTCCCACCCCCGTGCACAAATTTCATGCACCGGGCCTCTAGTATATTATAACAATCCACTGGAAAGCAGATAACCTAAAACAATGAGGAAGTGATGAGAAATAGGGAAAACTAATTCTTTGACTTATTAAAAACATCTGCCTCCAAAAGACAAAAATAGGGGAATTTCAAGTCATTATGATACAATGTGTTTACCTGTTTATAATAGTGGGATATTCAATAAGTTGATTTAATACTTGCAAAAGTGGACATGTTTTCGTTAGAGTTGCTCTCGATAGATAGATAGATAGATAGATAGATAGATAGATAGATAGATAGATAGATAGATGATAGTAGATAGATAGATAGATGATGATAGATAAATAGATAGATAGATAGATAGATAGATAGATAGATAGATTATAGTAGATAGATAGATAGATGATGATAGATAAATAGATAGATAGATAGATAGATAGATAGATAGATAGATAGATAGATAGATAATAGATAGATGATAGAGATATCGACATAGATACCCCTGTTTCTATCAGATATGTCTTATACAGTTTCAAAGCAGGGTTGTGAGAGTGACACTTTCTCAGGATTACTTTGTTTTTCAGTGTGTGTTTTTTTTATTTTCACAGAATTTTTCATGCATTTTCTGTTTTTCCAAGGTTTTTTTTTGTGTGTGTTTTTTTTAAACAGGCTCCACTTAAAACTAAGATTGGGAGATGCTTAAGGTAAAATTAGACAGCCTTGATGATTTAAAAGAGTGCTAAGATACACAGGCTTCCCTGCAGCCGGCTGGTGGCTAGAAGCCTTGAGGCAACTAGCCGGAGGCATTCTCCTTTTATTAATTTGGAGGCAATAAGATTCTATTATTGTATCCCCTCATGGTCACCTTGAGGAGAACTTTGTGTGCCTGAGAATTAGCCTTCCTGCTGTGTCTGGTTCCTCATCCTATATCTGGGGAATATTTAGACAGAAGCATGAAAGTCTGGCAAAGAAAGAAGACTTGCGGCCTGGCCAGGTAGCTCAGTTGGTTAAAGAATTCAGAGACACCAAGGTTGCAGGTTTGAAGGCAAAAGGTGGCCCAATGAAGTACTGATGGGATGGTCATAATAATCTGGCCACTCAGTGTATAACAAAAGGTTCATATGCAAATTGTCCCCTCAACCAGGAGTTGGACCAGCAGGCAGGCTGGCCAACTGCCCATATTGGCTCCCCCTGGCCAGGCTGGCTGGACCCAGCCCATGCACTAATTCATGCACCAGGTCTAATATATATGCATAAGAATCTGGCCACTCAGTGCGTGTGTGTGTGTGTGTGTGTGTGTGTGTGTGTGTCATATATATATATATATTTTTTTTACACTTAATTTCTTAAGTTCCAGATGCATGATTACATAATGCAGCTTATTGCTGAAAAAATTGTTAGCATGAACATTGCATACAAGCCATATCCAATTTAGCTTTTGAAAAAACTAGAAAAGAGCACAGAACATTTTAGGAATTCAATAAAGGTTGACTCATAAAATTAATTGCATAAAGTTCCAAAGGCATATTCTTTCCACTTTGATTTAGATTGTAGTTTGCTTTCTACATTGTTTCTGTGGGAGTATTTTCATTACCTATACCCTTGAATTATTTGTATTCCTTGTTTTATGGTAGGTAGGCATATATCTAGTTCTCTCTTGAACTGTATTTACCTCTTGTAAACAGGAAAGAACCTACTTGCACAATTCTGCTCAAAGCGACCATTGTTAGAAAATGGATGAAATTGTTACCAGAGGGCTGGGACTGAAGTGTGTCTTCCTGGGGAAGGTCTAGAAATAGAATTCTTCAGTGTCTCAGAATTTTATGTATACATGTGTAGGAGGATTTTAAGTGATGGTGGTAATATTTATTAGAGTGAAAAGAGATAGTATGCCTTTCAGAGTCAGAGAGCAGGCAGATTGTAGTTTTGGCTGCTTTGAGGTCCTTGATAAACCTCCATACATGTACTTGAGTTTGGGAAAGAGCAGTCTTTCTTTCAAACTATCTAATCTCTTTCCTGGCTCTGCTGGGCTGTGGAGTTTCCTCCCCTATTCATTCTCTGCCCTGCGTCCTCTAGAGTTTTGTACCCTTACTCTATCTCATCTTTCCTCAGGCTTTGCCTTCGCCTTTATGGTACCCATTTTGGCTCCTACTTCACATATCTTATAGTTCTGCTTCATCATGTGGTTTCTAGGGCTCACACTCTTAGTAAACGAAATTCCCCCTCACTGGTTTCTCCCTTTCCCTGTTAATCCAGAGGAACAATGTTGGTTACCTCCCAAGATGGCAGTAAATGATCTTTCTTGCTTAGTCACTAGGCAGGATTGTCCAGAGCAGATGCTTGTTACTCCAGGTGGTGACTGAGAAACTGCTGTTTCCCCACTTAATCAGGCCTAACCAAATGTCTGGCTCCCTTCTCTTTAGTTAATAACTAACTTGCCTACTATAACAAAATTATGCTTCAGAATTTGATGGACTCTCCATTACATGGACTTTTTGCCTTCTTGGAATTTTCCTTTCCTTGGCTTATAGACAATTTACTGGTATAGACTCTGGATGCTGGTCTGTCCCTAACTCCAACAGAAAAACATTGAAGTAGTTTGCTCAGGGTTGATCAGCTCTGAAAGACAGGCTAATATGATAAAAATTATTTAATATCAAGTATGCATAAATTATGTCCACATTTTAAAGGATATTTCCAATTTATGACCACTAGTAATTTTTTGTAAGTATGTCTGGTGGTAGATGCTAACTATACTTATCGTGGTAATCATATATACAAATGTCAAATCATTTTATTGTATATCTGCAACTAATATAATGTTATATGTCAACTAGAGTCCCAGTGCATAAAATTCATGCACTCAGGGTATGTGTGGGGATCCCTTAACCCAGCATGCTCTCTCTCCAGTCCAGGGGAATATCTAACTGATGGCTTAGGCCACAGGGAGAGGGCATAAGCCAGTAGTGGGATATCCTTAGTGCTGCTGCAAAGGTGGAAGAGGCTCCCGCCATAGCCACTGCATTTGCCAGCTGTGAGCCCAGCTTCTGGCTAAGCATTGCTCCCCTGTGGGAGCGCACTACCACCAGCGGGTAACTCCTGTGTTAAGTATTTTTCCCCTGGTGGTCAGTGTGTGTCACAGCAACTGGTCATTCTGCTGGTCATTCTACTGCTCATTCCATTGCATATTAGACTTTTATTATATAAGATAGCGGCCATGGTATTTTTCCAGTTCTCGTCTGTACCTTTAAACTAGATATATCCTGCTTGTTGATCTTTGTTTCCTTAAATTCTTTCTACAGAACTTTTCTTAAACATGATAGATCTTCACAAGAATAATGTTCTATTCATTTACATAGGATTCCATTTTAAGTTTGCTCACATTCTGCTTTACCTTCTTCTTTACTGTATTGGGTGTGAGTCTTCTCTTTTTGAAAGCATTGTGAATGGTCTTGATCAAGGGCTGTATCTTATACGCTTCGTCCCACTCTCTTGCAATTCAGTAAATGTGACTCTCAACTATCTATAATAATATAACCATAATATGCTAATTAGACTGGATGACCTTCCAGATGAAGCCAGGGCTGCAAGGGAAGCCCGGGTCCCAGGTACCTGCCAGCAGCTGGAGGGAAGCCCGCATCCTGGGTGTCAGAGGGAAACTGGTGCTGGCAACCGGGGAAGGGAAGGCCTATTCTTGCATGAATTTTGTGCATCAGGCCTCTTGTATTTGCATAAAACCCCAGTCTTCATTTCAGTAAGTCAGGCACCAATCATCACTAAATGAAGGAATAATTTTTGGATCAGAATCTACTCCTGAATACCATTATATCACTAAAGTTGATTCTTTGTATAGTTGGCTCTGGATGCTTCTAAACTGTTTTATTTGTTATTGTATTAATATTTATGTTTCCTAAATGATGGAGCTTTCTGTGGTTTATAACTTCTTAGTAGTTCATGTTGCGGGCCAGATGGAGTCCTGCCTTCTTTTTACTATCAATAGTTCATGTGTGTGCACGTGTGTGGGACTCTCATTTCTGAGATCCATGAAAGGTGAAAAGGAGAGGAAGGGGGAGGGAAGCTCAGCAGCCATGGGAAGCACCAGGAATGTGTGGACTGCCAAGCAAGGCCTGCAGACATTTGTCTGATGTAGACTCAGAATTAATGAGATAATTTTCCTCTGAGGATTTACTGGCTTTCAGAACCTGGGGGAACTTTATTGTTCAGGCAGTGAATTATCGGACCAAGGATGATTATCAGATTTATTACAAATATTATTCTACGCAAATGTTAGGGATTGAAGTGGAACATCATCTAGTGCTGGCTTTCTGCCGATTTGGAGTAAGAATAGTAATGAAGAGAATGTTTAGTATTTATAGTGGTAAATGTTTATTGCTGAAGCTTACTAAGTAGAGAGCAATAGAAATTCCATCCTAAGACTCCGCCTGTGAATGATTGCTCTGGGGTATTACTTTGAATCATCAAAATCTATCGGTAGCAAAGTCATTAAAAATAAAAAAAGGAATCAATTTAAGAAGCAGTATGATATAGTCTAAAGAACCCTGAAGTAAATTTGGTGAGTCACTCCTCATTGCTGGAATCTGTCTCCTCACCTGCATCCTGGGACAGTCCTGCCACAAGCAATGTCTGTGGCCATGCAAGGCAAAACATTTATTATCACCATGCATTCATCGATGGCTTTTTTTTTTTAACCCAGAAGTCATCTCAGTGAGCAGCGGCTTTGTCACTTTCTAAAGCTTCCAGTACTCCCTGTAGCAAATGACTAAACAAAGAACCCCAGGGTCCATGAGCTGGGCATTAAAGCAATTTGGCCTCTGGGTCCTGAGGAATAAAATCCTCTCACAAGCACCGACTGCCAGGCAGAGGCTCTGGTGACACAGGTCTGTTTGAAAGTGACAGCCAATTTGAAAGTGACCTGCTGAGCTGAGCATCCCCACCTCAATTTCATTACCACTGCATCTGTCCTGGTGCAGTTTGGGGTGAACAAGCTGCCGCTACTGTGCCTTTATTGAGGTGCTGCTTCCTGAGGCAGGTATCCTGAGGCAGTGGCTTTGCATGCAGTCTCAAACCCAAGCTGTCAGGTCCCTGCCATGCTTCAGCTCACAGGCATGCTGGCGGCTGGCCGAAACAGACCCTGTACCCATCCACCATTCTCTGCAGGAGCCAGAATGTATGAGAGTGATGATTCCATGACTGTGTCTGGGCTGGCTAACTCACAGGCCATGCTCAATTGCTAATATAACCACAAAGTCTTCCTGAATGTTTTTGCCTATTGCCAGTTACACTCTGATCTGTTAGGTATTTAGAGATTTTTAATCCCCTTTTCTACATTTACTGGCACCATTTTTTATATATTTATATATATTTTTTGCAGTTTACCTTAGATTTAATAGTAGTACATATGTTTTCCTTTCCCCCATCCACTGGTTATGCTCAGATGCATGCATACAAGTCCTTCGGTTGATCTCCCACAGCACCCACCCTCCACCCTCACCAGCCTTCCCCCTGTAGCTTGACAGCCTGTTCAATGCCTCCCTGCCTCTATATAGATTGCTCTTCCCTGTTTCTTTTCTTCAAAAATATCTTGCATCTGCATATTAGAAATAAATGTATAAGAACAAAAAACTTTTGAGTCTCAGTTTCAATGACCAACTGTTCTGAGTCCCAGTTTCAATGTCAAACAGTTCTTTATGTGTATATGTCAGCAATAGTATACAGATGGTGGACACATGTTGGCAATGCAAGTTCCATCCTCTCTGGTTTGGTCCTGGGCCGCCTGCAGTGATGCACAGCTGGTGACTGCTAGCATGGCAAGGTGTCGACAGTGTCCCCCATCCCTGGACCGTCCTCGTGGCTGGAACAGATCCATCAGATCCTCACTGTTGCAGAAACCCACATGGTCTTGGAGTTGTTCTCTGAAAACACACAAATACATTCTCGACCAAAAGTTAACAAAGGGATCCTCTCTGCAAATTAGACTTGAGATTCTTTTTATTTTTGCCTAAATGATTTTCCTTTGGTTTATTTGTACACCATGTGTGTTTTTCATGGGTGTCCTGCTGTTGGCATTACAAATGAAACTTACTTTTCTGGAGTAAGAATTTTCTAGATGTATTTTACTTACAGGATATTTTTCCTTACATGATATTACCCCACTAACCCCTCCCCCCTTTTTTTATTAATGGGGGCTTTTGGAAATTTTAGATTGCAGTCTTGGTAATTTTAAATTTTAATTTTTGCACACAAATATGACTGTTTTAGGTTCTTTGGATGTTAGGCAATTTTACAGTGAGATGAACTACTAATAGATATTTTAGTTAATGTTTTAGGAACAGCTTTTTGTGCAGTACACTTAAATTTTCTTGAGTATTCACTTATTTCACTTGGTACTGGCACCATTTTAAAAAAAATATATTTTATTGATCTTTTTTTTACAGAGAGGAAGGGAGAGGGATAGAGAATTAGAAACACCCATCAGCTGCCTCCTGCACACTTCCCACAGGAGATGTGCCTGCAACCAAGGTACATGCCCTTGACCGGAATCAAACCTAGGACCCTTCAGTCCCCAGGCTGATGCTCTATCCACTGAGCCAAACTGGTTAGGGCCTGGCAACATTTTTAACATTATAGAACACATGACCCTTACACTGTCTAGTGCATAATTTATCTACAGGCTTATCACAGTTGACTTAGTAAGGATTTTTTATGTAGTCCAAATCAATCCCCAATTCTCAGGTAAAGTTCATTAAAACGTGACTCCTCCTAAGGTTATTCAAAGTTAAGAGAAAAAATCTTATTTTAGGCCTACTCAAAAAGAATTTTAGACACTAAATTCCAGCATAACAGTGCATCAAAATACCAGGAAAAATAAGAAAAGGAAGCAAAAGAAAGGAAGGGAATAAGGAAAGGAGAAAGAAAGAAAAAAAAACAACAAATGAAATGAAAGAAAAGGAAAAGAAAAAAGAAAAGGAGGAGCAATGGGTTTTCAGGGCATGAAGTGAAAGTCTCTCGCAGGGTAACAGTTTAGGAGTGTCTCTGAGAAGTAGAAATTCAATTTATTTTCTCCTGGTCAGCTAAGGGAAGATGAAATATGTCAGACACAGGAGTGGTTCTTTTGTGTGTGCAATTTATGTAATCCTTACAGAAAAACTCCAACATGGTAGCTATTAACAACCCCAATTTAGAGAACTGGAATGTGAAGCTAGAGAAGGAAAACCACATGCCTAAGTTTACACAGACTGCAAAGTCGTAGCTGTCTTCAGAACAGGTCACCTTTCCTTTCTATGTCACTGTCTTTCCAGTCTTTTAAATGCCTGTGGAGGTTGGATTTCATGTATTTTCACGTAAACTAAATTTGCTGTATCTATTTTAAAATATATTTTTATTGATTTCAGAGAGGAAGGGAGAAGGAAAGAAAGACAGAAACATCAATGACAGGAGAGAATCATTGAGTGGCTGCCTCCAGCATGACCTCCACTGGGGATGGAGCCTGTAACCCAGGCTGTTTCCCTGACCGGAAATGGGGCCATGGTGACCTTCTGGTTCACAGGTCAATGCTCAGCCACTAAGCTACACCAGCAGAGACCGTTTGCTGTATTTTTTAAAATAAATTTCTTTTTCTATTGATTGATTTTAGAGAGAGAATGGAAGGGAGAGAGAGAGAGATACTGACACAGAGACAGAGACAAATACAGAGAGAAACATTGATTTGTCGTTCCACTTATTTATGTATTCATTGGTTGATTCTTACATGTGCCCTGACCTGGGAACGAACCTGCAGCCTTGTAAGATGGGGACAATTCTCTAAACAACTGAGCTGCCCAACCAGGACCTATTTACTGTATTATTTGAACCAACATAGTTTCAATTTAATTTTTGAGATAAAGAACATGGAAATGCTTAGGATTTCTTTTTTAACTCTTCCCTACCTAATTAGGAAAGGCCAGGAGTTCAAGTCATGGTAATGTTTGTTGCTGCAGAGCCACAAACTCCACCTCAAACCTTGTACACCGATGTCCGTGTGCTGTAAGGGAAGTTAGGCAAGAAAGCAAGCCCAAGCCCAAGCTGATTTTGCTATTTAGGTTGAAGTTTCCATTATACTGAAAATATGTTAAGTTTTATCATCTGCCCAGAGAAACAAAAACATTTATAATCTAGAAAACATTACTAACAATAGTTTACATATTCTATTTTTCTTTATAAATGGGTAGACTCAATAATATATTTTTAGATATTTTCCATGTTACCAAATTCATTCTACCAATATGTTATGTAGTTATTAGGAATTCACTCATTGCAATTGATTATTCTGTTCACACACCGGGAAGCGAAAAGCAATCATGTTGGTGTCAGTTTAAATAAAATGTCTTTGAAATAAAAGTAGACTTACAGGTTTCTTTTTGTTCTCCTATATTGCCAAATAAAGTAATAATGCTCTTTATTTTATCCATGTAGGTGCAATCTAAATGTTCCATTTATCTGCTTGTTTTAATTCTTTGTCCTCCCAAATATTTTGCATGTAAAAAAATAAATCATCACTTTCTGAATTTTCAACACCAGGATCTCCAGATATGAAGAACTAAGCTAAGCTTTTATTTCTTGTTGGATTTTATTTTGTTTGTTTGTTTCTTTTTTATCAATGGTCCTTAAGATTATATGAAAAATGGTATTACTTAATAGCTATGGACAAGAAATTTGTAGTCAGACAGAACTGATTTTTAAATCTTGCTCTCCTACTTACTGAGTGTGAAATCTTAGGCAAGTTATTTTACCTCTCTAGACTTTAGCACTTTTTGAGTGAGGGCAATGCTCTTTTTTATATGCTGGTTATAAGAATTATATGATGTAATATAAAGTTCTAAGCAAAATAAATGAAGCAATCAATAAACATTTCTTCTAGCAATGTATGATTTTCTCTAATTAGATGACTCTTGGAAATGGGGTAAGACAGATTTTGGCTTGTTGGATTAATATACTACTACTAGTTCAAGGATCTTGATGATGATTTTGCTGGTGGAATACATTCCTCTATCATATTATTGTACTTTATTTTTCAATTTTTTTATATTTCTCATAAGCTATCCTCCACTGTCTTTTTATTGCTGTTTCCATTGTGATCTTTATATGTTTAATATTTCTGCTTATTCACAATTAACTTGAGAATAAACACATAGAAATGAGAACCATAAACATAAATAGAACATATAGGAGATAGTAGGAAAGAATTCATGATACCTGTTTCTAGATCCATCCCCATCCCAGAGTTGCTCTTTAGATGTAGACAGTCTTTAAATTGACTAAATGAGAAGCTGTCTTTCAGACAAGTTATCCTCATCTTCAAATCTATTTTTAAGTTTCCAAAGGCAGTTTTGTAACTTCAGTAGTTTTTATTTATTTTCACATAGCTGCATTGACTGAGGTTTCAGTTGTATCCTATGATAGTTTCCTTTTCCAGCAGAACAGTTAAATTATACAACAGACGCTTAAGTGTACGATAAAACTTTGCTAGTTTCTGAGTATCACAGAAGAGAGGCACTTACCTAACAAAACTCATTTTGTTTTTCCTGAGAGATTTATGAGAAATTTATTTTACTGCTCTAAAGAGTAATACAGCATTAAAATTAAGCATTTATTCAAAATTGAGGCACTTGAAGGATAATAATATCATACAAGTATTTTACTTTATTTTAGACCTCTTTCTTCCAAAAATGAGTCCACACTTAGAATTATTCAAAATTGTTAATAATGGTGAATGAAATATGCTTGGAAATCATAATGATACATACACAAGTTAGGGGACTATCCTCCTGCTCTAACTCTAAACTGGCTGACCTAAAATGCCTCAGCAAAATGAAAGTGCATTGTCTCATTTTTAAGTTGATGGGCCATTTTAAATATATATTTTGACTATTTTTTGCTGCTAACACAACTTAATATTTCTCCTATCTCCTACCCAATGACATGTCTCCTAGGAGTCAGCTTAAACAAGGCTGGCATCAGTGATCATAAAATATGATCATATGGTAGTCATAATAGTAAATGTTGTGTAATAATATAATTTATAATACAATAGTATATAATAGTACAAATTATAGGCCCTTACTAAAGCCTAGGAATGATGCTATGAACACTTCAGTTATGATTTAATTTTATGGTATAGATGGGAACATAACCATATGTGACACCGGAAATTGTAGAAAGCTTTCACCTTTAGGTTTTGGGGTTCTTTTGAAACAGATCTATTGAGATGTAATTCAAATACCATGTGAAAAATACACTTAAAGTGGAAATTATTTTACATAATGTGGTTGGAAAATATTTTTATGTGGAATAGTCCTGTGAAGAGAGGGACTGTTAGGAAGATATTAGCATAGCAGGAGGATATCTCTGAGAATGGAACTAGAGTGAACTAGAATGAGAGGAAGCTATAGAGAAACTTTATTTTTTATTTTAATTATTATGAGCTATCTTTGGAGGCTTTTCTTAGTGGGACAGACTTATATTTCAAAAGGGCTACTGGAGTGTTATCTAGAGGAACTATTAAGAAGACAAATTAAATGCTTTTTGCAGGGACCTGGGCTAGAGACAATGGTGGCTTGCACTCAGAGCAATGGCCATATTTGGACCATGTGTTCATATTCAGTAACAACTAATTTTGCATTCATTAATAGTTTCTGACCCAGCAAATGCAATTTATACCAGCTGTGTGTGGTTGGTCTGTGTCCTGGAATCTGCCCTATTACAACTTGGCTGCCTTGCCTTTTCTTAAGCTTCTTTACTGTAGAACAGTGGTTCTCCAATGTTACCCTCCATCAGAACTCACTTAGGGGTTATTAACACACATACACACACTGCAAGACCTTTTCCCCAGTATTACAAGTTTAGTAATCTTAGCTAGGGCCTCAGAATGTACATTTATAACAAGCTTCTAACTTAAGGATGGTACTAGCCTAGGTTTTACACTTTGAGAACCACTGCTTCGAATCACGATTTGAAAATTTTTCTATAAAGGGCCACATAGTAAATAATGCCGGCATTGTGGGCCACAGTCTCTGTCACAGCTATTCAACTCATAGACACTATGCTATACCTGTTAATATGTAAGACATAGGCAATATATAAGTGAATGAGCATGGCTGTGCTCCAACAAAATTCATTTACATAACAGAGGTCATGCTGACCCCAGTATTAGACCATTTACTCTCATCCTAACTGCCTCCACCTGGCAATATTCTCTATATATATTAAAATAGTTGCATATATCCACATATGTATATGAACAACATATTCCTTACTATTTCAAAGTTTTCTCTAGTTTATTTTTATAGCTTGCTGACGTAATAAATTAATATCTCTCAGATATTGCAGACTCCGTCCTTGGCCTTGATTGGGACAATGTGCAGGAGACAACCAACATCAACATTTCTTTCTGTGTCTCTCCCCTTTCCTTCTGCTCTTTCTAAAAAATCAATAGAAAACTATCCTTGGGTGAGGATGAACAACAACAACAAATAGCTGCCTTGTTTCAAAGTAATTCATGCAACTAAAATAGTAAGATGGGCCACCTTACAGGAACACCAATTAGACAGACACTGAGGTGTTGTACATAATGTGTGTTTGCTTGGCACTTTATCCTGTTTTGTAGAAAAATAATATAATTATCTTATTTTTTTTCTTCTTCACATTTTAAAAGTGTGAGTGCTAAGGCTTTCTCATTATTTTGCAGATACATCATGTGTAATTACCATTACAAGTAAAAAAAAATGCAATAATCTTGGCAAGGTGACATTAAATATTTGAGAGCCGGTTCACAAATTCAAGTCTATAGACTCCAAATTCACTTTTAACTATGCCTTGCTGGTTCCGTGGGTACTAGAAAATATACTGATTGTGAGAACAAAGAGTGACTTTCCCACTGCACTGTCTCTCATGGGTCATAAAATACCTGCACATGGGCTGTGGGCCATGGTATCAGAATGTGGTTTCATAAAAACAATGTTGACAACATTTTTATTTAAGTAGAAGACCTATACAGAAAAGTAAACAAAGCTAATGCACAACTCTGTGGATTGTTACAGTGACCTCATCAGTACAACCATCACCTAGGAAATGGAGCATCGTCAACACCCCAGTGTACTTGGCTCAGTGTTGCATGAGCCAGGAAGTGTATAGTGATAGTGATATGTTCTGAGATGAGAAAGTTATAGGAGGAAGAAGTTCATTTGAGAAACGATAATTATTTCTATTATTTATTGCTGAGCCAAAAATTTATCTTGTCTCTATACTAATAATTGGAGTACTATTTTACCATGATTCTGTCAATAAAGTAGCATTTATGGCACACATTACAAAGTAATAGTAGGTACAGTAAAAATAAATGAGTGTTCTTGACTTAATAAGGTTGAAAATCTAGTGGACAAAATGTGGCAAAAGTTCTCATAAAGAACCCAAATCTCAGCCTTAGAAGAGAAGCTGAGTGTCCTGGGAATGACTCACTCCAGCTTTCTTTGTCCCTAAGAATCCCATTTCTTTCCTCATTCATATCTTATATCTCCTCTCAAAACCCTATGAATCCAGAATTCTATCTGTATAAAGCACAAAACAGTCTTTGCTAATTGACTAGTACAGACTGTCTGAGATTACTCTGAGTGGCCAGAGTATTATGCTCTCTGAACACGTAATAATCTGGCCACTCAGTGTATATCCTATAGAAGAAAAGGCTAATCTGCAAATTGTCCCCTTGACCAGGAGTGCAATCAGCAGGCAAGCCAGCCACTGCCCATGTCTCCTCCCCCTGGCCAGGCTGGCCGGACGCTACCCACACATGAATTCATGCACCGGGCCTCCAATATCCTATCTAATAAAAGAGTAACATGCAAATGTGACGGTTCCTTGGCTCCTGATTGGCTATGCTATAGCCAATCAGGAGCGAGGGGCAGGGCCAAGTGGCACGAGCGCCCGACCCTGTGGGGTGGAGACAAAGATGTTGTGGTGGTGGGGGTGAGTGCCTGGCCCCTGGGCTAGAAGACAAAGCAGTGGGAGGAGGGGGGGAGGGGGCATCCGCCCTCAGGAGCGGCATCGTGACACTCTAGCCAGAGCAGAGAAGACTGAAGGCTTCAGGCTGGAGTGAAGCCTCCAGCCGGCCAAAGCAAAAACGGAAGGCAACAGCCAGAGGGAAGGCCTGAGTCCCAGGCTCCAGAGGAAAACTGGTCCTGGCAGCCAGGGGAAGGAAAGCCTATTGCATGAATCTTCATGCAACGGGCCTCTAGTATACATATAAACACTGAGTAGCCAGATTATTATGTGTTCAAAGATCATAATAATCTGGCCACTCAGTGTATATATGTCAGGAAGGAGTTAAAAAAAGGGGACCATTGGGATTTCAGTAGGTAATTCATTGATTCTTTCATTCAACACCTATTTATTTAGCAGCTACTGTTTCCAAAGGTCTTTTTTAATCTCATTGGAAAATATTTAAAGAGAATGTGAAGAATTATATGGATCTGAAGCACTTTTGTGGAAAAATGGTTGTTTTGATGGATTAAACTAATACCAGTATTAACAAGTTTATGACATTATTAAAATGGTTATTAAAACAAAAAACACTTCAATATTGTGTTAATTATAAATACATAAATAATTAAAATGAAATATTTCCCTCAGAAAAATAGAAAAAAATAAATTAATTGCATATTGGTTGGCTGTAACAGAACTCAAGTATTTCTGAGAAGGGAAATATCTTTCAAATTATTATTATGCATACAAAATAAGAAATATGTAGATAATAATTTTAATTGCTATATAAATTCTAAGTAAAATTTATATAGATTCATGAATAGTAATAGTCCATGTACATTTAGTCCTTCCTTTTACCTTTTAATCAAATTGTTTAAAAACAGTTATTCTACAATCTCAATCATTTTGAATATTACTCTATATAAATTTTAAAGAAAATATATTTGAATAAGAGAGACAAGGATGAAACCACCCAGAAACTTCCTGTCAATATTGATAAATTATTTACATAAATTACAGAAGTTTGGAGGATGTACCTATCAAAGTATGTTGTCTTTAATCTTGAGGGAGAAGTTCATTTTTCAAAATGATGCTTGTATTTCTTTAATCAGTCTGCTTTAACTATCATCATGGATTACACCTATGATGCTATATAATTTTACTACCTTACCAGTTTGGGCTTGGTAGCGACTTGATCCCACTGGTGAATGATGGAGGATAATAGGTTTATTTGCCATTAATAAAGATAAATTCAGTAGATTTTGCTAGTATAACTAACAATGGTAAAGCTTAATTTTATATTTATTTTTCCCCACACAAAGGAGAAGAGCTTCAATGAAAATAAAGAGAATAAAGCTCTCTTTATGTACTTATTTTTGGTGGGTGTTATTTATTTATTATTATTTTGGTTAAATTTCTTGGAATGATATTTGTTAATAAGATTTTATTTAGATATTCTAGCTGCCTAAAGTGCAAAGTGACATAAATCCTCTAAAGTCTGCTATCAAAGAGCTCACGAAACTTGGCATCTGCTCTTTCCAGGTCAGGAAGACAAGGAAGTAAACACTTATGCTGCATCCCTCAGGTGTTTCTAGGATCGGAAAACAGTGGGTGGATATTCCTGGTATATGAGGCTTCCTATTGATGTTTTTCTATTCTATGCAGGGTCTATAGACATACAAGATGAATGTTAAATCATATGAGAAGGATACATGACTTTATATTAGGTGAAAATAGAGTTTGCAAAATGTTACATAGAACGTGAGAACTTTTGTAAAGTAATTGTATGTTTTTATCTTTAGACACAAAAGAAAGTCCAGAAGACATAATTACTAGTTATCATCTCTGCAATGATGTTATAGGTTATTTTATTTTTAACTACAGTCAATTCAATTAACAATAGTTTATTTTATACTAGAGGCCAGATGCGTGAATTCATGCAAGGGTGGTGGTCCAGCTAACCCACCTGATCAAGGTGTCAGGGGCTTATTAGGGGTGGAACAAATGCGGGGGAGTGGAAGGAGCCATGGGAAGTTGGCAAATTAGCCTGGCACCCTGGTGGTCGAACACTGGTAGAACTCCTTGTAGAGGGGACAATTTGCATATTACCCTTTTATTATATAGTACTATGCATTTCTTTAGGGAATTTCTTTAGGGAATGAGGTAAACCTCAGATTACAAAACCAAGGCCAAAATAATTTTGCAGAATTAGAATGTGTTCAAGAAACCAGTTATAATTCAACTGGATCCAATTTCTACAGGGAGATGATTGTGTTCTTCCAAATACTCTTCAGTTTAGGAAGCCTACATTCCTCCAACATGAAGAAAGATAATCAATACTCTTTCTTTTGCTCTCAGTTGCTGAGGAGGAAGATAAAATTTCATAATTTAAAAATTAATTGAATTTCTTCCCAAGAGTATCAACTTGAGACTATATACTAGATTGGCCAAGTTCCCAGAATTTAAACAATCAGGTGCAATTTTGAACTCAAAGCACCAATACAGATCTTGAATTAGCCATTAGAGGTAAATGGATAAAAACAAATTCCTTAATTATTAATTAACCTTGCTCTGTAGATAATGCATATTGAAAATTAAATAGTGCCCAAATAACCTCAATAGCTATCACTGTGTCAGTGGTTAATTTTAACATCTAGTGATACCTATAGGACAGATGGATTCTATGACACCTCCACTTCATTGCAGTGATATACAGAGATAAATGCCCGCAAGACAGCATTTTGTCAGTTACAAGTGAGTTAAAAATATACACCCCTCCCCCTCCTCCATTTTTTATATTTCCAAGGACAGATCCAATGCCACTTCTTCATGAATATGTTGTTTATTTTCCATTCAATTTCTATAAAAATATCTCTGCTATATTTTGAAATTGCTAGTTTCCTTTTCATGTATTTACCTAATTTATTCCACATGACTGGGAAGCTCATTGAGAGTAGGACCTACCTTTTACAATTTTTATGTCATAATGTTATAGCTTTTAATATTTATGGAAGACAGTAGCAGTTAAAACTTGGCTCCAAACAGTTTAAGCCCAAGTTGTAGCGTGATACTAATTAGCAGAGTGACCTTGAACTAATAAATCTCAATGTAAAAGTTCAATGAATTAAACTTCTAGAGGAAAATGTTGCATTAGAAAACAGTTTTCCAGATGTTATAGGAAGAGCAGTAGGCATATAAAGTAACAACTAACATTTTCAAAATAATAGTGTCTTGCAAAAAGACACTATGAAGAAAAGAAAATTAGAAGACAGACTGGAGAAAATATTCACAATACAAGTGATTTCTTTCAACAGTATATAAAGAACTTGACAAGAGAACTCAGATTTAAAAAGTGTGTAAAACATTTGATTTGGCACTTCACAGGGAAGATACCTGAATGATAAATAAGCAATTAAAAAGCTTCTCAAAATCATTAGCCAGCTATTAGGAAAATGCAAATTAATGTCACACTGAGCTACTTTTCTATAATTACTGAGAGACTAAAACAATTTAAAAACAGAATACCTTGTGCTGCCCTGGACACCTAGCAACAAGAGCTTTCATACACAGCTGGGAAAAGTATAAAATGATACAGTTATCTTTATTTTATTTATTATTGTTATCTATTTAAATCCTCACCAGTGTATGTGTTTAGAAAGAAGAAGAAGAAGAAGAAGAAGAAGAAGAAGAAGAAGAAGAAGAAGAAGAAGAAGAAGAAGAAGAAGAAGAAGAAGAAGAAGGAGGAGGAGAAGAGAAGAAGGAGAGAAAGAGAGAGAGAGAGAGAGAGAGAGAGAGAGAGAGAGAGAGAGGAGAGAGAGAGAGAGAGAAATGAGAGAGAGAGAAGAGAGAGAGAGAGAGAAAGAGAGAGAGAGAGAGAGATTGAAGTGAGAGAGAAAAATTGATCAGTTGCCTCCATATGTGCATGCTCTGATCAAGACTGGACCCACTATCCAAGTATATGCCCTGAAAAGGAATTAAACCCACAAACTTTGATGCTGCTCCAACCAACCAAGCCACCTGGCTAGGTCTTATTTTATTTTTCAAAACATTGCAATACAAGTTTTTGTGTGGGCATGTTTCATTTCGTATGAGTAGAATTACTGAGTCTTATGGTAACTCAGTGTTTAAGGAACTGAATGATACAATTGCTTTTGTAGCTCTTTGGAAATATCTCTAAGATAGAGATTTTCAACTGGTGTGCTCCTAGCACAGTGGTTGGCAAACTATGGCTTGTGAACCCCGACCACTGCCTTAGGGAAAAACACTTAAAAACATTTTAATAATTTACTACTGTCTTTAACCTGAAGTCAAAACTTCTGGGTAAGGATAAAGCCTTACACAGTGGGTTTCAAACTCATTGGTCAACAGAGCGGCAAACCGTGGCTCACCAGCTACATGTGGCTCGCAAGCTGTAGTTTGCTGAACACTACATACTGGTATGTCACAATAATTTGTAAAAATAAAATACCTAATTATTTACTCAAGGGTACTGACCTCTTTTCCCTTCCATTCTCAGTTTGCCAAAAATAGAGAGTGGGAGAGAGAGACAGAAAGAGAGAGAGAGAGAGAGAGAGAGAGAGAGAGAGAGAGAGAGAGAGAGAGAGAGAGAGAGAGAGGGACATGAACCAAAGCAATAGCCATCCATATTTTGTCTGGAACCATCCTACATAATAAAAGGGTAATATGCAAATTGACCCTAACATTGGAACAACTGGTTGCTATGATGCGCACTGACCACCAGGAGGCAGATGACCCCCTGGAGGTCAGTGCACTCTCATAAGGGGAGCTCCACTCAACCACAAGCTGCAAGCACAGAGAAGCAATGGTGGGAGCCTCTCCTGGCAGCACTAAGGATGTCTGATTGATGACTTAGACCTGTAAGTCAGACATCCCTCAAGGGTTCTCGGCAGCCAGAGGAATTTCTGACTGCCATATTAGGCCCAATACCCTGGGCAGCAGGTCTAAGCTGGCAGGTGGACATCCCCCAAGGTGTCTCAACTGCGAAAGCGTGCAGACCAGGCTGAGAGACCCCATGAGTGCACAAGTTTTTGTGCAGCAAGCCTCTAGAAAATATGTAGTTCACATAATAGATTTTCATCTGTTGGTAACATCGCATAATAAGGGATGTCTGTTTGGTTAATTCTTGGTACCAAATATCCTATATAATAAAAGCCTAATATGCTAAGTGTCTGGTTGTCCAGTCAGCCATTCAACCAAAGTATACTATGTTAATAATATGCTAAGGCCACTCAACTGCTCGCTATGATGTGCATTGACGACCAGGAGGCAGGCAACCAATAGGTTAACTTGCTATTGGGGTCTGGCCAATGGTGGTTGAGCAAGATGGGTCAGACATCCCCAGGAGCCCCCCTGTGGTCCCTCCCCAGCTGGTAAACCTCCTGAGTCCCTCCCTGACCCCAGTCGTGCACTGGTGTGGTCTCTCAGCCTGACCTGTGCCTTCTTGCAATCCAGGACCCATCAGGGGATGTTGCAGAGCCGGTGTCAGCCTGACAGCTGAAAGAACAGTTGCTATGATGCGCACTGGCCACCGGGGGGCAGACACTCCATGCAGGAGCTGCCCTCTAATGGTCAGTGCAGTCCCACATGGGGAGCACTGCTCAGCCACAAGCCAGGCTCACAGCTGGTGAGCACAGCGGCGGGAGCCTCTCTCACCTCCACAGCAGTTGGACAACCTCCGAGGGCTTCTGGACTGTGAGAGGGTGCAGGCCAGGCTGAGGGACACCCACCACCCACAAATAAGTGCATGAATTTCCTATACTGGGCCTCTAGTACTTATATACAAGCATAGGCACTTGATTTTAAAAACTCACTTTGGAGCAAACATGGTAGGTAATTACTAGTTTTTTTTTTTAATCAATCAATATTAAACCTACTTTTTGTCAGATTGGCAAAAAATGTAGTATATTTTAGGTGTGCTGTGAAATTTTAGTAATTAGTTTACATCTGCCATGAGATGAAAAAGGTTGAAAATCACTGCTCTAAGTGTTAAACATATATTTCTTAAAGAATAATTTATTAGACTCATACATATTTACTTAAAAAAATGAAAACACATAGCCAGATAAAGATTTTACATGAATATCTTTAGTAGAATTATTCAAAGTAGCCAAATATGAGAAACAACCTACATTTCCAAAAGTAGAATGGCTATATTCATAGAAAGAGATACTATACTGCTCAGCAGCAAAAATTGTCAAATTACTGATACATGGGACTATATGAGACCATCTTAAAATCAGTATGTTGAGTAAAAGAAGCTAAACCAAATAGAATGCATACTATATAGTTCCATTTGTATAAAATGTTAGAATATTCACACTACTGTATAGTGTCAGACAGCAGAGCAATGCTTTTCTCTGGTGGGGAAGGGAAAATGGATTGGAGAAGTCTTTTAGGCATGAGGGGACTCTGTCCTTAATTGTGGCAGTGGGTTCACAAGCAAATACATTTCTATAACTTATCTAATGATGCAATTTGTAGACACAGTTTATTTTATGTAAGTTACACATCAATAAAGTTGACTTAACATGTTGTTGGACCCAATAGGTATGAGAACTCTAGGAATAGATGAAAAACAGATATTCAAAGCTTAACATTAACTGTAGAAGAGAAATACATGTATTCTTACGCTGACTATTTATTTTAACACTCTAAGTCTATAATATTCAGCAAAAACCTTAATCTTCCTTATTTCACTCTAAATAGAAGATAATATCTACTTACCAGAGTTATCTTAAATCTCATGTGAGACAAAATATTTAAAGCACTTGATGCATTATAGATATTTACTTCATTTTATTTTTGAAACCTTATTATTTCTGTTTTTTTCTTGAATGTTTCTTGGTAGTGAACTGGTTGGGATAATTTTCCAACTACATAAACCACCCTCTCAAATCAAATAATTATTTTTCAATCCACTTGAAACATTACCTTTTTTTCCTATCCTTATCATTCACATATTTTTATTGACCAAGTGTTATTTACTTATAGCATAATGAATTGCATTATTTTCGTGGGCTAGAATACCAATGTTTATCTTTTGAATTGCATTTTCATCACATGTATAATATGTATAGAGTAATAAGTTAAAATTTAAAAAAACTACTTCATAATAGTGTCTATATGATGTATGCACGTTCAACAGTAGAGTACCCCTTGTATTAAAGGAACATTTGCATCCCAAGGTGGCAGAAACTGTGAATTCCTACATGCACACTTCCTTTGCCTTCTGACACCTCCACAATGAGTTCTCAAACCAGTTTGAACACTTAGTTGTTAAGGAGGATGTAAGTACTACAACACAGAATACTACAACCTAGAATATATATATAAGGTTAAATTCTCAAAGCTGGTCCTTATGTAAAGGTAGTACTCTATAATTCAGCATCATTTCACTTCATTCTGAACATTGTAAAGGAGAGCTACCACTTATGAAATTACTAGCAGGCTCAGCACCCACAAAAGAAAGACTTCCTTATCTTGAATTATTGATCATGGAGCAGGACGCTGGCATCAATAGCTGGGAGGTGTTCCTTTGGAAAAACATTTGTGGGCTTTACAGCACCCTAGTCATACTCAGCTGAGTGAGATGTTTCCTTTTCTTGCATTTCAATGTTCCACTTTCCTCTAGGAATGTCTCAATAAGCAAAGTATTTTTGTTGTTGTTGCGCTTCATCTAACATGAGCAACAAATAAGGATCAGAGTGACATAGATCCTGTTTATTTGCACTTTCTGTATTTCTTACATGTATCACATTTAGTTTATATGGATGCATTCGGAGGTACTAGTAAATACTGCCTATTTCCTTCATCTTATGACAATAGTGGGATACATATTTTTCTCAAGAGCCCACAATTAGTTTGAAGACTAGAATTTAATTTTAAGAATATTTTCTTATAATTACCTTAACAGGATCCCAAGGCAAAGATGTTCAGTGAATACCAGACTCTTGAGAAACTGATCAAGGTGTATTTTATAGTTAACCCTGATAATTCTTTCCAGAAACAAAAAGTCAAGTTTGATGTTCTTTGGAAATCAATATTTCTCATTTTAGGCACATATATTGTCTCTGTCCCATTTGTGCAAAGCAGAATCAAGTCATATAAGAGATTAATAGTTGCCCTATTATTTCCAGGTTACATGCCTGCTGTCTACTAATATCCTTTGGACATTTTGATGGATATGGGTCAGAAAACTATCGCCAGTCCATAATTTCATTTAGCCATAGGTGGTTTGAGCTTTTTCTAATTTATTATAAGCACATTGGGGTCGATGAAACACTTACCCTTGGTGCTCAGTTCCCCTAATGTACTTGGACAAAAGTATGTATTTGTGATTCAGGAAAGATACAATTATTCTTCTTTTGAAGTCATAACAAGCTGAAGTGTATGGTGGAAGGGCCCTAAAGGCCTATATTCTTTCATCAAGTCACAGCTTAAGCTAGGCCAAGATACACTTATTTGAAGCCCCATGATTAAGTCCGAACAAAAAACTAAATAACCCGCTGTTACTCCCCAGGACTCTTCTACTAGAGTAGAGAAACCTTATTAAGCTGTTTTTCCACAGGGTAGGTATAGCTGTACAATTTGGGGAAAATCAATCTTCAGTTCCTTGCAATGAAACTATTTCTCCTTCTCTGACATAGGAGTGGTTGAACTAAGACACGTCTATGGTCATCTTCAACTCTAATGACTTTTAAAAAATTCTATATTTACTACTTTCTAGAGAAAAAAAAGACAAATGATTTCACTTCTATTGTATCACTTATGGTGATATTTTTATGGCCTGTTTTTTCTCAGAGAAGTCAATTGCATTTTATAAGTTTTAGCTTCACGTGAATAAATGTCTATAGCAAAATTATGATTGCATGTTAAGCCATTAGTCCTGAAATTGAAAGAAAACAAAAGGACAAATGGACACTAACTTGTTGAAAAGATAAACTACATGTTCATTAAGCCAAAATCACCATCTATATCTACCCATGGATTATTTTTTTTGTAATTTCATAAATTTTAAGTATTTTAAGCAACTATAAAATTATTTTATTTTTTGCTAATATTTCTTATTTGTAATAATAAAAGCATAATATGTTAATTAGACTGGACATCCTTCCAGACATCCTTTCTTCCAGACAAAGCCATAATAGGCAGGGGCTGGGGTCAAGGTCTTTACGCAAATTTCGTGCATAGGGCCTCTAGTGTAAGATAATTGAGTCATGATGATATCACTTAGTCATTTATTCAATAATTAATCTTTATTCAGATAAAATAATAAGAGATCAATGTGATATAGTAGTTAAAAGTTTATCTTTGAGCCCTAGCTGGTTTGGTTCAGTGGATAAAGCATTGGTCTTCAGACTGAAGGGTCCCAGATTTGATTCTGGTCAAGGGCACATGCCCAGGTTGTGGGCTTGATCCCCAGTAAGGACGTGCAAGAGGAAGTCAAGCAATGATTTTTCTCTTATCATTGATGTTCCTATTTCTCTCTCCCTCTCCCTTCCTCTCTGAAATCAATAAAAAATATATTTTTTAAAATGTGCCTTTGTAGTCAGATAGGCTATGTTCAAATATAATTTCCAGCAATTACTAATAATTCTGCCTTTGGATTTTATCCAACTCCATGTGCCCAGTGATTGAGAAATGAAAACTCAAATGTCAGAGTTTGGTGTAAAGAAAGGTTTGTTGATCAAGAATGTGCCAACTGAGAAGACAGGAACCTTAGTGGTTCCTCAAATCACTCTGACCAAAGTTCAGAGTTTAGGCTTTTATGACAAGGGAATGGAAAATGGGAAAAGCTGCCTTTGTAAGATTCAAGCCACAAGCAGAGTCCCTCTAATGATGAGCATGTCCACTATATGTGAGAGAAAGCAGAAGCAGATAGGCTGAAGGCCCTGAGAGCAAAGATGAAGTTGAAGAGGCTGAGCGTTTCACTCTGTTATACTTTCACAGCCTTGTTATAAAAAGTAAGTGACATAAATGTGCATAAACTACCTAAGGTTATTTTTTATTTTTTGCCATGTCTTTGAATAAGAGCATTGAGTGGATAGGGTCATCAATCCATTCCTCTGTCAGGGGTTTTGATAGTCTCAGTGAAAAGTTCCACAGACTAATGGAGTAGTAGTGCCATAATTAAGTCAGACTTTATTTTGATTATTATGAGTATCACCCCATTCCCTTGTCTGGAAAGCAGTGAAATAAGCCTCACTTGAGCCACATTACAAGATAGTGAATTTCATCTTGGAGATTGCACTCTGGAGACAAAGGTAGTAAATGCCTAATATGAACAGACCATTTTTACAGGCAGAGAACTGCTGCCAATAATAAATCCTCTAAATAGAATTATAATTATGATATATTCATGAATAAGATACATTCAACTTTTCTTCCTCATCCAGCCAGGAAAAACAAAAAGAAGCACTACCACATTGCCGTGTGTGTGTGTGTGTGTGTGTGTGTGTGTGTGTGTATATATATATATATATATATATATATATATATATATTATTTTTTATTTTGATGTGCATATTCATTTTTCATGTAAGATTATACAGTGCTTTGCCCACAAATAGGCCCAGGACACATTATTAATTTGATAAATCATCATAATTAAATGTGACTGCTTAATAAATTGATTCATAGACTCTTCCATTCGTGTGGAGAGAGTGCATTAATGATCACTTTCATAAGCCATTAGAGGCATTTACAAATCTCCTCTTTCTGGACATAGAGTAAGAATGTAAATCGCTGCCCCCTTTGAAGTTAGGTGTGGATTTATGGCATGCTTTGACAATTGTGAGCGAATGTGATATATCACTTCTAGATGGAAGCTTGAAGAAACAGTGTGCTATGTGCACTCTTCTATCCCTTTGCCATGGGAATCTCAGGAGTACTTGTTAAAATGAACATTGCTTCAGCAGCTCAATCTAGTGCTTGCATAACCACCATTCTCTGAGACCTCCTTTTGACCCAAATTTGATCTGAGGGAGAAATATGTTCATTGTACAAAATCACTGGGATTTGAGATGGTCAGCAACATAAATCCTTATATAACTTTGACTTTCCTCATCTGCCAAACTTTATGAGTCCTCGATTTGTTTATCTATGCATATAGAATAAATTCTATGCTTCTTGATACAGTGCAGAGAAGGCATTAGTCGAATATTAACACATGTGTGATCTAAATTTATATATATACTGAATGGCCAGATTATTATGACCATCTGATGTCTGTAGGCAAGTTAGCCGTATACTGCATCGTATGGGATATGGAAGCTGAAGGCCTGTTTGAATTCCTTTGCTGTCTGGAGTTACTAAGATAAAACGTCTCTAATTCACACAAGGATTGGACAGTCGAGCATTAGAAAAAAGTCATGTGGTTCGATGAATCACATTTCCAGTTGCATCATGCAGATGGCAGAGTGAGACTTTGGCAGAAACTTTATGAAAGCATGCACCTCACATGCATGAGTACAACCCTACAAGCTGGTGGGGGCAGTGTTATAGCTTTAGGCATGTTTTCCTGGCATGATTTGGGCCCTTTAATTGGTGTGGAACAATGTCTGAATAGCACAACAAACCTAAGTATCATTGCTGATCAAGTTTATCCTATCATATTGATGGCGAATCCCATTGGAGATGACTTCTTCCAACAAGACAATGCGCCATGCCATGGTGCTCATATTGTGCAGGAGTGGTTTCAAGAACATGAGGAAGACTTTACCTTGCTTAGGTGCCCCCCACAATCACCAGATTTCAAGCCAATTGAGCATGTGTGGGACAAAGTTAAAAAAGCCATCAAGCAGCTGGTCCACAACCATCAAATCTCACAGCAATGAACAGTGCTATTCATCAGGCATGGTGTCAAATTCCTTGCCTCACCTTTCTATGTCTAGTGGAGTCAAGCCAAGAAGAATCACTGCTGTATTAAAGGCAAAGGTGGCCCATTGAAGTATTGATGGGGTCATCATAATAATCTAGCCACTCCGTGTATATAAAGAGGTAATATGCAAAATAGCTGAGAATGCTGTAACATCACGACTGCTCAGGAGGAAGCTGAGCACATAGGTGGGCAGGAGGGGACTGTGTGTGTGGTGAGGCAAGCCACAGATGGCACAGGCCTGCAGACAACAGGGCCTGCCAGCCACAGGCGTGAGCTGCAGAGGAAACATCTGTTCTGACGGTTCATTGACTAAGCTTTTCATATGCCACTCTCAGTGTTCTTCATAACTTGGGTTATAAGAATCCAAGAAGGTGATCTAGAGTTTTTCCATCTCCCTCCAGGAGGAAAAAACAAAGATGTGCTGCTGGAGGCACTAAGAAATGTCATACCCTGATCTAGCTGGTTTGGCTCAGTGGACAGAACCTTGGCCTGTGGACAACAGGGTCCGGGTTCGATTCTGATTAAGGGTGTGTACCTAGGTTGCAGGCTCCTCCCTGGCCAGGGACCAGGTCAGGGTTCATGCAGGAGGCAGCCAGTCAAAATGTCCCTCTCACATTGATGTTTCTCTCTTTCCCTCTCTCTTCCATGCTCTCTAAAAATCAATGGAAATGGAAATATGTCTTCAGGTGTGGGGAAAAAAAAGAAGAAAGGAAAAAAGGAAGAAATGTCATAATCCTATGAAAGAGACACCTTGAAAACGCCTAAAGAAAGTTGTCATTTTTTTGTGGTGAAGGGACTGGAGTCCATGTTGATGAAAACACCTTAGCAGCTGTGGTGGCCAGCTGTGGCAGTAGCAGTGGGGTGATGCAGGTGGCACAGTCCCCTGATCAGCCTGCTCACCTCCTACAAAGGGAGGCAAGACTGCAGCTTAGTCCTGCTTCCCCTGGGGAGTGGGCCTAAGCCCTCAGGAGTACATCTCCTGAGGGATCCTGGATTGGAGAGAGTGCAGGGACTCCACCCACCCTATACACAAATTTCATGCTCCAGGCCTCTAATATACTTAATAAAATAAGAATTAATGGACATATCTATATATATAAAAGCCAAGTGACTGGAACGATGGAATTACTGGAATGACCGGTCACTATGATGCAGCCAACCAGCCTGATGGGCCCCTCCTCAACCTCCTGTAGCCCCTCCCCTAGGCCAGCCTGGTCCCTGATCCTGCCCCCTGATCGAGGGCAGGGCTAGCCAGCCAACCACCAGTGGACCCCTCCCCCAGTCAGCCCTGCCTCCTATCGGCCCCATCAGGGCAGGCTGGATGGACCCCACCCATGTCCTCTAGTTATCTTGTATAATAAAGAAGTAATATACAAATTCACCACCACTCTAACACACAAGATGGCTTCCCCCATGTGGTCAAGGATGGCTGCCCCCATGTGGACACAAGATGGCTGCCAAAAGATGGCCAGCAGGGGAGGGCACTTGGGGGGGACCAGGCCTGCAAGGAAGAGCAGTTGGAGCAACCAGGCCAGCATGGTAGGGTAGTTAGGGATGACAAGGCTGGCAAGAGAGGGCAGTTAGGGGTGACTAGGCCAGCAGGGGAGGGCAGTTAGTGGCAACCAAGCTGGCAGGGAGGGCAGTTAGGGGTGACCAGGTTAGCAGGGGAGGGCAGTTAGGCACAATCAGGCCAGCAGGGGAGCAGTTAGATGTCGATCTGGCTGGCAGGGGAGTGGTTAGGGGGTGATCAGGCTGGCAGGAAGAAGGAATTATGGGCAATCAGGCAGGCAGGCAGGTGAGTGGTTGGAAACCAGCAGTCCTGGATTGTGAGAGGGATCTCAGATTAGAGAGGGTGCAGGCTCAGCTGTGGGATACCACCCTCCCCCCTGCATGAATTTCATGCACCAGGCCTCTCTTTAATATGCTAAAGTAAATATTTTAGCCAATACGCAGACACTTTACTTAAAAGCAACGCACTATAAATTTTCCAGCTATAGTCAAGGAATAACAAAGGTGCTTTCTTGGCCATCTCATGGTACCAAGGAGAAACAAACAAAATACTAGAGCATGAGATTAAAATCTTTAAGTCTAGAACCCTGGAGAGCTATACTATAAGAGCAAGTATAAATCAGGAGTAGAGGACATCTTCCACAAAGCACAAACTGGCCTAGAGCCAGTTCAGACCCTGACTGGATTAGGGTATTCAGATTATCTCTGTTACTTTATGAACCTGGTAAAGAAAGGCTAAAGCCTCTAGGGAAAACAATAGCATCTGGAGTTTGCATATTTTCCTTTCCAACGTCTCAGTGTCCAATGTTTACTAAGTATTTCATATATATATATAATATATATATATATAATATATATATATTTCAAATATATATTTCATATATTTTTCACATACACAAAGGGTCAAACAAAAAATAGAATAAAAAACAGATATTTGAATAATTATAAATATGAAATTTAAATATTCATATCCCTGAGATTAAAATCTTTGAAAAATATATAAAAAGAGAAATAATTCACCACACAATAGAAATCCTTTAAAAAATAAGTGAAATGAAGACCTTATATTAAATATACAGCTTAACGAATGTTTTATTAGCATACAAGACAACATGGAAAAGAGAATTCAGTAAAGGGATGACAGTTGAGTAAAAACCATGCAAAGAGATTCATGCAAACCATTAAATACCAGAGAAGACAGAAAAGTATTTGAGAAACACATGTGAAAAACATGGCGAAAGGTCTAGCACAGTGGTTCTCAACCTTCCCAATGCCAGACCCTTTAATACAGTTGCTCCTGTTGTGGTGACCCCCAACTATAAAATTATGTTCGTTGCTACTTCATAACTGTAATTTTGCTACTGTTAATGAATCATAATGTAAATATCTGTGTGTTCTGGTGATCTTAGGCTCTACAGCAGCGATTCTCAACCTGTGGGCGGCAACCCACAGGTTGAAAACTGCGAGCAGGGTCAGCTAAAAAATAACAATATTAAATTGAATTGAGAAGAGTAACAGAAAAATAGAAAACTTTAAAATACTCTAAAAAGATTCTGAAAATTTTAATAAAATTCAACAAATCCTGATAAAAACATTAGTTGCAAACTGGAAATAGAAGACTCTTTTCTACTTGAGGGAAAACATGAAAATTAGATGAAATGGTGAAAACATTCCCTATTATTTCTGAATGCATCAAAAGTGACCTTTTAAAATTATTTTTGTTCAATGCAATAGACATGAAAAAAGTAAAAATGGTATAAATGAAAAGAGATAAACTCAATACTCAATACTGTCTTATGATACCAATGTATATGCAGAAAATAAAAAAAACAACTAAATTATTAGAATGAATAAACATAGCAATATTCTTAGGTCCAGGGTAATATAAATAAATATAAGAAAATATGCTCAAGACTTCTAAAATAAAACTACAAACACTGAGGGAAATTAATAAACCAAGACATACATCATGATCAAAGATTGGAGAAGACAATATTGTAAACATGTCAATTTCCTAAAATTGATCTTTGTGGAATCTCACTCAAAATTCAAGCTATGTGTGAATGAGTATGTGTGTCTGTCTGTTTGCAAATGTTCACAATAATTCTAAATTTATATGGAGCTTCAAAAGACTAAGAAATTTATTTGTTAAAATAAGACAATATTTACAGTAGCTGTTTTTATTTCATAATTTAAATAGGAAAACAGTATGGATACAAACCCTCAAATATACTATCACTTAAGTTATAATAGCAGTGACACTGAGATGAAATTTCTTATTAGTAAGATAAGGGGAAAAATCAAAATTTGATAACATATTTGTTGGTGAGGCTGTAGAAAAAAGCCATTGTTGTATATTGGTTACACAAATATAAAATAGCAAAATTTATATGAGGGGAAATTAGGCCATATTTTCTCCTACCAAAAATATATTTACCTCTAGGGCAAGAAATATTAGCATTATAAACTTTTTCAGGAGTAAATTGGCAAAAAAATATAAAGGGCTATTTCATGAAGTAATATAATTAATATACTGAGATACCAAATTACCCCCAGGTATACCAATATGGTAATTTTAAATTAAGCTCTAGAGTATAAATAAGTTGATTACTATGCACATTGTTATAAAACAAAACAAATCTAATAAAAAATAATAAAAAGAGTCAGAGAAATGGAGTAGGTTAAACTGAGGAGAACTATAAAAAGAATGATGGTTAATTTGGTCCAAATAACTAAAGCCAGAGATAAATAATTATGAGAACATAAATCAATATGAGAGCAATTAGAAATATTAGGAAATTGACCTAGACATATTTAAAAACTAATGAGTGAAAACGAAACCATTAGCAAAATTAGAAACTATTTTGAACTGAATGATAATTAAAATACATCTTATCAAATATCATGGGAAATAGCTATAGCAAAGCATACTAGTAAATAGAAATGTACAGGCTTTAAGAGCTCATATTAAATATTAAAAAGTGTATAATTAAGGGTCTTTATTTCTACCATAAAATCAAATGAAAAATAGTAATAGTAATTTTAACCAAAATATGGCAACAAGAAGAGAATAAAATTTTGAACAAAATGTTAATAAATTTTAAAAAATACAGTAAAATCAATGAAAATAAAGTCTAGTTTCTTGAATAGAGCAATAAACTGAGTGTTATCAGGATGAAGAAAGATTAATTATCAAGATCTGAAATAAAAGATATCACTGTAGATTATATAGACATTAAATATTTTAATCAACAATGTACTAAGAACTTTGAAACACTGGAAATATTAATTAAAAGAAACAATTAGCAATGCTGATTTAAAAATTAGATTATTTAATACAACTATATCTATTAAAGAAGTTACATTCATTATTCAGTACTTCCTCTAGAAAAATAAATAAAACATCACCACACAACAATGACCAAACTGAGATCCCGGTGACATCACTTATAAATAAATTTCTCTAAATATATAGAGAAGAAATAATATATTTTTCTATCCTTAATTGAGTTGGCTCAGTGGATAGAACATCAACCTGAGGACTGAAGGGTCCTGGGTTCGATTCTAGTCCAGGACACATACCTCAGTTGTAGGCTCCTCCCTAGCCCAGGCCCTGGTTAGGGCTCCAGCAGGAGACAACCAATTGATGTGTTTCTCTCACATTGACATTTCTCTCTGTCTTTCCCTCTCTCTTCTCTTTCTCTCTTAAAAATCAATGCCAAAATATCCTCAGGTGAGGATTAAAAAAATAATTAATTAATTCAAAAGAAACAATAAAATACTCTTTCCAGAAATGTAAGAAGAAAAAGCAAAGCACTTTTCAACCTATTATTTTAAATGAAAGAAGGCATTTCATTACAGATTCTATAGGGGCAGAGGATATGGGGTGGATGGAGGGATTGAGCAAAAAAGAATAGAGAAATCATGGACATGGGTAACATTGTGGTGAATACGGGCTTGGGGGTGGAACTTGGAGGGTGTGTGGAAGGGGAAGAGGCTATAGAGGAGATAGTGATGAAGAAAAATAAAATAAAAGGATAAGAGGGAAATAGTAGATATATCAACTTAAAGTAGACCAAATCTTCAAATCTCATGAACTATAAAAATACATCCAAGCTGAAATGACCTGAATCATCTTATAATTATTAAAGGAACTTAATTTTTAATTTTAAAAGGAAATACCTAGGACAATTAGTTTAACTGGTGAGTGATACAAAGTATTTAAAGGATAAATAATTCCAAATTTTATGCAATATTTGCCAGAAAACAGAAGAGAAAGGAATACTTCCCAAACAGCATTGCCTTGATACCAAATGCAGAAATAATATTAAAAGAAAAACAAAAACAAACTATATCGAACTATAGATCAATATTTTTCCTGAATATAAAAATAAGTCCTTAATGAGATATTATCATATTGATCCATTAATGTAGAGAAAAGAAAATATATTATATTCAACTGGCGTTTATCTCTTTTGCAAATTAGTTTATTTTTTAAAAGTCAATCAATGTATTCCATAATCTTAAGCAAAAAAAAAAAAAAACAAATAAAAAAACATAATTGTGTCCATAGCTACAGAAAATTATTTGGCAAAACTCAATACCTATTCTGTATAAGAGCTCTCATCAAATCAATAATAAAATGCAACTTCTTACCCCAGCCAGTGTAGCTTAGTGGTTGAGCATTGACCTAGTAAATACAATAAAGCCAGAAAAACATAACACATATAGATTGGAAAGAAAAAATAAAATTATAAAGACATGTTGCTGTCCAAAAATATAGGACATTTTAGCTTTCTTCTAGAGAAGCTAACACAAATTAAAAATTGTTAGAATTTGTAAGTTACTCTAACAAGGTTGTAGAGTACAGAGTCAATACATGAAAATAAGTAATATATATGTATATGAACAAAAGTTGAAAATGAAATTTAAAATACAATTTTGTTTATAATAGAAATATAAGTAAATATTTAAAAAGACACTTCACTAAAAAGGAAAATTGATAAACAAATAATTATACAAAGTCAGGAAACTACATTTAAAAGCCCTATGATACTACACACCACCAGATAAGCAAAATTGTAAATCTGATAGGTACCAAGTACTGCTGAAGAAATGAAGTTATGACAACACTAAAACAGTGCTGTCTGAAAAATCAGTAAGAAAAATTACTTTGGAAACAAGTTTGACATTACCTAAAAAAGCTAAATATATGCTTTCCATTCTTAGGTATATGCCCTAGAAAAACCCTGAATATCTTCCTATGTATGTCAATAGATGTTTATAAGGGTTTGTTTTTTTTAAAGAATGTTGCTTTAAATAACCTAAAATAAATAACTTAAATGTAAGTGAAAATGAAATAGATAAAACAGATTGTCATCTAGTCATATATTTCTGAAGAGCAATTAAAATAAATGACTTATAGTTACAACTGTCAACATGAATTAAAATTATAAACATAATGTGAGGCTCAAAAATTAATAATAAGAGAATATAGACCATTTTACTGTATTTATATAAAGTTCCAAGCCTGGATATTTAAAATAACACATAGCAATGGATATATACATAGGTGATAATGCTGAACTAACACACTAGACACAGCTGCAGTAAATCAAGGGAGTAGTTATCATAAAAGTCAAGAAAGTGATTATTCTGATTTGGGAGAGAAGGTTAGTATGAGACCCAAACACAACCCACAGAAAGCCCCTCCTCCTTTACTGGCAATGTCTTAATTTTGGTAATGGTTACATAGCTTTGATTCTGTTAGTATTTTCAAAATGTAATTTATGAACTCTTATATATTCACTAAGTATTTCCAAATACAAGTTTATTTTTAAAATGAATACTACCAGTTGATATCAATGGAATGTCTAGATCTATTTAATCAATATAAAATAGTTTAACTGACAGAAGTACATTTGATAGTACTCTTCTCATAGTGTAAATAAACAAATGGTATTTAGAAATAAAAATACATTTTCTATAACAGATTAAAAAATATCTACCTCTGAAGTTATCAGACTCTCTGAACCACCAGTGTTAAATAAGAATAATTATGTGTCAGCCCCAGCTCAACAAATCCCTTATGCTTCTATTATGGAGAAAGGTTTCACGTCTAGACAGGATGAAAAAAAAAACAACACTTATGTAGTCCCTACTAAGACAAATTTTCACCTTCCATCAAGAGAATAGTGATATCCAATCCAGAACAAGACCATCCAAAAGTTATATATTTTTTAAATTAGAAGGAGAATTTCCTTTTCTTTTTCTTTTTTTACACATCATGAAGTCAGAGGAAAATGTGAGACCGGGATCAAAATAGTTTATTGATATACATATTGCTTTTATTTTAAAGAACATTTGAAGAGCTGTTAGATGCAATGCCATGGATAGGAGGAAGAGCGTCTCATGATCTATGCATCAAGGAGTTCCCAAGCTGATCAAAAAAGAGAAATAGTTTAAGCATGTAACTGCAACATCTATAAATACTGTAAACAAAGTATGTACTCCATGCATGGACACAGGGATAAGAAGTAGACTTTATTCAGAAAGGGAATTGTGAACTAACCTAAGAATGATGTATTTGGAGTATTCCAGTTGGAAAATGTGGCATTGATTACTATAAAGACCAAGGCATTATTTAGTATTAGTATAAAAATAATAATATCGAAGATTATAGAAAACATCTTTATATTCCTTTTCAGCTATCATTGATGAAATATAAGTGTTGCATCTTGAAAAATGAACACTTTCCATTCATCCATCTACTCAACTATACATTGAGGGCCATCTGCGTTCTTCAATTGGAGCAATAACAAAGTCATGGCTCCTGGCCAACCTCTTAGGGCCCACAGACCAGCAGTAATGATTCCATAGATTTTTATTGTCCATTTCCTCTTACTTTTGTTTTTCTCTTATTCACCCTCGCATTCCATTTACATCTTCTCCTTTGGAGAAAAATCTTCTTATAAGTCGAATGCAGAAACTCTTTTGCTCCTGGGTAGGTTCTCAGAGGCTGCAAATTAGCCTTTCTTTATAGAAAATTTGGCCTCCTAATAATAACTCCCTTTATAGGGGCCTTGCAAAGACTTTTTCCTTTCCATGCAGTGTTCAGAGATTAATCGGAATGCTGTCCACATATTTGTGTTCCTGCCAGACTACACCACTTATCTGAAGCCAGTGTCAAGGCCCTGTGACGATTAATCACCTCTCCAGGCTCTGAAATAAAATCTGCATTGTACACTCTTGGACCGAGGAGGGAAAGGGAATGGTGTGGTTTGGGGCTGCTTCTCATCATTAATTTTCAATTATGACTCCAAGAACCATCCCAGCTAAGCCTCAAGTTGGAGGGCAGGGGGTAAAAAAGCCCCCAGGGAAGACTAATAAGGGCCACATGGAAGGGGGAGAAATCTGGGACTTATAAATTCTTTTTTTTTTATTTTTGGAAAAGAAAAATAATAAACAATTTATAAAATTCCTCACAGGGCGGTAAGAAATACATCCAAGCTAATAGGAAAAAGTCACATTAAGGCCAGACAAGAGGTCTTTTGAAGGCATAAATAAAAATGACTAAGCTATACCTTTGCTTAGAGCTGTAATTGTGAACTCGACTTTCTTCACTGTTAAGATAACTGTTTCTGCTTTTTTAAAAAATATGACTGCTTCTTCAGTGTTTCTGGCACTCCTTTCTCAGCCATGGGAAAATAGTTCCTAGTCTTTACAGACTTGTTCAGGCTTTCTTCTGGTATGAATTGAACAAGCACAGGAGATCTGTTCGTAAAAGAAGGAAAGGAGCGGAAAGAGAATCAGCCTTCCTAGCCAGACAAAGAAATGTGAATAATGAAAAAGTAAATTCATGTGTGATTTTTATATTTTAGAAATGGGTTTTACATGAAATGTCATCATCTCATAACATTCTGTTGTCAGTTTTATATAGGTCTCACTTTTCAATGATAAAATAACTAGAGATCAAGAAACAAAATCACAGACTCCTTTTCACAGGATTCCCATTTCGGTCTTCCGACTGGCACTTTGATGCTTTTGAGTCTTTAGGGATTGGCTATGGAAGCATTTATGTAACACTTTCACATGAGCTTGCAAACATTCTTCCTAACAGAGAAAGCCATCTCACACATACGCAGACACTCACACAGACCACACATCACATTGGATAGTACTCAATTTTGCATCATCTTTCTTCTTATTCATCCCAAATTTTTTACTTCACTTTGTTCTTCCTTAAAAAGATAATGTTTTAATATGAGCGTTTTGTGTGGGGATGTACCTGCAAAGACCACATGGGTCAGTTCATGCTGTTCCTGGTTGGGCTTAGTCAATCACACTTTCTAACAACATTGGATCCTGAGTGAGCAATAAGAAACACAGTCTTCCCAAAATGTGAGACCTTGGCTATTGTTCACATTCCTTAACTTCTAGAGCAAATGGTTGACTCTTGTCATTTCACCAAGCTTAACCTTTCAGCATTCTATCAATTCAGTGAATCCCTGATATTCTTCCAATATGTTTCCTGGTTGTCTTAAGAAATCAATACTCAGTTTCTATAACTCATAATTAAAAATGTAAGAGCAGTATCCTTACTGTTTTGCAAGCCTTTGAATAGTCAGGGTCTGTGAAGATACTAGCTTGATTATAGTGGCTGTGATTTCAAAATCTAAAATAAAAAAAATAATTTATTTCAGCTCTGAAATTAAGTCTTGACTTAAGACATTGGAGGTAGAGTAGATAAACTTCTTAAACATCTCTTAGAATTTTGATGCAGTGCTTCCATGCTAAACACCGGAATGCTGATGCCATTATAACACTTTTATGAGGCGTTTCCTCCTTTATCTATTTGACTCAGGGCATACACAATTTATATATGTATAGAGTCATTTGAATATGCAGTTAAAATTGGCTGAGTAATGCAAAATTCAAAGGTGAGAAGACATTGAAGAATTTTAATGCTTACATTTAGAGACTGCAATACATAAAGTATAAGGTGAACAAATTATTTTTCAGTCTCTCTTTTAAAAATATATATATTCTTAATGATTTCAGAGAAGAAGGGCCAGGGAGAGAGAGAAAAAAACATCAATGATGAGAGAGTGATATAAATTGGTTGCCTCCTGCATGTGCCTCACCAGGGCTGGGAATCAACAGAGATACATGCCCTTGACTGGAATTGAACCTGGGACCCTTCAGTCCGCAGGCTGATGTTCTATCCACTGAGCCAAACTGTCTAGGGCTTCAGTCTTTCTTTTATATACCAGACCTGAGAAAATTTTTCTGAGTTATGCTCACATGACTTTTTATAGTACACATGAGTTGGAAAATGCGACAATAAAAGTTACTATGCTTTATAATTTTTATTATTTTGTAGTAACGTTTTTATAAAAACTTCCCCTGGATTAACCAAGAACTTGAAATAAATACTAGGCCTAAAACAGTCAACTTTATATGACTTCCCACTCCTGACTTCAATTTGATCTAGATGTCTGATTTCTGAGTAATAATTCTGGCTTAGGATATGAAAATGACAAATTTTATGAAAAACAATCTTATGTTTTGGAAATTTCAACCCTATTTTCAAGGTTCATTATTACTCTTTTATATTTTTAAGGCTTTGTCACCAAATGGGCTTTTATAGTAGTATAATACCAAAGAAAACCCACTGGAGAACAGAGATTTACGTAGTAAGTGTGTTAGAGGAAATCCCTCAATGAGTGGCAAAAGCATGTGTTAAATTTCAAGTTTGATGCAAGTGACACCAGCCTTTATTTATAACGACAGCTGCTTATAAGCTGTGGAGACAAAGTAGATTAAGAATTTCCTGATGCTTTTGCTCTGAAGATCATGTGGCAGGAAGGACTCTGGACTTGGATATTGAAGTAGAAAATATAAATTTAGTTTCCCACTTACCCCTAGGGTTTCAGAGTAGAGGTTGACAGGTCAAGGCACTTGATTGAGTGAAAATGAGCCTGGATATGAAATCAAGGCAACTTGTTCACATGGAGGTTGCCATACCTCTTTGTCTGGAAATACATCCATAAGAAATGACATTATTTATCTTGAAAAGTCCATGTGTATTTGCATTAGTAAGAATCAAGTTCTTTAATAAAAAAGGTTCATATAAATATGGAATATTTTATGGGGGGCGGGTGCTCCTTAAAGAGTTAAGGAAGGACAGAAAGGAATAAAAGGAGTGCAAGATAAGAAAAATAAAAATAAAAGAGGATATAAAAAAGGAAGAAAATGGGCCCAGCTGGTATGACTCAGTGGTTGAGCATTGACCACGAACTAGGAGGTCATGGTTCAATTCCCAGTCAGGGCATATGCCCGGGTTGGAGGCTCGATCTCCAGTGTGGGGCATGCAGGAGACAGCCAATCAATTATTATTTTTTCTCATCACTGATCTCTCTCTCTCTCTACCCCCTCTCTTCATTTTTGAAATCAATAATTTAAAAAAGGTAAAAAATGGAAAACAAGAAAAGAAAGGAAGTAAATGACTAAAGGTCTAAATATCAAGTGATATGGCACACAGACTCTAAATCCTGGCTGCCTTAGTTAAAAAATTATTATCTGAGTTCATAAACTGTGTGATCTACAGCAAATCAAATAACATCCTGGTGGTTCAGTTTAGTCATCTGTAACACAGATTCAACATAGCACTGACTTTATAAGGTTGTATTAAGGATTATAAACATTGAAGTACATGGAATGTTTAGAACAGTTCTTTGCATACCAGACATATTATAAGTGTGTATTATTATGAATGTAGTTTCCACACCTCTGGCGACTGCCTGAAGTGCTGCCATTCAAAACTGTTCCAGAATGGAGTTGAAGCCTCCTGTCTCCACCTCCCTTCTAGTTTTTCTCACAAGCCAATAGACTTGTTTCACATATGCAAACTTTTCCATATCTACTATATTCTCAGTCCTCTTTGCAAAATCCCTCATTTAGAAATGTAATGCCCCTTTTTGAAGAGCCTGGGTCTCTGTTATGGGATGAATTGTGCCCTCCCAAAATGCAAACATTGTGATAATGTCCTGGACCTCAGAATATCATCTTATTTCAGAAGATGTTTTTGCAAATATAAGTATTTAGGTTAGGATGGGGTTATAGTGGAGTAGGACAGGTTCTCAATCCAATATGATTGGTGACCTTATAAAAAGGGTGTAAAAAGGGGACACTTGGACCCAGGAACACAAGAACACTATGTAAAGATTGGAGTTATGATCCCAAGCCAAGAAACAACAAATATTCTGGTCAACTACCAAAAATTGAGAGACAGCAATGGAACAGATTTTCCCTCACAGCTCTAAATGGAACAATCCTGTCAACACCTTGATTGTGGACTTCTAGCCTCCAGAACCGTGAGACAATGTACTTCTGTTGTTTAGCCACTCCGTTATAGCATCCCTAGAACATGATGACAGCCTCACTGGAGGAAATTGCTCCTGATCTAACTCCATACAGATTCGGAATCCCCTGTGTCTGGAAGTAGCTCCTCATGATTATGGCATTGAAGTTCTTTTATGGTCCCAGGGCAGTGACAGAAAATGTTGTCCGGGCAGTTGAGACAGACTTATAGCGAGTGTCTCAAGTTCTTGGTCTATGCAGCTCCTCACACTGTTGTATGATGTTATGCCACAGGGAGAATAGGAAAAAGATAACGGGACTCTCTGTTTTGGTGTGTTAGCTCTGCCTCTTGCAAAAGGGTAAATTTGAGCCAATGATCTAAAGTCTTCCTTTCCTACTCCAGCTGGTTTGCTCAGTGGATAGAAAGAAGAGTCCCAGGTTTGATTCCAGTCAAGGGCACATGCCCGGGTTGCAGGCTGGATCCTCAGTGAGGCACATGCAGGAGACAGCCAATCAATGAATCTCTCTCATCATCGATATTTCTAACTATCCCTATCCCTTTCTCTCTGAAATCAATAAAAATATATTTTAAAAAATAAAGCCTTTCTTTCCTCACTGATATGGTTTCCTGTAACACTTTCCCTTTACTGTTCAATGTGGAGCGAAGTCTTCATAGTTGGTGAGATTAGAAAACATGTGGAACAGTAAACTATTTTTATAAGGTACTATATCAGATTTCTGAATGAAGGCAATGAGTTTGTCTCTTTTTGTGTATTCTGACTTCCGAGTTCCTCTCTCAAAAAACTGCTTGCTGATATTGCCAGAAATGGCACTAAATACACGGATAAACCAAAAAATATATATAAATAAATAAATGAAATAACTTGTTCCTTTTCTGCTCTGAGTCTTTTGAAGTATGTCCTCCAGGATTTAGGACTAAGAAACAACTTTGTAGGCCTTTAATATGACAGGATCAAAGAGCTTATTAGAATGAATTACTTGAGAGGACTCAATGATTACATTTCCCTAACCTACAAAAACAAACCAAAAATAAGAAAGGCAGAAAACAATCTCTAAATCATATGGGAACAGATTAGGAGGTACTATGCCCCTGCTAGTTTAATCAGATGTCAGAACAATATGTTGATAATTATAAGTTCTTACATATGTTCTACCTCATTGAATTGTTAACAAGTCCTCTACAAATTTAAACACATTTGACAGCTTTATGAGCCAATTTTTAAAAAATGAGACTAATATTGAAATCTTTTTATTTTGAAATAATTTTAGATTGACAGAAGTATTGCAATAATAATACAGAGTTCATTTAACTCTTCTCCCAGCTATGTCTAATGTTATCATTTTACAGTTGTGTGCATTCATCAAAGCTAAGAAATATGAAATGGTATATTTATTATTACCTAAACCTCAGGAATATTTCTAATTTCACCAGATTTGCTCTGATGTCATTTTTCTTAATTATGATCCAATCCAGGATAATTCATTGCATTGAATTAGCATGTCTTCTCAATATCTTTCAATCTATGAGAAGTTCATGGTATTTTTTTCCCCTTTTATGACCTGATAGTTTTAAAGAGTTCTGGTCAATTATTGTACAAGATTCACCTCATTTTCAGTTTGTCTTATGTCTCCCCATGATTGGACAGGAGCCATACATTTGTAGTAAGAATACCATTGATAAGTTGGCTTTTTCACAGCATTTAAGTGAGAATGTGCTGATAACATGACGTATTACTGGTGCTGCTAACCTTGATCACGTGAATGAAGTGCTGTCTGTTGGGTAAATAGTTTATACTACTTTTCATACTCTATTCTTTAATACCAGTTGAAAAATCCAGTTCACACTGGAGGGGAGGAAAATTAAGCTCTCCATTTTGGAGCAGATTTAAGCTCCTTCTTCTGGAGGGAAGAGTGTGAATGAATCTGTAGTGTATGTTAACACCACTATAGTAACTAATAATTATTTTGAAGGAAGTGCTTTGAGGCTAGCAAATATCCTGTTACTCTTTAAAGTTTGCCCACTAATTTTATCAGACATTAATTGCCTGTAAGAATTATAACTGTGCTCTTCTTGTGGATATTTTCTCTTTATCTCATCCCTTTTACATTTATTATTTGAAATTCTTCTGTGAGGAAAATCTGTCCTATTCCTCTCCTATATTTATCATTATTTACTCAATTCTTTATTTATGTCACTATAGACACATACTATTAAGCTCACACATTATTTTTTTGTATTCTCTGATAGGACTTGGTATACTTTATTTTTTAAATATATTTTTATTGATTTCAGAGCAGAAGGAAGAGGGAGAGATAGAAACATTAATGATGAGAGAGAATTATTGATTGGCTGCCTCCAACATGCCCCCTAGTGAGGATGGAGCCCACAACTCAGGCACGTGCCCTGACCAGGAATCCAGCTGTGACTTCCTGATTCATAGGTCGACATTCAACCACTGAGCCACACAGGCAGGGCATGGTATACTTTATTTTTATTGCCTATATTTACATTAATGAAATAGCTATAATGTACATAGCATTGCACATTTTATCCAGGAAACCTACTTTAATTTTAATGGAGTTATATTAAGTAATTTTGGTTTGGAAACTAAAACACCATATCCAGTTATTATGTTCCATTTCTATCCCAAAGGAAACTAACCAATGTTTTGCTGCTTTAAATTTTTTTCTAGCTCCCAAAAAGTGCTTACATGGGTATATGTGTGTGTGGGAAAAGGAAGGCATAGCCAGAAAACATGAAAAAGAGACTAAGAATCAACATTTCAGAGAAGGTTCAAAGAATAGAAAGAATTAAAGTATAAAAGGAGAAAGATAATCAAAATTCAATTATTTTATGCTCAAGAGTGAAGAATTTACTAATATATGATTACCCATAGGAAGAGATATCACACAGCCATTTAAAAAATATTTAATATTTTTTTAAGTTTTTATTGATTTCAGAGACAGAGAGACAGAGAGAGAGAGAGAGAGAGAGAGAGAGAGAGAGAGAGAGAGAGAGATCAATGATGAGAATGGTGTGCCGCCTGCACACCCCACACTGGGGATTGAGCCCACAACCCACGCATGTTCACATGACTGGAATTGAACCTGGGACCCTTTAGTTCACAGGCTGACTCTCAATCAACTGAGCCAAACCAGATAGGGCTACACAGCCATTTTAATGAGTGTGTGTGTGTGTGTGTGTGTGTGTGTGTGTGTGTGTGTGTGTGGTAATTTATAACAGAATAGAGAAAAAACTACCAAGATACAAAACTAGACAGTTAACATCATCCTGATTTTGTTTTGTTTTCCAATGGAAAGGAATATGAAGAAAATAAATATATTTATAAATATGCAAAAATATTCTAAAAATATAAATTACTAAAGGATGCACAACATGTAGTACAGTACAATGATGCCTAATAGCCTCCTGAGCATCTACTGAATTAATTATTGAATACAAGAAAATGTTAATAGTAGTTATGGCTGGGTGGTAGAATTTTTGATGACTTAATATTTCTTCTTTATGTTCTCTGTGTGTTTTTCCAAGTTGTAAAATCTGAACATGTATTATTTGGTATTTCAATAAAGAGTTGCAATTTAAACAAAAGCAGACAGCTGTTGATTTTCAACTGTTCTCAAGTTTGCAAAAGTGACCTGTAATGAGAAGTGTTTTGCTACTGCAACATCCATAGATTATTATTAGAAAGAAACAATTTTTAGAAAAAAATTAAATTAAACAGGTCTTACTTAATTAATCAGCCCAAGAGCTTAGGCGCTCAATACAAATGGTGTAGGTCACCTGAAAAGCAAACAGAATAATCATAACTGCTTTTAAGAGTCTTTGAAGTTATAGATTAAGCCAGTGGGAAATTAGCCAGATTGCCATTACGGCCGAAAAGTGCCGGAAGGCCCCAGCAGCTAGTGTAATTATGCAAGCTTTGTGAGCCTTGAAAATTTTGTGATTGTAATGCATACTCTCAGCCTTCATAAACTTGAATTCTTTAAACTGTCTTGCCCAAGGCTGAGTGATAAAGAAAGAGAGAAAAATAAATATTGTAGTAAACCCTTTCTTCACATCAGGAGTTTCTTTACCTGTTGCTTTCCTAAAGGATGTTGGGTATACATCGCCTTCCCCCTCCAGTGACTAACTCCACCTGGGTTAGATGGAGTAGTTGCCCTTCTCAGATGTGTTTTCTTAAAGGGTAGGCACAAACATGCACATAGCTATGTCTGATCATGGCTGGAATCACAATTATAAAAAGGGCAGCTGAGTGCAGATAGGGGTCACTGAGAAGCTTAAGAACTCATCCTAGTCTGGTAAAGTTTCAAGGCAGTTTCCTAAGGCACAGGAAAGGTGAATCTAAACTATGCCTTTATAATCAGCCACCCTAGTAGATGTGTTTTGGGCTCTCTTGAATATGAATACTGTTCTAAACTCACATGCCACTCAGATGCAGAGTGAACACAGAGAGGGAGATGTAGGGGCAATGTGAAATAACTAAGAAAAGGGGTGGGAGGGAGAACACATAATCAAAATATCTTTAGGTTGTACAAGGAAAAACAAGAATTAAAGGATGAAGGATGACCAGAAGAAAGACTTGCATTCCCATTTGAAGATGCCCTCTGAGGGTAACCAGGCTGAGGGAGGATTCCAGAGAGGAGGATTCTTTGCTAAGAATGAGTTATTTCATCAAACTCAAGGAGTAAAATCTTTCTTATGGGTGACCTTTTGATTCTTCTGCAGATTCCTTGCCAAAGACAGCATTTCAGACAAATAGCATCTGGTCTGAAATATCTGACAAAAATATTGTTCAGGACAGTGGCCTTAAAATTTAAGAGATGCAGATCTCATTAATAATTTAGTAAAAACTATTGATCCCCTCATACATATTTCTCCATGAACACAAAATGCACTACTCGGGGGGTTCGGAGACTTCCTTAAGCAGTCCACTAAAGCACAGGAACCAACCAGCCATAAATTAATAATCCATGATAGAGAAATTGATGACAACTAATTTAGTGTAACTTTTTCTCTTATGAATTGAAAGAACCATTTTTGAATCTCTAAGATACTCTCGCTTGATTCTTTTAAAGGAAAGATAGACTTTTTCAAGACAAAGGGACAACAAGGCCAAAAAGAAGTCAAAGGCTGATGATTGTTATTTGGCTGTGATTCAAGACAGAGAAATGTGGTCATCAGCTTTTTATCCTATTGTTCATGAGCCTATTGTTTACTCCAAATTATCAGTTGCTTTGTAAAAATATTAAGGTATTTTAGAATTGGTAAACTATGTCTGTAGAGGCAAAGATAGTTCACAAAAGAAACAAACTATTCGTTAGTGTTTTGATACAATTTCACATAGTGCAAATACAAAGCTATACAGACTATTTTAAATCTTTTCTACGATTAAGTTTATTAAAAACTAAAAAATAGTATACTAAAAATTATAAAAGGATCTATTTTGTTTTGTTTTTATTGATTTCAGAAAGGAAGGAAGAGGGAGAGAGATGGAAACATCAATGATGAGAGAGAATAATCGATCAGTAGCCTCCTGCACACCCCATACTGGGGATTGAGCCTGTAACCCAGGCACATGCCATGACTGGCAATGGAACGGTGACCTCCTGGTTCATAGGACAATGCTCAATCATTGAGCAACACAGTCTGCACCAAAAGAAACTATTTATGAACAGTTGACTTAATCATGCTTAAATCTAGTATCTGTGCGAGGAAGCAAAAGTATTGCCAACTATTAAAAAAAATCAAAATCTTAAATTAAAAAAAATATATAGTGCTTTCAAAAATAATACCTCAAGTCAAATTTTAAAATAATTGGAAAAATAATGTCCTCATCTCACTCTTTCCACTCCATTCAGTTGCTTCACTTTGTAACTAGTGATGAATGCCCTTAACGAATGTCCTAAGATCTTTCTCTATATAATGCTTCCTATCCTGAAAGGAATTTTAGAAGTTACAGAATATCTATTTAAACTTGAAATCTAAGACATTTCATAAATATGTGTACAAACATTCCTGTTAATATTGTTACTCATTTTCACCATAATATTTATCATTTAATTGTCTGGCACTTTATTTTGTTCCAAACATGTTTGGAGGAGAGAAACATGCATAATGCGAAGAGGGTGTGTTGCCCCACCACCCACCCAGCTCCCCTCTCAGGCCCAAACCCTTCTTTAAAATGCTTAGTGCCAGCTGTGCCAGCTGATAGCTGAGCACTTGTGTAGAGTTGCCCAAGTCTTAGGCCCCTTTCAGGGGTCAGCTTTGAACAATGACTAACTGAGGCAAGAATGCAGAAGTCCAGGTGCCCTTGCATCATTTGGAGATAATTCCAAAGGGCCATTCCAGTCCCAGAGCTCCAGATCGAAACCAATTGCAACTGAAAGTTGATCACCTTCAACTGTTCAGTCTTCCTCACGTTTCTTTTCTTTCTTTTTTATTTTTCAGGGGCAGGCCGTTGTATCCCATCATGCTAATATACATGCATTCTTATCTTTATCCATATAAAACCTTTTATTAAAAAACTAGAGTCCCAGTGTATGGATCCACACACTTGAAATGAAATTAATTAGAAGGTGGCTGGCAGGGCAGGACTGGGTGAGATGGGCTGGACACACCCTGGAGCCAACCTTCCCCCCACCCCAGTCCCTCTCCAGTGGCTGCACCTGGGTCAGTGCCAGGGTCGAAGGGCCTGAGGAGTGAGTGGAGTTCCTCTGGCAGGTGGGGTCCCTTGGCCTGCCCTGGGGGATCAGAAAAAAATCATCAGTCTGACATCCCTTGAGGAGTCACTGAGTGCAAGAGGGCACTCTGAAAAGTTACTGTAGCCCAGCAGATCCTGCATTGTGTCTACCCCCTGGTGGTCAGTGTGCAGCATACTACCAGCAGTCTGCCCTTCGCTTACATATACATATATGTAATATATATATATATATATATATATATATATATATATATATATATATGTGTGTGTGTGTGTATGTGTGTATATATATATGTGTGTGTATATGTATATTTATATATGTATGTGTGTGTGTATGTGTGTGTATATATATATATATATATATATATATATATATATATATATATTAGAAGCCCAGTACACAAAATTTGTGCACCAGGCGGGGCGGTGGGGGGGGAGAGAGGGGACCCTCAACCCAGCCTGCACCCTCTCCAATCTGGGACCCCTCAGGGGATGTCCGACTGCCTGTTTAAACCATATCCCACTGGGCAGTCGGACATCCCTCTCAATCCAGGACTGATGGCTCCTAATTGCTCACCTGCCTGCCTTCCTAATTGCCCTAATTGCTTCTGCCTGCCAGCCTGACCACCCCCTAACCACTCCCCTGCAACCTGATTGATGTCTAACTGCTCCCCTGCCAGCCTGTTTGTCCCCAACTTCCCTCTTCTGCTGGCCTAGTCACCCCTAACTGCCCTCCCCTGCAGGCTGATCACCCCCAACTGTCCTCCCTTGCTGGCCTGGTTCCTCTCAAATGCCCTTCCCTGCTGGCCATCTTGTGGTGACCCTCATGTGTCCACATGGGGGCAGCCATTTTGTGTGTTGGAGTGATGGTCAATCTGCATATTACTCTTTTATTAGGTAGGATAGATGGCTATAAAGACTTTATTTGGATTTCATCAGTTTTTCCACAGATGTCATTTTTCTGTTCCAAGGTCCAATCAGGATACCACATTGTACTTATTAGTTCTATCCCCTTGGTCACTTCCAATTTATGACAATTTCTCAGTCTTTCCTTGTTTCTCATCATCTTGACAATTTTACAGAGTCTTGGCCAGGTACTTTGCAGAATGTCTCTCACTTTGGGTTTGTCTGATGTTTTCTCATCATCTCCCTGGAGTTACTGATGAGATAAAATTACCTCAGAGGTGAAGTGTTCTCATTGCATCATATCACTGGTACATGATATCAACATGACTTATTACTAGTGACACCAACCTTGATTATTTGCTTAAAGTGGGATCTGCCAAGTTTTCCAGTATAAAACTCCTGGTTTTCTGTCTGACTCTCTCCTGAGGACATCTCACAATAAAACCTATACATACAACTCTCAGCCTGAGTCTATTTCCCCAAAATCCACACTTTAAAAATAATCATCTGTTATAATATTCACCCATTATGTTTCAATCAGTACCCTCCACAAATGCTGAATAATTTAGTCCTTAAAATTTAACTTTGTCAGTATCTATAGAAAGGAGTTAACCTTAATTTTGCAGCCATGCTAAAGTTTCACCAAGATTTATACACATTTACGAAGTTTACCAGCTTTAATTCAAGTAGCTCATAGAAATAGCAAAATATATTCAATGATCACATACATGTATTGCTCACATGTATGTTGTTCCTGGTTATGATTTCATGTGCAACATACCTGAAACTCCTATCACACCAAAACCAAACTACTAATTAACCACACCAGAAATTCACACAGTCTACTCCGAATCTTATTGAACTAATTCAATAAGATCATATTTTACAAAATTCACTAGCATTACTACAAGTTACATAGAAAATTACTAGCTTCAACATTCTCTTCTTTGTCACACCAAAGTCTCCATTAGAAAAATCTTTACAGGAGAACTTACTCAACTGTGTAAAATCACTGTCACTTCAGGTTCAATGGCATTTCCTTATTTTCAGAAAGGAGATATTTATTCAAGAAGAATAAAGTTAGTGGGGTTTTTTTACTCTCAATTTATCAAAACTGAGAATTTTCTAATAAAAATCCTCACATTCTTTCTGGTTCATCTCATTCTCACATGGTAGTATTTAAATATATCTGTCAAATGCTGAGGTATAGCATAAACTTTATACTTTCTGCAAATTAACCAAATTACTTTTTAAAAAAATATATATTTTATTGATTTTTTACAGAGCGGAAGGGAGAGGGATAGAAAGTCAGAAACATCGATGAGAGAGAAACATCTATCAGCTGCCTCTTGCACGCCCCCTACTGGGGATGTGCCCGCAGCCAAGGTACATGCCCTTGCCGGAATCGAACCCGGGACCCCGCAGTCCGACGCTCTATCCACTGAGCCAAACCGGTCTCGGCCCAAATTACTTTGATTGTGAAGAAAGGAATGTATTTGTTTTTCACATATTTTAGAAATTCGGTAGTATCTAGCTTCAAAAAAGACACCTTTTCTTTTGCCCTAATGAAAGAAACAGTGTGCAAGGTACTTTAAAAAAAAAAAAATAGCAATGAAGAGGTGATGATTTAGACCACTGGCTTTTATGACATTTAGTGCAGTCATCTCAGAAGACAAAACATCCTTCATTTTTGTAGGCAAAGTCTTAAAGAAAAGTGTGTACTGGTGCAGCAACACATCATGTGTGATCATGATGCCAGATTATTCTTCCTCGACATAGCACACAAATCCTGAACTTCACCCGTTGGTATGGCAGGATCATCCTTGCTATGAACAGACTCACATATATCAAATTAAAAGTCTCTTCAGGGGTTCAACAGACTGGTTTTCTTCATGGTTCAATGAAAGAATCCAGATGGCCACACGGCTTTCCTTATGCCACTGGTTTCTTTGAGCCACTGCTCAAATATTACCTTGTCATTGAGGACTACCTGAAGACTCCATTTAAAATAACTCACTTCCCTAACATAGTATTCTCCATCTCCCTTCTCTGCTTTATTTTTCCTCTAGAGCATTTATTGCTCTCCTAATGTTCACCTGTCTGTCTTCTTATTCTATAATGCCAAGGACATGATGACAGAGATTCCTTTATTTTTTTCCACATTATATTCCATGTGACTAGAACAGTACTTGAAACATGCTTAATAATTTTAGTGACTACATGGCTGAATGCATTTGTTTAACAAATATGCATAGATTGTTACTTTTAATCCTATGCACCATGACCTTCATGTTATTTTAAGAAAAAAAAACACATAACTATTAACAATTTTAATATCTTTTTCCAAATATTTTTTTAGTGTGATTCTACAAGGAACCAGTCTCTTCTGTAAAACTAATAGCCTATTATTCTCTCCACGCCCTTTCCTACATTTGCTATAAATGAAAGAGTGAGTGTAGTAGTTGGTCTTTGTTAGACTCCGATTTTTGTAATGATCAAAGTAACAAATTAATCTCTGTAATCTATACTAATAAAAGAATAATATGCTAACTAGACCTGGAGACCTTCTGGACGGATGTCCTTCTGGACAAAACCATGGTGGCGGAGCCAAAGCAGAGGCTGTTAGGGGTGATCAGGCCAGTGGGCGGGGGGGCAGTTGGGGACAAGCATACCAGCAGGGGGGTGGCAGTTGGAGGTGAGAAAGCTGTTGAGGGGGAAGATGGGGACAAGCAGGCAAGTAGGCAGAGTGGTTAGGGGTGATCAGACAGGCAAGCAGGTGAGCAGTTAGGAATCAGCAGTCCTGGATTGCAAGAGGGATGTCTGACTGCTGGTTTAGACCCAATTCCTGAGATCAGACCTAAACTGGAAATTGGATATCATCCCAGGGGTCCCAGATTGGAGAGGGTGCAGGCCAGGCTGAGGGACATCCCCCCCCACACACAAATTTTGTGCACCAGACCACTAGTATTTCTATAATTCAAAGGAAGGGTAGATTCTTCAAAGGAACCATTTTTCTGGAGCAAGATTCATAACCCATAAATAATCTGCTATGCTGTCCCTGTCAGGGCCAAGTTTTACCATTATGTCAGTGTCAATAAATATATACATTTCTAAGTGTGTTGATCACCACCATAGTGTTACTTATGGCCTCTGACATTACAATGTGGTTCACAGAACCTATTTTGTTTAAAGTAATAAGCATTTCTTCATTTTTTTTTCAATTGGAAAGTTTAGCTGTCATAGAATACTATATTCTACAAATATAAAAGTCTTCAGGACTTGACAAGATCAGTAGCAAGAAACCTAATCTTAAGAATTTTATCTTAGTTGCTTAAGATTTTTAGCTGAAACTTATGGAAGAAAATATTGTAATAATGTGTGCATCATCATCCATAATATTCCAGGTCAGTCTTAATAATGATATTGAAAACTAAAAGGTCATTTTCAGGTGAGGCAAATGGTATAATGCTACACCAATTTTAGAGCCTCATCATTACTGAAATGCTGAGGTTGCCAACTATCATCTTGTATCATTTTTTTACAGCTATGATTTAAGGGTTTTCTTCAGGAAATCTGAAACTAGTAAAGTCACCTTTGTCTATAATTTTGCCAGGGCCATTCCCAAAAGGATGTGTCACAGGTAATAAAATAAGAGCAGATGGTAAAAGGAAGTTGAAGCAACAGATCTATTCCTTGTTTGTGCTATTGTGGTAGTTATAGGCTATGGGCAATCGGTTCCATCCATACATTCCCAGTCCCAATCTTTCCAACGCTATTATGAAAATTGCCTTCAGACTGAAACACACACACATCTTTTCCTGTCCCTTTGATGGCCGTCATCACCGAAAGAGACAGGCAGCAGCTCGGCATTAGCTCGGTGGGCAATGTCTCTCTTTGGTGTTGGTTATCTTCGGTTGACTGTGTTCCCAAAAGTGTTGCACGTTCCTCTTCCCTTTCCAGGTTCAATAGCTTATTATTTCAATTTGACTTCCTTATTACAGGAAACTTTCCATTAAAAGATATTTCAATTTATGGTCATTTACTTTTAATGTGCTTTTCATCCCCTTTCTTGTCACTTTTTTATGTTTTCAAAATGAAATAGGGACAAAACCTACTTTTTTTTTTACTAGAACAAGCCTATTCAACCTTTCTTAAGACAAGGAAAGAGGAGTTTGTTTCACATTATTTGAAAGGCTGTTTTTTTTGTTTGTTTTGCCATTCTAATGTGTTTTTTTTTAAGATGATTTGCTAAAGTGAGATGATTATATTAAACACAGTCCTAAACATAGGTTTATAACTACTTTTGCTGTAGTATTAGCATTAGAGTAATTTTTATAGCTTGGAAAATAATTAACTTGTATTATAGAAAAAAATATTAAAAGTGGGGATACTATAAATTTCTCCTGAAATTTCTCCATAAATTAATAAATGCTATCTTATTTTTAAAAGTCTCAGTTGAAAAGTTACTCAGAGAAGTAACCATAAACTAAAAAGAGTGGCAATCTCAGCTGGTTATGTAAAACACTTGACATATCTATCCTGATGAATGCCCTAAATAAATTATTGCTTTAAAACTTTGAGGCTTAATTTTGAGGCTGTATGTTTTTAGAAATTCTCATTTGTTGGGAAAGATTCCAAGAACTTTAATAATTTATTTAATGAGAACATTTTCATTGTTTTGTCAGTTGCAATAAAAATTATACTAAAAAATCAAATTAGTTCCTTTAGGTAGGAGTATTGTTTCTCAGGGGTCCCCTTAGCCCAGGCATTTTCCGTTGTATTACAGATATTAGGCACTCAATGAACATATTATGATTACATGAATTGACTAAGTTTTCTAAAACATGTTCATCCATTGTTTTGTGTGCCTCTTTCTATCTGCCACTCACTCATTCAAATATTTATTGAGCACACATGTTCCAGGCTTCTTTCTAAATATTTATTTAATATTAATCAGTAGAGTACAGTAAATGATTTCTGTCTCTTGACAATAATATTCTAAGAAGCTACTCTTGACGAAATTAATTCAATTGACTAGTCAGCACATTTTTTCACTGTCATATATTATTCTCTGCAGGGATTGAGCAGAGTGTGGTGCATATGTTAGACTTATATATTTCCTCTATATATACATATGCATGCATCTGTATATGTATATATATTTATATGTACATATACATATGTGCAACCATGTACATATGCCATATAATATGATTAGATATGGAACTATCAGTGAAGAAAATATATTTTAGGAAATACACGAGGAGAGATTACTTTTATGTTTAAATATTCTCTCAGTTATTAGCTACAAATAATTTAGAGATGTTTATAGAGTGGTTGGCTGTTTGTGAATGTGGTCAAACTCTTTGGTCAGTCTACAGGCTCCCTCCAATTTTGCTTAAATATATGTTTATTGCAATTGACTGATACCATCTGCAGAGGGCAAAAACAGGTCATTTTTAACACCTGGAAGCTCTTCTTCTGGGTAATGGGCAATAATAACCATCTTGTCAGCCATGAATCTCAAGGTTCCTGCCACCTCCTCCAGCGAATTCCCCTATAATAGGTTGGGGGTGGGGTGAAAAAATGGAATAGGTGCAAGTGTCTTCCTTTTACTAACCTTCATTCCCAGAGCCAGTGGGAAATGGCCTAGAAAAGTGGAATCACACAGATATAGACTCACAGGTAGATCTGAGACATCAATATTCTAAACTACATTTTGCTAATCTGATGATTTTCTTAATATCTACTTTGTTATTGGGGTGGTTAACTTAAATAACCTGTGTCAGGTGGTATACACAATTACTGGCATATTATTAAAATGAACTAATATCACTTTACTATGGTGATTCTGAACAAAAGGAAAGGCAAAAAATACTTGATTTTTACCTGAATAAAATTGTAAAACCAGACAATACATAAAAGTGGAAAGATTAAAAAAATAAACTATTCTGAATATTCAGCCATTCACATTTTGACATTGAATTGTTTCTCTTTTTTCTCCAAATAGTTTGCTCTTTTATTTTTTAATATTTTCATTGATTTCAGAGAAGAAGATAGAAACATCAATGATGAGAGAGAATCATTGATCAGCTGCCTCCTGCACCCTTCCCCCCCCCACACACACTGGGGATCAAGCCCACAACCCAGGCAAGTGTCCTGGCAGGACATGGAGCTGTGACTACCTGGTTCGTTCATGGTCAACACTCAGTCATTGAGCTGGCAGGCAATAGTTTGCTCTTTAAACCAAATATAGTTGGTGAAGAAAAATTATACCCCATTGTGTATTTATTTAATTCTCTCATTATTAAAACTACCTTGATTTTGTCTCCATTTACTTGAATTACTTTGGATAAAATATGTTTTTTTCTGTAACAGATTAATTGTTCTTTTTGACAGTCTGCATTCACTTAGCTTTTACTTTGGGTCCCAATAACTTGTTTACAATATTAATGGGAAATGAATTTTTCAATGATCAATTTTTTTCTTTATTTTTCTTTTAACTTCTTCTATTACACTTTCCTTATAAAAGTCTTTCTATGGGAAGATTATATACATTTTAAGCTACATTTTCCTCAAAATTTTTCACTCTTTTAAATTTTTTTTATATTTAACTCTTTAATCTCTCTAATTCTGTGAATGTAAGAGTGTATGTGTTTTGCACCTGTTTTTTGTTTTTTATTTAGTATATCAAGATATTTTAATATAAATTTTTCCAAAATGTTAATTTTATTAACAATGTGAACCTTCTTATCTTGTTTACTTCTCTGTTCTTCAATTTCTAGCAGATCTGTGAGTTTTTTTTAAGCCCAGTAGTTCTCTTTGTTTTTCATAAATATTGTTTAGCTTTTAATGTTATTATTGCTACAAATTAAACAGGATATTTTTAAGCCTTTCTCTAAAATTTAAAATGTAATAACAAATTTTGGGGGTTTCTTTTGTTTGTTTGCTTTTCTAATTTGGAGTTTTAGATTCTTAGTGTGATTCCTAAAATATTATTTTTCCATTTTATATTTTCCCTTTCAAATGTAAAAACTGATACTTTTAATTTGACTGTTATCAGTACTATATTACATAACTGATTTTAGTACTCAACAGTAGGTCTTGAATTTTACATTTGATTTGTTTTTATTTGTCTAGCTTGCAAAATTTAAGAAATATTTCAAAAGGATAAGTGATTTCCTGTTTCTTGCCTACACAAATAACCTAGAACATTAATTATAAGCACAATTTCTTGACCTCTTTAATCTTCACATTCTATCTCTAAAAAAAAAAATGAGGATGTAAATAGCATCTAACTCATAAAGTTGGTGTAGGAATGAAATGAATTAAAGCTCTTTAACAGTTGTTAACCACTATGTTTGGCCATCACAATTATTACCATTATCTTGAGATTCCTTTACTTTCATTACATAAGGGATGAAACTTAGCAGAAAAAGTCACGGTCATAGGTTTTGTGCCTCAAATTTGTAAGCTGTTTTTTTTCCCCAGTATTTAATATGCTAGAAAATAATTATGAAGCTGGCTTGAATCTTAGTGTTTTTAGTGTTATGACTGTGCTATTGTAAATAAGGGCTTACATGGTGTATTGTTTTCATACTTAAAGAAAAAGACAAGTGGTTTTCTCAAGACTGATTTTTCTGATTCACGATGAGGAATTTCAGTCAGTATAACTACAGTCAGATGTCATTTTCATCTGTGAAAATTCTTCTTCAGTTATGTCTATAAGTGTCATTTTTGTTTCAGCTGATTTTTTTTATATTCTCTTCCTCAGACCCTCCTCTAATTCTAAGGTCAGCTTTCCATTTCCTTTTAATCACACCTGGATTCTTTGTTCTTTTTCTTGCCTCTAGGAGAACTTGTTTTATTTATCGGACACTCACTGATTTAATGCCCCATTGTATCTACTCACTTGTTTTCTGCCTCAGATGCAGCTTTGTATTTTATTTCTGAACACCTAGTTTTCATGTATCTTTTTTGATCTTACATTTAAACTCCACAAAGAGGGTTTAAATATATTCCCCCAAAAGTTAATTTCAAGTCCCAAGGCCCGGAACCTGTGAATATAGCCTTATTTGGGAAACAGGAAATTTACAGATGCAAAGTTAATATTTCAAGGTGAAATTATTTTGAATTTTGGATGGACCCTCAATCCAATAACTAGCATCCTTTGAAAAGAGAGGGATATTTGAGGCCGAGACATGGAGATGAGGCCACTTAAAGATAGAAGCAAGAGATCTAAACCAAGCATGAAGGATCACTGACAGCACCAGTAGATAGGAGAAGGGCATGGGAAGGACTTTCCCTGAGCCCCCAGAAGGAGCCAACTGGGTTGACACCTTCATTTTGGATTTTTGGTCTCCAGATTGTGAGAGACTACAGTTCTGATGTTTTCAGCTGCCAGATTTGTGGTAATTTCTTGTAGCCATTTTAGGAAACTCGCTTTTCATTTTACACTTTAAAAATTATTTTCATCTGTTTTGTACTAAGTAATAATTCTGTCAAGTGTCAGGAAGTAAGTTAATTAACAGTCTTATTCTTGATTGCCATTTTTAAAGATTTTTCATTTCTTTATTTCCTTTATTTTACTTATTTATTTTTATTTCAATGATATCTTAGTTGGCAATTAGGAAGCATTCACTGGAGGATGCCAGCCAAATGCTATTTTAACCAAAACCTTTACTTATATTGATAAAGTAATACAATTATAAATCAGGGACACAGTAAAGATCAAATCACATTGTTAATATATGAAAAAAAGAAAATCTAACATACCTTGCTATATTTAATATCAACTGTTAGAATAACCCTTTATTTTATAGCATCAAAAAGAAAATCATTTGAAGATGTGTATCTTTTAAATTCAATTCATAAAAGCTGCCTTAGTTTGAACTTTCCCAGAAGCAAACCCTAAAGCAAAGATTGGAGTACGTTTTGTTTGTTTTGGAGGTGATCCCAGGAAACACTGGTGAAGAAGTGAGGAGGTGAGACCAGGAGGGAAAGTCAGCCAATCAGGGTTGTTATGAAGCAATAACCACAGTAGATATGTGGAGGTTAGCCATGCAGGGAACTCTTGGGCACCAGTGTAAACAGTGTTAATTCACTCTAGGGGGAAAGTATTCATGCACCAACTGCTTCTGTCATTGGTTGAGGCATGCTCTGACACATTGGCGTGACAATGGTCCCTGATCACTGCTGCTTTGCTAATTGGGTGCAAAGTAGGACTTGATGGATGAGAAAGCTCTTTAGGAAAGAATACAGGTGTTTATAATTAAAAGTGAAGCCAATGCACTCTCAAGTGGTAGTGAGCTTGGGCAGGGCACCAGCGGCATATGCTACATTGGCATTAAATTAAAGGGACCCTCTCAAAATATCTGTAAGCCCAAGACTAGCAGTTGCCAGCATTGGTTCCAAAAGACACAGCACTCACACAGTGGGCACTCAGGATGGCATGTCTGTAGTTCTCTTGACCTTTCTGTTATAGTTGCTAGTTGGCTGTAGTATCTCCAAGCCTTGAGTTCTTTTCACTTCAGTCAAAGAAGAAAATAAATGGTCAACAGAGATTCCGTTGGCATTAGAGTCTTTCAGCAGAAGAGAAAAATATTTTCCAGCATCCCCCCGGAGCCAACTTCTTAATAATTATAGAAAGAAAAGGATGGTCCTATTTTCCATCAGGTCAAGAACTGTGAGCCTGATATTTGAATAGAGTTTTGATAGCAAGAAAGACATGGGTGGAGATGGACTTGGAAACAAACAGCTTAGTTGAGTATAAGAAATGAAAGAAAAAATGAGCCTCAAGATGTTTTTGGTGCAAAAATATTCGACTCAGTCTTATTTCTTTAACTATCATATTATCTTATAGATAATATATAGATGAATATATAGAAAATACTCATATATATGTATATACTTACATATATTTAGAAGTAGATGCATACATCTTTGAGTGAGTAGGAATGTGATAAGCTAAAATTTTCACATTGTTCTCAAAATATAGGAAAGATTATTTTCAATTTTTGAGGTATTTTAGTTTCCTTTGTTACTTTGTTGTTCTTGTTTTTTTCCAGCAGATACCCCATATCATGATTCCATCTAAAATTTTAAGCCTCTTGACATGTGTAACAAAATACAATTAAAAGGCATATTTTGAAAATTCTACAGTCTCTCACTTCTATATTATTTTTGACCATTTAAATAGTAGATAATGCTTATAAACATGAATGGCTTTTTAAAACATATCAATAATGATGTGCATACTATGTTTTTCTATTCCATTGCATTTCAACCAATATTTTCTTAAAAATTAACAGAGATTTATAAGCTTAATTTAAACTTAATTTGAATTAGACCAAGAAAAACAAATTGTTCAGAAAATGATGAAGTATTATCCTGGACTTTACTAAATAACTTTTAGATTTTAACAAAACCACACTATTTATTTGATTTGGAAATTACTCACTGCTTTAAGAAATAAAACCATAAGTCTCAGATGCTTAACACAATTCATTTATTTCCCACCTGATCTAAATGAAATTTAAAATAGGTTCCTGGTTGCCTGAAGCAGTAATCCCAAAACAGCTCTCACTTTTGCTTTTGTCTTTTTTGACAAATGGTTTCCAAGGTCACTAAGCTAATCAAGATAGAAAGGGCATGTAGGGGGAATTGGAATATTTTTATGAGTAAGTCCAAGGAGCAGCATACATGCACCAGAAAATATTACTTCCACCTTGTTCTCTCCTATATCATTTACTCTAGGAAGTCAGCCACCAAGCCAGCTTGATGTCCAGAGAGCTCTCAAGCAGCCCTATGCAGTGGTCCAATGACAAGGAACAGAAAGGCCAGTAGCATGGGTCAACTTACCAGCCATGTAAGTTATCATGGCAGTCAGCCTTTCAGATGCCTGCTTTTTGGGCTGACGTCTTTACTATAATTTTATGAGAGACCTTGAAACAGAACTATCAAGAACAATAACATGAACAGAATAAATCTGGAAATAAGAGAAAACATTCCAGAACTGAAAGTTGTGATATTTTCCTTGAATATATATTTCTTACTGTGGCTTCAGGCTACACATTTCTGAAAATATCAGAAAGGACATAATAAATTATTAGACTAAAAAGTAATCTTGCATGCAGTTTGGATTTCCTAGGCTCTTCAGAAGATGGGACAACAATGGCTTTCACATGTCTGTCCTCTCTTTGACTTGTTTCAGTTTGGACTCACATTTTTAAATAGAACAAGTCCATGTTTAATTATGTCTTTGCATGGGATGAGATGGAAAATGTATTGTTTTCATATTCACTTCAAAATACAGAAATGACTTAATGTGAATTCTCCTCAACTTCTTTTCATATCCTTTTCGAGACTGATCTCTTTGTAAAGATTGCTTTTCTAGTTGAAGGTCTTTTTTCTTAACCTAAATTTATTATTCTTTGGTAAACCTTAGCAATTTTGTTGTTATAAATAATTTCCTATATGCTACCAATTAGGATGATCAATGTAAGCAAACTTGAATTAGTTTAAGCAAAAGTAGAGGGCTTATTTTAAGGTGTCCATCCAACCATGACTAGAAGGGTTGAACTTGAATAACAAGATTTCTGGGAGTCATTACCTATGGGAGGTAGAGTTATTGTGAGCTCAGTAATGACACGGAATGGTGCTATTACAAATGCAAATGCTAAATTTTACAAGAAAGTCTATAGCAAAATGTTGAGATTATTTTATGTATATTCACATAACAGTGAATCACTATAATTTAAGGAAAGCTATGAAATTGACAGACATAGTATGACTATTTGTAAATATGATATAATATTGGTGGTCCTTAATATTAGAGCTTTTTTCTTTCTAAAAGCAAAATTCAAAGAATTATTTCATGAAGCTCCATATTATACCGAGATGCACTTCCTATACATCTTACTGTTTTATTTGAAATGTATAATTCTATCCTATCTAATAAAAGAATAATATGCAAATTGACCATACCTCTGATCAAGCCATGCCCACCAGCCAATCAGGAGCTATGTGCAAATTAACACCCAACCAAGATGGCTGCTGCCTGAGGCTGGAAAAAGCCTCACCAAGAAGATAGAGCCAGCCAGCCAGTGAGATTGGCCCCATGGCAGCATAGCAGGGCAATCGCAATGGGTTAGCAGGAATCCAAAGGCTGGGAAAAGCCTCTTACCAAGCAAGAGGCCTTTTCCAACCTTGGGCAGGGCCAGGGGGCCGGGGGGCAGAGCCAGCCAGCAAGAACGGCCCAATGGCAGGGCGATCTCGCTGAGTTCCCAAGACTTGAAAAAGCCCCATGGCGATCACTGGCTAGGTTCCACTGGCCAAGGTCCCCTACCCGAGGATGAAAGCCTCAGCCAGAGGCCTATAGCCTTGGGCCTGGAGTAAGCCATCAGTAGGACATCCCCTGAGGGCTTCCAGTATGTGAGAGGGGGCAGATTGGGTTGGGGGACCATCCACCCCCAGTGCACAAATTTTGTTCACCAGGCCCTAGTTTAAAATATAACAAATTTATCTGCCTTCTTTCTATAAAAGTTTTAAATTCTAATTGGAAGTCTTGGTCTGGTGAAAATAAATCATCTTTATATTAATACAATATCCTCATATTTTTATTTAATCATATAAAATGGTTTTATGCAAATAAGAAATGCTTCCAGTAAAGGGCCTAATACATAAACACCATCTATATACTGATAAAAATATATATATCAGCTTGTTAACATAATCTTCTGTTGTAATCTTAAATCCACAATTTGGAATTATCTTCATTATAGAAAACTTTATAGTTACTGAATGTATTAACTCTTCCAAAAATAAAAATAAAAATCTTAAGCAAAGGAGTTACATGATGAATTGGTGATGGTCTCACTAAAACCTAATCAGAAATAGAATATCTTTGGAAGTATACTTTTAATAGCATGTCCTAAATTTGGACCAGTGATTTGAGAGAAACAACTCTTTGTGCTTTACAATTAGGGAAGTATATGAGAGGGTTAGATTCTCCTAGAGAATATTACCTAAATGGCTCTTCCTGATTTAGAAGAGATTATTGGCTCAAGATAATCTCTTTACCAAACATGTCAAACTCAAAGGCTAACAGGGGCCAAATAAACAAGGTTCAAGTTTATGTGGGTCACACAAAAAAGCTTTAATTTTCATAGAAATATATTTTTATTTTGATAGAAACATGATAAACACAAAGGGCTGAAATAAGTGAGTAATTATTAATATAAAACAATAGAATATTTAATAAAAATTAATATTTTCTTGAACATTAACTTACCAGATACTGAATAACTGCACAAATTAATAAGTGTAATGCAAATAAACCTATTTTTCTTATTCTTCAAAAGTGATGTATTTCCTGTTGCATATACTGAGCAAGTCAGTACCAGACTAATCATATGACAATCGGCTGTTAAAATATTCACTGCTATTATTGGTGGAGAGAAATGGTACAACTGCATGTAATTGAAATTAATGCAACGTGATTATAATAGTCATTAGCGAATGTGTGGTCTGTTATTAATAACTAAAGGCCTGGTGCGTGCACTAGTGGCATGGGGGATTGGGCCAAAACTGGCTATCCAACATCTCTGAGTGCTCCCAGATTGCAAGAGGACTCAGGTCAGGCTGAGGGACCCCACCAGTGCATGATTGGGTCTGTGGAGGGATACAGGAGGTTGGCCAGCTGGGAAGGGACTATAAGAGGGCTCTAGGGTGTGTCCAGCTTGTCTCACTCAGTTCCAATTGGCTGGACCCCAGCAGCAAGCTAACCTGCCAGTCAGAGTATCCGCCCCCTGGTGTTTAGTTCATGTCATAGTGGGTGGTTGAGTGGCAAACTTTTGAGCTTGGTGTGTCAAAATTCACCCAAAAAGTGAGCATAACTCGGGTGGTATGTCACTTCAAGAAAAAAAACAACAACATAATTTTGCCATATTTATAGTTTAAATAACAAAAATGTATAATTGCTATATATAACTATATTTAATAAACCAAAACTAATTATTTAACTTTACCTGCTTAGTGACTTCTTTGTTCATCTTTGTCAGTCGGTTTCTTTTGTTGGTTTTGATATTATTTTACTGTGTGGGGTGCCGTGAACTAAGATAAGGGAGGGGGGGGATTCTTTAACTAACCTGCCTATTAGTGACTTTTTTGTTGCTGAATTTCATTGGCTAAACCTTCAATTGAAGATTGGTATTTTGTACACTTCAAACCCAAGCAAGCCCTACTAACTTCATCTCTCAATCTATTTCTTTTATTGGTTTTGATATTATTTAACGCTGAGAATAAGGTACCACAAAAGTGCATAGAGGGAAAAATTGTGAGTCAAGCCATTGCTATATTTTTCAGGGTGATAAAAGTGTCTTGTAATCAGTTCCAGGCACTACAAATTTCCTGTTCATAGTGGCACTCCTCTTGATTCTCCAAGCAGCACCTTTCCAGATTATCAAGCTTTGACCTCAAGTTGACAAACACCTGAGCCTAGATGCCATCTTGAAATTCTGCAAGTTGCATCTCCAAATCATCAATTTGCATCCATCGGAAACCATTTAATTGCAAACTACTGTAGACTACTACATCAGGATACTTAATTATATTTATGGTCTGTTTTAGGCTTTTAAATTAATTAAATCTATCACTGAACTGGTCAAGTAACGAGTCTAAAACATGCTGGTACTTTATATGCAAGGGTTCCATTTCATTTTGTACAGCTGCACTGGCCTTCTTAAAATACTTTGTTACTCACGGAAAATACTTATAAGTTTTAGTTTCTACATGTCACTTGAAATTTTTAAGTTTACTTTCAAAAGCTTTTATGTATCCAAACATAACATCAATACTTTTGACAAAACCTTGTAACTTTAAGTTCAGTTCATTCATATGAACAGAGAGATCTGTAAAAAATATCAGGGTGTTGACCCACTTATCATCATTGAGCTGAGAAAAGTTTCCCAGATCCTTATCCTTAAGAAATATCTTAATTTCTTTAAAGCACTCCACAAAGTGCTCAAGAACTTTGCTTTGACTCAGCCCTCTTACATTATTATACATCAGTAGTCCATTGTCAGTAGAATCAACCTCCAGTAAAATTGCAGAAAATTCTCACTTGTTAAGGGGATGGGAAGTTATTACATTAACTATTTTTGTAACAACTGACATTAAGTTGTTTAAGTTGGTGAATCCTGCCTTGGCACTTAAAACCTCCTGATGGATAATACAATGAAAAGGCACAATTGGATGTCTAATAGCTTCTGTAAACAATTTGACAAATCCGACTTTTTCCCCCACCGTGTTTGGTGCCCCATCTGTCATCACTGACGCAACTTTAGAGATATCAATGCTTAGGTCATGGAATGTTTGTATAACAACCTTACATATTTCACTTCCTGATGTACTTGTTGGCACTCATACTAACTTTATCAACTCTTCTTTCATTGTGAGACCATCAGAATATCAACCAATAATGGCCCACTGAGCATGTGATGAGAGATTGAAATATATTTAAAATTACTTATGTTTCTCTTTAATTGATGTTGTATGTTTGTGTTCAGTCTCATTATTCAATGTTTTATGATATTTCTACTGAGTGGTAACTCAGATATTCTCTTAATAATTGCATCTTTATTCTGCATATCATGAAATAGAACTGGTGCACATCTTATGAAAGTTTCTTTAATAAAGTCTCCCTCGCTGAGTGCTTTTCCATGCTGAGCTATGGAATGAGCAATGCTCAAACTTGCAGATGTTAAATTTTTAGAGCCTTTTATAAATTTAAGGATGGAATTAGGTTGGCTCTTATAAAGGGGTAGCTGCCTGGAAATGTATTCCTTCCTTTCATCCTCACTTTTTTTAAAGAGAAGGGAATGATTAGTTTCAAAATGTCTATTTATATTCTACGTTCTGCTTATTACCATTTCAATACATAGAATGCAAAATGATCTGCCATTTTTTTTCTATAATGCCATACATCTTGGTCTATGTCTCTGGAAAGGCTAAGCTACTGATACAACCACTTCCTTTACTTAACCTTGTTTTTTGTATTTTTTGGGTTCTTCATCAGGGGGGCAGTGACAGAAGATAGAATTATAGATAGCCTGTTAGCCCTGCAGGCAATTAGGGGTTAACTAGCCTAACTGACCACAAGATGGCACATGTAACTATATTTTAGAAAAGGGCAGGGTTAATAAGCAGAAATAGGGGTTAATAAGGATGCACAACAGTAATAATGGTGAAATGGAGTCTGCACTATGCTGCAAAATGACGTTCCTTATACAAATTAAGATGGCTGCCGCTATTTCAAATGGCAGGAAATGGCACCCATAGCACAGGCCCTCGCCTCTCTCAGGCTCCCCCTCATTTATCTCAGTAATGATGGTCAATTAGAAATCCATGACACCCCAAACAGTAGATTGGATGATGGTTGCTGTGGTTATGTGGTTGCTGGTAATGGCGATCACAGGGCCCCCTGAGATGCATCCCCCATGGTATTTCCCTGCTCCTTGCTCCGCTGGCTGGAGGTGAGGTCAAAGATCCCCTAAGGGCCTAACCAGAAGTCCCAGAACTAGATACTCTGTGCCGGAGTTCTATTGTTTTGACCTATAGACCTCCGGCACAGAGTGTCTACACTGCACTACAGCAAATATTTCATCCCTGGCTACTGTACCTGGCCATGCAATAGCTGAGGATGAAACGTCCTTCTTGGCATATGGCCCCTACTTCTCTGTATGCAACCGCATGCGGCTGCCTGTCATTGAAAATGGCTACTTGTATCAGTGCTGACATGCGCGTTATAGGTTCACCATCATGGCCTTAGCATATCATACTTTGATTGATTGCACGGATGACTGGATGAACAGACACCTAGAATATTAGGATTTATTACATAGAATTATATATAACAGAATATTGTAAAAATTAACTTACAACACTTTTATTGAAAAATTTCTTACATACTGTTATATTGGCTGGGCTGTAAAAATATTCATTATGGGCCACATGTGGCCCGTGGGCTGCAAGTTTGACATGTTTACTTTAGGTTAATGGTTAGATGTTTACCTTTTAGTCTCTCCTCATCTATTGTGATCCTATGCTGCCCCATTTTAACATCTGTGAATAACATATATTCACATCAAATAAATGCAATATATATTTAATGGTATGCACCTTTTAAGCTTCCCCCCAATTTTCCTGTTGTTTACTTCTAGAGTTGAACTAGTCTTGTATTCCTTCCTTATGCCAGGAACACAAACCCATAATTTATATTAGAGTTTTAGTGAACATTTGAGTGCAATAGCGAATAGAGCATAAACTGCAAACAAGGTGAATGTCAAATATCCCTCCTGGAATATCTTAATCCATTTCTCCCTACAGAGAACTTGTTAGTGTTCATGGCCCTCCTAAGCTCCAGCTGCCACCAGAACATTCATGACCCATTATATCTCACAGTCCTTCCTCTCATTTTCTCTATCAGGTTCCTAATAGATGTCTCTGGGAAACTGGAAAAGTTCAAATTCCTATTACTGGAATATGAAGGAAAAATAACTTTGGAAAAATTTTCATCTAGACATAACCAGAGACATTTTCTTTTGAAGACATTAACTCTAATTATATTCCTTTGCAAAAAAAATAATAATCCTATATAATAAAAACCTAATATGCTAAGTGTCTGATCGTTCGACCATTCAACTAGTCCTGTAATGTGCATTGACCATCAGACAGCAGTTATTCTTCAGTAGGTTAGCTTGTTGCTAGGGTCCGCCTGATTGGGATTGAGCGAGATGGGCCGAACATGCCCTGGAGCTCTCCCAAGGTCCCTCACCGGCCCCAATCGTTCACCAGTGGGGTCCCTCAGTCTGGCCTGCACCCTCTTGCAATCCAGGACCTCTCAGGGGATGTCAGAGAGCCAGTTTCAGCCCAATTACCACAGGCCAGGGCAAAGGACCCCAGTGGTATATGAATCTGTGCGCTCGCCCTCTAGTTTTAAGTATAAAATAATTTATTTATGTATGTTTTATGTATGGGTATATGTATGTATTTTAGGCCTTCAAGGCAAGAGGGCTTAAACTGTAGCCATGTGCTAATAACTCTCATGCACCACTATATTCATAACATACAGAATGGGAGATAGTGAAGTAATATAGACATGGTTGCCCAATAGTCCCAGGTGGCCGGAAATGAAAACCAGAGATATTACAAAAGAACAACATCAAATCTACTTTAGTTCCTAAATGGAAGAATTCATAATAAATATCTTCCTTATCCTGGGAGTATTCACCTTTTTTTTAGGAAAGTGGCACTTATTTAATTTGATGACAATAACGGTGGCTTGAGAAAATACTATCTTTGCAAGATGTCTAACATTACTTGGAGTTAGCCAAGGAGTTTATGTAACCTGAATTTATAACAGCATTTTTTATATTCTCTGTGTTTTTATTTTTGAGGATTTGATGAATTGTTCATTGTTTTTTGTATGATCAGTCACATGGAATTTAACAGAATGTTAATTTTCTATGGATTTGAAACAAAAATGTGGTGACTTTGGAGAGAATACCACCGCTATCTGGGGGCATAAATGGAATTAGATGGTAATGCTGTTGACTTATTTTTTGCACATAAACACAAGGCTAAAATCATCTGCAGATTTAACTCAGGGAAGCAATTTCTTCCTCAGGGCATTTTGGCATTTTGGCAGGGATCTTGGGTTGCTTTTCTACTCCTCTTTGGCCGTCCTCCCTGGGGCTCAGAAAGGGGACTATCTATTAGGATCAGATGCATGTGATCATGATCAATTTCCTGCCAGAGCAGAAGAGGTGGGCACTCAGATGCTTGGTCTCTCATTTTTTGCTGTTTCCATGGGTAGTGTTTTTCTATCTGTAATAGCAACTGGATTCCAACTATGTGATGGAGAGGGAAATAGAGAAAATGAAACTCCTCTTAGGTATAAGAGTATTCCCTATGTGTCTGGTTTCTTTTTCATTAAGTGAATTTTCTCTAGTTTCAGTTTCTCTGCTGCATGCAATGTGATGAAAGCTATGGGAACCCAGACTATACTCAATGTGTACTTGCTTGATGCCACAAACCTGAAGAAATGTCACTCTATTTCAAATGTCAGTATCCAGGGTTTCCTGGAGAACAAATCTGCCTTAGAAAGTCCCCAAAGTACCTCTGACTGGCTGTTGCTTGCTTCAAGCCTCAGCTGTGAAAAGGCATTTTCATTTTTGTTGGCACTCAATATATTTGGGGCTGAGAGGACACCTGGTACATTGACAAATCTTAGGCCAAATAACAAAAGGAAAGCAGAAATGGCTTTCTCTTTTTACACATAATAAATACATACCTATTTTTATATGTGTGTGTATTTTACTATTATATATATATAAGTTCATGCTATATATGTTAGCCTGTTTTACTCATGAAAATAAAGATTCTAATTTTAAAAACTTTCCTGAAAAATTAGATAGTTGAGTACTTTGATGTCATGTTTTTTTCAGTTCCTTTCAAAGTATGTCCATAGACCTAAAATTTTGTGATTATGCTTTCAGCTTTCTACTAAGAACAAAGACTTTATGATGTGTTGCATGGGAGAAAATATTTCTGAATGAGATAAAATATTTTAAAATTATATATTTAATAATTATATAACATGGATGGACCTCGAGGGCTTATGCCAAGTAAAATAAGTCAGACTGAGAGTGACCATTACTCTTTTGTTTATCTCGTATGTGGCATCTAAAAACAAATAAATTATTTTCCTTTTAAAGAGAACAACAACAAATCTACTCTAGTTACTAAGTGGAAGAATTCATAAAAAATATCATTATCCTGGAAGTATTCATCTGTTTTAGAGAATGGCATTTATTTAATCTAATGTCAGTAATGCTGACTTGAGAAAATAATATCTTTTCAAGGTATCTAATATTTCTTGGGGTTAGCCAAGGAGTTTATGTAACCTGACTCCATAACAGCATTTTTTCTTTAGTCTTGTGTTTTTATATTTTAGCATTTGATTAATTGTTAGTTGCTTGTTGTATGATCATTCATATAGAATTTAACAGAATGTAATCATAGTACTAGTAAAAAAATGCTGGTTTTCTGAGTCAAGGGGATGCAGAGTGGGAGAAATGGGTGAACTGTTTTTAGTTTAAAATATATATATACATATATATGTATATATATATGTGTGTGTATATATATATATATATATACGTATATATATATATGTATATATATATATTTAACACAGATTTTAAAGTGTGTGGCATAAAGAATAACCTTTTATGGAACTGTTCCTTCAGAAGTATTTCACTGTGTTATTCAATCTCTCTCATAAGCAGATCTACACAACAACTAGGAAAAAAACATCCCTCATTATATAATTGTCAGTATACAAAGAGAGTGTATAAGACCATTTCCTTCTAGGAAGCTCATTGCTAAAGTTTAAGCTTACCTGGAATTATTCTCTTTAGCTGAGACATTCTGATAAAACTTTCTACCTCATCTTTATTTATTAATAATAAAAGTAAAGTAACTAGCTTTACTTTCTTCACCAAACTCAGATATACTTTAGGGCAAAAGGTGTGGTAACTTAGTCATTCTGTAGCCTGGTAAGGGGGGCATCTCCCAGGGGTAACTAGAAATGATCAAAATATGACAAGTCATGGCTTGTACCACGTGGTTTCTACTAGCAGCTAGATAGCAGGAAGACTTGGTGCAAACATGGAATTTCCCTACTCACTTGAAGACTACATGGTTGACTGGCCCTGGTTCTTAATACATTTATATACAAGCAGGGCAATCAGTTGGTGAGAGTTCCAAAGCAGCAGACCTTTTGAGAGTGCAACTAGTTACTGTCACAATAGATTTTTCTCTTGGACTTTTACTGGCCTCATTACTGCAATTTCCCAGTTCATCTTTCTTCCTTCCAATCCTTCCTGGCTTCATGAATCTTTTTAATCCTAAACACCATGAGCTGTAGCCCAATTTCTTCTTAATTGGAAGTCATTCATGACTGTTCACCAAGAACTTAAATTCCCTGTGAAAAGTAGACCACGTGACATTAGCAACATTTGCCTCTCTAGTGCTTGAATTCAAAGACACGACTAAGACTTCTGGGACATGACTAAGTGACATCTGTCCAGTAGGGTAAAAATAAATTTTCTTTTCAACCTCACCAATGGTATCTCCACTCTAGAATGGTTTAAACCAGTGGTCAGCAAACTCATTAGTCAACAGAGCCAAATATCAACAGTACAATGATTGAAATTTCTTTTGAGAGCCAAAGTTTTTAAACTTAAACTTCTTCTAACACCACTTCTTCAAAATAGACTCTCCCAGGCCGTGGGATTTTGTGGAAGAGCCACACTCAAGGGGCCAAAGAGCTGCATGTGTCTCGCAAGCCACAGTTTGCTGACCACTGGTTTAAACCAATCCTTAAACTGGAGCAAATAAAGAAAATGCATTGCATTTTCCATACAAATGGTTTGAAGATTGAAATTCTGCTGATTTTCAATGATCATCAGTGCATTGCACTTTATAATTAGATTTCACAGACATTCCCTTCATCCTCATAAAAACACGATTAGTGAGATGTTATTATTATCCTCAAAATGCTGACAGGAACATAGAGGTGCAGGAAAGTGGGAGCTTGACCAGGAGAGCAGAGTAGAAACTGCAAAGCTAGATAATGTGCTTTGTTTTCACTTCATTGCATACCTAAGCCAGGCAGTAGTCTTCTCTTGACAATGCTCTATCCGTTTTATGTTATTAGTTATAGTACATTTTGCTTTTTTTATTTTGTTTCTTCATTTTTATGGCAATTCTTGCTGATTTTTTTAAATTAACATGGGGTAAAGGTCTTAAATACACTAAAGAATAGTGCTCGATGTTGAAAGAAAACAACAAGCCCACCAATAATGTTAATTCTAGTTCCAAACTGCAAATGCTGCATTATTTGGAAGGGATTGAAATACTAATCGATAAGTGCCTTCACTGTTTTAAATATTATTCATGATTAAAATGTATTTGTGTGAAAGTTTACCAAACCTGCAAAAATCACTATTGTTTCTAAAGGAGGGACTCAATGCCAAGGGTAACTTTGATCTTAATTCTTGCTCTCTCTGAAGATTCCACCCATTTATTTTATAGATGGACTTTTAATCTCCATCACTCAACTTGAGACTTATGAGAGATTCAAATTCACTAAATGACTAGAAATTTCAAGTAATTAAACATCTGGTTTTAAATATAGAACAAATCACTCCCAGAATTCTCAGTCTTCAAGCTGCTTCTGGCTACATTTAACTTCTTAACACAACCTAGACCCAACTTCATATTCCGATAGCACCCCATGGATAGTCTTTTCCCTCGGCCTTCACCTAGGTGTACTGAACCTGTGGCTCAGCCCTGATTTTGGAGGCTAATTTCTCTATCACTCTATCTAGGTTAAAATATAGCTGAAGAGAGTGATACCTACATGTGTTAAACTTTGGCTGGAAGCCTTAATATTCCATGAGTGGATACAGTAATGGAGGAAACCCTGACATCTCCAATGGTAAGTAGGTCCCTCTCTTGGGAAAAATACCCTCTCCTCTGATTTTTAGGATGTTCTGTTTGTATTCTTACTTGTTTTTCTCTTTAAAGCTCTGTAATAGGGTAAATACAACATGGTTTCCACTAGCCATTGAAAAACAAGTGAGTTCTTACTTGTACTCATTCACTAGGGTTAGCCTCTCTATCATTGCTTTTCTATTTCCCAATCCCCTGTGCTATTATTTTTTTTTTCTATCCAGAGTAATTTTTAAATTATTTAATTAATTTTTAAAAATATCATTAAGTATTTGTTTAGAATTCCATCAAAGTAGTTGGTTATCCTTACATTCGGGGCATATTGCATTATGGGGAATGCTGCTGTTATCTACAGCTACTTAGAGGTTAGGCAAGGTGAAGAGAATAGTCCTTATCAGTGGAATTGGAGAGAGCCCTGTTGACATATCTGCTCCTATTTATGGGAACCATTCCCCAGCTTCCCAACCTTTTTTGTTATCACATGCTCTAATTTTCAAGGAATTAATAACAAAATTACACACACACACACAAACAAACAACAACAACAACAACAACAACAAACACACAACCTACAAAGCTAAATTAGACTCTCTTTGTTTCTGAGGTGAAATTACTTTAGCAAAACTAACGGCCTTTTGGGGGGAAAGAGAGCATATAATCAATAATTCATTTACTTGAAGTCTCAGTGAATTTTAACATACTTGATAAAGGGTGAGAGTAGCACAAGAACAATAAAATCCAGTCCATGTAAATAAAAAATAAAAACATTAAAAAATGAAGTAAAATGAATGGCAACTGAAATCTCAGATGGTAACAAAATTCCAATTGTATTTATTATCAATGTAAACTGAATGGGCACATTTGCCAATAAAAATTTGAGTATCAACTAGTGTAAAACAAATAAAACTAAATGCTCTTTACAGCAATATAATGAAAGCGTAAATCCTGGGACTAAAAAAAGATTTATCAAATAATATCTGTCATAATGAAGCTTATTAAACTATAGTAATGTCAGTTCAAATTCTTTTTTTAATATAAAAATCTGTTTAATAGCACAGTGATTAATTTTGGCTTAATATCAGAAAGTTACATAAAATTTGAAAATTAATGCACCTGACAAGATAGTTTCAAATATGTAAATCAACAAGTCACTGAAATATAAGAATTAGACAAATCATCCTTACAATGAAACATTATATATATATACACACACACATGTATGTATATATGTATATATACATATGTATATACGCGTGTGTATATATATGCACACATGCATGTATGTATGCATATATACGTATGCATATATATGTATATATACACATACATATACACATATATATACATATATATGTATGTGTATATACTGTATATACAGATATATATGTGTGTGTGTGTATATATATATATATATATATATATATAAATTAAGGGGAAATCAGCAAAAATATTTTAAGATGTAAATAATTTAGTAGCTAATCTAAATAACATGCACAAAATCCTGCATCTAATTCTGCATCAAAAAATTAGGTGTACACATTTTTCCAAAAATTGACCTCATGTTAGGCTATGAAGTTAACTTCAACATATTTAAATAATAGCTATCATTCACACAATTCTTCTGATATAAACTGTTTCTTCCCATGTATCTCACAATAGTGCAAATTGGAAGGCATGTATTTTCTGTTACTGAAAATGTTAAAGTAGCCAGTTTTTGTTTGATTGTTTGTTTTTATTAAGGGTAGTGGTGTCCATTGTTAAAGGTTAAGAATGTTCTAAGTCAAGCAAATCAGATTTCCAGAGTCTTTTATAATGCAAAGTACGGGGCAATAGAGGGGAAGTTAAAGTGCTCATCCCTGGCAGAACCTGGCTTACATCCAGCCTTGACATTTATTGTATTGTATGTATAAAATGCTCAACACATTATGGGGAATGCTACTGTATAGGGATCTTTCTCATTTGATGGTTTAGGACTCATTAAATAAAAAGCAACTGAGCACATACTCATTGTTTCAACACATTCACTTCAGCTTCTACTGTGTACCAATTATTTGAGGATCCTAAATTGGCAGGTGAGAGAGAAGGTATGGGTGTCTTATTCTATATCAGCTAAAGCTTAATACTTTTCAGAGTTGATACATACCTGTAAATGTCAAAAGTCATTGAGGATGGACTCTAGATTCAAAAATCTCATTGATTTCTTTTTCCTCCTTAGGACTTTTTATTTTTTTATTTTTTTAAATATATTTTATTGAGTTTTTACAGAGCAGAAGGGAGAGGGAAAGTCAGAAACCGATGAGAGAGATACATCCATCAGCTACCTCTTGCACGCCCCCTACTGGGGATGTGCCCGCAGCCAAGGTACATGCCCTTGCTGGAATCAAACCCGGGACCCTTCAGTCTGCAGTCCGAGGCTCTATCCACTGAGCCAAACCGGTCTCGGCCTCCTTAGGACTTTTTAATTCCTACATAGAAAATTATGGACTTTGAGTTTTACTTTTGGTCCTCACGTAGTTTGCTTATGCACCATTCCCATCCTTTTTGATGTCACACAACTAATACTTCACTCAACAAATACGTTTGTCACTCTGCTATGGTATGGTACTAGATGCTGAGACTAAAACAGGGACTATGAATGACACAGTTCAGTCTTCACTGGATTTAAGTCTGTCTTGGGAGAAATATTTCTTAATAAGCAATGCAAGGACTGCCATACTATTGGGGAACATAGCCTTTTAGCTACAGAGGCAACAATTTAAATGTAATATTTAAATAATTTAAATTATTTAAATGTAATATTTAAACAATTTAAATGTAATATTTAAATAATTTAAATTATCCACATTCTTTTTTCCTGAAAAACACTTAACCAAACAAACAAAACTTCTCTGACTTTTAACTTACAAAACAATTCACATTATTGACTGGAACAATCCATTGTTGAATTGAAGACATTTGGAATTTGAAAGTAAACAAAACGTGTGTTGTGTCAGGGAGGCTACAATGGCAAATCTCATTTCTAAGACGAAGTCTTGGGAATCTAAGGAAACTTTAAAAATAGAAACATTGCAAATATTCTGGACCTAGAGATGCTCCACACTCAGACACACATAATAAAAGCAACTGGAAAACAATACTGAATATGCATATGTACATACGATTTTTGTGTGTGTTTTCCCTAATGAGGAAGTTTTGATGGCTTGCTTACCATCTCTTCATTCTGAGCCTCTTTCAAAAATTGGTCTGTCTTTGGCTTTCTGACAGCAAAACACACTGAGAAACAAGATGCTCAGCTGATTATGTAAAGCAGGCGAACTAGAAGTCAACTTTAAGTATATCCCCTGTAAGTCACCTTTATAATAAGACTTTCTCCAGGCCTCTCCTTTCTGTAGGAATCAGCTGTATACTGCTAATTAGTTTCTTTACTAGCCTACCTTTTCTTGTTAATTGGCACTCATAATTGTGACTGTGCTTCTCACCCCCTCCTTCCTCCCAGTCTAACATTATCTATTAGGGAGAGATATAAGGAAAGAATTATTTGTGCTTATGTAGTCCCTGTTGATTTGAAAAGGATTCCGTATTGGCAATTAAGTCTAAGCAACAGCTTTCGCAGAAAAGATAATTATGAAGACATTTTGATAAGTAGAGGGTGTGGCACAGCCTGCAATTTTAGTCCCTAATTTTTCAGAACTTTTGAGCTGGAGATTGAGTTGGAGGGAAAAGATACCTTTTACCTTTATCCTTCCAAGCTCTTGACTGAGATCTTTATAACAAGGACACATTAACAAGGGAAAAGTGTATACAGTTATTCAAGACTTGAGTGATACGGGAGGGAGCATTCATTTGTAAAGAAATGGGCAGAAGAAAAGGTTAAACCTAACTGGTTTTGTGCTAGGTTTGATGAAAAGAGGAAACTGATGGAAAGATATGATGAGACAAAGAGTATTAGGTAAGTGTAGTAAACTGCGGAAAACTTAGCAGGCCTGTTAGTTCAGACTCCTCTGTGTATCCCTTGGTCTTCAGGTAGAAAGATCCTCTGTTCTTCAAGTTATGGGGAGGGCATTTCTCACATGAAGATGATATGACCTGCTTCAGAGGAAGTTCAGAAAGTCCTTCCTGCACCTGGCATTAAATATGTCAAATCATTATTTTTTGGGTACTATGCCCTGAACCCCATAGAATAGAATCAGGGTTTTGTAGACACCCAAAAGTGGCTTATAGACTCCTGACTCTACCCTCTTGAAACCCCAGTTCACTGGTTAGTTGAGAAACATGTAAGGCCATGTCTAGATTTATGCAGAGAATCAGTGGTCCTGATTTTGATAACTTAGGGTATGAACAATGTGTCATTTCAAAGCAAGTGGGAAGAGGCAGTGATTTCACTGTTGATAGTTGGCCCTTTGGCTAATAAGGTTGCCTACAACTGGGCTAAAACATGGGTGGTTCGGCTTTTTTGGCAAGGCCTTCCCTCTAGCTCATGACCAACTCTATGGGCAATGCACATTCCAAGATTTTTTTTTGAATCTCAAAAGTTTATTTGATGTGTGAAATTAAGCAAAGGCTGTTAAGATATTTTACTCATGATATCTGAGAGAAAGGTTTTGCTTTGTTGGTGAAAGATGCGCTCTTATTTTCAGGACAGTATTCAGGCTAAATGGGTGTCTTCCTGAGGAAGGAGGTTTAGACCTAGCTAACTGTCTGAGCATCTGTTTCTCTGGAGTTGGAGTTAGGTGGTGAGCATTAATAACCTCCATGGAAAGAAAATTTGGTGGGATGCCTCTTAAATTAGCCAATATTGGATAGAGTTTATATAGCATACTGGCAAATGTAAAGCATTAATGTTTATTACTGAAAATAAAATCTGGTTAATTCTCAAAAATTGGAAATAATAGAATTTGTGTTCCAAAGAAGTTATATAATTATGCTGATCACGTTTTGTATTCTTATAATTTTATTGTCTTATAAATTATTCCATATATTTTGTCCAATAAAATTATTTAATTGCTAAAAGAAATTACAGTTTGGATAAAGATACAATTTAGTTAACTTTATGCATTTTGGCAAATATTCCTTTGTGAAATTCATAAATTACAATGAATGAGGTCATGTATGTGGCAGTGGAAAATAAAATGCATCAATATAAATGCATTTTTCATAAGTTTCAGCACATTTCAAGAGCACAATAGAAAAGTGAAACACATTTTTTTGGTAAATATTGAAAAACAGCATTCAAGGAACCATATTTCTAAAATAATGTTTTTCTACTCTTCTCTGATTTCTTGCACTTGGTCTATAATTTGCATCTTAATAATTGGATTTTATTGTTTTTAAGTGCACTAGGATAAAAAAAAATTGAAGACGATGGATTAATAGAAGGCAGGTGATGATAGATAAATGGTAGATAGATGATAGATAGATGATAGAAGATATAGATAGATAGATAGAAAGATAGATATGATTGTGTGTGTACATTTATAACAATACACATAAACACACACACCTTCTCACTACCCACACACAGCCATAGATATAAACATAAAATACATTTCAGGAAACACTATCTCTTTTTACTCTTCCATTGCTTTTGTGATCTCAAATCTAGTGTTTAGTTCTCTAGACATTAGAAACAACCTTATTTCCAATACATTCTCTTGTACCTACTCTCTCCCCTTCTGACTAAATTCTCTTTCCTCCATGTATGCCTAATAAAATGTTGAGGTTAGACATTATCTCTCTCTGATCTTCATATGTGCAGCATTTTATATCTCAACTAGAGACTCCATGCACGAAATTCATACAAGAGTAGGCCTTCCTACCCCACTTCCCCCAGCTGCCAGGACTGGCTTTCCTCTGGCACCTGGACCCAGGCTTCCCTCACAACTCTGGCTTCATCCAGAAGGATAGAAGGATGTCTGGGAGGATGTCCGGTCTAATTAGCATATTACACTTTTATTATAATACTAGTCGATGATACCTAATAAAACTGTTAAAAATTCAATCATTGATGCCAATGAGCCTCTTAACATATGAGAACTATTGCATAATTTAAAGTATAACCTTGAAGTCATAAAGAGTCTATGTATTAATGCTGGAATAGTCCTGAACAAGCATATATCATTTCAAGTACTAAATAGTTTATTATAAATTTAATTCATATTATTTCATTGTGTATTACAGTAATATACTGTGCTTTTTAAATGATATGTGATAGTAGATTTTGACATCATAATTTTTGAGCATAGAAAGAAGACTTTTCCACAATATTTATTATTAAAAAAAAGACTTTGGATTTCATATGCTACATAAGGTTCTACATTAATCTTAATGTGAACAGCATTTTTTATATTTGATAGAATTACATATACATAATATTTTTCTTATGATTTTTGTTTTTCTCGAACTTATTGAATTTATTTTTACTCTCCATGGATCACAATAATATTTACATATATTTTCTTCTTTTAACTTTTTACCTATAATCTTTATACATAAGTTTAATTCAAATGGAGTTTATCATGAGATAGGTATGTAGTTTGACATTTTTTATATTGTGCATAAATTTTCTTAATGCCATTTTTTCCCAAAGTTTGTATTTTATCAGAATTTTTTGTGAGGCCATCTTACTAGATATTAATTTTCCACTATCTCTAATGATGTTTTTTATTGGTGTGTATTACAGTTCCTGCAAGGATACTTTGCATTTTTTACAATGTGTTTTTGGCATATTATGATATATGTCATTGGTATTTATGAATCTATATTTTTCTTTATAAATTTAGAGTGAGTTTATAAAAAGATAGCTAAAACATTAATCAGACTGTTTTGAACACATATATTTAATGTGGGTGTATGGACATCTTTACACTATTAATCTGTTGCATTTATTAACAAATTTGTCTGCATTTGTATATAATTATTTGTGTTATTTAATTTTTATTTTCCATATATATGTATATATATATATATATATATATATGCATTCTTTGTTAACTATTGTCATATTTTTGTCATTTTTGTTGCTACTGTAAGTTATATATTATGTGCTGATTTTTTGGTTGATAATTACTATTATGTATTATTATACTTTTTTTGTATGATATAGTTTTGCTTCAAATTTATTTGAACACATTTTAAGAATGCTATAATATTTTTCTTTTGGTTCAGATTGGACTACTATGGCTTCCTCCATCATTTTATCCCACTTCTTTTTAAACAAATTTTCTCTTATTTATTACTAGAGGCCCAGTGCATGGATTCGTGCACTGGTGGGGTCCCTTGGTCTGGCCTTTGGGGATCAGGCCAAAACTGCCTCTCCTACATCCCCTGAGGGGGTATTGTGAGAGGGTGATTCTCAGGTGATGCACCCTGGAATCAGCCCCCTCCTCTCTGGTTCTGGGTGCGGCACCAAGAACTGCAGCTGCCAAGTGACCACAGCTTGGCAGCCTCTACATTGAACTCCTGCTCCCTGTGGTCATTGCACATCATAGCTATCAGTCAGATATTTGAATGGTCTGTTGGTCAATTAGACATATATATATAATCTTCTCTAGACACCAATTTGCAGAACATTAAGATAGTGAAACATTGGAAATAAACTAAATATCCACCATAAAGACAGCAAATATAAAATTTTATATAATGCTGTACTAAAAAAGGACACAATGAAATAACATGACAAGAACTAAAATAGAATTTTAAGTGTAAGTGTTGCATAGCAACACATACAGTATACAGTACAATATATTTATGTCAATTCTTAAAAGTTCTTTTTAAAATATTAAATACTAGAGGCCCAATGAATGAAAATCATGCAAGAGTAGGCCTTCCCTCCCCTGGCTGTTACTCGCACCAGCTTCCCTCTGGCACCCAGAACCCGGGCTTCCCTCGCAGCCCTGGCTATGTCCAGAAGGACAGAAGGACATCCAGAAGGATGTCTGGTCTAATTAGCATATGGAATAATGAAGTTAAGCATGCATGGGAGGGATGTTTAAAGAGGTGGAGCACAGAACATGAACTAGTTAATCCATGCTATCTACAGAAAGCTCAGAGTTTCAAAATTCCACTGGTAGCTGGAACTTATTTCACTACTTTTTTCTACCTTATAATTTAACTGGGAGGTGTGTTGAAAAGTTCTCTGAAATTACTTGGAAGATTGTGGCATTATATAATGACTAGAAAGGATTTTTCTCCTGAAAATCTGTCACAAATCTCCAAACAAATAGCAGCTACTATGGAAATTTTTGGATAAATTTACTGTATCATTAGTGGTATTTCTGATACCAAACACATAGCCAGTTGGAAATTTGTTCCTCACACTAGCTCAGCAGAAAAATGTTCTTCAAAAGGATTCTGTTAGCATAAAATTAATGTAGTTTTAAGAGTGTTTTTCTTTACCACTAATTTGAGTTGAATGAATCCATCTGGTTGAGCTACTGCTGATGAAAAGATATGTTATGAGAGAATATCATGATTATGTGTGTGTGTGTGTGTGTGTGTGTGTGTGTGTGTGTGTGTGTGTTAGGTTGAACCATATGGAATTACCATTTTTATGGTAAAAAAATAATAATCAGCCCACCGAGCATGTCTTAGAGGTTGAATGTTGACCTATGAGTCACTGTTCTATTCGTGGTCAGGGTATATACCTGGTTTCTGGGTTCTATCCCCAGTGTGGGGTATGCAGGAGGCAGCTGATCATAATTGTCTCTCATCATTGATGTTTCTATCTCTATCTTCCTCTCCCTTCTTCTCTGAAATCAATAAAAACATATTTAAGATGGAAATAATAATAAATACCATTCATTTTATATAACTCAAATTAATAGGCATATGTATCTAGTTCAATGTATGTGAAATATAACATATTTTTTTTGCTATTATACATAATTTTATTGTAATTACTAATACTTTGCATAAATACAATAGGACATTGACACATGTATTTGTAATTTAACCCTCTTAGTCTTTGTGAATGAATTAATTCTCTTACCGCATCTCTATGATAGTGTTTTGATGGCTGTCTTGAAAATTATTAGGAAAATCAGCACTCAAACCATTTGATCCAGCCAGAATGAAAAATACCATATATTTAGAGCTAGAAAAATATAAAGTTGGTAAAATTCTAAGATATTTTCCTATAGGAAGTCCTCTCTCATTTCAAAGCATTTTTTTAATGCCATGGAATCTAAATTGTGGCAGTTTTTGTAGGACAACACTAACAGCAAATATTGACTATATGGCTTGGCTGGTATAACTCAGAGGTTGAGATTGACCCATGAAAGAGGTCACAGTTCAGTTCCTGGTCAGGGCACATTCCTGGTTGCAGGCTCAATCCCCACTGGGAGGCCTACAGAAGGCAGCTGATCAATGATTCTCATTGATGTTTCTATCTCTATTCTCATCTCCCTTCCTTTCTGAAATCAATTAAAAAGTAAAAATTATGCACACACACACACACACACACACACACACACACACACACATATATATATTAGGGGCCCGGTGCACAAAAATCATGCACTGGGGATGGGTGATCCCTCAGCCCAACCTGCCCTCTCACACATATTGGGAGCCTTCAGGGGATGTCCTACTGACCACTTACCCCCTGCCATCGCCCTACTCTGCTCAGCCCCGGCCTTAGCCTGGCCACCAGAGACTGCCCTGCCCTGGGGGCTGCCTCAGCTCTGCCCTCCCCAGCCTCAGCCTTAGCCCTGGCTGCCTGTGACCATTCGGCCCCAGGGATTGGGTGCTCCCCACCACCACCACTTTGTCTCAACCTCTGGGGGCCGGACGCTCACTGCTGCTGCCATCACCACCACTGCCACCACCACCACAGCTTCTGCTCAGCCCCTGTGGTCAGGAGCTCACTGCTGCCTCTTTGTCTCTGCCCCCAGGGCTGGACACTCATGCTGCTTGGCCCTGCCCCCTGCTCCTGATTGGCTGGTAGCATAGTGAAGGTACAGTCAATTTGCATGTTTCTCTTTTATTAGATAGGATTGTATGTATATAATTTTAAAGCTAGACACCAAGGTTAGCCTTAAGCAAAATGTGAGGCGGTGAATTTGTCATTTTCATCCTCCCTCTTCTCACATTTTATTCTGTGACTAGTAAGTACAAAGCAGTCTGCTTGAAAGTACACTCTGCATAGTGAATTGAATCCCTGTGGACTTGGCCATGTTTTGTTCACTACCCTTTCCAACCCAGAATAGTTCACCATCAAATTCAAAAGACTATGCACACTTTTAGAGTTTACTACTGCAATCAAATAAACCTTATACTATCTTCATCTGTGTAGTATATAATCAAACTTTTCATCTTTATTGCCTGTATAGTAATTTCCCATAAAGGTAAGTAATAAGCATAAACATTAAACAATCCTACTTTGTCATAGGCAGTCCAGGGAGATCTGTCTGTATTTTAAGTTTATTAACTCTACACTATACATACATTCATTTAACAACAGATATGGAGAAACTATTCTAAACAAGGCAGCTTATCCATCTAAATGTCATGAAGTAACAAGTCTCATTGCCTTTTTTTTAATGCCATTACTATCACATTCAATAACACATAAAGCATGAAGATATTCTTATCTATGAATCACTGGTACTAGATTAAAAGGCCCAATATATGGTTTTCATTTATTTCCACCTCTGTTTTTCTGCCCAGCCTTACCTACACATACCATATATAAACCTCAAGGGCAGAGCTTACTCATTTATCTTTATACTAGGCACCAGCAAAATTATTTCCTGACCTCTCTTTTCTGGATAAGAGATGATGTGTCACTGAGGTCTTGGTAATGGAATGTGGATTTAAAAAAATGCTACTTGGAGAAATGTTTGGATACAGAAAAAGTCAGGAAGAATGATCAAAATGGAGAAAAATCTTGGGTCCTTGAATGACCCAGTAATATCCCCAATTTTTCTTAAATTTTTTTCTTAACTATTACTATTTTGAAGTTATTTGTTTTAGCTTTTAACCTGATCTGACTGATACAATCTTTATAATGAATGTTTCTGATTTGGGAAAATACACTCCAACCTTATACTAATGTTCTGCTCTTGCAAATGGAGTTAAAATCCCAGAATGGAATGATTTAGAGCTTCTTGCTGTGCTAACTCAAGTTTGAAGAAGAAGGAGGCAGTTTGTTGCCTTAAAAATCTTATTAAGCTGCAACTGAATTTTGTGCAAATGTAGTTGATAACAATGAAATATTTTCTTATGGTGGGGAGAAGATGAACTCAGAAATCAGGAAGATACAGGGTATGTATAAATGCCCAGTGGAGTGTGAGAACTAACCTGGGCTTGGGGATGAGAGGGAAGCAGAAAAAAAAAGAGAGAGAAAGAGAGAGAGACACACACAGAAGGAGAGCCTCTCTGACTTCAGTATTGAAATACACTGTGACAGCTATTTATAAATATTTGGAGGGGGCATTCATTCACTACAACTATAGAACATTTAACAAAGACTCATAGATATATTCAACGTAGGAAAATCTCCCTTAATACTGGGAGAAACCGTTGCTAATTAGAGCTAAGCTAGTCCATCCTCCATCACTGGGAGTATCCAGGAGCTCTGGATGACAAACTCTCAGGAAAAACAACAAACAAAAACCTTCAATCACCTATTGGCCACGCTGGTGTACTTCCATTTCCACAGCTGAGATCGTCATTTTGATACTTTTGTCAGAACCTCAAATCCCCTTGCTTAAGGTGGTCTGCACTGTGCTCAAATGCCTTACAGGTAGTTGACATCTGATTCAGATGCCATGTCTTCCAGGCCTCTGGCTCTATGGTATCTCAATGTTTTATGACATTTGTCACTTTCTTTGTGTAAATATAATTACCTCAAGATATAAAAAAATCATATCTTTATTTTAGAATTTCCTATCTATATACTCATAAAACAGTTGAGTAATCAATTAATTTCTGTCTTTGTAGATACTGCAGTCTGGATGCCTCTGAGACATCAATTCTAAAGTTTCTTCCTTCTAAAGTGGAAAATAAGAATTCAATCAATTATCTTTTATTGGGTGGTTGATAGGCTTGGGAAAATTTTCAGAGGTATTATGTGCTTCTAGGAGACTAAGAAACTCAATAGCATCTTTTAGGTTATCACTTTGTCCCCTAGCTTGTGGAATTTCTTTTTTTTATTTCACTGCCAGACCATATTTTTGTTTTTACTTTTCTCATGATGTGCTTTTATCTAAAATATTCTCTGTATATAAATAATGTCCTCTCCATGTTATTCTTTTCAAAACCCATCCCAGTTTTATATTTTTCAGTTATTGTTTTGCCTCCACAAATGAACTGATTCATTCTTTCTCTCTTTATATATATATGTAGTATATTTGAATATTATATATTTATCTATGTCACATATATGATATATACTTTTACATTATTATTTAATATATTAATACATATACCTGATATATCATGCAAGATATATATAAACATGATACATGTATCATTATATGACACATATCACACTATATATATGTTATATTACCCCAATATATCATGCATAAGATGCATAAGATATATTATAATACTATCTTATGTGACAACACATGTATTTTAGAGACTTGTATTTAGAGACCTGTCACTGTATATTAGCTGTGCAATTAAAAATATAATAATTAAATTCTTTATGTCTCAGTTTACTTATCTATAAAAGGAAACATTGTATTTATCTCATAGGATTGGTAAGTGCTGGAAACTGATCATTGTCTCACTAATAGAGAGGTGTGGACAGGGAACCCAGAAGGCTGGTTAACCTTAAATGCTCTGAAAGTTCAGAGCTAATCACTCATTGCTTAGTTGAGACATTGGTAGTTGAAGCAGCCTCCACTTGTTAGTCTTATGTAAATCCTCGCTGATTGGCTATTACTGGAATTTCCTGCCTAAAGGCTATGGGTATATCCCATAATCTTAATAAAAGGGATAGTAAGGCCAGAGCAGAGCGGGGAGTAGTCCGCCCCTTAGAGGTGGGCTTCCGCCTGACCCCCAATATTCCCAAATTAATACTTTTCTAGTCTCATTCATTTGTGTGCGGCCTCCTCCAGAACTTGAACCTTGAACCTGAACCCTGAACCGCACAGGACATGAAAGGGTTTTCCACAGGTAAGGATATTAAAAAGACCATACTTATAACATGCTGAAAATAGACTCCTTGTTCATAACAGGCGCCAAGTAAATTATAGTTGTTTATTAATATTAAAGTCACACAAAATGTCCAGCTTTTTTGAGTACTTGGTGCATAATTATTTTTATAAATATATTTTTATTGATTTCAGAGAGGGAGAGGAATAGAGAGAGAAGCATCAATGATGAGAGGAAATTATTAATTGGCTGCCCGCTGGGGATTTAGCCTGTAACCAAGGCATATGTCCTTGAATAGAGTCTGCAGGCCAATACACTATCCACTGAGCCAAATTAGCAAGGGCTTGGTGCATAACTGGTGCTTTAAAATATTGTGAAATGGAGATAGACCATGTCACTAACTATTTATAATTTTACTAAAAACATATTATGTCTCAGATCTTATTATTCCAAGATAAACCCTTACAAGTATCTCATTTCTCAGCATATATTTTATATCCTGGCTTATGAGGTCTGTGGATATCCCTATCTCCCTAGATGTTGTACCAAATTGGTCAAGCGGAGCTCAACTTTCGGGTAATTTAGCTTATTTATACATAACCCTTTGTGCTTTTAACAGAGGTCACATTCCAAAGCTAAATAATGATCATTCCCACTATTTCTGAATAAGTGCAGGATGAATTAAAAAGTATCTGAAAATGTGTCTGCAAGTCCTGTAAGATTGACACCTAATAGAGTAGTTCACATATTATAACAATTTCCGATCACACTGACTAATGATCCATATACATCTCTCTCATCACCTGTTCAAATGAGGCTGCCAGTTGTAATTTCTGGTCTCTCACCTTGTAGTTCAAACTGACCTATAGCACTATGAGTCTCCTGGGCAAATATCATTGTTGAATTCATTAATTCCCCTCCCCAAACATTCTTCCTTGTTCATCCTCAGACTGAATGCATGAGCAAATGACCTGGGATTGAATGACCTTCCATGGAGCTCCACTGCTCTTTCTCAGCCTGGCACATATAACAAAGGTTTATGATACACATATGAGAATGTTTATTGAGTGTTATATAGGAGGGAATTTGCAACATAACCTGGTAGGGAGACTAATATAGTAGATATGCTCTGGTTCGATGTGGAGTACAAGTCATGCGTAGGGTCTAAACAAGAACTCAATAACTTGTTTGTAGAGAATTAAAAGATATATGCATTCTTTAGTTCTTTCTTCTGAGTTTGTAAATTAGAATGTGAAACTCCATATACTAGTCAGTGTGTAGGTTAGCATTACCTGGGATCTGGTCTATAGTACGCACTGGGCTATTTAAATAATTTAAAGTATAGTTTGGCATATGGTTATGTTGACTTGACAAAGTGGGATTCCTTATTAGTTTCAGTGTTGCTTTTGGCTCTGGTCTCTTCCACCACCCCTCCACTTCTAATTTCAAGCTGGATAATAGCAGTCTTGGACATACTGAAAAGGTTGTGTGTGGTGGAAATACGTGGTAGGATAAGATCAGCATATTGTAATGTTTTAAAAGTTTTAAAGTGTATTAAACAAACTTTCTTTAAATAGTATAGAAGATGCTGATCTGCACTACTTTACATTTTCTGGAATTCTTAAAACATGGAACCTGCTTACACATTAACAAAAGGAGTTGCTGACAGTAAAGTCCTACTTGCCCTAAGAGATATGATAGCCAGATGTGATAGTCAGATATGATAGCTTCCAGATATGGCCTGCTCCAGAGGGCATGCCAACAAAGGGATGGGGCTTGGAAATGACAACTATTCCACTACCTATCAAACCAAGTTTTATCAAACAACATCAACAAATCAATTATGGTCAACCATAATTGGCAACTTTTTAGACTACAGAAAGCAGAGAGTTTTAGAACAAAGGCTATCGGAAATCATTGTGTCCATTTTTTTTTTACTTTATAGATATAGAAGTATAGGCTAAATGACATTAAATGACTTTCCCCAAATCAAACAACTAGATGCAATGCATGCATGTCTTCCAAAAAAATATTTAAGTTTGAAATAAACTCTTCTGAGATTAGAATACAGATCTTTTAACAACAGTGTACTGATTTGCCTTTTTATTTTATTTTTTAAAAGACACCCATTCTTTTTAAAAATATATATTTTATTGATTTTTTACAGAGAGGAAGGGAGAGTAATAGAGAGTTAGAAACATCGATGAGAAACATTGATCAGTCGCTTCCTGTACACCTCCCACTAAGGATGTGCCCGCAACCAAGGTACATGCTCTTGACCCGAATCAAACCTGTGATCCTTCAGTGTGCAGGCTGATGCTCTATTCACTGAGCAAAAATGGTTAGGGCTAATTTTCCTTTTTATAATAGAATTTCCAGAGATTATAACCAAACTATTTATGAGAAGTAGCACAACACAGGCTTAAATTATTTTTCCCAATGTGCACTACTTAGATAGTCTACCAAAATTAAACAATCAAATAATGTAGATTATAGAAATGCTCATTGTACATTATACACAAAAAAATTGTATATGTAATTATGCTCCTGGAATGTTAAAAGTCTTAAGAAAAAAATATTTTTAAAAATTACAGTTCAACAGTTGAAGAGAGTAATATATATTAAATAGTAGAGGCCCTGTGCACAAAATTAGTGCACTTGAGAGTGATGGGGTCCCTTAACCCAGCCTGTGCCCTCTTGCAGTCTGGGATCCCTGGGGGATGTCTAACTGATGTCTGACTGCCAGCTTAGGAGTGGGCCTAAGCCACCAGTCAGACAACCTTAGTGCTGCTCCAGAAGACTCCTGCCACTGAGCTCGCCAGCTGTAAACCTAGCTTCAGGCTGAGCAGCACTACCCCCATAGAAGCGCACTGACCACCAGCCGCAGCTCCTGTTTTGAGGGTCTGCCACTGGTGGTCAGTGTGCATCATAGTGACTGGTCGTTCTGCTATTTGGTCGATTTCCATATTAGCCTTTTATTATATGGGATGTGGTCCCAAAGATTACGATGATCCTGAAAAATTCCTATCACCTAGTGACATTACAACTGTCTTAATGTCATAGCACAATGCATTACTCACGTATTTGTGGTGATGACTCTGATGATGCTGGTATAAACAAACGAGTTGTATATAAAAGTATAGCATATACAATTATGTTCAGTTCATACTACTTTATAATGATAATAAATGACAACATTACTAGTTTGTGTGTTTACTCTGCCTTTTATTGTTACTTTATAATGTATTTATTCTACTTTAAAAAATTGCCATAAAACAGTATGCTCTGTTATGACAATTACATCTGGTGTTGATCACATCTCTTGATTGAATTATTTTCTCTTGCTTGATTTAATTTCAGAGTTTTTTTAAATAAATTTAGTATACCCTAAGAATACAATGTTTATAAATTCTACAGTCATGTCCTAGGCCTTCACATTCACTCACCACTCACTAACTTACCCAGAACAACTTCCAGTTCTGCAGTAAGTGCACTATAAGGTAAGTGCACTATACAGGTTATACAATTTTTTAGATTTTATGCTATATTTTTACTGTGCCTTCTCTATGTTTGAAATAAAAAATGCCATTGTGTTACAATAGCTTGTAGTATTCAACATAGTAACATGTCATACAGGTTTGTAGCCTAGGAGCAATAGGCCAGACTATATAGCAGGCTGTGCCATTTAGGTTTTTGTGAGTGCACTCCATCCTGTTTGCACAGTAATGAAATAGCTCAATGACACATTTCTGGGAACATAACTTTATTGTTAAGCAACGTGACTACTCGGCTTCTTACAGAGATAGGAACATACACTGAAAAGGCTTCAGAAAGGAATAGTGTGGAATGGAAATGTACTTGGAGGAATTTTTGGAGAGAGAGAGAGTATAAAATGGTTTTAGGAAAAGAGAAAAATATGCCATTAACCTAAATAGTTGACGGATAAAAGAGAGGAAAAAACATGTGTGAAAGGTTTATTTTAAATGAGCAAGTCAGACTGTAGTGACAGTGTAAGCAGGGGAGGGAATCAGATGAATAGAGGAACTTGAAGGCTTTGAATAGTCATTCTTTTTTTTTTTTTTAGGTTCCATAGATTGGAGAAAGTGGTAACTTGCATAAAGAGCCTATCTGATTGGAATCTTTATGCAATGATTTTCGCTATTATTCCTAAATCAAAAGGTAATCAAGAAAGTAGTGGAGACTTTGAAATGAAATCCATATTGCTGTCATTGGGTTAGTTGAAGCCATACAACAGTTAAGACCAGGAGAAGGAGATATATCCCTCTGGATCATGGATGATTGGCTCTGGCAATATATTATATGGTGGATATATAGTGAAGATTCAGCTTTCCAATGTGAGCTGTGGAGAGAATGTGCATGACTGGCTGCAGTGAGATGCTGATGTTGCTGCCTGTGAGGGGATGCTGTTGTGAGAGCTATGGAAAAACTGAAATGGCAATACTGTTAATTTTTTAAAAATTAGACATTGAGGTGTTGGGACTTCTGACTAAGGAACTTGGCAGACCCTTGACCCATCAAAACAGCAGTTTAAATGTGAAGATTTTTTTTAAAAAAACCTATCACTTAAAAATGCAATTTTTCCAAATGGAGAAACATTCATTGAAGAAAATCTACTAAATCTTGGCAGGAACAGTGAAATCACTGTTAAGAAGATAATGATAGGCACAAAATAGCACCGCTTGTGCTAAAAGCCCATCATAGCAAAGCTAGACTTAATACCTGACCCAATTTTAGTCTCAACCTCTCCCCTAAATGTAATCTTAACCAGTCTGGAATTTTCTGGCCACTCACCAATAGGGTAATCTGTCAAGTGGCCTTTTCACACCCTCCCTCTGCACTCATCATAGAAAGAAACAGCAATGGACTTGATACAATCTCTTGCTGTACTCTAAAGAAAAGATATCCTGTTCTAAAAATTATCTTTTCTTTTATTTTGTTCATAGCTCCCTTGCCCCACAATTCTTCTTCTAAAAACCTTTCATCATATACAACCCATCGATGTAGTGGTCCTCTAGTTTCTAGATGGGATGCTGCCAGGTTAATGAATTTCTTAATAAAGCCAATCTGATCTTCAAGTTTAATCGGTTCAACTTTGTCTTTCAACATAACCTATCTCTAATCTGCTCCAGCTCAATTCCATGTTGTAGAAGCTCTACCCAGGTTATGTATAGCCAAGAAGAGAGGGGCTCCTTAACTCTCCCAGCTCCAAGGTGGGGGTTATAGTTTCATAGCAGGAGGGGCAGGTTATTGTTTCTCTACCTTACTTTTTATCCAGTCCCCAATCATAGGTTTCCCTATTACTCATCCCCACTCAGGATAGAAACTTTATTTCAGGGGCTGCAGGCTAACAATACTGAGTCCATGACCACCCACACCTCACCTATCTTTTAGGGTGAAGGTTTCATGTGAAAGAGGCAGACACCATTTCTCTTAATGCCTCTGTGGAACTAGAGTGTCACTCCAGAAAAAGCATGTTCTAGTTTGTCCCCCAGCTCTAGGCAATAGACCAAGGCCAAAAGAATGTCTTAGGGCAGTGGTTGGCAAACCACGGCTCGTGAGCCACATGCAGCTCTTTGGCCCCCTGAGTGTGGCTCTTCCACAGAATACCATGGCCTGGATGAGCCTATTTTGAAGACGTGGCATTAGAAGATGTTTAAGTTTAAAAATTTTGGTTCTCAAAAGAAATTTCAATCGCTGTATTGTTGATATTTGGCTCTGTTGACTAATGAGTTTGCTGACCACTGTCCTAGGAAATAAACAGCTCCAGAACTCTGCCTGAAGGGAATGACTTTATTTAGAACAAAGCATGGATAAATCCTTGCTTCAGGGAGTTGCTAAAAACATTGGAGATTTCAGAGAAGAGCAATTGAGAAGAACTGGTAGCTTCTTATTTCCAGTCAGCAAAGTGGTAGAATAGCAGGAAGTTTATTATAGGCACCATGAAAGAAGATAGCAAAGAAGTGCCCACTGGGTTCACAAGTAACCCTTGGGGTGAGGAAGCCTGTGCACTTGTGAATAGGCTGCACCTACTGAGGAACAATCGGAGCAGGACCCAGCGGCACTCAGACCCAGCAAGACAGGACAGAAGCTTCACTAGTAAAAGGGCTGAAATGTAACCTCAAAACAAATACTGACAATAAGATATTTGACTCAAACATAACTCCAAAGAAACCAGTTTGGAAAGTAAAATTACACACCTCCCTGGCATCCTCAAATTCTATGTGTGCCTGAGGCTACAGCCTCTGAGTAGAGATCAGGGAGGTAACATCCAACTACACGTCCCTGGCTAAATGTGGAATGTAAACAAAGGTATAATCTCACTGAAACTTGAGCGTAGCCTACAAGCCACACACATATCTGATCCTAATAGGCAGATATCTAACTAAGAGGGCTTGAGCACAACCTTTGATCACTAAGTGATTTCTAAGAGGGGTAACGCTTGGAAGCTAAATTTAAAAGACATAAACATAAAGGGTAGGGAATCTGAGCTGAGACATTAAGATTGCATATTTTAGGAGAAAGACTTCACAGAATTAGTTCAGTCAAGTCACTAAACAAATAAATGAACAAGAAAAGAGCAACAACATTGCTAGAGGCAAAGACCAACAAGTAGCTAACATAATAAATTCCAGAGGTCCTGTCAGAAGGCTGATGGACCTTGGGGCTTTAGCAAGGGTTAAAAGCTATGCACAGATTGTTCTGTTGAGACAATGGTGGCTGAAGGCAATCTCCTAACCTGATAATCTATTATTGTTTACCAAACCTTACCTTTGTATGTCTGTTTAGTTTGCTAATGGGCGAGTGTATATTTCAGTAAATAAAAAACTATGGGTCCAGAGATTCAGAGAGCCACTCCACTAGAGAGTAGGTTTCTGCCTGGCTCCTCCCAATGCCTTCCGAATTTATATTTCTTATCTAGTGTATCCATTTGTATGTGGCCACTTCTCCGGATTCTGAATCCTTGCTGCAAAAGGTGCAGCAAACATATAGTAGGAGTGATGGTCAGTCTCCAGAGTTTCTTGATACGGTATTTAAAATGATCAACTTTCATAAAAAATATGTTATAATACATATGCTTTGAGAACTAAAGGAAACCATGCTTTAAAAATTAAAAGAGGCTATGGAGCCAATAATATTGATAAAAGAGTTGCTCCATCAAGAAGACAACAATTATAGAAATAGCCAGTGGTTGAACATCAACCCATGAACCAGGATCTCATGGTTCCATTCCAGGGCACATGCCTGGGTTATAGGTTTGATACCCAGTAGGTGATGTGTAGGAGGCAGCCAATCAATGATTCTCTCTCATCATTGGTGTTTCTAGCTCTACTTCTCTTTCTCTCTTTCTTTCTCTGAAATCAATAAAAATTTGAACAAAATTTAATAGATAATTCAATGATAACAGAGACTTATATCCTTACTTTCAGTAATGGGTAGAGCAATTAGGTGATAAGCCAACAAAGAAATAAGCATAAAAAATATAAGAATTAATAGACGTCCATAGAGGGCTCCACTCAACTGCATCAGAAACATTTTTTTTTCCAAACATACTTGGAATATTTTTCAAGATAAGACATACCAGAAAAGCCCAGAAGCAAATGACTTCACTGGTGGCTTCTACCAAATGTTTAAAGGAGTAACACAAATCCTTTACAAACTTCCAAAAAAAAAACGAGAAAGGGAAGCAGCACTTCCAATGATTCTGTGAGGCCAGTATTACTTTGATACCAAGAGAAAGTGAAGAAAGACATCACAAACATACATAAAAAAAGACAGATTTTTCTACCTCCTATGAATTATAGACCAGTGATTTTCAACCTTTTTTATCTCATGGCACACAGAAACTATTACTAAAATTCTGTGGTGCATCAAAAATATGTCATATTTTTTGCTGATCTAACAAAAAATAATAGCTATATTTTTTTTATTCATTCACACCAAATGCTTTTTGTTGTGTTGTCTGCTAACATTTTTTTTAAATTTGATAATCTAAGAGATGCATGTTTTAAAAGTTATTGCAGCACACTGGTTGGACATCACTGCTATAGACTATAGACACAAAAATCCTCTACAAAGTTTGAGAAAACCAAATTCTGCATTATACTAAAAGGATTAAACACCATGCCAAAATGGGGTCTATCTTAGAAATATAAGATATACAGAAATAAATACATGTAAAATGCCATATAAATAGAAAAACGGGGAGGGGGAAGGAAACAGCACATAATGGTCTCAATAAGTACAAAGAAAGCATTTGACAAAATCCAACACCTTTAATGAAAAAACACTTTGCAAAATAGGAATAGATGGTAACTTCCTCAACCTGATGAAACCTTGGCTGAGATCATATATAATGATGAAAGACTGAAAACTTTCCCCAAAATGTCAGACATAAGAAAAAAAAAAAATGAACACTTGTGACTGATAGGTATCCCCCCCCCCCCCCGCAAACTGGTGGGCGGAGTTATGATGTAATTGACAGAGACATTGAGCCACCAATCAAGAGCATACAGAGTGCCCTGTGTCCCACCCCTTCCCATTCAGCCCTGGGCCCAACCCCTGCCTTAAAATGTGTCTCGGTGTGCCACGTGGCACCTTTTCTCCCAGACTGTTCTCCCAGGCAGTCCGGGAGGAGGTCCAGCTGGGTCCCCTCTTGCCCTTCCTCTGGCCTCAGTCACATGGCGCGGCTTCTCCGGCTCCATTCCCCCTGAGCCTGTGAACCCGCCCGGAGACCCCCAATAAAGCCTGATTAATTCGCTCACTTATTCGGACTCCTGCCTGCAGTTTCTCTCACGGCGGTGTAGAACCTTACAGTGACTTGTAGTCATCATTGTACTATAGGATTTAGCTTGAGCATTTATGCAAGATTTATATATATAAAAGCCTAAGTGACTAAATGACCAAACGACCAAATGATTGGTTGACCAGTTGCTATGATGCACATTGACAACCAGGGTGGCAGATGCTCAATTCAGGGGCTGCCCCCTAGTGGTCAGTATGCTCCCACAGTGGGAGTGCTGCTCAGCTGACCAACCCATCCCGGCAGCCCAGCAGCCTGGTGGTAGCCACTCACTCCCTCAGGAGTTCTGCAGGTCTAATCTCTGGAGAATGGGCCAGGCACTGATGGACAGGTGCTGCCAACATGATCCCAACAGTACTGCTGGCCTCCTGGAAGTAGGCCAAGGCATAGTGGCTGCTTCCCCTCCCTAGACGCTCTGCAAGGAAGAAATTATATAAAAGTGACCACCAGATGGCTCCTGACAACCAGCACGAACATCAGCAAGAGGGATCAGGATCCCAGGCTTGCTAGAGTGTTCCACTGTCAACCCAGAGGGCCAATTGTATCCTGGCACTCCCATCCCCTTGGGATAGGTGCCAGACATAGGACTCACAGCTGATGACTGCCACTGTGGTGGCAGGAGCCTCTTCCAATCAGGACTGACTGGGCGTGAGCCTGTGGCAGGCACAACAGGACCAGGATGAGTAGGAGTGGCAGGCAGGAGGGAAAGTCAGCATTGGACTGCCAACAGGCCATGCCAAGGGAACCCACTGATGCACGAATTCATGCACTGGGCCTCTAGTAATGAAATAAAAGGATTCGAAATTGTGAAGAAAGACATGAAACTATATCTATTTGCAGATTATATGCTGTTATATATAGAAAACCCAGGAAAAGCTACACACATAAAACAAAACAACCAGAGCTAATAAAAATTTAATCAAGATTATGGATTACAAATTTAATATACCAAAAGTAAGTTGTATTGCCTAAACTATCAATGAACAATTTAAAAATGTATTTATGAAACATTACATTTAAAATATCAAAAGTAATAAAATACTTAGGAATTAATTTAACAAAACAAATGCAAGACTTGTACACTGATAATAATAATAAAACATTGTTGAAAGAAGTTAAAGCAGACTTAAGTAATTATAATAATGGCTCATGTATGGCTTGTGGAAAAAGACAAGATTGTAAAAATGATAATACTCCCCAAATTGATCTACAGATTCAGTGCCATCCCTCCTTAAACACCAGTTGTCTCTTTGATATAAATTGTTAAGCTAATTTTAAAATTCTTATGAAAATGTTCAGATTCATAACAGCAAAAAATATCTTTCAAAAATAAGACTAGTAGATCTTATACTTCCCTATTTCTATTATTAATATAAACCCAAAGCAATCAATATAGTGTGATATTGGCAAAAGGAAAGACACATAGAATAAAATTGAGAATACAGAAATAAACCCTTACATTGATGACCAATAAATTTGTGATAAGTGGGGGCTGAAAACACTGGATACCACATCAAGAAGAATAGAAGGGGAGCTACTACCTCTTACCATAAACAAAAGAAACTCTAAATAGATCATAAACTGAAAAGTAAGGGACAAAAACTTTAACAACTTTCAAAGGAAAGCTTGGCAGTAGATAATCTTCATGACTTTTGGTGAGGCAGTGCTTACATGAAGCCAAAAATTATAATTGACAACAGCAACCAAAAGATAAATACAAAATTTAAAACTTTTGTGCTACAGATAATACCATCTACACTAATAAAAGGGTAGTATGGAATTAGACCAGATGTCTTCCAGAATTCCTTCTGGACAAAGCCACAGCAGCTGCAAGGGCTGAGGCCCAGCAGCCATTGCAAGGGCCGAGGGCTGGCAGTGCAGGAGAGGCAGTGGCGCAAGCCGGTCCAGTGCCCAGGGAGAGCCAGTGATGCCCCCATGAGAGGCCACATCAGAGCCACCTCCATGCAAGAGGCCGAGGCCATGGGAGAACCAGTGCCATGCGAGAGAACATGGGAGAGCTGGTGCCTCGTGAGAGGCTGAGGCAAGGCCACAGAAAAGGGCGGTGCCGCAGTGGCGGGAGAGCAGGTGCTCCACGAAAGGCCACAGGATAGCTGCGAAAAGTGGAGAGTGTGGGAGAGGGCGGTGCCGCAGCCCCTTTCTCCGAGGCAACAAGAAAGAAGGCTGGTGGTCCTGGTCCCAGTGCTGCTCCTTCAACAGATGCAGCCACAGAGGTGCAGCACAGGCCAATCCTGGCACCATGCTTCCTCAGAGGCTGTGCCTCGACTTCCCACAACCCCTCCCGGAGGCAGCCTGGCCCCAGATCACCACCCAGCCATCAGTGGGCGGAAAGTGGGGCCAGCACTAAGAAGGGAGGGCCAGCAGTGGCAGCAGCAGCTGTGTGATGGGGGCGGTGCCTACCTCTGACCCTCCTGGTTGCCTCCCCCAGAGGGAGGCTAGACTATGGCTTAAGCCATCAGTAAGACATCCCCTGAGGGGCCTATGGTGGTTTGCGGGCCAGCCACATCTCCTGGACTGTGAGAAGGGCAGGCTGGGCTGAAGGAACTTCCCCCCACCTCCCTACCCCCCTTCACTGCATGAAATTTTGTGCAATTGGCCTCTAGTTGAGAATATAAAAAGACAACTTACAGGATAGTGATAATATTTATAGTTAATATATCTGGTAAGGGCTTTTATCCAAAATATATAAAGTACCCCTTCAATTCAGCACTGGAAAAAAATCAATTTTTTTAACATAGGCAAAAATTTGAATAGATATTTATCCAAAGAACCCAACTGGCAATAGGCACAAAAAAAGATGTTTAACATCATTAGTCATCAGAGAAAAGCTAATCAAGAACATGAGAAGATGCCACTTCACACTTACTCAGATAGCTATAATCAAGAAGACAATAGCAAGTGTTGGTAAGGATGTGGATAAATCAAAATTATCGTACATTGCTTGTGAGGTTGTAACATGGTGCAGCTGCTTTGGAAAAATACTTTGACGGTTTCTCAAAATTTTAAACAGTTTCTATAAGACATAGCAATTCAACTCTAGGAGAAAGGAAAACATATCTGCACAATGTGTAGAGCTGTATTATTTAGAGTAGCCCAAAGTAGAAACAACAAATAGCCATCAAATGATTGAATACATAAATCACATATGATATATTAATACAATAGAATATTATTAGGTAATAAAAATAAATGACTGGCCTGACCGGCATGGCTAAGTGGTGAGTGTAGACCTATGAACCAAAAGGTCACAATTTGACTCCGGTCAAGGTCAGAGCCCAAGTTGCAGGCTCAGTCTCCAGTGCGGAGCATGCAGGAGGCAACCCATCAAAGATTCTCTCTCATCATTGATGTTTCTATCTCTCTCTCCCTCTATGAAATCAATAAGGGTATTTTTTTAAATGAGATACTGACTTATACACAATACAGCATGTAAGAACCTTCAAAACATTAAGTGAAAAGAAGCCAGACACAAATGGTCATGTAACATGTAATTTTATTTATGTGAAATGTCAGAATTAAATCTCAATAAAACTATTAAAAGAAAAGAGCACTTTAAATTGTAAGGAACTGTTAAGGAACTATGTAATTAAATGTAGACAGATGAATATCAATTATGAAGGAACTTCTATATAATTCCTATCCTGGAATATATTTAAATATCATATCCACTTTTCAGAAAATAGCCAGTTAATTTTTATTTAGGTCCCAGAGAGCCACTGAAATTCTCTCCTAACAACCAAGACTTTAAAAAAATAAATCTAGTGTTTTATATTTTCTCTTCTCATGGTTCTAGCTTTAGGCTACCTCTAACTAACCCCTAACCCCTCATACTTACTTGAGCGTGAGTTGCTAATATTCTTCTGTATGGAGCTAGTGTAATGTGATATAATTCAAAGGTCAAATTTTTTTAATGTCTAGAAAGAAGTATATATGTCCAGTTATTTTGGCTTCATTTTATCTGTACCTAAAATGATGCTATTTTGGTTAAAATTATAAAGTCTATTTAGGATGATAGAATTGAAAATTCTTAGTCTGCTTTCTTTGTTTCTTGAAAAGGTGGTCATTTTTAATAAGAATTCTATTTAAAACCACTCCTATTGAAAGCACTTCTGTTTAAATGTTATGATACCTGGAATTCAATTCATAATTACATGGGAGATTAAATCTCTGAATTGGAGAGTCAATAGTACCAGACTGACTTTGGATCAAATGTTATTGGGAGTGAGTGGTGTATACAGGGGCTTATTATTTTATCCTTATTCTTGTTGTGTCTTTATACATGATTCTCAGTTTTAAAAGCAACAACATAAAAACAAAATCTACAGCACTAAATTAGTAATGAAGAACTCAGGTTAAGTCGAAGTAACATATAAGAAAATAACTCTATTGGCACCAACAAAGCTAGCATTTAAGAAAGAAAAAGAGATTTTTATATTTAAGTGGGATGCCATTATATAATTTAATACCTATTGGCAAATGTCTTATGTAAATTATGAGATGGTATAAAAGTAGTATTTTGTTTTGGTCAAAAGATAATAAATGAGGAGCTAAAAGAGTTACACACCACCAAAAAAAAAAATAGAGCAGCACTTAATATTTTTAAGTTGTAACACTTTATGCAATGAAAAGAAAAAAAAAACTTATTATTGCATAAGATAAAATGTCTCTTTTACTCTCAACATTCCACTAAACACTACACTTCTAACATCAGAATGTGGATTTTCCACACATTAATCAATTCTGTGACACCATCTGGGAGGTCCCTATACTAGTAAATGCAATTCAATTCTGACACTATGTACATGAGGTAACATCAGTCCCAGAAGACTGTCCCCTTTCCCCATATTGGTCTCCAGTCACAAATCCAAGTTGTCACCTGTGCTTCTAACTGACTGGCTATAATTCAGGATTCCTATGACCTCCTCTTTGGGTTTGATTAATTTGTTAGAGTGGCTCACGGAATTCAGTGAAATAGCTTACATACCAGACTACTGATTTATTACAAAAAGACATTTAACAATAGGAATGGACAGCCAGACAAAGAGATACATAGGGCATGTTCCCGAGGGACTGGGAGTGCAGAAGGGATTGATGCTTGTGTTATTCGATTGAACTGGCCTTTTTAATATCTGAAAGTGACTAGAAAAGAAATGTAATCTCCTTGAGAATTCATCAAAAGTCAGAGAAGAATAATTGAATAAACAGGGAAGAATAACTGAGTAGAGCAAGTTTTAAAAGTCAACTTTGAACTAATTAGATAAAGAAGTAGGTTGTTTTATGTTCAGTTAATAAACAAAATGTATATGGGTATGACTAGTGCATGCATTAAAAATTGGCATATAAATAAATTGTGAGCCATTTTTAAACCATTCTAATAAAACCAGTATTCAGCCATGTTTGTCAATTTCTTCTGTATTCATTTCTCTATAAACTTATAATGTAAATCTAGTTGTAACATTATTTCACTTAACAACACATAGTAAGACATTTTTATATGATAAGATCTTATTTAACATTTTAATAATGGATCACTGTACAATATTAAATGACTGCAATTTCTTAGCAAATCATACTTCTACTTTGTAATATTTAAATTATTTCATGTTTTCCCAAAATAGATGATACTGCATTAAATATATTTTTAGTTTATAGTTTTTTAAAATTTATTTTGAATTATTTATGTGGATGCATTTCCAATAATATTTTTATAGTTCTAATACAGTTATGCAAATATCTCAAATATTTCCCATTATATCAATTTACACTTCCATATTTAGTGTATGCATGTCCACAATGCTATATTCTTGATAACATTAAATTATTTTTGCAAAATTTTGAAGTTCTAATTAGATTTCACTCTGAGAAAAAAATTAAAAGCATGTTTGTTAATTTATAACCAATTTATAGATAAGCTGATGATATGGGATGAATTTAGATGTAAAGATCTATAGATATCTATTTATCTATTCAAGGGTAGAAACTGTCACCTTCAATTGTCAAAGAATTTGTTTTCTGTTGTTGGCTTAAACAGCATCTACTTTACATTGGGATTTGCAATACATATGACTAATATGCATCATCAGGTCTCAAACTTTTCAGGATAATTCTGTTTATCATGAACAAAAAAAAAGTTTTTATTTATTTAGTTAGTTAGCTGGTTATCCTCATTCAAGGATATTTTTTCATAGATTTTTTTAGGGAGAGGGAAGAGAAAGGGAAAGACAGAGAGAAACATCGATATGAGAGAAACACATAGACTGGTTGCCTCCTGCATGAGGCCTAACCAAGGCCCAGGCCAGGGAGAAGCCTGCAACCAAGGTACTTTCACTTGACCAGAATCAAACCCTGGACCCTTTATTCACAGGCCAATGTTCTATCCACTGAGCAAAACTGGCTAGGACCAAAGTTATCTTTCATAGATCAGGAACAAAATGGTATAATAAGGTTCTCATATAGCTTTACAGATTTAGAAGACTGTGCTATAGCCTATGCTGTACATTAACCTCCTCTAACATGAGTATAGTTAGAATGAGCATACTTTTCTCCTTTTCTATTGAGTTTTAGAAATTTTACTCATTACAATATTTTATAAAAAGATGTAAAGTCAGTTCCAATTTTACAGTTTCTAATTTTTTTGGTTAAAAAACTAGAGTATTAAAGTTTTCTATTTAATCTAATGCAAAGTGCCTGCAAAGAATGATGGACTTTTAAAAAAAAAAAAAAATATATATATATATATATATATATATATATATATATATATATATATATATATTATTGTTTTTTTACAGAGCAGAAGGGAGAGGGATAGAAAGTCAGAAACATAGATGAGAGAGAAACATCGATCGGCTGCCACTTGCACGCCCCCTACTGGCGATGTGCCCACAGCCAAGGTACATGCCCTTGACCAGAATCGAATCCGGGATCCTTCAGTCCGCAGTCCGAGGCTCTATCCACTGAGCCAAACCAGACTCGGCATGATGGACTTTTCTAAGTTCAGCTTGAGACTGTTGAAAATGCAAAATAAGGAGAGAAAAAAAAAAACCATGAGGAAAAATAAGTAAAAACAAAATTGAAGGAATCCTATAAGATTATATATTTAAAATTTTTTTTTATTTAGAAGTTATATTCTTAAGCATCAATCTACTGTGAGCTCCTTGCCGTGAATTTAGCTCTCCTTTGCCTCCTCGAGTTTTAAGAATAGAAAATAAAGTGCACCATGTGGGCTTCAAGCTGTAATTTTCATTGAAATTGCTGCAGTCAGAAATTGCAAGTGGGAACCAAAAGATGAAATTACAACCTTTCTAATGCCCCAACCAGGTACACTTAATTTTTACATAATGGATGTTTCTGCCAACTCCACCAACACCACATTTGCACACAATTGCCATTGAAATAACTTTATATAAAGTAAAAGGCAAGGACAACCACTGAGTTTGAAACTGTTGTCACTTTCAAAAATTCTTTCAGGCACAAATGATTTTTTCAATAATTAAAATGAAAAAGAAATCCATAACAAATAGAGGTTAGCCATGTAAAGAAATAATTCTTCATTTACCAGGTTAGCCATGTAAAGAAATAATTCTTCATTTACCAGGTTAGCCATGTAAAGAAATAATTCTTTCTTTACCACATGTGAGATGACCTAAGTAGACATTTCTTAATTCTTTTTGTTTCGGGGCTTCCTTTATGAATGGCAATGTAAGATGATATAAAGAGATAACAAATGTGATTGGTTTGAAATCATTATTTTAAAAATACATGTTTGAAACATTTCATTATAGATCTAGTATGAGCGTTATTAATTGCTGAAAGATACTTTTAAAATAAAGATAACCTAAAGGCTTCATAAAACACAATATTAATATTCTGTCACCCAAAATGTTATGCCTTACTTAACATTCTAGTAACCATTCCCCCAAATTGGACTACATAAGTAGTACATAAAAGGTTGAAGATAAAGATACTTCAGTCATACCATAGCCGGTTTACTCAGTGGATAGAGAATCAGCCTATAGACCAAAAGATCCAGTCAAGGGCATGTACCTTGGTTGCAGTCTTCCCTCCAGCCCAGTCCCTGGTCAGGGCTCATGCAGGAGGCAACCAATCTATGTGTTTCTCTCACATTGATGTTTTTATCTTTCCCTCTCTCCTCCATTCTCCCTAAAAATCAATGGGAAAATATCATTGGGTGAGGATTAAAAGAAAAAAGATACTTCATTCACTCAAGTAGAAATTAAAATTATACTTTTGAAATGGATAAGCTAGCTAATGAAGGAAAACAGCATATTAAAAAGTTGATGAGAAAAGGACATTGGAGAATACCTACATTTAGAGGACTGGCCCCAAAAATAATCATGCTAAAATGTAAACTAATAAATGACACAGAAATTTTGTTGAGGTTCATAAGTATCCATCCAAAATAAATGAGGACATACCCACACACACACTTATATGTTAATGTTCATAGCAGCATTTATATTAGCAAGAAAGTGGAAACAACCCAAATGTATATCTATCAATTAGTGAATATGCAAGCACAATGGTGAGTCCATACAATAGAATACTACTCAGTAACAAAAAGAACAGATTATTGCTATATGTTCCTGTACAAATAACCCCCCCTCAAATATATAACTGAAAGAAGTCAGTCATAAAAAAAAACATTACTTACTATATAAAACAGTTTAAGCTAAAGTATGCAGAAAAGGCAAATGGGCACATAGAAAAAGTAGACTAGTGGTGGCCTAGGGCTAGGGATTGGGATAAGGAGTAATGGCTAATGATTTCTCTTTAGATAGAAGTATTCTAAAATTGATTGTGATGTTGCTAGGCAACTCCCTGAATTTATTAAAAATTATTGAATTACATACATAGATAAGCCAATATTGTGATATATACATCATTATCAATAAAGTGGAAATAAATTTGGTTGAGATTCAAAAGAGACAAAGACTAGTCCTATATAATAAAAGGGAAATATGCAAATTGACCCTAATGGCTGAACAACCAGAATGACTGCTCCACCAATCACTATGAAATGCACTGACCACCTCTCCGACCCTTTCCCTGGGCAGCAGGCTCAGATAGCCTGATGGTGAATGGGGAGCTGGGGTATGTAGCAGGGGATGCCAGTGGCACCAGGCCAAGGCCTCCACCCACATATAGAGGGCAACCCACAGCAGGGGTGGGGCCGGTGAGCAGGAGGGACGGCTGACCTTTTGGTCCCTCCTCCTGGCTGGCAGGGTCTGATTGTCCAATAGTGAACAGGAAACAGAGGGTGGGTGGAGACAGGGTGGATAGGGCCGGCTATGGGCAGCCTAGGAAGATGACCCTGATCGCAGGCCAGGCCTAAGAACCATACCCATGCAAGAATTTTGTGCACCAGGCCTCTAGTTGTAGTGATAAAAGAACCTCATGGAAGAAGAGGTATTTTAGAGATATTTAAAGAATAGGTATGGTTTCATTTTATTTTTTTAACATACCTGTCTTCTGAAAGGAATGAAGGCAGCATATGTAAATGTTATATTTGAATTTGAATTAAACATCAATACAATATGAAAGAAAAATATCTAACTATAAGGGATGAGACAGATAAAAGAAAATATCTATTTCAGTTACAAACCTTTGGATAATAGGACCCTCAGAACAATGTGAGACATCTCAAGGCCTATAATTCTCATTGTTTAAACAAAGCAGGAGTTGGTTATGAGAAGTTCAGTTATACACCTGGGGGGAAGGGTGTGGCAGTGGGAATATTCAAGCAATAGTAGAGAAGCTAGAATTTTAGGGCATAAGTGAGACACAATAATAGCAGCCAGAGTTTACCAAGCTCTTAATTATGTCTTAGTCTCCAAACTAAATGCTTATCATTTATTCCTCTTAACAATGCTCTAAGTTAAGTACTATCATCACATTCATTTTACTAATGAAGAAACTGATTCAACATTATTTTATACAGCACCCCTGCACCTCAAATCACAAAAGCTGATATGTGTGAGAGCTGAGACTGAAACCCAGGCAGACATTACAATATGACACACCTACTATTCAACAATACTCTTCCTTCCATTTGCTTATCAGGATGCTCTTTCAAGGGTAAGATCATTACCACTCTGCAGCATGATTTCCATTGCATTTTGTAGGCAGATTATATGGAGCGCATCCATATTGTCTTCATGGGTTTACAATGATTTCCAACATTTTTATAGATTGCCCCCACTTTCTCATTATGACATCCCCTGTCTTTACTACCTGCCTTTTCTCCATTCTGCTGTGGTCTAGTGCAACCACCCACTGCACATAGTCCCTTTGCTAATGTCTGTTTACCTAGATTCATGGAAAAGAGTTCATAATATAAATTGAATTTTGTCTGTAAGGGACAATCCCCATCATATATAATTGGTTTAGATGTGTTCTTTTACAATTTAACCCAGATATTCTGAAGCTCCAAATTGTAATTTGATTTGCATGAAAGGTATAATTAATAGTGGTTCTATGCTTTTTATGGCATTTTCAAATAGTTTGCATGTACATTTCTAAGCAGCATTGGTGTTAGGATTATTCATCCTGAACCCCAAATCAGAACACGAATCTGTTCTTTCTTCTTGCAGGGGCATTATAGGAGATGCAGTTGCAATTTATTTAGATTTTTTTTTTTTTTTACTTCATGCGGAACAGTAGTTTAAAACAAGAATAGAATATGGTCGATTAAACCCAGTTGATTATCTTAGGTCTTTTCAGAAGCTTTCCTAAATTAAAATGATAATAAAGAGGAACATTTTAAATAAATAAATATACAAGTCAAAAGAGAATGGAAAATGTGACAGTAGTACATGAGAGACATCAACAGTTTTGTGAGGATGGGAATCAGAGGTGGGAATACTGGTACCGACTTATTAGAGAAGAGGAAACTGCAGTCAGTGTGTATAGATAGATGTTGATTCACAGAATCACACAGAGGTGATGGGCTTCGAAAACCCAGTACAAACAACCGTATAAGTAATTTATAGCCCTCAAATCACACCAATAAGCTTAAAGCTAATTCCACTCTTCAAAACTACTTAACTCTAGAGGTTAGGTGGGCCTCTTGTCCACCCTTGCAAGATACTAGAGACTTTTTGTAAGAAATAAAACTTAGGTGTATAGGTACTTGGGGACACCTGACACAAAAGAGCAGAAGTCAGAGCCAGAGAGAAGAAAAAAGGGGTAATTGAATCAATCAACTTCCTCTAAAATTCATGGGGGAGATAACATACCTAGCTAACCTGTGAATAAAGTATGTCAAAACCAAAACATTTCCAGACATAAAACCATATTTTTTTAAGTTGTTATCCCAATGATGTGTCTTTTCTTAGAAAATTACTAGAGGTTCTTATTCTGAAAAATGAGTATAGATAGGTTCAAAAGCTCCGAAGGCAAAATATGAAACTGGAGGGCAAGAGACCAAGAAAAAATATTTGTTTTTGCCAAATTAAGCAATCCTAATAAATATTGAGGATGATACATAATATGTATAGTGAGGAGGAAATAGGTGATGGCTATGCATAACATGAAAAAGGAAAATATATCTCTGTTCTCTAAAGTGTGATGTATTTGGATGTTTCTATGAATCTTTATTGTGGGTAGTATCCATTTCCTAGGAAAATTTTAATTTCAAAAAACACTATTTTAATATTTAGTTTTGAATATTTCAAATGCTCCAGAAAAAAAATAAGAATTTAGCTTATAGGCAATTTTAAAATATTAATTTTATCCCTGAAACTATAATAGAAATAAATAATGCTAATAGAAACATTTTAATTGACCATTTATGATTTTTACAATTTGTATCTTCATTTCTTAAATTAGAACCCTAATATCTCACAGATAATAAATTTAAGATTTAGAATTTGTATCTGCTACACAAAATACATATCTAATTAGTACACAAGAGTATTTTTGTCTTGAATACTAGTATTAAACAGAAAATACAATCTTATATTTAAGGTGTGTATTTCTTACCAAATGTAAACTTTCAAAGATACTCATTGTCTTCTTGTCAGGATTCATATTGACTTTTTTTCTGTTGCAAAAGTTCTTTCTCTGTTTCATGTTAGCTACTTAAACTTATTAAAAACAAAAAGTAAATAATTTTTATTAAAAACGAATTTATGAACCTGGTCAACAGATATTTTAAATCAAAGGGAACTTTGTTCTTGTATACTGTGTGTATTGTCTCAGAAAGTAAAGACAAATATTGTTACTATAACAATAATCATGCTTCTGATTTATTTAGTTTTGGATTTTTAGAAAAAAATATTGTAAAATGAGTGCAATGGTCGGGTTTATATCTCTAAAGGGTAATAACAGGAGACAATTAACTGGTAATTATTTCCACCTGCTGAACTCTATTTTGAGACGATTTGATTAATTAACAGCAAAGATCTGTCATCATTAGTTCCAAAGTCTCTTATTTTTCTTTTTCAAAATACCAAAATATTATTAATATTAGTTTGGAACAGAGTCTACTGTCCATTTTCTGGGTCATTGCTCCTGAACTCATTACCAACATAATTGCAAAATGTGGCTACTGTTAATCAGTTTGAAATGTGATTTTCCTTAAAGAAGTTAATGGTGGTTTTGAAAAATAGAAAAATATACTAGGATAATAGCATCTGGATGATTATAGCAAATGTTTGATTTATTATTCAAGAATATTTTTATTCAAGTCAATTTTTTATAGATTTGAAAGGGAAATTAGTAATATACTGAGAGATTCTCTTCTGTTTTCCTTCTATACACATGAGTGAAAATGGGATCAAGAATTCTTCCTGATTTAAGATTATATAGAAGCAAATAACCCTATGTCTTGGTTCTCTTTTCTCTCTTCTGAGATTAATGCATTGTAATACTATATGAACTTTCTGATCAGAGCATACAACTAAGTTGTTTCCCATTTTTAATCTTCATTCTACAAATTAGGCAGTAAACAAAGGTCAGCATGAACATTGAAAAGTAGAAAAATATGCAAAGGATTGTTTTTTTCTTAAAAAATTCATGAACATGCTGACACAGTAGCCCAACTGTGAGTATTAAATTTTTTCCTAAAATTCATAAATCCAAATTGACAAGTTCAGTCTTGTAAATGTTATGTGAATCAAGCTGAGGGAATTTATCATGCTTTTCATCTCATTTGGAGAGAAGAAAAATCATATTCTGAAAATGTAGAAAGCATACTGTAATGAGTATTTATACTTCTGAAAGCTTAGTTTCTTCACTTTTGGATTTAGAGCATAAAATTTGCCTTTATCATTATGAGTGCTGACCGGAGGAGAGGAGGCACAGGTTTTTCCAGTCCTCCTTATGATTTAGTTGCTATATTTAATCAGAATTCATTCTCTGCTTGTCATAAGCATGCCATTGTGATATGTATTTAAGTAGACATCCAGGAGAGCAGTTTGGGATATTGAGAAGAAGTCACCATAGCTTATGTTGTATTTCTGATGCAACCTCACACAACAGGAGATGAATTTTGAAATAAATTAAAAATATAAATATGCCCAGTTTATAAACAAGTGAGGTACCCTTCTTAATATTCTCTTTCTTATGGAAGGTTCTGTAAAAGAGAATAAAGAATATATAATCTTGTAATAACAAAAATAAATGTACCAACTAACAAACTAACAGTCTCTATTTAGCATATTGCAGGGCCTAGCAGTTCTAGTTCCTGCCTAAAAGGGAGTAGCCCGACCATAGGAATTTGGCTGATACAGATTAACTTAACATACTGTTGCAAAGATTCTTATCAAAATAAGGTAGAACACTGCCTGTACCTACCCACTACCTTACCCTTTTTCTTATAAAAGTTACTGGCTTGACCAGAGATGTTAAGATGTATTTTTAGAATCGGAGGCTGCCAGCATCTGAATAAACCTCTTTTCTTCGCACAACCACCTGTCTTGGGAGTAGTATTGGATTTTGTCACAGCAGGCATTTGATAACTACTCATTCACTATACCTCTATTTAAAATTTAAAAGTGATAACTTTAAGCCATCCCAAGAAAAGTCATATATTTTTTATCCTAAATGAGGCAAAAAACTGGCTTAACTCTGAAGTTTATATGTTTGCATTCAGCTCAGAACTGAATAAATATTTAGATATAACTTGATTACCCCTTCAGTAAATAAGTTTATAGCATTGTTATCCATGTTTAGAATATGTCTACATATAAAAGCCTAAGCAACTTTCTGACCATCTGATCATCCAATCAGTAGCTATGATGCACACTGACCACCAGGGGGAAGATGTCCAACACAGAAACTGCTGAGCTGCGGTGACTTGACAGCTGTAGTTCTTGGGTGATGCACCGGAACCCGAGAGCAGGGAGCCTGATTCTGGGTTGCATCACCTGAGAACCACCCTCTCACAATCTGGGACCCCTTGGAGGATGTCGGAGAGCCAGTTTAGTCCCCATCTCTCCAGGCCAGGCCAAAGGATCCTGACCAGTGCATGAATCCATGCACTGGGCCTCTAGTACATACATAAATATTTAAAGTCATAGCTCAACAACAAAAGGACAAGTGATTAGCTTTCACAAGTCTATGCTTGGCAACCTTATCAGAAGCTTCTGAACAATTTCTGAACCAAAAATACTTTGTCATTAATATATTCTAGTCATTAACTTTGCAAAACAGAGTCAGCCTATTGAAATTATAGATTTACCTTTTTTCTCCAATTGCTTATCTCTATTATCATTCTTATTCTTAAATAAGGCATAATTTATATCTCTTAATGATGTCATATTTAAGATTTTTCAAAATTTTAATTTATTTTCTGTAGAGAAGCAGAAATAGAAGAATGATGAGGAGGAAATAGAGAGAGGGAAAGGGGAGTCTATATGTGTTCTATAAGAAATATGTTCTTTAGTGTTTAATAGTTTTGAATATGAGGTCCATGTGATTTCAAATCCTGGTGTTGCTGCTTTAGAAGTACCTGAGTTTGGGGAAATTATTTATCTCAGATTTTGGCTCAGTTTCCCCACAAGAAAAGATGTTAACTGCTTGCTTTTTTGTGAAAATTATATGGATTAAATCCATATAAATTTCTTAGCATGAAATCTGGCATATAATGCATTCTCAGTAACTCTTAACTCTTAATTAATAATAACACCATAATCATTACATCTAGCCTTGGGCAGGTATAAATCTAAACCAATGTTCATTTAAAACTTTGCTTATCCCATAAGAAAACCATCCATCCAATGTGAATGTACTTTGTTGCTCTGGAATTTGGGCTGAATTTGAAGCAACTTTTACTTAAGAAGTCAGCTTTCAAACTCATAACAATTTAAATTTAGTTCTCGAGGTGCCTTGATGACACATCTGTCAAAAGTGGAATTCCTTGGCACAGAAACCATTTCACACACAGTGATGTCTGGTTTGTGACACTGTTGTTTGGCCTCACAGTTGATCTTGTGATAGAGCAATCCAGATGTTCAGGAGGCCTTGCTTTCCTAGCATGGTCTTGCTAATGCACACAGGGATGGAGTGGGTCCTGGCGATGTTATCAATAAGCAGAACAGAAGATTGATTCAAGGCAGATGGCAGATCACATTTTGTGTAAAAATGACCACAAAACATGTACTCTTTGCAGTTTTGTTCTACAGCCTTTCCATGTTACAACATGGTCTGTATGACTAATTTACACAGAAGTCATCCATATCGACCAGGTAGATATGCACACAAGATTGAAAGCTGACCCTGAATCAGGAAACATTTTCAAAGGGAAAATTCCAACAGGGCTTTGTAAATGGCTTAAATGACAGGTACCACTGGAACTTTCTAAGAGTTAAAGACTTTTGATTGTCTCCTTCAGTGTCTAGCCTTGCCACTTACTAAGTCTGAACTTAGAAAGGTTACTCAAAGGTTCCCTGTTTCAGTTTTCTCATCAGTGAAGAGGGGATGACATTATCACCCTCTTATAGACATTTGTAAGAATTTAACAAATCCATGTGTGTAAACCATTTAGAATAATGCCTGGCACAAGATAACCCCAAAACCAATAACCAGAGAATATATAAAATACATTCGAAGTATATAGAAAATGAGAACTAAGACCCACTCTCTAGTGTGTTCCCAAAACTTGGCATAGTATTTGCTCTGACCCTGTTTCCCAATCTCACCTAATCAAATCAGGGTTTTTATGGACCCCTTCCTCCATAAATTTTTTCATAAAATATATTTTATAAATAAATTGGTACCAAGGCAAATACACATTTTAATATATATTAAAACTCTTTTTGGCCTAAAAGTTCAGTGTGTTTTTCTTTTTGTTCTGATTTTGAAAGAAGTTAAAACATGTTTGTTGGTTCCTAAAAGTATTTCAGACTCCAGGCACTGTGCCTAATGGAGAAATCAGCCTCACACTGAAAACCATTAATGCCATTTAATTGTTGGAAATCAGAAAGTTTGGAAGCTTAATGCAGATTTACATAGTTAATATGTGGCAGAACAGAGACTGAAACTGGCTTAACTCTGGAGTTAATGTTCTTGCGTTCTCACTCAGAGCTCCTTCAGGAGGAGGGGGGAGCACATTGACATGGCCCAACTTCATCTTTGCCACTAGCCACTGTCCCTCTCCCAGGGCCACCTTCTCCTTGTTGACATTCTTTGGCTGACATCCCTCTTCCTTCTTTCTATATCCAATCTCCTATCTTAACTTCTTTCCAAAATTCTCTTTATTTCCCCCAGTAACAATACATTCATTTGCTCACAATTAGTAACCATAGTTAAAGTCATCTCATAGACTATATCTCACAAAGCTATTAATGATTGATAATGCATGTGTTGTCCATGGAAGAATGTTCTCTCTTTAACAAAGAAATTCTAAAAATTGTATTATTCGTCTCGGGCTCCTGTAACAAAGTAGCAAAAAACTGGGCCACTTATGCAACAGAAATGTGTTACCTCACAATTCTGGAGAAGTCCAAAATCAAACTGTTGGTAGTTTCATTCCTTCTTAGGTTACTGAGAGAAGGACCCATGACCGGGCTCTCTTCTTGAAGTTTAGATAACTACCCATTCTTACTCCATTTTCTCTGCATGCCTGTCTGTGAGTCCTAATTTCCCTTTTCATCAGCAGGAGTCACATTAGATGAAGGGGCAACCTAATACCTCATTGTAACTTGTCTACATCTATAAAAACTCTGTTCTCCCAAAAGCACACATTTTAACAGTTGAGAGTGAGCCCTCCAACATGTGAATTTTGAGGGACAACACCGAAACCCTAACAATAATATTGCAGATTGAAATATAATAAAAGACTAATTATGGAGAAAGTTTTATTAGAATGTATTTTCAAACCTTACTAAATAATAAATAATAAGTAGGTCCCATCATTCCATGGGCAATTTATTCAGATCCATAGCTTCTTTCCCTAGTCTGCTATAAAAACGATACTTTCTTGTCTTTCAGCTGTATTTCATCATCACTTCTTATAAATACATAAATATTAATATCAGGAGGCAAAAGGATACTAATATATCTGAACCAGAATTTTACAACTTTGGCACTGTTGGGATTTGGGGCTAGGAAAGTTTTAGGTGTGGGGGCCGTTCTGTGCATTGTAGGGTGTTGATATATCCTGGCCTCTGCCTACTATATGCCAACAGCATCTCATGACAATCCAAAGTGTCTCCAGGAGACAACCAAAAATGTCCTGATGGAATGAGTAGCAAAATCACCTCCTTGTAAGAAGCACTAGTCTAAACAAGAAATGCTTTGGCCAACAAGGTATTGACAGTTACTTTAGAGAAAAATTCTATTAATGAACAGTCATAATCTTAAAAGAACTTTAAGATCTTTCACAACAAAGCTATATTTTTTTTTCTTTGAGACAAAGTAGGAGCTCAAAGAGATTAATCAACACCACCAATAATAAAGGCCGGGACATAGACTTCATGGCAAGAAAAAAAGAAAAGAAAAGCTGACTGAAATTAATGATTGATAGAATGGAAATCCTCTATTGGCCATACTCCTGACACTGTGGGCTGAATTATGTGTCCCTTTTTATCTCTCAGAAACTGTGTGCTTGTAACATGGACAAATACAATTTTTATAATGAGTTTATCTGTGTGAAGTGTCAAGAAAATAGTGGCATTTTGGAAGCCAAGGTTTTAGGTATTTTACTTCTATTCATAGCCTGTCATTATTTATGACATACCATTTTTTTTGCTTCCATCCATTCATATGTTCATTGATTCAATCATTCCCACATTCATTCATTTGTCAAATTTGAGGAGTACCTACTGAGGCCCAGATGCTAGGATAGACATCATAGAAACAAAATCAGTACAAATCATAGAAACATTTATTATTGTGGAAAACACAGGATATAGAGGGAACTAAATCAATTATTACACAATAATTGGTTCAGAGGAGGAAATGTAACTCAGGATTATCTAATATGAGTGGTGCAGGTCAAGATTTTCTGTCAGACAATTGGGAGATGAAAACATTTGTTCCTGGTAAATATGAATGAGGATGCCAACAGCCTTGGTTGTTGCTGGCAGCTGACTCACTACCACAGGGAGAAGTGGTTGTAGGTTGTGGAAAAGAGAAGTGAGAGCTAGGAGCTGAAAGGAAGCTGGTTCTTGATGGCATCATTAAGTAACTAGGTCCACCTTTTTCTGAAGCTTGAAATGCTGCTATTTTCTGGAACTGTGTCAATTATTTTAATTTGTCAAAATTAAAAATATTGTGCAGTGTATGTATAACTTGCTTCTAAAAGCATTCTATCCAATCCAACCCTCCTAGACAAAGAGAGCAACTTGGTGGTGACAATGTCTTTTTTTTAATACCTTGAGGCTGTTTATTTTAAGCAGATTAAATCTCTCTCCCTGGTTGTTGTGAAGAATGGAAAGTCTTTTATGCCCTTAAGAGGAGAAATGGCACTGATGTGCTGTGGGTGGAGCTTCTCCCTCTCCAGTCTCCTGTCAAAGCAGAATTCTATGAATTCTGTCTAGTTGCCTAATGATATAGTTTTGCCTGAGAACCGCTAATGGCACCATATTGCTGGTCTGATCATTCTAAAGCTCAACTCATTATTTCCATAATTTCTTTTTTAATTTGAACTTTATTTCTATTGTTGACACTATTACAGGTGTCCCCCGCCCTACCTCCAGCCCCCTTTGCCCACTTTCATCCAGCCCCTGATCCCCTTCCCTCTGGCCATCACCACACTGTTGTCAGTTTTTATGGGTTATGCATATTTGTTCTTTGGCTAAACCCTTCACTTTCTTTCATCCAGTCTCCCCAACTCCCTTCCTCTCTGACAGCTGTCAGACTGTTCCACTTGCACCTCAGACTTCACACTCATTCTGAAAGGCTTGCGTTGTTGGTCGCCTTTGTGAGATGAAAAATAGAAATATTCTTAAAGAATAAATTACATATTTTCAGCCTGAAAATAGTATTTCTTATAAATTAAAATGCAGAGATTTTAAGCCTTTGAGGAAGTTATAATGAAAAAAATATCCTGCTATTCTTGTATATGTAACCTGTCCTATAATAGCAATGGAATTGATCCTGGTCCAGGCAGGACCCAGTGGGATCTGCATGCTGCTCAGATGCTGTCTCTTCATCTGTGTTTTGGTCTTTCATCAATTTATCTTGGGAGCCTGTGAAACCTTGCTCCTGCAGTCTTTCAGGTATCCTGATGAATGACTTTCCAAACATTTCCATTACACCTCCTCTACATCAATTTCAGATCAGCAAGTTCTGCAGATGGTTTATTTTGATTAAGTATATCAATGTAGAAGACTGTATTTGATAGAAGAAAAGTGTGAGTTGTTTGTTCCTGATAATTGTCACATTTTTCATTGTAAAATTTTCATTACTGATCATTGTCAGATTTTTATGTGTTAACAAAATGCAAATGCCCATCCATGTTATTGTAAATGGTAAAATTTTATTCAAACATATTTTTGAAAAACTCTAAATTGTCAGGCCTTTCCCCAACTTCCAAGAGAGTGTGAGAACTGGAGAGTTTGATAAGTCACTACTGGATTCTTATCTTTATTAGTTTTCTGGTTTTATTGTTGACAAATAATCATACCTTGCATAAAGGACACCTGTCTCCTAGTGGTTGGGGAAATTTGTTGATTCTGATACTTGAATAGGCCATGATTATAATCAAACTTTGTATCCTTTATGCATCTTTTACTTCACACAGGTGTGTTCAACCACTGTTTTGAAAAAATCACCACTATTCTCAACAGGCCACAAAAAAAGGGAATTCTACTCTGATTTACATGGGCTATAACCTGTTCTCCAATGAGCTATACTCTACACACACAGAGACACAAACACACACACACACACACACACACACACACACACACACACACACACACACACGGAACTACAAGCACTTTCTCACTGTCCATGCATATCTGTTCTGTTTCTTCCTTTCTCTACATTTCCCTGAGTCCCATTCCTCCAATGTTTTCACTTCCAAACATCTTCACTTCCTGTCATAAGTTCAGACATCATTTCCTCAGCAAAGTGTATCCTGACTTCTTCCCTATTAGATTGTCTCAAGAATTGTCATCCTATTTAATCAGAAAGGTTCTAATAATATTGAACATCAAAATAAAAATGGTCAGGGAAGAAAATGGTCTCTTGCCATCCAAGAGGCTAAAAAAACTTTATGCAAATATGCCAGGGTCCTCCCCGGGGATCACATCATTAGACTATAAAGTGTCTGCCACAGGCTGCCTACTGACCTTGCATCTGCATAATCTGGAATAGCCCTTCAGTTGCTCTAGAAAGAGTAGAGTCCTCATAAGGCAACTTTTGAGTTCTTAAAAACTAAAGTGTTTGCTCCCTTCTTGAGTAATAGCATTTTAAATTCTGCCTCACTAGGCAAGCAGGTAGCTGCTTAGGATGACTTCTTTTCAAAATTTTTACAGGCATACACATTCAAGGGAGTATGCAAATATACCATTCATAAGTAAAGGGCAGGAATAGCTTTTCAGATGATATATCTGATTGTAGACATGCAATTTTAAAAATCAGAAATAAATTATAACCCTGTTACTTGAAATTTGTTTTACTTAGTCTTAAATTTTGATACTTGATGATAGAGGTATTTCATAAGAGAAAAATTTATAAATGCCTCTCCCGTTTATAAATGTTAGCCCTGAATGAGTGGCTGAAGAAAATCGAACATCCTAACTAATTTGGGGATACGTTCCAGAATAATTTGGGGTTATAGTTACTGCCTAAAAGGTTTCTAGAAGCTATTTAGACAGCGATGTTTAAAAATAACAGGGTTTGAACGGGACGTATGTATGTATATGTTTTCCATGGCTGTCAAAAATAAGCTATAGAAATTAGGTTTGGGGGCACTCTCTTTGGGTAGTTAAAGAAAAATACTTAGATATTTAAGGGAAAAATCATCGAATACTCAAGTGGTCCCTGTGATCAGACAGGACATCCTTTAGAGATATATAAAACAAAACCAATAAAGATCACTTTACCTTACAGGATGACCTACAGGATTAACAATTACAAATAAGTCCCGATGTCTTGGCCCACAGCCCGCATGAATCTTTTTTTCATATATCCACGTGAGACATTTGTTTAAATTAAATTTATTGGGGGTAAAATTGGCTAATAAAATTATATGGTTTCAAATGTACAATTTTGTGATACATCATCTATATGTTGCATATGTTTACCACCCAAAGTTAAAAAAAACAACACCTCTTTTCATCACCATTTATTTGACCCTCTTGCTGTACAATATGTTAGAGAAAAGAGCATGCATTTACAATTAGAAAATAATTACTTTAAAATCTGTAAAAACCACCTAACATCTTTAAACCTCAGTTTTCTTTTTAAAAAATCGGATTGTAATCTTAGTGGCTGTAGATATTAGATTATATCAATTATAAACGAGTATCTATTATACTCCCTGTCACATAACTGATATTTCATAAATTGTTTTTCTGACATCTTTCTTTATTGTATAACTATCTGATTTCAAAAATTCAAGTCTCATTAGTGCTCTCTCTTTTTATTCCACTCAAAATGTAAATATATTCTCTTGAAAAAGTAAAATAAAATAAAATTTAGTTTACTTGGCTACTCTTTTACCCAAGAATCAAAGATTTAAAGGAAATGAAAGCTTCTCAAATTTATTTAAGAAAAAAAAAAAAGGATTTTTGGAAGGTTGTGGAGATTTCACATGGACAAGGAATGTGGTCAGGCCTAAAAGGGGCTGGTCACAGCAGCTGACATGTCATTGGCTACAAAAAAAATGTTTAACCTCATCCTCTTTGGCTGGTATGTTCTCTTCACTTATGGTTTAACCCAGCTGCCCCAGTTAGCTTCATTTCCCAAAGCCCCAAGTTATGTGGATATGCTGATCCAGAGATCACACCTAATATATCTAGTTGCTTCTGGACCAAATTGTCTTCATGATTCTGCCTCTATGAGTTAAAAGTCTACCTTCAGTTTAATTTTTCTTGGGTGAATTAGGAAGATGACAGTGGATGGAGGATAGCAAAGTAGATAGCAAAGGGTTCCATAGCACAAAACTCGCATTACCAAGATGGTAAGTTGGAAAAGTTCTCTATGACAGAAATTTGGGACAAGGTAAAAATGTTGAGCATTTCACAAACATTCACCTTCTGTTAAAGTGAGTCATACACAAGAGAGCTGCCAACCACTGACTTACCTCTCCAGGAGAAATAAAATAGTTACCACTTTATATAACAAATCTCTGGCTTGTGACAAGATGATCAGAGATTCTTGGAGGTGGTTGTTCAGGCCATGTCTGAGTCATATTTCATCTTTTTCTCACCGCTTCTTTTTATCCATTTCTTAAAACCTTAAAGCCAATTTCTTCCTTTGATAATAAGTAGATGAAAAATATAAACGCCGTGGTCATTAAAAATATTCACCTGTGCTCAGTACCAAGATAACTTACCTAGAAAATGATGAAGTTTATATAAATTCGCTACTATAATACCAAACTCCATTTTCCCCCTAAAAATAAATGTAAATATCTTATCTGCATTTACATTGAAATTATGGTATATTGACATGCATATTTTGAGATAAGATAACCAGGATCTTCTGGACTCCACCAATCATACATTCTCTATGTCACTTTAGTATTTTAATTTAACATCTCACAAAAGAAATTTTTTCTTCTTCCATCTCAGTGTCAGGCTCATCTATATAAAAAAATGCAACATCTGCTAGAGCTATAAAGCAAATGAAAAATTAATTAGGTATTTGCAGGTCTCCTTTTGAGACTATGGAATTTAGTGGTGTCTTAAATCCTCTTACTGCTTAAACTGTGTGTTCAGTCTGGAAAAGATCTTCCTTATTTCCTGATCATTGTGTTTTCAGATCATTTTCTTCTTCTTGGCTGGCCTGGGAGTTTTGCTTGAAGGAGCTGCAATGTCCTTCATTAAGTTACGAATGCTTCCTCAGCATGCAGAAAGCTGGCTAAGAACTTCTCCACGCCTTTAATAACTTCCTTATCCTTAAAGCTTGCAGTACCAAGATAACTTAAGAGAAAAACTTTTATAAAACTTAAAAAAAATATCTAGGAAGTGTTTTTGCAAGAATCTATTTTGCAGCTTACTTACATTCACTTTTTAAACCTCTTGCCTTCTAACTGGGTTCTCTTAATTTTAATCTATCACGCTTCAAGAGACATCATAATGCACCAGTATTTTTCAAAATAGATATACTGAATGTTTTTTAAGCACCAGATAAACACACTAGGTGCCAATATTATGTAAATAAATAGCCAGGTATTGCCTTCTGGGAAGTTTAAGCAGTCAAATTTAAAAATATAGTGTGTTGAAATTTTGCTGGAAGTTTGCTAGAATATGTGCAAGCTTTTTTTTCTCCAGAGTCACCCAACTTTTTATGGGACTTTGTGGAGGTTTATAGGAGGAATAGACTCCTGATGTGTTTGAAAAGATGAGAAGTTAATTTCTGAGTAGCTGGGAGGTTTTCCAGATAGTACAAGAGCATGGACAAACATCTGTGCTGAGAGAGACACAATGCATTTTGAAAATGGGATTATTTTACATACTTGCACCATAAGAGTGACCGCCATACTGTGACCTCACACATGTGCACACACACACAAACACACAAACAAGAAAAAGCAAATGAATTATATACTGACAGAATTTCAAAATATATGTAAGGGCTGAGAGAAGGGGTGTTAATTTCCCTGACAATTTTCTAAGAAGCAAAGCCCTTTATCCACCTGGAATTTGCAGATGTATTTCTCAAACACTATGACACTCTTTTCCTGGCACTGTTGTAACCACAAGAGCATGCACCTCATTGGCAGCTGTACAAAACACCCCTGGACCATCCCTAGGCCTGGAATGAGCTGCATTCCAAGAACTGCATGAGCACTAATCCTGGGCAACTAAGAGAAGGGTCATGCAGTGGTGGTTCTGCTGTCCTAACTCTGGACTTAATTACATCTCCTGTGGTTGCTCATCATGGAAGGTATCTGGTCAAAGAACCAAAAAATCATTACAAAATTCACTTTGTGTCTTTCTTTTCCTAAATCTGATAATCCAAAAAAAATGATTATCTGCAGGTCAGTCTTATAATCCCTTCCTTCCTATATTTTATCGGAAGGTTTATATGGGAAATAACCAAGTTGGCAGGTAGTGCTTTTCTAGGAGGCTGAGCACTTGAGATATAAAGATTCTATGTTTTAACCATACATGTCTAAATGAAATGCCTTGCCATTATGTCTGATCCGTTTTGCCAAGCCCAGAAGTTTTTCAAGATTTATGTCTTGCATATTTGAAAAATGCTCTCTTTTATAAAAATCATGTGTTCTTAGCATAGAAAATTGAGGAATTACAGAAAATTACATAGACATAAACACAAATTAGGTGTGATTATACCACCCCATGCTGGTTACCTACTCTGATTGATACTTTGGGTCCATTTTTTTCCTAATTTCTCTCCTATATATTAGCTTGCTGGGACTCTGTTTACAAAAGCACTACAAATAAATGGCTTAAACAACAGAAATTTATTGTTTGACAGTTCTGGAGGCCAGACGTTCAAGATCAAGATCTTGGCAAAATTAGTTTCTTCTGAGGACTTTGAGGGAAAGATCTGTTTCTTGGTTGTAAATTAACTTCTCCATGTGTCTCTATATCACCCCCTTCCATGTGTGTCTCTGCCCAAATTCTCCTTTTCTTTTTTTTTAAATATTTTTTTTATTGATTTCAGTGAGGAAGGGAGAGGGAGAGAGAGAGATAAAAACATCAATGATAAGAGAGAATAATTGATCAACTGCCTCCTCCATGCCTCCTACTGGGGATTAAACCTGGCATGTGTCCTTGACCAAAATCAAACCCAGGACTCTTCAGTCCACAGGCCAACGCATTATCCACAGAACAAAACTGGTTGGGCCCAAATCTCCCCTCTCTATAAGGGAAGCAGCTATGTTGGATTAGGGTTCATCCTAATAAACTCTCTTTAACTTGATTATTCTGTAAAGACTATTTTTCCAAATAAGGTCACATTCTGAGGTAATGGGAATTAGGACTTTTCTATATTATTAACAGATCTTCAGAAGGACAAATTTTAAAATATCAAAAATGTTTGTGATTAAGTGAAAGAAATAGGTTTCAGATAATAACATGCCAATGAAAAATAAGCTCACAAATATATTTGTGTGTGCATCTGTATTTTGTATATACATGAGTTAGAGAGAAACAAGATCAATGTCAGAACCATGAGATGACTCTTAAAGTTCCTGCATATGTTACTCTGTATCCATTGCATTGGCCAACACATGTCATGTGGACAAGACTGGCATTAATAGGACACAGAAAAGTGCTTGTGCAACATAAATGTCCTGCAGGTCACACAACTGTAGTCTGGATGCAAGATCCTAGAGTGAGACAGAAGAGGAAGAGAGGAAGGAAAATGCTTGGAAACAATCATGAATCTGTGTCCATGGATATTTTAATATAGAGTTAGGAACAATTTGGCCTTATGCTCCATGAGTCAAAAATGTTTAAGTTGTTAATTTCTAACCTCCCCATCACCCTCAAATGGGATAATAACTTCTCGAGTAGGGAAATAGGCAAATGTCCCTTATTTTTACCTCCCTCCGATTAAAAGGAGTGTTGAACATTTAAAAGGAATGCCTGTTAACAAGTAAGCTGGATATACTTTTATTTTTACTGGTCATGCCAAGTAACTATTGCAAGTTTGACAGTGCTGAGTAAAAAAATCATGCAACTAGATTTTATATGGTATAAACAGCAGCTAACAATACAAATATTTTAAAGAAAATGAGAAAAGATGTTTCCAAATGTTGCAGGCTCTCCCCTCTTGCACCTGGGTCAGCTCCTATGCCTCGGTAATAAGAAGTTATTTCATTAGTTGTGCCCCCAGAAGATTACAGTTATTTCCTCCCATGTCCAATTTTGTTGCCAAAATCTAAGCAGAAAAAATCAGAAGGTTTCTGTGTCTGTGTCTTCCAAACCTATGGCCCTACACTCAATTTTATGTTATTGTTATTTTGAAAGATAGAGCTGGGTCAGTAAAAACCCTGAGAAAACTGAATTTCCTGGAAGGCTGTGTAGCCAGGACACGAAGCCATGCTGACTCACAGTGTACTAGTTTTAAAACTATAGAGACTGCTGTTGGTCAGGAGTAAAACTCAGAGGAAGTTGGGGTCAGACAGAAAGACAGAGAAAAGAAAACCTATTATCTGCAAGTAGTAAAACATAATCTCTCAAAAGACAAGATGGCATTGGAATAAGCCATTGGGTAAAATCTGTCATGTTCGGAATGGAAAGAAATAGCCTTTACCCCAGAGCTTGCTAACCCTTGGACAGAAGTTGGTTGATGCAGCAGAAGTACTATGAAATATAAAACCACTTTCGGCTTTTTATTTTTGCTTCTCTAAAATGAAATCCTGTAATTTTATAACGAGGGCGTTTGAAAGAAGCAGTGGCAGAGGGAAACGATGCCTCTCTTATTAAGGTGAAAGGAAGAGTTCATTAGAAAAATTGCGTGAATGCAGGAATTCCTAGATTCATTTCCTGTGGAGCTGGTCTGAGAACAGATAAAACCGAAGAAATATTTGATGCTACACATGACCCAACTGTTTGTGCACTGTGCTATTTCCATTATAAAAGATAAACAAATTGAGATGCAATTGACGTACCATAAACTTCATCCATTTAACGTTTGCAATATGTAGTTTTAATACATTCATAGAGTGATCTAACCATCAGTACAACCTGACTTACGAATATTTTTATCATCTTAAGAAAGAAACTCTGTATGCACTAGCAGTCACCTTCCCCCCTTACTCCCACTCCCGCAGACTCCTAACCCTAGTCAACCACAATCTAATTTCTGGCTCTATATATTTGCCTATTATTGACATTTTATATAAATATAATCATACAATATGTATCCTTTTGATATCTTTCATTTAGCATTATGTTTTCAAGGTGCATGTTGTAACATATATAATTATTTTGTTCCTTTTTATTGCCTACCTAGTAAACAGCCCATTGAATGGATACACCTTGTTTTGTTTACCCTTTGATCACCCAATGGACATTTGGATTTTTTTCTACTTTTTGGCTAATGTGCATATTTCTACTATAAAACTCCATTTTTGTGTGGACACATTTTGATTTCTTCTATGTATATAAATGCCAGTCCAGCTACTGGGTCACGCAGCATCTCTATGTTTACCTTTTGAGGAACTGCCAAATTGTTTTCCAAAGAGGCTGGAGCATTTTACAGTCCTGCTATCCATATGTCCCATCTACAGTTTAAACTCTTCATTTTCATAACCCTAATTTATAGCAGGTGTGCTGGAATACCAATGGACTACTTACAGATAAGGGTCAGAACATGGTTGATGGCATAATAAAGTGAAGGTCGAATTAAATTAGCCCTGAAATCCCATAAGCCTCTTTGGAAAGTGTCAGTAAATAGTCTTCATAGTTGCCATCATCACAATAAGCTGTGTAATTATAAGCTGATATCTAAAGAGATTCTGGCTCTCATTAATATGTACAACCTTCCCCCCTCCCCCAGGTTTCAGGAAAGACGCCTTCACACTTTTAATTATGACAGGACAAGGTGCTGTGAATTGCTGTGGTCCCGAGTCTTTAGTTGAGAAGAAAAGAAAGTTTCCTGAGCACCCACAAACATGCCGGGGCATAGAGTTGATCCCAGGGCCTGAAAGTGCTTTATTTGTCACATTGGAAAGGATATATACTTTTCTTCTAAGACTTTGATAGCAGGAAATCTCCTGCCATGTGATTTATTAGGATCCAATAAAATGAGTTATTCATTCACTTTGAGAAACAGATTTAAAATGAGACACATGGATTTATCTGGCTAGAAGTTTAAAAGGGACACTTTGAGAGGAAATTAATTATAATTATTAAATGAATGAAACAAATACTAGAGAAATCTTTTAAATAGCACAATTACCTTTAAAGATTACGTATCGTTAGGAAGGATGCCATTCAGTCATATATAATACTAGATTCATGCAAGAGTGGGCCTTTCTTTCCTTGGTTGCTGACACTGCCTTTGCTTCAGCTCAGAGCTGCCTTTCTGTCTTCCCACGCTGCCCAGAGGCCTGGCGAGGTGCAGAACACCTGCATTGTCGCCAAGGTGACGACGCAAGCGTCCTGCCCCACTCTGGGCCACTCAGAGCCTGCATATGAAAATTAACCGGACAGCTTTGTTGAGTTAATTTGCATACTTACTCTTGACTGGCTAGTGGGTGTTGCAAAGTTATGGTAAATGTGCATCTTACTCTTTTTAGTGTAGATTTGCCCAGATGCTCATTTGTAACTGAAATGGTAAGAGAAAGGAAGAATGGGAGTTCAGAGGATCCACACTGCCTTTTACATTTTTAAAGCTATGAACAACTGATCTCACTACTCTGCCCTGTAAAGAACATATACACTCTGGGTGCCACGTGGACATTTTGGAACTGGTCCCAATAATGTGTAGTCACAACTTTTATGAAAGATTTGGGGGATTTTTTGTGTGTGTTCTTTTTAGATTAATTAAATGATTTTCTTATTACTTGGTTGATCTGTATTTTCAAGCTTATCCCCACCATTTATAATCTCACACCATTGAATTTTTTCCTCCTGCTTACATAGAGGGGTGATTCTTAGTGTGAAATTTACTCACCATTGCCTTCTGCATGGCTCCCCAGATATGAAGTGGGCTCATGTAGTACAGAGGAGCCAAAGGCTGGCGGCTTGTTTGTGAGTTTATTCTTGTGTGTTTTTCCTTGAGCTCTAGCTACCCTTCTACATGTTGCAATATGTTAAGTATGTCACATTCCTTAAGGTGTAAATGCTATCCGTCCACCCTTAAAATACCTAATAAAAGCAAGAAATGGACATTAAGAATAAATACCATTTTCATGGCAGTAATTGATTTCTCTTATAACTTAACAGGAAAGAAAGTACATGTTTCCCTACTGGATAGAAGGGCTAGTATTTTATTAAAGGAGTATCATCTTGCATGAACTATGACATTAGGATTACAGTAGGGACCATTCTGTGTTGCATAGATGAATGAATTTCAATTGCATTTATTTTATTTGTACCAACATAACCCTTAAAATAAGGAGCCAATAATTAAACTATTAATGCTGTTTGAAAATGGAATATAATAGACATTGGCTCCTACTTCAACCATCAGCAATCTACCTAGTGAACAATATCCTATTACCCAATGTTCAAACCTGCCAATATATATTTGGGCCTCTTAACCATGTAAAATTGTAGAACCTGGGTTTGTGGTCAGGGAGGTAAATTTGATTCCAGCTCTGCCACTAATTAATTATTTTAAAAACCCTGACGCATTTATTTTAATGATGGTATACCTTCGTTTTTGCATTTTTAAATGGGCCAATATTTCCAGGTAATTATTAGATTTTAATGGACTATCTTGCCCAGAATGAGTATGTGTTCTAGATGCTAGAGCACCTCAGTGTGTACAGTGAAATTTCACACCAAGCTTCTTTCTTCTTTGCCAGCTAAATTGCTGAGAGATCTCTTTAAATTTATATCAGTTTTTTAAAAATATATTTTAATGTAAAATATAAAGAAAAGAACATATTAATTGTATGAGTATATTTCAGAATATAAATATTAACTTAGGAAAGAGCTAATTACCAGGGACTCAGAAGCTCTCTGAATTTTTCATTAATAATTTTCTTGTTTCAGTTTACAGTGCTACCATCTATCTATATATATATATATATATCATTGACTTTTAAAATTTACTTTGTTTAATGAATTAATCCATGCATATTTTTCTGTCATTTGCTTCTTTTGAACAATAGCTATTCGGAATGTATCTAAATTTATGTGTATTACTACAGTGCATTCACATCTGCTACTTTGAACATATCACAATGTGTTTATTCTTTCTGTCATTCATGGACAATTGGATCATTTCCTGTTTTTTGTTGTGCAAAACACTTCAACGAACAACTCAGTATATATTGTCAATGGCACACATTTAAGAGCTCCTCTAGTGTTTGCACATCATGTCTTATTAAGTCTAAGATGCCATCAGTAGTAAGGCACATGCCCATGGTTGTGCACAACTAAGAACATTTTCCAGTTAAATGCATATATTGTCACATGCTATCTTAGAAAGCATTTCATTATGGACACAGTAAACCGTGGGGAGGGGGAAGTGTTTTGAAATCAGTGAAACAGAGTAACTGAGGATGGAATTGCTGGACCACAGAGCATGTGCACCTTCAAATCGACTAAGAAGCATACTTCATGGCTGAAACCGGTTTGGCTCAGTGGATAGAGCGTTGACTTGCGGACTGAAAGGTCCCAGGTTTGATTCCCAGCAAGGGCATGTGCCTTGGTTGTGGGCACATCCCCAGCAGGGAGTGTGCAGGAGGCAGCTGATCCATGTTTCTCTCTCATCGATGTTTTTAACTTTCTACCCCTCTCCCTTCCTCTCTGTAAAAAAAATCAATAAATATATTTTTTAAAAAAGAAGAAGCATACTGCATGGATGTCTAGAGTAATTGCAGGGATTTCCACACTCACCCATAGAGCTTCCGTGTCCCAGTCACTTTATATCTCACTTTCACTTTGTTTTGGCCACTGCCTCTTGTGCTAGAACAGTAACACATTTTCTTATTTATTTTTGGCTTATATAGTATTTTAGTGTTTCACTGAGGAATGCCTAACCTGCAGGAGTGTTAGAAGCTTACACCAGTAATCTTCATTGAGTCATATACCCTTCTGAGCATTTGAAGAAAGCCTTGCTTAGTTCATTTTCTTTCCTCAAAATGTTCTCTACTTTCACCACATGGCTAAATTCTTGGGTTATCTTATGATTTAGCCCAAGCTTTACCTCCTCTAGGCTTCCTTTTCAGATGCTCTCTGGAAGGATAGGTCCTCTGGCTTCAGGAAACCTCTTTACCTTTTGGATTGTATTTGTAAGTTTACATACACGGGGACAAAGAAGGCTTACAGTTGTGAGTATGTAAGTGTTTATTCTTGTACTATAGGCCTGATGCATGTAATTCATGCAAGAGTAGGCTTTCCTTCCCCAGTTTCCAGCACCAACTTCTCTCTGGCACCCAGAACCTGGACTTCCCGTGCAGCCCTGGCTTCATCCTGAAAGTCTTCTGGTTTCACTAGCATATTATGCTTTTATTATCATAGGTTATTATTGATTAATCATCACATTGTTTCCATACAAATCCCTGGAAACCTTCTTTTGCTCGCTCCTGTATTTATAAGCCCAATAGATTACAGCCTTTATTTGTGATTACTACTTAGTGTGTACTGTCTATCTGCTTATTACTGGAAGCCATATTTTCCTCTTAAGGAATTCTTTTTTTAAAAATATGTTTTTATTGGTTTCAGAGAGAGGGAAGGAGAGATGTAGAAAGACAGAAACATCAGTAATGTGAGAAAAACATAGATAGGCTGCCTCCTGCAGGCCCTACTGGAGATCCAGTCTGCAACCCAGGCATGTGCCTTGGCCAGGAATCAAAACCTAAGTTCCTGGTTCCTGGGTCAATGATCGACCACTGAGCTACACTGGCCAGGCACGATTCTTGTGTTCTTGTGGCCAAGACCCTGCTTCCAGCCTAACTTTCCTCTTTAGTTATTGGCTCCAGGGCTTGCTTAGATTCTAATTTCTCCTCTTCAGCCTCTCCCAGGCTGAACAAATAGTACCTGTTAGAAGTATGCACAGACCTGTAATTAGATAAATTGGTGATATGAGAAAAGAACAGACAGCACTAGGTGGGGAAAATTTAACACTCATCTCCGTCATGTAATTATTTATAGATTTGTCCTCCTTCATATTCCTCAAATTAGTGCATCCCTGCCATTGTGTCAGTTTAGAACTTCATGTATTTCTTCAACTGTGATCGCTCTCAACCAGAGACAAATTTTCACTAAAGAGCTCCTTTTCACATGCCTGGGCTCCTACGGCTCAGTGTTTATGTAAAATCTCCAAGAGGAAGCTGTCTGAACCATAACATATTTAATATTCTATCTCTTTATCTCTCAGTTTCTCCTTCACATTCCCTAAGTGGCTTGGTTTATTTACTTATTTGTTTGTTGGTTTTTTTAAAATTTTATTTTTATTGATTTCAGAGAGGAAAGGAGAGGGAGCGATAGAAACATCAATGATGAGAGAAAATCATTTATTGGCTGCTTCCTGCATGTCCCACACTGTGGATCAAGCCTGCAACGCAGGAATGTACCCTGACATGGAATTGAACCTTGACCTATGAAGTGGTTCATAGGTCAGTGCTCAACTACTGAGCCACAGCTAAGTGGCTTGGTTTGATGTGCTTATGGGCATTTTTAAAATATAGCTAGATGGTGATTAATACTGTTAACAGTGATGATAACATAAAACACAAAATGGACCATGATAGCAGAGAAATGCAGAACTAATAGATTAGTAACAATAATTTAAATAGAATTTCACTTAAGTCACTATGCAAAAACAAACTTGAAATGCTATTTCACTTAGATGTGAAACAAATTTGATAGAGATATCACCAAATTTTATATCAAACTGAAAAGACTTTTATGGCTTTACCAAAGAGTTACTAAGCTTAAAATATTTTTTGGATCATTAATTTAAAAAGAGAGTAAATCAAGTTCTGATCACCAGCGGAGAGACTGAAACATCTTTCTATTTTCTCTACAGAAAAATAAAAAGTCATTCAAACAATTCATAAGATTTAAGAAAAAACATTATAGGGAGTGACAGTGAGTTAGTTTATATAAAGAGTGTCTTACTTTTGTATATTGTCTGATTTTTGTGTATAATGTCAACTTTCTAAGATTTCTAATTTATAACTTCATATTTGAAATAAATATTTACCTATGGATTTAATTTTGCCTTTTTTTTTCTTAAATTGTCCCCACCCCTCATTAATATAAGTTTAAGGCTCCATACAAGTTGGAGGAAGCCTTAATACCCTTGGGCTTATAACTGATTTATCTTCCCATACTCACTGCTTTCAATACATTCTCTGTGTATGGGAAGCCTATAAAATCCCATGTTTTCCTACTATATATATATATGTGATTCATATTGTAGTTAATTCAGAAAATATTTTTGGAATTAGGAATGAATGACTTAATCAAACTATACATATTATTCAAACATTGACATTCTCTTCTTATTAGACTGGTTGCCTTTTAAAGGAATTTTCAAAAAAGTATAAATATATCATGCATAGAGCAGGTGCTCAATAAGTGTTTGATGAATTAGTGAGCTTATCAATGGATTAATAAATATGTAAGTTAGAACTATCTCTAGGTCCTACTTCCTGTGTAATTTCTCCTCCCATATTACAATTTATTTCTGTCCAGAAACATTTTTTCACTATTACTATTTTACTCTTAATAATGTTAAACATTTATATGACATTCCTGAATAATTTGCTACTGATACAAATGGATCTAAAAAACAAACTCAGGTAAAGGGCAAAATTAAAATGAATTTCTATTTCTTTTGTGTGGTTTCCCTTATAACAAAAGAACAGTGTATTCATCTTTCCTTTCCTTTACCAATGACAATTTCTTTCCCATATAAGAAATAATGGAATTATGTAAGAGATGAAGTCACCTGTCTTCTTGAGTAAAATATGGTAAAAATCAATTAAAAATGATTGTCAGAGAATAAGAAACAGCAAGTAACGATGAGACAGCTTATCCCAAGGTGCAAAAGATTCTAATGTCAGTAGGTAGATTTAATAACTATGTTATGTTGAGAGACAGTATTAAAAAATAGATTCTGTTTTAGAACATTTTGTTTCTCAGGAAGGTTTTTCTTCCCAGAAGTCACTAATGGGCACAGTATGGTATCAAAAGCTAAAAGAAAATAATAATAGTAATAATAAAAACAAAGAACTCTATGCTCAAATCTATTTCTTTGACCATGGGCATTTCTTTTTCCAAATAATCTTACAAAGTATCAAGACTACAATATATAGAATAAAACTTTCCTGTAGAAGAGCAAATTTAAAAATATGGTCTTGCGTATATTTGTATGGTAAAACCCATGTATATTTTAAAATAATTATTTTTTGTTAAATGTTTTAGTAATCAGCGTGCTGAATAAATTGGCTCATAAGATTTCACTCATGTGAACTGAACTTCCCTTACATGGTAATAGACAAGGTAAGCCATAATACTGTCATGTTGCTGTAGCAAAAAGAGAGAAAGTGCTAAGAGTAGTTCAACCACTAGCATCATCCAGTGAATAAACCACACAGAGAATGCTGGAAAATAGAATAGAGTCCATTTATTTTTTCTGCACACATGGAGGTCTGCTCCCAGGAATCCTTTTCTCCTTCTTCCTCTCCACTTCTTACGTCTCATAACCAGATATTTTCCTCCTTGAAGAGATCTATAGAGTCATTTTTAGAAAGACATGGAGTTTATGCCATATTTATAACTTACAGACATTAAGCTTCAGGGTAAGGCTTTTGATCTTACAATGAACAGCTAACTTTATTAGAAAAATATGAAATTAGGGCCTACCAGAGTTATTACTTTGCTCCGATTAGTTTATTTGATGGAAAGACTTGTTATCTTTAAGAATGTTATAAGTGAGATCATATATGGAAAGATAGGCTAATTAAACTCTAAAAACATGCAAACAGTCACTATCGTCAAACAGATTAATTCTTATAAAAATAATGTGAGAAAACATGATCATTATCCCCATTTTGCCCTGGAAATAATAGATTACCAGTCCACTCTTACTTTACTATCACATCCTAAAACTAGAATTGAAATCCAGAGCCTCTTACTAATATGCTAACCCAATTTAAAATACCAGCTGACAACAAATTATAAGAAAGAAAACACTGCTTGCTCTAATGACATAACTATATTAAAAGATTGCCTCATGTCTTTTCTTCTAAGATAAAATCTTTCCAATTACACTACCACTATATTTTTTATTTTTGTTGCTGTTGTTTTGTTTTCTTTTTTTGCCTTGATTTCTTATAGCAATGTATTCATTTTGAATTCACCCCTAGTTGGGAATATTTCTTTTAGGAAAGATGCCACTGATTTATTTTTTCCTTTAGAAGCAATGCCCTTTCATCTTTCCATTTTTTTCTTCTTTTAATAACAGGCTGGGGAGTTCATAAACAGTGAAACAAATTCTCACTTGTCTTTTTTTCTGTATCCAGTCTTTGTAATGCATACTTGACAAATGTCTGCCTTTTGCTGGGTTAAAAAAAAAAAGAAAGAAAAGAAAATGTTGAGTGCACTGTTCACTCTTCAGCTTGTCATTTGACAGTGGAGGCTGTCACACTTGTGCTGGTTTCCTTGAAAGTGTCTTCCTGCTGAAATCGGTTTGGCTCAGTGGATAGAGCGTGAGCCTGAGGACTGAAAGGTCCCAGGATTGATTCGGGTCAAGTGCACGTACCTTGGTTTCAGGTACATCCTCAGTAGGGGGTGTGAAGGAGGCAGCTGATTGATGTTTCTCATTGATGTTCCTAACTCTCTATCTCTCTCCCTTACTCTCTGTTAAAAATCGATGAAATATATTTTTTAAAAAAAATAAAGTGTCTTCCTATTGCGATATCATTATGACAGTATGTTGCATAGTGACCCATGAACTCCAAGGGGGTTCAGGAGGGCCAGTTCAAGTTCAGAGAGACAAAATCAACATTCCATTCTTTCCCCTTTTCTTATAGATGCTGTTTTGTACATGAGATATTCACAAACTCATTAGCTTCAAATAAAACCCTACCCAGCAAAAGAGTCCCCCACACTCACTCTTAGGTGAAATTCTGGTGGAGCCAATTGTGAGAGAAGAATGTTTCCACAGTGCTACCCTGTAAACTGAAAGAAAATGTAGCAGATACAGAAAAACAAAATAAAAAACAAAGCACATGAAAATTTGACTCCCTGATTCTGTATGTCTCTGTGATAGTAGTGGTGTTGGAGAGTGTCTGAGAACCTAAATGCATTTTGGCCACCTAAATTTATGGGGAAAAGGGAAGAAGTCCATTTTGAGGACAAGGCATTCTTGGATCTCTTCATTTGTCGCTGCATGCTTGCCTAGCATTGGTGATGAAAGTAGTATGGCTACTAATCGTAAAACAGCACTTTCTTATTTATTCAGATAATTCCTACTCACTTGAACACCATAGTTATTCAAATTAGATAATAATATAAATATGCTTCAGATATCCATATGCTTATCAAAAAGGCCTCTTAGAAATAATAAAATTAGTACACATTATGTATGTTTGATTTATCCTATAAAATATCATAATACAATTTCATATTAAAGAGTGGGCATCCTATTTTTACTAGTAACTAAAATAAAATAGCAAAAAAAAAAGAAAAATACATGACTAAACCTCTATTGCATCTTTACGTCAATTTTTAATTACTCCATTATTGACTCCAAAAATACAAAAGGAGTGGTGGATAGTGATGGCAAATGGGTTTTCTATTTTTATGAGCCATAAATAAGAAAAAGAGATTGTCCAAGAAAGAGCATCTCAATTGTTTTATCTCCTACGTTTCACACACTCTCTTTTCATCTCATTTGAGATGGTAGGCAAATCAGCAAAAAAAAAAGAAAAAGAAAAAGAGAAAGAAAAGAAAGAGAAAAAAAGTGGTGCTTCTATGAAGGAATATTTTTCACATGGTAACTGAGTGAGAAAAAAATAGGCAAGTGACCTTTAAAGGTGAGCTTTCAACAAATGTAGCAAATTCAATCTTTAAAAATTATTCTTACAGTATCCGACTATAATTCTAAGTACTTTCTAGACTGTTTCATGAAAGAACAGGTACCTGTAGTCAATAAGCAAGTACGTCTTGCCCAGCAGCTGAAAGATGTATAAAGCACAAAGGGAATAATTAATACTTCTTTCTTCTTTCCAATATACTAGATATTAACTTTATTCTTTAAAATATACTAGATATTAACTAGATATTACTAAATTCTAAGCCTCAGTCAATGATAATGTTTATTACTTATGAGTAATTATCTCCCAATAAGAATTTGTGGGGAAAATCTTCAAGTTTAATTCCAGCAGCATGTTCCTGAAAAGAAAATTGTTCTAAGCATTCTTCTGCCTATATAACCCATGAAACCTGAAAAAAAATAATGGAGAAGAAACTGAGATGAGTTAAAGGAAGGCAAATTAAAATCTCTTCACTGAGCCTTATTCAAGAAGAAAGGTAAAATAGATAGAATGATCTCCACAATTTCAATTTTTATTTATTTTGTCTCTGTCTCTTCGCAAAGCACATATGCTGACTTTATGTAAGTTAAGTGCACATAGAATGGGACTTGATACAGATTAAGCCATTTGCTTCATAACCATTGCTATTTAGAGACAATTTTGAAACATACCATATTCCAGACACAGGTCTCATATTTCAAGTCATTGTGTGATTGCCTTTGTACTTACTGCTAAATTTCAGAAAATATGTCCTACAAAGAATCAAGAAAAAATTATATAAGGTTATATATATATACACATATATTTGTATATGTATATATATATACACATACACACATATATATATATATATATATATATATATAATGCACATACTTATATTGCTTGCTATATTTAACCATAAGCACAACTGAATTGGAGAATGGGGATATAAAGACTGTATGGTAGAAAGTTTGGAAGAGGCAAAGGAAGGCAAATTAGTCATGTGAGGGTCTAGCTAATAGCAAAGATGTAACTTTGCTGAAGGAACAAGGAAGAAATAATCCTCCTCTGTCCCTTCTCACCCTGCTATGTCCTACTGGTGCTCTTCATTGGATGAACCCAAATAGAAACCATCCAGCCAAAATATCTGGAGAATATAATCTTCAAGGTCCATCCTCTTAGACACTGAGCAAGGCAGAAAAGTTTGGAGAAGATTCTGGTAGGAACAAAAGAGAGGCTTACTTGCAGTTACAGCATTGATCTCTTCACCAGGGAGACCTCACATGGGCTGTGTCTTTTGAGCCACCTTCCTCCTAGTTTGCACTCATTCTGTCCTTGGAGAACCTGAAAAACACTATGCCTTCTGAGACTGACCCAGTCACAGAATGAGGGTCGTAGAAGTGACCCATTTGTTAGCCTTGCTTAAATAAGAACATATGACATACTTTGTATAAATATACATTTTTCAGGGTACACTATTTATTTTCCATTTCAAAAATCTTATATAATGAAAGCCTAATATGCTAACTGTCCAACCATTCTACCAGTCATTATGACGCACACTGACCACCAGGGGACAGATGCTCCAACCAGTAGCTTAGCTTTCTGTTGGGGTCCAGCCAATGGGGACTGGGTGAGATGGACCAGACATGCCCTGGAACCCTCCCACAGTCTCTCCCTAGCTCAGATCGTGCACAGGTGAGGTCCCTTGGCCTGGCCTGCACCCTATTGCTTTCCAAGACCCCTTGGGGGATGTCAGAGAGTCATTTTTGGCCTGATCCCCATAGGCCAGGCTGAGGGATCCACCGATGCACAAATCCATGCACCAGGCTTTTAATGTATTCATAAAAAGGTCAATTTTAGCCATTTTCTTGGATTCTAGCTAATGGTTGAACCCAAACACAGCTATTAATTACAAACATAATTTAAGTCAGCAAAATCAATATTTTGTTATCATTTACTGAGGACCATCATTTTCTGTCAGTCTGTAATGATGTGGTTGCGTCTCACTGCTGTGTATGTTTTACAGTTGTATTCAATATTTTTATAAATTTGCTGACAGGGTGAAGGATAAGCATCTTATAAGCAGTTACTCTTCATGATAGAATTATAGCTATGACTTATGTATACTAATATAATAATAGTTGCTACCTGTTTAGGGATAGATACCTCTTATGTGGCTGGTAATGATTGTGGAAATGCCTGGATTTTTCCTCTATATCACTGGATGTGGTTATATACATTCATTTCAGGATCACTGTGTCATTTATAAAACTTTAGTTTAAATACCATATGAAGTTAAGAGTTAGGTAGAGTTAACACACAAACCCTGCTGTCATTCTTTGATTTAACCAATATTTATTGAGCTGACCAACTATGTCAGTTTCTCTGGACCACAGAGGTTGCCCACAGAGCTAAAACCAGGTACATTCCAGGCAAACTACAATGAGTTGGTCACTCTGTGCACCTATTATGTGCCAGCTGTATGAAAAGTCCAACATACTATTGTTTCCTTCCACTAGACCCAAGTACTATAGAAAGGAGACAAGAGTATGTTGGATTATGATGTGTTAATAATAATGTTAATTATTAATAATGATGTGTTAAAAATGATAGGAAAGGGGCTTCTAATTTGGGTTAGGGTTGCCAAGAAAAGTTATTGGCAAGGGGAAATTGAAGAATTTAACTATGACATTAAAGAGGTGAGATAACAAGCATGCTGCTCTCTGGGAGGAGAGGTCAGAAGCCTAAGAAACAGAAGCCAGAGTCCCTGAGATGAAGTTGTATCTGGTGTGATCTAGGAACATCAAGAATAGCTTGCCATGACTCCAGTAACCGAGAAGGGTCACACAGAGATGAAGTGAGAAGAGTAATGGGTCAAGAAATATTCATGCAAATGGATCATTGTAAGCACTTGGGCTTTGCACCCTATTGAGTAAAGATATAATATGCTTTCACTTAAATTTAGCAATTATTGTGTTGCAGGCTATGAGAAAGGAACAATTAAAAATAGAAATCTTATGGGAGGCTACTGTAGTAATCCAAATGAAAGGTAATGATGGATTTAACTAGAGAGGTAAGTAGAGAGGAAGTGGGAATTGGTCATATCCTGAACATATTCTGAAAGTAAAGCGGATAGTATTTCCTAAGGGATTGGGTGTGCTAGATGGATGAAAAAGGAGTTAAAGATGACTGTAATATGTTGGCCTAATAAGCAGCTAATTTTGTTGATTGTTATTGAAATGGAGAAAATTGAGAAGAGTAGGGCTGTAGAGAATGGTGAACCCCAAAAGTGTAATTTGAGGCATATTATACTTTAAATGTCTGTGAGTCCTCCAAGTAGATATGTTGAATAGGCAGGTGGTTGTGCAAGTCTAGAGTCCAAGGGAAAAGGGTGAGCTTGTTAGTGTTTAAGACCATGAAATCAAGTGAGTGTAGAGATTAAAGAAAAGAGATCAGGCAGGACTGATCCCTGGGCACTGAAGATTATGGAGGTCTAGGAGAAGAAGAAAAAAAAGCATCGGAGAAGTAGGAAGCAAACTAGCAGCATACACTGTCCAGGAAGAAAAGGAAGTATTTGAAGGAAGAGAGGGATCAACTTTATTGCATGCTGCTGCTAAGTGGAGCAGGCGAAGAACTAAACATGGCTTCACAGTGAGGAGGCCGGCTTAATGATGTGAGGTCACTGGGGACTTTGAAAAGAGCAGTTCCAGTGGAAAAGCCTGACTGAAGTGAGCTCAGGAGGGAATGAGAGAAGATAAGGTGGAGAGAGGGAATACAGATAACACTAGGAGTTCTGCTGAAAAAGGAAAGTGATAATAGGAGGCATAAGCTTGGCATGGAAGCTTGGTTAACACAGAGGGACTTCTCAGAGAAAGACAAATACCATCTGATTTCATTTATATGTAAAATATAAAGAATAAAATAAATGAACAAACAAAGTTGAAACAGACTCATAGATACAGAGGACAAACTAATGGTTACCAGTGAGGAGGGAGAAGGTTAAAGACCTGGGTAAAAAAGGACAAGGAGTTGATTGAGAGTTATAGGATAGTCACAGGCTATAAAGTGCAGCATAGGGAATATAGTCAATAATATTGCAATAACTATGCATGGTGCCAGGTGGGTGCTGGAAATAATGGAGGAACACTTTGCAAAATATGTGTTTATCTAACCACTGTGCTGCCCAAATAGAAAATAATATTAAATGTAAACTGTAATTAAAAAATAATATAAAAGCAGAGACCGGTTTGGCTCAGTGGATAGGACTGCGGACTGCAGGGTCCCAGATTCAATTCTGGCAAGGGCATGTACTTTGGCTGCGGGCACATCCCCAGTAGGGGGTGTGCAAGAGGCAGCTGATCAATGTCTCTCTCATCGATGTTTCTGACTTTCTATCCCTCTCTCTTCTGCTCTGTAAAAAATCAATAAAATATATTTTAAAAAATAAAATAAAATAAAAAAGAAAACACTTAAAAGTCAGAGGTGCTCTAGCTGGTTTGGCTCAGTGATAGAGCATTGGCCTGAGAGACTGAAGGGTCCAGGGTTTGACTCCAGTCAAGGGCACATGCCCAAGTTTGGGGTTCAATCCCCAGTAGGGGGCATGGAGGCGCTTCTAATTTGAGGAGATTCTCCTCGTTATTGATGTTTCAATCTCTCTCTCTCTCCACTTTACACTCTGAAATAAAAAAAAGTCAGGGACACTTTTTGAGATTGGAGAAACAACAGCTTAGGGATGTACTGCTGAGAAAAGAAGAGAAAAGTTCATGGAGAGGCAGACAGAAGGGAGAATTTCTAAGCAAGATCCTTAAGTAGGTGAGAGAACCCAAGTGTTGGGGGCTGTTTTCCAGTCAATGTTCTTAAAAGCAGATCATAGAACCTACTCTAGTTTAAGGAAGCAAGGACTTCCAAGAGATAGTAGGACACTCACAGACTCTAGACAGGACAGCAGAAACAATATCTAAATTATAACATGGGGGCACCCCATTAGAGACCCCACTGCCCCTCTCTGAACCTAGATGTGAGGGCTGGAACTGTGGCTACTGTGACCCAAACAGAGCTGGCCTCCTCTGCCAGAATCCTCTGAGGGAGAAGCTGTAGCTCCTGCTTCACTGTTCAAAGCACCTTATGTTTTATGTAGTTTACACATCACAATTGCTGGAGAGGACATAAAAGAGATGTACCTATCTTCTACTTTGAAAAGGTGTGGACCACTTACATGTGGAAAATTTCTCATACATAGGAAGGATTCTCAATGATAGCAAGTGGCATATCTCTTTTAGTGTCTTTCTTTCAAGGCTTAAAAATTCATTGAATTTCTGAACAAAAGAGTTGAAAATGTATTCCTACATGCCAATTACATGAATATATATATATATATATATATATATACACACACATATATATATATATATATATATACACATATATATATTTGCACGCACACACACACACACACACACACACACACACACACACACACTAGAGGCCTGGTGCATGAAATCTGTGCATGGGAGGGGTATCCCTCAGCCCAGCCTATAGTCTTTCCAATCTGAGACCTCTTGGGGCATGTCCTAAACCAGAATTCAGACATCCCTCTCACAATCCCTGCCTAATTGCCCCCTAACTGCTCCCCTGCTGGCCTGATTGATACCTAACTGTTCCCCTGCCAGCCCGATTGCACCCAACTTCCCTTCCCTCCTGGCCTGTTCGCCGTTCACCCTCAACTGCCCTCTCCTGAAAGCCTGATCACTCACAACTTCCCTCCCCTGCACTCATCTTGTGGTGGCCATTTTGTGGCGACCATCTTGTGGCAGCCATAATGTGAGGGCATCACACAAGAGTGCGAGGACCACCTAGGCTTTCATTAGTATAGATGTTTATGTATATATTGATATGTCCTTATATATATGCACATGCATGTGCCTGCACGTATGTGTTTCATATTTTAATAAGGTTAGGAATGGAATCAGCACTCACACATGAATGAGTAAGAAAGGCTTTGGTAAAATTTTATCCTATCATTCTATATTAAGGGACTTGGGTGATTTTGGTTTAAAATGAGTAGATTTTACTATCTGTACATGCATTTACAGATTCAGTGTTGGTGCTTGTTGGCTTGCTTTACCAAATGATGACTCCTCTTCCTAGAGCAATAAGAAGGTTCTGTACACAGAGGAGTTACTTTGCACAAGCAAATATATATTAAAAAGGAGATTTTTTAAAACATACATACATGCAACTTGAGCAATGTGAAATATCTCATTTTATTCAGAAATTCTTCAACATAAAATTCCTTATTTATACTTCATTTCCATTTAAAGTCTCCATGCCAGCAATTGAACTAATATATTTGCATAATAGAATGTGTCTCTTTGGGATAATAAAACCTTATGTTTTATGTATTCAAACTTCTAAAGAGTCACCTTTTATCTTTCCCTCCTAGCCTAAAGTAAAAATCTAATTAAAATAAAAGCACAGTCATGTACTGTATAATGATGTTTTTGTCAACAACAGACCACATATACAATGGTGGTCTCATAAGATGAAGATGGAGTTAAATTTCCTGTAAGAAATGGAAGAATATGTGGTGAGGAGGATTTTTTCTCTCTGCTGGAGTAACATCTGTGGAACGTGGCAGCAGCCTCACTCTCACTCACAGCAACTGGAGTTTGAGGGCACAAATGACATCCCAGTCTGCCAGCTGCTGGCCTGTGTCAGCACAGAGGAGCCTGTCTCCAAGCCCACACAGGCAGAGGTGCTGAGCCTCCTGGTGTAGCTGGCTGGTCCCCACAGAGCATTGCTGTGAGTTCTTTGTGAGGGCCCTGTACATGGACACAAGGCTAAAAAGCTTCCTGCACAAGAATTAAGTGCCTCTGCCATTCGAGTAAAAGATTTCTGTGGTAGTGTGGGGACAGCCTGTACCTTGGAAATATTTTCAGGTTATAATGATGTAAAGCAAAAGAAGTTTTATTTCATTCATCCATTCAAATCCAGAGAAAGTCTTTTGTGTGAGTTAGTCAAAAGAAATATATAAGTCTAATATGCAAAGTATCTTCTCTGGAGTTCCATTGCTCACTATGACATGCACTGACCACCAGGGGGTGGGGCAGAACTAAGGAAGGCCCCGGCCAGCAGCTGGAAGCCAGCAAGCAGGGAAGAAAGGCAGAGCTGGCAGCCGAAAGATACTACTAATTGGCCTCAATCGCCAGCCAGGCTTAGGGATTCTACCCATGCAAGAATTTCTTGCACCAGGCCTCTAATCTACACTAATGAAATAGAAACATGCAAATTAGCCATCAGGAGCAAGTATGCAAATTAACCCAACAAAGATGGTGGCAGGCCAGGGAGTTGGAGCAAGCAGGAGGGTTGGGTTGCCCTGCAATGAAGAAAGCCAAGCTTCTCACCCACCCTGGATGGCCCTGGCCTCCACTGAAGGCTACAAAGTTTCAATTATAGAAGATAAATAAATCCCAACAAAAATGGTGGCAACCACAGAATTGGATAGAGCAGGAGGCTTGGGTTGCCCCTAGCAATGGAGGAAGCCAAGTTTCCTGGCCAGCCCTGGCCTCCAATCAAGGCTCCAAAGTATTATAGAAGATAAGTAAATCCTAGATACTTGCTTCTGGCCAGCCCTGGCCTCCACTCAAGAAAGTCCTAAAAAAGAAAAGAAAAAAGAGGGGCTGGGACCTTGGGTCATTGGGGGGTGATCAGGTCAGGATGGGATGGCAGAGGCTGTTGGGGGTAAGCAGACCAGCAAGGGGACCAGTTAGGAGTGAGTAGGCCGTCAGTGGGGGTCAGCTGGAGGTGATCAAGACAGCAGGGGGAGGGATGACAGTTTGGAGTGAGCAGGCCAGCAGGGGAGCAATTGGGGGTGAGAAAGCCAGTGGGAAGGGAGGGTGGGGGTGAACAGGCTGGCAAGTAGAGTGGTTAGGGGTAATCAGGCAGGCAGGCAGATAAGCGGCTGGATCCAGCTGGCTTGGATTGTGAGATGGATGTCCAACTGCCGAGTTAGGCCTGATTCCTGTAAACTGGCAGTAGGATATCCTTTGAGGAGTCCCAGATTGGAGAGGGTGTAGGCCAGGATGAGAAACACCACCACCCCTTGACCCCCATGCATGAATTTCAAGCACCAGGCCTCTTGTGTGTGTGTGTGTGTGTGTGTGTGTGTGTGTGGACACACACACACACACACACACACACACATACATACACTGAGTGGCCAGATTATTATACATTCAGAGATCATAATAATCTGGCCACTCAGTATATATATATATATCCAAAGTGAAAATATTGAGTTGTGCATTCTATGCCCTCTTTATGTTAAACACCCTTTTTTAATGAAAACCAAAAATGTCCTGTCTTACCACTGCCTTAACATGCAGTAGTCAAAATTACATCGCTGTGACGGGCTGCTGTGTTCCTTTATCTCTCTATCTTAATTTCTTATTCCTACTGGTCCTCAGGCCACCTTTTATTTGCTCCTGGCAGTCACTGTTACAGTGATCTATGTCTTTCCCAGCCAGTTTCTCCTTCACATGTTCAATTAATTCAATCCACACTCCGGTTCATTGAGCAGTATTGCCAGTTGTGATGTTTTATTTTTGACCCTGCAAAAGGAAGCTAGGAGAAGGCTTGTGGCGCTGTGTTTATAAAATACAAAATAGTGTATGGTAATGCCCCAGCCTCCATATTCACTCACCACTCACTCACTGACTCACTCAGAGCAACTTGCAGTTCTCCAAGCTCCATTCACGGTAAGTGCCCTACAGGTGTACCATTTTTTTAATTTTTTTACTGCGTTTTTACTACATCTTTTCTATATTTGAATATGTTTAGATACACAAATACTATTGTGCTATAAAAGCTTGTAGTATTCATCATGGTAACGTGTTGTATGGGTTGGTAACCTAGGAGCAATAGGCTAGACCAGTGGTCGGCAAACTCATTAGTCAGTACAATGATTGAAATTTCTTTTGAAAGCCAAATTTTTAAAACTTAGACTTCTTCTAACACCACTTCCTCACAATAAACTCGCCCAGACCATGGTGTTTTGTGGAAGAGCCACACAAAAGTGGCCAAAGAGCCACATGTGGCTCACGAGCCACAGTTTGCTGACCACTGGCCGCTAGACCATTGAGCCTATGTGTGTTCCATCTCTGTTTGTGTAAGTGCACTCTGTGATGTTCACACAATGCATCAATTGCCTAATGATGCATTTCTCGGAATGAATTCCCATCGTTAGGCCACACATAACTGTATATTTTGGGATGATATTTATCATGATTTGAGAAGAGAATTTATCAGTTTCGCAAATAAAACTTTGAAGGGTCAATATATTATTCTAAGTTCCCACTTCATTGTTAATGAGGGGTTTTTTGTAGATAAATTCACTTCAGTTAATGTAAATGTTTCTACACAGAAGCACTTTGACACAATATGATCAAAGCAGTCAAATTAGCTCTGTAAGTTGCTGAGGCCCTGTGTGGTCCACACAGTGTTGGAAGTGTTTTGAGCAGGTTTTAGACACTGTGCAAACCAGTCTCCACTGAGGAAGTTTCTGCGTCCAAAGACAAACCAACATCCAGTCTCTCCTGCCGCCCAGGGTTTTTAAAGATATGATTACACCCTAAACAGAATTACTCTGGGAAAAAGCCTAAAGTAGCAAAGATAAATTGTTATTCCCAAAATGAACTCCTGGAGATAAATCACAGCAGAGAATTGGCTTAGACTGGATAAATGAGCAACAAAACATATCATTTGGAATATGGAAAATTTTCTAGCATCACTTAGTGTAAAAAAAGGGTTTTAGGGAAAAATTCGAAGGGCCAACCAAGGACCACTCAGAACTCTGAAAATTATAATCTACAAATTGGAGATATGTTTACCAAACATATCATCTCTGTTTTGGTATTCGAGTAATAGAAGGCCACTACCATCCCATTTTTAACCAACTCTAGCTTCCACACAAACACACACAATCCACAGATTTAGCCAATGATACTTGTTTGTGTTAATATAGACTTGAATGTATAATTTTACATATATATATATATATATATATATATATATATATATATGAATATCTTCAAAGAGATTAACCTGAACATCCAACAGTTAAGGTTGGCTATTTTGCAAAATTAGTAAATGATTCTTACTGGATTGCTCTTGTTTGTTCATTTTTATCACAGTTTATTTATAATAAAGTTTACATAGCTGTGAGGAACTTTGCCAGGTCTTATGAATGCTAAAATGAAAAAAACTGAGGTATTAGAGTCAGAAGTTCCAGATACGAATCATGACTCCACTAGTTTATATTTAATCTCTCTATGTTTGAAATACCTAATCTGAAATGAATAAAGATACCTCATCTCTAGTGTGGGCAGAAGGTGAAACTGAGTTGTGTATATAAAGTACCTGGAATGCATTATGCCAGAAATAAAAAGTTAATTATCTTTCATTTGCTCTGCCCTTTGAGTGTGAAAATTATGGGGAGGATATAAGACAAGTATAGAAATGACTTAATTGCAGTACAAATTTTTCTTAAAAGAAGCATGATATGCAAGATTAAGAAGGTGAATAAGAGTTAGAATGATTAATTTTCCCTGAGTAGAATTTCTTGATGTATATTTTTGATACAACAAAAACTCTTCTGTAAGACAAGGGTAAGTAGGGATATTTCATATATTAGAAATGGCACCACAGTTGTAATGCGGAGTCTAAAGTACAGAAGGGAAAGAAAACATTTTTCTAAGTGTTCTAAAGATGGGGCTGGAGTTGAGAGATGGCATTCTGTAAATAGATGTCAAGATTTAGAACACGTTTGCCCATTCACTCATTCTGTACTTATTAGTCATTTCTCATGGTCAAGCATGTGCCTGAAGCTGAGATTCCATAGAGGGGAGAACATTAAAAGTCTAAAGGGCAGGCATCTGTCTTTTAAAGGTTGAAATATTGCAGGTGACATCTACACAATGGAATACTACTCTGCAGTAAAAAAAGAAAGAGTTCTTACCATTTGCAACAACATAGATGGAGATGGAGAGCATTATGCTAAGTGAAATAAGCCAGGCAGAGAAAGATAAATATCACATGATCTCACTCATTTGCGGAATATAATGAACAACATAAACTGATGAACAAAAATAGATCCAGAGACAGAGAAACATTAATCAGAATGTCAAACCTCAGGGAAGGTAGGGAGGGTAAGGGGGAGAGATCAATCAAAGGACTTATATGCATGCATATAAGCCTAATCAATGGACACAGACAATAAGGGGTGAGGGCATGAATGGGAGGTGGGGAGTAATGGGGAAATAAGGACGCATATGTAATACCTTAATCAATAAAGAAATTTAAAAAGAAAGATCAAGATATCAAGCACTGTATATCAAGTATAGAACTTTCTTTCAATAGATATATACATCATAAAATCATTGTATTGGGAGTAAGGAAGCAGCCATGGAATTAAGAAATGACTAGAATTAAAAAATACTACTGAGAATGCATGTCAATGATAACAAACAAGTGCCAGAATTAAATCAAGACATTAATTTCTTCATCAAGATAATATTGTTACCAAAAATATAATAAAGAATAAATTAGCTAAACTGAACAGAGCTTATTTTTATTTTGTCATAGCTTTTTGTCTCATCATGGACTGGTAGCGAAGACTGCAGTTTCACAGTCCATCTGCTGACCCCGTTTTGAGCAGATTAGCCATAGAGGACAAGGGACAAGGGAATTTTAAGAGGGGAAGAGTGGTCAGCCACGTAAAATGCTGCATAATCCAGGCAAGCTGAAGGCTCAGAAAATGTGACCAAATTTGGCAGACAACGCCTGTCAACATTACATAGGACATTTTGGAAAGAGAAGTAGTGTTGACAGGTTGTCTAATGAAAAGAATAAATTTTGTTTGTCATTCACCTCTGTATCTTTAGCTACTTGCATAATACCTGTTGACTAAAACACATGAATTACCTGACAAATATTAATTGAGTGTGGTAGTAAAGAAGTGAGTGGGTAGAAAATGAAGAAAACAGCAACACACAAGTCATAATTTTGAGGATGTGACAGAATTATCTGAGATCACTTAATGTAAGCATTTCTGAGTATAGAGGTAACAGAGGAAGTGACTTGATGTTATTCTTTGAAGTTGAAAAGGGAGTAGAGAAGATGAAAATACTACTTGAAAGAGAGTGAAGAGTAGAAAAGATAGAATAATAGAGTAAGGTAATTATGAAACCATTACTATTCTGCACCTGTCATTTACTAAGAGGTTTAAGAGAAATGGTCAACCATAAGTTCCCATACCATCAGATAGTTTTTAAATACAATAATAGATTAAGTATTATTATCATAATTTTACTAGTCAGAGGAAGAATCATGACCACCTCAACTCCAACCTATATGCATACCCCTTTATTCAAACCCATAATGATAACCTAGAGTTGGTAGTAGGTCCAGAATCATTTGCTTCAAATACAACCTCAGTTGAATAGAGCAAAGGGAAGGGGCAGACCTTGAACCCCAGATATTGTACTGATACCACACAGAGCACAATGAATATACAGGTGAGTATTTAGAAGGCCTCATTACTTTCTGAGTAATCTGTGTGTCCTATAATAAACCATCTAACTAATTCTTGGGATATTTGAAGGATTCAAAGTTCAAGTTTCCTAATATAATTAATTAGGAAAATGGAGTTGGGAAATTAGGCCTTTTCCCCCCCCATTTCCCATTATACTACAGGATGACAGTGAAATGTGTTAATAGCACTCTAGAGCCAGACTATTCAATTTGAACCTTCAGGCTTACCTATGTATAATTAGCCTTATGGGACCTTGGGAATGACTTAATCTATAGAAGCTCTATAAAAAAAAAATGTGCCGTAATAGCAGTACACGCTTCACAGGGTTAATGCAATTACTAAATGAGTTAATACAAGTAAATACGTTAAAAATGCCTGGCACATAGAACAAATGCAATAAAATATTTGCTATTAACATTGTGAACTTATAACTATATAAAGTCAAGCTGATTCTAATTAGCACTGCTTACCAATTCCCTGATCACCTCTAAATGCTTTGGGATTCTTTATATATATATGTAAGTCATTTATACTTACTTGAAGTCATTCCAGACCATGGTGTATTTCTTTATTTTTTAATCCCCCATTTGATTTTTCTGAAGATATTGACATGAATGGAGTTTTCATTGAGGACTAGTTTTTGCAGCTATGAAGTCTTCACCAACAACCTAGATTTCCATATTATCCTTATGTGTAGCGAAGCACTTAGTGTTAGAATGCTGAGATGAATTTATGTGATTTCTTAGTGTGATTTGCTTTTCTTCCATAATATTCTCTAAATTGACTTATTAATAAATTTGTGCAAGGGGCTCGGCCCTCACAGCCCCGGGTTTGTCCCCTAGGTCATCTGGATGGTCGTTCCACTGTTTGGCCATTCAGTAGACTTGCATGTTATGCTTTTATTATTATAGATTATTATAGATTATTATAGATGGGTTTTGAAAGGGGCCTTTCAACATTACATGGTACATGCATGAAAACAGCCAGGATTTTTAATCTTTTTAATTGCCTTTGCATTGCTTTCAGAAAGCAGCAGAAGGGGGAAGCGCTGGTGGTGGAGTGGAGGCTCTGATAAAAGCAATAGATGGTTTTCAGCTTAGAAAAGCTATTTTTAGACTTCGCAGAAGAAAAACTCACTTGCAGAAAATCAAGAACTTCCCATAGCTTTTATTCTGTTCTGTCATTCTAATTAAGTGAAATCAATGCAGAACTGACCTGGAGAACTCAGAATCAAATATAACTACAGTCTTGGAGTGACAATTTTGAATAAGGATTACAGGTGAAGTAACTCTCCTGATCACAGAGCCTTCCTGAAAAGAGTACAAAACAAAGTTCATGCACTGTAAAACATTAATTAATACTTTGACATTACTGCCACATGACAACGTTTGCAAATGGAGCAGAAGTAGAGACAAGAAATAGGAAATGATTTACTTCAAACCTCAAAGCTATTTTATCTATAAAACTAGAACTAAATTCTTTTGACTCATTAACTTAAAAATTGTCTTTCATGAAATTTGCAGTTAATTATTTTCAAAATCATTGCCAGTTCTTTTATCCCAAGAATTGTTCATTGTTTTTTTTGTTTGTTTGTTTTTGTTTTTTTGTTTTATACATACCTTTGCTAGCAGGAGAATATTTTCTAGTGCAATTTTCAAGAACCATAATTAAATGGTATATTTTCTGAATGTTAGCATATCTTTTTCCCATCTTCCATGTGAATGCCTCTGTCTAAATTTCTCTTAGCTTCTGTCTTTCAAAACTATAGCTACTGCTATGCACATTTGTAGTGTTTAAGCATTCTGAATATGATTCCTTTTTAAGTGTTATGTTTTACTAACTAGATGCTTGAAAGATTATTTTTTCTTTTCCCTTAAATTAAAAAATTCTCCCGGCTATAGATTTATGGTGTTACCATTGTATCAATATTTAATAATACTTTTATGAGTTTCTTAATCTGGACACTCAAGCTCTTCATCAGCTCTGGGGAAAAAATGGTTTCAGTACATTTTTAAATAATGTTTCTCTTTCAATTGTCTTACTGATGCATCATTGTTCTAAGTGTTTAATCTCTGTGTTTCTTTACATGCTAAGAGAGTTTAAGTTTTCTTTGAAAAATTCTCTTGTTCTGTCTTTTGCTATTATGAAAATAAAAGTCCATTATTCTTGTTTTATAAATTTCACTCTCATTTTTAAAAATTTCTTTAAAATGGATCCTCTAATTTCAACTCTTGTTTTCTCCTTCTATCTTCTCAAACTTTGCATCATTTTTCAGTGTACCAGCCATATATACTCTTAAATTTTCATCAATTTTCTTGAGTAAATAATTTTCAGTGATCTGAAACATTCCTTTGTGGAAACATCTGGACAGCATTTATTGCTCCTTTTTGTTCACTATCATTTTCCTAGTGCCCCTTCTGGTTTCTGGTTTGTTATCCTTAAATGGTGTGGGATCTGTTTAGCAGTTGGCACCACACAGGCTGATCGAGTGCTTTTTATTCTCATTATTGCTTAGGTGAAAATGGGAAGTTTCTCTTCATCGTCTATGATAAGGTTGTTATGCCTAATAGTCACCCACTTATGTTAGTTAGCGGTAGGATCTTCTTCAGTTTGAGTTTTCCAGTCCTCTGACATATCCTTTTAGGCAGGTACAGGTGTTCACTGTCCAGAATGAACTGCTCCTAGAGTGACTGTCTCCACCCCCAATTATGATGCTTTCATTAGCCCCTAAGCATCATAAACTCCTTCTAACTTTTTGTCTGTGTTGCATAATGAGAGCTATAATTTGGGGGAAGAAAGCAGGCAGTAGCTTATATCTCCTTCTCCCCCACTGGCCATTTAGATCAGTATGTTCTCAATATGTTAATATTTATTTGGATTATCTCACAATACTACATTTATTAATCACATTGCTAACATGGTTCTAGCTTTGCGATTGATAGTTCTCTCTATTAGGCTCTTGTGTCTCTTTAATATGTTTCTAACCTTTTGTTTATTTGAACACTTCCTTATTTTCCGGCAATACAACATTCCCAAGGCTCATTTTGTATATTTCCAGCATCAACCCTAGAATCAGACATTTCTTCAAGGAGCCCTAGTTCCTTTTATTGGAAAATGCTATTTGGAAACCAGGATACAGGTGTTACGTATAATTTTTCTTTAAAACAAAAACAAATGAACTGATGTTTACTTTCATGACTATCTGAAATTCATATCAGTTTGTTCTCATATTTTGATTCGCTCTTCTGCTAAGCTAGCACAAATTATGTGAGTTGTAGCTTCTAGATTAACGTTTTCCAAAAGAATTTGATGTTTCACTATTCCAGCCAACTCAATTGTTAGCATTTTATATTGTGAGAATTTATTTGAACAAAACAACAAATTAAAAATGTTCATACAAACTAAAATTAAAGCCCAGAATTTTCACTTTGAAATATTAAACCAGCAGTGATATACTATTATTTATGACCATGTCTTTAAAATATTTTTTCTTAGTTTTTGAATAAAAGATCAGAAACAGAAGCTTTGGACTGTTAAGAAGAATGCTTTTCTATTTTGCTTTAATTTTGGCATTTATGGCATTTATAACCTGACAACTATATCACAAACTATAACACAGAGCTTTTGGTATCTCTTATAAAACTAGTAACAAAGTAACTCATGGAATTAGACAATAAACTATAGGCTTTGGAGAAGAGAATTAAAGAGAAATTAGGAGAGAAACTCTAGTTTCACATGAAGTTTAGAAAAATATACGAAAGAAATTCTAAGAAAAACTGTACTGTGTTTGTTACTTGGATACATTCCGAATCACAGGCAGACGTATGTATAACTTGGGGTCAGTTACTGATCTGCAGTTCTCTTATTGAATTTGAAGAGAACTTCCCATCTGGCTTTCTGCACAGTGTTTTTGTGAGATCAAATAACACAATGCACATGAGGGCTATTTATAAAATGCAAAATGCTATACAAATGTAAATTACTTTTGTTAGTCTTATTGAATATGCATCATGGCATTATAAATAGGAACTGAAAGTTTTTTTACTATAGGGAAAAAAAGAGGTAATAAAGTGATCTTAAAGGTATGTCCAGGAAATTCACACCTCATCTTTGTAATTCTAACAGTTAACATGGTATATCAATCACAGTTAATAAGTGCCTGAATTAAAGTAAAGAACATCAAAAAATGACAAATCTTCTCTTTCTGTCTCTACTGCCAGTGCCCTCATTCAGCATGAGTTATTTTGATAATCTTCAAACCAACCAGTTTCTCCTTGTAGTCTAACCAATTAGCCAAAAATAGTACTGCAGTAGTTATATTTCTAAATCCCAGAATTACTGTGCTATTCCATTGATCTGCAATACCCAATGCTTCCTCATGGCTATAGAAAAAATATATAAATTTTCCAAGATAACATGAAAAAAATCAACTTACCTTTCCATGTTTATTTTCACTTTTCCATCACAAAAAGTGATGCCTCAAGTAAAATCAATTACTACTTTTTTTAATGACTATACACTGCTTTTTCTTGCTCCTACTTAAAAACAATAGGTAGTATTTATCCTAAGAAAGTGACAAGTATGCATTTACCTCTTGCTAAATGGTATTACATCAACAATCATTCATGAAAGAAATAAAATGAAATTTGAGTTAATATTTTCAAATTACAAATATTTGTGTACAGCAGATACAATCTACTCAGAATAAAAAAATAAAAGACATGAGGAACTATAGATAAATTATTGGTTTAGATTCATAAGTTTACTGTAAATTTAAAGAAAAAGATTGTTGAATATTGAAAGGATGTTTCAAAGAGTAAGCTTGAAATGACTCTTGATTGATGACAGGAATTTATCTGTATGTTATCTACATCCAAGTGAATATTCTCTTTGGAAGAAAAATTGCAAACTGATGGGTGAAATTATTATAGTGAAGAATGTCCCCCCAATTTAATCATCCTCTCATTTATTCATTAATTCAACACACATTTATTGAGCAACTTCTATGTGCCAGACCCTATTCCTCTGACTAGAGATAAAGCAGCAAACAAGTCCCAGTTCTCAAAGCCCTTCAATTTTAATGGAGGCAGACATACTAAACTAAGAAGCAAAAAGTTGTAATATGTCAGGTAGCAGTCAATGCTATGAAGTAAAATAGAGCTGAAGATGGTCATGAGAGTTATGCAGGCAGGCAGGGTGGTGGCCTTTCTGAACAGGGAAGTCTGGAAAGACCTTCCTGGTATGTAACTTCCCTGAGAGAGACCTGTGTACTTAAGGCAGTGAGTCTTGTGCACACCTGGTCGAAGGCCATCTAGAAGAGAGGAAGTGCCCAAACCCAGAGGCAGCAGCATGCTTGAATAGTTCTGGCCCAGTCATGAAACTGTAACTGCAGCAGAGAGAGCCAGGGAACACAGGGTTAGGAGATGAGGTCAGAGATGTGACTGTGAACACAGTCATCCAGGGCCTTGAGGCCAGAAGATGGACTTGGGATGCTATTCTGGGCAAGACAGGATGTTAGTGATCACCATTGAGCAGACAAGTAACACAAGCTGACCTGAGTTTAAATCAATCCATCTGGCTGCTGCTGAGAATAGACCTTGAGAGGGACACAGAGAAAGCAGGGAGCAGTGAGGAAGACAGAGTAATATTAAGGTGAAGAAAGTTGGGGTTGGCCTTGGACGGGAGCTACAGAGAAGGTGAGACATCCCCCTCAATGGTTTTCTGCTGCCCTGGAGATAAAGCTGATATCCTTCACTTGGTCTAAAGTCCTGTGAGATGCCATCCCTCCTTCTGTCGACACATTTGCCAGCTTTTTTTTGTTTCCATCACTCTCCACACTACATTTTTGTTTCTAATCAGTCTTTCAATGCATGATCTCTGTAGAGTTTATTTCCTTTACCAACTATTCTTCCTATTTTTATTCACCTTTTAAATTTTAGTTCTTCAGAGAAGTTCTCTCTGGGTCAAATGACTGGGTCAAATGACTGGGTCAAATTCCCTTCATATAAGCTCCCATCACCTGCTGTTTTCACACTACAGAGTATGGCTATGATTGTAATTTTACATGTACTTATGTGACTCTTTCATTATTATGTCTGTCCTAATAAAATGTGAGTTTAATTAGGGAAGAAATCATGTAATTTCTGTGCTTGTCTTTAACCACGTTAAGATCTAATATAGAGCTTTTATTTGTTGAGAAAGAAGGAATGATTTTCAAGTAGGTAGTTGAGCCAAAGTCTCATGCAAAGTGAACTGTATTTGGCATGAGAGCAAATGGGTTAATATAAATTTTTCATGTTAAAGCTGAAGGGCTTTGGTTCTTCCATATATAACATTCAGAATTTTTGTGATAAGTGGGACAATAGACTATACATTTCTTTGATATTCTTGAACTTAAGTAATATTGCCCTAGCTGGTTTGGTTCAGAGGATAGAGTGTAAGCCTGTGGATTAAAGGGTCCCAGGTTCTATTCCAGCCAAGAGCACATGCCCAAGTTGCAGGCTCAATCCCCATTAGAGGACATGCAAGAGGCAGCCAATCAGATTTTCTCTCATCCTTGATGTTTCTCTCTCTCCCTCTCCCTTTCCCTCTGAAATCAATAAAAATATATTTTTAAAAAAAGACAAGTAGTATTCCTACTAACAAAATATTAATTTCCTCTTTTGCCTTTAGCACAATATTGGCATAATTTTAAGAAATTGAGTAAATGCAATTTCTAGAGTAAGAAGAATGAGTCTAAAAAATAAAAGAATTCACATGTGAATTAGAAGAGGTTACCAACTAAAACGAACATGAAATAGAAGGAGCAAATTAAGATAAGTAAGTTTGCCCTGGTTGGTCAGCCCATGGCATGAAGGGTCCCGAGTTTGATTCTAGTCAAGGGCATGTATGTACCTGTACCTTGGTTGCAGGCTTGATCCCCAGTCCTGGTCTGGTACATGCGGGGATACAACCAGTATCTCTCTCACATGGATTATGTTCCTCTCTGTCTCTCCCCCTCCTTTCTATTTTCTCTAAAAATCAATAGGAAAAATATATCCTTGGGTGAAGATAAAAAAAAAGGATTAGGGAAGTTTGAGAGAAGATGGATTTCAAGAAAGTTTTGGCGACTCTGCATATAGGTCGATGGAACAGGTACCTTGGTCTGGTGTCATGAGAGATATGTGTAGTGTCAGAAACCAGGATTTAGCACATGGATTCTGGAGAATTGTGGACTAAAATGAGAGCTTAAGCATCACCCTTGTGGCTTATTTAGTACCTGAGCAAAAGTTCATTTTAAGGGCTTAACATCTGCCCATTTTCCGAAAAGAGGAAGTGTCCTCCTACAGGAGTCACCCCCAAATTATATGATTGTAGTAAAAATAGTAGAGGAAAATATCCATTGAAGATATTTATCAGATTAAACCCATGAGAGTGCATGCTACGCTTGTGTGTGTTTGAGAGGAATGCTGATAATTCTAGGCAAGACAGCAACTCAATATTTGCTTCGGAACAAAATTTTGGAAAGTGACAGGGTTATGAAGGCCAAACGATACAAGTCCTTGGTTTCTTCCCTTTTCTCTATTTAAAAAATAAAACGTTAATGTTACACTAATGTGCACTGTAACACCATTGGGTAGAAACAAAACATGTCTTCTCTCATATAGACCTATGGACTTCTCATCTCGTCAACATCCATTTCTCCCAATAGTACTAGAAAAACTAATTGAAAACGCCTATTATATGACATCTATAATATGACGTGTTCTCTCAATTTAAGAAATAATCAATGAGGGTGTTTGAAGAAAGATAAGAAAATTGGAGCGGGATGATTAAAGATGCACACCCATTTGTCACGTGCCCTGCTTGACAGCTAAGCTATATATAGGATGTAGAAGTATAATATATGCACAAGGGCTACATTAAAGATGTGATAAGTTTTGTGAGTAGCACTTGAGTTTGGCCTGGGAGTAGGGATATCTGTACATGTCTAAATGTTGACAAATAATCTATTTGAATAAAAGTATTTAAAACAAAACAACCACCTGTGTAGCTTATCTTGAGAAGGCAGATCATGGTCATACCTGGTTTCAAACAAGCCTACCCACTCACATGTCTTGAATTGAGTTTGTTTCTTTATTTTCTCTAATTCCCAGTCTCCCTGACTAGTCACTGCTGAAAATTCAGTAGCATAAACCTTAGAAATAATATCTGTGACATTTTTTATCCAGAGAAAAAGAATCTCATTGAATAGAGCACATACTCTTTTGACCTCCCCTTCATTTCCTTTTTTCTATCTCATTCAAGCCATGGAATTTTTTCAATTCTACCAAATTTCCTTAGAAACAAAAACTCAATGAAATTATCCATCTGGCAGGATAACATTTTGAACCACTAGGCAAAAAGACACTTTTTAGTTTCCAAGCACTATTTATTCTTGTTGTCAATACTTTGCTATTGGTCAGAATAGTATTAATCACATAAACTTGATATTATCCAGTACAATAGGACAGAATAAAGGAAGGAAATTACTTTAGCAAAGGGCCAAAAAGGGCTTCCTGTGTTTTTATATAACCCAGAATGGAGCACATGCACACATATTATTGACTCTAACCAAGTAGATCTTTCACTGGATTTTTTTAAACTGAGACTTTATTTATTTGTTTGCTTGTTTGTTTGTTTGTTTTAAGAGCAATGCAGTAATCTTGGGTTCACAGAAAAATTGAGGGGAAGACATAGAGATTTCCCACATACCCCTACCCCCCAATCACAAGCATTCTTTCTCATTATCTACATTCCCTATAGAATGTGGTACATCTGTTACAACTGATAAAACTACACTGACACATCATTATCACCCAAAGTGCATAGTTCACATTAGGGATCACTCTTAGTGTTGTACATTTTCTGGGTTTGAATAAATGTATAATGACAAGTTTCCATTACTATTATATATAAAGTATTTTCAAATCCTCTAAAAATCTTCTGTGCTCTGCCTATTCTTTCCTCTACTAACCCCTGAAAACCATTTATCCCTGAGATGCAATACTAAGAGTTTTTATCATGAATAATGGATTTTGTCAAATGCTTTCTCTGCATGTATTGATATAATTGTGACTTTTCTTTTATAGCCTGTTGATGCAGTGGATTATATTAATTGGTTTTTGAATGTTAAACCAGCCTTGAATACTTGGAATTTATTCCATTTGGTAAAGAATTATTTTCATACATTGTTCAATTTAATTTGCCAATATTTTCTTGAAGATCGATGCTCATGGGAGATATTTGTCTCTAGTTTTCTTTTGTAATATTTTGTCTGGTTTTAATATTAGGGTAATATTGCTAGACTCATAGAATGAGTTAGGAATTATTCTTTCTGCTTCTATCATCAGAGTGAAAGTGTTATGAAGAATTGGTATAATTTCCTTCTTAAATGTTTGGTAGAATTTAACAGTAAACTCATGTGGTGCCTCCTTATTTTTGAAGGGTATTAGGTCAGCATCTATCTTCATTTTCCTGTACACAGATGTCAACTTGTTCAAGTACCATTTGTTGAAAATAATAATTTCGCTCCATTTTGTGTATTTGTTCCTTTATAAAGATCAGTTGACTATTTTTGTGAGTCTATTTCTGGGCTATTTTGTTTCATAGTTCTGTTTGGTTGTTCTTTTACCAATACCACATTGTCTTGATTACTTTATAATACGTCTTGATGTCAGGTAGTTTTTGTTCTCTAACTTTGTTCTTCTTCTTCGATATTATGTTGGTTATTCTGGGTCTTTTGCCTCTCCAAGTAAACTTTAGAAGAATCATTTGCCAAGTACTTGCTGGGATTTTTATTTGGATTACTTTGGATTTTCAGATCTAGTTGAGAAGAATTGATAGCTTGAGAACATTGTGTCTTATTATTCATGACTTTGGGTTATCTCTATATTTATTTAGTTCTTTTTATTTATCAGAATTTTTCCCTTATAAATATTTGTTAGAGTTCTATCTACTAGATAACTATTGCATTTTGGGGGGGGGAGGGGTACTAATTTAAATAGTACTATACTGTATTTTTAAATTCCACTTACTTATTATTGGTTTATATAAAAAAATAATTAATTTTCATTTATATAGAAAAAATAATTAATTAATCTTGTATCCTGAAACCTGATTACAATTGCTTGTTTCTTCAAGATTTGTTGTTGATGATTCTTTGGGATTTTCTGTAGTTGTTTACTTTTTATCTTTAGTCTTAGCTGACAAATACATGTAAAGCTATATATTTTTATCTAAGTACTGCTTTACTTTTGTACATTCTAACTTGCATTGTCATATTATCATAGATATTGTCATATTTCTTGATTAGTTTGACTGTTTATTTTTAACTTAACAGTTCCTTGGTAATACATAATTTGTAAAGGTACATTCTTCAGGTTTCCAATATTGCCCAATTCACAGTTTGTTTGTTTGTTTGTTTGTTTATAAATGATTCCTGGTGCTTAAATCAAACTAGCCTCTTAGTTTGGTGTAATTCTCTTTCTATGTCTAATAGTTTGCATATATCATTACATTGTTCTGATTCTCAGTGTTTTGGCTTTTCTGCTTCAGCTATTAGTTTTTGAAGAGAGTTGGTCAAAAATCAAACTATAATAGTTGCTTGTCATGACTTCGTCCTGCAGTTCCATTCATTGTTTATGATATATTATAGGCTAATTTTTATGTCCATACATTATAATAGCTATATTTTTATGAACTTTAATTTACAAGCATGTAAGAACAATGTTTTATACTTCTCTTTAAATTCTCATTTGTAAGATATAAAATGGCTACCCTAGTTTACTTTTGGTTTCTACTTGCCATTTTTTCTGCTTTTAATTATTAACTTTTTAAAAATGTACCGTAATAAATGTGCATCAATTTAATTGTTTATGTAAAACCATTTAACCCCCATTTGACACTGAATGGATATGTTATTTGAGGATCTGTGATAGCTGTGCTTTAGAAGCCTCTATGCAAAACCCTATAAATGCATAAATACCTGAAATATTAACTAACTATTGGAGTAAGGAATATTTCCCATAATAGAAACAAAATTGCAAGCTATATTCAGTAATCAGAAGTACATTTTAATGTCTCTTGACCTTAAAATTTTATATTTCAGCTCTGTAGAACTATATACCTATTTTTAATAGGTAGTTCTGATGGAAGAAGTTATTTAAAGAAAGTAGAGAAAAATTTTGTAGGAAATGTAATTTAACTGATATATGTCAATATATATATATATATATATATATATATATATATACACACACACACACACACACACACACACATAAATATATGACATATAATATGTTTCAAATCTTTCTCTTCCCAATCTCCTCTCTGCCAAGTAGTGCTTTGTAAGTTCTAAGTTCTTGTTCTTTTAAATAAAAGTTAATGAAATTAATATCTGGTGAGGTTTTCCAGTTTTTTTTAAATTGAATTTATTGAGGGAACATGGGTCACTACAATTATGTAAGTTTCAATTATACAATTCTACAATACATTATCTGTATATTGCATTGTGTGTTCACCACACCAAATCAAGTCTCCTTCTATCCCCATTTATCTCCAATTTACCTTCTTCTAGGTTTTTCAGTTCTTATACAAGTTACTTGAATGTCACTTTCAAGACATTGACTGAGACTGTAACCAGGGAGATTATGAAACCCACATCAATGCCCTATTAAAAACCTGTTTCTTACTTCCTTAATTTCTGTGTTTCTAAATGTATAAACAGAAATAAAGCCCTGCATTCTCATGTGGTATAAGGATTTATCTGGATATTTACAACCAATCATAGAAATAGGAGCAGAATAGCCACTATTCCACCTTTCCCCTGTAGACTGGGGCTCAACTCTAAGTATTTGAACCCATCATTAAACGGGCTATATTTTGATATCTTTAGATTCTCAAAGATTCACATTTTTGGTAAATAGTCGGAGATACCACTGCAATATTTGGCATTGCATAATGTGCCATAAAGAGAGTGAGATCCTTTGCTTCATTTCTGTACTTTTTACAAGTCATTTCTCTCCCCTTGGCTACCAATGACCAAAACTGTATGCTGGCCCAGAAAGAGGAAGCAGCTGTCAATTTGACAGACAAGTCAATAATTTAAAGATAAGTAAATATGTAAAATACTAGTAGAGAAATAAAAAATAAGGCTGGTAAATTAGGCTGAACAGTTGGGGCAGGTTAAAGGCTACTGAGAAGGAATGAAAACTTTATTCAATATGCAATGCAAAGCTTTTGAAAATTTCTTATATAGATAAACAATATGAACTCTGCTTTAAAAAATTAATCAAATGTCAATTATATTATATATAACAGATGTCAGTTTCACATTGCTCATAATAGCATAAAAATAAATATACCAATTAAAAATGATTAGTTCAGTTAGTTAATAAAAGCCTTCTTTAATAATTAGAGACAAGGATTCAGATGGGATTGAATTAATGGTGAATCTTAGGGCATGTCAGTAGGAGGTATATCCCAGACTTGATTTTAAGTGTAAACGTGTTACTATTTTTTTAATTCTGTTTCAAATGCAGAATTTTAATTTTTTCAGCTCTTTTGTTTGTTTTACACCTTGTTTAGTATTCTTATCATATATAATTGAAGTGTAAATGCCACTGTATTTCTTTGAAAACAAATGCCAATTAAAGTGAGAGATGTTGGCAACAGGCATGGGCTCACTTCATTTATTATAACATGTCCTGACCTTTTCATTATTTTGGTGCTGATTATTCTATGTTTATGCCACTGACAACAGCTCAGACAGATTATTTGATACAGTTCTTATTTAATGCAGAGTTCATATTTTTTCTTCTTCTCCTAGGGATCATGCTGACTGTCTTTATTCTATTTCTAAGCCTTCTTTAACTAATAGCTCATTTGTAGGTTTGGCTCACTTAAATTTCAAGGGGCGGGGGGACTGGAGAAATCAACAATTTAATGGCTTAAATTCTCTCAATTACCAGTTGATGTCCATTTACTCCACTTTGAACGTGTATATTGTTGCAAAGTTTACTCTTTTTTTTTTTTGGTAGCACATAAAGGAAAACTTAAAGGGGAAGATAGTATCTCATTCATCTATCTTCGGCATCTAGTACACTCACTGAGACAGATGTTCATTTTTTTATTAAATTAAAGAAGATGTGCTTATGTCTGCAAACTTCTATTTAACCACTTTTATTTATTTTATTTTTTAATTTTTTTAAATTTATTTCAGAGAGGAAGGGAGAGGAAGAGAGAGAAACATCAATGATAAAAATCGTTGGATGGCTACCTTTTGAACTCCTCCTCAGTAGGGATTGAGCCCCAAATCCAAGCATGTGCCCTTGACCAAAATCGAACTCAGGATCCTCAATTCATGGACTGACACTCTATCCACTGAGCCAAACCAGCTAGGGTTATTTAACCACTTTTAGAATACTATTGGAGGTTTCTAAAGGGTAGTCATAGTTTTTTTTTCCTTCAGCCATAACAAAGTACTTTACTTCAAATTTAAGCAAAAAAGAATTATTTAAAATATCCTTTGTTTTTCAATTAGTTCTTAGCTTGATGGTGGGTCGTTCTTTTATATTATGCATGTTAGTTCTCATAAACTAGACACTGCATTGTATTTTTAAAGCAGCAAAAATTAAAACAAACAAATATGAAACAACACCTAACAGAAACAAACAATTCTCTAGTTTCTGGGTACAGATAAAGAATTCCTTCAATGTGTCCTGCCGATTTAATAATCACTGTTTACCTCTAAGGCACCCTGGAAATGGGGTGTATCTAGATTCAGGATAACAAAGAAAATGAGTTGTGCAGAAAGTCAGTACTAATTGGTGATTTCTGCACACACTATTGAGAAAAGGTGGCACTGAGATTCTCACTTCTAAGTAAAAAAAAAAAGCCCGTGTTGCTAGAAAAATACAATATGCTCTAATAAATAACAAAGTTCATAAGAAAAAATAAGTATATGTAACTGGTAATTGTGTGTGTGTGTGTGTGTGTGTGTGTGTGTGTGTGTGTGTGTGTTCAGAAAAAAGGACAAGATATAAATGACTAGGGGATATACAAAAGACTCCAGTATGACAGAAGCTGTGAGCAATGAATGGGCAGGTGTTCATCTAATGACAGGGAGTATATAACTTGTCCATAGAAAAACCAAAAGGACTGATAAATGACATCCAAGTTGGGAATAGAGACGGTACACGTAGAAAATGTAACTCTGATCAGTGTTTAGGAGGAAAAAAATACAGTTATTGCCCAGTAAATGCCAACTTCCTTGGATCATTGAGAAAGACCGCCTTCAATTGCTAGGTTCAGAAGTGATTGAAAGCACAGAAGTGACCTGAGAGCATCCAGACCCCAGTTAAAGCTGTGAACCATCTGTGGCCAGCAGCATGAGCCCTGAGTGGGACTTGAGCTTCCTTTGGCTCTCTCTCCACATTTCATCTCTTCATGATACCTGGGGAAGCCTCTTCGTGTCAGGCAGAGGCTCAAAACCCTAAGATAATGTGATCTTTGTTTTTTACCTGCATTATTCTTTCAATCTGACTGGGGCAAATATCACAGCTCATTAAGACGAAGTGATGGGGATCAATAGAGATCCCAGAGAAGTATCTCAACTTAGACACCGAATTTCAATTTGTTTGCAGCTTGACAATGACCTATACTGAAGAAAGGAATGAGAGGACAAAGGAAGTTGCAGTAATTTAGATTTGTGCCCAAATCTTGGGTCAGTTCGTGAGCGTTATGACATGAGTCATTTCATGCTAACAAGGTATGCTCTCCTCATTAAGCTCAAACCTAAATGGAAATTCACCCTCATGGTGATGATGTCATTACCTTATGCTGGAGTAGGCAAATGAAATAATAGTGCTGATTATTTGCATGATTTAATCATTATCCACATACATAACTATATATATCAAAGTTTCAACTAATAATTGCTAAAGGATTTAACACATATAAGACACATATTTCTTTAAACAAGGAGTTGGCAAATTACTTTTTCTGCAGACACAGATAGTTAATATTTTTGGCTTTCCAACACTATAATCTCTATGGAAACTAGTCAATTCTGCTGTCTTAGTGAAAGAACAGCTACCTAAAAAATACAAATAAATCACAGGGCTGCGCTCAAGTAAAACTTTCTGAGCTGGGGTTGGTCCAATGGCCATAGTTTACCAATCCCTGTCTTTAATAGTTACTAAAATTTCTACCTGAATTCTTAAAACCCTTAATATTTCAGGTAACTTTCTACATACTGTTTTCTGTAAGGTCATGAAAACTTTTAGGTCAATACCCATTCTCCCAGTAACAAAAGAAGCTTCAGGATGATCATTCAGCTGCCTATTCCAGATCATGTGTGTCTCTGAGATTTCCCCATGAAAGTGGGAGATAAGGAGGATTCTACTCTGAGACAAATGAGGGATAAGAAAGAAGAGGATGCATAAGGATACCAGACACATTCCCACTTCTAATGAAACTACTTGATTTAAATGGAGAGTATTGCATTCACTAGTCAGAAATGCTAGGATAAATTACTATCAAGCTTTCCATCTTTTTAAGAATTCTTGTGAAGTGTTCTGTAACATAGATGTCACATAAATAAATGATGCTTACATAATGGATCATTTGTTTCAAATAAATGAATTCATCATTAACAAGTGAGATCTAGAGGGGGAAAAATGCACTTTGTACAACTTGTCCTGAATGCCCTATTAGATTGTGTTTGTTAAAAGAGTATTTGATTAATTCACCCTAAGATATATGTTATGTTTACCATTTAGATAGGTACTCTGATAAGTACTAAGGCATATGAGTTTGAACCACATGAAATTGCTGTTTTGAAATCAAGACACAAAAAATCAGTGAAGAATATTGTCATTGCCTTTTCCCCAGATCATGTATAGTTTATCTTGGTCAAGTAATCATAAATATAATTAATGTTACCAACAAGGAAATGTAGGAGCTTAGAATGACAGGATATAACAGGTTCAGGATATCACGGAAGATACCCTGAGTTGGGGTACTGACATGAAGATCAAGGTCATTGGGATTTAGAAAACCCAAGATGGAAAGAAGTAGAAAGGACAAAAAGGCTACAGAGAATGTCATAAAACTTGGGAGTCATTTATCTCCATTGTTAAAGTATGATGACAACTTCCTTCTGACATTCCACCAAAACTATGTCATGACACCCAGAATGCATACTTTTCCACTTCCCTGCTTGTCTTTTAAGAATATATATTTCAGCATTTCAGTTTGTTAGTAAATCTTAGGATGGAAGTGCCTTCTGAATAAGTCCTTAGGTGGAACACACATGTGTGAGTCCTTGTTTTGTGAGGGTCAAATGACTTTTGTAGCACTGAACATAATGCTTCTCTCTAGTTACAGGGAACTTCCTCAACCTTGCGGAATAGCCCCTAGGGACTGTTTTCATTGTATGTATTTGCTAATAATTTTCAGCAAATAAATGCTTACATGCATGATGTGAGACTTTCTTGCACTATAAACTTGTAGTGATATTGGTGGGGGTAGGGTATAGCTAACCTACAATTTTTCTGGTAGCTATTGTTTACCAAAAGTAATCTAAGAAGTGTGCATAAAACCAACTGCGTTAGAGCCAGTGGAGGACAGTTTGAGACTCAACTATGAGTATAACATTTTCTTTATCAAATAGCGTACGCTTTTTATTTGGGGAAACAAGTTGTATGACAAAGAGCTATCATACCTTCTAATCTTCTCAAAACCAAGCATTGTAAAATATTTTTAAAGCACCTTCACTTTCGAGGAAATAATGATAACCACTCCTAATCTTCGATTTTCTCATTTACAGCATTCAAAGCCCTTACCCCATTTGATCCTCACTGTAGGATGTCACATTGACATACTCTCTGTCACTTGGCTAAAGAGATGAGGTCATTGGTGGCTAACCCTACAACTCTCCTTGACTCCTACTTCCATCCGCTCCCCAAATCTGTTTAGGAATTGCAGGAAGCTGATCATTGTTTTAATAATAGAGAGGTATGGACAGGGAACCCGGAGGCCTGGTCAACCTTCATTACTCTAAAGGATCAGAGCTAGTCATTAGATATTGGTAGTTGAAGCAGCCTCCACCTGTTGGTTTTAAGTAAATTCACTGATTGGCTATTATTGGAGTTTCCTGCCTAGGGGATATGGATGTATCCTATAATCTTAATCTTAATAAAAGGGATAGTAAAGCCAGAGCGAGTAGTAGTCTTCTCTTGGGCACCCGCCTGGCCCCCATTTCCCAAATTAATGCTTGTCTAGTCTCTTCATTTGTGTGCAGCCTTCTCCAGAACCCAAACCCTGACCCAGAACTCTGAATCATGCGGGATGTGAAAAGGGGTTCCCACAGGAATGAGGGCTTTATTTGAGTTACCTCACCCTTGGCAACAGTCTCTAATGACATTGTGTTGCTATGGGTTAAAAAAATTATCAAGGAGACAAAAAGTCAAGAAATTTTTTGTCACCTTGCTCGCTGACTAAGGGAAGTGATATCTGCTTTAAGGTTAAATCAAGGACAGCCAATATCTGTTTGCTTTTTAAGAAGTTCAGGCATTGAAGAGGTTGTTAACATCCTATTCTATTTGAATCAAACACCTGTGTTTACTTGCCCTGAATAATGAGGAAAAATGGGGTCTCTTAAATGTAGCCCTTTGCTATAAATAGACAATCCATCTTAAATTTAATTATTGTCATTGTCAGAGCAGAGACCTGGCAAAGCAGAGTAGTGTCTTGAAAATTATCCTTGACTGGAGGTAGGAGCCTGGTTCCAATAGCAGCTCTGGTACTCGTTAAGTGTGTGGCCCAGCTTGATTAATCCCCCATCTTCAGTCCCCTCTGTTTTCTGGAGTATCCATTTTCTCTCTTAATGGTCTTCAGGGCGTCTTGATTTTCCACTCTCACCGAGGCTGCTTGTACCAGGACTTCACTGTTTCTTACTTCGATTATTATTAGAAACTCCTATCTGGGTGCCATTTTTCAAGTCTCACATCTTTATACACCCCAAACTCTGCCAAATCTATCTTTTATATTGCTGTCAGCAGCAGCTTATGAAAATGTTAATATCATCCTATAGCTTTCTCAATTAGAGTCTTTCTAGGGTTTCCCGTATTTTTCAACATGAAGGCCCAAATCTTCATCTTGGCAGAAGCAGAGCTGCAGGAATTCAGGATGTCTGTTTAGTTCACAGGAAGTTTCCTGCAGTCTGATCATTCCAACCTATTATGTTTTCCTGAATATATCCTCTCTATTTAGCTCTAGATTTTATAATTCTGTGAGTTTTACTTTCTGGCCTTCTCTACATAGTCACTTGGCTCACTCCTTTGAATTCACCAGCAGGCTCAGACATTGTCTTGCTCTGAAAGCTTACCCTGACTTGTCCAGTCTGGATCTAAGTCTGCCTGTTTGAGGTATCACACACTGAGACAATCGAGCATAAAGCTTTGCAGTGAACATTGATGATGATTGCCTCCCTTTCTGCCTCCAGGCACTTCTAATCAGATGCAAGTTTTTTTATATTGTTTTAATATACTTTTATTGATTTTAGAGAGAGAGAGACAGAAACATCAATGATGGGAGAATCATTGCTCAACTGCCTCCTGTACACTCCACACTGGGGATCGAACCAGCAATCTGGGCATGTGTTCCAACCACTGTCCTGGCTATAAGTATTTTTAAAGGAAGACCCATGCTTTCATCTCTATTTCTTCTGCAAAGTATCTGATACATGGCTAGTATGCAGCAAATAAAAACAAGAGGAGTAGCTAAGAAGATTAGTTGCTAATAGCTCACCCATTCATGGCAGTCCATGAATGTATAAACATCCAAAATCATTTTGCTTCTAGAAAGTTATTGGGACAGTGTTTGATCTTTCCTTTTGATCCAAAAAACAAGAGAGTGAATTAAGTAGGTATTTGCAGAATAGAAAGGATTGATAATTCCTAAATCTGCACCTGATATCAAGTGGCAGCCCCCCCTCCCGCACCCCTCCCCCCAACTTACACAACACCAGTGTCAATTGATTAACTATCTGAGTCATATTGTAAGAGATGTAGGTTAATAGATGCCAATCGCAGTTCAGTGAAGATAAAAAGCAGAGTAATGAATTCTAGAGCAAAGATGAAAATGAGAACTGATAAATATAAAGCACTTTGGGTTGACCAGAAATTAGATTCATGAAATACCCATTAAACTTTTTTTTTCTCAAAGCTAGTAGCAATAAGCAGAAAACTACAGGAAAAAGAAAGAAAGAAAATGCATGAAAGATGGTCCCATATTTTAATTAATATTAGGAAAACAAGGATAGTATTATATAACTTGTGATAAGAAGTCAGGTACACAGTGGTAAAGAGGAGACAATAAGTGATTTGGACATTAAGTCATGTGGTTTCTCTTTCTAGATCTATGATAACTGCTAGCATGACTCTGAGTTAGTTTCTTAATGTCTCTGGGCTGCTGCTTCTTCTCCTTCTTCTCCTGCTTCTTCTTCTTCTTTTCTTAGTTTTTTCACCTTACCTATCCAAATGACTTTGCTCATCTCTCTCCCCAGTGATAACAGCCAAATCACACTGCACAGTCTTCTTTAAGAAACAATGAGGTCCTGGTATAAGCAGCCTTGGTGAGAGTGGAAAATCAAGATGCCCTGAAGACCATTAAGAGAGAAAATGGATACTCCAGAAATACTTCAGTCTACCTCCAGGACTGAAGATGGGGAATTAGTCAAGAAAAGGTATGATTTATATTATTCTAAATTTCTGCCAGTGTACCATGCTATGAACTTGCAAACATCAAGCAGCAGTAAACAATGAATCTAGTACCTGAACTTCTGTTCTTTCTTGTGATAAGAGATAGAAAAATTAGGAGAGAACTAGTAACCTGATGGGATGTCTGGGGAAGAAAAATGAGAATAGAAACCATAGTTATTTTAGGATATAGACAAGCTTCTTAGGAAGGAAATCTCACCAGCTTTCAAATGAAATGGGCTGGGAATTAACAAAGGAAACTGAGATGTGCATTGAATCCCACACAATTTCTTGAATCTCAGAAGTCATGGGCTTTTCTGAGAATCATTAATCTTCCCCTTGCCACAGATAACCAGTGGAGACTTTATAGATGATTGAGTTCAAGTCCCTCATTTGATTTTCCTGAGTCCCAGGAAGATAATTGATGTCATAATCTCATGAGTAGGGTGGACTGTTTTATACTGGCACTTTTCCTCCTGCCCTCTGCTTGCTCCTTCTGCCCTGAAGGTGTTATTTTCCCCACCCCATACTTACCCATAAACTTAAACTTTTCTAGTACTGCCTCTGAAAAGAAAAGAAAAAAAAAAAGAGTTTTCTGCTACCTTATGTGGCAAATCTAATTTTAGTTTTGTCACCTATCCAAATGACTTTGCTCATCTCTCCCCAATGATAAGAGCCGAATCATATAGCACAGTCTTCTTTAAAGAGCATCAGCAAGAAATTAATATTTTTCAGAATTAAGCTTCTCAGCTACCTAATGATCTTGATTTTTACTTATGAAAACTATATTTACACAAACCAGGGGAGGCTTTGATTGGAATGAGCCAAAAGACTGATCTTTTTTATTCCCCATGATTTATATAAACATTAATTATCGTATTCAGATGTAAATATGATCATGGAAACCACAGTCATAGGCAGGATAGTGTCATTTGAGCCTTCACTAAATTAACTCATTTTGTGCAGCAATTTTTTCTTAAATAACTTTTCAGCCTAGTCTTGTAAGGTTCTTCCCATCTATGGTGTGTGACTCCCTTAAGGTATTCTTTTACTGGTTTCCTACCTTTGAGCATTTAAACGCTATCAGAGCAGAAGTATTCTGATTTCCTGCCAGTTCATCACTCTGTGATAAAGAGCTACAGATATGCAAGCTTTTGTGAGGGGTTCCTTTTATTGTAGACATGTGTGTTTTTTTTCCCCTCTTGATCCTCAAATTTTAAACTAAAAAAATTAAATAAGAATAAATAAATAACACTAGCCACTCATTATCATGTTGTAAGCATCTATTGGAAAGAAACAGAGTTGGTGATATGTCCTGTATTTGCATTAGAATAATATGTGGATTGAAAATAATATTCCAAGTTGAAATCTAAGATGAAATTTTTAAAAATGAAGATAAAACAGTAAATCAGAAGAAAATAAAAGATTAACATAAATGTGAGTAAAACACAATTTGGCCTTAATGGACAATGTTCACTTCTTGAATTAGCCTCATTGGTAGATTCCTTCCTCATCTACAACATGCTTAGATCAGCAAATTTTTATTCTGTTTCTCACATGGGCAAGGAAAATATAGTTGCTTTATTTCTCCATTTTCTTGGTTATATTTGATTTCATAACACTTTATTTAGCTTAATACTTATACCACCCCTAAAGCTAAGAGAAATAATTTGTAATTAAAGTCTTAAATATTTTAACAGGCTGTCCCAAAATGCTTCTGAACAAGTATTACTGCAGTAGAGTAATCATGGAGCACACTTTTCTGTTTCATTTGTTAAATAAATTAGTAGATATTAATTTCTGTTATATTGCTGAAGAAGACAGTATAACTATTGAAATTAGATGCTGCAATTTTGAGATGGTTTAAGTATTATTTTTAAATTAACTTTATTGCATCCTTTTACTAGAACTTTGACAGAATTCACTTTTAGCTGATTCTGAATTATTTTAATAATAAAAATTCTTTGTAATTGCAAAGCACACATTATTTCACACTTTTCTCTTGAGGAAAGAAGTCTCAGCTGCAGAGTAAATATTGCTAGTACAGAGAATCTGCTGAGAAAGACAATAACGCTGAGGTTTTCACATGGTCTACGATCATCAAGGTGCTTCCTTCTCAGGACATCACTATTAAAAATCATCTGACAATTGAGATTGGGCCCACTGAAACTCATACTCTCATTCTACTGGAGTTGCAAAATGATTTAATGACATGATAATGTTGCAAGGGGACATGAGAGCTAAGTTAAGGCATCGGTATTGACAAGTATAATTAATATATAATGAGCAGTTCCAAATTCATGTTACCAGTCACCTTTTTAAAGAGATCACTGCACACTTGATAGTTTCTTAATTGATTTTTGTATGCAATGGGAAATAAACCTGGTACATATTATATGCCAGAGACCTTTATGAGAATTGTCATGAAAGAGTACAGAAATACCTACATTTGTCCCATACGAGTTGTGTTCTTTGTGAAGCCCTTTGTGTTGACGGGCTTAATAGGAAACTTATGTTCTTTCTTTGTACCTTTGTAGATTGTTTAGTTGACTTTCAATATAGCCGATAAACCTTCCTGACTGATTTTAATCCTAACCATTGTGCACACAGGCATTCACATATGCTGCTTCTCTTCATTCATTCCAGAAACTACCAATTTCACCAATGTATTTCAGACCATAATGAAGGGACTGTTGACCATTGTACATGTTAAAAGCTAGAAATGTTGACAATATCAACTCCACTTTAGCCCCTGTCTTCTTCAGATATTGATAGTATTCTCTTCCAAGCTTGGATTTCTTAGTGTTTTTTTATTATCAACATCCATGGAGCAAAGATCAATTTGCACTGGTTTTCAAAGTGTTGTTCCTAACTAGCTGAATCAGAGGCATCTATGATACTTCTAAAATATTCACATTTCTTGGTCACTCGCCACAGCCTGATTCAGAATCCCTATGGTAGTTTGAATCTGAATATTTTATGAGCTCATTATAAACACTAAACTTAGGGGACCACTGAGATGAGAGGATTCACCTTATGGACAAGTTTTTATTATACACCACAAAGTAAAAACCCCAACTTATATTGCTGATTTAATGAGATAATTATCAGAAGTTAGGGCTCTGATGTAAGACTAAATCACAAACATGCAATTTTATGCTTCTACTGGAATAACTACAAATTGTGAATAGACAGGGTTCAATATTAAATTAAAAAGTTAAATTTCAATTAAATTAAATAATGCAGATTTTGATGCATTAAATGAATTATTTAAACTACTATTTTAATTTTATTTATAATCATGTGGATGTATGTTCTATATTTTTCATTAATATCCTTAAAGAGTAATATTCATTAAGCACTCACCACAAAGTCACTGCTGTTAGCACTTTACATGCATTATTACATTTGATTCTTCCAACAAAATTATCCCAGTTTTAAATATTAAAAAACGTGAAGCTTCGTAAGATCCAGTAATTCACAACTAATAAATGGAAGAGCAAAATTCGAATTCAAGTCTGTATGATTCCTCATGTTAAGTTTCATTTTTTATAAGCATTAGATGATTATTTCCTCTTCACTTGTTAAAAGCAGGAGCTCTGTTTTCTACAGCTTTGTATACTTGTTATATTATCAATAATAACATCACACATGCTAAACAATAAAAAAGCCAACTAGGCCAATATTTGCCAAGTCTTTTCAGCACAAACCCCTCCCCACATCCTATCTTGATGATGTAATCAGGTGACAGTTTCAGTCAGTGTAGTTTTGGGTCTATAGATTTAGTCTAAGTGAAAATAATTGCCAATCTCATCTATTTTTCCTGTAAAATAACCCATCCTTTCTAATAAAAGAGTAATATCCAAATTGACCATACCTCCTATTAAGCCACACCCACAAGCTACACTCACCAGCCAATCAGGAGCAAATAAACCCCAACTAAGATGGCTGCAGCCACTGAGAGAGTGGGATAGCCAGGGCCAGGAGAGCAGCATCCCTGCCCCACCAGCCCAGCCACATGGGCAAGGAGAGAGGGAATGGGCTGGCTGTGCAGAGGGGGGGAAGAACCAGAAAAATGGGTCTTTCCAGTTCCTGATGCTGATGGAGCCCTATAGGTGCTGGGCTCCTTCATCTGCAGCCCAGCAGAACCCTTCCCACAGTCCAGACTCAACCAGCATGGCCCGCGGCAGGGGGGTGTCCGGTGGGCACACTACAGACAACAGGAGCCACCCCCCCCCCACATACAAACACTCGCAAGTAGCATGGTCCAAGGGGGCGACTCCTGAGGCACTGCTTTCATGGCAGCAAATGCACACCATGCCAGATGGGGAAGCCAGATCTGAAAGCCCAAGCCCCCAAGTACCCAACAAGACATTGTGTGCTGGGGCCATGAGGAGGCCCCAGAACAAGCATCTCCCTAGAGGCTGTGAGGAGGGAGGAGAGGAACTTCTGGCTAGAGGCTGGGGTGAAGGATGCTGGCATCTTTGCAGGCCGGGCTGCGGGACATGCCCCCTGCGCTCCCACCCCTCACCCCCATTCACGAATTTCGTGCACCTGGCCTCTAGCATATGTAAAAACAAGCGCCTGGCCCCCGGGCGCTGTGAGCGGAAGTGGTGGCGAGTGCCCAGCTCCTGGAGCTGGGTGGTCGCAGGCAGCCAGGGCTGAGCTGAGCAGGTTGATGATGGCTGGGCATTCTGGGGGTGAGCCATCAGTTGGACATCCCCTGAAGGCTCCCAGTACGTGAAAGGGGGCAGGTTGGCTTTAGGGACCACCCACCCCAGTGCACAAATTTTGTGCACCAGGCCCCTAGTATGTGTGTGTGTGTGTGTGTGTGTGTGTGTGTGTGTGTGTGTGTGTGTGTAGCCAGTGTCCCTGATGACTAAAATGACCAGAGACCAGAACACCATGGCTCCCAAGGGAGTGGTTAAGGGGCACCTCTAGGCAACATGATAGAGTGTGAGTTTGATGGGGGAAAGTCAAAGAAATAGGAAGGAAGGTGTTAAGGCTCTGTGGGGTTGGGTGGTCGGCTGGGGTAGGTTTGGCGTGTGCTGCGGAAGAAAGAGGAAAATCCAACTGGGAAATGGCTCAGCACAGTACCTTTCTTATTGTGAACCAGGACATCACCAGCTGTGGACTGAATGGGCAGTTGTTTCATGAGTGTGCATGTTCATGGCAGTGGCAGTATTCCCCAAACTTCACTGACTCCAAATATTAAACAGTTGTTAAGGTCAAAGAACAGAAAAATCCTCTCCAACTAGAGGCCCTGGAAGTTGCAAAGTGACTGAAGGAAACACCATTTTAGGAGGAGCTAGAAAAAACCAGAAGTATGCGACCAGAAGATTGTGGGATTGTGGAGGATGCCTGGCCACCTAGGGCTAGAACAAGAGCCTGTTACTGCGCATGTACATAGTCAGTCCTATAGTCCACAGTCTGGCAGTATTTGGACATGACTTCTGGTGGGAAATTATTTGTTTGTAACCTTAGTTTGAAGTTCAGGGATAGTCTGAAGCCAGACCTTGTGCAGCTGCGCAAGATCTGAGACCAGTATCTGGTATGGCTCACCCAGAAAGGTGCCCGGCAGAAGAAAATCAATGAGTGGTTGGGAATCGAAAATGAGACTGAAGAACAGAATGCACTGATGGAGTATGAGGATGACCTCCCCCACTATGAAGAATGAACCTGGTATGTGGGCAAGATCAACCACACACAGGCTGAGGAAATGATGATTGGCAAGCGGGATGGTACCTTCCTCATCAGTGAAAGCAGCCAGTGGGGCTGCCATGCCTGCTCTATGGTGGTGGACTGCGATACCAAGCACCGTGCCACCTACCCCAGGGACTCTGGCTTGGGTTTTGTGGAGCCCTACAACCTGTAATGGTCTCTGAATGAGCTGGTGCTCCATTACCAGCACACCTCCCTCGTGAAACACAACAATCCACTTACTGTCACACTGGCACATCCTGAGTGAGCCTGGCCCTTCACACACCCACCCCCCCCCCCCCCCCCCCCGCTGAGTCATACAGAGCAGGACTCCATCCTTCTGTCTATCTATATTTTATTTCTAAATATTTCTCTGTCTCAATCTCTCTTGCTTTCTCTGAGTCTCTCTGTTCCTGTCACTCTTTCTATCCCCATCTCTGTCCTCGCTGTCTCTCTTAGTCTCTGTACCGCTAATTCTCTGTTAGAGGAGCATACCGCCTTCATGCTATGCTCCCTTTCCCCATGGGCACTGCCCTCTCCTGGCTCTGGCTGCCCCCACCAGTTCCTACAAGCTTCCCCTGCCTATACCTGCCATGTTTACAAAGGCCCCTGGGGTGCTCAGCCCCAGCCTGGTGCCCTGATTTTTAAGTCATAGACCTGGGGTCAGAGCAGGAAGAAGACAGGAAGGAACTTCCCAGGGCCACTTCTAAGAACCTCAGCTGTAGCATTAGGGGCTGGGCAGGGCTGGATCCATCCTGCCCCCAGCCCCCCTCCCGCCTCTCATCCAACAGACCCAACTTCACCTCCTAACCCTGAAGTGAAACCTGCACTGGTTACCCCCATACGGAGATGCTGCCTGGAAGTCCTCCTACCCCAAAAGCAAAATTATTAAAAATAACCTCAAGAGCTGGGCCCTATCTGACCCCAGACTTCCCAGGAGCCGAGCCAGCCAAGATGCATGGCTGCCCACTGCACCTCCACTCCATGCAGTTTCAAGGCTTCTCCTTAATCATGTGGGGTTCTGATTTTGTTTCCTTGACTGTACACCCATTTTCTCCTCTTTTGGAACAAGAACCCCGGTTTTCTATGCTGCCATGCCCACCCCTCCTGCCTGCCCAGCTAAGCTGGCAGGTGGGTTTTGTATGGTATGTTGATACTGATGTGGATATAAAACATTGAACTAAAAAAAAAAAGGAAAATGGGATAGTGACAAATAAGAAACTTTGGGGACAGTGAAAGGCAGTTGAGAGCTAAGAATTAGAATTCAATTGGATAGAAATCCTGCTAATAGCACCTGATGCCTGAAATCTAAGCATTCTACTTTTAGGTTTTCCAATTCAAGTTTTTGGAGATTGCCTATTAAAACATTCCTGATTGGAAAGTGTTTGTATAGAAGCCGTAAGTATTAAGTATTTGCTGTGTTTACCATGCTTAGCTCTCTGTAAGGAATATGGAATAATGTTAAATGCCTCATGTTCTCAAGAAGCTTGACTTTTAAAATAAAATACAAAGAAGAAATATAAATATTAAAAATAAAAAAAGAAGAAGCTTGAGTTTTAGGAGCAATCAGTCAGGCAGGTGAGAGGTTAGGAACCAGCAGTCCCAGATTGCAAGAGGGTGCAGGCCAGGAAGATAGCCTCCCCCACCCCCTGGGCACAAATTTTGTGCAATGGGCCTCTAGTACTATAATAATAGTGATAGAAAGATAAAGACTGATATAATAAATTCACAAACTAACAATGCTGGTTAAATGAAATTTCAAGATAAATGCTCACAATAAAATAAAACCTAAGTCAATGGATTCAATAGTATTTAATTAGTTCCATGGTTAATGCTCAAAATCCCACATGCTTTCTCTAACTTAATTTCTGTGTTAATAATGTTACATCTAGAGCCACTTCAATAGATAACTGATTAATGTCACAAAGTGATTGGAAAAGTATAATTAGAAATAAGATGAAAAAATGACTTAATTAAATTCATCTCAATTGTAACCAGTGAGCATTTAGTGAAATTTGCCTAAAAGGAAAACTTTGCTCTATCTATGGATTCAGAGTTGGAAAGGAACTCTTATAATCAAGAGATATAGCTCTAAGCTTCCAAATAATCCAAATCACTACCCAAGATATTTAACAGTCCCAGTGGTAATGATGATCACATGTTTCATTTGGGAAAGTAGCCACTAGATATATTTTTAAATACACAGTGCATTACTGTTAACTGTAAACACGATGTTGTGTAGTAGACCTACCTATTGAACAGTAACCTTTTCTCCCATCCCCTGATAATTGCCAGTCTATTATATATTTCTATACTTTTTACTATTTTAGATGCTTTATATATGAGGAATCATGCAGTGTTTATCCTTCTGTGACTATCTTACTTCCCTTAGCATAATACCTTGAAGCTCTCTCTGTCCATGTTGTCACAAATGGTAAGAGCTCCTTTTCCAAGGCTAAATAATATTCTATTATATGTATATACCACATTTTCTTTACCTATTCAACTATTGATGGGCACTGGATTGTTTTCATAGCATGGCTATTGTGAAAAATATTGTAGTAAACTTGTAAACACTTTGAGATACTGATTTCAATTTTTATTTTTATTTTGGTATATGTACCCAGAAATGGGATTGCTGGATTCCACATTAGTTCTATCTTTAATTTTTTGAGGAGCTTCTATACTCTTTTTCGTCATATTTTCACTGACAATATACAGGGTTTTAATTTCACCACTACATTGCCAACTCTTGTTATCTTTTGTTTTATTGACAATATCCATCTAACAGATGTGAGGTAATGTTCAATGTGTTTTTTTTTTAATATTTTATTGTTTTTTTACAGTCAATGTGGTTTTGATTTGCATTTCCCTGGTGATTGAAAAATTTTTGTATACCTATTGGCCATTTGCATGTCTTTTTTTTGGAGAAATATCTGTTCAAGTCCTTTGCCCATTGTTTAATTGGAATATTTGTTGTTTGATGTTGTTGTTGTTATTGAGAATTAATCCCTTCTCATATACTAGTGACTTGGTGCATGGATTCATGTACATTGAAAGGAAATTAATTAGAAGGTGGCTGGTGGGGTAGAAGTGGGGAAGCCGGGCTGGACACATCATGGAGCCAAACTCTCATAGTCCCTCCTAGCATCTGCAGAGTGAGTGGTATCCCTCCAACAGCTGGGGTCCCTTGACTTGGCCTGTGGGGATCAGGCCAAAACCAAGGGCTTTCAGAGGGCAAGAGGGCACTTTGCAAAGTTGCTGTCATACAGACTGTGGAACACAAACACAAGTGTGCAATAAATTAGATTTGGAGTCAAAAGTGCCCCGACAACAACATAACCCACAGTCAAAGGTGGAATCACACAAGCCCACCAGGAATTGGGTTCCCTCCTCTCTGGTTCTGGGCTGTGTCACCCGAGAATTACCATGGCCAGGTCACTGCAGCTCGGCAGCTCCTGTGTTGGGTGTCTTCTCCCTGGTGCTCAGTATGTGTCATAGCAATTAGTCGGATGATTGGGCACATATCATATTAGACTTTTATATATATATAAATATGGGTTGTAAGTATTTTCTCCCAATTTGTAAGTTGCCTTTCACTCTGTTTATGGATTCCTTCATTGTCCAGAGCCTTTTAGTTTGATACAGTCCTACATATGTATTTTTGTCTTTGTTGTCTGTGCTTTTTATGCATCATATCCCAGAACTTATTTATTAAGAATGTTGCTTTTTTTTTTAAACAACAACAACAAAAAAAAAAATAGGAAAATTTTAGAGGTGATGGATTTGTTTGTTACTTAGATTATCCTGATGGTAATGTGAATGCATACCGAGGTCTAAACTCACCAAACTCCATATATTAGTCATGTACAGTTTTCACATATCAGTTGCGAAATTTGTGCATAGGTAGGGTTCCTAGGCCTGGTCAGCAAACAGGGCCGATCCATGAGACAATTGATCTGGGGGCCCTCACTGGCACCTGTCTTGGCTGGCCCGGGGCCTGCAGCTCGGGGCAGCTCCTGCATTGAATGTCTTCCTCTTTGTGGTCAGTGTGTGTCATAGTGACCAGCCATTCTATTGGTCTTTCCACCGGTAAGGGGCAGCTTCTGCATTGAGCATCTTCCCCCACAAGAGGAAAGTGACTGGCTGTAGTGATGGGGGGTTGGGGCTGGCTGGCGGAGAGCACCAGGCCACCAGCCAAGGCAGATGCCATCAAGGGCCCCCTGATCACCCTGCTTACCAGTCACCCCACAGATGGCCCTGTTCACCAGCCAGGCCTAGGAACCCTACCCTATATATTTGGAACAGTCTCTTAGATTCAAAAATTAAAATCTGGAAAGGCTACTCTAGCACTGAAAACAACAGGATGATGCAGCGATGACATGCATGGACTCTGGCTTGCACATTTTGTGGTCAGCCCTGACTCTGACACTTATGACTGTGTGACAAAGCCAATTACTTAACTTTTCTCTGCTTCAGTATTTCCACCCATAAGATGGGGAAAATGGTACTACTGCCTCAGAAGCATCATGTTATGTACTACTTTTTTATAATCAGGGTAAAAAAATGTAGTGCCCATAAAACAGCAAGATGCTTTTCACATCTGTGAAAAGTATGGTCACCAGTGCATGCAGCATCCCAGATTGTGAGAGGGATGTCAGACTGCTGGTTTAGGCCCGACATCCCTAAGGGGTCCCAGATTGTAAGAGGATGCTGGCCAGGGTGAGGGATCAACCCCCTCCACCCTACGTGCAGGAATTTTGTGCACCGGGCTGCTAATACATTACTAAAGAATCTAGGAGGAGGCAAATTTGGAAAATAGCTATTAAAAATACTCATTCTTCACTCAGATACCAAGTTGCCATATGATTCAATTTATTCAACTTGCTCAAGCTGGTTATATTGCAGCGATAAGCATAAAGTTATAATGCTGATCAGAATTACATTCTTATGAATACCATGATATAGCCAATAGAATATGCATTTTTATTAACCTGTCAAATATCTGTCATTGTCGGTACAATGCTTACAGCCTATTGACCTTAAGACAAAAAGCTAGTCAGATATTTCTCTAGCAAAATGGTTTCATTTGCAAACAATAAAGAGTTTCAATCTGAATCATGCAGCCATGGTGGGCATATGCAAGTCTGCTAAAACAAAGAAGAGCAAACTCTTTTGTAGCAGGAAATAAAGAGTTCTCCCTATTGTATCTGTGATTAACTAGAGCATGAGACCTCCCAATCTGGTCCCCTGACTTCATTTTTTTTAAAGTATATTTTTATTGATTTCAGAGAGAAAGAAAGAAGAAGAGAGAGAAAAAAACATCAATGATGAGAGGGAATAATTGATCAGCTACCTCCTGCACACCCTATACTGGGGATTGAGCTCACAACCTGGACATGTGCCCTGATCAGGAATCGAACCATGACCTCCTGGTTCACAGGTCAACATTAAACCACTGAGCCATGCTAGCCAGGCCTCCTGATTTCATTTTAAATGAAGTTTCTGTTTACTAACTTTTTACGGCCCCTGTCAGTTGCCTCTTTGTAAGCAGACCCTTTCACTTGTAATTTCTGTCCTGTAGTCCCCTCTCACTCTGACATTAGCCCAGCTATGTGATTGCTTTGGCCAATGAGATATTAGCATCTTAATTCAAACAGAGGCTTGAAAAAAATCTCTTGCACATTTTCACTTCTATTTCTTGCCGCCCTGCAATTACTACTAGAATGAGTTGGTTTGAGCAAGGCTGTAAACAAGCCTGAGCTGGCCAATCAGAGAAGGAAATAGCATATGCAGTGCAGGCATATCGTCTGAGCCAAAGTCTGAGAATGTGTGACACAGCCGTGACCAGCCAAACCTCCAAGCCAACCTCAGCTGATTGGAGACTATAGTTCAGATCATCTGGCCCCTGGGGTCCTGAGCAATCATAAACAGCTAATCATTTAAGCCACTATGTTTTGGGGAGGAAGTAGCTGATATATTTGGAAGGGTATTTTATGAAGGATATTTGAATTATACTGATCATACAATCTCTCTCTCTTATTTGTGAATGCAGACATGGAAGAAGTTACTTAAATGCATAAACTTTAACATATAACTAAAGATTGCCAATGTATCGAAGGGGTTGTGAAGGGTAGTAAGGTATTATAAATCAGAACTATCACACTAACTGCATTGTTGAGGTGTATCTTCCCTGTAGCAGTCATAGATATATATGGATTGGATTTACAAATAAAGTCAGAAAATACTCTCATCACTAATCTGTTCTCAATAAAACATGACTGTGCATCAGAAAGGATTTTTGCATTATACTTAGGAATGCAACAATAATTTAGCTTTATTCTGTGCAACTAAATAAATTTGCATAATTCTTTCAATCTTAGTAGCAGAAATTATCAAAAATGTGACTATTCTCTTTTGAAACCTTGCTCTCTACTAAAAACAGTTACTGGCATTCTTTCTTTCTGATTTTAACCCAAGTTGAAAATAGATATTTAATTATGCTTGTGCAGTTTTTATGTCCTATGGCCAAAATGCAAATCCGGCATGAGATTTCTTATAAAGATTTTAGCCATACCTGGCAAAATTCTGTTTTCTTTCAGCTACTTCTTAATAACAAATTTATAAAAGACAAATGCGAAAACCTGTTTATAAGACTCAGTGAAGTCAATGTTGAGCTGCATGGACAAATAGCTTCATTTCTGTTTGACTCTGTTTACTCATCAGGGGAAGAGAGACTTAAGAACCAACAATCTTTCATTTCAGTGTCTTTAGGAAGCTTAGAGTCATTCAGACTCTGTAAAAATCCCAGTTTATCTTTGGCTGGTGTTCTCAGTGGTTAGAGTATTGACGTGTGCATAGAAGGGTCTCACATTTGAATCCTGGTCAAGGGCACATATCTGGGCTTCAGGTAAGAGCCCCAGCCCCAGTAGGGGTGCATGCAGGAGGCAACCAATTGATGTGTCTCTCTCACATCTTGCTCTCTCCCCCCTCCCCTTTCACTAGATACTGAAAAAATATCTTTGGGTGTGGATTAACCAAAAAACAAACAAAAACAACTACAAACACACAACAAAAACAAATCCCAGCTCAGTGTGACATTGACCATTATAATCATCAAGGTCTCCTTTCTCATTTGTAAAATGAGATACCTTAAGGGCTATTGAATGGATTAAATGGATAAAAGTACTTTTCAATGTTGTAAACCTCTGGTCTTCAAAGAAGCCCTCAGTAAATAAGCTTTCTCTTCTCTACTAGATTCTGAAGGTTTTGAGAAATAAGATAGTAAGTAGATAAGGTGCCCAAAATATCCTTAAGGTCAATGGGAAAAGGCAGCCTTGAATGACAGCCACATGAGCATTTTAAGGAAAAGCCAGACTTAGGCAAATTTTACCCACCAATCACAGTAGAGCTGGAGCAAATCAGGAGTTAACAAAGTACAACATTTAGCACAGAAGGGGGCACAATTTCTGGGGGTAATTTTGTTCACAGGAGAAATGAAGGGTAGGACTGAGCCAATCATGCACACTTCACAAATTACTAATCAGATAAGTCACCTTGCCTCCCCTCGGTTGGGATAAGAGAAAGGCAAGAGGTCAACAATTATGATGACTGGATTATCTCTCCTGAAGGAAAGTTTTAGAATGGGTTAGAAGTATGGCTACTCATACTAAATGCCTGATATCTAATAATTAGTGTAATTATTTCTGGAAGTGTTACATTATTTTTTTTAAGGTCACTATAATTTTGTTTACATCTTTTTGATCCTCAGTTACTTTCACTTACATACAGGTATATTAGTCAAAATTTGCAAAATGAACTCTTATCATGCTAAATTGTTTCTTTCTGGGAGTATTTTTCTCCAAAGCATATTATAAAATCCTGTGCAAAATACTAAAGGTTGCCTAATGTTATTTTTAGATTTCCAATGTTAATTAGAAAGTCAGTCATTGTGAGATTATTGTTATAGGCATTGTATGTTAGTATATCTCAAAACATCTATAAAAAAGCAAAATGAATGGCAAAATGTTAGACTAGTAATGAAATGTGGTCAAGATAAAGGATTTAGAAAGAGCAAAAGTTATCAGCTTTAATTGTTTTGTTCTTATATATGAGACCAAGAATTCTGAACCTTTCAAATTTTCTGAGATAATATAAAAATAAAGATTTCACATTTATTAAAATGTGAGCATTTGGGATTGGCATTAGTTCCAAACTTAACTTGATTTGTCCAAGAACAATCCTTAGGAAATAAGAATATTCTACCTGAAGTCTCATACTCATAGTTATTCTAAAAGCCCAATGCAAAAAAAATCATGCACTGGAGAGGGGGTCCCTCAGCCCAACCTGTCCCCTCTCATAGTCCAGGAGCTCTCAGGAGTGGGAAGTGACCATGGCGATCAGGGAAAGGTGATGACCTCCCATTACACCTCTGCTACTGCCACGCCAGCAGTGCAAGCCTTGGCTGGCCCTGATTACTTGAGCCTTGGGTGGCCCTGGGAGGTGGGGAACCACCATCTGAGGTTTACCTGTGCCTTGGGCTGCTCTGGAGGGCTGGAGGGCTGAGGGGACTGAGGGACTCTGGAGGCAGTTTCGCCAGTGGGGCTGTGGGGCCTTGGTGCTGCCATCTTGTGGCTGTGGATGCCACCATCTTTGAGGGTGGGCAGTCAATTAGCATATGCCCTCCTTATTGGCTGTGGATGTGAGGGTCAATATTCCAATTAAACAATGGTCAAACAATTAGCGACAGTGTGAGGGTCAATTAGCATATCCCCTCTTTATTAGATAGGACTAGAGGCCCCGTGCATGAAATATGTGCATGGAGATGGGGGGTCTCCTCAGCCCAGCCAGCACCCTCTCCAATCTGGGACTCCTTGGGGGATGTCCGACTGTGAAGTTTGATAGTGAAAGTAAGTAACCCAATAGGAAGGTGGTATGTGTTACTGCTTCTTCCTTTGTCTGTGCTTCTTCCTCTCTCTCTGCCTCTCTGCATATGCAAAATAGTGGTTGTGGGTGTGACCTAGATCACTGTGATGAAACAAGTACAAGGTGAATAAAGTGCCCTGAGATTTGCAAAGGAAAGCTGTTTTTCTGAAAGATGGACACAGGTGTGCTAGACGTGTCCCACCCTCCCAGGATTAGAACCTTCTGGGCACAGGTGCAATGCCCAGATGCCAGTGGCTATGGACTGTGGGCTGGTAGCCGAGGATTGTGGAGGGAGTGGTGGTGGATTGTGCCTAAATTGGCAGTCAGACATCCCTCTCACATCCTCCCCACCAGCCTGGTTGCCCCAAACTGCCTCCTCTGCTGGCCTTGTCACTCTCAACTGCCACCTCTGCACCCCCCCGCCCGCCAGCTTGGTTGCCTCATAATCCCCCCCTGATGGCCTGATCACCCTCAACTCCCCTCTCTGCTGGCCTGGTCACCCCACACAGGCTGCTGTTGAGTCATTTGGTCATATCTCACTAACCCCCCCTGCTGGCCTGGTCATAGACAGCCATCTTGTCAGGGCATAAGGGTTAATTTGCATGTTATTTCTTTATTATATAGGATTCAGGATTGTAGAAGAAATCTCCTACTGGACCCCTGATTGAAACCCTATTAGTTTCATCTCCTGTGAAATGAAGTAACATTTTCTCTTCCTACCACAAATTGTGTCATGAGGTTATAACAATAACACAATGTATAGAGAAGTTCTTTAAATAATACCAGTACTGACAAATACACAAAGTTATTAAGTTATTTTTGTATGTGATTTCAATATTTTTCTGAACGGGAGTCCCACATTTCTTCTATCCTTTATGACTTTTTGTCACTACTTGAGGCAGATGGTGTAAAGACAACCTTATAAATTCATACAGAGCATGATACAAAAACTGCCTAATATGAGTATTGATGGAAAATATACATGAAACCTATCAGGGAAAAGAGTGCATAGAAGACAGCATTGTTATCTTGTCTACTGGGCATGCGTGTATGGGGTTGATGGAGTGGGGACAAGTGGCCCTAATGCAATGCCCAGAATATTGATAACACTTGCTGATATGGGCAGAGACAGAATAAGTGCCTTGCCCTTAAATGTACAGGTGATTTTCCTTCTAGTGAGGTCCTATCAAGAAAGGGAGAATGTAGCCCCACTGTGTACACAATTAAATGGCCCTCAAATCCAACAAAAGCTGTCATAAGAATAAGGTGAATATTCCAAGTGAAAGGAGAATTGAATTGTCCTAACAAGAATTCTTTCTTGCAAGAATAGACCAGAACTTGTAGTTCCAAGGAGCTCTAAGAGCCTTGGGAAGAATGGGGAGAGAGAAATAAAGGTCCTTCCTTCCCTATTCAACATTAAAGCTACAAAGATGCCTTCTGATAGGAGAATATACTGTAATTTTGTTTTAATGTCTTCAGGAGAATGGTGCCATTTAGTTCAGCTTTTAATGTGGCCCTAAATTGCTATTTTATTACCCTTGTTGACATTCTAGAAGCATGAAATTAGCAAATTACATTAAAGAAGCAAACAAAAAAAAAGCACCAAACCTCAACCTAGTTAAACAATGCCAGCATAAGCCACATATTTGAATAATGTTCTTTCGTACCTTAAAACACTGAGCATATATTTATCTGAAGGCTTCTTTTTCCATGGACTATGAATTAGTTTTATGAATAATTGCATATTCCATTACTTTGCAAATGCATGCACTCATGGTGACCTTGAAGGATGCTTTGTGCTGAGTGAGAGAAACAAGACAGTTTGTAATTCTTCTGCTTCCTTTTGAGAAATAAGATTCCTCTTGACTCCACTTAATGAAAGCATCCTGTTCTTAAAATGCTTGTCAATACCTTTGCTGCTCCACCCAGAAGGCTCTTCCTTCTGTTATAATGCAACAGTGATAATTTTATTTCAGACGAAAGCAATTTCACACTTACAAAGTGAAAACTATGTCGATCAAAAAATCTGTACTCCGTGTTATAATTCAAAATGTAGCTAATTATGTATATTTTCTTATCAAACTAAAACTAGTAATGTAAAATACATGAGTATGTTTATATTCCTTGTTCTTGTTAAATTAAACAATCTCACGTAGTCATTTCAATAGAGTGTAATAAATAAAGGGCATGCTTTTTATAGTACACATTTTTATTTTTTGCTCTTTGTCAGGCATTTTTCCCTTTCTGATAATGCCCTAATTTTATGATGAGAAATAAGCTTTTTCTCCTTGGGATTAGGCTGGGGGGACTGTAATTAGGGTTTCTTCCTCTTCTAGTCAGAGGATGAAAAGAACTGTCAAAGGAGGCTAATATGATGACCTTGTCATTCAATTTGAATTTTGAGCAGATCAAAAAGACTGAAAATTCTTGGCATTCTTATAGCAAGTGGTGTCCCTGTTCTACAGAACATAAGGGCCAGCCCTTCAGGCTTAAATCCTAACTATATGATTTATTAGGTGAGTAGCATTCTGCCTTAGTTTGCTCATTTATAAATGAGGAGAATGGCAACACTGAATTTACAGGGTTGAGATGATGATTAAATGGAGCTAATATGTAAACACATAGTAACTGCTGTATGTTAGACTCTGTTTTTTTCAATCCAAGGTATTTTTCCATTGATTTTTAATGAGAGTAGGAGTAGAGAGAGAGATAAAGAGAGAGGGGGGGAGAGATGGATGTGACCCAGATACATGTCCTTTGCAGGAAATTGAACCTGAGACCCTCAGTGCACAGACCAACGTTCTAACCACTGAACAACACAGGCTAGGGCTGCATGTTGGGTCTTAGTCAATATTCACCAGTGGCAACTTGCACATTTTACTTTTCTGGAATATCTCACCCCCACATCCCCATTCCTGCTTCCCAGCTTCCAGATCTGCCTTGATGCTCCTCGTTTTCAAGTTATTTCTCCAAATTTCTGTTGATCCTGAGTTTCTAGTGATCTTCTAATGAATTATTTTGTATTTAATTTATTCAGAGCCATTTTCTGATGCTCATAACTAGAGGAACTCTTCTGATACACATTTATATTGAGATAATGTCTAGACAAATCCAGTACAGATAATGAAGTTTTAATTTTAAAAAATCAAGTTGTAGAAACTGGCATATAAAGAGATTGGTGTTCAGCCTGTAACAGTAAGATATATATGAGTTCTAAATATGAAAACTTGGAAGGTATTCCTTTGATTAGTTTCTCTGCAAAAATGACTCAATTAATTATCAACCACAATCAGCTGGGTAGTATATGTCTTCCTCAAGTAGATTTGAGTCCATAGATATATAAATATATTACTAAAAACTCTCCTAGGAATAGTAATGCAATTAAAGCCATATCTAAAGCATTATTTCATCTTTTGTGTCCTGTACTTAAAACAAGAAATTAAGACCTTAATGAGAGCCCAGAGGAGCATAGAGAAAATTATTAAAAGAATGAATGAATAGCTTCCATAAGGAAAGTCTAAAAGAACTGAACATTTTTCAGAAAAGCAAAGGAAGGCCATATAAAGTACTAGCTTTAAATAAATATTGAATATTATTTTATGAATAGTGAGACTTTTTTTTCTTTCATATCTATATCAAATAATCTTACTCATAAAATATAGATTAAACAGGAAGAAGACCTATAGACTGTTTAAAATAGTTTTATTAATTTTTAGAGAGAGAGGCAGGAAGAGAGAGAAACATCCATGTAAGAGGGAAACATCAAACAGCTGCCTCCTGAACTCCACCTAGAGGGGGTTGAGCTCACAACTGGGCATGTGCCCTGACCAGGAATCGCACTGGCAATCTTTTATTGCATAGGATGATGCCCAACCAAGAAACAATAACCAGGGCTAGACTCTACATTTTATGGGAAATAGGTACATAGAATCAAAGAAATTTTAGAATATAATTCCTCTTGAATTTCTTATAGAGACATATCTGACATGGTTTGGCCCAGGGTGACCCAAGGCTCATAGCTACCCCACCTAATTCATAGGTGTGGCAAACTAGGTAAAGTCCTCCTGATTCCACACCAAAGCTGTATTATTTAAGTACCTCTACCAAAAAGTTTAAGGATTCTATTCTTACATATGCACATTGGGAAAGAGAAACATAATGAGGCTTGATGTGTGTATTAGCCCTATCCTGGATTGGACTGGAGAGTAAGCAGAACATTCCAGTTGTAAGGCCACCTGGCTAGAAACTTTGTGATGCTTTGAGCTAAAGATTTTAATTCTCATAGACACATTCTAAACATGAAGAGTTCATGTGTGTGAGACATTTTTAGTTTGTTTGCATGTAGACTGTCTCTAAAGCATCTCCTTTCCCCATTGGCATCTTCTTCTTTTTTTCCAAGCATTAACAAGTCTCTTTATGTTTTTCTTTTTTTTAAATTAAATTTATTGGGGCAACATTTTATATATATATATAAAGAGCCAGGGTACATAACGTCCAAAATGACTGAAGAGATGACCAAATGCCAGATTGTGTATGCAGCAGGCTCAGGTGGGCAGGGACTGGAAAAGGGGCTGAACTGCTGATCTCTCAGAAGAAGAGCGTGGCTGATCGGCAGGTTCTGGTGAGGCTCGTGGAGAGAAGCAGGGTCTGATCTGCAGCCTCCATGGCACCTGCTGATCAGACTTTGCACCTCTCTCTTTCTGGGACTCTATAGCAGCTGTGCCTCTCTCTCCAAGAGGTCAGCAGTTCAGCCTGCTTGCCAGCAACCTGGGCCAGCTGCTGATCAGTCCCACCTTTCTGATCAGGCCTGGAGATAAGCCTGGAGACACTTACTGGCATAGAAACTGACCAATCAGAACCAAATCTGGGTGAACTATAAGGAGCCAATGGCTGCCCTGAAGGCAGACCATTTGATGCTGACTGGCACAGAAACCAACCAATCAGAACCAAATCTGGGTGAAGTCAATGGCTGCCTAGGAGGCAGAGCTTTGGGCCTAAACTGGCAGTCAAACATTTCCTAAGGGCTCCCCAATTGAAGAGGGAGCAGGCTGGTCTAAGGGAACCTCCTCCTGTGCACAAATTTTGTGCACCAGGCCACTAATTAGTTAGTAATATTTCATAGTTTTCAAGTGTTTATTTCTATAGACATTATCTTCATACTGCCTTGTGCACTCACAACCCGAACTCTAATCATCTATTGTCATCATATATTTGACCACCCTTTACGCTTTAATATCCCCCAACCCCTCCTTCCCTGGTCACCATACTATTGTTTGTGTCTGTTTGTTCATTTGTTGCTTTCAGGTTTATAGACCACATACACTTGAAATCATAATGTTCTTAACTTTCTCTGTTCTTATTCTGTAAAAAAAATTATCTGTTTTTATTTTTTAAGGGAAATGCAAAAGTTTAACAAATTTTTAGTAGGAAACTGATGAAAAAATGAAGAGAAAGTGGTTATAGTATACATTGTACAGTTAAATGGTTCTTATAACTTTGGGGGTTATCTGAGTTACCTATTCAACTACTAGTATATCTTGTAGAAAATGGGGATAATGATAAAGGTTTCATCGTTATCCGCTTCTTCAGAAAGTTACTGTGAGGAACAGAATCCAGAGGTTGCCAGGTGATCTGGGTGGAATATCACAGTTAAGATAACTAAGATTCACAGATACTTTTTTTATTAGAATTCTTATTTGTACTCCTAAAATAATAAAAATGCAAAATCTAGAATAAAGATAATTTTTTACAAATACTTATACAGAGTTCCTAGTCACCTCAAGAATGTTTAATTAATTCAATCATCATAAGCAATCTATGAGGTACATCCTGTATTAATGCATACATTTTTACAAATTGGAAAATTGAGGCCTGAAATTGTCCAATAACTTGCCCAGTATTAAACAACCATAGTGAGGTAGATTCAAATTTGAACCTAGGAATTCTGGCTGTCAATTCTGTACTGGTAACCATTCTCCATTCTGTCTCACTGAAACATGGTCATGGGTAGTATAACTTCCAAACAAGGGAAGGTAACCAAAGAGATGTAGGAAAGTTTGTGACCAGTGCATATCTTTTCCAGACAACTTCTTAAGATTTCCTCCAGACTAATTGTGTGCTGTTCTACACTTGACAAAGGAGAGGCTGACATACTGTAATGGGTGATCCCTGTGAGCACATTATGTCTGTAAGCTCTTAGAGGACTTTTTTTCCTGGTACTCACAGTGCTACTTGTACTTCTATCTTCTAAAAAATAACAAAGTCAAGATGATCTGATATTTTCAGTTGACAATTTGAATGGTCAAGTTGTAATTGGCAAAAATGTTCTTTCAATAAGTTTGTTGTCATTGTTGACAATCAAAATAAAAAATATGAGCTGCTGTCCAGAATTTATATAGATGAGAGAACCTGAGTTTGTGAGATTAAACAGGTATGTAATGGGAATGCCAGAAGCAATCCAAGAAACAAAAAGAAGGAAGTCAAATTCAATGGAATGTGTCTCTTTCTAATGCTAGATTATAGACAATGACGTTAGGTGAAAGTAACAGTATTGAATGAAATCCAGCTATTGATTTAGTTGGGTTAAATCATATTATTAACTGCTAATAATTTGATAAAAATAAATTTATACCAAGTTACATTCTATAAAGTTATTTTGTACAATATTGCTGAAAAGAGCCAATAAAAGTCAAATTATGTTATGAATATAAACTTTTGGGAAACTCCTTATCTCAGAAAAATAAGTGCCATTATACATCAATAGGATTAGTTCTGCAAATATATTTTTTACCAGACTATTAAATAGATATTATTATGTATCAGAGGCCTAATGCGTGAAATTCATGCAAAAGTAGGCCTTCTCATCCCTGACTTCGTCCTGAAGGTCATCTGGATGGTTGTTCTGCTGTTTGGCTGTCCAGTCTAATTAGCATATTATGCTTTTATTATTATAGATTATGCCGCTCACCCTCCAAACCAGTAAACGTCACTCTGGAATTCCTAAGTGGAATGTATAGTCTAAATAGAGAAAGTGGATATTTCAAGGAATTAAAAATTAATTTCAAATTTTAAACATATGATAAACAATATGATTGACTTTAAGAATAAGTGGGGGAGGGGAGGTAATGGAGACCACAAAAGGTTTCCATAAACAAACTTTTTTCTAGTCCTAAATATTTCCTACTTCAGAGATACCCTCAACTGATCAAGCAATACATTTTAATTGAAGAAATACAAGCCTTAAAATTAAAGTCAAGAGTTAAGATGGAACTCTGCAGTTCAGGCAAGTTCTTTCACTTTCTTGCTCATCACCTTCCTTGCCAGTAAAAGGGAATCATTAACTTGAAGAGTTGTCTGGAGATGTACAACCATGTCAACTGTCTGGCACATAGTAGAAACTCAATAAATTATACAATTATGCCTAATGCCATTTTTATTACTGTCAATAATAGCAATAAAATGCATTTGTTAAGTCTTGAGCTATCTGCCTCTTTAAAAAGTAAACATGTAAATCTTTAGGTTAGTATATGGATTTGTGTTGGTAAAATCTTACACTGCTAAATTACTTTAGTCTATACATAAATGCAGAAGCTGTCATTAATGGATTTGTTCATTGTAAAATGTGAAAAAGTCAGGAAAATTGACAGTCTTACTGGGAAGTTAGAATACAAAGTAAGTAACTCTGATTTCTATACTTTATTGAGCTCTGTGTTAATTGTCTGTGAAAGTGTGAACATGAAAGATAATGTGGTTGTCGTCACATAAGTCCCCAAGTGATTTCATGAATAATTTCATTGAAATAAAACATTTCAATCAAGTCTCATGCACTGATGTGTGCACAATAGAATCCAATGTAGCTATTCTCTTCTTGAACATTTCCATTAGAAAAAGAAAAAAAAATCTGGCAACTTCACTGACTGAGCATCATCAATGTTTTTAAGCCTTCAGTATTTTAAGGGAAATCTGCAAGTTGCTCCAGTCAAGTGTTTGCCTTTTTGGCTTTAGAAAATAACTAGGTGGATTAGAAACAGGAATTAAAAGAGCTTTAAGTTAAACAGAAATGGAAACTACTGAATGCCTGGTCCCCCTTTTAGGATGGGACAGAAGACCGGATTGCAAGTGATCTGGAAACTTGTGTTGGTCACGAAGGAAGAGATCCTTTGGGGTCAATCTTGTGAAAAATTGGAGTCTGGGAGCAATTAACAAGGACTGAGTTCTGAGAATTTCCACTTCTCACAGGAAGTCTAACAGGAATTTGTTAAAGTGTGGTCCATGATAACATGCTTTAAAATGATACAATTGAGTCTCTTAAAAATTCCTGAGTCTCTCTCTCTCTCTCTCTCTCTCTCTCTCTCTCTCTCTCTCTCTCTCTCTCTCTCTCTCTCTCTCTCTCTCTCTCTCTCTCTCTCAAACACAAACACACACACACACACACACACACACACACACACCAAAAATCATGTGGGATTAGATTCTCTACAGGTAGGTCCTAGAGATCAGCCGTTGTAACAAGTTCCCCAGGTCTTGCTCATGCATGCCAAAGTTTGGGTGGTATTCAGGTAGACAATCCGGATTTGGTTACCAAATCCATCCTGTGAAATAAAATACGGCCCATGGATCCTGGAGATCAAATGTTTACAGCGGGTTTTAGAAAGGAGAAACTAAGACATTTTCCCAAATTCAAAAGCATACTTAGAATCGCTTGGATTTGTGTTGGTAAAATCTTACACTGCTAAATTACTTTAGAATTGCATGCTGACCTGTAATCATGTTGGCACACTGAGGGGTGAAGCATCGCGCTCTGGAAAGACAGAAGAAAGCTAGGAAAGGCTTTTAATTGAGATGGCTTTTCCTGTCTTGCTTAAGAAATGCTTTTCAAGCAGGATATTGATGGCATAAATGATGCCAGCATTTTGTTTTTTCTTCTAGTGTGTAATTTTGGAAATATCTTGTTTGGAAAAACATCTACCATAACTAAGTTCTACATCTGGCATATTTATTTACTAACCTGATTTTTAAATTGCACACATAAAAAATGCACCACATCTTTGTTAAAAATGGCAAGGAAGATGGAATTTAAAATTATTATTGCAAGGGTCAAGATTATTGCGTTAGGAATGAGAGAATGAGCTCAACTTCTCTGAAATAAAAGTGAAGAAATGTTAAACAATGAGTTGTGCTAATGAAAAAAAGTACTGATGACTTTAGGAAGGAGGTGCTCAAGGTTAATAGGATCACCTGGATTTGCTGGTTGTCACTTATGGAAGTTAGGCTCCTACCCTACCATAGAGAACAGGAGATGGGGCCCTATCTACCTTTCTTTTTTAATCCTCACCCAAGGATAGGTTTTTCTTTTACTGATTTTGAAGAGAAAGAGAGAGAGAGAGAGAGATTGAATGATTGCTTCCTTATGTGCTCTGACCAGGGATGGAACCCATACCCAAGGCACGTGCCCTGCCTGGGAATCAAAACAACTTTTGGGGTCCAGGATGATGCTTCAACCAACTGAGTCACTAGGCCAGGGCCTATCCTGCCTAATAAAAGATTAATATGCAAATTGACCACACCTCCACTACACCCTCAAGCCATGCCTACCAGCCACGCCCATCTGCCAATCAGGAGCAAATATGCAAATAAATCCCAACCAAGATGGCTGCAGCCACAAGAACAGGAAGGAGGCTTAAGTTTCCCTGGCAATGGAGGAAGCCAAACTTTCCTCCTGCCCTTTCCCTAGGCCTCCACTCAATGCTATAAAGTTTCAATTATAAAAGCTACATATATCCCAATAGAAATAGTGGCAGCCATGGAGCTGGAGAGAGCAGAAAGCTAGGGTTGCCCCAGTGATGGAGGAAGCCAAGCTTCTGCAAGCCTAGCGGGCCTAGGCCTCTGCCCCAGCAGAAAGTTTCAAATTAGAGAAGGTAAATAAACCCCAGCAGAAATGGCTATCATCACAGAGCAAGCAGGAGGCTTGGTTCTGCTCCAGGCTACATAAATAAATCCCAGATACCAGGGTCTCAGTTTGGGTCACTGCAGGATGTGGCCAGCCTGAAACCCACCACAGGCCCCTCACCCAGGCTGCCTTATGCCCTAAGTGAACCCCCACCTGATCTGGGACACCCTTCAGGGCAAACCAGCTGGCTCCCACCCATGCACCAGGGCTCTATCCTATCTAATAAAAGAGTAATATGCAGATTGACCATCACTCAAACACACAAGATGGCTGCCCAAATGTGGTCAAAGATCCTGCTTCCATGTGGACACAAGATGACCACCACAAGATGACCAGCAGGGGAGGGCAATTGGGAGGTTCCAGGCCTGCAAGGGAGGGCAGTTAGGGGTAACCAGGCTGGCAGAGGAGCAGTTAGACATCAATCAGGTTGGCAGGGGAGTGGTTAGGGAGTGATCAGGCTGGCAGGCAGAAGTGGTTCAGGGCAGTCAGGAAGGCAGGCAGGTGAGCAATTGGGAGCCAGCAGTCCTGGGATTGGGTCTAAATGGGCAGTCGGACATCCCTCGAGGGGTTCAAGGTTGGAGAAGGTGCAGGCTGGGCTGAAGGACATCCTCCCCACCCCATGCACAAATTTCATGCACCAGGCCTCTAGTGTTTCTTATAATTACATTTTAAAAGGATGGCTCTCATCCTTTTCTCTTTGATAAAGTCACTTCTGAATTATACAATATTAAAATTGCAAAGGGCAGAGAAATAAATTATAATTGCAAGTTTTTTTCATGTAAATGATTCTAGGAATGGGAACTCCGGGGCTTCTAGTCTGGAAGAACCCTATCTAAGGTTTAATCAAGTTGAGGAGACAGTAAGGGCCAGCTTAGTCACTGAATGTAAACTAGGAAATGCTGTTTCCTTAAAGGCAAGTGGAAGTTACTTTCTTTTTCAGACTTTTCTGGGACAATCTTTGTTTTGAACAGTATCACCCATATTCCCCATTGTGTATCCTACTTGTCAGACAAGGAATCCCAGTTCTTAGATCACCACTGTGTTCCAGTGACTTATAAAAATATTTTACTTACATTTGCTTCTTTGGTTTGTTTGGACCCAGCATTGTTAATTATAGAGATCAAATCTGAAAGAAGAATCATTCTGATGGTAAAAATAAAATTCATATTTACCTCTGTATAGTCTAAGGATAAAGGTTTTCCATTTTCATGTGGAAGTTTGGTAGCATATGTGTACAGCAGATCTTTTTTTGGAATTTGCAGACAATCTACACTAATAACAGAGTAAGATGAAAATTGATCATACCTTCATGACACCCACCAGCCAATCAGTAGTGAGTATACAAATTAACCTAGCAAATATGGCTGATTAATTTGCATATGCAGGCGCCAAGTGGCCCAGGGCAGGCGTCCCTCACTGCCTCAGTTGCTCTGGGCCTCTGGGCAGCATGGGAAGGTGAAAAGACAGCTCTGAGTGAAGCAGAGGTGATGCCAGCAGCCAGTATAAGGAGGGCCCTTTCTTATATGAATCTTCATGCATCAGGCCTCTAGTGATATATGAAAGATTCTCAGAGTTTGATCACTTTTTCATCTTATCGTCTCTGACATGCTGTGGGTGTCATTTTGTGTTTCAGAAGAATCAAGCACCGAGGTTGGCGTGAGCTTGACTTTAAGAACTAATGTAAGGTATATCTTTAATCAAACCCACAATAGTTTACTAAGATTAAAAATATGGGTCCTAGTCAGGCAGGCATAGCTCAGGGGTTGAGTTTTGACCCATGAACTAAGAGTTCATCAATTCCATTCCAGGTCAGGGCACATGCCCAGATTGTAGACTCAATCCCTGGTAAGGCGTGTGTGTGTGTGTGTGTGTGTGTGTGTGTGTGTGTGTGTGTGCAGGAGGAAACTGATGGATGATTTAGAGCTCTCTCATTGATGTTTCTATTTTGCTATCTCTTTTCCTTCCTCTCTTTCTAAAAACAAACAAACAAACAAAATAACAATAATAAAATAGATCTTGGTCACCTGAGCAAACAGGCCCCAACACCTTGCTTAAAACATATGGGGGCCTAATTGCACATTTTCTCTTTTCTCATATTTTCTGATAATATCAATTTTACACATTCCGCTCATGAGGGCTCTGTATGCTCTGCTTTTTCCAGTGTTTGCATGTAACAACACCTTTGCCACTTAAGTGTGAGGTACAGTCAGTCTCATAAGGTGTCTGCGCCTGCTCCAGCTTTTCACAACATCCTGCAGAAATCGATAGGAAGCTGCCCGTTTGTAAATAAATCTGCAACTAAGATGTAATGAATTTTAAATGAGAAATGATTTCTTTTAAGTGTGACTGAGGACTATGCATTCAGAGTGAAATGAGAGAAGGACAGCACAAACTCACCTTTGAGCTTTAGCTCTTGGCTTTGCCTTCTCATTTCCACAATCTTGGAATTTACAACTATGAAATCAGTACATTTTTTCTCACCCCAGGTCATCTAGACAAGAAATACCTGGTGAATTGAATATAGTCTGTTTTTAAGGCCATTGCTTAAAGGCCAAAAGTTAAATTTAGTGATTAAAAAATGGCTTGGGATAAATTATGAGTCTGAGAACTAGTGTATTTCCATCTAGACAAGTCTTAATTAGAGTAATTTTATTCTTGTGTTTCTATAGTAATTTTTCTAGAAGCAAAAGATCCAAGCCCAGTCTTTAATTAAGGCATCAAATGTTACTGGTTATTTTCACAGCTTAGTGAGTAGTGCTTAACATTTACATCCTTCCATAAAGAAGACAGGAGAGAATTTTAACATCTCTAGAACAGGATCATTTTATGAGTGCCGTGTCCCTGCTGTCCTCTTTAGCTACCCACCTAAGAGCTACAGCGCATCCCATCCCAAGCACCATGGGACGTATCCCCCCATCATCCACTTCCTCTCCCACACCACGTCAGTCATTAAAGTAATTCAGTTCTGTAATATTAACATGATCTAGCTGCTACCTCCTCTACTCCCTCAATTCCTCCTCTTAGTTTGTGAAGCCTAAAATGTTATTATACTCTTCTCATTAAGCTTTTTTACCTTCTATTTCTCCCAACTCCAACCAACCCTGCTATCCATCTTCCTAGAGTAGAATTTATTTCTTTGTCCTATTGAAAAACAGTCAGTAGCTTTCCATCATCCAACACAAAGTCTTGTATGACATTCAAGTCCTCTGTCATCTGGTCCCAGCATACTGTTTCGGGAGCGTTACCTGTCATTGTCTTCCATTAAACCACTAAATGAAGAGCTGCCCACTGCAGTTCCCACTGAGGTATCCCTATGAGCATCATCAATTTGTGCAGGTCTAAACTGTAACTGTCCTTTAAATTCTGTATTAAAGCAATAACCTTTGACACCTTCCCCGATACCAAGAGCAGCTAGGTGGTGTCTTCCCTTCCCAGAACCTCTGTAAAATTTTAGCTGCCATTTCCTTGATGACACTAGCATTTTGTATTATTGTTAAGAATGTTTTATTTTTCTTCATAAAGTATAACTCCTTGAAGGGAGGACGATGCCAGATCCATTACATTTTTGTTGTTGTTCTTAAGATTCAGCAAAGTATGGGACAGTATCTTTGAGATAGGCAGTCTTTAATAACTTTGAGCCATATTTGAATGAAGTGTGAATAAACAATGAAGTAGTATGGATAGAGAATATGAATAGTCTGTTGGTTATAAGCAAGTCTCCCTATAACTGCCAATGTTACTTAAATGCTAACCCTAACTTGTAATTATTTATTTTTATGAGCATTCCTTATATATTCAAGTTTAATTTAATATTAAATCAAATATGTTGCTTTTCTTTCCATCACTCTCAAATCCTAAACCCTTAGACTCCGGAACAATTTTACAACTTAGATTCAATTTCCAGCATAAACCATGGGAACTGCAACACATTGCAAAAATGGCAATGCATAATTCTCAAACATTCTAGTAACATTCAGGATTGCACTAGCCCTAATTATATCTATTTATGTGGATGGTAGAAATACTTGAACCAGAGTAGAGATTCTCTCACATATTAGGAACACTGACTTCCATCATTCAAAAGCTTTGTAATCTATAATAATAAAATGATAATATGCTAATTAGACTGGATGTCATTCCAGACGTCCTTCCTGATGAAGCTGGGGCCAGAGGGAAGCCAGCCCAGGTCCCGGTGCCTGCAGGCCACTGGGAGGAAGCAACCCAGGTCCTGGGTGCCAGAGAGAAGCGAGTTCCAACAGCCAGAGGAAGGAAGGCCTACTCTTGCACAAATTTTCATGCATCAGGCCTCTAGATATAAATAATGAAAGTTACATTCCAGATAGAAAAAAAGTTTGTTATACAAGGATACTCATGTTACCAATCATTAAAAAAAAAAGGAGAGGAAAGAAAAGAAAAAGTCAGTTTCTCATGGCTGTGAAAAAAATATGTAAATATGAAGCTGATGATTTACACTGTAGATGGTGCAACTGTACTGAATCATCTCTAAAATATAATAAGCTCCAGTTAAGTGTAAACCTGCAGTTGCTGGCCTCTTTATTACCTGATTCATCGTGTTACACACACTTGGGAGGGAAAATGAGCTCATCCATCAGCTGATAATGTTTACCCGTGCTGTTTTCTTCTGAGCCGATGACTTTCAGTAGCAAAAATACATGAATAGCTTTGTAAGCATCTCTGGGATAAAGACTTGGCCATTTCTCTAAGATTCACAGGCAAACATTCTTTCACTCAAAGCACCTAATCTTTCTGCTAGATTAATCTGACCAATCACGAATGCAGAGGAACCTATATTCTAAGACTCAACGCTATTTGAAGTCAGACACTCTTGTTGAGGAATTCCCCCAGTTCTATGTGTCCAACATGCTGTACTATGCTGTGGAATAGCTCCCTTTAGAAGGGTGCTTCTTGTTTTAAAATATATTTGTATTGATTTCAGAGAGGAAGGGAGAGGAGACAATGACAGGAGAAAATCATCAATTGGCTGCCTCCTGCACTACCCTGCAGGGATTGTGCTTGCAACTCACAACTTGGGCTATATGCCCTGACCAGGAATTAAACTTTGACCTCCTGGCTCATAGTTGATGCTCAACCTCTGAACCACGCTGTCTGGGCAGAAGAGTGCTTCTTTTGAATTAAAGTAAATGCATGCCTTTCATTGGGAATAGCACTATTTTTGCTATATTTGAAAAAGAATGTGTTTTTTATAGAAAAGAAAACTCTGAGAAAATATGGCTAACATTGGCTCGCCTCAGTTCCGAAAAAGTCCCCAGTTGTGTGTAACTTCTGCTAAGAATCTGCTGTACCCTTCCCAGATTCCTCCCTGCCTCTTATTGCACATTAAAAGGAAATTAATTAGGAAGTGGCCGGCAGGGCAGGACTGGTCAAGACAGGCCATACAGGCCTAATGCACTCTGGAGCGAACCTCCCTTGGTTCCTCCCTGCTGTCTGCACATGAGGCGACACTGTGGCTCAAAGGGCGTGAAGGGCGTCTGCAGGGTAAGTGGGATCCCTCTGTCAGGTGGGATCACCCACAGGGCCTATGGGAATCAGGTTGAAACCAGCTGACACACCCTAGCATCGGGCTATCTTTTTTCTGGTTTCAGGGTGTGTCACCCGAAAATCACCAATGCCAAGCTACCACAGCTCTGCAGCTCCCGCATTTAGTGTCTGCCTCCTGGTGGTCATAGCTACCTGTCAGATGGTTGGATGATTGCTTAGCCTTTTAAATATATAGATTAGAGGCCCAGTGCACACAATTTGTGCACTGGAGGGTGCCCCACTGGAGAGGTGCACCCTCTCCAATCTGGGACCCCTCAAGGAGTGTCCGACTGCCGGTTTAGGCCCAATCCCGCTGGCAGTTGGACATCCCTCCCACAATCCAGGACTACTGTTTCCTCACCATTCACCTACCTACCTGCCTGATTTCCCCTAACCCCTTCTTCCTGCCAGCCTAATTGCCCTCTAACCATTCCCCTGCTGGCTTAATTGGTGCCTAACTGCTCCCCTGCCAACCTGCCCCCCCAACTGCTCTCCTTTGCCAGCCCACTTGCCCCCAGCTGCCCTCCCCTGCTGGCCTGTTTGCCCCCAACTGCCTTCCCCTGCTGACCTGATCACCCACAACTGTCCTTTCCTGCCAGCCATCTTGTGATGGCCATCTTGTGGCACTATCTTATGGCAGCCATCTTGTGATGACATGGGTGCCACCTAGGCTTTTATTAGTATAGATAACTCTCTTAAACTAATGTTTCCACTGTATTATTTATTTATGCTATTCCTTTATGTTTTCACCTCTGCTTAAGAAGCAAGGTCCATATTAAGTGTGTTGGCATTTCAGGTGCCCTTGAAACTTTCCCTAAATTCATATGCAACCCCTGCCCTGCAAGAATCTGAGATTCTTTCCAAACTAATTTTCCAAAATAATGTACATTGATTTCCACCTACTACTCATCTTTTGAATGGGCGCTTAAGCTTTCATTTATGGCTGTTATGTCCACCTTTTCTCTATGTGCAGAACCTGCTCCCCATTTGAACTGTCAGCCAACATTTACCTACTTTGGACTTCAGTGTTGGGTTCAGGGAGGCCCTTAATAAGTATGCAAGATTACCATGATAGAGTTGTAAAGTCAATTTTTCTTCCAAGATATGCAAGTTGAAATAGTCATTTGTTATAGCATTTAACTGTGTGTAGTGGGGGGAAGGGAATGGGAGGATGGAAAAAATATATATATATTAGTCTCCAATCCAATTGAATATATATAAATTGGCCCAGCATACATGGCACAATGGTTGACTGTCAACCTCTGAACCAGGAGGAAGTCACATTTTTATTCCTGATCAGAGCACATGCCTAGGTTGTGGGCTCAATTCATAGATCCCCAGGGTAGGTGGTGGGGCAAGCTGATCAACGATTATCTCTCATCATTGATGTTTCATCTCTCTCTCCTTCTCCCTTCCTCCAGATGTTTCAACAGGGCCTATACATTAACGATTCCATAGATGTTGTATCAAACAATGTAGGTTGACATTGTTTGTGGGAATCCTTTTCATGTCCTGTGTGTCCAAGGTTCCCATGTCAGGGTTCAGGACCTGGAGAAGGTGGCACACAAATGAAGAGAGACTGGAAAAGCATCAATTTGGGAATCATGGGGGCCAGATGTGAGTCCACCTCTAGGGGGAGGACACCACCAGCTCTGGCTTTGCTATCCCCTTTTATTAGGACTAAGTGATATATATATCCATGTCATTTAGGTCAGGAAGTTCCAACAATGAAATCAACCTGCAGGAATTAACATAAGACTAAAAGTGGCAGCTGCTTCAGCTACCAATGTCTCACCTAAGCGGTGAGTAAACAGAGCCATTAAGCTTTGAGCAGGTTTCCTGTTTGTTCTATTTACATGTCTATTGGTGAAGTAATGACTGGTTTCCTGCAATTGTTACTCACTTGCTGCCTTCCAATATAGCTGGAAAACACAAAACATTTTGCAGCCCATACCATTTTAGAAAAGTATTCTGGAGGTGTCTGGGAAACTTTTATTTCCTTTGTCTTCCAGTCTTGAACATGGAAGAGAGGTCACTGGGGAAGCCCTCCTATCATTCCGCTTAGACAGGTCAAGAGAATCACAAAGGTTAATGTTAAAATAAACAATAACTATTAATATAAGTCTTATGTGAGAGATCAGAGGTCACTTCATCCATTTTGTGCAGTACCAGAGATGGTACTGAATTATCTAATCTGAGATCTGAAAATGAATAGTAACAAGGAAACTAAGGAGAGAAGTCAAGATTCCACCTATTAAAGAGAATAACCTGTGACATTTACAAAAAACGAGTGGATACAGATTTAGGAGTCAAATTGTAGTGAGACACAAGAGCTTTAATAATAATTTATTTATTCTTAACTAAAAGAAATAGGAGTTATTAAAATGAGCTTTCCAAGCCAGAATAACATACTCAGGTTTGCATTTGAGAAAGGTCATTGGGCTTATGGTGCAGTGAATAAATCAGAGGCACTTGCCAAAGCAGAGAGAGTCTCTACTCATTTGCATATCTGTCTCAGGTTGGCAATCCCCAGGCATTTGCAATATCATCAGACATAGTGGTGAAGTCCTGACTTGGACATGGACAAGGCATTCTGGAAATGCTGGTATCAGTGGATGCCCTCATGTTCCTTGATCTCAGGCCAGCAGGGTGTGAAAATTAAGCAGCTATCTCCTGTGCTCCTAGAAGTGATATTACAACATTACAAATCTTAGGTCATTTTTTTTTCCTGATGAAATTCTTGCTCCCTATGCCAAAGATAAAATCTAAGCTTAACATAAGCCGCATGGTCCTTTATGAGGACCCTGTCCACCTATTCTACCCATGGCTAGAGTGTATGCTTCATTTACTTTTTGAGTTTCCAAGTTTTACAAATATCAGAGTTTCTTATTCTTACACGCAGTATTTCAACAGCCTCAAATGCCCTATCTTCTCATCCTTTGATTAATATGAAAAATAGTTCTTGCATATTATTGATATTAGAAACTATAATGAAGTATCAAAAACAAGTCAAACTGAACCATCTTAGAGATTATTATTCTTAATTTTTTTCTTTCACTTTTCCTGTACTTGGGATCATTTTATCCCATTTTATTATAAATACAACTAGAGGCCCAGCATATGAAATCGCGTGAGACCCAGACCCACTGTGCAAGCAGGACCCCAGACCTACCGTGCATGAGTAGCCCCCACGTCCCTCAAGCTGCAAGCGCTGCTTCACCTCACGTGCCCCTCCATGCTGCACAAACCCTTCCACGCTGTAGCTGCAAACGCCACCCCACTGCTGCAAGCAGCTCATGAGCTGGGGAGGAAGGACTGAGAGGTGTTCCATGCACCTCCTGGTGACCTGTTGTCAGGTCATTCCAGCATTACAGCCATTGGTCTTTTATAATATAGACTAGAGGCCCAAAACAGAAAATCCTGGCATGGGAGTGTGTGTCCCTCAGCCCAGTCTGCACCTTCTCCAATCTGGGACCCCTCGAGGGACATCCCTCTCACAATCTCTAACTGCTGGTTCCCAAATGCTCACCTGTCTACCTTCCTGATAATCCCCTAACCACTCTGCTGCCAACCTGTTTGCCCCTAACTGCCCTCCTCTGAATGCTTGATCACACACAGATGCCCTCTCTTACAGTCCTGGTCCCTCCCAACTGTCCTTCCCTGCTGGCCATCTTGGGGTGGCCATCTTGTGTCCACATGGGAGCAACCATCTTTGTGTGTTGGAGTGATGGTCAATTTGCATATTACTCTTTTATTAGATAAGATGCTATTGAATAAGCATTTCTATGTAAATAAAATATTTTAAACATTCTTATCAGTGATTTCATGACAGTTTATTTTATACTAGAGGCCCAGTGCACAAAATTCGTGCACAGGAGAGTGGGGGAGGGTGTCCCTCAGCCCAGCCTGCACCCTCTCCAATCTGGGACCCCTAGAAAGATTTCTGACTAATCCCGGTAGGATCGGGCCTAACTGGGCAGTCGGACATCCTTCTCACAATCCAGGACTGCTAGTTCAAAACTGCTTGTCTGCCTGCCTCCCAGATTGCCCCTAACTGCTTCTGCCTGCGAGCCTGATCACTCCCTAACCACTACCCCTGTCAGCCTGTTTGCCCCCAACTTCTCTCCTCTGTGGGCCTGGTCACCCCAAACTGCCCTCCTCTGCAGGCTTGATTGCTCCCAACTGCCCTCCCTTGCAGTCCTGGTCCCTCCCAACTGCCCTTGCCTGCTGGCCTGATGGCCCAAAACTGCCCTCCCTTGCAGGCCTGGAATCTCCCACTGTCCTCCACTACTGGCCATCTTGTGGTGGCCATGTTGTGTCCACATGGGGGCAGGATCTTTGACCACCTGGGAGCAGCCTTCTTGTGTGTTGAAGTGATGGTCAATCTGTGTATTACTCTTTTATTAGAAAAGATAGAGGCTTGGTGCATGGGTGGGGCCCAGTTGGTTTTCCCTGAAGGGTATCCTGGATCAGGGTGGGGATTTCCTTGGAGTGTGGGGAGACCTGGGTGGGGGGACTATGGTGGTTTGCAGGCTGGCCATGCCCCCCCCAGCAACCCAAGTGGAGGCCCTGGGATCTGGGATTAATTTATGTTCTACAATTGAAACTTTGTATCCCAGAGCAGAGCCAAGCCTTCTGCTCACTTCGTGGTGACAGCCATTTCTGTTTGAAACTTTGTAGCCTAGAGTGGAGGCCTAGGCTAGGGCTGCAGAAGTTTGGCTTCCTACATCGCCCTGGCAACTCTAGCCTCTTCTCTCTCCAGCTCTGTGGTTGCTGCCATTTCTGTTGGGATTATGTATCTTCTATAATTGAAACTTTGTAGCATTGAGTGGAGGCCTAGGCTGGCAACAGCAAGCAGGAAGGTTGCCTTCCTCCATTGCCAGGGAAACATAAGCCTCTCTTGTGCTCTCAATGGCAGCAACCATCTTGGTTGGGGTTTATTTGCATAATTTGCTCCTGATTGGCTGGTGGGCATGGCTGTGGCTTGATAATAGGTATGGTCAATTTGCATATTACTATTTTATTAGATAGGATGTATCATAACAAAACAATAATCATAAGTTTTGAGCACCAAACATATGCCAGACTCAGTAGGAAATACTGTACTAAAAAATTATTTAGCCCTAACCTGTTTGGCTCAGTGGGTAGAGGGTCGACCTGTGGACTGAAGGGTCCCCGATTCGATTCTGGGCAAGGGCATGTACCTGGGTTGCCAACACAGCCCCAGTAGGTGGTGTGCCGGAGGCAGCTGTTCAATGTTTCTCTCTCATTGATGTTTCAAACTCTCTATCCCTCTCCCTTCTTGTCTGTAAAAAAATCAATAAAATATATTTTAAAAATAAAAAACATATTTATATCATGCATAACCTATTGATACACAATAGGGTGGTGAAGACCTAGGGTAAGGACTGGGGGGTTGGTTGGAGGGGATTAATGGGGGACATATGTAATGCTTTCAACAATAAAGATTTTTAAAGATTTTTAAAAAATTATTTTGTCATATTCAAAGTGATGTTTTAATTAATCATTTAATTATCATACTGACTCTTTTTTGAAATATTAGTTTATATCATTTTCTTGTTTATCTAGTTTAGCCCTAGTATTGTTTTTCTCATTTTGTAGGAGCTCCTTAAGTAGTAAAATATTAATCTCTTCTTTGTATTATCTTTTTTGTTGTTGTTATTAATCCTCACCCCAGAATACATTTCCATTGATTTTTAGAGACAGAGGAAGGAGAAGGGAGAAATAGAGAAACATCAATGTAAGAAAGACATTGATTGGTTGTCTCCTACACATGCTGTGACTGAAACCAAGGTATGTTCCCTTGAATGTAATCAAACCCACGACCCTTCAGTCCATAGGATCGATGCTCCATCCTCTGAGCCAAATTGGCTAGGGAAAAATATTAATCTTTTCTTTCTCATTATATTGATGGTATCTCAACTTATTTAGCATCAAATGAATGTTTTATTTGTGTTTACAATAAAAATGATGCTTAATTTTAAAAATTTATAATATCTATAAAGTTATTAGCTATATAATTAAATTGTAAGCCTATTATGATAATCACTTAACACTTGAAAATAATATTTAATCCTCTTTCTAATATAATAATTTAGTACATTGTCATGATATCTTTATAAGTGTAATATATAAACATTTTCACTTATTTTTCAAAACAATATTTAAAAAAACTAAATGAATAAGTGTATTTTTAACTCAATGACTGTATCTTCATTTTCTTGAAGAGCTAAATTAATGTAACTTCATTTTTATAATTAACAATTAATGCTATTATCAGGCATTTATTTGAGTCCATACTTTTACACTTTTAAATGATGTTGTAAGCATCCTTGCATGCAAACATTTGTGTTGGTTTCCAATAATATCCTTCGGTGGAATTTTTGGAAACTGAATCATGAATTTAAATGAATGTATTTGCTAAAGGGATCTGGTCTTATGCTTTCGTGGGAATTGGTTAAACGGTCACTGGAATGGCTCTTTTCTGCATGTCTGCTGCTAGATCTTGAAGTCTGCACGGCCTAGTCAAGATGGGAAAGTGGATGTAAAGAAGTGAGAGACAGCAAGAGCAAGCTGGGGCCCACAGTGCTAGGACACATACTCATGTAAATCCTAGTGAGTCTGCTTCTCTGATTGAAACAGAAAAATACCAGAAAAAAAAAAACAAAGAGCAGAAAGTCAAGAGATATGATGACATTAATGATAGCTAACACTTATATAGATAGCACTTACTATATACAGGTACTATTTTAAATGTTTAATACATCTATAATAATAAAAGCATAATATGCTAATTAGACTGGATCTCCTTCCGAGTGACCTTCCAGACAAAGTCAGGGCTGGAAGAGAAGCCCAGATCCTGGGTGCCAAAGGGAAGCCAAGGAAGGTCTAGTCTTGCATGAATTTCATGCATCAGGCCTCTAGTAGATAATAAAGCATTTAATTCCCACAATAGCCCTATGAAATAACTACTATTCTCCTTTTTATCCATGAAAATATTGAGGATCAGAGATATTATGTAACTATTAAAGGACTCTTGGATAAAATACTTGCATCCAAGAAAATTTTGAAAAAAACAAAACTGATACTTGCATTTACTAATATGTTTTTGTTTCACTTTTCTTTTTCCTGGTACTTCCTATTATCAAAACTTGGTCATAGGGAGACATCTGTTGTCAGGCAATCTGAAGCAGAGTCCGAGGCTGGAGGCAGGAAAGGTTCCTAGTCATTCTGAATTTGCAGTTTCTGTTGTGACCTCCAGCGGTTCAACTTTCTTGAGTTTTATTTTCCTTATCATTAGCTATTGAGTGGTTAACTTATTGGCTCCATGATGTGTTAATTGCCTATATGTCACTGTTTTTAAACATTTTGGGTTTAATCTCAAAATCTTGAAGTTGTTTTCGAGACAAAGAAAGCTACATGATTAGGCTGTAAAATTTCAAAGAATGAGGATAAGAAGGGAGAAAGGAAGCTTCTTTTTGACATGTGTAAAGACATTAAGTTTTAGCAGATCTATTTGAACTTGCTTTATTTTAACATATGGCAAGAGGGATAGAGGAATAAAAAACAATTTATTGTTACTTAGCACAGAAGAATGAATTAATTTGTCTTGAATACAGAGAAGCATCCTGATCAGAAAGAGCAATAAGAGTGAAGAAATCAAGGTGATGCTTAGGGATTTTAAATCAATAGATTGAGGTGAGAGATCAGCAAATCTATGTGTTCAAAATGCCCAGACATATCCAAATGAGCTGGGTTCATAACCACCACTATAGGCATCAATGAGATTCATTTGAGTTTTTAAAGAATCAGATTGGTATTTCAAAATGACTTCTTTTACCTTATTAGAGAATAGATTGCAATAGAAAACAGAAGAAAGTCTTAAAAAAAACCTTCATAAATTAAAGATTTATTATATTCCCTAAGGAAATGAGTAGGGATATTCCTATCTGAACCTATTTTTGGATATGTTGCTTTCTCTCAAGTTTGAAGAGCGTGTGACGTTAAAGTTGTAAATACTGCATCACAAGGGAAATTAGTCAAGCACTCTGAAAGTGTTTTTACTCTTAATGTGGTATACAGGGAGTTATTAAGTTTAATCAATTTATCAGTGATATCAATGTTTTTATATCATGTCTTTATTCTTGTTATATCATGTTGTTATTGTTTATTTATTAATCAATTTATATATTATTTTAATATATATTTTACTAATTTTTTTCATCTCTGACACTTGTATTATAGAGAAAGGGTGAATAGTGGTATTAAAATATTTCTTCTAATTAATTTCCTTTCAATGTGCACGAATCTGTGCACTGGGCCACTAGAATACTAGTATCCATAATATACCCTATCCTCTGCCCATATCTGTGCCAGCAGGTTAGCAAGCTCTGCTGTGATCCATTCTAAAACTAGAAAATGAACATGATCCTTTCACATCATTGTAGAAAATTCTATTTAAAAAAAAATTATATAGGTTAAGAAAAGTCCAATTATTTTCTTTGTATAACATCTTCAAGCTGCTGCTGATTGGTCTAGTTTCAGTTGTGATATAATTCAAGAGGAAAATAATAAATTGAAAAAGGAGAAAGAGTAAAGAGAAAAGAAATGGAGAGGAGACAAGGAAAAATAAAGGAGTAAAATGAGAGTGAGTAGGGGCAAAGGGTAATGCAGAAATGCCTTTGAAAATGATTTTGAAGAAAAGAACCAGGAACAATTTAACCTTATCTCTACTTTGCTCATAACCCACAATGGCTCTTACCAATACAGTTCTCATGAGTATCACTTTAATATGATGCAGAATGAAAAGAGCTGTTGATGACATTTCCTTTTAAATAACAAGTACATAATTTTTCACACAATAATAACTGAATACTAGAATGAAAGTAAGAAAAATCCACACTCATACAAGACATAATTTGAAAATATTCAAATTAGTACTATAATCATTAGCATGTCTTAACTTCAATGTTCATCTTTATCTTTGACAATGTTGACTTTTTTCTGAGGCATGTGTTCCTGAAAAGCAGGAAAGATCTAGAGCCCACCAACATTTTTGTGATGACTCTTCTGCTCTCATATATCTATATATCCAGTTATCAGAATCACCTCTACTGCAATTACTTTTATAAAACTCACAAATAAGACCCACCTCCATCCTTCCTCCTGACTGCAATAAAACTGGTGATGACTCTTACTTGCCTCTATAAAACCAGGTTCCATTGACAAAAATTCTCTTATTTATGAAACGTTGCTACTGCAATAACCTGAATACAATCACCTCCTTAATTTGGGGGTAAATTATAGCTTCTATCCTCTCTCTTTACCTAGCAGTTTCTGGAACACCTTATCATGCCCTATTTAACATTTCATAGAGGTTCCTTTCTTCAAGTAGCAATTTGTAGCATTTATTTTGTCTAAGCATTTTACATGAATGTAATATGTAGTTTCACTTACCTTCCCTCCTTCAGTAGAAATTGAGCTTCCTGTTTAAGAAACCAATGCTACTTTTTTAAAAATTTAATCTTTATTGTTCAGATTATTAATTACATTGTTCCCCTTTTTTTCCCCCTATAGCTTCCCTCCACCCGGAACCCATCCCACCCTCTGCCCTCACCTCCCCCCCACTGTCCTCTCCCATAGGTGCATGATTTTTGTCCAGTCTCTTGTTGCACCTCCCATACTACTTTTCTCCCCAAGAATTGTCACTCCATTCCCTCTCTATGCCCATGATTCTGTTATATTCACCAGTTCATCCTGTTCATCAGATTTTCAATTCACTTGACTTTTATATTCATTTGTTGATAGATGTGTATTTGTTGTTCATAAATTTTTATCTTTACCTTTTTCTTCTTCCTCTTCTTAAAGAATATCTTTCAGCATTTCATATAATATTGGTTTGGTGGTGAAGAACTCCTTTAGCATTTACTTATCTGCGAAGCACTTTATCTGACCTTCAATTCTGAATGATAGCTTTGTTGGGTAGAGTAATCTTGGTTGTAGATTCTTGCTATCCATCACTTTGAAAATTTCTAGCCACTCCCATCTGGCCTGCATAGTTTCTGTTGAGAAATCTGCTGACAATTATATGAGTGCTCCCTTGTATGTAACTAACTTTTTTTTTTCTCTTGCTGCTTTTAATATTCTCTCTTCATCTTTTGCTCTTGACATTTTACTTGGTGTGGTCCTCTTTGGATTCCTATAGTTTGGGGTCTGGTGTACTTCTTGTAATTTTAAGTCAATTTCTTTCACCAGGTGGGGGAAATTTCAGTCACTATTTCTTCAAATAGGTTTTCATTATCTTGCTCTCTCTCTTTTTCTGGCACCCCTATAATTCAGATGTTGGTATGTGTGAGGTTGTTCCAGAGGCCTCTTACACTATCTTCAATTTTTTGGATTCTTTTGGCTTCTTGCTTTTCCAGCTGAGTGGATTTTGCCTCTTTGTATTTCAAATCTTTGACTTGGTTCTTGCAGTCCTCTAGATTGCTTTTAGGTCTTTGTGTAATATTTTTTATTTCAGTCAGTGTATGCTTAATTTCTAGTTGCTCCTTTTTCATATCCTCGTAGGTCTTGTTCATTTCCTTGTAGGTCTCATTAAATTCATTGGCCTTTTCTAGGAGCCTCTTGAAAAACCTTATAACTGTGGTTTTAAACTCTATGTCCAGTTTTTTTTTTCCCTCCATTTCCTTCACATCTGATTTATTTCCATTTCTCTGCATTGTGGCTGCTTTCCTGAGTTGGTTGATTAGCTTTGTGTGGTAGATGTCCTCTAAGGGACAGTGGGTCAGCTTCCCCAGTTACCTAAGGTGGATATTCTTGCTGCAGCTCTTTGTGGGTTGCACAGTCTTGTTGAAGTTAAGCCTAGATTATTGTTGTTAGCACTAGGAGGGTTTGACCTCCAGGCCAATTGGCTGTGAAGGTCAGCTGTGCTCAGTTTGGATGGGCAGAGTCTCCGGGCTGAGCAGGCAGCATCAGCTCCGCCCTATGCAGCGCCTGGGTCTCTGTGTCTGGTGGTAATGGCTGCAAGCACCTCTGAGAGAAAGCTGCCGCAGAACTCTACCCACTGCTGGACAATTCAGCCTCTCTCCAAATGTGTCTGCACACCCAAAGTCTCACCCAGGGTTGTAAATGCAGTCTGGTGGTTTCCCAAATGAGAATGCAAGTCCCGAGTTCTCTCTACACACTTGTGCACTTCTGTTCCCAAGTTTATTTTCACTCTCCACAAGCTCGCCCTCTCCACAAGCTCGCAGATCTTTGCAGCGCCCGAGTTTCAGCTTGCTTCCCTACTGTCCAGTTTCACCCCGTATGAGTGTGGGTTACCCTGACCTGACCTGGAACTGGGGAGTCAGTGCAGTGGGACGCCTTTGTCTTTGCAGCCACCCACCCTCTCTGCCCGCTGGCACATGTGCAAGGCTCCAAACCTCTGACTCGGTGCGTATCTTCAATGCTGGCCTCTGCCGCTCCTCTGAGTCACAGTGTCCTATACTTTTATTTGTGGAATTTTCACTCAGCCAGCTTTCCGGTGTTTCTGGATAATGTTTGTTCTGTCATTAAGTTGTAGTTTTGAAATTGCTGTGTGAGGCAGCAAGATAGGTGTTTACCTATGCTGCCATATTGGTTCCTCTCCAGCTTTTTCGAAACCAATGCTACTTTGTCTCTTTAAAAACTATCATAATACCAAAACATAGCTCTTTTTAAAATATTTTGTGAATAAATGAATACATACATGTATGAATACTCTATGTAGTTGGCATGAAACATTTGGCAATAAGACATGCAGTATCTATAGGTGTTTTTAGTTATCCTTTGGGGGTATTGGTTAACTGCCCAAGAACTTGTTATCACAAACAAATCTCTGTTTTGTGAATTTTAATTAAAAGTATTCTCATGTGCTCCAAAGTTACATTAGATAGCAATTATAGTTGCCTTCTCAACTCCTAACTAAATTGGTAGAAAATAGTAGAAATATGCAGAAATCACAATCCCATCCTCATGTATCAGTTATCTATTGCTGAATAATGACCTAAAACACACCTTAATGGCTTAAAATAATACTATTTTCTTTCAACTCAGGTATGTATGGGTCCATTGGGCACTTCTGTTTATTATGTATGAATTCATTCATGCAACTCAGTCAGCTGTGAGTCCTTTCAGCATCTCTGCTAATGTTGGCTAGACTTGGCTAGGCAGTTCTGGCTTCTGTTGGGAGTCATTCACATGCCTGACAATTGGCTGGCTGCCATTCTAGTGTGACTGGCTTGACTAGGTCACCTGTCTTGCATCTGCCTCTGGGCTAGTTTTGTCTTGTATTTGTAGCATGGCAAAAGTACCAGAGAGAAACCAGAAGCACATAGATATCCTGTAGCCTAGACTTGGAAATGGCATTCAACTGCATGCTTTGACCAGATTAAGTAAGTCACGAAGGCAGCCAAGAGTCAAGGCTGGGAAAACAGAACCATCTTTTGATGAAAAGAGCTACAAACTTACATTAAACAGGGTGTGCACCCAGGGAGGAGTGAAGCATTGGAAATATATCTGCAATCAGTCTATCGCACATCATTTGTCGAAATCTGAACAATTTTGCTCTCTCCTGAGATAAGTAAGTAAAAGCCAATCCTAGAGAAACACTTTAACCTAGAAGATATTTAAGACCACAATGGAGACATTAAAAAAGAAAAAGAAAATGAACCTAACATTTCTGATTTCCTACTGTGTATGAGTTTCAGTGTATACTCAGCACATTTGACTTATTAGGTTATAAAATTCTCACTATAAAGACCCACCCTAAGAAGATATCATTTCCCCCTTATTTTTCAAATACAAACTGATCTAAAAGAATTTTAACTACATTTATCAATGTCACAATCCAAATAAGTGGCTGAGCCACGATTCTGATCCAGTTCCAAAATTCATGTTCTTTACTCAACCACAACTACTCCTCTTGCTTGCTCCTCTGTCTTTTTGGTTAGCTTAATTCCCCCAAAGCACAATAAGCCTTGGAAGACAGAGACCTTGCATCCTTTTTCAAACATCCATTACTTCTAGTAGAACAATGCTATTGGTTTGCAAGCATAAATATATTCAAATGTATTATTAATTTTTTTTAAAGTCTCAATTATACTTGGAATAAATAAATAGAAAAGTCTGTTTCGATGGTACTAAGAAAAATAATGAAATATTCTTGGAATCAACAAGGACACAATGATAATAATTCTTTCCCCCTCATGATTATAGTTCCAAAGCCTATTAACTCCCCTACAATTTTCATGAATAAAAACCAAAGACAGTTACCGGGGAGGTTTGGGAGGGATGGGGGCTTTCACGTTAGTCCCATGCTGAATAATTCTGTAATAAGATAGTGAATAAAAAAATAAGTTTTCATCAAGTTAGCCTATTCACCAAAGGCAGATCTTCTCATTGTGGAACACAGGAGGATGAGGTAGCTGTAGGAAATCTCTTCAGCGGCTGCTTTTTCCTGCTTTTGTTCAGGAGGCAGAAACAAATCTTCCCAAAATGAACCCTTTAAATATGAAATGATCACCAGAGGCTAATTGAAGTAACAGGCAATTGAAACACATTATGCATTCTTCCTTTAAATAGGCGACTTAAATTATAAATCCTTCATGACTAGGAAGTTTGAAATCCAATCAAGTGTCAGAATTAATGACTTCTCCAAGTTATTTCTTATAGAATCTCTTGAAATGCATGAAGGACTGGGGAACTCAGTAATCTTAAAGTTTCCTCAAGTTTTGTTTAAAAGAAAAAGAGGACCTTAAGATCAGCTTCTCAATCTCTCCCTGAAAATGTAAGTCTTTTTTTGTTTGTTTATTTGCTTTTCTTCCACCCACTTCACTCCTTTTTAACTAGCATTTGATTGAACAAGAGGCAGCCGGGCAGCATGATCTTTTTCAAATCACCAAGTTGGTTCTACCTTCCCTGGTTATTGTTATGTGAGGTTCATTAAAATGGAGTTTCAAGCTGGAAATTGTACCAAGTTGATAAAGTTGGAAGTAAAGTCACTTCCAAGAGCTAAGGAACTCCTGCTGCTGCTGAATTTGATGTGAATGGATGTCCACATGATTTGTTTGGCTGGCATTTTGTTTTATTAGATCAGCCTGTGAGTGACTAAAATGAGTTGGTTCTGCACAGGGTGAGGGTCTGCGATAGGACTTACTGAGGAACGCAGCGTATTTGTGTTCAGTGTCCTATTCAGCAGAAATAATTTTTTCCCTAACACATACAGATCCTGGAGAAGTAAACTAATATCCCTGACACTTAAAAAATCATCAGGGCTAATGAATGGCATAAGGCGCTGATGTCCTCCTGAGCAAATAAAATTTAATGTGTATTTTATGAAATTTTGACTAGAACAGGACACAGACTGAGACAAAAAAACTTAAGTATGCAGATGTCAGATTTTCTGTGGAACAAAATAAGTAGTTATAAAGCAACAAAATCACCTACGTTCAGAGTCTAAAAATCATTGCCATTACTTTAATGACAAAAAGGAAAACTATAAAAAATAATTTATTTCTAAACAAACTACAGAAATAGAGCATTCATCTTCCCAAATTTCAGGGTAATTAAATGAACTCTTCTCTTTGGGAAGGCCTGATATATACCATGTGTTTTGTTTTTATTTATTACAAAGTAAAGACCCTCTGATCCCTATGTTACTTCAGAGGAATCTAATTATCTAAAAATATTAGAAAGAGATAAAGAAAAATGTCATGTAAAAAAAATAAAAGAGTTTAATTTAGAGCTGGAAACAAAGAATGTTGACTTCAAGGTCTAGACTCAAGGGAATTTCTGTATTTCCATTAGAATATTAAGGCATGAGTTCTTTTGAGATAAAAGCTCTGACTCTGTATGAACTATGTCATGTCATGTTATGTGTAAATCCACCAAATTAATGTCATCATAAAGCTGTATAACCTCAAAGGAATTGCATAAATAAACAACAAGGCTCAGAAATGCACTTCCTTACACATAAACAAGTTCAAGTCCTAAGGTTGAAAAAAATCTTAGATGACATTTTTTTTTCAAAATCTTATTATTAAGAAATGTCTGGATGTCTCTATCTGGTTTGCCGATCATAAATTAAACCATATTGACTGTCTTGTAGCATTGTCTAGACTAGATTATGAGTTCCCAAAGGACTGGGACACTATCATTATAAGTTGAAATTCTAGGTTCTTCTGCAAATATTTAAAGAAAAGAACCTTTCTTCATTGCAAAGTAAGCAAAAGTCCCATTGGAATCAACAAGGACACAATGATTGGCCATCATGGCCTACCTGAGTTAACACATTAAATTAATTATCACACCATAGATATTTTTAATTAAACTTTTAATTTTAGAATAATTAAGATTTATAAAAAAAGTTGTGAAGATAGAACACATAGTTTTTCTATAATTCTCACTTAGATTCCCCCATTATTAATGTCTTATGTTTGTATGGGGCATGTATGACAGGGAATCAATTTTGTCACATTGTTATCCAACAAAATCCATATTTTGCTCAAATTTCTCTAAGTTATTTTTGTTTTCCAAGATTCTATCAATGATAGTATACTACATTTAGTCATGGTATTTCTTAGGCTCCTTTTGGAAGTAACAGTTTCAAAGACTTTCCTTGTTTTCTGATAATCTTGACAGTTGTGACAAGTGCTGATCAGAAGTGTAGAATGTACTCGATTCAAATCTGTTTAATGTGTTCTTCATGATTATACTGGTGTTTATGATTTGGGGGACTAAAATCACAAGGGTAAAGTACAATACTTATCATATCAAGGGTACATATGTATCATGTTATTTATCACTGCTGACATTAACCTTGATCGCCTGTCTTAGGTAGTACATAACTGTACAGGGTGGGACAAAAGTAAGTTTACAGTTATGCATACAGGATACAATTTATTTTTGTATTATTATTTCTTGTATTCTTTTCCATATGAACAACTGTAAACTTATTTTTGCCATGTACACATACCATATATATGTGTGTATTTGTATATATATATGAATAAAGATATATATGACATATATATCTTTATTCATATATATGACATATATTTATTCATATATATATGAATAAAGATATATATATACAGACATATATATATATATACATGTGTGTATATATATATATGACTTAATACACAGTGGAGACCATACTATAGACTCATATACTGAGAGGGGACTTGTCATTCTCAATAGTAGCATAGGCGAAAACTGGTTTGGCTCAGTGGATAGAGCATTGGCCTGTGGACTGAAATGTCCCAGGTTCGATCCCAGTCAAGGGCATGTACCTTGGTTGTGGGCACATTCCCATTAGGGGGTGTGCAAGAGGCAGCTGATAGATGTTTCTCTCTCATCAATGTTTCTGATTTTCTATCCCTTTCCCTTCCTCTCTGTAAAAAAATCAATAAAATATATTTTTAAAAAGGAGTAGCATAGTATTTCATGAACTAATTTTTTAAACTATTACCTGTTGAAGAATAAATATTTTGTTTTGACTTTTTTTACTTTTACAAATAATACTGCAATGAGTGTGTTTGTACATATTGAGCTCAAAGCACAGAAAATTCTGCAAAATACAATCCAGGAACAGGTATATGCATCTTCAATTTGATGGATGTGTCAATATTAAACTCCCTGAAGTTGTAAAAATTTGCATTGTGTGCCTATTTCTTCATACATTTGCCAACACAGTATATAATCAGATTTTTTTAAATCTGATAGGTAAAAGTGAAATATTTTATCACAGTTTAAATTGGCTGTTCTTGTGAATGAAGGTAAGTCTCTTTCATATGTTTGAAAGACATCTGTTTTTCCTTTCCCAAGAAATATCTTGGTCTTTTGCCCAGTTTTCTGTTGAATTTGCTGATAATTTCTTATTAACTAGACAGAGAAAATAACCACATTCTGGTATAATTTGCAAACATTTCTTAATGTGTCAATGTCTTACATTTTAAGGTTTGTTTTTAAACATCACACAGATTTTTTTTAGTTATTTAATTTTTAAAAGATTTAAAAATATTTCTGCATTTTTCATTGCACTTTGATTTTTTAATATTATTCCTTAGAATTTCATTAATTTATGTTTTAGAGTTAAAACTTTAATTTGACCAAAATTTATTTTGGAATATATATATATATATGTTATATGACATATATATGTATATTACATATGTATAAATAGAGGATGAAATCTTTCAAGACTGATAAAGCAGTCATAAATCTCTTCTATCATTTTCTGTTAAGCTATTTACCTTGCATTTTTTAATTTGTGTTTTTCAATTTGTGAGCTGAAAAGAATGCTGTGTATAGAATTTCTGAGCTTTTGCTGGTGAGTACATACCTACAATGATCTTTTCTCTTTGGGTCTCTAAATCCAAGGGTGAAATTATCGCACAAACATGTCCAGAATCGATCACCGGTTTCGCTGAAAATGCAGTGAGTTTACTCTTTTAATCAGAGAGATGTTACTACTTGAGAAGTTCGTTTTATGCTTAAAAAAGCACAAAATAGCTTCCAAATAACAAAACTTAAAAATTATTTGCATGAAATTGGAACTATTTCTTTGTACTTTTGTTGATTCAATATTCTGATGGAAACAATTGGTTACCTGTAAAAGTAAGACAGTTAGACACATAGAATAGGTTATTGTGATTCTTCACAAAACATTCCATGTTGTGTGCATCACAGTAAGAAACCATTCATTTTGCCTTTATATAAATATTCCAATGGCCGGTACTTTATTCTTTTTTTTTTAAGGATCCCAATTATTCTTGAATAACAGCTGTGCAAGATGTGAAGTAAGTGAATTAATCTTTTGCACTTTTAGTACAAGTTCAAGATCTTACAATCAGCATTAAATATATATAGTTTTCTGCTCATTGCTGTGACATCCATGAGCTCTGGTCCATTTTAAGCAATGTTGAAAATGTGGTTAAGGCCGAAATTGGCTTTATGTCTTTTTTCTTTCAGCATCTATGTAAAATGAGCCCCCTATTTAGCAGATATCTTCTTGTATTCTGTGTTTTAGCTCAAGAAAAATAAAGAGCTTATGTATCATTAGAACTTTTGGGTATGGAGAGTAGATAAAAGGCCAACTGGCTCCAATTTTACCACATGCATCATTAAAATATTTGCCAGCTACAGAGACTTCCAGCAATTGCCTACTACTGGTTTACATACTGATCTGATATGCTAGCAACGTTCCTGGTCGGGACTGCCAAAGCCTTCCACAGATGTATGCAATGTACACCAAGGATTACATCACCCGCCACTGAAGAACAGCCACCTCCCTTATGAGACACAGACCACTTTAGTGGGGCAGAGCAAGAATATGGAATAGGTATGTTTTTCAGGCCGAGAGTGCAGGAAACTAACTCAAGATTACAATATATTTAGGTAATAAAATGCAATTGTTAGGATTCTGGGAGAAATAGTTTTATATACTTTATGGTGTTGTTTTCTAGATCTTAAAAGGACCCTTTAAAAAAATCAATGTTTAATCAGCTTAAGAATGAGGAAAGCATTCAGCTTTTACATAAGAATGGGTGTAGGGAGTAAAGAGAAAATGAGGAAGAAAGGAGACTGGGAATTTTATCTCATATATTCATTTGTTTCAACAGGATTTGTTGATCTCCCTCCTGCAGTATAATAAACTTTTCCTGATACCACACAGAGGCAATGATAAGAACTATCTTAGCTTTTAAGCTAGTTGATAATAGGTGTGTATGTATGTTCCCCCTAACACCCCCAAAAAGAAAAAAAACCATAAAACTTTAAGAGCAGTAGTCATGGAAAAGTTTTATTATTCCCACAACAACAAGCACACTTAAAAACTGTTTGTTCTTTGTGTGATTTTTTTTTAAAGTCAGCATTAGTACCTGTCTTGAACTTGTAGAGCACAATTCTTCAATGAGTATATTTCAATTTGGGCTTTGAGTAGGTTTTTTAATGTCTTTGGCTCTTTTCTCACTGCAAAGTTGAAAGAAGAAAGAAAGAAAGAAAGAAAGAAAGAAAGAAAGAAAGAAAGAAAGAAAGAAAGAAAGAAAGAAAGAAAGAAAGAAAGAAAGAAAGAAAGAGGAGGAGGAGGGAGGAGGGAGGAGGGAAGGGAAGGAGGGAGGGAGGGAGAGAGAGAGAAAGAGATAAAGAGAGAAAGAAAGGGAGAGAGAAAGAAAGGAAGGGAGAGAGAAAGAGAGAGAGAGAGAGAGAGAAAGAGAGAGAAAGAGGGAGGGAGGGAGGGAGAAGGAAAGAAAGACTTTTTTATGAGACTGTCAACTTAAAGAAGTCAAGGTACTTTAAGATAGGATGGTAGGAAGTACAACTTGACACCTGTGGTCTCTCTCTGATTCTTATCATCATCCCAGGATTTTATCCATAGCCACATTCTCTGTTTGCTTTCAATGACCTTCAGCCAAAATATGACAGTTAATTTTGGAGATGACTTTTTAACTTTCCCAGCTTATCCTGAGATACTAATTGCTTGAAATAGAGGCTATGAAATTGCATTTGTCCCAAGTACATTTTCCCTGTTTTCTAAGTGGTTCACATAATAATAGGTACTAGTATTCTATAATATAGTCTGTTTTGGACTATGTAGTTATGCAATAAAAGCTTGTATATTTAAGTGTTATTTCTCCAAGATATTTACACTTGACAGTCAGAGATAAATTCTGACATCAAAAAGAAATCTAGCCCAGCCTTTGTGGCTCGGTTGTTTGAGCATCGTCCTGTGTACCAAGAAGTCACAGGTTTCTTTCCTGTCAGGGCACATGCCTGGGTTGCAGGCTCAATCCTCTGTAGGAGGCATGTTGTTTCTCTCTCATAACTGTTTCTCTCTCCCTCTCCCTCTATCTCTAAAATCAATATATATATATATATATTAGCAAGAAGTTTGATGTTTTCTACCTCATTCCTTGGTGGTCTATCACAGGCATGCTCCCCAAGTTTCCAAGGAGAAATGATGGTTAGAGCATTGTGATCATTGGCAAAAGTGATGTTCTTCATAACATAATTTTGCAAAGCTCACCATCATGACGATAGATCTTCCAAGTACAAAATGACATTTCATTTAAATGGTAGTTTTTGGACATATGACTTCCTTATAGTGCTCAGTTTTTGAAGTGTGGATTCCTTAATTATCCTATATAATAAAAGGCTAATATGCAACTAGACTGAATGGCGGAACAACCAGAACAAGCAAACAAACAGTTGCTATTACGTGCACTGACCTCCAGGGGCTGTGTATGGAACATGGTGGGCATTAGCTGTGGCAGGATGGGGGAGCAGGTGAGTGGGGGTGCCACACCAAAGTGGGGTGCCAGTCACTGTCATCGGGGCAAGCCTCTGGTGGTTACTGAAAATTCTTTTCTCTGGTGTACTTAGGTCCCACCTGGCACATCCATCCACTGCTAGCACCGGCCCCACTGGGACCTGCTGCAAGTGCCTGGAATCAGTCCTGGTCACTCAGCACCATCAGTGGGTGTGAGCAGTGGCTGCTGGCCTGATCGCCCCTGAGGGTTTCTCCACTTCCCCCTGCTCCTGAGGGGTGATCTGGCAGCAGCTGCCACTCATGTCTGCTGATGGGCTTGGCCTCACTCACACCCTTTACTGACGATGGCTCCAATTACTCTGTGCTGTCAGTGGGTACAAGCTGAGCAAGCATGATCAGTGTGTGGAAGCAGTGGCCACAGGTGCAGGGATGCTGGCATACAGGGCCTGGGGGCTGTGTTGGGAGGGTCCAGGCAAAGATGGGGAGGATGGGCCAAGACCCACCCTTGTGCCTACTGCAGCCTTACAGCCCACAGTTCCTTTCAAGATGCACAAATTCCTGCACTGAGCCCCTAGTTACAATTATAATGACCCAAATAAATAAATTTTAAATCTGAATGTTACTTTCTCTTGATCTGACCCATTTCTTGTTTAACATCCTATTTTACAACTTATCTTTTAAAAGCATGTTTCTATTTCTTATGAAATAATATATGTTGGTTTCTTACAACAACATTGATTTTGAGCATTAATAAAGCTCTGCCAGTTGCAGCACTTATGCTGTGTAACATTTTTTTTTATCATTTGTTTATCCTTTCATCATAAAGGGCAAAATATCCCCATCATTACTGCCATTTTTAAATTTTCTTTGTTTTTCCTGCTGAATTCTCAGAAGAAAATGATTCTATGCAAATGCTATACCTTTTTGGATCATCTCACCTCATGTACTGCTCGTCTCCCTCAAAACATGAGTCTCCTTTTAATCATAAACAGAAACATAAAAACAAAGTTATCCTGGTTATTGAGTAAGGCTGCATCAAGACAGAAGAGATCCAAATAGGCAACATCTGTGTTCAGGAAACAGTCGATTGTCCTGCTCATCGCTGCTGTCTTGACTCTTCTGTGCCTCAGAAGCCCAACAATTAATTTTGAAGAGATGTTGAAATTTCATGTTATTGTGGTTTCGTTGTCCATTTGTCTTCCCTCTCTTTCTGTCTAGGGATCATTGTGCATTCTCCCTTTCATCGTCGTCCACTGTGACCCACGACCAAATGACTAATTATGTTTTAGTGAGCTGGTTCCTGCATTTCTGGAGCCACTAAATACTCCCTTTAAATAGCGGAATCTTACCCCATTTTTATCTTCATTGTGCTGATGTAGGAGCTTTATAAGTGCATCATATGAATACTTTACCATCCTCAGGAGTAAGCCAAATTTCTGTAATGCTTCATATGTCATCTGTTTCTTTGTCACACACATGGCTCCAATTTTAGTACTTTATTTCCAGTTGGCCCAACAATTTAGTTTATTTTTCTCTGATTGTATCCATTTATTTTAAGTCTCCCATTTCTGTGTTTGGATTTCTACCCCTGTCATTCCCACACCCTTTGGTTAGTAATTTTGTTTTTCTATCAAAATATTTGATCTGATTCCTCCCTGTTCTTTTTATCCTCATCTGTGTTTCATCTTAATATTTCTATTTTTTTTTATCCCTACAAAGTGTTTTCAGTGCCTCATAAACATCCACTGGCTCCTTTTGAACTAGCCATTTTGAAGCAGCCTTTCAGGTTTTCACATCACAGTAACTCCTTGTAAAAATTCATAGCCCTTGCAATGTAGGCTGAGACTGGGGAGCAGGTCTCTGGTCAGTTTAAATAAGAGCTAGTCTCCAACAATGGCCACCCTTTTAGTCTGCCAAACTCAACACTAGTCACCCCATATGGACATCAGCCTCGGGATGTTCACAAATCAGAAAAAAGGAGAAAAGTCAGGCAAGAGGGAAAAACTGGAGACTAAGAACTATTTGATCTCTCGCTAATAATTTTTGGACTTTGTCCTTCAAAATTCTGATGCAGGGTTTCTTTGGTCTAGAGTTTAAAAAAATAGTATCATCTATTCTGACTTCAAAAATAACTCAGTTTAAGTTATATGTAAAATCTAATAGTGCTATGATGCTTGCTTGCATATAATTAAAGAGTAATAGTATCTGCCACTGCTGATAATAATTTTATTTATTTATTTATCATCACATGTAGGTATTAGGATGGATATTCTCAACCTTTGAACAGAATATAATGAAATTAGAATTATTTATTGCATTCTACTCCAAACTCCATTCACTAATTCTTCTCACCTAGAGCACTTATGAACAGAATCCATTTTCCTATATTTTTAAAGCACTCTAAAGTACTTATTTTCCTGTCAAGTATATTTTGCTAATGTCTTTGTTGTTATATGTACAATAAACTCATAAATTTAAATAATTTGATTTGTTGAATTTGGAACACACATAGTTATATTTCAATGCAACTCAAATTATAAAAATGCAGTTTCTCTCTCTCTCTCTCTCTCTCTCTCTCTCTCTCTCTCTCTCTCTCTCTCTCTTTCTCTCTCTCTCTCTCTCCCTCTGTCTCTCTCTTACTCCTGTATAAAGACTAGAAGATCAGAAAACACAATGATGAGTTTTGACAGAGCTAGATTGTCTAAGTCTCACTTGCCATATCAGAAATTTTAGACTTGAGAATTTACCACTTAGTTTATGGTCTACCACATAAGCATATTTTTACCATTTCAGGAAATTTTTGCCTAGGGATAAAATGATAGAAGTAACTTTATTTTTTTGTTTTAGGAACTTTCTAAAAATGTATTTATCTGAACAACTTATAATGTCAAGGTAAATGGCACCTTCTCAAAACAGTTGGCTTATACAACAATTGTTTATACTTCTAAAACTCACTTTAAAGTATCATAAACTTTGCTTGATTCCAATCAAGATATTGTGTTCTACCTTAACTACCCCTAGGTTGATAAGTATCCTGTCTTTTATCTCCATTTTTTAGTTGCTGCTGAGATTGTCAAACTAATGACCCCATGTAGACAAAATCTTGCTTTATTAAGAAATTAATTTGGTCTGTTTTTGTTTAGGAGTTGGCATTCAATAGAATTTATCTTTAATTGCTTTAACATTTTTTTATTTTGTTTTAAATTTTCATGGTTTCATGATACTTGAATCATGAAGAGCATGACAGTGAGAGAATAATAAACCAAAATAGAGAAGAGAGACAGAAAAATCAAGACAAAGCCTATTAAAAGCATCTAGGCAAAAGCCAATAAATTGAACTGAAGTAGTGGCAATGCAGATGGAAAGAGAGGATCGGATTAGAGTGACATGTCTCTTGGAGGATCTATAGGGCTTTGGGAGGGTTAAGATTTAGAGGTAAGGGAGAACTATAATAGAGAACAAAGATGTAAGAATTGCGGGATGGGGTTGGGTGCATAATGGTGTTGGTGTTTAATTGCTGAATTTGAAGAATTTATAACAGTAGATCTCAAATGAAAACACTTTCAATCCCTAAAAGGGGATAATGTCTGGAGACATTTTGGGTGTAATGGCCATGGTATCTAGTGAATCAGAACCAGGGATGCTCCAAAATAAACACCCTACACTGTACAGGACAGCCTCCCTAACAAAGAAGTATTCTGTCTAAAAAGAAATAGTGGTGCCACAGTTGAGAACCCTGATCCAAGGACAAAAAGATAACAAAAATTGTTTGTTAAAATACTTGTTGAATTAATCACTCCAATACCGAAAAGTAAACCTAAGGCAATTCAGTATAAGCAATATAAAAGTGGTATGGAAGAGGAGACTATTTTATCAGGAGGAAAGAGCAGATGCCTTGTTCTTTGTGGGCATATTATGCCCCGCCTCCCCCCTCACTCTGACCCCTGCCTTCATTGCTGCTAGGACTTAGGTAACCTCTTTCTCTAAACAGTACCTGCTGAAATCCTACCCACCTTTCAAAAGCCATGTCATGTTATATCCAAGGTCATGTTATTGGAGTGGTGTGTTCATATACCCCAGTGAGCAGCAATACTTCTCCCAGAGCTTTATTTTAGCTTCTAGTTCAAGTTCTCTTTTGTAGCATAACAAAGCACTCCAATCTCAAGACTATCATGTCTTCCATTGGGTACTCAAGGCATATGTATAGCTCAACTATTTATCTCTTCACTTTTTAGTAGGGAGCTTACTTTCACCTTTCACACAGAGTGCAATAAATGTATTCAGGATTAAATGCCTCTTCTCCAGATAGTCAAGCTATGTTATTCATCAAGCGTGTGCATAAGGTAGGCCAAAATTTATTTTTCCAAAACAGGCAAAATCGTGACTGCCCAATTGATATAAAAAGAAGAGCAGTTCAAGTTTTTATTTAACTAATTAATTAAGTGTGAGAACCAAGCAGATGTTTTCATTGGTTCAAAGAAGGCAACGAAGTATCAATTTATATGGAGAAAGACTGTTGAAATTAATTTACAAATTGATGAGTGCTGGATTTTCAAGGGGAGGAAGGAGAAGGAAAGTCAACTGGGCAGAACATATTTGCATATCTAGAGATAAGAATTACTTTGCCTGGCTCTCTGTTATCTACAATTTATAGTTATAACAGAGTTCCCAGCAAATCTAGTCAAATAACCCTGGCGGGTTTGCTCTTGAAAATGCATGCTTTTCCCAGAAGCAACGTTTTCCCCTTATATTAACAGTTTACTCCAATAAACCTTTTAGATGAAAAAAAAAACGTTTTCAGAAGAGAATAGTAATTAGGCTTATTCTAATCTATTGTTTTCATTTATGCCTACCTTTTAATTCCATTGTAATCTTGTGTAATAGAATGACTTTAAAACCATCAAATGCCACTTTAACACTTGAATTTTATGTAAAAGATTATGCAATCTTGTGAGATATTTTAAATATAACTTATTTAAATTATATTAAGCTAGTGTCCCAGTGCATGAAATTCATGCACGGAGGGGGGTTCCCTCAGCCCAGCCTGCACCTGCTCCAATCAGTGACCCCTTTGGGGATGTGGGATTGTTGGCAGTCAGAGATGTCTGACTGTTGGCAGTAGGACATCCCTCTTGCAATTTAGGAACACTGGCTCCTAACTGCTCATGGCCTACCTGACTGACCACCCCTAACCCCTCTGCCTGCCTGTATGATCACCCCTAACCACCTCTGTCTACCTGCCTGATCACCTCTAAGTGCTCCCCTGCTGGCCTGATTGCTCCTAACTGCCTCTGCCTTGCCCCACACCTGGGACCCAGGCTTCCCTCCCTTTGGCCAGCTATAGGCACCCAGGACCACTGGGCATGCTGCCTAACCCCAGAGCCGGAAAGGTCCCCAGCCCCTCTATGTGCCTGCCTGGCTGAGTTCCACTACTCTGACTGCCGTGGCTTAAAGAACTTTGTCATATATGTTCTCCCCAGCCTCCTGGGGAAAGGGCGTGAGCTGAGAAACTGGAGATGCCGCAGCCCCACTGAGGGTGCACCTTCCTCAGCATCTCCAGAAGCCAGAGCACCTGGTTGGAAGGCTCCCAGCTCCGATCCTGGCCTTACGAGGCGGGGAGCTGTGGAGTGTGCGTGGTGCTTGGGGAAAGGGTGACCTTACTGGACTTGCACGCACTGCCACTGACAACAGCATGAGGTCATGGAGACTGAAGGCACAGAGAAATGCATCCAGAACTGGGGAGTCCCGCACCAACCCAGCAGGTGGGCACCTCTCTGACAACACACCTCACAGATAGCGTGCCCCACAGCCCAGGCAGGCCTCCCGCAGCCGTCCCGCCTCTCCGCAGGGCCCCCACCTGGGGAGCGCAGGCACGCTGTGCTGTTGCCACAGCCGCCTTCTTCCAGCCTGGGCTGTCTGCCCAGTCCCACCCCTCTGTGGGGCCCTGGCCTGGGGAGCGCACGATGCACCATGGCCACGCCCCCGAAGGCTTCGCTGGCCTCACCACCCATCCTGCTGGCTATGCCCCCTGCTCCTGATTGGCTCGTAGCAAAGCCAATCAGGAGTGAAAGTATGGTCAAATTTGCACGTTACTCTTGTATTAGATAGGATTATATAATGTCTCTCACTTTTTTTTAAACAAATTACTTGTGGTATGTGAAAAGTAGATTACTACTCATGTCTTGAAAAATATTTTTTCAGTAAAAATATTTTATTAGCCCTAGCTGGTTTGGCTCAATGGATGGAGCGTTGGCTTGCAGACTGATGGGTCCTGGGTTCAATTCCAGCCAAGGACACAGGCCTGGATTGTGGGCTTAATCCCCAGTGGGAGGCATGCAGGAGGCAGCCAATCAATGATTCTCTCTCATCATTGATGTTTCCATCTCTCTCTCTCCTTCTTCCTTCCTCTCTAAAATCAATAAAATATATTAAAAATATTTTATTAAATATAAAATGTGTTAGAATACATATATATACATATATATAGTATATAGTATATTTGTACTTATACCACTGTCAGTCCATACATATACTCCCTGTTATATAGATAAGTTTTGAAATAAGTTAAAAAATGGTGGACTAAACTTCTAAATTATTGACAATGCAAAATATATTTTATGGAGTTTCTTAAATACTCCAAATTCTACTTTAGATTTCAACTATTTCCCTTCTAAATGTCCCCAATTATTTTCTGCCTGACAGTTGCAGCTATTGCCTACATTAATTTCTAATTTCTCAGTCTGTGTCAGACAGATCTCAGATCCAACTGTTTACTCTGATGGTAATTTCCTCCAGATTTTGTGTTCTAAGCCACAGACCACACAAAAGCTTTATTTAAGATTTTTCTCAAAGCTTCTGGCACTTGCAAATTTTATTTTTAAAAATTCCTTCCCAAGGTTGGTATTCTATCTCTCTGCATAGTAATCTTTCTTTCCCCTTCTTTCGTTATGCTTTTCTTCTTGAGGATAAACCAAAAGCACTGGGGAGATTATATTAGGCTTTAAAAAATGTCTCTCCTTCATTCCAGGAGGTGCCAAAAACCCTTTTAGGTGATTATACTAGTTTATGATCAAAGCTCCTAGAATAAGTAAGTTTCAAAATAAGAAAAAAGAAAAAGCATTCAAAGAGACTCTGACTGAAACCAAATTATCTAAAGTTCCCCAATGACAGAAAAGTTTCAAAGGGATGGTGATAATGGTCATGATAATAGCAAAAGTAAAATGTATTGGACACCTTATATACCAGAAAGTGCTCTAAATGCTTCACATACATCACCTCATTAAACTTTTATGGGATAGCAAATATTAAAAGTTTAAGCCTATGTTTCTTTTTACCCATTACTCCTCCTTTTATACAATCGAAATGGTACTTATACTTTCTTCCCTCCAGTTGGGGTTGTAACAACAGATATACAAGAAAATACCCAGTGCTTTATTTTTTAGTTTAAAATAGACACGTAAATTCTTGGCAGAGTTTTATGAAAGAAAGGATTTTAGAGCTGTTGATTTTTCTTCCTTTTTTTATTTTCTCCTTAGAAGCTAAATCCAAAGCCTGAAATAACTGAAAGAATAAAATGTACATCATAAAGAGTGCATGATCAGTGATAGCCTATCCATCTTCTTACATACTCAGTGCACCACACAATTAAAGGGATGGGTTTATTCAGGCCATTACAATTGGGAAGGTCATTAATTAAGCCCATCTTAAAGAAAAAGGAGGATTTGAGAGTAGGTGAGATGTGTCCCATTGCTGAGTATAGTCCAGAGAAGCAATGGGACTCAAATCTACCTCTTTTTCTGCCACTTCCCCTCATCCTCTTCCCTCACCAATCCCTAAGTCCCTATTGGGCTCAGTGTCAGTAGAATGAGAGACACAGAGTATCTGTGTGGAAAAACAGGCACAACCTCAGCAGCCTCAGCACACTCACAGGGCGATGCAGAGGGGTCTGCTATTTCCTGGCTGCACTAGATGGGAATCTGGCCTCAGCTCAAATATTCACACTGGGCATCTTGTATCTTTCTTATCGCAGCTGTGAGGGCCCTTTAAGATTTATTGGCCTATTTCTCACACTTCTTAAGGAACACAGAATGCCATTCATCTTTATATGTCAGCATATCATTAATTCAAAATATATTTGAATACAAAACACAAAAGATATGTGATAATGATTAGGACTCACTTACATAATGGTTCCCCAAATGTCAGCATTATTGACATTTGGGGCAGGATAATTCTTTGTTGTAAGGGACTGAGGGACTGTGCAGTTCATTGTAGGATGTTTTCTGATGTCTTTGGCCTCTACCCACTCAGTGCCAGTAACAGTTCTCCCTGAGATGTAAGTTGTGACAGTCGAAAATAACTCTCCAGTCCTTGCTAAATGTTCCCAAAGGGCAAAATGATTCTTATTTGGGAGAGAGCCACTGATATAAGTTGTGCATTGACCTTCAAAGTGATTGGCATTGAAGTAGACATGTGCCATGTTTCTGGGCAGTGAGAATAAGAGAGAGTGTTCTTGGGGGACTTCTTTCTGTCTTAGTCTGCTCAAGTTACCATTATAAAATACTATAAACCGAGCAACTTAAACAATAGAAATTTATTTTCTCACAGTTCTGAAGGCTGGAAAGTGTAAGATCAAGTTCCTGCTGATTTGGTTCCTGGGAGAGGTCTCTTGTTTTCAGATGGCTGCTTTCCCACTGCATCCTCACAGCAGAGAAAGAGAGAAAGGAGAGAGACTGAGAGGTGACAGAGATGAGAGAGACTCTCTTTTTCTTCATCTTTCAAGACCATAGTTCTATCAAATTATGAGTTCAACCTTAATTACCTCCTAAAGATCCTATCTTCAGAGAGTCACCCTGGGAGGTTAAGGTTTTAATGTATACATTTGGGGGGAATACAATTCAGTCCATAGCACCTTTTGAAAAGGTTGTTAATTGCCTGTTTGTTTGTCTGTTTGTTTTTTCCCACTCTTACAAGGGACCACAAACAAAGTTGCCTGTCTCTTGTTTCTGTCTTTAACTATAACTATTTGAGAAGTCGATTCATGAATCTCTCCACTTATACCACATAGTGGGAGTAAGAAGCCATTGATTTGGTAATCGAGGAGGAGAAAGACTTTTTAATTTCTCTGTACAAATAGATTTAATCACACACACACTACCACTTGTACATTCCTCAAGTTCTCTGATGACTAATTAAATCCATAAGCTCCCAATGTACAGCATTGAATAAAACATCAAACACTGACAACAGGTTTAGATAACTTCCTAATACTTGGTTCTATGCTTAACTGTAGGAAACTCAATTCCTGGTTTGCTTTGTTTGATTGCAGGATCAACGCTTCAGTCCATCTTTACTCTAGTAGTAAGAAGTGGAGGGGCCTTCATCAGGAACGGATGAGAAGTATACACCTGTCTACTGCACAACAGACCCAAAATAGATCACCTTTTTCAAAGGTCAACATGTCTTATTGTGTTGTCAATCCATAGGAAGGAGTGTGAACACTTCAGAAGGTCCAAATTTTCTATGGGGAGAAGATGTTCCGGGAAAGATGTCAATATGTAAAAGTTTGGAATTCATCTTGAAGCTGCACTTCGTTTGGACCCACAATTAAGAGAGCAGGATGCCAGGGGAAGGACCACCATAGGACCCAGACGTAAAGTTAGACAAAAGGTACAACCCTTCTGCAGCAACTGAGAATGGTTCTCCTGACCCAACAATTGGGGTTGGGGGTGTCTCAATTGTCAACTCACTTGTTTTATCATCACATAAGATGACATCCAGCTTTACCTCAGGATGCTAATGAGGTCAAAAGACCATTGCCAACCTAGAATGATACAAATATATATATGTCATGTGGGTGCAGATATCTAAGTTATTGAAAGTGAACTGAGTAGAGGTTCTCTTGTCAAAAAATTATGACCTCCTGAGGGAAAGAATTCTCTGTTTTATTTTTTGTGTCCTTCCTATTTAACAGTCAATGGACAAATAAATCTTTCTGGAGGAAAAGGGAGAAACTATTCAAGAGCTTCAGTCAAGTTGTAGATAAAAGTGCCAAACTCAAGCCAAAGGAATAAGTGATATTTGGAGGAATATGATTTCCTAGAAGATCATGCTTGTCTTAGTCACCACTATATCCCTACAATGGTGGTATAACTAGGGCCTCTCTGGTATACAGCTGTCGATCAATAAATTCTTGTTAAGTGAATTCAGGAATGAATAGATTTACCCCCCGCCTTTTAATTTAAGGATATTAAATGTGAGGCATTTTAAATTTATTTTTTTACTTTTCTCAAAAAGTTATTTCAAGGTAGTTATTCTGTTGTTGTTAATGGTCGTGGTGGTGGTGGTGGTGGTGGTGGTGGTGGTGATAGTATGTGTGTGTGTTGGATTTATTTAGACCTGCCCATAGACTTAATTTTTTCCCCTCATTACTTTTACTTGCCAATCAAACTAAAGTATCTGAAAACTTTTGTTGCTAAAACTTTATTCTTCAAAAGCAATGAAGTCAAAGCCCTTAGAGTGGTCTGAATTCTGGACCACTGGCAAATTTAAAGGAAAACATAGATGCCTGGTTTAATACTGAGCCTATCATGAAATATATAAGTCTCTGCCTCCTGTACTGGCGAAGTGGGCAGAGAATCAATATTGGGAATTATCGAGAGCAAAACATTTATTTCAATACTGATCAATAACAGATCTACCTCCAGGGAGAGATCCCTTTAAGGCTACGCCTCTTGTTCTTAAAAGCACTTCAGAGGGAAGGGAGGAGGGAGGAGTTTCCTCACACAACATAAAGCTGATTTCTGAGAAGGTAAATACATATCCTATCTAATAAAGAGGAAATATGCAAATTGACCAGCACATCATCACAAAGAAGACATTTCTTAGCCCCTCCAGCAGCAGACCTTTATTTTTTCCCCCAGGCCTCCCTATTGATGTACACCCTAGGACCTCATTACTGTCCACTCTGTGGTGGCCCAAGCTGATGTGGCAGCTTGGGGTGCCCCAGGACCCCTGTCAGTGTCCTCCCCAGGCCCCCCTATTGATGTACGCTCCAGGTCCCCCACCAGTGTCCACTCTGTGGTGGCCCAAGTTGATGTGGCAGCTTGGGCTGCCCCAGGGCCCCTAACAGTGTCCTCCCCAGGACCCCTGTCAGTGTCTGCTCCAGGCACCCCTGTCTTGTCTCTGTCTCTGCTCTGGGTTTCACCTGCATGTGCAGACTCCTCCTGACTGGTCATAACTGTTATGGCATCATGGCCTAATTTGCATAGTACCTCTTTATAAAGAGAGAGAGTTTTAGTTATCACATTATAACACACTAGAGGCCCAGTACACGAAATTCATGCATGGGGGTGGGAGGGTAGTCCTCAGCCTGGTCGATACCCTGTCACAATCTGGGATTCCTCAGGTAGTGTCCCTAGGCCTGGCCGGTGATCAGGGAGTATTGGGACTTTTCTTCCCCTGGCTGCCAGCAACTGGCCCTGCCCCTACCACTGCCACTGCTTGCCATCTGTGTGGAGCTTTCCTGCCCCCCACCTCTGTTTTCCTCCCTCTGCAGGTGACACTCATAGGGTAAGATCACTTGGCTGGCCTGGGCCTCCCTCTCCAGGGCAATCATAGGGCAATGCAGGTTCCTCTCCCCTGCATCCCACCCTCCTTGCCAGTGCATGTCATAGTGTGTGTTGTTTGGTTGTTCAGTCAATTTACATATTACTCTTTTATTATTATAGATTAGCTGCTGATAACATGTGACCCATACAGCATTTTTTCCTCACATTTGATTTTGGAGACACACTCAATATTTTAGTGTAGTTAAATAATATTCATAAAGCAACTACTATGATGAGCCAGCAAAAATATTGAATTCTTAACATATGTTATTTATATCATCTTTATAAAACTTTTGAGATATAAAACATTTTCTGATTTTATAATTGATCAGCTGAAGCACAGAAAAATGAAGTAACTTCCTCAACATCACATTATTAGTAAGAAGTTGACCGGCAGTTCAACTCCAAGTTTTGTTGACCTCAAAGTTCATGTTTTCCTATCTGACATAATAAAAATTGCATTATATTATATTACATTTATTATATTATACATTTTTGATGTTGTAAATATCATATTCTTGTTCTCATACCTTTAAAGTGATTGATCTGAGGAACTTCCAAATCTAATCCTTTCTGTGTCTTCTCTATATATTCTATCTGACCTTTCATTTAAAGTATTATCTCCTCCGATAACAATATAATAAGCATAATGTTTATGTAATAAATTCATATTTACACATATTTTGTCAATATTAAGTATACACCTGGAAAATGTGAGTGTTCCACAGTTACATACTAAATTCCAGTTCTCTGCATCAATAAAGAATATGTTTACATACCAGTTGTTAAAATTAATCATTTGTTTATGTAAGATATTATTCTGCCTTAATTAATGCACACGATTAAGTATAAATGCTTGAGAATACAATAATTACTGGCTTCACTCTGGTAAAAGAGTCTCATATTTACTTAAGAGTCTTATAAGTAGTACAACTACAATAAAGGCAAAGCATCTTTCTTAAAAGAATGAAAGGTTTGCCTGAAAAATAAAAGTGTAAATTCCATTGATGTACTTCCTCATTGTTCTTCACATGCACATCTTCAATCAGTGTATCATATTCAATTATAAAACTGTTTATATGATTGCATATACCAACATATATATATATATACTCATACAAAAAACTGAATCAACATCAGGTATTAATTGGAGTGAGGCAAGACTCATACTTCTGGGACTCAGGCTATGAGTCCATTATAGCCATTCTCTGCAGAGAAAAGGTCAACTAATTGAATAACAATGGAAATGCGGTTCTTTCTAACCATCCTGACAAATCCAACTTTCCTTGAAATGCTACATATTGTTAACACCTAATTGAAACAATCACCTTTGAAGAAACTGTCTCAATCTTACTAGTTGTCTGATATACAAGTAATTAAATTAGATTTGGCATTTTAATTGAAAAGCATTTATGTAAACATGAGACTATCCAACAAGGAAAGGAGAGTTAGCAATTGTTTTATTTTCAACCTACAAATGGAGTGAAACTTTGTGGCTAAGGAAACCAAAAGAGTTAACCATATAACCTTGGACTTTGGAAAACAGATAGAGCATGTCTCTATATTGTGTTACCCCAAAAATCATAGTGAACTCACAGTAAGGTCATATTTTTCTTTTCTACTCTACGTGCTGATAATGTCATCATGCTCATCCAAGAATGCAGTTTTATATACAATATAGGAAAGATAATTAATATTCACCTTATTTTCACCTGAAGAAATTGGTAGAGTGAAAAAAGGGGAGGTTGTTTTCAATCATGATTTAAGATAGAGTCATTTTTTACTAATGTACAATCTTTGGCATACTGTTAGGTCATGAAATTCTTTCCAGTGGATAGTAAAGTTAATTTTAAAATGTCAGTCCTTTATGCTCTTCTGATTGGTCCATGACATTCAATTCCACAGACTACTTATATTTACAAAAGGCTAATATGCTAAGTGTCCAACTGTCCGACTGGTCGTTATGACGGGCACTGATCACTAGGGATCAGACATTCAATGCAGGAGCTGCCAGGATGCACACTGGCCATTTACAGAGAAACGGCACCACGGACCTAGCATCCACAAAGCAACACTCAGCTTCCCCCAAGTGGGACACAGACCGTACCACCACCCCAGCGTGACACACCACCAAATTGCAGCCAATACTGTTAAGACCTCATGGTGCAAAATGTGGCCCACAGCCCGGCCCAGCCAGTAAGCAGTGGCTGTGGTCACCAGGTAATGACATCATGTAGCAATGCTTGGCTTTCTCTCCCTAATGACAAGCCTTCTTAGAGTTTTTCAGCTCAGGAACATGACTTGCTTTATAGCCAAGTGGAAACATTTCAAACTTTAACCAAATGTCTATGAAGCATTTTCCCATACCTCATGACATTTGATCCTCACAGACGTCCTGGAGTAGGTAGATAGGAGACTCAGTAGAAGCCTATTTTCTTTTCATTAGCCAGAAAATGGAGATTTAGAAAGCTTAGAAACTTGACCCAACTGAAAAGAAGTAAGAAATGGTGGACCTTGAAAATGACTTCCAGTTTTTCTCACTGCACAGAATATAGTCAAACACAGCTGCAGTTAAATATTTTACCCTTTGTTCTCCCTGTGTGATCAACAATAATAATCTGCTTCATGTTGGTATTTATTGCTGTATTGCTAACTATCACCTGAAAGAGAAGTTGGGATGTTTCACTGGGCTGGAAAAAGTTTAGCTAAATCAGAAAGCAGGTATAATTAATTAAGTTATACATATAATGCTCTTGCTGGTGCCAGTCACACACATGTGTTTCCATCTATCATTGTCAATCATGAATTTGGTTGACACTTCTATTATAGAGAAAGGGCAAGTGCTATATTAAAATATTTCTTCTTGCCAAGACCAGTTTGGCTCAGTGGATAGAGCATCGGACTGCGGACTGAAGGGTCCCGGGTTCGATTCCAACAAGGGCATGTACCTTGGCTGCGGGCACATCCCCAGTAGGGGGCATGCAAGAGGCAGCTGATCGAGGTCTCTCTCTCATCGATGTTTCTGACTTTCTATCCCTCTCCCTTCCACTCTGTAAAAAAATCAATAAATTATATTTTTTAAAAAAATTCTTCTTATTAAATTCCTTTCAACGTGCATGAATTCATGCACCGAGCCACTAGTGTTTTAATAAGTAAGTACTACTTACTGATAATTGCTAAAGTGTATTATTAAACATTATTAAGATTAGGAATTCACAATTAAAAGGAGAATAAACATTTTGCTAAAAAGTCTTGCTGTCACATAAAGATAGAAAACACTGTAAATTCTCCCTCTGTGCCCAAGCATCAGTGTTATCTTGAGATGCACAATTTTAGTTGCTACTGTTATTCCTTTTCAATAATTAGTTATTGGAGTTATATACTTCAGTTTTCTGTGGAGTCTACAGTGAATACTGATGAATGCCTCTCTAACTAGTATTTATATCTTAATGATTTTTCAAAAGTGATATATTAATTCGTGTAAACAGATGTGTATTAAACACAAAATCACTGATAACATTAACTGATGCATAAAAATCCCTCCTAAAATGTGCTACTTCAGAGACCCTTTATTGGGATTAAATTGTCTTCCACCTATATATGCTTCCACTAAAAAATTGAGATGGACTGGGATGAAGAAGGTTGCCAAACAACAATATGTAGTCTGAGTTCAATTTTGTGTTATATTGTGTTCTTTCTATTCATACTGGCATGTATGGTGTGTGTGGTGTGTATGGAAGAGGTGGGGGGGGGGCAGAGGAAGGAAATAAAAAAGGAAGGGTGCATGCAAAGAATAGATATTATATGATAGGACTGTGATGGCGAACCTATGACACACGTGTCAGCACTGACACGCGTAGCCATTTTCGATGACACGTGGCCACATGCGGTCACAGAGAAGTATGGGGCTGCATGCTGAGAAGGATGTTTCATTCTCGGCTACTGCATGGCCAGGTGCAGTAGCCGAGGATGAAACATTTGCTGTAGTATAGTTTAGACACTCTGTGCTAGAGGTCTGTAGGCCAAAAGAACAAACTCCAGCACAGAGCGTCTAGTCCTGGGACTTCTGGTTAGGCCATTAGGGGATCTTTGACCTTACTTCCTGCTGGTGGAGCAGGGAGCATCAGAATGCCAGGGGGGACGCATCTCTGGGGGCCCTGTGATCGCCATTACCAGCAACCATCATCCAATCTACTGTTCTGGGGTGTTGTGGATTTCTAATTGGCCATCATTATAGAGATAAGTGACGGGGAGGCTGGGAGAGTCGAGGTCCTGTGCTATGGGTGCCATTTTCCACCATTAGACATAGCGGCAGCCATTTTAATTTATATAAGGAACGTCATTTTGCAGACTCCATTTCACCATTATTATTGTTGTGCATCCTTATTAACCCCTATTTCTGCTTATTAACCCTGCCCTTTCCTAAAAGACAGTTAAATGACCATCTTGTGGTCAGTTAGGCTAGCTAACCCCTAAATGCCTGCAGGGCTAACAGGCTATCTACAGTTCTATCTTCTGTCACGGCCCCCACGATGAGGAACGAAAAAAATAAAAAATCAAGCTTAAGTAAAAGAAGCGGTAGTAGCAGGAGCCAAGCCTTTCAAAAGACATGGACCGAGATGTATGGCATTATGGGAAAAAAATGGCAGATTATTTTGCATTCTATGTACTGAAATGGTAGTAAGCAGAACATGGAATAAAAATAGACATTTTGAAACTAATCATTCCCAGCTCTTGAAAAAAAGTGAGGATAAAGGAAGAAATACACTTCCAGGCAGCTATACCTTTATAAGAGGCAATCTAATTCCATCCTCAAATTTATAAAAGGCTCTACAAATTTAACATCTGCAAGTTTGAGCATTGCTCACTCCATAGTTCAGCATGCAAAAGCATTCAGTGAGGGAGAATTTATTAAAGAAACTCTCCTAAGATGTGCACCAGTTCTAGTTCACGATATGCAGAATAAAGATGCAATTATTAAGAGAATATCTGAGTTACCACTCAGTAGAATATCATAAAAAACTGAATAATGAGACTGAACAAACGTACAATGTCAATTACAGAGACATAAGTAATTGTAAATATTTTTTTATCTCTCTTGATGAAACTACTGATGTCACATCACATGCTCAGCTGGCCATTATTGGTCGACATTCTGATGGTCTCACAATGAGAGAAGAGTTGATAAAGTTGCTTTCAGTGCCAACAAGTACACTAGTAAGCAAAATATGTAAGGTTATTATACAAAATTCCGTGACCTGAGCAATACTATCTCTAAAGTTGTGTCAGTGACAACAGATGAGGCACCAAACATGGTGGGGAAAAAAATCAGATTTGTCAAATTGTTTACAGAAGCGATTGGACATCTGATTGTGCCTTTTCATTGCATTATTCATCAGGAAGTTTTATGTGCCAAGGCAGGATTCATGGACTTAAATTACTTAATGTCAATTGTTACAAAAATAATTAATGTAATAACAGCCCACCCCCTTCACAAGTGAGAATTTTCTGCACTTTTACTGGAGATTGATTCGACCTACAATAGACTGCTGAGGTACAATAATGTAAGATGGCTGAGCTGATGCAAAGTTATTGAGAGCTTTGTGGAGTGCTTTGAAAAAATTAAGGTATTTCTTGATAAGGATCTGGGAAACTTTTCTCAGCTCAATGATGCTAAGTGGGTCAATACCCTGATGTTTTTTACAGATCTCTCTGTTCATATTAATGAGCTGAACTAAAAGTTACAAGGTTTGGTCAAAAGTATTGATGTTATGTTTGGATACATAAAAGCTTTTGAAAGTAAACTTAAAATTTTCAAGCGAGATGTAGAATCTAAAAATTCTAAGTATTTTCCTCTGGTAACAAAGTATTTTGAGAAGGCCAGTGCAGCTGTACAAGATTAAATGGAACCCTTGCATATAAAGTACCAGCATGTTTTAGACTCATTACTTGACCAGTTCAGTGATAGAATTAATCAATTTAGAAGCCTGGAACAGACCATAAAAATAATTAAGCATCCTGATGTAGTAGTCTACAGTAGTTTGGAATTAAATGGTTTCCAATGGATGCAAATTGATTATTGGAGATGCAACTTGCAGAATTTCAAGACAGCATCTGGGTTCAGGTGTTTGTCAACTTGAGGTCAAAGCTTGATAATCTGGAAAGGTGCTACTTGGAGAATCAAGAGGAGTGCCACTATGAACAGGAAATTTGGAGTGCCTGGAACCCATTACCAGACACTTTTAGCACCCTGAAAAATATAGCAATGGCTTTACTCACAATTTTTCCCTCTACATAGTTTTGTGAGACCTTATTCTCATCGTTAAATAATATCAAAACCAATAAAAGAAACAGACTGATAAATGAAGTTAGTAGCGCTTGCTTGGGTTTGAAGTGTACAAAATACAAACCTTCAATTGAAGGTTTAGCCAATGAAATTCAGGAACAAAAATGTCGCTAATAGACAGGTTAGCTAAAGAATTCCCCCTCCCCCTCATTTATCTAATTTATGGCACCCCACACAAGTTAAATAATATCAAGACCAATAAAGAAACTGACTGACAGATAAATAAAGAAGGCACTAAGAAGTTTAAATAGTTTTTGGTTTATTAAATACAGTTATATATTACAATTATATATTTTTGTTATTTAAACTATAAATATCATGAAATTATGTTTTTTTTTTCTTGAAGTGACACACCACCCTAGTTATGCTCGTTTTTTTGGCAAATTTTGACACACTAAGCTCAAAAGGTTGCCCATCGCTGTGGTAGGATAATGATACCACTTCAATTCCTAGCTCTTTGTTCATCTACCTACAAATGTTAATGGTTTCTTTAGATAGATTATAGTAATATTAAGTTTCTTACAGATTTATATATTTTTCAAATTTGCCTTTCATGTGTATTATTATTATAAATAATATTCAATATGTATAACTGTCTTTGATTACGTATGCTCAAATTTCTACTCTGGGCATCAGAAAGCTGGGGCAGGGAGAAGAGGGAGAGATGTAAGTACAAATATATCAACACCTGAGCGCTTTCCTGGTGAGGCTGCAATAAGACATCTATGGACTGACAATTACTGAACCCTTCCTCAAAAGGAGGAGAGTATCTAGGTTCTTCCTTTTAACATAAAACACAACTAGCTTCTATGCAGTGGAATTCACCTTGCTTCTAACACATGCATTTTGATCTACTTTTAGCTTGGATTCTTATTTTTTATAGGCCCTTCACTTCATCTTCTGTAATTCCCATGGCATCTTACACTCATGGACTGGTTCTTGCCTTGGCACTCCTACTGATTACTGAATTCTCTTAGTTTGGATGACACATGTTCTCCTTACTGTTTTTACATCACAAGCCTTTGTTAATTGCTTTCTAAGGAATAATATGCATTCCCTCAAAGGCTCTGCCAGGCTCAGCCTTTGTAGATATATGACCTCCCTTCCCTACAGAATTGCTGGATATTTGTATGTTCTCTCTCAGTGGCTTATTCCTGTCATGAGCATTTTAATCTTTACAACAGGAAACATTGCCTCCTTGTGTGAGGTCTGAGCTGAGAACAGATTCTCTATTGAGCACCCTTGTGACATTGACCTTACAACACTGTTAAATGATCTACAATAGCCAGTTTTTAGAAGCTTATCAAAATTAATGTTCAATTCCTTCATGTCCATTTTTGATGTAGCTGGTTTGGGTCTTGGAGTCTAAGTTTTTCGCATAGCTTTATAACTTTTACTACTCCTAGTGTGTTTGCAATCCTTGCTGTTGAGCAATTGGCTGTTTCAAAATGTTAGCTATTTGGAGAGTGCTTTGGAACTGGCTTACACACTGTAAATGTGATCCACTGATGATCTTCTTCACCTACTTTGGAAACCACACCATCTTTGATGTAGTAAAACCATGACCAGCAATCCAAGAGGTTATAGAGACCAACTTAACATGTATGAAATGGATGCCAGAAATCAGTGGAGCCTACCCACTTGTTCACTGCAGCTCTTTTAGAGTACCCTCATAAAAATAGCAGTACAATTGTGTCATCTTGATACTTTAAACTCTTCAACAATATTCCAGCACTTTTAGAATGAGGACCAAAATCCTTAACATGACTTTCAGAGGCACTGTGTGTCCTAGCATTGGTATGATTATCTCATGTTATTTCCCCCCTCATTGTCTATCTTCCTATCACAACAGCTCTCTTTATATTTCATGAACAACCAGTTCTATATCTATCCCCAAGAGCCTTGCACATACAATTTCTTGTTCCTGGAATGATCTTATCTTCCTCACCTTTTTCTAGCCAATTCTTATTCTTCTCTTAGAGCTGATCATCAATTTCATGATGACTTATTTCTTGGTGTTCTAAGATGAAGTCAAGATCTCTGTTTTCTCAAATCACTCTAAACTTTATTGATTTTTATAGTAATTATCCTATCTAATAAAGACAGAATATGCAATTTGACTAACTTTGCAAAAAAAGATGGCAGGGCCAACAGCCAATAAGGAGGGAATATGCAAATCGATGACACAAGGAGAAAGGCAGAAGATGGCTCTGGCCAGAGTCAAGGCAGAAAGGCGGTTCCGGTCAGAGCGAAGGCAGTGCTGGCAGCCAGGGGGGAAAAGGCCTATTCTTGCACAAATCTTCATGCATCAGGTCTCTAGTTAACAAGTAAATAGAGTACAGTAAAGGACCTTATTCAATAAGAATGTATCAATATTATTTAATTAATTATAACAAATATACTATATTACTGTAAAAGTCTAAAAGTCAGGGAAGCTAACTCAAGTATATCAGAACATTCTGTACTTCATTTACCATTTTTCTGTAAATTTGAAACTATTCTTTAGAAAAAAAGTTTATTTTAAAGTAAATGGATATTTCTATAATTAGTTGTCAAAGGTTTCTCTTCCCTGAGTCTGTATGAAAATTTTTTGTCTTATTTCACTGTATCTCGAGGGCCTACACAATATGCCTTGTGTAGAGCAAACATTTGTATACATTTTTGTATACAATAAGCTAATAAACATGTAGGCATATGGAAAGCTATCATACTGTGTTAGATAACCTTCAACATGTCACTATCATCATTTTTGAGCCATAATTACTTATCCTGGTATCTGCAGCATTTTACCAGCACCTGAAACATACAAGATTCCTAAAATCAGTTTGTTTGTTGACCTGAATGAGAACAATAGCTAGATACTCTATTCCTCAGTGGAGATGCTCATTTGTATATTTTAAGTTTTGCACACCCTTCAATATATATTTCCATGTACTGTTTGGCATATATATTCACTTTTATGATGAGGATGTTGTAATAGTATTTAAAAGTAAATGATATTTGTAACTTATTACATAATTTTTCTTTAATTTAATTTATGGGGGTAACGCTGGTAAGCGCAATTATACAGTTTTCAAGTGCACAGTTCTACATATTTTTAAAATAAATGACCAGCACAGTTTCTATCTATAAATTCAGATTAAATGCATTTACAAAATAATATTTAAATGTACTCAAGAATCTCCAGGAAAGAAACTTTTGGAAATTAGTCTTAATATGTGATAAAATTATGAAATCTTGTAAGATAAATTTACATATGGATGTTGCTACTTAAAATAAGATCTAAATAGTTCATTAGAGAGCCTTTTTGCTGGATTTCATTGAAACTAATTTGACAGTTTTACGCACATTATCAAAAACTAACCACATGTATAGAAACATCAGAATCTGGTATTTGTAATATCAATTTCTGCTAGATTATTTTCTTCATTAGTAACTTCTCTAAAAAATTTGAACATTGCAAGTAGTCCCATAATTTATACCCATTTTTCATCCTTTTCCAGGATAGATGGCATTGCTTAGTTAAGCATGGAGATATCATTGACCTCTGAAAAACTCTGGGTTTTGGTCAAGTCTCTAGGGTGTACTCAAAATGAAGAATTATGCCTCTTGACATTGAAGTCACAGGACAAGACAAAAAATAAGACATAATTCTTTAGCCAAACAGTGGGAAATGCTCTCCCTAGTGTCATAAAGTAACAGAGTTAGATATATTTCTACCTCTCTCTCTCTCTCTCTCTCTATTTTTTTAACTTGGTGGGAAAAGTGCTTGCAAAGTATAAGAAATGCATTAACAAATTTCTTTCTAATGTCTAATTATCAGTGTTTATCTTGTCCATAATGTAAGCTCCAAAAATATTACATGTCAAATCACTATATTTTAGACTGGGTCAAAATATTCAGAAAGAGAGTGTTAATCTTTAATAGGGAAGATATTATAAACAAAGACAACAGTAGTTTTATCATTCTCATATCCATTAGTTTATAAGGGAAGTTCACTTAAGAAGTACTACAAAATAAATTTGGAGAAAGTCAGGGATTGTATGGATTTTCCTTATAAAACTAGGGGCCCAGGGCATGAATTCATGCACCCTGAAAGGAACTGTGGGCCTCAAGACTGCAGGCTGCGGTGGGCACAGGGGCAGGTCTTGGCCCATCCTCTGTACCCCTGCCCTGAGCAAAGAATTTTCCGTAACCACCAGCGGCTCACCCCAATGACAGTTACTGCCCCCACTCACCTGCTCCACCATGTGGCAGTGGCTGATACCTGCAATGTTCTGCTCTCTGCCACCTACTGCCAACACCCACCATGTTCTGAGTGCGCCCATTGGTGGTCAGCACACTTCAATGCGACCAGTTCAATTTTTTCGGTTGTTCCATGGTTCTGCCTTTCCATCTATTTACGTAGTAAGGATATATAGATATGGCAGTTCGTTATAGGTACTTTTTTTAATCCTCACCTTAGTATTTATTTTTTTAATTGATTTTAGAAAGAGAGGAAGGGAGAGAGAGAGAAATATTGATATGCCAGAGAAACATCAATTGATTGTCTCCCTCACAGTCCCTGAAAGAGGATGAGACTCAAAACTTAGATATGTGGCCTCATATGGAATCAAACCCCCAACCTTTTGGAGTATGGGATGACACTCTATCCAACTGAGCCACCTGGCCAGGGCTAGGTACTTTCCTTCTTCATGTCTGAATATTCTACCAGAATGAGAGTTTCCAGAAGGCTATTAGCAAATCCTATTCTTCTTGGCACAGGCATATAGATCAAATAGAGGCGTTTTAAATAAAATACAAATGAATAAATCCCCACTCTTCTCTCTCCCTTTTACTGAATTCAATTATGGTTGCATTTTCTTTCAATAACCATCTGAAAAGCTACTGATTGGATTGAAATAGGGGTGAGCAGAATTTAGAAACTCAGAGGAGGAGCCCTGCAAAGTACAGCACAGGCTTTTGAGAAACAGGAACCAATTTTCCAACTGTCACATCTGATGGGACCTGCCTGTGAGCTGGAGGAAATTGGAGGCTGCAGCCAAGTGCTGGGGCGACATGTTGTGCTCTGCCTGGACAATGCTGCCAGGAATGAAAAGCAAGAGGAAAGAGAAAACTTTGGGTGTTGTTTTTTTAACCTCTTCTTTCCGCCTTCCATTCCTTCTAATAACTCCTCTGGGCAGGGCAAACCAGGAAACCAGGGGAGAAAATTAATTTTATTTTGTAAAGTCCTACTCCCAACTTCCTAACGTAGCAAACGGAAGAGCCAGTATGGAGCAGAGACATTATGCCCCAATAACCAGCACATGATGCTATGATAGATTAGAAACTCAATTACAAACTCCTTGAAAGTGAAAGCTTTCTCTAGTGCCTATCATATTAAGTGGAAAATTAGAGGTGCTCAAAACTCTTTGCCGAATTGAAATAATTTATTCATCTTAAAATGCATTCCAGAAATATTTACAGAAAACAAATATTTATTACAGGCACTGCTGGATACTTCAGATAAAAAATGAGTAAGCCACCCTCTCTGCTCTCAGATAATTTACAGCCTAATGAGAAAACAGATTTGTAAACAAAAGCAATTGTGTGAAGGCTGTATAGGGATTGTACCATGGAGACCAAGATATTGGGAAGGAGGAAGAAAGGGAACCAGCTACTGAAAAGATATTTGCTTAACAATAATCATGATTCCAGCTACTGCTCCAGGCTTTGGGAGAACAATGGGCACCCTGAAGAGACTTGCTTGTGCTTTAGGCTGGTAGAGGCAAGAGGCAAGTGAGGAAGACTTCGGCCTCATCTGCCACAAGCAGGTGGTCTTCACTGTCCTTCTGCTCCAGATGAAGGAGAGGGCATCCATGCTTATGAGCTAGCCTCAAACATAGCCCAAAGATAGTGGCCCCCATGAGCAGCACAATTAGATCACTCCAAAGAATGATACCCTGGGATTCAACTGACATATCAGTGATGTCACCACCTCCAGGCCTGGCAGGGAAACCAGAGAGCTGCTGCAGAGGCAGAGTAAACAGCACCGCACTCTCAAAATGCAATTCTTCCACTCACTATGTGGTGGTCACGGGGGAGAAGGAGAGGGGAGAAGTGCTTGGCCTCTGGATTTAGAGAGATCTGGGTCTGAATTATAAATCTCTCATTTACTAATTGGTGATTACAAGTGACTTAGATTATTCAAGTCTACTTTGCGATCAGAAACATAAATAATACAGCACCCACTCTATGTGGTTATTTGGGGGAATAAATGAATACGTGTGCATCCCCGAATTCCCCTTCTGGGCTATGGTAAAGATAAGATGATAACCCCCTACCATCTGATCCCATGGGTTCTTCAGAGAGTTTTAAGATTGAAGTCCACAATCAAGAATTACATGCACATGTAAATAGCTAAAGAAAAGAAGTAGCAAATGCATTTTTCTTCTCCTTTTTTCCCCCCACTGATGCCCTATTACAAACCAGTGGCAGAATATATTCTCTAAACGCTATCTCCGGATTATTAGTAGCATTAATTATAGATGAAAAAGAGGAAAAGCATACACATTTTATTCATTATAATAAATATATGAACAGAGAAGCAAGTAAATTAATAGATAAGTCAATAGATGAATGAATATATTAATAAGCTGGTGTGTATTTACTAGAGAAAGGCTTAATCACTCTGATTAATATCATGTGAAATTATAAGACCTTAAAAAGAAGGCTCATCAGCTGAAACTGGTTTGGCTCAGTGGATAGAGTGTCAGCCTATGGACTGAAAGGTCCCGGGTTCAATTCGGGTCAAGGGCATGTACCTTGGTTGCGGCCACATCCCCAGTGGTGGGTGTGCAGAAGGCAGCTGATGGATGTTTCTCTCTCATAGGTGTTTCTAACTCTCTATCCCTCTCCCTTCCTCTCTGTAAAAAATTAGTAAAATATATTTTAAAAAGAACTATTAAAAAAAAGAAAGAAGGCTTATCAGTAAGAGGTCCTACACAATTGCCATTAACCACTGCATACCACCATGTAAGGGGAATGCACTCAGGGTTTACAAGAGACAGTAATACTCTTTTAGAGTTATCTATAGAGATTGAAACACACACCTATGATCACACACACAGTGAGAATTTTCCAACATGAAAAGCAGTCATCATGCACATATTCTCAGTGAAGCAAAAAGAGAGACTAAATAAGAAAGAAGCATGATGTCCAGAAAAGCTGGTCCTCCAACTCTGGTTGCCTCCAATTATAAACAGAGAGGGTTGAGCCTCCAGGGATTACGTTGTTTAACTTTTATTTTTTAAAGAAAGGAATAAAAATGCAATAAACTCTAATAGAAACCATGTTTCTCTTCTGGTTCTAGAAAGGGTTACAATATTATTCATATTTCTATATGAAAAGGGAATCTGAGTAAGAGAAGGGGAAAAAAAAACAACTATAGATTTGTTTTAACATTGCAGAGCAGAAATGGTAACAAAGGAATCCCCATTTGAAAAGAAAAATGCATTTTTCTCCCAATGGCTAAGGAAAACCACATTATTGAACTTTATAGACTTAGTTGTAAAAGAATCGCTTGGTAGAAATTTTTAAACTTGGAACTAGAAGGTCTTGAGAACTCCAGTGAACGTGAAGGGGCCATGATCTCTTAGGCAGAGAGTAACAGCAGACATGTGATGAAGACTGATGGCCCGTATGTGAACAATTACAGAACCTAATGAGGAGAAAGTGGCCAGGCTTTGTAAAGGAATTGGAAACCTCTACTTTTATGAAGCAAGTCTTAATTTTGGAGAGGGCCACTGCAACTGTGAAGTGCCACCTGTTAAAAATGATGAAAAACCATAGTATGCAGCTACGCTCTGTGATGTCACCATCTCACTGTCCCATTATATTTGATAATGATAGAACCTACCCTGCTAAGAGAAATATGACCTGCACATCACTGTGCTCCATACCAGTGGCATAATAGTATTAGTTTAGGGTTTCAACATACCCATTTGATTTTCCTTAAAGAATAAATCTAAGAAATTGTTTTGGCTTATATGTTTACCTTCCTCTTTGCCAGCCATGAAGGGCTGGTGGAAGTGCTATTGTGAGCTAGATGTCTGATCACAACAACCCACAAAAACGTTTGGACCTATAGAGATTGGCTTCCTCTGAACTAATGGATCTAGTGTGGCCTCTTACTTTTAGATAAACCAGCCTTTATGTTTAATTCTCTTAATACTAGAGGTCCGGTGCATAAAATCATGCATGGGGGGAGGTTGTCCTTCAGCCTGGCCTGCACCCTCTCCAATCTGGAACATCCCTATCACAATTTGGGACAGCTGGCTCCTAGCCACTTGCCGCCCTGTCTGCCTAATCCCCCTAACCACCTCTGCCTGCTGGCCTAATCATGCCCTTACTGCTTGCTCCCTGCCAGCCTGTTTGCTCCTTACTGCCTCTGCCTTGGTCCCCACCACCATGGCTTGGTCAGGAAGTAAGTCAGATGTCTGGAAGATGTCTGGTCAACCCAGTCTAATTAGCATATCATCCTTTTATTAGTATAGATTTCACTCATTCCCTTTCTCATCTTACCTCCTCCTAGTCCTCTTGTACTTCCCATATCAATCAATCTGACCAACGATTACAGAATTACTCAAAACACAAAACTGGCTGTCACCATTTGTTAATCTCTCTAAAATCATGAGTATTTATCAATATTTTATGTTCTAAACATCACTGAATGGGTATCTTTAATTTCCCACTGCCAATACTGCTTTAATAGCCATCCTCCTCATGCTCTTTCTTGGTGTGCTTAAGGAATATGTTCATCCTAAGTATCCTCAGTCCCTTACTTCTGCCTCATCTCCTTTACTGACAGCCCCATTATAAATACACTCGCTGCAGCAGACTGAATAATGATGAAATATAAATGCCCACATCCTAATCCTTGGAAATGGTAGACATGTAACCTTCTATGACAAAAGGAGTTTTATAGATTTTACTCAGGATCTGAGAAGGGGATATTACCCCAGATTATCCAGTGGGGGCACCCAGGTAAATAAGAGGCAGGGCAGGAGGATTAGTTAGAAGCAGCAGGTACCAGAACCGAAGCAAGATACTGGAGTGATGAGTGGAACAAGCCACACACTCAGCAATGAGGACAGCCTCTAGCAGCTGGAAAAGATAAGGAAATGGATCCTTCTCCCCTTGAAGCTTCCAAAAGGAACCAGCACTGTTGACATTTTGATTTTAAACTAATGAATTTAATCACAGACTTCTGATGTCCAGAACTATAATATAATAAACCTGTGTTGTTTTAAGCCACTGATTTGTGATAATTTGTTACCACAGAAGTGAAAAACCAAACCCTTCTCCATAGACTATTCTTGAAGAACTCACCATGTTCTGAATGCTTGACAATGTAAATTGTCTAAATGGGAACCTGGGCTAGATTTCAAAATGTGGATGATCTTGAAAGGGACATAACTTGACAATCATTCTTTTCTTTTTTAAATTTATTTTATTGTTTAAAATATTACAAATAGTAGTACATATATTTCCTTCCCTCCTCCCCATTGACTCCCCCAGGGCCTCTCCTACCCCCAGCATGTGCCCTCATCCTCCCCCCTAGTGTCTTGTACCCATTGGTCATGCTTATATGCATGCATACAAATCCTTCGGTTGATCTCTTACAGCCCCCGCCCCCACCCTCTCCTGCCTTCCCACTGTAGTTTAACAGTATGTTCAATGCTTCTTTGCTTCTGTATCTATTTTTTCCTCGTGTCTTTTCTTTAAAAAAATCATGCATCTGTATACTAGAAATAAACATATAAGAACAAAAATGTTTGAGTCTCAGTTTCAATGTCCAACAGTTTTGAGTCCTAGTTTCAATGTCAGATAGTTCTTATGTATATATGTCAGCAATGGTATCTGGATGGTGGACAAATGGTGGCAATACAGGTTTCACCTTTTCTGGTTTGGTCCTGGCAACCTGCAGCGCTGCACAGCTGCTGATTGCTAGCATGGCAAGGTATCATCAGCGTCTTCCATCTCTGGACTGTCTTCGTGGTTGGAACAGACTTGTCAGTTCCTCTTTGTTGCAGGAATCCATATGGTCTTGGAGTTGTTTTCTGAAAATATACAAACATATTCTTGACCAAAAGTTAATAAAGGAATCTTTTCTGTAAATTAGACTTGGGATTCTTTTTATTTTTGCCCAAATGATTTTCCTTTGGCTTATTTTGATACCATGTGTGTTTTCCATTGGTGTCCTGCTGTTAGAATTACAAATGGAAATTTAATTTTCTAAAGTAAGAATTTTCTAGATGTAATTTACTTATAGGATATTTTTCCTTACATGATATTACCCCATTATTCCCCCCTTTTTTATTAATGGGGGATTTTGGAAATTTTATATTGCAGTCTTGGTAACTTTAAATTTTAATTTTTGCACAACACTATGACTGCTTTAAGTTCTTTGCATGTTAGGCAATTTATTGTTTGAGTATGAAATTTGACAGTAAAATAGTAATCAAGTTTTCAGATTAATTTAAATTGGCCAATTGAAATAAGTGAATACTCAAGAAAATGTAAGTGTACTGGACAAAAAGCTGTTCCTAAAATATTAACTGAAATTTCTATTAGTAGTTTCATCTCATCACAAAATTGCCTAACATGCAAAGATCATCTTTTATATAGAGGATTTCTACATGTTGTCTCAACATGTGTTTAGTGAGGTGTCAATGATTCTCTGCTAGGATGTACTGTATTTTTTTTTTCTCATCAAATGTCTAGCATGCAATATCTTACATGTAGCACATGAGCAATAGCCATTTGTTGAATGACTGAATGAGATCTTTGAAATGTGTCACCTATTCCTGGTAGTCAGTACTATGGCATGCTTTATTTGATCAGAATGCCAACTGCTCTGACCACCAACTCCAGGAAGCTGTCACTGACGATCTCAGGATTGAGGTTATGGATCTCTACTGTGCAACTGTGCAGGACCACCAAAAATCTTCTCCAAACTGATAAGTTGGCTCTGAGATTTTTAAAAAAATGTATTAAAGGGTTATATTTATACAGTTGAAGCAGAATTAATGTTTCATCAATTAGAAGGGATTGCAATAACACTTAAGTTGACCAGATATATGTTTCTGATTTAGATCTATGGTATTTATTTGCTTCTTACAGACTAGTACCAGTGGGATATTCAGCTACTTTCCATTAATGTCTCTGATCCCAAAAAACTGCTAAACGCAAAAGGTTCTAATCTTCGAATCTGAGCCAGCAAAAGGAAGGCTTTCTCAGGAAGCACTGGGTGTTATTTCACATACTGAAGAAATTAAACTACTTTCTTTTTAATCATTCAACACTTTTTAATTCAAAACATCTGTTTTTATATGAGCTTTTTCTTAATCCCCTGGTTATCGATGAGGTTTTAGAAAATTTACAGGACATGAAAGTAGGGGGAAAATCCTTTGTTCTGAGAGCTAAGAGACAAGGTTTCAGATCTTGCTTTCATAAGTGATTTGATCATGGGAGACAAGATACAGAGGAAGGCATGATGATGAGTGTCAACTAATATGAGTGCTAGTCTAACTTTTGTCACCAAATTTTATAAACTTTAGGTAACATCTTGATGGTTAAGAAAATTATTCATGGAATTTAATGGACATAAATTCATTTCCAGGTAACCTGCTTACTAGCTAAGTAAACTTGAGTAAATTGCTTAACTTCACTAAACCTCCAATTTCCATTTATAATCTAAACTAAATCAAATATAATAAAGGAAAGTGTTCATACATTAAAATATTGATTGAGTCCCTATTGTGTGTTGTAAACACTGTGTTAGGGAGGACTACTACTTGTTCTTTTTGGAATTATTGTATGATTAATGAGACAATTCATAGAATGCCTTAGCACAGCACCTGGTACGAAGTAGCTCCTAAATAAATACTAATTATCAGTAACTGTTGTTCTAGTACCGCGGTCGGCAAACTGCAGCTCTCGGGCCCCATGCAGCTCTTTGGCCCCTTGAGTGTGGCTCTTTCACGAAATATGAGTCTATTTTGAAGTGACAGTAGAAGAAGTTTAAGTTTAAAAATTTGACTCTCAATAGAAATTTCAATAGTTGTACTGTTGATATTTGGCTCTGTTGACTAATGAGTTTGTTGACCACTAGTCTACTTGGGGTTATTTTTAAGAACTCCTTTATGCCTTGTTCAGTGTCTTTCTCTGGCCTGATGAATGATGTGACAGTGCTCTGGCCTGATGAATGATGTGACAGTGATAACTATGAAAACATTTTAGAAGTAAAAATGTTATACAAAGGCAAGGCATTAATGCATGCAAATGCTACATTTCACTAATCCCAACAGGAAAGTTCAAAAAGCCCTTCATCCTCACATCTGGCAGCCTCTTGGCTGCCAGTAAACAAGGTACATTGTTAATTTACCTGGGAGTTTACAATGTACAGCACCCCTGCTCTCACACATTATAAAAGAGGAAAGCTCATTCTCCCTTTAGGATAGGTGTTTTGCCTATGGGACGTTTCTGTGAGCTCTCTAAAGAAGCTGTTATTGCCTTGGATTGATGCTAAGAAGGACCTGTTAGCTGGCATTGTGCTGGGTACTATGCAGAGGAATGATGCGGGATCCTTAACTTCTGACATTTTAGAGACTGAAGCAGAAATGAATGCAGCAAAACAGTGTAAGGGGATATAGATAAAGTGTTCCTGCATGTGAACAAATGACTTGAATTATGGTGATAATCCACTGAAGGAAAACCTTGGTCAGAGGAATTTTGGTTATATGCTAAGGGGATATCTCTCAGGAATCTGGATCAGGGAAAGAATTCACTGTCATAATCCTTTTCACTCCAACAATAGTGTTGGTTGCATGAAGTTAGAGCTAATGAAAGAAGGTGTTGTAGTAAAGAGTCTAAAGGCTAATTAAATGTAACCCTAATATTTGGGCAAGGCAGAGGGGGGTGGGGAGGGCTAGCAACCTGTGCTAGCAAGCCCAGTGTACATTCTTGATATGCTATAATTAAATCATTGCTTCTTTCCCAGAAACTGCTCTTGCAGAACCTGTTATCTAAATCAGAGGCCATAAAACTGTGAACAGTACACTGCCCCCTGGAGTGGGGTATTAATGCTGGCACCAGGCAAGACCATCAGATATGGTCTGGACACCCCCAATACCTGGGGACCTTCTTACAAACTCGCTAAAAGGACCATAGGCATAATCCATATTTGCAGGACAAAGACCCCAGAACGATATAAAAGAGTAGTCCCTTTCATGCTTCCTAACTCAGATTTAGGAAGTTATTTTGTTGAATCCGCCTGTGTATTAAACAGGTAACTCCTTTTCTCTAAAATCATTGCTTGGTTTTTCTTTTGTCTTCTGCAACAGTAGACAATAAATAAATAATCTAGTATGGTAAAGGCCTGAGGTGGGGCAGAAGTTGGTGGAGGTGGGCAATTACCTATGTAATACTCTCAACAATAAAGATAAAATTTTAAAAAAGAAAAAAAAAACAGAATTAATCAGTGGTAGAATTACAAAGTGGCACTAAAACCAATGAGAAAAAAAAAATATATATATAGGTCTATATCAACACATTCTCCTACTTTGTTTTGTTTTTCTTGCTTCTACCCTTTCAGCCAAAGTCCAATCACTATATATATTGTTTTTTTAAAAAATTATTTTATTGTTTGAAGTATTACAAATAGTAGTACATATGTTTCCTTTTACCCCCCAGCCTCCCCTACCCGAAGCACATGCCCTCACCTGCCTTCTTCCTGCCCGCCCCCCCCCCCCCCAGCATCTTGTATCCATTGGTTATGCTTATATGCATGCATACAAGTCCTTCAGTTGATCTCTTACAGCCCCCGCACCCCACCCTCGCCTGCCTTCCCACTGTTGTTTGACAGTCTGCTCAATGCTTCTTTTGCCTCTGTATCTATTTTCCCCCTATTTCTTTTCTTTAAAAAATATTGCATCTGTATACTAAAAATAAACATATAAAAACAAAAAATGTTTGAGTCTCAGTTTCAATGTCCAGCAGTTCTGAGTCCCAGTTTCAGTATCAAATAGTTCCTTATGTGTACATGTCAGCAATGGTATCTGGACGGTGGACAAATGGTAGCAATGCAGGTCCCACCCTCTCTGGTTTGGTCCTGGGCAACCTGCAGTGAGACACAGCTGCTGACTGCTAGCATGGCAAGGTGTCGTAGCATCTTCCATGTCTGGACTGTCTTCTTGGTTGGAACAGACTTGTCAGTTCCTCTTTGTTGTAGGAATCCATATGTATGCAGGAATCTCAAAGTTGTTTTCTGAAAATATACAAACATATTCTCAACCAAAAGTTAATAAAGGAATTTTTTCTGTAAATTAGACTTGGGATTCTTTTTATTTTTGCCCAATTGATTTTCCTTTGGCTTATTTTGACATCATGTGTGTTTTTCATGGGTCTCTTGCAGTTAGCATCACAAATGGAAATTAATTTTCTGAAGTAAAAATTTTCTAGATGTAATTTACTTACAAGATATTTTTTCTTACTTGATATTGCCCCCCCCCCTTTTTATTAATAGGGGCTTTTGGAAATTTTATATCGCAGTCTTGATAACTTTAAATTTTAATTTTGCACAAAAATATGACTGCTTTAGGTTCTTTGCATGTTAGGCAATTTTATGATGATATGAACTACTAATAGAAATTTTAGTTAATATTTTAGGAACAACTTTTTGTCCATTATACTTAAATTTTCTTGTGTATTCACTTATTTCAATTGGCCAATTTAAATTAATCTGAAAACTTGATTACTATTTTACTGTCAAACTAATTAATTTTAGTTTACCCTGTAAATATTAGTGGAAAGGATTATTTACATTCTTGAGTAGGCCCTGAGCATTCCTGGTGCTAGGTTGAATTTACATATAGGGCAGCTGTTGCTGGCCAAGTCTCTGTCTGTAACCTGAGTCCTGATCGGAGCTGGGCATGGGAGACAAAGCAGCTGTGGGGGCAGGAAACCTCTCTCAGAAGGAATGAGAGTTTAGGCCTCTGCAAGGTTAGAGGGTTGAGGGTCTGTGCCCCACCTCTGTTGACCTTCAAGTTCTCTCCTGTTGGCCCTTCTGTGACTGTGTCTGTCTTAAGTTGTTCCTTCCCTGAGGAATCTTACCCATCTCTGGCTAACCAGCCATCCTCAAGGGCTAAGCAGGGTGATGTGAGGTTCAGTTCTGTCTCCTTGGTAGTCTATGCCCCCGTGGCATCCACGCCCCAGCACCTGCCTTGGGATCCCCTTGCCTGCTGGTGGGGTCCTGTTATTGATTACATATCTTGGGGGACTCTTCTCCCAGGACGATCCAGCTCACACCATTGGACGAGAGACAGATCCATGGTGTCAGCCACACAGAGGCTTCAACCTCAGCTTGAACTGAAAGCTCAGGCAACAGCTGTGTGCAATTGGATTGTGAGAAGATTGTCCCTCTTGGCAAAAAGGGCAAGAGAGGCCAATATAGAATGCTCAAGTGCCTTCCCAGTGTCTTAATTCCTTCTGAAACTTTTTTTGGCTTCCTCCATTGCTGGGGAAACCCAAGCCTTTCCTGTACTTTTTTAAATTGCTGCCCATATACACCCCTTATGTTCATAGCAGCACAATTTACCATAGCTAAGATTTGGAAACAGCCTAAGTGACCATCAGCAGATGAGTGGGTTAAAAAACTGTGGGACATCTACATAATGGAATACTATGCTACGGTAAAAAAGGAGGAGCTCCTACCATTTGCAACAACATGGATGGAGCTGGACAGCATTATTCTGAGTGAAATTAGCCAGTCAGAGAAAGATAAATATCACATGATCTCACTCATTTGTGGAATATAATGAATAGCATAGACTGATGAACAAGAACAGATCCAGAGACTGGGAAACATCCATCAGAATATCAAACCTCAGTATAAGTGGTGGGTGGTAGGTGTAAGAGGGAAAGTCAATATATTAGAGCTCTTGAACTAAGGTAAATAATTTGTGTTTTTATCTCCCTGACAAAGTTTATATAAAGTTAAAAAATGGCAGCTAATTTGAAATTGAATTGACATGACCTAGAGCATGTTATATCCTATGGACACCAGTCCTTAGGCTAGCCCCCCACCCCAATCCCCTGTGACACCATAATATCCTTACATGATATTATTCTACAATGTCATTATAATTTTTGATATTTGACAACAGCATATTATACAATTATCCCAAAGAAACTTACAAACTAATTCTTTGAATGTTTGGCAGCAATTATATATATAGTTTTGTATCTTTTTCTCATTATGGGTCTCTTCTCCATTATTAACTCAATTCTGCTGGACAAAATTTAGTTTATCGCCTTCTTAATGAGTCTTCCCAATGTATTCTAATCTAATAACTATAAACTATATACTTTTGGTGTAAGGTGAATGCTTTTAGGCTGGCTGCAGGGCTCAGTGGTTGATCACAGACCTATGAACCAGGAGGTCACAGTTCAATTCCAGGTCAGGGCACATGCCCTGCTTGCTGGCTTGATCCGCAGTGCAGGAAGCACCAGATCAATGATTGTCTGTTATCATTGATGTCTCTATCTCTCTCTCCCTCTCCCTTCTGCTCTGAACTCAATAAAAGAAACAAATATGCTTTCAGGAAACTGTTAAGATGACTTGGGCATCACTTGAAGATGTATTTTATCCAGTTTTTAAACCTGTTTTTCTGATTTTCACTGTCCCTTGGAAAGATATTAATTTTACTTAATAGCAACACATATGAATATTAAGTAGAAATAAATTAAGACTGTGGGTTTGGTTCTCCTAAGCCTTGTCACAGCCACAAAGCCTAAATTTAGTTCCTCCTAATTAATATCATCTACTCTGTCTGCCTTCCCCTTTTCCTACATCTTTTGGCTTTCAATCATTCACAATGAGACCATAAGCAGATTTACAGAACATACTCCATTTAGTGTTTCAAATATTTTGCCATAAATAGTGCTTTCTCCATAAAAGCATTCGGAAATGGAGAAGTGAAATATATTACCACTTATCCTTTGTCTATTGTAAAGTAACATCTTATCTAATAAAAAAGTAATATGCAAATTGACCATACCTCTTATCAAGCCAGGCCCACAGCCAAGCCCACCAGCCAATTAGGAGCAAATTATGCAAATAAACCCCAATGAAGATGGCTGCCACCACTGAAAGCAGGAGGGAGGCTTGGGTTTCCCCAGCAATGGAGGAAGCCAAGCTTTCCACCTTCCCTTGCTGGCCTAGGCCTCCACTCAATGCTACAAAGTTTCAATTATAGAAGATACATAATTCCAAAAGAAATGGCGGCAGCCACAGAGCTGGAGAGAGAAGAGGCTAGAGTTGCTGGGGTGATAGAGGAAGCCAAACTTCTGCAGCCTTAGCCTAGGCCTCTACTCTAGGTTACAAAGTTTCAAACAAAAATGGCTGTCACCATGGAGAGAGCAGGTGGCTTGGCTCTGCTCCAGGCTACAAAGTTCCAATTGTAGAACATAAATTAATTCCAGGGCCTCCACTTGTGTCACTGGGGTGGGGGGGGGGGCAGGCGGGCCTGCAAACCACCACAGGTCCCTCCCTCAGGCCACCCCATACCCCAAGGGAACCCCCACCCTGATTCAGGACACCCTTCAGGGCAAACAATCTGGTCCCCACCCATGCACCAGGCCTCTATCCTATCTAATAAAAGAGTAATATGCAGATTGACCATCACTCAAACACACAAGAGAGATGCCTGCCCTCATGTGATCAAAGATCCTGCCCTCATGAGGACAAAAGATGACCACCACAAGATGGCCAGCAGGGTAGGACAGTGGGAGGTTCCAGGCCTGCAAGGGAGGGCAGTTGTGGGCAATCAGGCCAGCAGGGGAGGGCAGTTGAGAGGGACCAAGCCTGCAAGGGAGGGCAGTTGGGGGCAGTCAAGCCTGCAGGGGAGGGCAGTTAGGGGTGAACAGGCCAGCAGAGGAGGGAAGTTGGGGACAAATAAGTTGACAGGGGAGCAGTTAGACATCATTTAGCAGGTAGTGGTTAAGGGGTGATCAGGCTGGCAGGCAGAAGTAGTTAGGGGCAATCAGGGAGGAAAGCAGGTGAACAGTTTGGAGCCGGCAGTCCTGGATTGTGAGAAGGATGTCTGACTGTCCTGGGATCGGGCCTAAATGGGCAGTCAGACATCCTTAAAGGGGTCCAGATTGGATAGGGTGTAGGCTGGGTTGAGGGACACCCCCCGCCCCAATGCATGAATTTTGTGTACCTGGCCTCTAGTTATTCAATAATGTTTTATTTAAAATCCCTTGGGAAAACCTGAAACTTAAATTTTATAATTCTTAACATTTTATTTAGAGAATTTTAATGTCAACCATCAGAAGAACCAATCTAATTAGTTTCATTCAGTTCTTCAAGGTACCCTTATGTTTGCTTTTCATAGAGTGTAGGGGGCAGTAAGAGGAAATATTGGATTAATAGAAGAGTTTTGAAGGCAGAATATAATCCCTACTATAGAATAAAAGAGATTATATAGATGCCATTGAACTGAAATAGAACACCCTTTCAAATAGAAATTAGCATTCCACAAATGTGTAATTAGTACCCAATATATCACAGTAAGAAGAGTGTCAATACAGTGAGGTGTACCCAGTCATCACAATTAATGCCTGTATCCTCTATTGGAGAAGCCAAGCTGTTTTCATGTTACAGTCATTAGGATGCGATCGCTTCTGAGGCTGAATTGTTACAAGCAGTTAAGTATCTAATAGAGACACTGCACTTTTAACCAGAGCCATTGCTTTTAAATTCTGCAAACTATAGGGGTTGCTAAGCCATTTTAAAGAAAAATTAATAACAGCTGCTATTTATCTGGAATAGAGCAACTTCCCAACAGCATTTTATGAAAGCAAAAATGGAAGATTTTACTTTCTTTCTCTTGCTTAATTTCCCAGTAAGAGTTAGCAATACCAAAGTCAAACATAAAATACTCAGCAAAAGATCCTTCAAAATAAATAGATGTATGATTGCAAATGAATTATAAAGAAAACACAAACTTGAGGGTGGTTTCTGTAATTTTCAACTGTAAACTGAAAGGTGGTTTAAAATGGAAATAATGGAATTATGTTGGAATTTAGAAATTTGAGTTATAATGTAGCACTGCTACAAATTGGCTGATAAGTCTAGCTTTCTAGATGGGTATTTAATTTACATATTAGTATTCTTTTACATATTTAGGGACAAAGATAGAAGAAGAATGTTTTAAGAATGTATTCAGAAGAATGCTTCAAGTTTGGAGACAGGAATGCATCCTATTTTGTTTATAGTAAAAAAACAACAACAACAACAAACAAACATGGAAGACTCAAAGGAAATAAAATGATCTGAAATGTATTTTAGAACTATCACTTTTCCAGCTGGAGTATAGATTGCTGGGCAGATAAGAAAGTGAGGAGTTGATACGTTCCTGGACTAGCAAAAACCATTTAAATCCATGAATTGGCTATATCAAGAAGTTTAGATGGCAGAAAATTTAAAATAAAGATTTCTGAGATAAAGGATTTTTTGGTGGTTCCAATGTCTAGGAGATAAATGTTTGAGCTACTTTGTAAGATAGGATGGAAGAAGAGTAGGTAAGGTATTGAGTGAACAAGGGCATCTTCATAAATGTTGAAGTCACAGAGACTACTGGGGATGTGAATAGCTGGGTGGGAATCATGAAGAACCATCTTGGGGGCTGACAAATACAAGATGTAAAATAACAAAAACAGCTTTTTTATATTGATTTTTTGGGGGGGCAGGAGAATGAGACAAAAATGAGTTATTTGTTGTAGTTTTTGTTGGTTGGTTGGTTTTTTGCTTATCTCAACTTTGCAACATACATGGAAGGGACCTTATACCTCAAACCCAACCAAACCTAACCAGACTGAATGCAAAACAGGATAGCCTTGTTAGAATATTTAATCTGTTCTTTAGGAGTTACAGAGTGCCAGGAAGATGATTTTTTCTAAAACATTTAGAAAGTCCAATTTAGAATATTGCTTTAAAATTCAACTCCCTCCCATTTAGTTGTGCCTTCTGGTGTGCAGGGAGGTTTGGCATGGCTTCACAGCACCCCACAACTTGCCTACTAATTATTGTTCCTATTCTATTACACTCTAATAACCTTTTCAATTATTTCTCTTATCTTCTTCTTAAAATTCTCCATTTTTTTGTGCACTATAACCACAATCTTTGGTGACACCATGCAATGGTCATCAGAATTTCATAAGCAATGCTCTAACTTCTAAACTATTTGTAGTCTCATAAGAGAATTCAATAGAAGTTCAAAGAGGAATGCAAGCTAGTGTTAGCTGAAGATGAACAAAGTTTCTGTAGTGTAGTAGTTCAAAGAATTGAAATAAAACTATCAAATGGCTGTAAGCTATGGAGTGAGGAATTTTTACAAGGATTTAACTCTTTTTTTGCCCATATTTATTTCAAATTGGATTTAGAGATTTTTCCTGAGAAATGTAGAATTAAAACATCAATTTCCGTCCTGTATTCTTATAATGTGAATACCTTTTTCTAAATACTGAATCCATTATTGCCTCATTTCTTTGAAAAGACTCCCAAAGTATAAAAAAATTTAGTCCAAACATGTTTGACTCAAAGTCCAAATTATTTTTAAGCCAACATTATCTTTAGGTATCACTCTAGAGCAACTTTGCTGTTGTATATATGAAATGGAAAAATTGGACTGGAAATGGGCGGTGTTCCCCTGGGCAGGATGGCATTCCAGACTATCTGTTGGAGTCAAAGACTGAAACCACAGATGGAGGATGGTATAGCAAAGGTGAAAGTTGATTGAGAAACAAGCACCAACTCCCACTTAAATAAGAGGAAAGAGTCCCATAGAGTTCTTTTTTCCAAAGTTTATAAAGGCTGTAGTTTTTTGTGCCTCGATATCCCCTCTGATTGGTCACTATAGCAAATCCTGAGTCCTAGTCTGAAGGGAAGTACACAAAGTTCCCTCCTTCTTCTCCCTTATTGTTCTCCTATTGCCTCTGGGCTTTTCTTCCTCTATCTTTCAATGAGAGGTTTCCTTCCCTTTATTTTGTAACATAAATGTGTATCTTTTGCTACTCTGGGTTCCCTTATGTTATGGAAATGTAACTTCTACCACTCCCAGGTCCCTTGTCTTATGGAAATATACCCTTTGAAGGTCTATAGCCCTGTGCTTTTTCCATGAACCCCTTAATTTCTAAAATTTCCTAAACCTGCCTATTTCACCCCTAAAAATTCCTTTCAGTAAGAATAGAAACTAGTTGCCAATGAGGTTAAGACTCTTGCTCAAAAATATAGAGTTTAGTAGAATAGTTACTATCAAAAATGTTATTATTATTATTATTTTTTGCATCCTACACAAGTACAATTAAGAATGCATAACAAATTCAACAGGACATTTCATTTGATTCTGCAACAAGTGAAACTCTATTAATTGGCATTTATTTAGACCCATTCATACTTGCAACTGTATATATGTAGCTTTAGGAAAAAATATCTTCAGCACAAAATTGGAAATGGAAATGAGACCTTTGGACTAAAATCCCTCAAATCCTTGTTTATATTGTTAGCTGCAAATTACAAATACCTAGAATATTATTGATTTTCTGTGTTTCAATGGTGGGATTTCTAAGTACCAAGTTTAATGCTTTAGATTAAATGGATTTTTCTTAAACACAGGGTGCTAAAGATCATTGCACGTGAATATCTATGTGGACTTATATGTGTTTTTAAAATTAAACATAAGTGGCAACTAAAAAACTCAAATTTTAAAATTTTAGGTAGAATCTCTAAGCTTCCTTCCAACTCTAGCATTTCATGATTTTTCTGGAACTGATTGCAAGTTTCTTTCAAATTGATTATTACATATAGCTGTATAAATCCTACAGAGAGCTATATGTGTATGCATGTATGAAACTTCAAACATAATAACCTTATAAGGCATTGCATATGTATATTTATATGTATATATATGTACATGTATATATATATCTATATATCTATATTTATAGCTACATCTATATCTATATATCATCTATACATCTATATATCAATATATGTCAAATACAGATATATAGGTATATAGATATATAGATATATAGATATACTATTATATATATACTAGAGGCCTCATGCATGAAATTCATGCATGGAGGGAGGAATCCCTGAGCTTGGCCTACACCTGTCCAAATCGGGACTTCTTGGGGTATCAGACTGCCTCTCACAATCTGGGACTGCTGGCTCCTAACTGCCCTTCTGCCTGCCTGCCTGATGGCCCCTAACTACCTCTGCCTGCCTGCCTGATTGCCCCTAACTGCTCCCCTACCAACCTGTTCACCCTTAACTGCTCTCCTGCTGGCCTGATTGCCCCTAAACCCCTCTGCCTCTCCCTGCACTCAGGACCCAGTATTCCCTCCACTGGCTGGTTGCAGGCACCTGGGCCCTGAGCTTCCCTCCCTCTGGCCAACCACAGGCACCCTGGACCCAGGCCAGCTGCAGCCACAGGGGACCGTGGGTGGGCAGCTTTGCCCAGGCCGCAGCTACAGGCACTGGTGCTTGGGACTGCGGGGTAGTTGGCTTGTCCCTCTCCTGGGCCACAGGTGCAGATGAAGACACTGGTGTCTGGGACTACAAGATGGGAAGCTAGTCTTCTCTCCCAGGCTATAGGCGTAGCTGCTGGCAACAGGACTGTGGGGACTGTGGGACATGTGAACTGTCCGTCTCTCAGGCTGCAGTCCCAGCCACTGGTACCTGGAACTGCAGGGTGTGTGGCTTGTGACTTTCTGGGCCTCAGGCACAGGCATAGCCGCTATAGCCCGGGACTACAGAGTGTACTGCTTCTCCCTCCTCTGGCTGTAGCCTGGCTGGTCCCATTCCTCTCTCACAAGCTCATTTGTGCCTGGTTGGTGTCTGAGCCATTATGGCATGATGAGCATGATGACCATTTGCATATGAGCTCTTTATTATATAGGAGAGATATATAAAAAGCCACAAGCCGTCACAACCAAAACAACCAGATGGATGACTGAGGGACAATCAAGTTATTGAACAGCAGGCTGCGTGGGACAACCAGTCTAGCAGGGGGTGCAGTTGGAGAGACCAGGCCAGCAGGGGGAACAGGTGAGGGTGACCAGGCCAGTATGGGGAGGGAAGTTGGGGGTAACCAGGGCAGCAGGGTGGCAGTAAGGGTGATCAGGTTGGTGGGGGGGGGGCAGTTGGAGGTGACCAAGCCAGTGGAGGAGAGCAGTTTGGGGTGACCAGGCCAACAGGGGGAGGCAGTTAGGGGTATCAGGCTGGGAGGCAGAGGCAATTAGAGGTGATCAGGCTGGCAGGGGGGACAATTAGGGAGATCAGGCAGGCAGGTAGGTGAGCAGTTAGGAGCCAGCGGTTCCAGATTGTGAGAGGGATGTCCACAAATTTTGTGCACCAGACCTCTAATATATATATAAAGCTGCCTATTTCACATTATCATACTGTATATTTGTATATTATATGAACTCAATTGTATAAAAAGTGTGTGCATCTAAACATGAAAATGAAATTAAACCATATAAAGCTGGTTTAATAATATTCTAGGTATGTGTAGGTCAAAAGAGTCAAATATTGAGAATATTATATGGAGCAACCTAAGAGTAATAATGGCTAGTGCTAGGCAGTGGGGCTGTAAGATATTTTAAGTTATTCTTGCACTCCCCTGCATTTAAATAAAGATCTTTAAGGAACATGCATTCCTTTATTATCAGCAGCAAGTACTTTTAGTAAAATGTATCTGAATTTAAAATAGAAGAGAAACCAGGAAATTAATTGACTTGTAAATATGACAAGCCTCTCAGAGCCACTTCAAGAGGGAAGTCCCCAGGAAAAGCGGCAATGGATATCAATAAAAGAGCAACACTTGTAAATAATGACTCCCCTGCGGTGGCCCTGTCAGAGTTGGGCAGTGATCATGAGTAACAAAGCCTTTAGGAACTTCTAGAGATCTCTGCTTCAAGCAGCAGGACAGAACATTCAGGCAGCAGGTCACTGGTTCTCCCTTTATCCTAACACCACACCCATCTTGAGTAGATTTGACTTGGACGCAATTTCCATTAGAGCTAGAGAACCAAGGTAAGTTGTTATCCTCACAAATGTTAGCCATACTCGCTAATGGCTGTAGGGAAGATGAGAAAGATTTCAGGTTGTGTGTAATGTTAGTCGTTTCTCCTCACCGGAAATAACTAATGCATGCAAATTGAGTTGACATTGTTATACAGGTAGGTTTCTACTCACCAATACCTTTTTTATTGATTGACTAAGACTCTGGGTGTAAGTACATTGTCACACTTGGGAATCTCTAGCTGTTATTTCCACAACACTACCAGCTGGCTACTTAAAATGTCAAAACTCAGTGCTCAGGCATCTGGAGGTATTTTCATGTAGACTGTCTCCAGCAGCAGTACACTGTTGCTTCCGAAGTCCTCCTTGAACAATGGGTCTATGAAGATGGCTCCAAGCCCGATCTCTCCAGCATGGGCCATAGTAGCATAGGTAAAGTTGGCCCTTGCATGCTTCTTCTCTGTTTTTAGCTAATACAAGGTAATAACCACAGTCTCCTGCCTCTACACGTCTTCAGCTGGAGTTAGGTATACCACTGTGTCTAACAAACTTTAGGTGACACATTAAAGTTCTCCAAGTGGTCTTGAAGTTCCTTTCATTGAGCTTAAGATGGGGAAGAAACACCCTCTTCTTCCTAAGAATAGGGGTAGGTCCAGCACTCCAAAAACTGACAGTAAAACATTTTGTTCTTGATTTTGTCCTTGATTTCTTTAATTTTCAGTCTATTGACACTCTCCTGTGCCAAGGGTCACAGAGCCAGATTTTGTTCACCTTGGTGAACCCTCCATTGGTGGGCCAAAGCCTTACTTGGGGGTGCATGGTGTTTAGCACAGATATTTTATTTTTGTCCTTTGGAGTCGGAGACAAAACAATGAAGATAAGAAAACCATTTTAGCTTCCTATTAAATAGATTGAAAAAAATTTCTTTAGACTTTAATATTCTATTGATTATTTACGACGACTTGATAGGCGTGCACATCCCAGACAACTGTGGCACCATCCTTTATTTTAACCCTATCTCAAAGGTTAAGGTTTTGTAAAAGGAAGGGTCTTTCCTAAGAGAATCTAGGGCTCTGCAAGGCAGGAGGTGGCAGCAGGCCTCTTGCTTTGCAGGTTTCTGTTGAAGTCTTCCAAGTAAGTAGGGACTGAGTTTCCAGCAGTTGACGGGTTACTGTGGTTTTGAAGCCCTGATAAAATATCGGTATTTGTTTAAAGAAAACCCTGTCTTTAAAGGTCTATAACTGTAACTTGGGCGGATGCCTAAGAGAAAAGCTTTTAATGGTCATTGTTTTTGAGACTATTAGGTTAGCTGGAGAAAAATGTTCCTGTGAAGAGAAATAGCCCACTCTGTTAATCTATAACTTCTGGAGCCTTTTAAACTAGAAAAGATTAAACAGCAGTGCCACTAACCGTGCTAATGCAGAACAGATTAGAATAAAAATACAAGTGTTTGCAAATACGGACAATGATATTAGGTAATATCATGATTATGGTGATATCATTGCATGTATTTCTGGTTGAATAAGCCTATCTAATTATCCTGACCTCATCTTCTCTTGGCATGGTAATCCTGGCAGCCTTCAAGAAAGCCTGATAACTGCATGAGAGAAAATAATGGCTGAGAAACCTGAACAGCGATGTAGCATCAGGCAGCAGTGCGTGAAGTTAAACCCTAAAGCTACTCACTCTGGGCAATTCTGGCAGCTACTCTGAACTCACCAGTATATTCAAGTGTGAGTAGGTAGGGTTCCTACTAACAATTATTAATGAACTGATGATGTATCAGACCCAAGACACAGGCAAGAGATATTCTGCAAGACATAGCTCCAAAAATAGCATCTGTTTACTACGCACCTACTGTATGCAAACTATGGTGTTATATATTAGGGAAATAGGGTGAGAAGGATGATACAGATTTATTCCCAGTACTGCAATGATTTGTATAGTACTTACTGGATGGAAACAGACAGGCACACCAATAATTGAAAATGATAAACAGAGAAGTTTTTCTAGAAGACAGACTATGGCCAGCTCCAGAGTTGAAAATTTCTATCCTGTTAGGAATATGGACATCTTTTAAAGCCACAAGTAAGAGTCTCAGTGTAAATGAGTCAGTCCTGGCTACAGGTGAATGTTTGTAGCAGGAATGAAGCAATTCTAAACACATCAATGTCCATAGGACCCAGGGCATATGAATACTGCCCCTAGCCAGACAACTTTAATAACTTTAATAATGATCACCTTAACTTGGTCTGTGAAACTGAGATGCAAAGATAAAAACTATCCATTTGATTTGTTAATCTCAGTTAAGAAACACTTTTATTGCCAAATAATAGTACAAAAAAACCATTCAATTTTTTAAAATTCTTATTGTTGAAAGTATTACATATGTCCCTTTTTCCTCCTACCCCATTGATTTCCACTCCGCCTTAACCCCAGGCCTTCCCTACCCTATTGTCTGTGTCCATGGGTTATGCATACCAGTTCTTTGGTTAATTTCTCCCCACCCACCCACCCAAATCCTTCCCTCTGAAATTCGACAGTCTGTTTCCTACTTTCTGTGTCTGGATCCATTTTGTTTCTCAGTTTATTTTGCTCACTAGATTACACATATGAGTGAGATCATGTAATACCTATCTTTCTCTGACTGGCTTATTTTGCTTAGCATAATACTTTTTTTTCTTGGTGCCTCTAGGATACCTCAAAGGGTAAGTGATCCTTTTTGTTTTACTGCTGCATAGTATTCCACTGTGCAAGTGTACCACAGCTTTTTTATTTACTCATCTACTGATGGGCACTGGGACTGTTTCCAGATATTAGTTATTGTAAATTGTGTTGCTACGAGCATAGGGGTGCATAAATTCTTTCTGATTGGTGTTTCAGATTTCTCAGGATGTATTCCCAGAAGTGGGATCACTGGGTCAAATGGCAGTTCCATATTTAATTTGAGGAAACTCTAAACTGTTTTCCATAATGGGTGCACCAGTCTGCATACCCACCAGTGTCTACTATGGTTTCATTTTCTCCACGTCCTCACCAGGACTTGCCATTTGTTGGTTTGTTGATGGTACCCATTCTGACCCATGTGAGGTGATACCTTGTTATCATTTTAATTTGCATCTCTTTGATGACTAGTCCACTTGGAACACTTTTTAAATTTATTTATTGAGCACTTTTGTATATGTCTCTTTGCTACCTGTATGTCCCCTTTGGAAAAATGTCTATTTAGGTCCTTTGCCCATTTTTTAGTTTTATTGTTTGTTTTCCTTTTGTTAAATTGAATGAGTTCCTTATATATTTTAGATATTAACCCTTTGTCAGATTTATCAGTGCCATCCCAATTTAATGTTATGTTTCTTTTCTCTTTTCTCGTTAGCAGAGCCAGAAGACTAATTATTTTTATCTCTGCTTGACGTGCAAACTTCAACATAAAATAATTTTTTTGCCAGATTATACAGACTCTATTACTATTCCCCCATTAATCTACCTCTTTGTCCCCAATTTCTGTTGTTAAAAATCTGTACAATGATGTTAAAAATCTGTACAATGATCCCCTCTGGCAAAATTTTATTTTAAACATCTTTAGAGACTGTGATGAGGAAGATTCATTTATATTCTTTTATTCACAAAGCAAAATTACATGCATGTTTCCAGAGGCTGTTAGTTAGCATTAACCCACCATTGCTTAAAATATTTTTATCCCTTAGTTGCTTCAAATCCTGTCCCCGTAACTCTCAAACACAGCTGCAGTGAATGTATTTTAAAACTATCTTTTGAAAACAAAAACCTCACCTGGGTAGAAATTTTTTATATAAACTTACATAATCATGATCTGTTAATATGAATGCATTTTTCTGTTACCTTGAGTAATATCTAAATTCTCTTCCCAGGTATCAGAACATGATATAATCCATGATACAAACAGACATAGGACTACCTGATAACTTCTGTGGAAATATCTCATTAACTAATACTCATTATGTTGTGTCAGAAGGAGATGAAATGTAACTCAGTGAATTTGGTGCTTTCCTTCTTTCGCCAATATTTATTACTTCATAAGCAAAATTAAGAAATGCTATCATGGTGGCAGTTTTATTTCCACAGTGTCTCAGTCAATCTCCCTTACTCCAAACTACCAACCACTAATATGTTCTCCATAATGGAGCCATAATCTTTTTTTTTCTTTTTACTAATGAATTAATCTAACAAATAGTAGAGAAAGTTTCACACTTTAACATATTTCTATTTTTAACACCTTTGAAGATCAGTGCTCAAAGACCCAAATCACAAAGTTGGCTTTGTGACCAATTCATGTGATGGGTGGTGTGTAATTTGTTTAACAGTGCAATTATTTGGGTTCTATACTTCCACAATCAGAGAACAAAATAAAAAACAGGGAAAGATTACTAAAAAAGTGTTCACTGCGTTTGTGGTCAATGGCTAGAACACAATATAGAAATGTTGAACTAGAAGAGGAATGATAAGCCTGGGCAATCAAAATAAAGTTAAATGGCCTGACTGGCAGTAGAGTCATTATCTTGCTCACTCACATTGCAGGTTCCTTCTGCTCCAGGACGGTAATTATCCACACAGGTCACCAAGTGGTCGTACAGGATCTGTTGCTTGGTGAGTCGATAGAATTTGTCTTAGTGCATTTGCAATCACTGATTCCTTTTGCCTGGTTGCACAAGCATTGCTGGAGTGAATTCTCTGTGGCCTCAATTACCAAGAAAATAAGACTCCTTGAAAGCCTGAAAGTTTTCTGTTTTTCCTCCACAAGCCTTCCTCCCTCATTTTCCTTCTAAAAATTACGTTAGATTATTTTGACCTTTATTTAAAAGCTCTTTAACAACTCCTCCAGATAAAGCCCACATAACATGAACTGGGCATTCAAGGTCCTCTAATGTTCAATTTCATGAAAACATTTTCTCCAGGCCTATGTCAGTCCTTGCAATTTTTTAAGCCTACAAGGGAGGTTGTGTGTATTCTGTTTCTTTTCTGGCTCTCTTCTTCTTGGTAATTTCTTCAAGATCTAGCACCAGGCCATTCTCTGGTGAAGGCTTTCTTAAACTAAGTTTTCTGTACTCCCATGGTCCATGTCTATAACAGACAATGTTCTACAGTCAACTGCATTCATTGCCTTCAGATTGATCCTTCCCACTGTGCCATGAGATCCTAGAAGCCACTAGCAACTAGGAGCTTTGACAGGTTGTCTTTTGCATTGGTTGTCCGGCACTTCCTATGGTGCCCGTTCCTCCTAATACTATCCCATTGATACCATCTTTGAGAAATTCCTATCACCTTAGGATCAGGTAGGTCTCTCTAGGTATGTAGCCCTGGTCATCTATCTGTGTAACACACACACACACACACACACACACACACACACTCACACACATACATGGAGTGGCAGAAAGTTAATATGATTGGGAAAGAAAATATTTAGGGTTTTTTAAAAAAAGTGTCCTCAACCTTTGTTTTCATTATCGTTAGAATAATACTCAACTGGGTATTTTCAAAATATAAATTTTAATTTATTTCAGAAAGAAATGGAGAGGAAAAGAGACATAGAAACATAAATAATGAGAGGGAATCATTGATTGGCTGCCTTCTGAATATCCCCACAGGTGATTAAGCCAGCAACCTAGGCATATGCCCTTGACTGGAATCAAACCTGGAACCCTTCAGACTACAGGGCAATACTCTGTCCACTGAGCCAAACTCGGTAGGGCTTAATTGGGTATTTTTCTAAAGATGTAATTTGAGGTTATAAATTAGGGAAAATAATTTTAGAATGTGCATTTTCAAAACATAGTGGCAATACCATAATGGACTTTGGTTTTAATGATGAACATTTAAAAATGTTTAGTTGTTGCACATTCAGTGACCATATATTATATTCTAAATTAATAATCATATTACAGTAAAAACATTTGGCAGACTATGGCCCAGCAATAATAATAATTTTCATTTACAGCTCAAAGCTACTAGCTCAAAGCAATTCACAAAGTGCTGTTTAATTTCTGCTCATTCCTATTTTTTACTTATTTCATCTTCATTCATCCTGCAAAGTGTGTGAGTATGTGGCTTTCATTAAAATAATAAAAGTAAATAAAATGTTTAATATGGCAAAGAAAATGGAATACACCTTTATTATAACTGTCTAGTATACCTGGAGAGCTGGTGGTGGGAGTGGGGAGGACTTAAGGAAAATCTGAATTTTCTCTAAGCTCTAGGATCACTTGGAGGTGAGTGCAAAAAGGATCTTGTGGGTGCCAATTTTAGTGATTGACTTTGCCTGGAGTTTCTGAGAACCATTGAGGAGATTTAATGAATGGCTGGTAGCTATGACATGCACTGACAACCAGGGGGCAGATGCTCAGTGCAGGAGCAGAAATCACAGGCATGGAAACATGGAACAGACTGATGAATCTCAGAGGGAAGTGGGGAGGGAGAAGGGCCGGGTGCATGGATTTGTGCACTGGTGGGGTCCCTGAGCCTGGCCTGTGCCCTCTGGCAATCTGAGACCCCATAGGAAGAGGGCCTAAGCTGGCAGTTGGACATCCTTAGTGCTGCTGCAGAGGTGGGAGAGGCTCCTGCCACAGCCCCTGTGCTCACTTCTAGCTGAACAGTGCTCTCCCTGTGGTAGCACACTGATCACCAGGTGGCAGCTTTTGCACTGAGCGTCTGCCCCGGTGGTCAGTGTACTTCATAGTGATATGTCGTTCTGTGGTTTGGTCGATTTGCATATTAGCCTTTTATGCTTGTGGGATTGGGCCAAAACTGGCTCTCCAACAACCCCCAAGGGGTCCTAGATTACACGGGGGTGCAGGCAAAACCAAGGGACCCCACCAATGCATGATCCGGGCCAGAAAAGGATGGGGGAGGCTGGCCAGTTGGGGAGGGACTGTGGGAGGGATCCAGGGCAGGTCCAGCCCATGTCGCTCAGACCTGATCAGCTGGACCCTAGCAGCAAGCTAATCTAATGGTGGGAGCATCTTCCCCCTGGTGGTTAGTACTTGTTATAACGACTGGTCAACTGTCTGCCCCCTGGTGGTCAGTGTACATCACAGCGAGCAGTTAAGTGGCTTTAGCATATCATTAGCATATTACATTTTGATTGGTGGAATGGAGTACTAGATGACTGGACTCTTAGCATATTAGGTTTTTATTATATAGGATATTAAAATTTCATGCCTAGTATGCATTCTGTTTTATACCTTTTAGTTTATTTCACTATCATTAAAGGACGCATTGATAGTTCAAGTTTTTATACATTGTAATCTTAAAGTTATATTTCTCGCCTGTGCTTCGTGGATAGTCTGATTAAGGTTTAATTCATTTTGGTATATTCTTAATGGAATATACAGCCCTTGAATCCATTGGATCATTGTTATCTAATGAGGAAATATCTGAAAATGGCCCTATTTTCTTGTAGAAAGTTCAGAAATTTCCAAACAACCACTTCTCTCCTCAACATAAATATAAGCAATTATTAAATTCCTTTTAATCACATTAGTCATTGAGTTGACAGTCTACATTTGGATATCTGTATTTAGCAATCAGTTTCCTGGATTTTAATGAGCTTGATCCAATTTATGGTTCAAGACCATGAATAAATAATTATTATATAAGCATTTTCATTTTGTTGCCATGGCGATGGAAACAGAAGAACCTCACTCTATGCTCAACGTGGAAGAGTAAATAAAAGACAGTTTTTAAAATGTCTGTACTTAGGAGAAAGGCGACAACAGCTCATTTCCAACTCAGTTTTTGAATTCCAATTATGATATTATTTGTGTCAGGAGGATTTTACTAAGTTCCAAAAAACAGATATTGGGAAGCAATACCTTTTGATAATTATTTTTAAAATTCCCATCAATCTTTTACTTGCTTTAAATCTATCCCATCCTGACTGAGAAAGGTAAGACATAGTTCCTATGATCAAGAAAATGATTGCCTACTTGGTGAGACATATATATTCATACATATAATTACAAAACAAAGCCTAGTATTCCATATAATGAAACTCTAAGTTGTGTTATATAAATATATGTTCTGGGAAGAAAGTGAATTTGAGTACTAGGGAATACTCTATTATCTATAAATTATAAATTATTTTTAAATGAGTGAATCCTTCACACCAATTTTGTTACTTAGTTGGAACTTAAGAACTTGTTATTTATGTTTAAGTCAGTAAGCCCTCTGTTATAACTCAATTATGGAATGCTTGAAGAAAAAAATAAAATAAGAGGCCAATTATGATATTCCTGTGACATTCGCTACAGTGAACTTTTTGTGGGTCTCCTGTGCTAGGCTCTGGGATGCTCTATAATCCAAAGGTAGGAAATGGAATTGCGATGATGAGGATGAAAAGGAGCAGAACCTTAATGAGAGCTTATTTGTGGAGTCCATACTGGGAAGGGCAAAAATATATCTAAACAGAGCTAAGAAAGGTTAGTAGTCCCAGGAAAAGGGGCCATGGAGACATATACCAAAATCTATTATTTGGCATATATTCAGTGCTCAGATAAAAGGGGCTGAAATGCTATGTATATTTGTGATTCATGACAAAAGCCTGAGAGCTGGGCACCCCAGGTTTGGTTTAGTGGCTACACATTGGATGCTAGCACTTTCCAATATTTTGCTCAGCCTTTGGAGAGACAGCCCTCCTCATCGTGGGAAGACAGCTGTGGCAGCTCTAAGCACCATATCATCAAACTACAAAGGATAAAAACACAAGGGAGCCTAAGCTGTTGTTTATACTGCTCTCATTTTATCCCGAGAAGAAAACTCCTTTCCAGAGCCCGCTGCTCCTTGCTCCTTGCTCAGGCCAGCTTCTAGAAGGCTGAGCTAGCATCTGTTCTTACACCGAGTGGAAAGTCAGTGTGGTAGGATTGGTTGTGCCCACTAAAAATGACGAGGTTGAAATCCTAATTCCCAGGACCTCAGAATGTGATTTTATTTGAAAATAGCCTTGTTACAGATATAATTAGTAAATTAAGATAAGGTCATTAGGGTGGGTTACTGATAAAAATGAATGCCATGTGAAGTTTGAACTTATGTTGCCATAAGCCAAGACACTCCCAGGGTCTAGGAGAAGGCCGGGAACACATCCATCCATAATGTCTTCAGAGAGAGGATGGATGGCACTGCTGACATCTTGGTTGCAGACTTCTGCCCTTCAGAGCTGTGAGATCATACATCTCTGGCATTCTAGGCCATCCAGTTTGTGGTGCTTTATTATGGCAGTATCCAGAAAATGAATACATTCTAAATATGTAAAAAAAAGACATGATTTTATTTAAATGTGGCTTTAGAACATTTTCTCTAACCTAAATAATTAGTACAGATAACTGATCTGTATCCAATGATACTTTTAAAGATTCTGAAATATGAGGCAGAGTCCTCAAAACCCTGGAACTAGATTCAGCAATGTCCCATCAGGTTTATTTTTATAGATTTTTAGTTCTAATTATAATTTTTGTTCACAGGACTAATTCTATTTTACATAGGTGTTCTGATGTATGTTGATTGTGCTTGAGAATGAGGCCCGACAATACCACGCTTTCCATCATCTTCCTACTGAAGTCAGCGCACATGGGGCAGAGCATTTTGCTGAAATGAGGAAATGGAAAGGATTAGGAACATTTGTGCACAACCTTTTGGAAAGGTGAAAATGTTGAAACCATGAATTCAATGATGTGATCATTTCTGATTTATACGTATTTAATTTTAGAACCACACCTTTTTTTCAGAGAGGAAGGAAAAGGGAGAGAGAAATAGAAACATCAATGATGAGAGAGAATCATAGATCACCTGACTCCCACACACCCTCCCCCCTTTACTGGGGTGGAACCCACAACCCAGGCTCATGCCCTGAACAGGAATCAATCCATGACCTCCTAGTCCATAGGTCAATGATCCACCACTGAGTAACACTGGCCAGGCCACCTTAATTTTTTTTTAATTCTAAAGGAGAAATTAGGATTAAAAAATTAAGTAAAAATTGATTTGATTAAAAATATCAGATGATAGTGACAAAATGTGTGGTAAGATCTGGCAGCCTTCATGCCACTTAAAAAAAAATCTAGCTCATATATTATTTGTACTTAGAATGGAATAACACCTAACTTTACCCAAAGACTTCATTATGGTAGGGTGTTTATTGGTTTAAAAATAAATAACAAGTCCCTAAGATCAAATTAAGCAACAAAACTTATTTGAAAGATTCATTCATCAAAAAAAAAAATTCACAGATGGAAAAGTTCTAGAAAACCAAGACTAAAAAATCTTTTCTGCAGCGAAATACATTTAAGTAAATCCTGGATAAAGACCAGTGCCAGGTTAAATATGCTACATGAAGGACTTCTATTGATTTACCTTATTTTCCTTTCAGTGAGAAGAAATGCCTCTGGGAAGAATATCGTAGCTATTGAGTTCACTCTGGCATCTTTTCCCCCCATAACCTCAAACTCTTGATAGACACAATAATGGAAGTAAAATAATACAAGGCCACATTTTCTTGAAGCTAATTTCAACTCTACAGTTTTTAACCTTCTACAAAGACACACTGGTGGCTGTAATTGCTAATAGGTGACGGGACATGCTTGGGTGTTTAAGTCACATCTATGGCCCTGGCGTTTCTCCGTAAGTTAGAAAGAATTGTGGCTCTCAGGTGATTTGTCTCAAGTGACCTATGAAGGTCTTTTTCACCAGAAGAAACATACTCATTCTTTCCAGCTCAGATGCTAGATTCTGTGATGCACAGTCCTCATTTCAAATCAAGTTCTTTAAGCTAAGCATCTCCTCATTAGAATAGGATAAAGAATGTGAATAAGAAGCATTAGCCCCGCTTCAAAGGTCTCTGAAAACAGACCTCTTTGTCTGTCCAAACTACAATAGGCTTGAGAAAAACAACAAACAATACAACAAAACAAGATGTGGTTGCAATAAAACGTTTTGTAGAAGTTTATTTGTTGAACCCTGGCTTCCACCATCTGTTCCTGTTTAATATCTTTTTACAAAATGCATTTTGTCTGTAAATGGGTAAAAAGGCTGATCTCTGAATAATTTTTAAAATGCAGTTCATCACTAGCCTGTTTGTTCAGTGGTTAGAGCGTCAGCCTTTAGACCAAAGGGTCCCTGATTGGGTTCCGGTCAAGGGCATGTATCTTGGTTGCAAGCTCCTTCCTGGTGGTCAGGGCTTATGCAGGAGGGAGGCAACCAATCAATGTCTTTCTCTCACGTCAATGTTTCTCTCTGTCTTTCCCTCTCTCTCCCACTCTCCCTAAAACTCAATTGAAAAAAATAACCTTGAGCTAAGTAAGATTAACAATAAACAAATAAACAAAAAATGCAGTTCAATATTTATAAGTTAGTTACTAAATAATAAAATCATAGACATTAGAAGGACCTCCTAAATCTTCTAGTGCTCATGCAATGGATTCTCCAGTCATTTTCCTTGAAGCACATTCCCCCAGCCTCTGCTTGCAAACTTCCAGGGAGGAGGAAGAACTCATCATCTTGAATTTTGGGGCAACTATTACTAAGTAAGAATTTTTTCAATATTCACTCTAAATGTTCACTTATATTTACCTTCAACTGATCTAAGTTCAAGCCTATTGTCTCCAAATAAATCTGATTCCTCAGAAAGACCACTGACCATCCAATATGTGAATCAAAGTCACCTTTTTATAAGTGAAATAGGCATCAATTTCAAGATCCTTTTTCCTGACCTTTTAATAAACATACCTGGGTTTGTCCACTTTTTTCTGCAAGTCTGATGCATCAGTAGAGTTCCAGATGTGGAGTGAGGGCTTGTTGGTTGTGGACACTAAATTTTGATGAATGCATCTGAGGTCTATGGTGACTTCCATGGTGACTCCATCACTCTGCTGACTCACATTAATCTTGCAGTTGGCTAAAATGTCTTAACATTTTAACCCAATTTGCTGTTCAGTCTACCCTCTCCCTTACTCCTTTGAACCATATGCTTCCTGACCTAAGCACAGGATATCACATTTATCTTTATTAAATGTCATCTTCTTAGACTCATCCCACTGTTTCAGGCTGTCAAGATGCTTTTGAATCCTGATTCTGTCATCCCCTGTATTAGTTATCTCCCTGAGCTTGTTGTCAGCCACAGATGTGATAACAGGTCTTCTTTGTCCTCATCCAAGTCAATGATAAAAATGCTAAGGGGACCAAGCCAAGGAAAGAGCAATGCTGCTGGCCATCTTCCAAGTTGGGAATGCTATGTGTACCTGAATTTCATTCAGCCAGCTGAAAATCTGCTCAGCCACATTAACATGTCACTCAGGACTCTAAGATATTTGGAATTTGGCCCCTTCCTCCTTCCTTGTCATTATATAGTCCTTTATTCCCAGCATTTGTTGCTTTCCAGCCAGTCTAGCAATGTTTTCTGTCCTTTCTCAATACTGGGCTCCTTTCCCATCTCAGACTTTTGTTATTTTTGTTCCCTTTTCTTGAATTACTTTCTTCCCAGATATTTGCATAACTGGCTCCTTATCATTCAGGTTTTAGCTCAAAAATAGCCACTTGGAGCCATGTTTCTCAGCCTCTGTTTCTCAACTATTGACATTTGGGCTAGATAATTCTTGTGGGGCATCATTTCCCTTGGTAATGTTTTATGACTTTTGTTGAACAGGTCTTATACTTTTTTTATTAAACATATTCCAAACTGTGTTATTATTTTATACTATTTTGAATGGAAATACTTTCTTTTAAAAATTAATCTTAAAATGTTGGGGAGCACATGAGACTTGGTTAGAAAGTTCTAAGGAGGATATTCTAATAAAAGAGAAGTCTGTGGAAGGCCGCCTGCCCTGTTTATTGGAATCCCAACTTTAGGGAGACTTAAGAGTTGTCAAAAGCAGCACTCCTAATTATTCCTTGACCTTTCCAAACAAGTCTGTGCATATGCAGACTCCCAGTATTAATTGGAACCCTTATGCTTAATCCTTGGATGCCCTTGCCTGGAGGATAATATAAACATGTGTTCTCCCAAGATTACTCACCCTACTGACTATATCTACAGATAAAAATTCCAATAAAGGCCTAACAAGGCAGGCAATAGAGGCTGCCCTGGACCCTAAAGCAGGGGCCCCTTAACCTGCACATACCCTACTGAGGATCCAGCCTGCAATTCCCTGAAAGGGAATTGAAACTTGACCTCCTGATTCATAGGTCTACACTCGACCACTGAGCCATGCCAGCTGGCATAAACATAAATCTTTCTTAGTGGACATCCTCAATATCGCTAATCAAATAAAATCAGGTATGGGTCTTTTTAAAAGAACTATTCTGTAAAATAAAATCTGCCTATGTACCAGTTGTTGGATTTGAGGCTATTTTTGGTATTCCACCTGGTTATTACATTACATACAGATAAATAGTCTCATTTTGCCTAATAAATTGTTATTCTCAATCCACTAATATAATTCTTAAAATAGAGATGCTATGAAATTACACTTTGTAATTCTGTTTACCCATCTCCCAGTAATACACTGAGAAATCAAATTAAAATTCCTGGCAAGTATTCTTATAAAACAAAGTGAAGACAAGCAGGGCAATGATCATTTTTCTCTGAATTGGAACTGGATCGGCAAAGTAGGAAAAAAGTGCTCTAATTTGACTGCAGATACAGGAACCTCCTGCCTGCTTTGCCATGAGTGTCAGCAAGAGTGATTCCCCTTCACCCCTTCCCTCCAGTTTCCCCCCTCTCTGCTTCACTGAGGAACCTCCTTGCAAAAACAAAATAAGGCTGAGGCTGTGGAGTTGTCAATAGCAGCAACAAATGTACTTACCCTTTCTCCGTTTCCTATAGCTGGGTCATTACTCAATTGAAAGCAAGCTGATGACAGGGACATTATCTTGTTCAATTTTACATTCTGCCTGGTTTTCATGTTAATTATGGATCAATAAATAAGCAGGTATAGACAAGTGTGTCTTCTCTTTCTCTTTTTCCTTTGCCTCAGCTTATAGATCACTAATGAACTCCAGGAATCACATCCAACTATGAAGATAATAACATTCTGCCTGAATCTTACAAATGAGTAAAATATGGCCCAAAAAATGAGCTTTAGCTAATATATGACATACTGTCTAAACCACGGTTCTCAACCTTTCTAATGCCGTGACCCTTTAATACAGTTCCTCATGTTGTGGTGACCCCCAACCATAAAATTATTTTCATTGTTACTTCATAACTGTAATTTTGCTACTGTTTGTCCCAATTTCTCCTTCAGGGATGTAAGCACAGGTGACCAAGGGTGCCTCAGCCAGTCTCTAAACAGACACACGTACAACCCAAGGTACTTACTTAATATTGACCGAGCATAAATTACACAGGAGACAGACATGCAATGCACGAATCACACACGGTTTATTTACCAGAGTCCTGGTGGTCTCCAGACCTGGGCAGGCCACCCCGGGCATCCGCGCTGACAGCATGCACACTGGAAGTTGGACGTTGTAGCTGCAGTTCAGCATCTTGTTTGAGGCTTCGGTTTCACAGCTCATGGTTTGGACTCATGATCCATGGCAGAGCTAAGGCAGATGCAGGTAGGGGAGTGGAGAGCGACCGTCTGTGGAGGAGCAGGCGAGCGTCTCTGATCTCCTCTGGTTCCTTGTTCTTTTTATGTGCTCAGATGGAGGTCTTCAGTGTGCCTTATCAGCAGGTCCCAGGAGCCTTGCTATCTGGTCTTACATATGGGGTACAGAACACTTTATCTATTTTCTACATACAAGCCACTCAAATGTTCTTATCAGTTTGTTTATGTTACATTCCATACTAAATTTGTTTACATTATATTCCATACTTTCAGATATCATACTTTAATTCCACACTTCAATACTTATTCTATATTGTATTTTATCCTTATTACTATAACACAGTTATGAATCATAATGTAAATATCTGTGTTTTCTGACGGTCTTAGGCTCTAAAGCAGCGGTTCTCAACCTGTGAGTCGCAACCAGATAGAGAACCACTAGCAGGGTCATGACATTAGAAGGGTCCTGGCATCAGAAAGGTTGAGAACCACTGGAACTATTGATAATTACTTTTTAGAGTTTAGATTAAAATGTGAAGGAAAATGATTCTGATTCACAGAGAATCTTCTATAAGCATTTAAAGTTCAGGTTGAGTTACTGGCATTAGCGGGACACCCCATAAGATAAATTATCAGCCTAAATTCACTGAGACCCATACAATCATACAACTAAACAAATAAACTTTATCTTTAACTTCAGAGTTTTGACATTAACTTTTATTTATCTGAACCCCAGGCTCTGTGATCTGCCAGTATAGTTTCATAAGTGGAATTTTATTGCAGCTATTTTTATGCTACAGCAGTTTCTTTCAGTCTTGGACCATAACCACTTTGTTTGAAGAAATAGAATAAATAAATATGTGTACATGTTCATACACACTCATATATGATTAATATTAAGTAAAAGGAAAATGCATGGTTTCTTGCCAGAGCCCAACACACAAGCACTATGGATGTTGTTAGCACATGAAGTTCTTAGAAGTTCTGTAATAAAAATCTGGTCAAGTCTGATTCAACTCATCACTTTATCAAATTATTTCCCTACGGGCAACTTTATTCAAGCAACACAGATTAATGCCTGTGCTTCACCATTAACAGCTTGGATACAATAGTGACAAATTAAAAAGCAGGTTATAAAACTTTCTATAAAGCATTATGACATTTCCTATAAGAAGACAACTATGATTCTACAGAGTACACAATGATTATTTTGAGGCAGGTTTACTTCCTTATTATTGCTATTGAATCTTTCTATCTGGTTTTGTTAACATAATTGTATTTATGGCATAGAGTCTCTATAAAAAAATAAAATGGTAAGTTATGATTAAGAAGGAATGACCTAAAATATACATTACACACATACACACACACGTATATATATGTATGTATATATATATTTCCTTTAGAACAGAGGTCAACAAACTCATTAGTTAGCAGAGCCAAATATCAACAGTACAATGATTGAAATTTCTTTTGAGAGCCAAAGTTTTTAAACTTAAACTTCTTCTAACGCCACTTCTTCAAAATAGACTCTCCCAGGCCTTGCCATTTTGTGGAAGAGCCACACTCAAGGAGTCAAAGAGTCTCAGGTGGCCTATGAGCCAAACTTTGCCGACCACTGCTTTAGCATATCAGGAATCATAAGGACAGGGATTATAAATTATATGCCAACTTTTTCATATATGCCTTATTTATTTTTAAATTTATCTTTATCGTTCAAAGTTTTACAGATGTTCCCTTTGTTGTTGTTGTTGTTGTTGTTGTTGTTGTTTTCCCATTGACCCATCCCCCGCCTCTCCCAAGCCTTCACCACACTATTATTATCTGTTACCATGGGCCAGTGGGATCTGATGCTAACTCTAGGTAATTAGAAACTTAATTAAGTTAAATTGTAGGACATTTGGTGTCACAGAATTGTTTGATGGGGGGGGGGGGGAGGTCCCACATATCTGGTTTCCTAAGTGTAGTATCAGAATAGAGGAAAACTGCAGGAGTGTTTTTTTCTTTAAAAATCATTGATGAAAATAATTAAAAAATTCAAAAAATTCTAAATACATGTTTAGACTTATCTGTAAGTTTTAATTTAGCACGGTAACTTAATACAGGAATAGGAAAGCTCACATTATGTGTATTAACCGTGTTTGTGTATCTGTCATCTAAAGAATTCTGCAAGTAATTGTAGGCATTTCTTTCCTCCTTTTCACTCTCCACATGTGGTGCTATGTCACAGGTGTGGATAAGTCATTGCACTTGATGAGGAACTTGAGTTCTGGTCCCAGGTTTGTAACACCTTAGCTACGCATTCTGGTCAGACCATTTAGTCTCTAGATGCTACATATGGTGGTTTAAAAACAAGGTTCATTTTAATTTAGTACTCATCATTGCAACACTGTGATCATATAGACATATTTTTTTTATCTTCATCCATAGTTCCTCATACATAGCTCCTCAAATCCTTGTTATTTTCTATGGAACAGCTGTAGTGATAACATTTAGGTAAATATAAGGATATCAATGGCATAAATTGACTGCGAGGGCAGGGATGAGGCAAACTTTTGGAGGTAAGGTAGGTATTATTAGATGCAGCATTCCTTTGAGAAGGGCTGAAGGTAGCAGAAGGTAAAGGATCAGTGAGGTTTGGTCTGGACAGGCTTCCACAGTGGACAGGGTCTAGAGAAAGGATGGTGCTACACACTTTGTGACCTTGTCCAGTGGTAACTCTGAATTTTCATAACTCTTTGTGTTAAAATCATTACACTCAAACCATGTATATTTTCAATATTGAAAATTACAAATAAATCAATCACAACTGTCATAAAAAGAGATCTACAGAACTATGCACACACCTGCACACACTTACACACGCACAATTGATGTTTGTTAATTCCATCTGCTGGAGAGAAATTGAAACAGAAACTTATATAAGAATTAAATTAAGCTACATTTACTACTGAGAAAAGATTTTTCCCCCTCAAACCAGAATGTGTATAGTAAATTGAATACACTATATGATTTTTATTCAAATACCGGCACAATTGAGAATCGCAGGAAACAGAGTGGTATAAGTCATTTCGACATCTGCATTGAGACTTGAATACATTTATTCAAAATTTACACAGTCAATTTATTAACCTTTTTTCTTAGGAAATGGGGATGATTTGAGAGATGGAACTTATCAGGTCAGACAAGATCTTTGTACGGCATATTTGGATTCTGTAGGGAAATTTTACTTTATTTTATTTCAAATTTGAGAGAAGTACATCATTTGGCAGTCCATAGTCACTTACATTTGTTCTCATGTTTTGGTTACGTATATCTTTTTATTAATTTTATTGTGATTATATTGGTTAATGTGCACAAAAGAGAGTATACAGAAGTCATGGTACAAAGTTGTACATCTAAAATGTATAGAATGTTGGTTACTAGTATCCTAATGTGCTACACCTATGTACTGAAGCTTTAAAACATTTTTCCTCTTGGCTCAAGGTGCTCATCAGCCATCTGGAACTGCTTCCCTAGCTTCATCCATTATGCAAATGAGATGTAGTATTCTTCATGTTTCATCTACTGGTACTAATGCATTAATGTTGGATGTTACAGCACGAGCCCCCGAGAAGACATTGTCTTTTCATCAGTCATTGGCTTGAGCGCACCCCTCATTACTTTTAATGGCTCTGTGGCACTTAAGGTCACTGGACTCCTAACTGCTGCTGCCTAGGGTGTTACCAATAAAAGCAATTTTCTGTATTTAAATGAAGCAGCTTCTCTGTCTAATTCTTTTCTTCCTGGTTTTTAAATTTTATTCCAATTTGTCACCATAGAATTTCCATCACTCAGAAATAGATAATGACTGTTTCATGGGACAAGTGGAACTGTCTTTTAGAAACTTAGGTAAACAAAATCATTTACATAACAGGTATAACAAAGAAAAATTCCATTGGAGATTTCATATATATTTTATATATCCACTATAGGCCCAGTACATGAAAGTCAATCAGTGCAGGGGTGTCCCTCAGCCCAGCCTGTACCTTCTCCAATTTGGGACATCTCTCTCAATATCTGGGACTGCTGGCTCCCAACTACTTACCTATCTGCCTGCCTAATCACCCTAACCACTCCCCTGCCAGCCTGGTTGCCCGCAACTTCCCTCCCCTGCAGGCCTGATTGCACACAATTACCCTCCCCTGCAGGCCATCTTGTGATGGCCATCTTTGACCATATGGAGCTGGCCATCTTGTGTGAGGACATGAGGGTCAATTGCTTGTTATCTCTTTATTATATAGCATAAGTGTTTTAATAAGAGTTTCCAATTATTCCTCAAAAAGCGTTTTTCCTTTCAGCATAGTAAATGGTTAAAGCATAAAACACACTAGTGATAAACAGCTTGGTTTCATTCCTGGCTCTTCCACTTTCCACTGTATGAGTGTAAACAAGTTACTTAGTCTCTCTGTGCCTCAGTTTTTCATCTGTAAAATGGGAATTAGAAAAATAATCCCCTAGGTTTTTAGTGATAATTAAAATAAAAAATATTAGGTGTTAAAGCATGTTTATGCATAATATGTGTTAAGTGGTTGTTAAGGCAAATTGTATTGACAATAGAGATCTACAAATTTATAAATAATTTTAAAAGCATGACTATGAATGAAAGTTCAAACTGTTACCTAAATAAAGTTGTTAATTAAATGAGGAAGACAACTCTACTTAATGCTAATAAATAAAATTATTGATAAAATGTTTAATTTTTTAAAAAGAAATCAATATATTTTAAAAGTATACCCTAGAAAAGCACCAGTATAGGTGCTAAATCTCTAAAAATAAGAGACAGAAAATTCTAGCTCTGAGCAAACATTCCCACTGTCTCAGTATGTATATATGTTTATGTGTTCCAGTCTTACATAAATATAGTTGTAAAACACTAAAACAAATTGGCAAAATGCAACCAGCTCAATATTAAAATATTATCATTACGAATTTGAGTATATTCCAGGAATGCAATAATGTTTCAATAATGAGCAAACACTAACATTAAACATCAATTCTTAAATTAGAAGAGACTTGGACTTGCTATTCAAGATGCCAGATTAAGGACAGGAATCAATCTTTCCTCCCTCTCCAAATTGCATTAATACAGGAGAAAATGCATAAGAAGACGTACATTAATAATAGCTCTGTGAAACAGGGATTAATAAATTTGAAGGTTCATAATGTAACATAATCTCAAAGTTCTAAATAAAGTTAAATCTGAATATATTTAATTGAATATATATTGAAATTTATTTAACATCAGGGAAATATAAAACATGTTATAGAACAAATAAGTAACTCAGAAAATATTTGCAACTCATATGACAAAGTATTCATTTTCTGTATTTATAAAGTCACTTACTAGTCAGCAAGCAAATGAAAAGCTGTCTAAAAGACATAGTTGGTCTCACTAGGCAAGAACTGTGTATGTTACTGAAAAAGAAATATATTGGGTTTCTCACACTCATAATGACTTACAAACATGTGCACACAGAAAAACCTGTGCAGACACTCAAATGCAAACATATATCCATATAAACATATACAAATTATTTAACACTAGAGGCCCGTTGCACAAAATTTATACACAGAGTGGATGTGTCCCTCAGTCCAGGCTGCACTCTCTCCAATCTGGGACCCCTTGAGGGATGTCCAACTGCCTGTTTAGGGCCAATTCTACTGGGTCCAGGCCTAAAAGGACAGTCGGACCTCCCTCTAACCATCCAGGACGCTGGCTCCCAACAGCTTGCCTGCTTGCCTTCCTGATTACCCCTACCCACTTTTGCCTGCCAGCCTGATCACCCACTAACCACTCTCCTTCCAGCCTGATTGATGTCTACATGCTTCCCTGTTTGCTCCTAACTACCCTCCCCTGCAGGCATGGTCAACCCTAACAGCCCTCCCCTGCAGGCCTGGTCAACCCTAACAGCGCTCCCCTGCAGGCCTTATACCCCCCCAACTGTTCTCCCCTGCAAGCTTGGGTCCCCCCAAACTACCTTTCCCTGTAGGCTTGATTGCCCCCAACTTCCCTATTCTGCTGGCCTGGTCATTCCTAACTTCCCTCCTCTGCAGGCTTGATCATCCCCAACTGCCCTCCCTTAAGGCCTGCTCCCTCCCAACTGACCTACCCTGCTGGCCATCTTGTGGTGGCCATATTGTGTCCACATGGTGGCAGCCATCTTTAACCTGATAGGGGCAACCATCTTTTGTGATGGAGTGATGATCAATCTGCATATTACTCTTTTACTAAATAGAATAGAGACCTGGTGCATGAATGGGGGCCAGCTGTTTGTCCTGAAGTGTGTCCTGGATCAGTGTGAGGCTGCTTTGGGGCATGGGGCAACCTGGGCGAGGGGTCTATGGTGGTTTGCAGGCTGGCCATGTCCCCCGGAGATCAAATGGAGGCCCTGGTATCTGGGATTTATCTTCTATAACTGAAACTTTGTAGCCTTGAGTGGAGGCCAAGGCAGGCCAGCGTGTTCCGAAAGCTTGGCTTCCGAGGAGAACCAAGATGGCGGCACAGGTAAAACACCTATCTTGCCATCATAATCAGCAATTTTAATACTACAACTTAACGAAAGAACAAACACCTTCCAGAATCACCAGAAAGCTGGCCGAGTGAAAATTCCACAAATAAAAGTGAAGATAAGACATTGTGACTCGGAGGAGCAGTGGCGGACAGCGTTGAAAGACTCGTGCTGAGAGAGGTTTGGAGCGTGCACCAGCGGAGAGGGAGAGTGGCTGAAAACCAGCCAGTTTTCTCCAACAGGGAGACAAAGACGTCCCACTGGACTGATTCTCCAGCTTTGGGTGAAGTCCAGGGAACCCAGTATCACACAGGGTGAAAACTGGACAGTGGGAGGGCATGCCGAAGCTCGGTGCTGCAGGGGTCTCCCGGCTTGTGGAGAAGGCAACTAGCGTTCTGAGACTTGCTCTCTCATTCGGGAATCCATCAGACTGCTTTGTTTTACGACCCTGGGTGAGACATTGGGTGTGCAGACTCATTTGGGGAGAGTCTGAATTCCCTGGCAGCTGGTGGAGCTTGGCAGCGACTCTCTCTCAGAGGTGCTGGTGGCCATTGCCCCCAGCACAGAGTCCCTGGGGCTGCATAGGGTGGAGCTGACGCTGTCTGCTTGACACAGAGACTCCACCCATCCAACCTGAACATCACAGACAATTGGCCTGGAGGTCAACCCCTCCAAGTGCTAACAATGATTAACCTGAGCTTAACTTCAGCAAGACTGTGCAACCCATATCCACCTCAGGTAACTGGGGAGGCTGAGCCACTGTCCCTAGTAGGAAGTCTACCACACAAAGCTAATTGACCAACTCAGGGAAGCAGCCACCATGCAGAGACATGGAAAGAAATCAGATGTGAAAGAAATGGAGGGAAAAAAAAATGACTGGTCATGGAATTCAAAACCACGGTTATAGGGCTTCTCAAGAGGCTCCAACAAAAGGTCTAGGCCTATAAGGAAATAAGCAAGACCGCAAAGGAAATGAGTGAGTCCTGCCAGGAAATGATCAAGACCAACATGGAAATGAATGAGTCCTACAAGGAAATGAAGGAGACCCTCAAGGATATAAAGGAGACTCTCAAGGATATGAAAAAGGCCCAACCAGAAATTAAGCATACACTGACTGAAATAAAAAATACTAGACAAAGACTTGAAAGTGCTCTGGAGCACCCCAAGAACCAAGTTAAAGATTTGGAATACAAAGAGGTAAAATCCACTCAGCTGAAAATGCAAGAAACCAAAAGAATCTAAAAAATTGAAGATAGTGTAAGGGGCCTCTGGGACAACCTCAAGCATACCAACATCCGAATTATAGGGGTGCCAGAAAAAGAGAGAGAGCAATATAATGAAAACCTATTTGAAGAAATAGTGACCGAAAACTTCCCACACCTGGTGAAAGAAATTGACTTAGGAGTCCAAGAAGCGCACCAAACCCCAATATATGGGAACCTTAAGAGGACCACACCAAGGCACATCATAATTAAAATGCCAAGAGCAAAAGACAAAGAGAGAATATTAAAGCAGCAAGAGAAAAACAGTTGGTTACCTACAGGGGAGCACCCATACGATTGTCAGCGGATTTCTCAGCATAAACAATGCAGGCCAGACGGGAGTGGCAAGAAATATTCAAAGTGATGAACAGCAGGAATCTACAACCAAGATTACTCTATCCAGCAAAGATATCATGCAGAATTGAAGGTCAGATAAAGTGCTTCGCAGATAAGAAAAAGCTAAAGGAGTTCATCACCACCAAACCAATATTATATGAAATGCTGAAATATATTCTTTAAGAAGAGGAAGAAGAAAAAGAAAAAGTGTAAATTAGGAACAACAAATACACATCTATAAACAAATGAATCTAAAAATCAAGTGAATTAATAAGCTGATGAACAGGATAAACTGGTAATGTAACAGAATCACGGACATAGAGAGGGAATGGACTGACAACTCTTGGGGAGAAAGGGGGTGTGGGAACTGCAGCAAGAGACTGGACAAAAATCATGCAACTATGGGAGAGGAGAGGGGAGGGAGGGGAGGGCGGACGGTGTGATGGGTACCACGTGGAGGGGAACTATAGGGTGAAAAAAAGGGAACAATGTAATTAATAAACTGAACAATAAAGATAAAAAAAAAAAGAAAAAAGAAAGAAAGCTTGGCTTCCTCCATTGCCGGGGAAACCCAACTCTCCTGCTTGCTTCATTGTTGCACTCATCTTGTTTGGGTTAATCTGTATATTCTCTCTGATTGGCTGGTGGGCGTAGCTTGTGGATATAGTGGAGTGATGGTTAATTTAAATATTTCTTTTTTGTTAGATAAGATTACTAATGATGTGTAAAGTAAAATAATAATACTACAGATTATCCTCTTGGCCCACTTAAAAAAAAATAAAAAAAGGAAAAGAAAAAAAGTGAGAGTTTAACAGTACAGAGTATATTTGGAGGAAAATAAGTAATCACAATAATTCTGAATATATATAAAATTTTCAATGTACAATAAAATTATTAAGTACTTTTACCATGGATTTCCACTTCTAAAAATTTTCCAAGAAAAGTCTATTTTTGGATGAGTGGAAGTTATTTCTTAATAAAAAAAAATATTGGACTATACTGCAGTATCTAATTTTAAGAGATATGATGTTAATATATTTAGAGACGTCAATGCAATACAATGTTATATAGCCATTGATATGCTATGCAATCACTGGTATGATGATGCAGAAATGTGATTACTTACATAAAATATTTTGTATAGTATTAAATAAATAGACAGATTTGCAAATACAGGGCTCATGAATAATGAGAATTATCTATATCTATTAGTAAAGACCTTTTTGGATAGAAGTGATGCAATATGTTGATTTAAATTAGATTGAGTTAATAGGAAATGTATTGGATCATAAAACAGAAAAAATCATGGTATAAACTTGTTTCTGGTCAGGTGGGCTCCAGGCCTTATAAATAACCTCTCCCAGTTCCTCATTCCTCTCTCCCATTTTTGTTCTGCTTTGTCTTCCTTGAGGTTGTAAAGTTGTTTGGTAGCAACCATGATCTTTCATTCAACTATAGTTGAAACCTTGTGTCTGTTTTCCAATATAGGAGAATGCTCATTACATGCTTTTCTCCAAAACTAAGAAACAGAGTCAGTTCTATAAAGAGGGCCTTGCCTAGGACTCAAGTCACAAGAAAAGAAAAGTACCCTCTCACCAGCAGAGGGTGGTGGAGAGAGTGAAATCTGGATCTCTTTGAGGCCTTGAATCCAAGGCTCTTGAAACTTGTTTCACATCATGAATCTATATATATATATATATATATATATATATATATAGGCCTAAGAAACCTATTATAACAAGTTGACTGGTCACTATGAGGACACACTGAACACCATGGGGCAGACGCTCAATGCAGGAACTGCTGTCTGGTGGTCAGTGCACTCCTATAGCCAACCTCCCATGGCCCATCAACCTCCTGCAGTCCCTCCCCTGGCTAGGCCTGATTAGCCTTGATCATCAGCCAGGTTGAGGGACCCCACCCATACATAAATTCATGCACCAGGCCTCTAGTTCCCCTAAATTGTCACCCAATAATTTTCCTTTAGTTAAACTTGTTTCTGTTGGCATATTGTCACTTCCATCTAGTAGTTCTTTACTAAACCCATGGTCTGAATTTGGGAAAGGGATGCTGCTCAGATGAACTGGGATGATCCCCTGATACATCTTTTCAGATAATTCCAGTGCATATATGCACAACAGAAGACATATAATAATGACTTGATAACTTGGAGGGATTTTAAGTAACATAATTTTTTTTGTTTAATTGAATTACCTTTCTTTTCTTTTATGGTCTAAAATGATCATAAATTATTTCTGTATTGGAAACACATCTTGACTAAAATATGCAAAAATAAAAGTATATATAAAAATTAGCAGAAGAGTGAGGACTGAGCTGAAGTTGTCAATATTCTTTCACAAGACTATTGTTTGGACCTGGTGGGCATGGAGAAAGAAACAGGCTCTAGTGAATTATTTAACTCTTTTTTTTTTTGGTCAGACTAGCTGTCCCAGGTACCTGGAACATTCTTTCCTATTGTTGGGGCCAGCTGCATTGATTTTCAGAGGTTATAAATTCAAATAATCTCACATATTCATTCTAAATCTAAGTCAATGCAAAATATGTCTTCAGAAAAACCTTAGTTTTATTCAGTGTTTCTTAGAGTGTTGCTCTGTCCCAATAGTTTAATGTAAGACCATACATTAACAGAATCAGAATATTTTGTCTTGGGGTATTGAAGATTTATAAGACACATATAAGAAGACTTTTACATCCTCCAAATGTTATAAGACATTGGGTTTAGTGTGATAGAAACATACTGTGTTTTCATAATAATATATCCTGAAATAAAATTTATTTAATGCTTAGAAGTAGGCATTATTAGATAATTGTTGAAAGCAATTATCTTCCTGTAGATGTCCAGATGAAGGGGGAAATCAAGAAGTAAATGCATGTTCTCAAAGGAAGAACAAAAGCTAATATTTGCAGTTACATCTTAGTGAAAAATATACTGGTAGACTTTAGCATTCAAGAAGAACAATAAAGTGAAGTAGTGCTTTGTTTTGTTTTCCTGACTTTAAACAGAAGAATGAAGCATATCTAAGAATAGCAGGTGATTGAAATAAAGGTAGAAATAAAAGAAAATGGACTCTAGGATAAATTTCCAGCAAGTACTAGAATCAAATACTGGTGAATTTGAAAACAAACTTTCACTACAATAAATTTTGTTTAGAATTCATTAGCTGAGTTCATACATTGCAAGAATCCATAATGCCAAATTTCTGATTCATTTTTATATTATCCTGCAAAGCTGGATGTTGCATCTGAATGGTTATAGAGAATGGCGAACACAGAGCTGTTTCTGAGAATCAACTTAATGAAAAATAAAATATGTGGAGAAAACACTTTATAAACTGTTAGGTAACTTTCAATTATACAGTATTATTTGTTGTTGCATTTGCTTAACAGGCCCAAGCAAATATACTCCTTTTTAAAATATTTTTATTGATTTTTTTACAGAGAGGAAGGGAGAGGGACAGAGAGCCAGAAACATTAATGAGAGAGACACATCGATCAGCTGCCTCCTGCACACCCCCTATTGGGAATGTGCCCTAAGCCAAGGTACATGCCCTTAACCAGAATCGAACCCGGGACCTCTCAGTCTGCAGGTCGAGGATCTATCCACTGAGCCAAACTGGTTTCAGTGCAAATCTATTTCTTAACACAATTTTCAACACATGGGAGCTAAGACCTTTTAAATAAGTACCAGTAAGCTTTATTATAGGAAACGATTAAGATTAGAAAGACATAAGTGGTATTTATTCATTCATTTAACAAGCAATGCCAAGGTCTTGCTATGGACCAGGCACTATGAGTGTTTTGAGAAGCAGTTTAACAGGGCAGTAAAAGTAATAGATAAAGTATATATTGCAATGTATATGTATTTTGATGGGAAAAATGCAGAAGGCTCTGTTCTATGTATAGGGATGACTTTCAGAGTCAAAGGAATTGTCCATAAAAGGAAATATTGATATCAAGCTCTGCAAGATGAGAAGTAGTTTACCAAACTCCAAATGGCTGGTGACTGGAGTGTGTAATCAAAGACGGTTGGATGTCTGTATGGTTGGGACACAGATTTTGAATAAAAAACTGTTGAGAGATGAGTCTGAATGTTCCTGTGAGACTGTATCTAGAAGACAATGGAAGGTCATTAAAAGGGTTTACACTGGGGAACTTGATTTAGAACAGGGGTCATATGCTTGATCTCTGTAAAGGGCAGATAGCAATTATTTTAAGTTCCATGGACCATCTGCAGAGCTCTACCATGTGCCGCAAATGTAGCATAGATACGATGTAAACAAATGACCATGGCTGTGTCATAATAAAACTTTATTTACCCAAACAAAAAGATGGCTAGATTTGGCCCATGGCAATAGTTTTCCCAAAACTGATTTAGAATTTACTATGGATTAAGAATGAAGAATGGATTCTAGAGAAGCTAACATATTCTCCACAGGGAGAATATATAAGACACTGCTGCAAAAATTCAAGTGTAAGCGTCTTAAATAAGAGGATAGCAGTGAATCAATAAATAGAAGAGGGATGCAGGAAGTATTAGAAATTTAAAAGATGTAGACATTGTTGATATGAAGGATGTACATGCAGGCTCAGGTTGACTTGGGCCACTGAGAAGATGGTGGTACCATTTACTGAGAAAGCAAACACAGAGTTGAAGCCGGATTGGAGTTAAGTGGAAGAGGAATGATTTCTGTCATCTATAACATGAAATCTGAATCGTGACATCTAAATAGTGATGATATCAATAGGTCAGAAACTCATAGCTGAGGTCTGGGGTGCAGAAGTGGCTTAGATGTTCCAACCATGGAGTTCCAGCTGTAGGAATACTGACACAAAGAAATATCCAAGCACAATTAAAAAACAAACAAACAGCACCATCAAATGGTGAAGCCTGTATCTTGTGGCACATCCAAGTAAGGGAGATGGTAAAGGATGACTCCACTGAGAAAATAATTGAAATGTTGAATGACATGGAGTGAAGGATCATTCTGCATTAGCGTAGAATAGAGTTCCTGAGGGGAGAGGTGTTATTTTTTTTTCCTTTCTAAGCTTTATAATGTTACGATGATCTTGTAACTATTAAAACCTGACATAATAAATTGGGAATGTTAAAATGTAATTATTTCCCATGGATTCAATCTGCAAATGACAGCCTGGCATTTCTGTATGTAATGAAAGCAGCCTAGCTATTTCATTGACAAGCAGATTTAGATATTGAGTTAAAGGTTTTCAAGCCAATCATGAGAATAAATGGTGCTTTCCTACTGATTATGCCTATGCCTGTTAAAATTATCTCTATTGGCTCTTAATACCACTATGAAATCCAATAGTAATTATCCTATTGTGTATATTCTTCCCTTTCTTTATATGGCAAAAAAGAAATTTCCCTAAACATTTTTTTTTCTGTCTGATAGAATTCTATGATAATGTCTTTTGTTGAGTGCATGGGTTTGGGAACTAAAAAAAAAAATCCCATTGAAACACAATTACACTCAGCAAATACCAAAAATATGTGTACTAAGCTTATTTCTGTAAAGATACATACTATAATGTTTCAGGGTATATGTTTAGATTTTATTTTATATAAAGGAAATAATATAATAGCAATATCCAGGGTCATTTCCCCAAATCACCTACTGCCTAAATTGCAATTGCATTGTTATTTTATTAAAAGTGTGAAAGTCATGACCCTAAAGCTTTTATCCGGATGTTGTGATTCTTTATGTTGTGTGATACTTGAGGACATACTTGTTCATAACGCAGGGTAAATATTTTATCACCTACTTACTAAAATTTCTATACTTTTACATTATGTGTATCTGAATATCCAAGAGCAAATGTAAAGGGTCAAGGGAAACATTTAAAGGCTTAGTGGAATAGAGAACAATATACTATATTTGCCCTCTATGATATTATCTTTATTGTCACATATTCTGAGCTGAAAGGTGCTTTTTCTCACTTCACAGAAGGAGGTCAAGTGTCTACTATTTTGTGTAAAAAGGAGTGCTGCATCTCATGACTTCAAATTAAAATGTATGCACAAATAGCAGTCAGAAATCTCATTGTCAAATTCATTGCTATTTTATTCTGAAATTTAAGACAATAATAGACATGATTAATGACTATTGATATATTTAACCTTGGCCCTAATCTGGTATTTATTCACTGGGAATGAACTCACCCAGTTGGATATTATACATGTACTAGGGGCCCAGTGCACAAAATTCGTGCACTGGGGATGGGCGGTCCATCAACCCAATCTGCCCCCTCTCATATACTGGGAGCCCTTAGAAGATGTCCTACTGACAGCTCATCCCTGGCCTGCCCAAGGCCAAAAGCCTCTGGCTGAGGCTTTCATCCTTGGACAGGGGACCTCAGCTAGGGGACCCCAGCCAGACATTGCCCTTCGATCCAGCTGATCACTGGCTGGCCCCAACCCAGCCTTGACTCAAGCGCACCCCAAGGCTTTTTCTAGCCTTGGGAACCCAGCGGATTGCCCTGTCATGGGCAGCAGCCATCTTCAGTTGGATTTTAATTTGCATATCACCCCTGATTGGCTGGTGGGCATGGTTTATTGGGCGTGGTGAAGGTACAGTCAATTTGCATATTACTTTTATTAGATAGGATTGTAAAGGCTTGTGCAATCAAGTAAGGTATTCCAGATGGAAGATTAGTATGTCTTGTTGAACATTTTATGACACTATTAAGTGCAAAGTCAATGAACAGTACCAAAAGAAAGAACCTATCAATAAATCAAAGACACATTATAATGAATCATAAGAAAATTTTACATGATAAATGCAGCTAAAATGGGCCATCCAGGATTTAATTACAACCAAGGTTCATGATTAGACCTCTTTGTTTTTCTCCCTTAAGCATGCTTTTCTGTAATCCATGAGACTTAATCATGATGGAGTTTATCATTCATTAAGTTCTCTACTTTGTGTTATGGGTTTTTCAATGTAGCTTTAATAGATCAGTCTTCAAGAAATATTTGAGCGTTACATGGAAGAAAGTGATCTCAAAGAATTATATTGCAACAACAAACTCTATGCCACATTTTTCCGTATATATTTTAATAATATAAGTAATCAAATTTGTAACTTTCCTCTAAGTCATACAAGAAAAATATCACCTAGCTCAGCAGTGACAATTTGTATAGCTACTTCCCATTATATAGCCAGCAAAAATCTGACCTCTGTTCAAGATTGAATGTTGTTGGTCTTTGTGACTTTGTCCTACACTGGCCAACTAAAATTTGGAAAACATAAAGTGCTCAGTATATGAAGTCTTAAAGAGTTCTATGCAAATCAATTTTCTTAATTGTTCTGCTTCAGTATCTCCTCACTTCTTTCCTTACTTAAATTTGACAGCATTCTTTACATAGTAAAATATCTCTAAAATATAAATTCAGAATAAGAAATAAAAATCTTGAAGTTGAAATACACTTTTTGATGTTAACTATCTTAAGCAATAAAAAAACAAATCAGGCTTGCTGCAAAATGTTACTGTCTCTTAAATTCACCTGGCTATTAGTGGTAAAGGCACATTTTCAACAAGCATAAACATTATACTTTAAAATTTTCTGCATTCACTGCATACTATTAGTGCTAATTCAACTTTATTTGTCCTACTGAAATTTGAGCTCAATTTTACATTAATACTTAAAATAAATTTCAATTTAGAAAATAAATTTCAAACAAAAAACCCTTGTAAATCCTCTTTCTTACTCCAAGTTCCAGATTATTTTAGAATTCACTATGCATGAACAGGTTTTTAATACCATTCAAGTACTATGAAAAGCAGTTTAATTTCATGTGTACTAAAGGTGAGCTGTTTACAAAATAATTCATTTTCTTTATGTGCCCGGGAAGAGCAATATATGACCAAGAAATCTGGGATAAAGGAGGAAAAAATAGGCAGATGTTAAAAAAATATACAAAGACAGAGATTAGAGCTGTTGAGTGATATTACCAATTAATCCTTCATCTGTGCAAGCTTGTGCTTAAATCCTTTTCAGTGTTTCCAACCTTTGGAGTGTTCTTTATGGGAACCCAGAATATTTACCCAACCCATGAAAAATACTACTTATCATGTAGTTTGGTATATTCCTGGCCAGAAATCTTCAGTAGACAATGATTTGCAGGATATCAGAGGCATGAAGATGTAATATATACTTATTAGAGGCCTGAAGCATAAAATTTGTGCAAGAGTAGGTTTCCTTCCCCTGGATGTTGGCACCAGCTTCCCTCACAGCCCTGGCTTTGTCCAGAAGGTCATCTATGAAAGACATCCAGTCTAATTAGCATATTTTGCTTTTACAAGAGGCTGGTGCATGAAATTCATGCACAGGAAGGGCGGTGTCTCCACAGTCCAGACTGCACCCTCTCCAGTAAGGGACACTTCAGGAATGTCCAACTACCTGTTTTGGCCCAATCCCAGTAGGACCGGGCCTAAACAGGCAGTCATACATCCCTTTCACAATCCAGAACTGCTGGCTTCCAACTGCTTCACCTGCCTGACTTCCGGATTGGCCCTAACCACTTCTGCTTGCCAGCCTGATCACTCCCTAACCACTATCCTGACAGCCTGATTGATACCTAACTGCTCCTCTGCCAGCCTGTTTGCTCCTAACTTCACTCTTCTATAGGCTGGGTCACCCCTAACTGTCCTCCCCTGCAAGCCTGGTCACCCCCAACTGCCTTTCTCTGCAGGCCTGGTCACCCCCAACTTCCCTCCTCTGTCAGCCTGGGTCCCCCACCCCCAACTACCCTTCTCTACAGGTTTGATTGCCCCCAACTACCCTCCCTTGAAAGCCTGGTCCCTCCCAAATACCCTCCCCTGCTGGCCATCTTCTGGCAACCATCTTGTGTCCACATAGGAGCAGCTATCTTTGACCACATGGGGACAGCCATCTTGTGTGTTGGAGTGATGGTCAATTTGCATATTACTCTTTTGTTAGAGGCCTGGTGCTCAGGTGGGTGCAGGGGCCAGCGGGTTTGCACTGACTGTTGTCCCTGATCAGGGTGGGGGTTTCCTTGGGCTGTGGGGTGGACTGAGCCAAGAGCCTGTGGTAGTTTGCAGGCTGGCAAACTACTGTAGACTACTACATCAGGATGCTTAATTATTTTTATGGTCTGTTCCAGGCTTCTAAATTGATTAAATCTATCACTGAACTGGTTAAGTAACAAGTCTAAAACATGCTTGTACTTTATATGCAAGGGTTCCATTTCATTTTGTATAGCTGCCTTCTCAAAATACTCTGTTTCTCGAGGAAAATACTTAGAAGTTTTAGTTTCTACATCTCGCTTGAAAATTTTAAGGTTACTTTCAAAAGCTTTTATGTATCCAAACATAATGTCAATACTTTTTCCAAACCCTTGTAACTTTAAGTTCAGTTCATTAATATGAACGGAGAGATTTGTAAAAATTATCAGGGTGTTGACCCACTTATCATCATTGAGCTGAGAAAAGTTTCCCAGATCCTTATCCTCAAGAACTATCGTAATTTTTTCAAGGCACTCCACAAAGTACTCAAGAACTTTGCCTCGGCTCAGCCATCTTACATTATTGTACATCAGCAGTCCACTGTAGGTGGAATAAACCTCTCAGAAAATTCTCATTTGTGAAGGGGACAAGCAGCTATTAAATTAACTATTTTTGTAACAACTGACATTAAGTCATTTAAGTTCATGAATCCTGTCTTGGCACATAAAACCTCCTGATGGATAATACAATGAAAAGGCACAATCTGATGTCCAATAGCTTCTGTAAACAATTTGACAAATCTGACTTTTTTCCTCACCATGTTTGGTGCCCCATCTTTCGTCACTGACACAACTTTAGAGATAGCATTGCTCAGGTCACAGAATGTTTGTATAACAACTTTACATATTTTGTTTTCTGGTATACTTGTTGGCACTGATACCAACGTTATCAACTCTTCTCTCATTGTGAGACCACCAGAATATTGACCAATAATGGCAAACTGAGCATGTGATGTGACATCAGTAGTTTCATCAAGAGAGATAGAAAAATATTTACAATTACTTATGTCTCTCTGTAATTGATGTACGTTTGTGTTCAGTCTCATTATTCAATCTTTTGTGACATTTCTACTGAATGGTAATTCAGATATTCTCTTAATAATTGCATCTTTATTCTGCATATCTTGAAATAGAACTGGTGCACATCTTAGGAGAGTTTCTTTAATAAATTCTCACTCCTTGAGTGCTTTTCCATGCAGAGCAATGGAGTGAGCAATGCTCAAACTTGCAGATGTTAAATTTGTAGAGCCTTTGATAAATTTAAGAATGGAATTAGATTGGCTCTTATAATGGTGTATCTGCCTGGAAATGTATTTCTTCCTTTATCCTCACTTTTTTTCAAGAGCTGGGAATGATTACTTTCAAAATGTCTATTTATATTTCATGTTCTGCTTACATACTGTTTCAGTGTGCAAAATGATCTGCCATTTTTTTTATAATGCCATACATCTCAGTCCATGTCTCTTGAAAGGGTCAGCTACTGCTACTACTACTTCCTTTACTTAACCTGGTTTTTTTTTAATTTTTTTTTTGGTTCTCCATCAGGGGAGCAGTGACAGAAGATAGAATTATAGATAGCCTGTTAGCCTACAGGCAATTAGGTTTTAACTAGCTTAACTGACCACAAGATGGTACATGTAACTGTCTTTTAGGAAAGGGCAGGGTTAATAAGCAGAAATAGGGGTTAATAAGGATACACAACAGTAATAGTGGTGAAATGGTGTCTGGACTATACTGCAAAATGGCGTTCCTTATATAAATTAAGATGGCTGCCGCTATTTCTAAAGGAGGGAAATGGCACCCATAGCACACACAGGCCCTCGCCTCTCTCAGCCTCCCCCTCACTTATCTCAGTAATGATGGTCAATTAGAAATCCATGACACCACAGAACAGTAAATTGGATGATGGTTGCTGTGGTTATGTGGTTGTTGGTAATGGTGATCACAGGGCCCCCAGAGATGCGTTCCCTGCAACATTCTGTTGCTCCTTGCTCCACTGGCCAGAAGTGAGGTCAAAGATCTCCTAAAGGTCTAACAGGAAGTCCCAGAACTAGACGCTCTGTGCCAGAGTTCTGTTGTTTTGGCCTATAGACTTCTGGTACAGAGTGTCTACACGACAACTAATGTTTCATCCTCGGCTACTGCATCTGGCATGCGGCCCCATACTTCTCTGTATATGACTGCAAGCAGCCGTGTGTCATTGAAAATGGCTAGGGGGCAGTACTGACACACATGTCATAGGTTCACCATCACGGCCATTTATGCTTTAATGTAGACCAGCAGTTACCATGAAAGATAAATCATGTTTTCGACTTCATCTTCAACAGTCTCCTTCTTTCTTTGTGATATCACAACTGTCTTCTCTTTTGTTTGCCTATGCCCTCCTCTCTGACTCTCAGGCACCTGGTACAATTTTCATAACTGACTTATACATTAGACACATTTCTCACTTCAAAGATGAGAGGACTGGGACAGAGCAATTATTGACTTGTCCAAGGTTGTACCGAGTGTCAGATATTCTAATCATACACAGTTCTGTGGGATTCCTGTCCTCACATGCCCAGCCTGAATATTTATTGTTAATAAGTGTTATTTTTCTTCCATTTCCAGCTCCTTCAATGTCAGAACCATTCGAAGAAGAGCTAATGGGTTAATGACTGAGGATTTCTTTCATGAATAAAATACAATTGTTTGAGCTGTGTTCTGTGGTGAACACCTTTGGGGTTATTTATTTCTATGCTTTAGTAACTATTTCTTGACCCATTCACCCAGCTTCAGGGTTGCTCTATTTGGAATATTCTAACTTTTTTATACTAGTTTATCCCCTGAGTGCAGCTGTCAGTCACAACCTTCCTGGTGGCTGAGATTGATCCCTAAGTTGGCAGAGTGTCACGGAGGGATGTGGCTCTCCTGTTATCTTGCACCTTATACTTGCAAAGGTGTTAACAATGTCACTGCCTGCCCATACTCACAGCCCACTCCAGATTTCAACTTCTTGAATGACAAGTTTGCAAATCTTTCACCATGTATTTCTTGCCCCCAGAGGTATAGACTTTGGATGGCACTGTGTCTACTGAGTGCCATCAAAAGATGTCAAAATGAGGATTCAGGGGTTTAATATTCTTTTCAACTTTATTTTTGATAAAACTTTGTAAAATCTACAGATGAAAAACTTTCAAAATTTTTTTTCAGGACCCACAAAAGTCTCAAAAATCATTTCCATTTCTTCCATTTTTATTGTTGAAGCTTTAATGTAGCCTCAGCATTATATTTCTTTTCTACATTATAAGTTTTAAATTTTTTGTTCTCTCATTTCTGCTTTTTAAGCAAACAAACCAACAAACCAAATGATTTGACCCTTAGATTGGAGCAACTTTTAAAAAATATATATTTTATTGATTTCAGAGAAAAGAAAGAGAGATAGAAACATCAATTATGGGAGAGAATAATTGATTGGCTGCCTCCTGCATGCCTCCTCTTTTGGATCAAGCCCTCCTGCATGTGCCCTGACCAAAAAGCAAACTGTGACACTGGTTCATAGGTAGACACTCAACCACTGAGCAACACCAGCCAGGTAGGTTGGAGCAACTTTTAATGTTATAGGAAATTTAAATAATTGTGTTTCAAAATCTCCTTTTTTAGGCACAAAGCCACACGGTCTCATTATCTGTGTAACAACACAGCAGCAATTCTATATTCCATCTGTTCATCCCAAGGCTGATGTCTTCATTGAGATCCCCATTGGCACTTGTCAGCCACCTCACCCACTGACACCGTCTCCTCCCATACTGATTCATCTGTCTAGGTTTATCTTTTTAATATGGCTGATAATTTTATGACCCTATTCCCTCTATAAAATCTAACATATCTTCTCATTTCCTATAGAACACAGGCTGTAATCCTTCACAATTTGCCCCCAAATGTTTACCTGCAATACAACATTCCACTCTATCTTACTGCTTTGCTGTCACTACTCTCTCCAAGTCAGTTTCTCTTCCATAAACAGAGAGAAGTTCCAACCAGAACATCTGGCCCTGCCAGTTTCTTACTAAAACATTCCCATGATCCCTGTCAACAGAAAGAAACCCATAGGTGTTCAGTATGGCACCATATAGCATTACTCATCTTTATCCCATTCTCACTCATTATTTACCATTGAGTCAAGCTGAACCAAGTGAAGTTTCTCAAACTTGCTTTCTCTCAGCTTGGGGCCCTACTGGTGCACATGCTGTGTGTCCTTTCCTGTGTCCTACACACACACACACACACACACACACACACACACAAACACACAATACACTCATCTGAACTTCCATTTAGCTCACAAATAAATTCTTCAGGAAGTTTAGTTAGCATTGCTGCTTCTGGCATGTCCTTGTGTGTTTCCTTTCAGCAGTCATCACTCTGGATTATAATGATCTGTACTTGTAATCCAGTTTGATGACTCCATCAGACAATAAGCAACTTTAGGGCACGCCTATACTGGGTTTTTGTAATAGTTTATCCATCCTCAAATGATGTCTAGGAAGTACCAATACCTACTAAATAATAGAGACTCCAGTACTTATTAAAGGAAGTGGAAGAAGGAACAACCTATCCACCGCCCCCCCCCCCCACGCTGTAATTTCACATGTATATATACATGTGATCTCCCACTTGTCTCCATCTGGGTAATACCTACTCATCCTTTATATTCAACATAAACCTCATCTCAACCATGAAACCTTCCCTGCCTACCAGAGCAGATCATTTCTTTGTGTACCTGTAATGTTTTGTATATGCTACAGCACTTAATGTTTTATTTTACTGATTTATGTGTGTGTCTCTCTCTCCCTTGTTTAGTTTTAGAAAATGATGTGTTCACCATAGAATATTCAGTTCCTAATACTGTATTGGAAACCTCTTAGAAGTTCAGTAAGTGATAATCAATAGATGTGAAAAAATCTCAGAGGGTTTCTGTCTTAAAATCAAGATCTCAAGATTCTAACTTTGTGAAATGTTATCTATATGTCTATTCTCACACAATACTAGAGTTTCTGCTAATTCTTTAATATTGAATGCCTTAACCTACATATTTAAAATAGTCTATTCTCATCTCTAGATTTTATTCAGTTCTAAAGGGCCTACCTCTTGTATTATAGAAATCATTTTAAAAAATAAAATATTTTTGCCATGCAGGTTTGGCTAAGTGGATAGTGTGCTAGCCTGTGGACCAAAGGGTACCGGATTCAGTTCCAGTCAAGTGCCTGTACCTTGGTTTCAGAATCCTTCCTGACCCAGGCCCTAGTCAAGGCCCTGGTCAGTGCATGGGTGGGAGATGACCAATCGATGTGTTTCTCTCACATTGATGTTTCTCTCTGTCTTTCCTTCTCTTCCACTCTACCTAAAAGTCGATGAAAAAATATCCTTAGGTGATGATTAATAAAATTCTATACATATTAAAGCCTAAGTGACTGGCCAATCAGCCAACCATTTGACCATCAAACCATCCGACCAGTAGCTATAATGTGCATTGACCACCAGGGGGCATATGCTCATTGTAGGAGTAGAAACCACAGGAATAGAAACATGGAACAGACTGATGAATCTTAGAAGGAAGTGGGGAGGGAAGGAGGATGAGAAGAGATTAACCAAAGATCTTATATATGTATAGCAGAGGCCCATTGAAAAGATTTGGCTTGTGCCTGCACCCTCTGGCAATCCAGAACCCCTCTGGGGTTGGTCTGTACCTTCTAGCAATCTGGGACTCCTTGGGGGATGTTGGAGAGCCAGTTTTTGCCCGATCCCTGCAGGTCAGGCCAAGGGACCCCATCAGTGCATGAATTTGTACACCAAGCTTCTAGTAAATAAATGCATAAAAAAAGTTAAAAAATATTTTTGCATCTATATACACATATGCTCCCATACTATTTGTTTAATATCCAATCTTAGTTTAATGCTATAGATGCCAAAAAAATAAAGGCATAACACCCACTGCTTATTGTTAGGTTGTCTATTGTTGTACTTCAAATTCTCCCCACACTGAGTGATTTTTAAAGAGCAATCATTTTACTGTATATTATAATTTTATGGATCAGGAATGTGTACCAGGCTCAGCTTGGCAATTCTTCTCTTGCATGTGTCTGATCACTTGTTGCCATTCAACTGGGCTCTTTGTTGGTCTAGAAGGTTCAAACAGCTTTACTCACATTCCTAGTACTTAGGAGGATAGTTGGAAGCTGGGTTTAACTCTACTACTCTTTCTCTGCATATTTTCTCAGACCCTTTTCACATCCCTCTCCAGAAAGGCAGAGTACTTTTTGCATCCTAATTGAGAAGTCCAAGAATGCATGATTTAAGAAAAAGAGAGTGGAAGAGAAGTCTCATAATTCTTAGGCAGGAAACTAGATAAACACTTCCATTATATTATTTTGGTGAGAAAATACCCCATATTATTTTTAGAGTTAAGTGAGTGGTACATAGACCATAGCATTCAGTGAGTTGTATAATAAAAATTGTGACCATTTATAATCTGCTACATCTGCTAATATTTTAATGGGGAACTTATATTTATTAACACAATGCATTACTGTGATTCAGAAAAGGGTTACTAGCATTCTAGGGGATGGTTGATAAGATCATTTTCTTCTGTCAAGTATATCTGGAAAGCCTATGTAACAGTTTAAGTGACAAAATATTTGCTTTGCCAATCCAAATATGGACAAAGGCTTAGGAAACCTGAGCCTTAAATTCTTTCCACTTAATGTTCTGCTCATTAAAGGAAGTGTTTCTGAGAAGGCAAAGACTACCACCATAATGAACAAAAATGTGATACTTCATTTTCAAGATATCCTCTAGCTCAAATTCACTTATCTCTTCTTATGTTTCCTTAGAACTTGGTCTGTACAGCAATAAAATAATGAGATGACAACCTCAGAAAAAAAAAACAAAAAAACAAGCAAACTAAATACCTATGCACAGTGATGCTGCCATGGAATGAGTGTGAGGCATGACACAGATATTGTCCCATTGGTCTCTCATAGGAAAAAATGAATAATTTTGTGTCTATTGAAGATAAGATAATTGCAATATTGTATTAGGTCCCCATTGCCTTATACTGTTTAATGACACAAAGTCATGCAGTGGAAATGAGACTGGTTGGACATAAGTGTCAGAGGTTAGTAGAGGACCATACAACTATCCATGAATCTGATGATTTGTTTTAAAAAGAAAACAACCCATATCTTTAAAAGAATTGCTGGAAGGAGAGTTTTCTGTGTTCAATAGGTAGCCATATGTGAGGTAAATATCATCAGCAGAGCACAGTCTCAGAGTAGAAGCTTTATAATTTTAGGAATAAATGCCTTCCTCCATTTATAAGGAAAAATCTACAGAATTTTTTGACTCTAAAAGCACCAGAGCAAGATTATTTCCTGTTTAAAACCTCCTTACACAGATCCTCTTTTCAATACTGACTGAAGATTTTGTATTTTCATGAGAAATTAAATGTGTGATGAAGAAAGATTGATTTTTACACCTTTTCTTGAATTTTAAGAAGTGAGAATGTAAAAATACATAAAAACTCAACAACAGCTCAGCTATCCTAAATCAAGTAAGTTTTCAGAAGTATTCAGATTCTTATAACATCAGCTCTACCTTTCCTAAGTATGCTATTAATGAAGAGAGAGAGAGAGAGAGAGAGAGAGAGAGAGAGAGAGAGAGAGAGAGAGAGAGAGAGAGAGAGACCTCACACTGGGAAAGAATCTATTAAAAGAAGATAGCTACATAAATTACCTTGTAATGACATAAATTATTTTAATGAGTCATGCATTTTAAAAACATTTCTCTCCCCAACATGAACCGTCTTGTAAAAATGATATATTTGCTTACTAACATGATTATGTACAGAAAATATGTTTTTAGCAGTACAGAAATAATTTTTAACTCAATGGTTTTCAAAATTGTAAGTTTTAGTATGAATCATTACACTTTTAGAATTTTTTAAATAATAGAATATAAATTAAAAACTGAGAATTCTCCCTTTTCCATAAAAATATAGTGAATTTTAGCTTAAAGCTATTTGGTATCTAAACCATAGTTCCAACAGAAAGCATTCTTCTTGCTTTGGTCAAGAGGCTATAAACCATAGTGAAAGGTTAAGTGAGAAAATGCTCATAGTGTCATCAAAATATAGTATTTTATATTTATCTAGCAATTCACAGATTCCAAAGATTTCGTTAACTGTTTGATATTATTTACTCCTCACAAATCTCTGTGAAGCAAGTTATAGTTAAGTGCTTTGTTGAGTTGCTTTTTTCAGATGAAGATACTCTAAAGCACAATGACACAATCAAATTCGCAAAGTCAAGTTTGAACCGTGGTCTTTCCTCTGTGAATTGCTAGATAAATATAAAATACTATATTTTGATGACACTATGAGCATTTTCTCACTTAACCTTTCACTATGGTTTATAGCCTCTTGACCAAAGTAAGACAAATGCTTTCTGTTTGAACTATGGTTTAGATACAAAATAGCTTTAAGCTAAAATTCACTATATTTTTATGGAAAAGGGAGAATTCTCAGTTTTTAATTTATATTCTATTATTTAAAAAATTCTAAAAGTGTAATGATTCATAATAAAACTTATAATTTTGAAAACCATTGAGTTAAAATGAAGGTCTTAAATGTATGTAATTAACAATACAAATAATTAGAGATTTAAACAAAATAGCCGAAAAGTCTCTGAAATGACATTTTCAGTTCCATCAGTCAAAGACTGAAATATGAGGAGATCTTCACTCTGATGAGTTTTAAACCTGAAGACAAGTAAAGTTCCTAGCCTTACCATCATTGTACATCTCCTTGGGATAGTGACATAATGGGACATGTAAAAAGATCCACAGAAGAAAAGAGTTGAAAGAAGAAGAAGGGAATAGACTGTCAATCTACAATGGGAAGGCAGGGGATGTTGGAGGGAAGGCTGCAAGAGATCAACCAAGGACTTGTGTGCATGCATTAAAGTATAACCAATGGATACAAGAAACTGGGAGGAGGCAGGTGAGGGCATATATTGGGGGGTAGGGGAGGCGAGGGGGAGGTCAAAGAAAGGGTGGGGGGAAAGGAGACATATGTTCTATTATATGTAATACTTTAAACAATAAAATAAAAGGGAAAAAGAAAAACAACCACAACAGCAACAAAAATTTTCTTTTTCCTTAAAGAATACCTGGATAATAATTTTTTCAAGTTCTAAAAATAAGAAATAGAAGTTAATTCCCCAACACACTTTGGCTATTCTAATTTGTTGTCCTTGTGTGTGTGTATAAGTGTATGCATATTTTAATTACCTTTTTAGAAATAATTTCGTAGTTATGATTCCATTAATGGGTTTAGTGATCTTCAAGGCATTCTTTCTTTAAATCCTTGATTTAGAATTTTATGGATATTTTTGAAAATTTAGTTAAATTTTTAAATTAGAAATAATTATGGACTTAAAGGAAATTACAAAAGAAATTTACCTGAAGGTCCCATTCTGGATCAATTTTAAGGTCAAGACACTAATTATGTGGGTCTAAATTACTAGTCGAGGACAATAGTCTTATGAGCAGTATGGACATTCCAGATAACCTGAAAGGTCTTCTTTCTTAATGAATGCTGTTTCCACCAAGCTCATTCCTGTCTGCATGTGGGACACATTTTATTAAGACAGTAGATACAATCAAGCCCTCATCAGAAAGTTCACCCATCCGGTGGGTTTGATCCAGATAGGGTATAATCAGGAAGTCAGGAAGTAGAATTCTAAGTGGTCTAGATCTTAAATATCCATTCAAGAGCCATAAGATAATGTTTGTTTGTTTACTGGATTGGATGAAGAATAAAACCTCATTCTGATTAAAAGTCATCTTGTGCTAGAATTAGATAAAGATAATTTCTATAGCTGGCCTAGTTAAGCACCAGGAGCTAGTCCAGGCTTGCTTTCGGTATTTAACTTATAGCTACTTGGACAAGGGGGATTGAAACACCAACGTTCCCTCTCATTTCTGAAATACCTCTAAAGCCACAGTGAATGATACATCAGCAAGCAATTCACAGAGTTTATTCTTGATGATGTTTTCAGACTATAAAGAGATGCCTATGTTTGTTTAGCCAGGCAGATGGTCCCAGATGGAAACCAGCAGGAAACATAACTGATTTCAGTAACATTTCCTTTTTCTTTACTTCCTAAGTTATTAACAAAGCATACTAAGAATATTGAAAGAAAACAGCAACATTTGATGTGACCCTAAGTATTTCTGTTAAAAGACTTCTAAACACATACAGATAGACCTGTGCTCATGTTCCCTATGTGCTCACACACATGTGCGGTTTGGATAAGAACAAAATGTTTAGGAGGGGCTACAAGGGTCTTAAGTATTCATATTCTCAGAAAAAAGGCGGTTTAGTTAGTCACTGGGTTGGCTTGAAAATGTTGCATTCGCTTTATGTATCTCTTTGAAATAATACCTATTTTCCTTGCTAATAAATAACCTGTATATGTTTTATTCTAGGTGTTGATAGCTGTGTTGGGTTTTTGCTCACCAAAGCATTAAAAAACCATGACATACAAATAAGATGAGGAGCAATGATTGGTCTTATATCTCAAATGATATAACTGCTATGTAAGTAAATGATTCATCAATGATATTTAACCAAATGTGGGAAGTTTTTCTAGCATTGCAAATACATTGTTTTGAATTTTCCTTCTATCTTCTCTTTCCTGTTTTTACGATTTGAGTTCTTGTAGCGTGTATTTGTTCCAATCCAGACATTATCTGTTTGCAACCTTGCACATTCCCTGGCCTTGATAAATGAGTGTTCATCGATTTCTTTTCAAAGTGGCATTTCCAACTTAATGTATGAGACATTCACTGTGTGACCTTAGGAAGAACACTTAACCTCTCTGGGCATTAGCTTCTTGCTGTGTAAATCTAAATGAGAGATAGGAATCACTCAGCAATTTTCTTAAGTTCTGTTATTGGAAAACATTTTAATATTGCTTTCAAAGCATATTTATATTTCTTTCAAAAATATTTGTTACTGCACACTCATCTTCGTGAAAAAAAAATAGTAAGATGAACATATTTCTAACAGGCTCTCCCATAATTCCAGATTTTTTCAATACATGTTTGCTTAGATTCTGCTTTCTAGACATGTACTTCATATCTTCTATTAAAGTGTCTTTTCCTTGACGATGGGGACCAATGCTTAAAAGAAGCATTTGCATCACAGAAATGGCAGTCCCTCCTAAAGCCAGTCCAAGGACATGAATAAATCAAAAGAGAAGGAGTCTTTGTCCTAAGCTGAGGTTAAACACTTACCACTTCTAGGGAAAGCTTACATTTCTTTTGTGCTGCATGCCTGTGAATGTTTTATAAATCCAATTGAGCTTAAGAATCAAGTTTCTCCGACAGACACAGTGTATTCAGAAGAATAAAGATACAGCAGAAAGTTATCGATTTCTGAGGGATCTACGCCTTGTGAAAAATTAAGCAGACATTCCTTCAAAATCAATACAATTACCCTTGCTACTTCAGAACTGTTACACCGAATCCGACACAAAGAATGTATCCATCGCAGAGGGCAATAGGTTTTGTGGGTGTTTTGAAAACACGAGGTGATTTTCCTCTATGAATGGATGTCTCCTTGCCCCCCTGTTTCCTAATCCCCTAGCTCTTTCTACAATGCATGTGGAAAAACATTCTGCTTTTATCAGGAGCCCTCAGTGGCTTTGCTACCCTCTCTAGCAAAGGCCTATAGGTGGGAATTACCCATCCAATTTACTTCCAGCCTAGGGAACTAGTAAGACTTTAATATGAAAAGCTACCTCAACCTCAGGTGTCCTTATTGCTTTCTGACTGAAGTATCACTCTGCTCTCCATGACTTACCGATGTTGATTACCCCCTTTTTTAACAACTGAGAATGAACTGCCCTTTTCCTCCTCTGCTCAGAAGCAAGAGTCTAATTACACTTTCAGTGAATCAATATGAAGTCATACATTTATGCATTTCTATATTCCTACCTAGCTCAATGGCAAGAAATGGAAGATCGTTCCCAATATGCATTCAGTGAAGGTCAAGCAGCACTGTGCTTGCTGCTAGAACACCCAGGGGAACCGCATACGTACCTTGTCTTCAAGGATTTTGTGGACTCATCGCATTTCTCCAAGGGGATGCTCTTGGTATTGAGGGCAGGGAAATCCGTTATTATGTAGAACTGCCCTGTGCTTTTGCAGTGTATCTGTCACCCTTCATCCCAATCCGTAAAATGCTAGTAACACCCCTCTGTCATTGTGGCAACTAAAAATACCTCCTCATTTTTTATAAAACATTGAAGAACTAGCACTGGTCCCATTTGTGGCACCAGTGGGCTACTTACTGTTAGTCTTGATGTCTGGGTATCAGAGAGCTAACCTGCTTCTGAACACAGACTCATAGGCTAAACTCGTTGATCTTTTGGTTCCCGGGCCCTTTGCTCACTAAAATCCCAGGTTTCTAAGGGAACCCGAGTCCCTGGTGTGCCAACATTGCCTCTGGACCTGTTGTCCAGAACTTTCACCTGTGTAATCACTGACTAACTCACTTGTTTTCTTGTAATGGGCAAGCTGTGGTCCAATAAATTTAGCATTTCAGGCTAATGTTTTATTCAATGCTAAAGTGCTATCAGTACTTAATTATCTTAATTTTCCTAGCAGAATATTTAAGATATAGGGTACACATTTTCAAGATTTTTATAAATAATTAACAATGTAATATATTTTTTCTTTTTTACTGAATTTATTGGGGTGACATTGGTTAATAAAACTATATAGGTTTCAGGAATATAATTCGATAAATTACCATCTGTGTATTATATTGTGTGTTCACAACCCCAAGTCAAGTCTGATTATTATTTATTTATTTTTTTAAAAATATATTTTATTGATTTTTTACAGAGAGGAAGGGAGACGGATAGAAAGTCAGAAACATCGATGAGAGAGAAACATCGATCAGCTGCCCCTTGCACACCCTCCACTGGGGATGTGCCCACAACCAAGGTATATGCCCTTGACTGGAACCGAACCTGGGACCTTTCAGTCCGCAGTCCACTGAGCCAAACCGGTTTCGGCTGATTATTATTTATTGAGCTGCTACTAAGTGTCAGAAATTGGACTGGTCTTTGAGAATACAAATGTAAGATTAAACAAATATGAATTTTCCTTCAAAGATTGCATATTCTATTGGCAATATACACTAACCAAATAATCCCATAAATAAATGAAAAGCATAATTATGGTAGGAATAAGAAAACAAAGTAAATTCTGAAAGAATATAATAGGTGAACATCCTTGTCTGATGCATGTGATAGCTATCCAGAGGAATTGTCATTTGAGAGGTGGTCTAAATTTTGCATTCTAAAGAAGGAATAAGAATTAACTAAATGAAGAACAGAAAAGAGAGCATTTCAATCAGACTATCATGGTCAAAGGCCTTCTCCAGTAATAATATCAAGGTTTACACACAGTGAAACCCATTTATACATACATAATAAGTGAATGGGATAAGAACTTTCAATATTTGAAAGAAATTAGATGAATTATCTTTCCACGTGTAGCTTAAATGTCCCTATGAATATTAGGGAAACCATTAGACTTTAGTTTCTCATATGAAAAGCTACACAATGAAACTTGAAGGAATTTATGGTCTTTATATTCAGGTATACAGACTTATTTAATAAAAATAGGCTGGGGATTTGAAGTCAGGAATGAGCTAAAGCCAGCATTACCAGTTATTTACCTTCCAGGTTAGGTAAAGTATTTAAAGCAGCATAACTACAGTATCATTTAAGCAAAAAACAAACAAACAAACAAAAAACCCAAAAAACAAAAAAAAAACCCCACAATTAATCTGCCTTCCAAATTTCTGTGTATGTATGATATCTAGCCTAAATCAAATAATCAATAAAAAAGGACCTCACTGCTCTTTAAAATAGCAGAATATGAAAATTCAGGTGAAAGTTTTGGATTATTTTAAATACATGTAGTTTCAAAACAGATTTTTTAAAATTACATATGTTTTATTATGGTTAAAAACATAAAAATAATTATATTGTGTTAAGAGGAGGTTTCAAACTTTGATTTTCTAGAAACTATAAAATATCTTAAAAGCCACAGTAAAATGCAAATGTTAATAAAATGTCTTATATTTCTTCTCCTCTACTATTTTTTTCTAGCATATAATTGATCATTATTCACACATGTCTTTTGACAATACCTGTGACTATTTCTGAATATGCCAGTTCAAACTGGTGCTACATTATTTTGTGTTATTTCTATGTAGTTGGCCTATTCCAAATGGCTCTTTCAAACCCTCTATGTTACAGAAATAAACGGACAGAGATTTAGCTATTCATCTGTGGGACACACCAGCTAATTTGGGTATCAATTGGTTAAATCCTAATAATCTCAATTAGGTGCTCTCTCATTAGTTTAATGACCTCTACTTAAATAGATTATTTAAATTTGTCTGTTTTCTACTAATCCAAGATCTGTCAGAAGGGAATGCTCTTGAGAATGACTATTACTAAAGTGAATTGAATTGAATCAAACTTATTCTAGTCCTAACTTACTCTGCTTCAGCTCATCATATCATCTTCTTGTTCCTTATTTCTTCACTTATCAAAGTAGTGCTTGAACAGAGATCAGTGGTTTTCCTACCGTGTTTCTTAGTGTCTTAGGGTTTTGAGAAAGCACTCCTGGAAATGCTTAGAGAAAGAGTAAAGAAAATAGTTTCCAGAGAAGATCTACTGTTACTGATTTATATTTTGGCATTACATGGAAGATTTCTTGTAATGAAGAATTCTATGGTCACACAAACAAAACCCATGCAGATTCATATTGCAGTGGCATTAAATATCATGGCCAGAAACCTGCATTGCATAATTTTTTCAAAAGAGAACCATTGAAGAGTATTGGCCAGACAGATGACACAATTTGATATTTAGAAAAATCACTTGCCTTCTGAGTGAATTTACTTACTGGAAGCAAAGAGGAGAATCAGTGGCTAATTGCAGCCTTATATATGAGACCATTGCAAGAACTGGACTTGGTAGTGATGGAGGATTAAGAGGTAGATGGGTTCTGAAAATATTTTGAAGGAAGACATATATGCTAACTATGATATGGATTGCTGGGCAAAGAGGAGCACGGTTTCAGCATAAGAAAAAACAGAGTTGGATAGATGCCATTTACAGATATAGAGAAGACTGGAAGAACTGTTTGGTGGGAGCTTGAGAAAGCAAGAGATCTATGTTGAACCTGTTAAATTGAGAATGCTTAATCAACTTTCCAACAGATTTGAAAACTGAGCAGTTAGATATTACAAATCAGGAGCTATAGAGATTCAAAAGCATTTGTATGGTCTTCAAAGCCACTGGACGGTCTGATGTCAGAGAATGAGAATAAATAGTAAGGCTAGAGCTGAAACAGAGATTTTGAGGTCAGAAAGAGGATTTAGGACCAGCAAAAGAGATTAAGAGAGGACAATCAGTGCCCTGGTCAGATTGTATTAAGAACAGCAGAGAGATAAATAAACTATGGCAAGAATATAGGAGAGACATGACAGTCTAAAATTTTATGAAAGGAGGGGAATTATTAGTTCATTGGAGAGAAAAATAATGAGTTAGAGGTATTGCCAAAGGTTTAATTTATTTATTTTCACAGATTAGAGATTTAAGGCTTTGTAGTCAAATAATTTTCTTAACTGAAAACTGAATCATTAGAAAAATTATGAAAATAACATAGAACATGGTTTTATAGAAATATGGGATTGTTAGAGACATGGCTGCTCTTACAACCAGGACACGATAAAACCATTAAAATGCATCTTCTTCAGCATAGTTTTGGATGTCTTAAAATCATTGATCTAACCAAAATATTTCCTATCACCAATTTCTCCTTTTAAAGTCATTGTTTCCTCAAGCCTCATTGTCTTTTTCTGCTACACTTTTATTATGTTACTCCTAGTATGAGCTTTGGGATCTTAGAGAATACTTTGGTGTTACTTCAGGTTAAATAAACTCCTGTTGCCCCCTAGAAACAAAATATTTGGGTCTCCTTTGTTTTGTGGCAGAAGTATGCATTGGTGATACTAACATGATACATAGAGGAGAGTCTATAAACTAAGGCATTGTATTTAACTACATATTCATAATTGCATAAAATATTGATTTGTATATCATTTGCATTTAATCAATAAAGGTCTTAATTATAAAATTATTCAATAATGGCACTATCACATCATTTTTCAGTCACAAGTCAGCCATTTCTTGATGGGTATAGTAATTGTTTTTTGAAATTCTGAATATTTTTATCCACAATCCAGGCACCATCATTGTCATCATTAGATGATGATGATGATGATGATGAACTTTGGGGTTCACTAAACCTTGATACGTGTAATAGCCAAAGAGTGTGTTCCTCCTGCCTTACAGTTTAAGATCTTACTCCTCAATTTTTATTCCCTAATTTTCTGTCCCATGATTGAACTCTTCTCACATTTATTGACTATGAGAAATGTTACTTCTCTCAGAAGGAACCTAATTCTCACTAGCAGTGTTAGGATGTTGCCTTGTGGCCACAAAGATCCAAAGAACACAAAGGTCCAAATTCATTGTTCATCCATTATTGTTTTCTTTTTCATGGTATCTTTTATGGTTTAAATCATATCCTTCATCATGCTCCTAAAGTCCTGATAGTACACCTTCTGGTTTACAAACTTCCCAAAGAAAACTACATAAATATCCACAAGAAAAATTTGAAGTTTGCAAAATTAAAAAAAATCCATTGTAAATTAAATAGGGAAAACTAGAATTTCTTCCCAAAGATGCATGAAAAAATTGCTCTTATTTTCTGCTAGAAGATACATCCAATTTAATTTACTTACGAGAACAAATCATCTGTAAACTTAAGACAGCTACATAAAGTAAATGATGGCTCAAGAGTTCTAGGAGTACAATGGTGAATCGCTGTTTTTCACTCACACAATAAGATTTCCTTTGGTGATTTTCACGGAATTAAGATATCTATTGCTTTCTTACAGATAAATCCACTTCCAAGGAGATGGGGGCATTTTAAAACAGTTTAAACAAAAACAATTGCTGTTCAAATTGTGAATTTTTTTGTGTAAGATTCTCTCTACCCCCTAGATTCATACCCTCTAATTTGTTCTTTATATATGAAAAAAGTTGTCAATGTGTCTCATTCTTAAGGTATAGTTGTGTAGAGAGTTCCTCTTAGATCTTTACATTTACATTCTTAAAGGCAGAAGAAACAGCAATTCCATTGTTTTGATCCCAGCACCTAGAAATAGTCTGATTTATAGTAAATAGTCAATGAAAGTCTGCTGGATGAAACCAAGGAAAGATGTAGATGACTTTAACAAGAGATAAAATGTAAGTGGTTTCCACCAAGAAACAAGATGTCACCTATGGGGAAACCTATGAGATTAGTGAATTTTGATTGACAGGGAATCAAGGACTCCTGGTCTATTCATGATATATCTTTCAATGTAAATTTAGATTTAAAAATATTTAATAAGCTGTAAAACTGAACATGTGAATTCCAACTAATTTAAGACTTGGTCTGGATACAGTGGAACAGAAGACAGAGTTTGTTCTTGGTGTCTTTTGTATCTCATTACAAAATACTTTCTTTTCTTCCTACATTGGCTGAGGATATCCTGTCAAGAAAGGAGGTCATCTACTACATAATCTCCATAGTTGGGTGGTAAGCATTTTAAAGGAGACACCAGGGAAAAGGGTGATGCTAAACATCCAACCACACTATCATGATAGAGGTGTTTTAGGCATGGTTGGGAGCGCACTTTGAGAAGAAGGTTTGGGGAAAGAACATCCCTCAATTATGACACTTAAGTACTACTTGCTATTACTTAATAGTCTGTAGTTTAGGTTAATCATAATTGTTAAAGCTTATGCCACATTACTCCGGTTTCTTGAACGCAGAGCCTTGATAGTGTCTACCTATACATATTAAAGAACTAGAAACTTGGTATCATCGTTCCTAATAAGCTTCCTTATGACTCTTACTTTTCACTGAAATTATGTTTGCATCAATTTTTAATATTCCTAAAAGTTATTTTTATATCTTGTAAGTGAAAAAATATTCAAGTTTACTTGATATTTTAAAAGGCAGAGATATTAAAATATCTTTTAGCATCTGAGAATTCTGAGGTATGTTCAAATCTCAAGGTTTTTTTGTTTGTTTTTTGAGTAATTCATATTCTCTTTTAAAATTCTTTATTGTTTAAAGTATTACATATAGTATTACATATGTCTTCTTTGCCCCCATTGATCTCTCTCTCTGGCCACCCTTACCCCCAGCACAGGCCTCCTAGTGTCTGTGTCCATTGGTTATGCTTACATGTATGCATATGAGTCCTTTGGTTGATCTCTTAGCCCCCTCCCCTCCCCTGCGTTCCCTCTGAAGTTTGATAGTCTACTCAGTGTTTCTCTGTCTCTGGATCTATTTTTGTTCATCAGGTTATGTTGTTCATTATATTCCACAAATGAGTGAGGTCATGCGATATTTATCTTTCTCCAACTGGCTTATTTTGCTTAGCATAATGCTTTCCTCGTCCATCCATGCTGTTGCAAATGGTAAGAATTCCTTTTCTCCACTGCAGCATAGTATCCCATTGTGTAGATGTACCAGTTTTTTTAATCCACTCATCTGCTGATGGGCACTTAGGCAGTTTTCAAATCTTAGCTATTGCAAATTGTGTCACTCTGAACATAGGGGTCCATATATTCTTTCTGATTGGTCTTTCTGAGTTCTTGGGATATAATTCTAAATGTGGGATTACTGGGTCACATGGGAGTTTTATTTTTTTAATTTTTTGAGGAAACTCCATAATGTTTTCCACAGTAGCTACACCAGTCTACATTCCCATTAGGAGTGCAAGAGTGTTCCTTTTTCTCCACATCCTCACCATCACTTGTTGTTTGTTGATGAGAGGCATCCTGACAGGTGTGAGATGGTATCTCATTGTCATTTTGATTTGCATCTCTTGGATGATTAGTGGCTTTGAGCATGTTTTCATATGTCTCTTGGCCTTCTGTATGTCCACTTTTGGAAAGTGTCTAAGTTCTTTGCCCATTTTTTAATTGGCTTGTACATTTTTCTTTTATTAAGATGTATGAGTTCCCTATAAATTTTGGAGATTGGATCTTTATCAGATATAACATTGGCAAATATGTTCTCACATGCAATGGGCTTTCTTATTGTTTTGTTGACAGTTTTTTTTGCTGTGCAAAAGCTTTTTATTTTGATGTAGTCCCATTTGCTTATTTTCTCCTTTGTTTCCATTGCCCTAGGAGCTGTATCAGATAAGATATTGCTAAGACATATGTCTGATATTTTGCTGCCTGTAGAGTCTTCTAATATTTTTATAGCCCTAACTGGTTTGGTTCAGTGGATAGACCATTGGCCAACAGAGTGAAGGGTCCTTGGTTTGATTCCAGTCAAGGACATATGCCCAGGTTGCAGGCTCAATTCCAGTAAGGGGCGTGCAAAAGGCAGCCGATCAATAATTCTCTTTCATCATTGATATTTCTATCTCTCCTTCCCTTCTCCCTTCCTCTCTGAAAACAATAAAAATATATTTTACAAAAGATTTCTATGGTTTCCCATATTATGTTTAAGTCCTTTATCTAATTTGAGTTTATTTTTATGTATGGTGTAAGTTGGTGGTCTAGTTTCATTTTTTGACTTGTATCTGTGTAATTTTCCCCAACACCATTTATTGAAGAGACTGTCTTGACTCCATTGTATGCTCTTGCCTCCTTTGTCAAATATTAATTGAGCATAATGGTGTGGGTCGATTTCTGGGTTCTCTGTTCTGTTCCGTTGATCTATATGTTAGTTCTTTTGCCAGTATCAGGCATTTTTGAGAACAGTGGCTTTGTAATAAAGCTTGATATCTGGTATCGTGAACCCTCCAAATTTGTTCTTATTTCTCAAGATTACTGCAGCTGTTTAGGTTCTTTTTTTATTCCATATGAATTTTTGGAGAGTTTGTTCTAGGTCTGTGAAATATGCCATTGGTATTTTAATGGAGATACCATTAAATCTATAGATTGCTTTGGGATAGACATTTTAATGATGTTGATTCTACCAATCCATTAACACAGTATATTCCTCCATTTTTTTATGTTTTCCTCTACCTCTTTCTTCAACGTTCTGCCATTTTTTTCAGTACAGGTCTTTTACCTGCTCAGTTAAGTTTATTCCATGGTATCTTAATTTTTTGTTGCAATGGTAAATGGGATTATTGATTTTTTTTCATTTGTTTCATTTGTTTCTCTTTCTGTGCATTGATTAATGGTATATAAAAAAGCCACAGATTTCTAGGTGTTAATTTTGTATGCTGCTACATTGCTGAATTCATTTATTAAATATAGTTTCTTTATGAATTCTTTGGGGTTTTCTATGTATAATATCATGTCATCTGCATATAATGACAGTCATATTTCTTCTTTTTCAATTTGGATGCCTTTTATCCCTTCTTCTTGGCTGAAGAAGAAATAAAGGGCATCCCTGTCTTGTTCCTGTTCTTAGGGGAGTTGGTTTTCATTGTAATAGCAATCAATGGCATACCTCCATTCATCCCAATAGTTAAGACAGATAATAATAAGAATCAATAACTATTCCCAGTTATTTTTTTAAACCAATCCATTTGTATCAAACTCAAGATTTATTTTTTTAGTCAGAAAGGAAATAAATTGTTTTAGTTATAATTTTAATTAATTTAAGCCCTCTTTCAATAGTAGCGCTTCATGTTTGCTCTCCCCCTCCCCACCATTAAGATTTCTCAAAATAGCATTACTTCTTGCTATTCATGTCTATAGAGGTAATTTCTCCAGATTATATTTAACTTGAACTGCCTGTCCAAAATATTAATTCCTGCAGAAGAGGTGTGGTATAAAACAATACAAAGGACACACATTTAAGGTAGACCAAGCTTGACCAAAATCTCATCTTTGTGAGATCTTACTAGATGCATGACTAGACAAGTTATTTCTCCTCTTTAATTTTCTTCTATGTGTATTAAATTATTTGTATCTTCTTCCCACAGCTGTTTTGAAGATGAAATAAAATAACACCTAGTAAGACTATGATGCAAGTAAATACAGAAGAAAGATTAGTTCTCCCTCCTTCTAAACCAGCTTTTCATTAGTTATTATGTCCAGGTTATACTAAAATGTTCTGTTAAATGCCTAAATGAAGTGAGCATTTCCAGTAAAATAAGTTATTTACTTGATGTAATTAACAAAAGTTATAATTAAACAAGTCTCAAAAATACCTACAGGATAGTGAAATGTATGTTCCACATTTATGTACTTGCTCTCCAATAAAACACCATTAAGATAAGAAAAATTTAAGCACATGGACAGAAAGCTGAGCTAGAACTATATCCTGGATCCTATATAATGCATTAGCAGCAGTAAAGCAATACATATAAATGAATGTAATTAGGTACCTTTCTGTAAATAACACTTAATATGCAGCACTAGTCAAGTAAGCTAATGAAAGAAAGACATTTTAATTATAAGAAAATTATTTCTGCAATACCTTAGGCAAAGTGGCTTAAAAGTGGTCTTAAATATGTTCTGTATATCAGTTAATTGCTTAAACAGTGAGGTTCATTTTACTACTTTTCAAGACAAAGTTTTCCTATCTGCTAGATGAAGTTAACCAGGGGAAAGGAAATGTAAACTGAGTGTTTAAAAGGTGGGCAGACATAAAAGAGTGCATTGACCAAACTCTGCTGAGGTAATGCTTTTGAAATAATTTAGGCCGTGTTAACCAAATGGGTGAGTATTAGAAATAAGCAAAAGGGCTCATTGACATCTGAAGCAGGAAAGAATTTCCCTCGCATACCGAGTTTTGATATATACACACAATGTGTTTTAGTAAGCTTGTGCCACATAGACCAAACATGCAGGCATCTCCCCTTCCTTCCAGGAATTTAAAATAATAAATAGCTTCATCAGGTTCCAAACACAGCTGGTGATATTCTAATAATATTTGGAGAAGCTAACATCAGGTGACATCATGTGCAGGCTTTCCCAAATAGAAACATGGCATCAATAAAGCTGAGTTTCATATATTTTATGGAGCAAGAAGCTGGGAGGATAACGGCAGATGTTTCGATCATTTTCTCACTGATTTGCTCTGGAATTGTCTGGCACTCAATATGTTGTTGCTGCTGTCCGTTGCTGAACTGGTCAATGGTGAAACAGTTATCCTTAGTCTCCTTTGACTCAATTACCAGGTGGATTGAGAAATAGCATTTGTTAAACAAGTTTTGGCAATATTCACTGACCTATCAGAAATCATATAGGAACCCTGGCCAGTGTGGCTCAGTAGGTTGAACATCATCCCATGCACCCATGCTGGTTCTATTCCCAGTCAGGGAACATGACTGAGTTGTGGATTTGAACCCCAGTAGGGAGTGTGCAGATTTCTGACCATGTTCTTAAATTTTATCTCATCAATGTTTCTCTCCCTCTCTCCCCCTTACCTCCTCTCTTTCTCTAAAATCAATTTAAAAATTAAAAAAAAAGTAAGAGAACACTTGAAGTGCTATCCAATGCAGTTCTCACAGACAACTATTCAACATAACATCATAAAAATTACAAGGAGGACTTTTGCTTTAGAAATCATGACATCTGCCATTAATGTACTATTCCCATAAATCATACTAACTCCCAATTCTGATCAATCTTTTAATTAGTAGATGCTTTATGGAAAAATTTGAATAAAAGAACCTCAAGGCTGGAAGTAACCTTTAATAAAACTTATCAAAATATCTATATGATCCTCACATCACCTCTAGAATATCACAGACCAGTGATCATCCCAGGCAAGCTTCAACATTCATTCCTATGGAGACCATTGATTTCAACGGGGCACAACTTGGACAGTGAGAATTAATTTATTCATATTTATCCAAATTTGACTTCCCCCACTTCTAGGCTAAGTATATTGTGTGAAATTAATAACAGAGCTTAACTGTTATTTTCCACATTCAGGAAGCAATTTCAAAAGAAAGAATTTTGTGCCTTCGATAAGCCAGCCACTATTTTGAATACAAGAAATAAAAAGAATGAATAAAAGGAGGCCCCCAGTCACATGGATGTCTTGCTGAGGGATGGCTAAGGAACAGGCATGTACAAAGGCAAGTTCAGTAGAGTAATATGCATTAGGATAGATGAATACAATGAAATTGCTCCGAGGTCGTTGAGATCACAGGTGATGCCTCAATGATGAATTGGATTATGATAGACTGTTTCCTGTCAGAAAATAGCATTCATGTTTATAACAAGTTTCTCAGTTAATAATAAATACCATGGCTAAGTCATATCAAGTGACTACTATATACAGTAGTAGCTACTTAGTCATATACCTTCCCTAGACGATGGCACCTAATACTCATAGATGTCATATGAGACCAGTACAATTATTACCTTCCTTTTACAGATGAAGGAACTGAGGCCTAGAGGTCAAGTTATTTGCCCAAGGTCACCCTCTGAGCTGGTGGCTAAATGAAGATTTTAATCTTAATCCCTGAATGGGTGTCCCTCCACAGTAGTGCTTTGAAAATAAACTCCAAAGGCAATACATGATGTAGACTTCTTGTTCGCCAACTTTTTTTTTTTTTAAGAAAATAACAGACAATTTCTAGACTTTCAAGGGAAATTTTTTCACAAACCAAATCTTGATAACTTGCAACATTTCACTCCTCAAACAACATTCTGGGCTTTTGCACTTGCTCTTTCCGGTTTTAAAACATTCTCTCTCCATATTCTCCCAATAGTCCTTTATGTCCTTGTTTTCCCAGATCAAACGCAGGGCGCTGGCTTTGCCACTTAAAAATTCCACAGCTCTCCACACTCACAAACAAAAGTCTCATCCACCTTTTAGCCTCTGTTACTTCCTTCAGTGTACTTAGCATCTGAAATGATAGGGCATATGTATTTGCTGAGTAATTACTGTGGATGTTCTCCACTAGGCGGTAAACAGCAGGAGGTCAAGAACTGGTTGCTAGTCAGTGTGGAACTGAGCAACCAGAGAAACGCTGAGCATGTCCTTCTGCCTGGAAAAGATGAAAAGATGGTGCAGTCACATTTTCAATGAGTATTTGTTGAGTGCATCCTAAGTGCTGAAACAAATGCAATTTTAAAAGGAAAAAAAATACACAACAACTTGTCAATACTAAAATAATTTTTAAAATGCTATGTAGAGAAATCTCATTTTTTTCCGGTTGAAGATAAGGAAATTGATACGGCAAAATTTATATATATAGCTGTATCTTATATATATACACCACAAGTTCAGCTGGCCAACTAGTAGATGGATGAGCTACAACTGAAATCAAACTCTCGAACTCCAAAGCATCTGTGCTTGCTCCCATATCTGAGAAAATACGCTTAGTGCTAAAATAGCAGTGTGGCCATGAAGAAAAATCCTAAAGGACAGGGAGCCACTGATTCAATCTGGGAGAGTCAGAGAAGTTTCTCGGAAGCAGCGTGTTCTCTGGGTTTGGACATTTGAGGAGGCATTTGACAGGTGGGCAGGAGCAGCCGGGCGGCATTCCTGGCAGAAAGAAAGCAGTGGGCATCAGGCAGGGGTTTGAAAAGAAACAAGGGTCCCTTTAACACCTGCTTCCTGGAAGAGGGACTCTGCTGGTGGCAGCAGGGTTTTACAAGTCGCTTTTTTTACGTATCTACAAAACAAGATTTAGCCACTAAGTTTCGAAGCGAGACATTGATAGCTATCATTCAGACCAATGACAGTGGAACGAATGGGCACCTGGCTCTGTCTGCTGAGCACAGACAGACAGATTGAACACTGTGATGTGGATATCAAAACCTTGCTGCCATGAAGGGGGATGGCGGCTGAGCACCAGAGGTCAAGGGCTTGGCCTCTGACTATATTAGATTCTCATAAGGGATACAGATTGCAGTCTGTCATTTTTACAGCCATGTTCATGTGAGATCCGCCATCCCATCTACAAGGTTAACTGCCCATTGAACAGCAGCGTGAAGTTGCAAATGAGAATATGAGCATTGATTGTCATGCTTCACGAGATAAACTGGAATCAGAAATTTTCTCTGAGAGCAGCACAGGTATTTGTAGCCTAAAATCATTGGGAAATGGTTCCTGAGACAGATTTAAGTTATAATTCAAGTATTTGTCAAAAATATTTTAAAACATTTTTGACTACCTATGAAAGCAAAAAACTATTTTTCTTTTTAGAGAGAGGAGGAAGAGGAGGAGGAGGAGGAGGAGGAGGAGGAGGAGGAGGAGGAGGAGGAGGAGGAGGAGGAGGAGGAGGAAGAGAAACATCTATATGAGAGCAAAATGTTGATTGGCTGCCTCCTGCATGCTCCCTACCAGTGATGGAGCCTGCAACCTAGAGACCTGACCAGGAATTGAACTGAAAAATCTTACAACCATGGGATGATGCTCAACCAATGAGCCACACCAGCCAGGGCTCACAAATATTTCACTGTTGACATAAGTATTCAATAGAGTAGATCACTGGTGGTTTCTGGATTAGCGTAACTCCCATTCTGCAGAAAAGCCTGTTGCCAGTAAGGAGGAAATTTTCCCACAGGTCTCTGGTGATGTGAATGTGCTAATGCATCTCAAAACCAAAGTGTTTATTACTTCCCTGCCAGAGTCATTGTTCTTAACAGCTACCCCTACACTGGGCTTGAAGAAGTTAGGTTTATTGAAAGAACTCTATTGCAAGTAATATCTATTATCTGTAAGTAAGTTGTCTGTTGTGCCTTTTTTTGTGTCTGTATGAGTGTATCTGTGCATCTGTGGGCTCCCCCAAAGAATGTTTTATTTTATTTTGATAATCACAATGAGAGCAAGCAAGTCCCAGTTATCAGAAATCAAATAGTACAAAGGAGATTTTCTAATAAATTCTCATAGTCCTTTCTTTTCTTTTCAGGTTCCTTCTTGAATTGCTTGCATTTTAAACGTCTGTTGTAAGTTATGTACCATTTCTAACAGTGTTAGCACTGAATCATTTACTTTTCCAGGAAATAAAACCCTTCTCTCTGTTTCATCACTTTCTAGATCATGATCATGCACATGTAAATGTCTTTGGCACTTTCTACCCTCAGTGGTTTTGCATACTTAGGAATAATGAAAATGAGAAGAGAGTTAACCAACCCACCAAACATCTCTCTCTCTCTCTCTCTCTCTCTCTCTCTCTCTCTCAGCCAGTAGGAATGCATTTGTGAGCTAAAAAAAAAAGTGGTATGGCTTGAACTTGGAGAGCTGTTAAATGTACTTTTAGAACTCTATGTAGGATATAAAGTTCTGGAGATATAGCTCTGTTTCTACTTCATCTCAACCTGCTTTAATTTCTATACACAGGGAATAATAAATCTTGAAAAGGCCTAGGAAAGGACAAAGAATATTTCTTTGTGAGCACATTAAATATACCAGGCTTCTACTTTTCTATAAAACTTGTATGAACAGATACAAGAACAATCAAGGAATGAGGGTAATACCTTTTTCCAAGCCAAATTCACCATTTCTCTCCCCAACAAATTATTTATAGATTCCACCAAAATGTGAGTTAATGAATTATAATACTGAATATCAACTGGTAACCCATTTCTGTTTTCTTTTTTCCTTAAATATCCTGTTGAATCAATTATTTTAGCTGGAAGGAGGTAAAGAAATGAGTTAATTAGCAATAGGCTTATTAATTCTTTCAGAATAAAATTGCAGAAATTCTCACTTTTTATGGAAAATAAAAGGAAATATACATAAAATGGTTATTATATACAGAAAAATGTGTTAAATATACATAAAAAGTATCTCCTAGGAACATATTTAAAGTGGTAATTATAGAATTAAATTTGTGACTTGATCTCCTCCACACATCTTGATTTATAATAGAAATGATTTCATAAATGTACAATAGAGTAATTGTTTTTATGTAATTTATATTCAAATGTATGTATATGATAAATAAAATCAACTGCTTCTGAGTTCTATTATATTATTTTGGCTGTTGAAGGTTGAACAAAACAGAAATACGAACAAGGTAAATAAGTATGGTATAGAACTAGAGCAGTGGTCGGCAAACTCATTAGTCAACCCAGCCAAATATGAACAGTACAATGACTGAGATTTCTTTTGAGAGCCAAAAACCGACTTCTGCACATGGGCCACAAAGTTTCAAAGGCAGTGTACGTGCACGCCCGCATGTGGTATTTTGTGGAAGAGCCACACTTAAGGGGTCAAAGAGCCTCATGTGGCTCGCGAGCCACAGTTTGTGGACCACTGAACTAGAGTTGAAATGCATCCCTTTGTTAATATTAACCCACCAACATGATTTCTCTATGGGCTTGCTGGAAATATACAGTCAAATCCTTTCTGAAAATAAAAAAATAAAAATATCTCAGAATTGAGGAATAAGTGAGACCAAGTTCAAAAGAACATGAAAGCGTTCCATTTTCTATTGGTTCACTGGGGAAGTTGGAAATTGGTCTTTCAGTTTAAAGCAAATGAGAGGCCTGCTATCACTATGGGAGAGTTGATGTTAAGCAGTCGCTTTAAAGGTTTGAATCTCTCCAACAGCACCCTTAAGAGCTCCTTCCTTGCTGTTATGCTTGGGACTATAGAACCTGAGCTGAAAATCTTAGCCATGAGAAACTTGCTTGTCTTCCATTACAGATGGTGCTTTTTGGCTTTTCATCAAATCAGCATCATCTGAGGGATGCCTTTATCACCTGCCTTCTTACTCCTTCAACTAGAACTTTGCAAAACACACACACACACACACACACACACACACACAAAAAAAAAAAAAAAAAAAACTGGCTACCAAGGCAGAACTATATATATACAATCTTCAGATGCCCTTCCTCAGGGAAGACAACACTTCTTTCTAGTGATTCATGTAATAGAGGAACTGAGAGGAATCCCTCTGCCGTCTTCCCCTCAGTTATTTATAGGACCCATAACGTCTACATTGCACAAAGCAAAGATGACCTAGTAAAAGCAACCAGAGCTAGAGGAATTCTGCTATTTTTAAAATCATAGGAGCACAATTTTCTTGTCATGTGGAGTAATGCTTTGAAAGAGCCTACTTCTGAGATCATGTGAAAGATGACCTTTGAGTTTTGAAAGCCAATAAACTGGGATTTCCTTAAAAACTCCTTTTTTTGTGGGGAAAAATATAAAATTAGCTGTATGTGTATTGTATCATTATTCTTTTTTGTCAGCTTTATGAAATACCTTTTAAAAAGAGTTATGTGGTAACAGAAAAAAATGAAAATGGTTTTAATTTTTTTTTAACTTTAGGGTGTGCAGAAACACCTGAAGTGATGAGGCACATCCTGAGTTTAGGAAGCTCTTTACCCTAAAACTCAGTGTGTAGGGTATAGAAGAAAATATGAAGTAGGGATTCATTACCACAGAGCTCTCAGACAGGACATTAAAGACTTCTCACATGCAATTGAGGCCAGATATAGAAAATTTAGTTATAGCAATATACCCAATGCATTTTATAAAGCAGTCACTCAAATATCTGTAGTCTACCATATAGCTGCATTTTTATTATCTTCAGGCCTGATTTTTTTTTTATTGTTTGGTTGTTGGCAGCAAATGGACTTTTAACTTGGCAGAGGGCTTGCAGTTACAAGTTATTCATTGTTCTACCAAGCCTCTACAAATCAACCAAGCACAGAAGCTGAGGGAGAGACTGGGAAGGAGGAAAGAGACCAGTCATTGCTTCACACTGGTCCTGAGTTAACATACATCATTGCATATCCATTCCTCACTTGCTGGGGTGAGCATCAACCTGTTAATTAACCCAGCTTAATCTCAGGCTCTTGATCTATAAAAATTAATAAAATAATATCTGCTCACTACACTGATGTGGGGCCTGGACTTGGCTTGTTTTCTGAGCAGGATACAGAATGTAGGGAGAACATATGCTAATTGATATAGCTGCTGCTATCTTGTTCTCTTCTTTCTTTATTGTGTGAATATATCATGTTCTAATATATCCTGTGTGAAAAGTAAAAATATGTCCTCCTTTAGTTCCACTTTTCTCCTCATCCATACACCAGACACTTTTTCTGTTATTCTGAAAGAATTGAACTTGAAATAAATATAACAGTCTCCAAAGATTCATCTTCCATTCTCTCCTCAACCTTACCCCAATCAAGATGTTACTTCCATTTATCTCTCTTAATACCAAATCCGTTGGTATTTCAGTACACTTATATTATTTGGCAGCATTAAACGTAATCGACCAAACCTCATTTATTAACACTCTTCTCTTGGCCTGCTCATACATCTATTTCCACATTTTTCTGTTTACCTTGCAGGTCTTTCTATCTCAGCTGTATAAAGTTTACTTATAAAGACACTTATTTCTCAATTTTAGTCATTCTATATGTTCATTTTCTGTACTGTATGTCACTACATGGTGTCTCTCATTCGTAGAGCTTTAAATATTTTACATATTTAAAAAATAGGCATTATCTATACCAATAAGAGGATGATATGCTAATCAGAGCAGATGTCTTCTAGATGTCCTTCTGGACAAAGCTGCAGTGGCTGTGCAGGGCCCAGGCTCAGGCTGGCCGTGGCAGCAGCAGTGGGGTAATGAAGACAGTGCCTTCCCCTGATCTGCCAGGTTGTCTCCCACAGAGGGAGGCCAGACTGTGGCTTAGACTGGGGGCTAAGGCCGAGGCAGTTAGGAGGGATCAGGCCGGCAGGGGAGCAAGTTAGGGTTGATCAGGCCAGCAGGGGGGCAAGATAGGGGCAATCAGGCAGGCAGAGGGATTAGGGATGATCAAGCAGGCAGGCAGAGAGGTTGGGGCAATCATGCGGGCAGGCAGGTGAATGGTTAGAAGCCAACAGTCCCAGATTGCAGATTGTGGGATCAGGCTTAAACCAGCAGCTAGACATCCCCCAAAGGTTCCTATATTGGAGAGCATGCAGGATGGGCATGCTCTACCGCCATCCCCCGCCCCCTATGTATGAATTTCATCCACCTGGCCTCTAATATTTTTATATCTAGGTCTGCATGCCAAACCATCAAGCTGGGAAATCAGATTTTTCTTGTCCAAAATTATGCTCTTGATTCAACATTTCACTTCTACTTCAATTTCCTGGTTTCCCATCATTCTAAGTAGCTTCACCATTGCTTAGTTGCTCACATTATGAAACCTAGATATCAGTAAATAAAGTGACTAAAAACAGGTCCCCTATAGTTCAAATCTTGGCCTTGTCATATTAGGATCTTTGGCTACATTAGTCCATCCAGACTACTGTAACTAAATGCCATAAGCTGGGTGACTTCAACAACAGAAATTATTTTTTACAGTTCTGGAGACTGGGATTTGAAGATAAGGGCACCATCGTGTCTGGCTTCTTGGTGTATAGATGGTCATTTTGCCGCAGACAGGACGGGGGAGCTCTCTGGGGTCTTTTCTAACGATACTGATCCTACTTATGAGGGATCCATCCTCGTGATTGTATTATCCCCTAAAGATCCTACTTCTAAATATTACTCCATTGGAGATTAGGTTTCATTATGTGAATTTGGGGTGTATGCGCTCAGCCTATAGTAGTGTACCTCTGTCAGAGCTTTGTCATGTGTTCTAGTCAGTCCAGAGTAGGTCCAGAGTGTGCTGGGGAAGGAAGAGGAAGAGCTAACTGGGAAACAGCTCAGCACACTGCCTTTCTCATTGTGGACCATGATGGCACCAGCCGTGGACTGAATGGGTGGTTGTTTCATGAGTGTACTTGGGACTGGCATGTTCATGGCAGTGGTAGTGCTCCCCAAACTTCACTGATTCCAAATAGTAAACAGCTATCAAGATCAAAAAACAGAAAAATTCTCTCAGACTAGAGGCCCTGGACCTTGCAATGCGACTGAAGGAAACACCACTTAAGGAGGAGCTAGAAAAACTGGAAGTATGCCATCAGGGGATTGTGGGATTGCGGAAGATACCTGGACGCCTTATTGCTAGAACATGACCCTGTTATTGTGCATGTGCATAACCAGCCCATAGACGTCAGTATCACATTATTTGGAGAAGACTTCTGGCTGGAAATTATTGCGATTGAGGTTTGCTATTCCCTTGCAGTGAGGAAGATCAGAATTAAAGGTTCCATTTGTTACTTTGGTTTGCAGAAGAGGAAAATAAGATAGTGACAAGTAAGAAACTTAGGAGATAGTGAAGGTCAGTTTTTCCAGACTGTTGAGAGCTCAGAATTAGAGTTTCATTGAGATAGAAATCCTGCTAATAACACCTGAAGCCTGAAATCTGAGCACTCTACTTCTGGGTTTTTCAGTTCAAGTTTTTGTAGACTGCCTATTAAAACATTCTTGGTTGAAAAGTGCAGAAGACCATGGCCCTTGGCCCAGGCTTGCCTTGTACCCCAGGGGGCAGTTAGGGGCTATCAAGGAGAAAGGAGAGTGGTTAGGTACTATCAGGCAGGTGAGCAGTTAGGAGCAACGATCCTGGATTGTCAGAGGTATGTCTGTAGGATCAGCCCTAAACTGGCAGATGGACATTTCCCAAAAGGTCCCAGATTGAGAGAGGGTTCAGGCCAGGCATGGTTTCATGCACCAGGCCTCTAGTAATCCTATCTAATAAAATAGTGATATGCAAATTAACCACTACTCTGCTACACCCACAAACCACACACACTAGCCAATCAGAAGCAAGTATGCAAATTAACCCCCACCAAGGTGGCTGTGGCCATGGAGAGAGCAGGAGGGAGGATTGGGTTTCCCTGGCAATGGAGAAGGTCAAGCTTTCCACACACCCTGGCTGGCCCAGGCCTCTGCTTAAAGCTACAAAGTTTCAATTAAAATGGCAGTAGCCCTGAAGCTAGAGAGAGCAGGAAGATAGGGTTGCCCCCAGAGACTGAGGAAGTCAAGCTTTCTGCACACCCTGGCCAGCCCAGGCCTCACTAAAGGCTACAAAGTTTCAATTATAGAATATAAATAAACCCCAATAGAAATAGCTGCTGCCACAGAGCAAGCAGGAGATTTGGCTCCATTCCAGGCTACAAAGTTTCAATTGTAAAAGATAGATAAATCCCATATCCCAGAGCCTCTGCTTGGGTAACCTCGGGGCTTGGCCAGCCTGCAAACCACCACAGGCCCCTCGGCCAGGCCGCCTCATTCCCCAAGGGAACCCCTACACTGATCCGGGATACCCTTCAAGGCAAACCAGCTGGTCCCCACCCATGCACCAGGCTTCTATTCTATCTAATAAAAGAGTAATATGTAGATTGACCATCGCTCCAACACACAAGATGGCTGCTCCCATGTGGTCAAAGATCCTGCCCCCAGGTGGACACAAGATGGCCACCACAAGATGGCCAGCAGGGGAGGGCCATTGGGAGGCTCCAGGCCCTGCAAGGGAGGGCAGTTGTGGGTGATCAGGCCAGCAGGGGAGGGAACTTGGGAGGGACCAGGCCTGCAAGGGAGGGCAGTTGGGGGTGATCAAGCCTGCAGGGGAGGGCAGTTAGGGGTGACCAGGAAAGCAGAGGAGGGAAGTTGGGGGAAAACAGGTTGGCAGGGGAGCAGTGAGAATCAATTAGGCTGGCAGGGGAGTGCTTAGGGGATGATCAGGCTGCTAGGCAGAAGCGGTTAGGAGCACTTAGGAAGGGAGGCAGGCGAGCAGTTGGGAGCCAGAAGACCTGGATTGTTAGAGGGATCTCCAGCATCCTTCAAGGGGATCCCAGATTGGAGAGTATGTAGGCTGAGCTGAGGGACACTGCCCGCTCATGCGTGAATTTTGTGTACCAACCCTCTAGTAAAAATAATAAAGAGACAAAAATTACCAAGAGCCAAAACTTAAATACAGCTATTATTTTTATGTTGATCCAATGGCTTCCAACTATACATGTTTTAACAAGATGGGCTTTTATAGATTTACTGGAATTTCCTGCAAAATATTAGAATATATGTAAGAAAATACCATTAACTCAGCATATAATAGCCTAACTCCCATTAGAGAAATCTTGTTAGTTTACTGATGAAGCTCTTTCCAAACTTTGTATACATCAAAAACAAAACAATTTAATTGAATTTTATGCAACAAGATATAGAAGTTTCAGGATACATGTTTTTTGAAGTTACATAGAATGATATTTACGTCAACTGTAAAACAAACTTGTTTCTCAACAGTTTTGTAGCCTACAGTGATAAAAAGATAACTATGGAAAGAAAACGTAGCATTATAAAAAGTAAATGATGCCTCATTCTGTATCTTTTGTCTATAGTTTTTTTTTTTTTTATCCATTACTCACTTCGGCAGCTAATATATGTGGTTTATTGAGTTTGTACTGACTCACATTTTATGTGTTTTCTCTGATTTTGTTTTTTCTTTAGCAGTAAAATGTTATCTTTTGATTAAGGAACAGAGAAATCTGAAGCTAATTGAAAACTGAAAGCATTTGTGAGGTTCGATTGAGTTTGTTGAAATATAAAACAGTGTTTCTTAAATAAGGGCCCAGAAAGCTGGGGTACCCAATATGACTTCTTAGACATCTGCACAGCCTCAACCAAGTATCAGAAACTGTCTGAACACTTGTATTTGTGATAATATGAGCACAAAATAATGATGTTCCCAAACATTTATGCTAACTTGAGAAAGAAAACAGAGGCAAATAATATGGAAATGATGAATTCAAGCTGAAATAAGACTATACTATGGGAACAAAGGTTGTATGGTACTTTACAATGAGAAAAATCGTACAAAAAGTGAATCACCATGTAGTGTGTAGAAGTAGCAGTAAACTAAACTAAACTAAACTAAAATAAATGGCATTTTAGCAGTCAGAGCCACATTCACATTGTAATCGCTGATTTAGAGTCAACAAAAGAACATTTGTCACAGTAAACTAATGATGTTAGTTTGGATTCTATTGTTTGTTTAGTTTTGTTAGCATTTAATTTATAAATTATTTTGACTTTATAGCTTCCTATAACCTATAAGTAAGCAAGTTTAGACACTGTTTATGTTTGTGCTTTCTTAACTAACATTATAATAAGAATAATACAAGTCAACAGAAGGCTAAATAATACCATGAGTTCTCAGAAAAGACCATAACACTGAAATATTTGTTACAATAATTTTGTTTTCCACACCCATGAAAATCAGGGACAATAGTAAGTAAGCAAGAAGTCTACATGCTTCCCCCCTTCATTCATTTCTTCTTTAAATTTTTATTTTTTACTCTTCATTGAATTAATTGGGGTGATACAGGTCAACACAACCATACAGGTTTTATTTTGAGATAAATGTTGTTTTGCATGTAGCTATAAGCAACAGTACTTAGAGATCCAATTTACTCTTTACCCCTTTATTCCCAATGGCAAAATATTACAAAATTATATAGTACAGTATCCAAGCCAGAATATTGGCATTGATGGAGTCAAGGTATAAACTATATCTGTCCCCTAGGTTCCTCAGGTTTCCTCACCTACTTTTCTTCCACCTTTGCCCCACTTCCCTTACCTTTTGGCAATACTATTATCTCCATTTTTTAAATAAATTTGTCACTTCAAGTATGTTATACAAATGAAATCATAAAGTATGTAATCATTTATATTAACTGTTTTTCCTCTGAGTCAAACTCTAGAAGTTTATTCATATGATTGTGTCTATTTATTGTTAACTACTTTTTATGATTGAAAAGTATTTTACTATGACTATACTATGGGAACAAAAGTTGTATGGTATTTTACAATGAGAAAAATGGTACAAAAAGTGAATCACCATGTAGTGTGTAGAAGTAGCAGTAAACTAAACTAAAATAAAATAGGTTATGAATGTAACACAGTTTTATCATCCACCCTTCTAGAGCATCTAACTTACTTCCACATTTTGGAAAATGTGAATAGTTTTCCATAAACATTTGTGTACAATTTTAGTGAAAACATACGTTTTCATAAATGCTCAAGGGTACAACTATTGGGTTATATTTTAGTTTGTGTTTAGTTTTTCAAGGAACTGCCAGTTCCCACCAGCAGTATACAGGTGACGAATTTCTTTGTGAACTCACCATAGTCTTGTGTTGTTACTTTTTCCCTCCAGTTAACATGATAGTTAAGTATTGAAACCTCGATTTAATTGGCATTTCCCTAATGGCTCATGACGTTGAACATCTTTTGATGTGCTCATTTACCATCTTTGCATCCTCTTGACTGAGTTATCTTTTCATTTACTTTTCCTATTTTCTAATTGGTTTTATTCTTTAATTGTTTAATTTTGATGGTACTGTATTTGTTCCAGATTCTAGTCCTTTGCAGGATGTATGATTTGCCAAAATTTTCTCCCGGTGTTTACTTTAGATATTCATACTCCTAAAATGGACTTTTGCAATGTAAAATATTTTATTTTGTACAAATTTTTATTTTGATTGTGAACATCCTTTAGCTTCATTTGGTAAAAAATAAATTATTTATTGAATTACTTTTGTATCTTTGTCAAAAATCAATTGTGCAGTTTGTGCAAGTCAATTTCTGTGTGTTCTATCCTCTCCCTTTGATCTATATGCCTATCCTTTTTCTAATACAACAATCTTTATTACAGTAGACTTGAATTTGGGTAGATTATTTCATTCCATTTTTTAATTCTTTTTTATCTTTATTGTTGAGATTATTGGAGATGTCCTTCTTTTCTCCCCCCATTGCCTCCCTTCACTTGGTTTCCACCACAGCACCAGGCCTTTGCCACCCTATTGTCTATGTCCATAGGTAATGCATATATATATATATATATATATATATATATATATATGATTTTTGTTTAATCTCTTTCTGCCCTCACACACCCCCGTTTCTCTAAGAATGATCAGTCTGTTCTATTTCCATATCTCTGATTCTATTTTATTAACCAGTTTATTTTGTTCATTAACTTTTTTATTTTGTTATTTTGATTTTTAGATTTAAATGTTGATAGCTATATATTTATTGCCATTTTGTTGTTCTTATTTTTTATTTTTATTTTTCTTTTTGAAGAATACCCTTCAACATTTCATAAAATACTGATAGTGATGAACTCCTTTAGCTTTTTCTTGTCTACGGAGCAATTTATTTGACCTTCAATTCTGAATGATAGCTTTGCTGGGTAGAGTAATCTTAGTTGTAGATTCTTGCTATTCATCACTTTGAATATTTCTTGACAGTTCCTTCTGTCCTGCATAGCTTCTGTTGAGAAAGCAGCTGACAATTGTATGGGTACTCCGTGGTAAGTAATTAACTGTTTTTCTCTTGCTGCTTTTAAGATTCTCTCTTTATTTTTAGCTCTTGGCATTTTAATTATGATGTGTCTTAGTGTGGTCCTTTTTGGGATCCTCTTGTTTGGGACTCTGTGCTTCCTAGACTTATAAGTCTATTTCTTTCACCTGGTAGGGAAAGTTTTCAGTCATTATTTCTTCAAATAGGTTTTCAGTATCTTGCTCTCTCTCTTCTTCTGCCACCCCCATAATTTGATTGTTGGTATGCTTGAAGTTGTCTGAGAGGCTTCTTACGCTATCTTAATATTTTTGGACTCTTCTTTCTTTCTTTTTTTAAAAATATATTTTATTGATTTTTTACAGAGCAGAAGGGAGAGGGATAGAAAGTCAGAAACATCAATGAGAGAGAAACATCAATCAGCTGCCTGCCTGCAGCCAAGGTACATGCCCTTGACCGGAATTGAACCTGGGACCCTTCAGTCTGCAGGCCGAAGCTCTATTCACTGAGCCAACCTGGTTTTGGCTGGACTCTTATTTCTTTTTGCTCTTCTGGTTAGGTGTTTTTTTTCTTTCTTATTTTTCAAATTGTTGATTTGATTCTTAGAATCTTCTACTCTGCTGTTGAATCCTGTATATTATTCTTTATTTCAGTCAGTGTATGCTTAATTTCTGACTGGTCTTTTACAATGTATTTGGCATTCTCACTAAGATCCTTGAAAGTTTCACTAAATCCCTTGGAGGTTTCTAGAAGATTATTGACTAACCTTATAACTGTGGTTTTGAACTCTATATCTAGTAGTTTGCTTTCTTCCATTTCTTTAATCTGTGACATGTTTCTTTGTCTCTGCATTTTAGCTGCTTTCCTGTGTTTGTTTCTATGTATTGGGTAGAGTCGCTATGTCTCGTTGAGTTGGTAGAGTGACCTTGTATAGTAGGTATTCTATATGGCACAATGGCTCAGCCTCAGCAGTCACCTGAGCTGGGCCCTCTAGATGCACCCCTTTGTGGGCTGTGAGCACAATCTTGTTATAGTTGAGACTTGATTGCTGTTGGTGTCACTGGAGGAATTGACCTCTTGGCCAATTTGCTGTGAGGACTAGCTGCACCTATAGTGGGAGAGCTGTTCTACAGGAAATACCCCCTAGAGCAGGACTTGCTTCAGTGAGGCTTTGGTGCTCACTGAGTCTTCCCCTTGAGTGTGTCACTTGTGGATGTAAAGTGTTGTAATCTGGTATGGTCTGACACTGACCACTGGATACACTGGCTCTTGAGTCTCTAGGGAGGTGCAAAGTCAGCCACTACCTGAAGCCACCCAGCAGGAGCTACAAAAAGATTTGCAGATTCCCCTTCTTTGTGTTGGCTTTGAAAGTGCCCAAAGGAGGCCCAGCTATGAACCAAGGCAGACTGGTTCTGGTGCCAGGTCTTGGGCCTTTTATTGATTCCTTTGGAGCTCCCTGACCCAGCTGCAGTTTGTTTGAGATTTTCAAGGAGCAGTAATTTATATGCAAAAGCTGCTTCAGGCAGCTTGGGTGGAGTTGTAAATTGGATAAGGCAGAGTCTTAGGGAACCACAAGGGCAGAGTAAACAGAAATGGCTGGCTGGGAGTATCTCTGTCTGGAAAAAAGCCACCCCCAAGTTCCTGCTCCAATTCCAGACAGATGTGTCAGTGAGAGCCTCGCCCTGGTACTGGAGCTCAGAGGAAGCAGAACCTTGTAAGTTTACTTCATGATGCCCTCCTTCTAAGAGGAGCAACTGGTTCTCCAGCATCCTCTGTATTACTGACTTCCAATATGTGCTGCTTTTTATAGACTAGTTACAGGGACTTCTTTTCCCAGCTCTGGGACTCTGGGCTGGGGGTAAGGTATGGGTTTGGACCCTTTGCTCCTCTGGCCAGCCTCCACAGAGACAATCTCCCTCTCCATTATAAAAATGACTCACATGGGTGTTGGATCAGCCCATTCTGTGCCTCCACATCTTCTAACAGTCTCAGCGTGCTTTCTTTTTTACTTCTCTAGTTGTAGGACTTTTACTCAATCAACTTTCCTGTGGTTCTGGAGGATGATTGTTTTGTATTTTACTTGTAATTACTTGTAATTTTTAGGTGGTTGTGGGAGGCGGCGAGTATAGGTGTTTACCTATGCCATCATCTTGGTTATTCTCACTTTTTATTCTTTAAAAAAGTGTTTAACTACTCTACTTTGCCTATTCTTATTGAGTGCATGTGTGTGTGTATGAAATATTACTTAGAGACTGACCAGCATGGCTTAGTGGTTCAGTATCAATCTATGAACCAAAAGGTCAAGGTTTGATTTCAGTCAGGATACATGCCTGGGTTGTGGGCTCAATCCCCAGTAGGATTTTCCAGGAGGCATCTGATCAATGATTCTCTTTCATCACTGATGCTTCTGTCCCACTGTCCCTCTCTCTCTGAAATCAGTAAAAATATGTTTTAAAAATATTACTTAGATTCTTATAAAAATTATAACAATTCTATATAAAACTATCCTGAGTATTTGGATCCTGAGAATGGTATATAAATGTTTAGATCTCTGATTTCTTCAACATTTTCTGCTTTAGACTCACTCAGGTTTCTTGAACCTATAAAAGTATTTAATTTGCTAAATTTGGAAAGTTTTTAGTCATTATTTTTTAGTATTTTCCCTTCCCACCCTCTTTATTTTTTACCCCCATCAAGCATTTTGATGGTATATATGAGAGTTTTTTATTAGATAACCACAGTGTCTTAGGACTCTGTTTTGATTGTTTGTTTCAGTTTTTTAGTCTATTTTTTCCTGTTTAACTGGGCAATTTTTATTATTTTATCCTTTATTTCACTGATCTTTACTCTTGACCTCCAATTTTCTGTTGAACACACACACACACACAGAAATGTTAAAAAAATAAAATAAAGTAATATATTGCAAAAAAATGTATTATTGAGCATAATACCCGCCAGGTCCATTTGTCATTAAAAAATACCATATGATTTTAGTTATATGTAGACTCTAAATAACAAAATAAATGAGCAAACAAAATTAAAACAGACTCATAGATACAGATGGAGAGAATTGGCTTTTTCCAGAGGGGAGGAGGATTAGGAGCATTGGGTAAAAGGTGAAGGAACTAAAATTATTTTGTAGCTATAAAATAATCACAGGAAATGAAATAAAGCATAGGATATACAGTTTAGTAATATTGTAATACTTACATATGGTGCCAGTTAGATACTGGAAAGATTGAGGGGAATACTGTATAAGTAAAATATATGATTGTCTAACCACCAAGCTGTATATGCAAAACCAATGCAAATGTAATTAAAAATATTTCTATTACTTGAATTTTTAGTTCTAAAATGTTTATTGGTTCTTCATATATTATATTTCTTTACTGATACTTTGTACTTTATAAAATGTATTTCAAATATGTTTATAACTACTCATTTAAACATTTTCATGATAACTATTTTGAAACTTTTTTTTTAGAAAATTCTAAATTTCTGTCACTTCATATTTGTTATTTGTTGATTTTCTTCAATTTGAGCTGCTCCTGGTTCTTCATGTGAATAGTGATTTTCTATTGAAGTTTAGACATTTTTATATTATCTTTTGAGACACTGGGTCTTACTTAAACATTCTGCTTTAGCTGGCTTTCCCCAACATCATTCTCCAGGGGAGGGAGGCATTGTTTCTTTAGGCCAAATGCAGGTGGGACTTGAAGTCTCCCCCTCTCTTTGTGTTGGGTAGGGCTGGGAGTTCTGGATCCCTCTAAATCTTTAATATTAACTCCCTGGCTGAGAAGGGTTGAAGTGTCTCATTGCTGTTCCCCACATGGCCTTCACTGACACCTTAAGTGGGTGGCTTTTTACTCCCGGCTGGTGGTAAAAATCCTGATTCTTCACTGGACCTCCTCTGAACACCACTCCAAAGAAGAGGATAAGAAAAGACTCTTCACTCTCAAGACAGGTGAACATCCGGGCTTCCCATGTGCTCTGCACTGACTCTAAGAAGGGTGGGGACTCATCACTGGCTGGTGGGTGTGAAAGTTATGGTCCCTTATTTGGCCTTTCCTGATAAGATACCACTTAGTCAGGGCATTTGAAATACCATGTTAAAACTCATCAGTTTGGCTATTTGAACTTTGCTGATATGAGTGGTGAGAGGACTAGAGATTTTTTTTTGGTATTTGGCTAAAGTAGAGTGGTTATCAGCTAAGATTCGCCCACCCCCCCCCCCCCCTCCTAGACTGCCACTTTCCTGGTTCTTTGGTTACAGAAACAGGCTTTTAGGGAATTTTTTTTTTGTCATCACTCATTAGTATTTCCAGGATTTCAGTCTTTCAGCTCCAAGCCTGGGAAATATAAAGCAGAAATAGAACTCAACATCATGTCTTTCCTTGGGTCCTGAGGGCTTTAGCTGATCTGCTTCTCCCTCTCCACCTTTCAGAGTTTTCTTATTCTTGCATTATAGATCGTGTTCAGGGTTTTTAGTAGTAGCCTTAGCAGGAAAAATTAGAGAATAGTGTGTCTCCCACATCTTCTCAAAAGTAGAGTCTCCCCCTTCATTTAAAAATAAAATAATACAGTGACTCATAAAAAAATTCTAATGTGTAAGCCACAACCTTGATCTTTAGCTCTCTTTCACTACAAATCTCATAATCAACCTCTGCCGAATTTAAGAAACTCAGATATGAACCACCTCAAGTGATGATGCCCATAGGATGGAAAATGAAAGGGTTATTCTCTGGGACTCAACTAATTCTTGTACTTGGCCCTTTCTTCTTGATCTCTGGGCCTTTGAGTTTAGACTTAATGTTGACCAAATTCAGGCACTTGTTGAGTTAGTTCAGCTTTTAATAATCACTGACATCTGCCTCACATAGTACTTGTTATGCTCTTTTCAAAGCATTTTCTCCCACAACATGTCTATCCTCAGCCAAGCATTGAAATGGTTTTGTTTTGATTATTAAATCACAGTTCTAGAAACCTTATATTCTGCTAATCCCTTTATAAACTAGCTGTTTTATGAGGTATATGTGAATGTACTTAGAAAAAGTTAAAAACATCTGTATTGAAATGCAGGGAATTATTATCATTAGGAGTTTATTTTAAAGTAATTCACTACCCAAATATTTTTATGAGATTCAAAACTAAAAAGAAAAAAAAGGCTAGTGCTTCTTGTGGAAGATGGTATAGATTTAGCCTTTTCAGAATGAGATGGGGTAGAGAGCCTAATCCTCTAGTAGTATCCTTTATTAATGTAGTATTGATTTATTTTATATGTACACATTTATATATATATATATATATGCACATTTTCTCTATATTATGGTTATCATTTGTTTTTATTTTATAAATGTTGAATTTGCATTAACTATATCTGTGTTTCTCAGTTGTTTGGAAGAATCAGAAAAGTTAGCCAAAGAAAGCAAAAAAAAAAAAAAAAGAGTGAAATATTTTGCACACTGCCTAGATTCTGATAAGCGATGGTATGTAATGTGCTATTCTGTTCCAAACATAATCTGTAAATCTCTCATGTTTGATGAGAATGCCATATCAGCAGAATATAATTGAAATTACTTTCCTCTTTTTCCTGATTGTGTTTCCCTTCTTTGGGGAAAGAGGTAAAGTGCCATAAAGAAGCAGTAGAAAACTATTGTTTTCTCTACTGCATTTATTACTTTTTTTTAAAGCATGGACCCTAGATTTACTTTAGAAACTCCCTCTTTTGCTATCAATGTGATGTAAGGAGACCTACATCTTTTCTGGTTACCAAGATGCTACTCAGCTTCATTCTGGGCCATCAGTTCATGCCAGCTACTGCTATCTACCCTAACCAGAGTGTTTGCTCAGCAATTGCCATGTGCCAGAAACAAATAAGATTCAAGTTTGTCATTAGAAATGTTGAGAAAGTAATGGGTAGAAGAATGAGAAAGAAGAAGCATATACTAGCTGCTATGAGCACAGACTCTGGAGCCAGATTGTCTGTTTCCAATACATGTGTCATCATAAGTAAGTTCCTTAACCTTTCTGTGTATCAGTTTCTGATTTGCAAAATGTGGATGAAAATAGTGCCAACTTTATATGTATTTGCAATATTAACTGAGTTATTGTGTCTTAAATGCTTGGAATAGGTATTTGTTTATCATTATTTTTTACTGACCCTTTTCTAACCTAGTAGAACATAAATAGGAAGGTGCTAATAGCCACTTCACCATAAATGACCACTAAAGAACAAATCCAACAGGAAGGAAGAGTATGGCATAAAGATATAGGCCAGTCAACATCATTTGATATTTGATTAATTGAATCTAGTTCTGTCCTGATTTACAAAGTTTATAACTTTTATTATTTAAGGCAATGTGCATTTGGTGCTTGGTCTCTGTAATAAATGATGGTGTCTGTCTTCTGTAAGTGAAAGAGTACTGAGGAACACAGGAAAAGAAGGAACTTAACTGTGCCTGGAGCAATCTGTCCATGATTCAATGTGGTACAGCAAAATAAAAATATCTAAAAGAAGTGCTGGGAACTATATTCAATCAACACATTAAAAAGTATTTACCAAGTGCCTACTATGTATCAAGGACAAGGTACACATTTGAGATATCATAAAAAAAAGTGTTGTTCCCACATTAGAGGAGGTTACTATCTCATGGTGAGATAAATGGATGAGTCAGTTCAGGCAGCAGAATGAGAGAGATCTCAATTATCTTCTTATGGGAACACCAGTCTTATCATATCAAGATACTAGTTTTTTTGTCAGCATTGAACCTTAATCACGCCCCCTAAAGGCTCCTTCTTCAATCATTTGCTACAGTGGAGGTTAAAGCTTCAACACATGAATTTGGGGGTACACAATTAGGACCATAACAATAAATAAAATTGCCACATGAGTTCAAACATGGTTGAATAATGAATCACCAAGCATTTTCCCAAAGAATCTGTTCATTCAATGAAATGCAATTCTTGAAAACAAATACACTTAAATGCAGCTTCTAATAAGTGAGTGCCTAATACAGAAATATACAGTATGAGGATAATTTTTAGTGAGAAGTACCCTGTCATTCTAAAAGGCATTTTATAGAAAACATGTTTATTTTATAAGATACAGTGGAAAGCATGCTTATCACAAGTTTATGAGTTGAACTATGGATGCCGAGGCAAAATGACTATAGAATAGTTTATACAGCCTATTTGAGCTTTGCACACATATATTAACTTTACCAGGTGATTCTGCTGCACTAGTCATTGAATGCAGTGAAAAATAGAAAAAAAAATCAACCAAATCAGGAATTTGACATTTAAAACTTGATATAAATAAGCAGGAAACCTATTCATTGATCTGGCAACAGAATGAGTTGACAAATAATTGAATCAAGCAATTGATTTAAGCCTTTGTAATTCCAGCACCTAATAAAAGGGTAAAGCTTCCAAGGTCAAGTTGGTGAAAGAAATGCATGGGTTGCAGATAGAAGGTCTTGCCTGATGAATCCTTTTTGATTAGCAGAATACCAACCAAGAACTAGCCACTCTTTAGGCACTTTTCACATGGAATTGCTTTGGATTTAACTACATATTGAAGAGACAGGTATCATTGGCTGTGCTTGGTGAACGAGGATTCTGGGCAAAAGATTGTTTCTCACCAGCCTCTTTTCAGCCACATTTCATGTGGAATAGATAAAACTGAGCCCAAATCTTGCTATTTCTACTAAAGCACACACTGTGCTGGGGTGCAAGTGTGAGCTACAATGACATCTGTTGACATGTGTAATTAACAGTAAGGGAGAAAAACTGATAGATTAGATAAAAACTCTAGGATCCCATGCCAAGGGACTAACAGTTTGCTTTTGTTTTAGAAAATACACATGGAAATACATGCCCTTTACTTGTTTACTTTTGCTGTTTTTAAAATTTTGTTATTCTCTTGGTTTGTAAAAGCAAAACATCCAAATATCCTCATTATATAGAAATAAAAAATAGCAATTATCTGTTTCATTTCTGGCCGGTCCTTAGTCCTAATCCCCATGAAGTAATAAGTTCTTCACTTTGATCTTTCACTTTTACTCTAATATTTCAAAACAATTTCTAAGTAATATGTTTATGACACTATTTCTTGATCTAATTAGTTAGACATTATCAATTTGCGCCTTATAATGGTGCATGAGGAATTTTAGCTCTCTTCAAACTTCCCATCTATCCTGCTTCCTCTACACATAAATAATTAATTCTTAATCAATATGATGACTAGATGAGTATGCAATTGTTTCATTCTTAAGCTAGGTAGTGCATAGTGACTACATTTTCTTTCCTGTACAGTCCTTGTTTAATTTTTTTTATTTTTTTCTTGTTGCTTCATTTCAATCTTTGTATTGTTTTCTTTACGTCTGTGAAAGTTAGCCAGGTGCTAGCTCCCCCATGTTTTGCAGGTGGGTATCCTGCAGGAGGCCCTCTCCCTACTGCTGTGGTCAGGGCTGGTTGATCTGGAGGATGCGGTCCTGGCATATGTTTACTTTTTCTCTGGTTCAAATGCCATTATTTTATTAATCACGGGTGTTTATTTGGCTGAAACAGCTCTTGGGGAAAGAGGGAAATGGCATGCATATAAGAGATACATTATTTGAAGCCAGGGAAATCTGAAAAATATCTCTACTGTATCTTCACCTGTAATTGGTAATAATCAGCTTATAAACTTCCAGATTGAAAAAAAAGCATCTTCTTTCAGAATTTTGCAAGTGATATTTCACTGTATTGTTACTTCCAGTACCTTATTTGAGAGTTTTGTTGCCATTTCAATTTCAGCTTCTTGTGTGGTATTTGATATTTTACCCAAATCCCATAATATTTTGGGATTTTTGTCTCTGGTCATTTGAAGTTATGTCATTATGTCTTTAGAGTTATTTTTTAATGTATTGTGATGAGTCTTTGATGGAGGCCCTTAATCTAGAAGCCCAAGTCAGTTTGGGAAAATTTATTTTTCTACTATACTATGACAGTTTCCTTGCTCTGTTTCTAGAGGCATGACATTTATGAACTGCTATTAAACATGGCATTTATTAACTGCTATTAGGTGGGTGATGCACCTTCTACATCAGTCAGTAATCATCTTATCTTTTCCACTCATAACATCCATCTGTTAGTTTTTAGGTCTCAGAAAAGCCAAGGAAAATAGGTATTTACCTAACAAATCTTTTACTTTTTAAAATGTTAACATGTTTTTACTTCACAAGAACTATTTCTTAATTTCTGATTTTAACAGTATTTCATTATCATGGTATAAATGAGATATGTTTTTATTTTCTTTCAAAGTGTATCAATGATAGTATATGGAAGTTTTCTTCTGTTCTCTACATTGTCTCTACATACTATTCTGTTTCTTTGTATTGACCTCTGATTTCTTGCTAGAGCCTTTCTTCAAAAACCTTGCTATTCTTATTGTCTATTCATATTTTTCAATGTTAAACAAAATTACAGAATACACTAAAATTTTTGAGTAGTAGGATAGTCTGATGGTTGGCTGGCTTTTGTTGTAAACTGTAAAATATTATATTATTACTTTATAAAATCTATCATATTTAGAGTCCCATGGGTAATGCAGATTTTGTACCACAAAGGGTGGAAAATCTTGGAGGGCATTTTAGGATTGTGTCTCTGACAATGAATAATATAAAATCACATCTTATTCATTTTTATTAAACATATATCTGAAGTTATTTTTAAACTTATAGAAAACAACCCCAAATATTCTATATTTCACATGTCACTCATCCAACTTCCCTAATGTTGACATCTTACGGAACTATAGTAGAATCATTAGAACCAAGAAATTAATCTTGGAAAATATCTTGGTCATCTCTTTATCTCACAAAGAGCTAACATTGTCATCTCCATGCACTACCTTTTCTTCCTTTTAAAATTCTTACTACTCTTAAGCATTATTATAAAATTTTCCTCCCAGGAAGGATCTTTCTCCATGCTCTGAATACTACATGCCTTTCCACAAATGCTTGTATTATAGCACTTACACAAATGATTAGAGAATGATTCATATATTTATTTTAACTATCTATAATGTGCATTTATTCATCATGTATTCATTAAGGTTCATTGTGCCAGACCAAGAACTACCAAAAATAGTACAAACCATACAAAATTTTCACTCTCTACCTAGTGGAAACCCTTGAACATTATATGCTATTTATTAATATTTGGTTGAATAAATAAGGTGTAATATTATAATATTGTGAAAGTATTTTGGGTCTCAATATTTACTGAAATAACATATTTGTATATTTATATACACAGTATATATATATTTGAAAAATAGGTTTGGGTGTTAATTATTTTTTTTCATTTAGGTCACCGTATACTATATATATGGTGTGCACATTTTATTTGTCTGCTATGGGTAATAAATAGCAATTTATATAGTCATGTGCTTTTTTAGCCCATGCATATTCTCACAGACCCTGTTACAAAATTAATGAAGCCTTTTCTTTTTTATTTTTATATTCTAAAAATGGTTCTCTTGATAATAATGCTCTTAAATTCATTGACTAGGCCCTGGAAAGTCAAAGCTTGGCAGATATCTCTGGGTAGTAAATGAAAATGCACAACTGCAGGCTGAGGATATGATTCTATGGCATGCCACTCTGCCATACATAAACAACACGATGGAATGATGCTGGCCTCTGCCAAGGACAGAGCAGGGAAAGGGGTGCGCATATACAGACCTCCATCCTGTAAGGGCAGGAATGCTCATCAGGAAAGATGTAGGAGCTGAAGGGCACTTTCTCACGTAGCATATGGAGAACATCGCATAGTCAGCAGGACAAATTAATGACCCCATAATAAAATATATTTCACATGCTATTAAAGCTCTTGTCACACTTCATTGCACCGATGACTAGAAGCTCATGGTGATGGAAGGTGAGGTCAGCTTCCTAAGCCAGCCTGAGTTATGAGTGGCAATTCTTTCCCGTCAAGTCCCTGGAACTTGCGGAATTCTCTGCATTCAGTTTGGCCAGTTCTGTTAACAGGAAGTAGGTAATTGCCCTTCCACACGTAGACTTAGAAATAGAGGTACCAGATGGTCCTTCTGCGTAGGCACTGGTAACTGGGGTTCCATCTAGATGACATAAACAGAAAGGTGACTAAAACCCCTGTAGCAAAATTAGTTGCTTACTTATGGAGTGTCTGGATTATGGAAGAAGGCTGAAAGTTTCTGTGAAAGAGAGAATGAGTTGACACTCTAGAAACTAATGGCCTCCAATATAGTATATTACATTAGTATTCCTTGCAAAAGTAATCTACATGGTAGATTATGAAAGCATTTCAGCAAAGGGTGCAACCTGTTTGTTCTGTGCAATGATTACTTAGTGACTTAGCTAGCAGCATGACATTTTCCACTACCTGATGATGGTTGGTGGGAGAGGTAACACATTTCAGGAGAGCCAAAACAATCAAAACAAGATGGTGCCTGGTTCAACCTTTTTTATTTTTATTTTACCACATAATACTTAGTAATATTGGATATTTTTATGTGTGCATGGCAGAAACAAGGAAATCTGAAGGTGTAGTGATGACACTATCTTGGGAATCAGAAATCTTAGATGCCACCACTGGGTCTGCATCTATCTTTCTATGTCACCCTGGACAATCATCCCGTCTTTCAGAATCATGCATATTTCATATTTGAAAATGAGAGGGCTACATAAGGTAAACTTTCAGCTTCTTTCCTCCTCAAAAATTTCATAATTTTTCCAGAATATGAGCTGATAGCAATTACTTTAGTTTGGAGTTCCAATATACTAAGTGTCATAAATTTTAAAGTGATAATTACAAATACTGACAATATCATTATAAACAGTATCTCATCACTGCTTTATTGCCTGGATTCTTTGCTTTTGATAAAGTGCAAACCAGTGAGTCCCCAAACTTGTCTGGTTCCAGGGCTGAATTCTTGTCTTGTCTTACATAGATCACAACCACTGCAGTTGGCCCAGCACACAATTAATCACTGTAAAAGTGAGGGAAGCTCCCCGATGCATTCCAAGCAGTAACAGCTTTTGCTCTTTGCCTCTGCTTTCAGACTATAAAGCCTTTTCTCTCTTTTACTCATCTAAGACTCCTAATCTTATAGATGAACCTAATCTTATAAATGTCTGCATTCACCTGTGATGAGAGTATTACAAGGTCATGTTACCAGCGGTCAAAGCATAAGCTGACAGGGTAAAAAATTAGAGTGGGTTTGCAGACCGATATATAGTTAATGGCACCATTACTGTGGACCCTGCATGGCTGTCCAACACAAGGACGTAAAAACCAAAGGAAGAATAAGAAACGTGTTTATATTTTCTTAGGCTGTTGTAATATTTTCTTACAATACAAGTGGAACGCAGGGCTTATTTCTGCACACACCAATGCCATGCATTTGTATGTGCAGAAATTCTGTAAGTTCTCAAATTAAATAAGAAAATCTTTTACTTTTCCTATTTCAAAAAGTCTAACAGTCATGGATATAAAATATAAAATAAAGAACACAGATGGCCAAATAAATTAAATTCCTACTAGTGCTTAAAGACCTGCAAATTAAAATAACCTAGAAAATATGAGTTTTTAGTTGTGGACAAAAATATGGTATTCAAATACACAATGTTGAGGATATAGCAAATGGACACATCTCTACTTTTTCATCCTCAAACATTATTGCACTAATGGTAATGGTTTGGATACATATTGATTTCATTAAGTAGAGCTATAAAATAAAAAACATATGTAACATATAAACATTCATAAAAACAAGTATATACAAAAGTCACATAATTGATAATTTTTAATGACATGTAGTTCACTAGATAAACAGAACATAAAAGAAAAATGCACTCAAAATGTTCAGAAGTAAGAAGGATCAAATCACAAATCTAAGAAAATTTAAAAGCAACCTAAGAGAAGGTTAAATGATCACAAATTAAATTATCATTTTCTCTGTATAAAATCTGCCTTCTGCCCCCTCTGCTCTGGCAAAATGGGCTAGTCTCATCTCCTTTGTCATTCTCTGTACCCCAAACCTCGATCCTAGCTCCAGATATAATCTAGTAAACATAATTTATATGTCTAGCTCTCCAAATTTAGTGGGATCTTCCAAGGCAGTGGTTCTCAACCTTTCTAATGCTGTGACTCTGTATTACAGTTCCTCATGTTGTGGTGACCCCAACAATAAAATTATTTTCATTGCTATTTCATAACTGTAATTTTGCTACTGTTATGAATGGTAATGTAAATATTTGTGTTTTCCGATGGTCTTAGGGGACCACAGGTCGAGAGCCACTGCTGTAGAGCCCAAGATCACCGGAAAACACAGATATTTACATTATGATTCATTAACTAGCAAAATTACAACTATAAAGTAGCAACAAAAATAATTTTATGGTGGGGTTCACCACAACACGAGGACCTGTATTAAAGGGTCATGGCATTAGAAAGGTTGAGCATCACTGTTCCAAGGGTTGGATCCAAACTTATTTGTATGTTTCTCAGTACTTAGCAGAAGTATATCTCAACTTGCACAGTCAAAGGAATCCTCCGAATTGTGTGTTAAAAGCACATATTTGAAGTTGATGCAGACTGCATCTGAATCTCTGGGAATGTATCCAGGGATCTGTATTATACCAAGCATCCCAGGTAATTCTTAACTTCAGGTTAACTGGAAAAAAATAGTACCTTATTAGATCAGAGATATACACATTTAGTGAAATGTCATGCAATGTGAATTTGAGACAAATAAAGCAGTTATAGGAGAATTGATCTTTAAGTGACTTGCCATCAGTTTACTTGATATCAAGATAGATCAGCTTTTAAATGCAGTGTATTTTTATTCTATTTTATTTTTATTTTTAATGATTTCAGAGAGGAAGGGAAAGGAAGAGAGAATTACAAACATCAATAATGAGAGAGAATCATTGATCAGCTACCTCCTGTACGCCCACAAGCTGGGCATGTGCCCTGACCAGGATTCAAACCATGACCTCATGATCATAGGTTGATGCTAAACCACTGAGCCATGCTGGCCAAGCTAGGTGCATCATATTTTATCCAACTGTCTTTGGGAGAAGTCCTTTTGTGTAAGAGTACTGCTCAGACATTCGGTCCCTCTGAGCTATGTTCCATGCCCTTGACGATATGCTGGGACAGCTTTTGGTGGGTGGCTATCTCTGGGTTACATTCCTCTCTTGTTCACCAAGTTTTGTCAAAGTGAGTACAGAAGCTGATAGCACCCTCTAGATCCCAAGTTCTGAAGGAGCATTTCAGTTGGGATCAATGCTGCCCTCTGATGTGGTTTGGCACCAGTCAGCAGCTGATAGCAGAAGAGATAGCCTGTGTCCATGATGGCAAGTCTGCATCTGATAAAGTGCCTCCAAGAAGTGAGCATTTCTCTTTCCACTCCGTGAAAGGAGCAGCTCCAGTCCCACCTATCTTCTTCCTTGTTTTTAAGCCATTACCTTTCCTTGACTTTACTCACCTTATTTTGGTGCCTTTTCTTTGTAGAAGAATTTCATTGCACTGGGTCTTTGCTGAAATGTTTTGCACAATTGGAGAGGCACGAGAATCCTTGCTTGGTGAGTTATTCTGGGAGTAGCTTCTTGCATAATTTCCCATCTGTTATTCTGTATTAGGACCTTTAGCAAATTAAAACCTGTAGATTTTTAACCATTAATCTTAATTAATTTTTCATTTGCAGTACTGGAAAATAGAGCCTCCAGTTAAGTATGTGATTACTGAGGGAAAAAGAAGTTAACTAATTTGATAAAGGGTCAGAAAGAAACTTAACTAAAGAATGATTTCTTTAGCTCATGACATCTCATAAATAGTTATACATTTCTTGTTTATTTGTTCATATTTTCCACAGTTCATGCGAGTTTTTTTTTAGTCTCTTTCTCCTGTTAAATCTTACAGAAGAAAAAAAAAACCTGATTTCTCTGAAAAATACTCTTTTTTATATTAGCTTTATTATTCAATATGTATGTGAAGTATTTTTTACTCAGATGATTCCCATCACATATCAGAGTCCAGTGACTGTATAATTATATGTTCCAAATGTTCTTTCTTACAAAAAATTCAACATTAGATTAGTGCTTACATAAATATATTTTAATTTGTAAACTGATAATTGAGCATCTCCAGTACTTAAGAACATGAATTCCAAGAGACATTCTTCCCAGCAGAATTTTATGCAATTTCAGCCAAAAATACCACAAGTGCATTGGAAAAATAATGCCTTTCCCAAGTACATATTCCTGTAATTGCTGTCACTTTCACACTTTGCTCATCCTGTGATTAAACAAAGTTCAGGTTGTGCTTCTCAACTCTCTCTGATGCCTTGCACCATTCTGTAGAAAAAAAATTATAAGGAAAATTAAATCAAATATTTGCACACACCCCAATCATTATGGGTGATTAATTTTCTTCTCCAGACTCTATTAAAGGCCTTCAATAATATTCTTACCAGAGGCTGAGGTCTCTAATTTATTTCTCTTCCCCCTCCTCATAATATCCCCTTTTAATGGTTAAGGATCGTGCTGGAATGTTCATTAGTTCAGCCAAGCAGCTTCTGAAGCCTCAGTGTCACCTCAGAAATCATTAATGGAACTGACACTGCAATCTTCAGCTACCAAGCACAGACTAATTATTTAGAGACCAAAGCCTGTTCCTCCATAAATGAGCATTTGGAGGGACAGAGAAGTAGATAGGGAAAGTTTGAGAGCTGCATTTATTTTCTCTGAATAAGTGAAATGTCAATAACTGAGATGAGAAGCCAGATGTTCACAAGCATCCTGGTAATTGGGGAACAAAAATGGTTGGGTGTGGAGGGGGTATGATGTACTTGTGGCTAAGGAAGGAGACACCATGGGACACTGAGGGCCAAAGGATGTCTGATCATATTGGGGATTTTCTAGAGCTTCCCTTCATTTCCAATGTGTTCATACATGATGGTAGCATCTATTTTCTGGTGGGTTCCGATGATATTGTTCTTAGTAAGAACATGGAATATCCATTCAGCTTTCAATCAAAGAATAATGCTCATGCATCTATGCATATGTGATTTGTAGGTTTTATGGTTAAAGACCCAACTGCTGGCATTGTTTCTAAGGCATCATTCAAAATTGTCTTCTGTGCTCAGGATATATATGAGGATTGCTGACCCTAAAATACAGATTTTCTAAGGGAAACAACCACCACCACAAAGGAGTTAGCCAACATGGAGTGACTGCCTTATTAAGTGCATAGATAATATAAATATTGAATGAAAAAACTACAAATACTCTGCTCTGTGTATAGGTGTTTCCATGGACAAGAGATCTGCCCTCTCCCCACTTCTGTGAATATCAGGAGCATTTAATCTACCCTGTGTGGAATGGGCATCAGGGAGGTTGGCTGGTTCCCATGTTCCCCTTGGGGCAGGCAATTAGCAGCTGAGAATAAGTCTTAGGGAAGCGAGGTCAGCTTCCAACCATAGCACATACTCTTTTATCCCCTAGGATTTCACTCCAAAACACCATTTAAAGATAAATTGTTAAGTGTTTGAAGACATCAGTCACAGAGCATCAAATTCCAAGTGTAGGGTCCTGAGAGCAGGGCCTTCTGCACTGGTCACACACCCATGATGCTGTGTGTAGCCTGTGACCACCACCCCTGTTGCCAGCTGCTGGTCCTGTTTTGCCAATAAGGATTTAGAGGAGTTTGGGGAAGTGCTTCTTCATTTCATCTGCCCTGTGTGTTCAGGTTGGAGCCTCAGTTTTATTGAGATATAGTTGACATGTAACATTGTTTAAATTTAAGGCGACGTTTTGATAAACATATATTGTGAAATAATTATCACACTAAGATTAATTAACACATCCATAACCTCACTTTTTTGTGAGTGTGTGGTAAGAACAATGAAGTTGTAATCTCCTCAAAAATATCAAGTCTACAATACCAGAGTATTCCCTACAGTCTGCATGCTGTACGATCTTCAGAACGTACTCATTTCAATAATAAAGATTTGACTTATATCCTTCCCCCACCTCAAAACCCCTGGCTCTGGAAACCACTGGTCTACTCTATATCTCTATGAGTTCAACTTTTGTAAATTCCACCTGTAAGTGATGTCATACTGTATTTGTCTTTCTGTGTCTATTTCACTTAGCATAAACTCCTCAAGGTTCAGCCTCGTTGTTGCAAATGGCAGGGTTTCCTTTTTATGACTGAATCATATTCCATAGTGGCTGCACCAGTTTATATGCCCACCAGTGAGACACAAAGATTTCCTTTATCTTTGTCCTCACTGACATTTATTTATTATTTTGTACTTCGGATGATAGACATCCTAACACGTGTGCGGTGATTTTTCATTGTGGTTTTGAATTTAAGGTTTACTTACGGGCAGAGACTATCCTGTAATTATTCTTATAAACCTCATAGTCTGATAGCCACAAAGATATGCAGCAAATTCATGCAGATTTATGCTGTTATACTTCTTATTTCTGTAGCAAGATCCTAACTTCCTTGAGAGAAAAGCCACAACTTAAATACCTCTTCAGGAAAGCAGCTTTATGTAGCAATAAGAAAAGAGCCTGAAATTCACTGCTATGACTGTATATCCTTGTCTATTACCTGCTAGCTGAGAGATTTGGACACAAAACTCTGAGCTTCTAAGTTCTGCATTTTTAAAATAAAATAAAATGCCTATTTTATAGAGCCATTTACAGATTTAATAAGTTAATGCATATTAGGTAATTTTATGTTTTCAGGTGAGTCTTTCAAAAATAGCAGTTCTCTTGTTAAAGAGAATTAACAACAACATAAGCTTTGATATTATTTTCTCAGCTATTTTATTTGTATAACTGAATTAATCATTGTGTTCCCGTTCAGATAACTTGGATGGAGCCTGAATAAAAGGAGTTTGTCACTAAATTCACTCTGATATCTTTGGCAACCACCTGGGGTTTAGTTCAGTGTCAAGGTCTAAAGCTGTTTTATGTCCTGTTGATGTCAAACGATGTGTATTTCTGAGACCTCATGCACAGGTAGGATTGAAAATCACATAAGAAATGCTTGGCCAGATGCCTTTGCGTGATCGCTCATCTGGCCTTGTACTTTCTTCCCACACTCTTTGACCAAAGATTCTTTAAGAAGTCCTTCCCCATTCAGGTCACAGAGAGCCATTATCCTGTTACTCTGAGGAGACTTCAGGTCAAGGAAGAGCCAAGCCAATAACTGACAAACCACTTTTGTCTACATCTTTTCTGCTCATCTCAGATCAGATGCTGACTACTTAGTAAAAACAATTATTCCCAGAGTGACATACCTGATAGCAACATGGCCTGGGTGATGGATGGTGAAGCTTGATGACGAGTCCCAGTTCTGCAGGAGTGATGTCTATGAATTTATTTTCTGGCTGTGCAGGTGCTAAGGTGTTCAGGCCACCAGAGTAGTGTGAAGAATGCTTGAGGATCTTCCTGTCCTTTATTGTCTGCCTTGGCTCACAAGAGCACCAGGCTGTTTGCACACCCCTCTGCAATGATATATCATTGACTTCTCTCACAGTCTCATTAGACAGGAAGCCACAGGGAAGCCAATCCCTGTCTATACAGTCCATCATTTATGACATTCTTAATGATTAATTTACTCCCCAGCACAAGACATTTAGGAAGGAAGGAGCGAAGGATGGTGGAGAAGCTTATGAAGGTTTTTATTCATCTTTAAAGAGACTCAGCTGTGATTTTTTTGTTTGTTTATTTGTTTTTTGTTGTTGTTGTTGTTGTTTTTTTAGCAGATGGACTTTGTCTAAAGCTTGGAATAGGTTTGAATACTTTCTATATTTGGTATAGTAAAAGCGGTTGATGCCTATAAAAAATACTGTACAAAAAGTGGCAATGCCCTGCTCTTGATGCCCTTTACAAATGAATTGCAGCACAGCCATATGGACAGAGAAACTTCATCACTTTGTTCAAAATCCAGGTCAGATGTTGTGTCAGTGCCATGTTAGATATAAAAAGCACAGTTGAAGACTCCGGGGACTTTTAGTTTATTGCAGAGTACTTGCTTGTGAAAAATTAACTGTGGCTTAACTGCTTTATTGTCTTCTTCTGCAAGTATATTGGTCGTTAGCAAGCAAGTATTGATCTGGGAGAGGTACAAGGAACTAGACTGAACACAAAGGGAGGAGACAAAGTAACAAAAAGAGAAAAATGATTGTAAAGAGCTTTCTAGATGGATGTAAGTAAAATTTGATGAAATGATCAGCATTTTAGGTACAGAAAAGAAATAAGGTCAGCCAGCTTGGATTCTTATCTTTCAGGTACCAATATGTTCCTTTTGGCCATGCATACATGATGAGTGCTGTATGTGCTTGTGTGTGTGTGTGTGTGTGTGTGTGTGTGTGTGTGTGTGTGTGTCTGTGTGGGTGCACACCATATGAACTTAATGACTCAATTGGACAAGTTTTTACCATTATTGGGTTTGAATTGGGAAAATCACAAGGTGGCAGGAATCATTCTAAATTGTGAGTGGATATCCCTTAGGCTGAGGGATATTATGCAATAGTAAGAAAAAATGCTGCATTAAATAATGAACTGATTATTTTCTTAAGAGCATTAGGTAAGTGTGCCGCCAGCCTCTGGGGCGGGATCCCTTGGTTAACTTTGCCTTCTGCTGAGTCTGCAGGCAGCATGTGGCCCTGTGGTTATGTTGAGGTTATTCTGTGGGCAATGACATTGGGTTGTCAGAGATGCAAATACAGGGAAACAGATCAAAACATTGAGACCACAAATTAAGTGCCTCATCTATACATTTAAGAAGACTGTGAAAATCCTCACAGGCTTGCTATTTTTTCTGAGGGCGTTTTCTGCTTTTTTTATCCTTTATCTTTTCTCTTTTTCCTCCCAGAAGGCAATTAATAACGCTCCAGGATTTAAGGTCCTCTTCTCTTTAGCATAAATCAGTAGAGCTAACTGCTCTTCTGTTACTATTTAGCAATTCCCACCATGGCTAATAGAAGGGCATTCCAACACAGTAAACATTAAAGCAGGAAATGCTGTGCAGCTAAAATGCATGAAGTCAATTTTGGTAATAGAGAATCTAAACAAGAGTATGAGATCTAAAAATATCTGTTAATACCTATATGGTAAGTTGTATATATAAAAATGCTAATCACATAAACAGGAATTCTAAAAAAAAAATTTTAAGAAAAATTGGAAAATGACTTCCCTGCTTCGATTTGAGAGATAAGACACAAACTCTTTTACCTCAGACCTTGATAACTTCTTTTCTTCCTCCCTTCTTCCATTCTTTTTTTCCCCTTCTTTCTTTGCATCTGGCTACCCATCCGGACATAATAATCTAAATCTATTATGGAACAGTCACTTGATTAGGTCTAAGACACAAATATTAGTAAATCAATAATCCTTACACTTGAGGATCTCAAAGTCTCTGCTAGATATCATGAAATCTGTCCGTTCTTCATTGTTCTGCTTAGGCTTACGACTGAATTGTTCAAGAGCAAAGCCTTTTCTGTAATTTTGCTATCTTTTCATATAAGCACCAGGGAGTTTAGTGAAGGTCCTGGAAAAGCTCAATTAGGTTAACCTGAGCTGAAGATCTGGAGACAATTGATTGTCTGAGAACCTGTCTGCTAGAAGATGTGTTTATGCTTAGTACAAAGCCTGTCCTTTAATTCTGAATATTTATTTATTCCCAAAATAGGCCAAGTGTATAATTGGACAGCCCTTCTGGAGAGACAATGCTGGCATCTACCAGCAGAGGCGCCTAGTTATCCAGCTGAGAGGCGGTATATACCATGACTTGGCCACTCCACAGCTACTTAATTTATCTCCTACGGGCCTCAGTTTCTTCATGTGCCAAATTGTTTTGGTCATATTAATATATACCTTATTTTGAGAATTATCCAAGCAAAATTTAATAAAATCGTTACAACAGTGTCTGACTCACGATAAGCCCTATATGTTTGTGCTAAATGGTATCCACCACATAAGAAAATAGTCACCTGAATATATTTCAAGAGCACTTTACTCTTCTTGCTGGTCTGTGTTTTTTCAGTAGTGGTTAAATCAATTACTGAATCCAAAGATTAAATACCAGCGAACTATTTGAAGGGGAAAAAAGTTTTCCTGAAGACTCTAGCTGAATCATATTTAGAATGTATTACAGAGAGGTAAGACTGATAATACATCGACAAAAAAACCTAACAATATAAGCATCCTAGCAGAACAGACTGCATTTGATGAAAAGCATCCCAATATATTTCTTAGAAGAAATTAAGGTTCAAATTAAGAGATTGTGTTATAAAAACAATGCTTGGATATGGTTTCATACATAAATTCTAGACCCTGTTTACCTGGTTTGAATAAACAGTTGAAGAAGGAAAAAAGAGGAGGGGGAAGAGAAGAAGGAAGGAGAGAAGAATGGAGAGGAGGAGGAAGAAAAGTTATATATGTAATATTAACAATATTTTAAAACTATATCTTGCTTCATTTACTTGTCAGCTACTGAAGTCTTTATTTTTCCAGATTAGTCTTCTAGATCTAATTTAAAGAGGAAGTTATTAAAATACTAGAATTGGAAATAGCCAAATAAGTACAAATGACTATTTAAGTCTAAAAATAATATATGATAGATACTGTAAATATTATGTGACCTTTTTTTGAAATCTTTGTTTTGTAAGAAGAAGGTAGTTTAAAATGTATTGTAGAATCAAAGAATCTATATATAGTAATTCTTTGAAGAATTCACTTGGAATGAATCGCTCTACAGACTCGCAAGTGAAATAAAGCTAATTATTTATAGAAATGATTTGAAATAATGAATAAAGTCATAATTCAGAAAGAAGATAATGGAATCATGGAAAACAAGTAGCATGAGACTAGAGCTAATAAATCATGTTATACCAAGTTCATAATGTTGCTGAAATTAATAAGATAATAAATACAAAAGAGCAGTGTTAATATCGCATATGATTTTTGCATTTAAGAAAACACTTTGCATTGTAAGAAAGCCCAAGTGTGTTCTAATTGTAGCATATTATTTGGAACAAGCGATTAGTTTTTACTTTATTGATAACAGGTTTACTAATATGTGGTACATATAGGAATGGAATGAAAGAATAAATAAAACACATTGATGAAAATAGTCACACTCTAATGTATTCACATGCAAACTGGGAACCAGAACATGAATCACTTGGGTTTCTTCTGGGCTATACACTCAAGAGATATGTAAATATGATTATATTAAATCTTTTTTCTGAATCTAATAATGCTATATAGTTTATAATTCACCCATCCCTTAAGTTCTAGCACCTATCTCCACTTTTTCATCATCAGTTCCAATTTATAGTCCATGGTGAATGCAGATAATTGGTACTTCATGATGTGAGGTTTGAGTCCATCAGATATATTCAACTCAATTCACCAATTTTTCTTCTTAAAATATTGTTTTTTCTTGTTCATCATTCTAATGAGATTATTTTATATTAGTTTTATTGTAGTTCTGTACCATAAAATTTATCCCTTAATCTGTACACTTCGGTGTTTTTCTTATATTCACAAATTTGTGCAACTATCATAGCTACCTAATTTTAAAATATGTACATCACCCCAAAAGGAGACCCTGTACTCATTAGCAGTCACTCCCCATTCGCCTCTGTCCCACATCCTCTGCAAACACTATTTTTTCTCTTTCTGTATTGCTTTGCCTATTATTAATATTTCATACTAATAAAATCATACAATGTGATCTTTTCTTAATGGCTTCTTTTGCTTAGCATAATGTTTTCTAGGTTCATTCATATTATAGCATGTATCCTTTATTTTTTTCTCATTGCTTAATAATATTCCATTAAATGGATATACCATATCATATTCAGTTTGTCCATTCCTCATGTTTATATACTGCTATGAACATTAATGTATAATTTTAATGGAAATATGTTTTCATTCTCTTGGATATGTATTTAGGAGTCTAGTTTCTGGGTCATATGATACATACATGTTTAACAGTTTTAGGAACTGTCAAACTATTCTCCATTGCTGCTGAAACATTTTACAATCGCATCTGCTGCAAGGTTCTAATTACTTCACATACTCCACACCACTTGGTACAGTCTAGCCCAGTGGTCAGCAAACCATGGCTCGCGAGCCGCATGTGGCTCTTTCGCCCCTTAAGTGTGGCTCTTCCACAAAATACCATGGCCTGGGTGAGTTTATTTTGAAGAAGTGGCATTAGAAGAAGTTTAAGTTTAAAAAATTTGGCTCTCAAAAGAAATTTCAATCGTTGTACTGTTGATATTTGGCTCTGTTGACTAATGAGTTTGCCAACCACTGTTCTAGCCATTCCAGTGGGTGTGATGTGGTATCTCCTAGTTTTAATTTGCATTTCCCTAATAATTAATGTGCTTATTGGTCATTTGAAAAAAAAAATTTGGAAAAAAAATTTTGGTCAATTTGCATATTACTCTTTTATTAGATAAGATAGCGGCATGGAGGGGGGCCAGCTGGTTTGCCCTGAAATATTTATGTACTAATTTTTGTTGTTGCTGTTTGTACTTTTATTCTCACAGAAAGCAATGCGGAACCAGAATCACAAAGATTTATTCCTATGCTTTCGCCTAAGAGTGTTATAATTGTAGTGTTTATATTTAGATTTACGATCCATTTTGAATTAGTTATTGATTTTAGGTAGGGGTCCAACTTCATTTTTTTTTTACTTTTGGATATCAGTTGTTCTGGCAATATTTGTTTAAAAGACCATATATTCATTGAATTGTCTCAGCATCTTTGACAAAAGTCATAAATATAGGGTTTACATATGTATTGCCAATTTGAGTCCAATGATCTTTTGCTTATATGTATGCTAGTAGTGCAATGTCTTGATTACTGTAGATCTGTAATAAGTTTTGAAATAAGGAAGTCTGAATCATCCAACTTCTTAAAAAAGATTATTAGGCTATTCTGAACTCCTTTGATTTCTGTTTGAAATTTCATGATGTTAGTAAATTCCTAAAAAAAAAAAAGCAAACCAGGGTTTTGATATGGATTGTGTTGCATCTATTGATAAATTTAGGGAGTCTTGCCATCCTAACAATATTAAATATCTCAATGTATGAACATGAGTTGCATTTTTCATTTATTTCTTTCATGTTTTAATTTCCTTCAGTAATGATTTATTTTTTTCAGTGTACAAGTCCTATACATCCATCTGTTGTTTAAATCTTTTAATAATTCGGTGCTATTTTAAATGGAATTGTGTTCTTGATTTGCTTTTGAGATTGTAAATTAACTTAATATGAATACTGTGCTCAGTCCTAAAATATCTAAGTAGTTAGAAACATATAATTCAAAATATTTCTTAGTTTGAATATAATAGTAACAACTTATATATCATTTATTATGTGTCTGGCATTGTTCTACATATGTCACATATATTCATTAATGTTACTTTTATAGCCACACTATAAGGCATCATTTTACCAATGTGACATAAAGAAGTCAAGTAATAGCTTCTTATTAAAACAACAATGTATTCCTTTATATCTTTTAGAATACCAATTATAGTTTCATTGATTTTTTTCTATTCCCTGTATTCTCTGTTTCTCAGGAGATCACTTTTTCTTGTTTGCCTACGTTAGATTTTGCTTTTCATGTCTTATGAAGCCTGGGTCTTGACTGGAACTCTGTGCATTTGTAGGACTTGTTAACTGGTGGACTTCAGCGTAGGGAGATGCTGGCTTTTCACAGGGCAGCCCCTTTACCCCAAACAATGCTACCTGTGGTTTTTCTCCTTTGGTTCTTTGGCCTCTTCAACAACAGATCTGTTGTTGCTCTCCTGTTGGATAGTGTGTGAGGACAGAGTAGGAGAAAAGGAAATAAGCTGACACTGTTTTATGAAGAATAGATTTTCATTGAAAGCTCATTTTCTGTGTAAAGACTCACCTGAACCCCCCGTTTTGCTTGTGTCCCTAAATTTGAAAGCTTTGGAATGCTTTTTATTAAGTGAAGAGATGCATTCACTAAATGGGAGGGAAGGGAGGACAAAATGAAAGTTACCTGAGTTACCTTCAGGAGCATCTTCTTCTTATAGATTCTAACATCGTCCTCTGTTATTATCATGATGTGTCTTCCTCAGTTTCTACAGTCCTCGTACTTTCAAATTCTAAGTCTTCCTGCTCTATTGACATAAATCAATATGTATGACTGAGAGTCCCACGCTGTTCAGGGACTTAGTTTCAGCCTTTTCAGATGTGTTGTATATTATTTGGCTTCCACATGTTTATCACTCTTCCAAAAATAAATTCATACTTCTCATTCACAGTGTTTCCCCCTTCCATTCTTTACATCCTAGTGGGCTTGCATATTTTTCTTTTAAGCATTCTCATTTTAGTAGTGTTTGCAGAGATCGTAGAGCTCAATACTTGTAATCCATCCACCACAATTAACTACAAATATCCCATGTATTTTTTGCATACCATCATGATGAAACCATCACAATGCATGGCACATAGCAGGTGATTAATAAAATATCGACGAAAGCAATTGAATCAAAGAGAATTGAATGGGACATAGTATGGCAAATAATATGCACCTAATGTAACTAAACATTAGCATTTAGTACAATTACTATAGAATCACTTGTAAAGTACATATTTTTGCTCAAATTATATAAATTACCTGCTAATATAGCCAAAATATATGGAGTAAGAAAGCCCTTGGAAATACTCTAGTCAATAAAATCTAGAAACTTATGGTAGTAATCACTAGATATTCATGCTGCCTTCTTTGTGGTAAGACTGTTAACAGCTTAAAAACCACAGTCCAGATTGAATAGATTTAAATGTCCTTGTATCTCAGTTGAGATATTGAGACCCAGTACTAAAGAATAGAGTACAGAGTGAATCAATATATAGCTCAGCCAATCTCGGCCCTTAAAATAAATCTATCACTTCTTTTAAGTGTATTTTAGTGTCTAGGAAAAGCACATGTTGAACATTGGAGAGCCTGTGTCAGGCTTGGTTCTTAAAAAGAGTAAGGAAGAGAATGCCCCCATCCCTAACTTCTGCACCATTAGTTGTCACAGCAATGAGAAGTTAACTTATGTTATCTGTGACTCTAGGGTGTGAGAGTTTATTTGTTACTAGCATTGTATTAATAATAAAAGAACAAAGAAATATAAAGGCATCACTCCGTTATTAATAGGAAATATATAAGAATTGGGTTTTAAAATATAACATGATCCCTAGCTGGTTCGGCACAGTGGACAGAGTGTAGGCCAGCAGCCTGGATCCTAATCAGGGCCTGTGCAGGAGGAACCAATCGATGTACTTCCCTCACATCGATATTTCTGTTTTTCCTTCTCACTTCCACTCACTCTAAAAATCAATGGAAAAATATCCTCAAGTTAGGATTAATAAATAAAATAAAATATAACATGAGTTTTGGATATTCACTAAAGCCCATCCATCTTTGCTAATAATTATTGTATTAAGAAATTCTTTACTGTGAATAATTTTATATCATACGTAAAAATACATATTTGTATTTACTTTCCTGTGTGTGTGTTTACTCAATGATTAAGTCTTTCCATAAGGTGAAAGTCACAAGTTATTGCCCCAAATCCAGATACAGACTCTAATGGTTGTTTAATTGAGTAAAATTGAAAAATAAGTAATTTCACATAGGAATGGAATTTTCTTCTGCTGACCACCGGAAGATGTGACACGGCATTACAGCGTGGCCATGATCAGCTGGGGCTCAAGGCTTCTGCTTTGATGGGGTGTCTGTTCTCAGTCTCCCTTAGTTACAGTCACTCTCCCATTCTGTACATGCATCCCTTATACCCACCTCATTTATGTTAGCTGTCTGGTCTCAATAGGAATTTGGATCAACACCATTTTGGCAGTGATGCAAAAAGACTGGAACATCAACTCATAAAACTAAATATATTGAGTTTGTTTTGTGCCATTTAAATTTTGTAGTTTTTATACAGATTCAGCATCATGTACGCTAAAGTGCTTGAATATGTGATTATCTTTGTTGAGTCTCAGAGAGGTAGATTGTTATGATTACCTTACCTTCACATATCACTCTAATTTTTAAAGATATGTTAGTTGCATTTGGTCCTATGTACTTATTCGCTAGGGGGAAAGATGAAGCAGTGGTTGGGTTTCATCTTGAAACAGAGAGTAACTTAAGAAATATAAACTGTTATCCATATGTTAACCTACATGAGTCTAATAGGAAGAATGTGTATCTTATGGATCAGACTTCCAAAGGTATTTGGAAGAAGTTGTCATCAACTCACACACCATAGACCCAGATTTCCAAATAATCTTAATAACAATTTCAGATATAAACTTGAGTAAATAAGTGTTCTTTTAAAATGTCTCAGTGCTTAAAATAGAAATGCCATTTATTTCTGTATCTATCTATTTATTGGCTGCCCGAGACCTGAAGAATTCTCTGTTGTACTGGTAAGGATGTGTGAAATTTCATGTAATAATAATAATGAAAAACTTGAATTCAAACAGGGGTTTCTTTTTCCTACATCACAGAAGTCTGTACCTTGTTTTTGCTGGCATGGAGTCAATGGCTAGAGAGTTATCAGTATTTGCATCTCTGCAGTTCTCCCTTCTCCTTAGAGTCAAAGATGACTGATGGGACTCTCATAATCAGGCCCACATTCAAAGCCGGGGAATGGGGCCAGAGGAGAGATGACATCAATAAAAAGTAGATCATCAGGAAAAGCAAAAATATCTCCAGAAACTCAGCAACATAATTCAACATATGTCTTATTGGCCAGAAGGATTTCAGATGAGCACTTTTAACTCAAAAAGAAGCTTGGGTTGAAAATGTTTAGAGGAGATGGTCAAGGGAAAAGGGACAGAAATGAGTGTCAGTTAGCCAACCATCTGTGTATGCCCATTAACCATATGGGTAATGACAGGGAATCACATATTCTCTTCTACTACAGAATTAAAAAACATCGGACACTAACTTACCCAGACACTCTCTCTAAGTAAGTACTCCACTGCAGACTTCCCACTAGATGTTTGCTAAGGAGCAGAGCTGGTGGGGCAATAATATAGAAATTCTAGGGCAGCAGTGTCAAAGATGTAGAGGCAGTGGGTGATAAAAGTAGTCCAGACTTTGGCAGACAGTAATCAGCATCTTCAGTATGAAGTAGGCTGGTTTATGGCATGGTTTTGTTGTGGTCCTGGCCATTGCCCAGCCTACCTCATCCCTGTCCATTCCCCTTGCCAGATTCTGTCAATTTCTCAGAATATTTTGAGTTACCAACAAGTAGTTTCAATTTTCATGATAGATCAACACAGTTTTTGACCTGAATACCAACAGTAATTCTCTCCTTTGTCTCTTTGTTAAGGCCCTTATCTATTTCATGTACCTAACACAAACATTGGTGTAAGTAGGTTGTTGTAAACCAGTGACATTCAGAGTGATAAAACCAGAGAGATTATAATCGCTATGACAGCGCTTATAAATGGAGAAGCTTGAACTAGAGCATGTGGTTCAGAATCCATATCAATTTTTCCACCATGTGACATTATGAACTTAGAGACAAATTGAAAATCAACGCAATTTTGACTGAATATTAAACTCATTACAAAGTTTTTGATAACTTTGTCATATGAAAATTTTCCAAAGGGTTTCTTGAAATGAAACATTAGAATATTCATGATTCATGGGACAGAAATGATTAAATATAATTGCTGTAACTGGTTTCATGTCCCCTCTCTCTTCCTGGATTGGATAACTATGGAAACCATAAAGGGTTTATACTTGGAGCCTAAGGAGAGATGTTGCTTTCAATTCACTCCTTCATAATGGACTACACAGCTTTGATTATATCTAATTCAAAATAATCCATGCCATATTATTTCAGAAGTTACTGTAAAAGGAATGTAGCAACTAGTGTTTTGGATAAACTTTCCCTGGAATTGCCACATAAAATCACCTCATGGGCCACCTGTGATATTTTCCACTAAAATTTTTATTATGAGGCAAGGTTTTAGTTCATATTGTGGACAGAAGAACCTCTTGTTCATCTCCCTTTTTTTTAGTATGAAAAGCCAGGAAACAAAATAAATCCTATTCTTATATCCAAATTCTGGAGCACACATTGTATTAATAAGATACAGGTATCTAGGTCAATATTAATGAAATAATAAAGTTAAATGTGTTCTAATGTGTTTATTCTCAAAATAAACAAGCTAAAGGCATTTAGTTATAAAGTAAAGAACAAGTAAAATAAAAATTCATAAGCAAGAATGCTTCATCTCTCTTCTTAGAACAGTCCCTTTTCCATTTCAATTGACATAAATATAAAATGCTTTTCTTTAACTGAGTATCCATATTGATTTTGCTTTATGATCCATGTATCTTCTCTGTGACTTCATTCCCCTCACTAAGACCACAAATAAGTCAAAAGCTATCTATTCTCTGGAGTAGTTTCAATTTTCATGATAGATCAACACAGTTTTTGACCTGAATACCAACAGTAATTCTCTCCTTTGTCTCTTTTGACAAGTAATTGTATTAGCTCTATAAAAACAACTCTCATTAATCCCCATTGTTCTTTCAAAACCAGAGGCTTATGGCTTTATGTTAGATGTTGACTGACCATGCATCTCAAATACCCCGTTATTATCTTGAAAAGGTTCAGAAGGATGTTACTCGTAAATGAACACCGTAGCTTAGAAAACAATGTGGTTAAAGAGATAGCATAGAGTCTGGGTGAGGCCTGAATTAACTAGGCATTTTGAGAGTACTGAACATTGACATTTTCAGCACATCTAATTAAGCTTGCAGGTATTATATTCCAGTCGATTTGGGGAAACTCATACACATGCATGAAAATAGTATTGCCACAATGAAATGATGTTTTACACTTACACCCCCAAAGGCAGTTTTCTTTTCGCAGAATTAAATATGCATCAAGCTGTGTGTTAGAATCCACTTGAAAATTTCCCAATACTTGTTCTCTTTTTTTCATGTCTTTTTACTTTTGACTCCTAGTGAGAATGGGAAATTGATACTGTAAGAACTAGGGAGGAAAAATTATGGCCATATTCTCAACCACACACATAAACTGTATACAGTCTTCACAGGACTTTATTTATATCAAATTTAGTCCTTTACCACCCCACGCCTCCATTTCTAGTCTAAGAAGCAACCCTCAACGTTCATCTTAATAAGTACAGGTTTTGTAGTGAAGGCTTTAGCCTGAAATTTCAACATAGAGTGCCAATAACATCACCGCATGCTTATAGGAAGCTCTGTTCATAATCTGGTATTTCCTAAATTGACTCTTAAAAGGGTAACCGGCCATTTCAAAAATGATTCCTATGTGTACTCTATGCTTTTAAAGTCAACTTGGAGTTCAAAATCAGACTTAACAATATGATACTCATGGTTTCCAGAGCAAGTAATACATAGATTAATTGATTTCATAGAGAAAGGGAGATAGGGAGAGAGACAAACATCAGTGATGAGAGAGAATCATTGATTGAATGCCTCCTGCACACCCCATATTGATTATTGAGCCTGCAATCCAGGCATGTGTCCTGATTGGGAATTGAACTGTGACCTCTTGGTTCAGAGGTCAACCACTGAGCCAAGCTGGCCAGGCACTCATGGTTTCTTATATCATGAAATCCAGATCATAAGGAAACAGTACTGTCCAAGACTGTATATGAAATATTGAGTTCAGCATGCAAGTAATTAAAAACAAATCAATTTCAAGTTAAAAATAAACTTGATTTCTTCAAGTTAAACAGTAGTGCAAACATCACTCTGACACTTTTGATATTTTAAATGACCAACTCAGTACAATTTCATGACCAATTCTATTGGATATATAAAAATTTGTCATTCAGATAGTCAAAAACCTAGCCACAAAAAGAAGTATCACTTGTGGGATAAATAGTCTCATTCTATGCTGACTCAATAGCATATAAGTGGATTTCTGCATAAAGAAAGTACAGAATTTGCACATACATACAAGAAAGAACACCACTTCCTGAAGACTCATTTGTTGTTTTTAACATGTATTCATTTTACTGAGGTTCTGGTGTTGCTATTTTATTTTTCTTTGTTCTGGTGGTTTGAGTTTTATTTGGCTGTAACTAGGGACTATTCACTCTTAGATTACCTACATGTTAGTCCTGAAGCTAAGATCATTTTTTCTTTCCCCCTCTTCCAATTATGCCTTAAGGATTTCAGAAATAAGCATGATGTTCACATCTATCTGAAATAGCGACTCACACACATACTTTAAAATAGAAGCAAATAAGCAAACAAATAAACAAATAAACAAAAGGAACAGAAATAAAGAAGAGAGAAGAGACTGCATAAAACTGAAAGCAAGCAAGAATTCTCCCCAATTATGTGAACAAATATTTTATCTCCTCACATTTAAGACACAATATCTATGAGGGATACTATGTTGGTTTAATCTCTTTGGCAACAGTTTTGTTTTTCTTCTTTCTTCTCTGTTTTTCTAAGGTAGATCTAGTGTGCAAATCAGAAAAGCAAAAACTATACTCTGCAGATACCAGATTATACACACAGCACTTTGTATGATAATTTTTTCTTAATTGCAATTTACTCTTAAAAATGCAAATTGTATAATTACTGCAAACAAATGTTCCTGTGTAACAATGAAAAAGGATGCATAAGAGTGCCATAAATTTTGCAGAATAATGGGTTTACAGATGAAAAAAGAAGTGTATTATATTAGAAAAGACCATTATGGAAGAAAAACCCACTAGGTTGAAAATCCCTAGAGTGAGAAATTTCTAGGTTCTTATTTATCATTGCCCAGTGCCCCACCCCAACTCTTTCAAAAAACTGCCATAAAAAGTAAAATATTTTTTTCTCCTCTGATAGATTACTGAGCTATACCAATTAGATCAAAAGTGATATCAGAAATTCTAAAATTAGCCTAGCTTGTTTGGCTGAGTGAATAGAGTGTTGGCCTGTGGATCAAAGGGCCCCAAGTTTGATTTCAGTCAAGAGCACCTACCTGTTGCAATTCCTCCGTGGCTCACGCCCTTGTTAGGGCTCCTGCTAGAGGCAACCAACTGATGTGTTTCTCTCACATGGATATTTCTCTCTGACTTTCCCTCTCCCTAAAAAAAAATCAATGGAAAAATTATCCTTGGTTGAAGATTAAATTAAGTAGTCAAACCTGTAATTATCTGAAACATAGGCAATAAAGCATCAGAAAAATCAGATCTATGCTTATAATTAATTATAGAAACAGTTTAAAATAAGTACATATAGTATACACTCTCTGCATATTTTGACAATTTTTATTACTAGAAAGAAGCATAATAATGTATTTCTGTAAAGCAGAGTGTCCTATAAGCACTAAAGTTAGTAATATAAAAGCTTAACTTTTCTGAGTACCTGCTATATGCCAAGCTCTGTGCCTTAAAGGACAGAGCATTTACAATTCCAAATCAGAAGGCATGAATAGCATTTCTTCATACAGATAAGAAACTGAAGCACAAAGATGGTAATTAAGAGTTAAGTCACACAGCTCAGATTTAACTGCACGTATCTGATCCCACAACCTATCCCATATTGTTCTACCTAATTCTTCACGTAGGTAACTACCAGACCCAGTTACCAGTTGATTTGGCTAGACACGTTAATTATTTGGCATGTGCCTCAGTCACTTACATCTGATAATTAGAAAAGTTAATTCATTTGTTTGCCTAATTCATGAAGGAAATGCGAAACAGGTAAGTAAGCTTTGAAAATTGATGTTTTATGTAAATGTATACTATAGAAACATTTGCAAATGATTATTTTTGATGCATAAACTGTAAAGGATTTAGCAGTGTATACAATAAAAATTATTATCTCTAAAATCAAACATATATCATCAAATCCCGAATCAATCATTTAATACCTAAGTAATTAAGTGTGGAATCTTTAAACCTGATGAGACTAGACTAGTTTTCATCTTTTATAAAATGGGATAGATAGTATTACAAGATTATTGTGAAAACTAAAATAATGAATAGAAACCTAGTTATCATATAGTAGTTGCTAAAAAAAATCATTCCTATTATTATTCTGAGTCCAAAAAATCCCTCAGTACCAAATCAATATATGAAATCTTGTATGCCTTCCCTATTTGCATATTGCTTTTATATGTAAGACCATTTGTTGACTGAGTAAAAGAGAACCCTAAATTTTAATAAGAAAGTAAGTAAAACGCCTTACTCCCCCAATATCAGATATAATTATACCTGGTTAACCATATTAGAGAAAGCTATTCAGGTTATTACAAATTTGTAACATGTCTTCTTGAGCAAAATTTATATTGCATGTATATATGTTAAGATATGACTTGCTTGGTTCAGTTTCATGCAAATGAGCAAGGGAACAGGAGGTATTGTGTTGCCAGATCATCTAGGGTGGGACTTGAAAAGAATTTGTGAGGGGAAAAAAATCACAGTTATATGACATGTTAATGACCATCAATCACACTTCTAGCCTATACGTATTAGAGAGTTGACAAAATAGAAGGAGATTAAAAAAGAGAATGTTTTGGAGAAAGATGTGGGTACCTGCCCTCCTTTGTGGCAGAGTGGTGGCAATGTTATTCCCACTGCATGTCTAATAGGAAAGACTTCAAAGTAACCAGGCAAAAACTTTGATATTTGTTCTCTACAGTTGTGGGCATAGAAGACTCATGTTTGATAGATGCCTAAGGAAGATAAGGCCCAGAGGCTTGCTTGATGACATTCATAGGTCAAAGGGCACAAGGGTTCCTGTAGACCAGATGCAGGTCCTGTGTGCAAGAATCAGCCAGAATGTGTCTTGAATTCTGTTCAAGAAGGTCACCATGTAAATAAGAGAGATCTCATAACACAGCTGCAGCCACTTTCCTCCTGGTCTGAGGACAATGCCAACAAACGGGATGTATAGAACTGTAGGACCAAGGGAATAACCAAGGAAACAAGCTAAGATGGTGACAAGCTGCTCCCAAAGCTTGCTTTACCTGCAGGGTTCTGTTCATATAAGAAATTAAGTACTTTTATTACTGAAGCCAGAATTTATTTCTTATGGTCAAAAGTATCATAAGTACTACAATATCTAATCTATAGAATCAGTGTAATTTGTGGAAATTTATGAAATGCCATTCCTAAGATTTTTTAACATAGTTGAAAGGCAATGGATAAATAGTTGTTCTCTTAAAGTATTTTATAGAAAGGAGGGCAACAAAAAATGGGGAAGATATAAATAAATTGAAATATATTAAGGAAGATACTATATATATATATATATATATATATATATATATATATATATACAGAAGTACATATGACAGTATAATGTGTCAATTGCTATACAAACCTATGAGTTTTCAGAGGGATTATTTCCAGTTGAGGATATTTGAAGACATTATTTGAAAGGGCATTTGCTTTCCGGCTTTTCCCAAGCAAATTTCATCTCACAGATGTGTTTGTCCACATATTAGCCAGGGTTCATTTAGAGAACCAGAACCCTAATGGTTACACAGGATAAGGAATTTGTTACAGAGATTATACCTTACACATCCATGGAAGCTGGTGGAAAGATCTATGCAAGGCTGTGGGCGCTGCATCTGAGATTGGATCCAAAGTTGCAATAGGTCAGCTAGGAGACCATTTGAAGAAAGTTGGACATGAAGTGTGCTAAAATAATGAAATACTGGCATTCTTGTTGGTGAACAAAAGCACCACAAGGGCAAACTGAAATGTGTTTCTGTGTCTCTCTCTCCAAAACTTCTATGGTAGCTGGCACCATTGGCCACAAACTGACACACATACTATGGTCTAGACTTGAAGCTTTTGAAGATCTAGTGTGAATTGGAGGAGACAGAGGTCTGAACACTGTCCTACGCCAAGCACATGAGCTCACAGGTTATACTTATTATGCCAGATCAGCAAGGAGGCCAATGTTCAGAAACTAAAATTGACTACTGCTTCACTTTCAACTTCCAAATCTCGCACAAAGTTCTTTTATAGCCAACGCTAACATAAAGCCACATAGGCCATTCTGAGAAATGTAGTTGCAGCTAACTAAGTGTCAAAGCCACTGCAACTAATGTATTTCTTAATAGCATCCTTTAATAGCATTTAAATATTAAGAGATTTCACATAAATGATTAAATATTTAATCATTAAAAGAAATGGGTCATTAAAATTATGATCACTAGCCCAACTGGTGCAGCTCAGTGGTTGAGCTTCGACCCAGGAACCGAAAGGTCACCAGTTTGATTCCTGCTCAGGGCGCATGCCTGGGTTGCAGGCTCAGTTCCCAGTGGTGGGCATGCAGAAGGCAGCTAATTGATGATGTTCCTTGCTCTCATTGATGTTTCTCTCTCTGCATCCCTCTCCCTTCCTCTCTCTAAAAATCAATAAAAACATTAAAAAATATGATCACTAAGAGAAAAAGATCATATAGATACAAATAAACTGATTCTAAAGTTTACATGGAGAGGAAAAGACCCAGAAAAGTCAATACAATATTGAAGAAGAAGAATAGAGTTGGAAGAGTGATACTACCTGGCTTCAAGATGTACAATAAAACTAAAATAATTAAGATAGTGAATTAATGGTGAAAAAATAAATATGTAGACCAATAGAGAAGAATATAGAGCCCATAAGTAGACCTAAATAATATGGTCAACTGATCTTTGACAAATGAACAAAGCCAATACAATGGACCCAAGATAGCACTTTCAACAAATGATGCTGGAACACCTCGACAACCACATTAAAAATACCTTCCACAAAAATTAACTAAAAAAAAGTATACCCATCACAAAAGTTAGATTACACATCTAAATGTAAAACAAAAAATTAAAAAAAAAACTAGATGATTTTAGGGTATAAAGATGACTATATACAAAACCAAACCATGATCCATGAAAAAAAAAATCGATGAGGTAGACTTCATTAAAATTAAAATTATCTGACCCTGGCCAGCATGGCTCAAATGGTTGAAGCATCACCCCATACACTGAAATGTGGTGGTTTCAATTTCCAGTCAGGGCACACACCCAGGTTGTTAGAGCTTTCCAGTTAGGGGCATGTGCAGGAGGCGACTGATAAATGTTTATCACTCACATCTCTCTCACCTCTTTTTTTTCTGTCTTTCAATCTCTATCTCTCTCTATCTCTCTATCTGTCTCTCTCTCCCCCTTTCTTCCCCCCCCCTTTCTTTCTAAAATCAATTAAAAATATTTTTAAAAATTAAACTTTCTGCTATGTGAAAGACAATGTCAAGAGAATCCAAAGACAAGCCACAGGCTGGAAGAAAATATTTGCAAAATACAAGTCAGAAAAAGGATCATTGTCCAAAATATGGAAAGAAGGCTTCGAAGTGAACAATATGAAAACAGACTACTCAATTAAAACATGGGCCAATGACTTTATCCGACACTCCACTGAAAAATATATAGAGATGGCAAATAAGCATATGAAAAGACCTTCACACAATATATTATCAATAGAATGCAAATTAAAACAGCAATGAGCTAGCACTACAATAAAAATGAATGGCCAATAGGAACTCTCATTCACTGCTGGTGGGAATGCAAAATGGTTGTTCAAATGAGTTGATACCTTGTGTCCACACATAAAACTTCTGGAAACAGATGTTTATGTCAGCTTTATTCATAATTGTCAAAATGTGAGCACAACCAAGATATTCTTAAGTATGTGACTTTATTGCTGCCTAAAGACCAGAAGGACACCCTCCCCAGAACCTGACCTTTCTGGCACCCTGATTATAGATTTTAAGCATCCAAAACTATAAAAAAATTAATTTATCATGTGTAAACTACTCGATTTGTGATATTTGTTATAACAGCTCAAGCTAAGGTAACCATCATTCTTTTTTAATTTTAATTTTATTTCAATTGAATTTATTGGAATGACATTGCTTATTAAAACTATATAGGTTTCAGGTGTACAATACTATAATACATCATCTGTATATTGTATTGTGTGTTTACCACCCCAAGTCAAGTGTTCTCCTATCATCATCTGTTTCCTGCTTTACCTTCTTTCATCTCCCCCCACCCCTGGTTCCCTCTGCTGATCACCATACTGATGTCTGCCTATGAGCTTTTGTTTGTTTGTTTGTTTTTGCTTAATCTCTTCACCTTTTTACTTAGCTCCCCAACCTCCCTCCCTTCATGCTTTTCTTTCTTTAACCCATTAAACCTGGATTCTGAAGCGTTTTGCATTTGGTACCCCATGTACTAAAGAAGTCATTGAATTGAATGTCTGACATAAGCTTGTGGTTGACAAAAAAAAGTGACAGATATTTTGAGGAAGAATTATTGAAATATAATTTTAAACTCATGAGCAGTCTTAGGCTTGGTGATGTTTGAACGGTGAAAGAGAATTTGGCGAGATGTGGTAGTTAGAAAGTAGTTTGGGGCCAGATGGCAAGGGATCTGGATTGCTGGTTTTATTTAGTAGACATCGGGAAGCAATTGAAGCATTTTAAAGAGGTGAGGGAAATGACCACAGCTATGGTATAGGAAAATCAATCTAGAAGTTGTATAATAGTGAGTTATGGGAGAGCAGGGACAGTGATGGGAAATATCTGTTGTAATGCAGCAGTTTTTATGTTATTCTCAGTCTGGTTCTTCTCATTGCCATTGAGCCATTGTCTTTGTCCCATTTTAATATGTCACATAATTTGAAGCTCTAGCTTTATTTATCATTGTGGTTGATGTATAGAACTCCAAGTTTTCCTTTGTTTAAAGGAAACACATTCAAGCTGGTATTCAAGATCATATCCAAGTTCTTCAGGCAGCTTGGTTGCCAAGACTGTTCTGGAAATCTTGCAAGCAACTGTCTGTGGCATTTTAACATTGCTGCTTTCAATTTCGGCTGGAAACCTTAAAAATAATATTTCATTCATTATGCTGTATAAGAGGACTTTAGAGCGCTTCATAGAGGGGATTTTATGAAGGTGGCATCACATTCCTATGCATAGCAAGGCACAGATTGACAAAGAGTTAGTTATGACTTAGGGGATATCAAAGAAATTTTAATATTACTTTATCACCAAAAAATTATGAAGTGTCAGGTACATCCTCTAGTGACTGATTTAGAGGGAAGTTATTTAAGTTTATCAGACTGGTAAGACACTTTAGTTCCTCTCTGGGCACACTTGTGCTTACTCTGAATAACAGATGGAGTTAATGTCTTTCAGGAGAAATCCCTAAATCACAGTGAACCAAGGGATGTTACTGCATTGATTACATTTCAGAAATTATAATGAGAATCAGAGAACTGGAAAACAACATTGGTAAATATACCCAAAATCTCAAATGAACTCTAGATACCCAATGCTCAAAATAGAGATTAAGAAGTAAATAAACAAAATGCTTGTTTTGTTTATATATTACATTATGTATTATTGAGGCCGTATACTCTTCTGGGTAGGAAAGCTGAGTGATGATTGTGCAAAACCACCAATCTGTCTTCTAATCTGTACATACATCATGCCATGTTGCTACTGTGTGCATACCTGGCTTGATTTCATTGAGAGAACCTTAGCATTATGTGGCAGAACCACAGCTAAAAAGACAATAGATTTGATAAAAATTAGAAGGCTATGTTCTTTATGAAATAAAAACAGGACCATGTTAGGGTAAGCTACCTCCCGAGAGGTCCCCTCACTGGAGCTCTCTGCTTTTTCCTTTGGTAATTCCAAGCCCTTACTCCTTTGAGAGAGTAGTACCTGCCAGATCTCATCTCTCTCTATAAAAAAAGAGCAATTTCAACAGAGAACTTATCCTATAACCAATGGCCACTTTCTATTTATTTCACTTTTGTGTAAGCCAACCTACTAGTACAAGTCTATTCTGGTCTTAAGTCTATTTGCTTTTTCTTATCTCACAGCTGATTAATTTAAACCACAAATCCTGGTCAATTAATGATTTATAATTAGAGTGTATCAATCAGCTGAGGCTATCACCCTAAGGCTATATGGCTTAAACAACAGAAATTTGTTTTCTCACAGATCTGGAGGCTGGAAAGTTCAATATCAAGAAGCTGGCCAGTTTGATTCCTATAGTGAGGGCCCTCTTCTTGGTCTTTAGATGGCTTCTTCTCTATGTCCTCACTTAGGCAGAGGGGGGAAGAGCAATGTTTGTATTCTTGTAAGACCACCAATCATACTGGAATACAGTCACACCCATATGAACACATTTAACCTTAATTACCTCCTAAAAGCTCTAACTCTAAATACAATTACGTTGGCTTCAAAATAATCATTTTGAGGCACACACTTCAGTCCATAACATACAAGACATAACTTCTAAACCTCAATGTCATCATTTTGAACATCAAGATAATTTCTTTTTCAAATGACTGTTGTCCAGAACAAGTGAGATTGTACATTTTCACAACATAACAGCTGCACAACATATCTAAGCTTCCCCTATTCAAAGCAACTGGTTAGATGCCCATTCTACTCCTGAACCTGTACTTTGGCCACATCCCTGCCTCTGTCCTTCTGACAGCTTTGCTTCCTTGGCAGACATATCCAAACCCATAACTGCCAGATTCAGACTTCTGGATACCTACCAGAGTACCTTGTGCCTAGAACTCTTTACTTGTTTACTGATTTTTTAAAATATGCCCTTGAACCCCCACTATAGATGAAATATATAGATATAGATGTGAGCTATAGAACTATCAATATGCATATAAAATCCCTAATCTCACCTAGATAGAGTTTGTACATTGTCTCACTTATTCAGTAGCCAGTTCAAGCAAGTTCTGGAGTCAGATTACAGAGGGCTAATAAACAATATTTTTAAAGAAAGATAGAAATATACTTAATCCCAGGCCTTCTTTCGACTCCTCTGTCTCTTTTTATCAGATCTCTATCAGAGAGTTTCAACTGGTGTGCCACAAGAATTTTTAAAACATGCAATATCTGATTATTTAGTCAGGGGCACTGACCTCTTTCCCTCAGATTGTCAAATAAAAAATGACAATATCCAACAAAATAGCCATTTGATGTGAATGCTGTCTTGAACAGAAATATAGGTCATAAAACAGACTTGCATCTTATTGGTCACAGTTACATAATAAGGTTGCATATAATTGGTTAATTAATCCTTATATACAAGTATAGACACATGATTTTCAATTATCTTTGAAAGTATTACAAATGTTATTCCTGACCACCACCACCACCCAGGTCTTCACTGCACTACCTAATTTTTACAAAAATCATGTTGGAACAAAAAGGATAAGTAATCACTATTATCTTTTTTTTGTAAATCAAACAAAATGGTACCTTTTTTTCCAGATCAGCCATAAATATATTTTTGGTACATTGAAGAATTTTAGTAATTATTTATGTATGCCACACAATAAAAAAGGCTGAAAAATTGCTGCTCTAAATCAACAGTTCTTTATTGACAACATAAGGATAAATGGCATTAATTGTTCTGGAGATGTTTTGTGCAGCCCCAAGTATAATGCTATATCTGTGAAGAAACTGAGCTCAGCGTGTAAACAAAAAATTACTTTCTATTCCCAAGAACATCTATGCATTGTGCACTGTTGATCTTCCCACCTTTCCTACTGACACATTGTGATGCCTGATAGAGCAATCACTTTCCAGTTCTGAAGGTAAAAACAATTCCATCTCTTCTTCACAGAAACCCAGATGGGCACTGAAGCACAGAGAGACAGTTGACCTGCCCAAGGTCATGCAGTTGGACAGCAGGGGAGCCAGAATTTGGACTCACGCCCTTTGTCTCCAGGAGCCACACTTCATCCCTATGCAGTATGAGGTTGAGTCAGAAGGAAAAGTGGAGTCATGAAGCCAGTACTCATGGAATTGTCCATAACCTTGGCTGTCTCTCCCTGGGACGGCAAGCCACCTGTCCCCTGTCATGGCAGCCCCTAAAGAATGAGTGGTCAAGACAACTATTTTCATTCTTGCTGGAAAGATTTCATCTTCCAGAAAAGGATGCTAAGAGCACATTCACCACCAGTGAGGTTTCTCCTTCATGGATTAGATCTGACCAAAAGTAGCAGATTAGAAAAATTCTCTCCACAAAGCCTGCACCTTCCTGTCATTTTAAAATATAATTTTTTTTCAGAGAAATGAGTTTTATAAAAATGCTTTCGATCCAATGTATTTTAAAAAGGAACTTAATATCTGTATTTGGGCTTTAAACTTATATGATATAAACAAAATGGAGAATTAGCTTATTACTTTCACAAACACTTGAGAAAATAAGGTATTCTTTTCCCCTTAGGTCTCAGACAGATGGGCCACCAGAGTGATCTTAGATCCTCTAGTGATTAGGCAGTTTTACATTGGAATTAAGCTCTGGGATGCTTGGAATGAGAGAAATACTGCTTTGTAGAACTGCAGGCAGATTGGAAAACGGGGAAATGAGAGACGCGATGCAAATAGCATCTTGCTTCAGTTTTTCAGAATCTGTTTTATTCACACAGCATTCCTCCGAGGATTGGCATTTGTTTTCTCATTGAAAGAAACTCACATAATTGTAAAATGAAAAGACTGCTGTTAAATATTTTTTGGGGAAAATACAACATAGAGATCTGAAGTCGGCTGTATCTAGGTGTCATTTTAAGTCATTAATATAATGTAAATGCCCTCCACTATATGAAAAATAAAGAAAAGTAGTATAATATGGTAGAAAACATATGGGTGTTGTAAATCCTCATGCTCAGGGAGAGGTAGCCTCATGTAGAGTGAGCGAAAGCACTTGGGATTTAGACCCAGTTCAAATCATTTCTTGATCTCTTATAAGCTGTGGGAATTTAGGAAAGTTGCTCTATCATGCTAGCCCTATAAGTTGGAATTGATAATAATCATGCCTACCATATAGAATTATTATGAGGATTTATTGAATAACTAATTGGAAGTGGTTGAAACAGTGCCCAGAACAGAATAAGTTCTGAAAAATAACTAGTATGTTGGCTATAAAGAGCCTGACATTTATTTCTTTACTCTAATTCCAGAAACAGCATTCCATTTTTGCTTTCAGAAATGTCACCACCTGTGTTTGAATGCAGTCTTACTGATGCAGTCAAGACAGGTGCTTTGGCCAGTTCTGGCTGAGGCAGGAATGAGACCTGAGCTCATCAGATATGCTCTCCCTGGAATTTGACTTATAAGCAGATACTGCAGACAAGATGGCAATTTATTTATCCTGCCTATAGCACCCTAAAGATACGCTCCATGAATTCCTCACTTCAAGATTTCCATGGTTGCCTAAGTGTCTGTCCACTCGGGCAAATATTTCTTCAGCTTATACTAAATTTCTTGAGCTCACCTCTATTCTTTTAATAAATCAGCCCCTATTCCATAGTTTGCTTTCTTAAATATGTTTCTGTTACTTTTAGTCAAATACCCCAAATTTGTAAAATAAGTGCACAATACATTTTATTCATTATTAAAATTGGAGTAATTGTCCTAAATTGTTCTTCTGTACTAAGATTAATTCATTAGTTGTACAAGATTTACTTTTATCAGCATGACCTACCCAAATCAGCATATGTTTGTGGTCACTTAAACTCTGGTAAATTATTTCTTTCTATATCACCTTGATTCCCATCCATGGCAAGCAAAAAGCTATTCTATATAATAAAAGCCTAATATGCTAAGTGTCAGGTCATCTGGTCGGCCATTCAACCAATCAAAACGTAATATGTTAATGATACGCTAAGTCCACTCAACGATTCCGATTCCCTATGACGTTCACTGACCACCAGGGGCCAAATGCTCCAGCCAGCATATTGGTTTGCTGCTGAGGTCTGGCTGATCAGGACTGAGCAAGATGGGCAAGATACACCCTGGAGTCCTCCTGCAGTCTCTCCCTGGCTGGCCAACCTCCCATGTACCTTTCAGCCTCAATTGTGCACTGATGGGGTCTCTCAGCCTGGCCTGCACCCTCTTGCAACCCTGGACCTTTCTGGGGATATCAGAGAGCTGGTTTCAGCCTGACAACAGAATGACCTATAATAAGATATGCACTGACCACCAGGGGACAGATACTCATTGCAGGAGCTGCCCCCTGGTGGTCAGTGCACTCCCACAGGGGGAGCACCACTCAGCCAGAAGCCAGGCTTATAGCTGGCAAGCACAGTGGTGGTGGTGAGAGTCTCTCTCACATTAGTGGCAGTGATAAGAATGTCTGACTGATGGCTACCAGTCAGACATCCTCCAAAGGCATCCAGACTGCGATAGGGCACAGGCTGGGCTGAAGGACCTCCCCAGAGTGCACAAAATTTGTGCACTGAACCTCTAGTGTAAGTATAGTCTGTTGTGGGTTGGAAATGTTTATAACTAGAGAGGAATGTCTCCTTGGTGACAAGTCCTAGTGGTGAAATGAGCCTGGCCAATTAAAGACCAAGAATTGGCTCTTTGGGAGCCCATAAAAAATTGAGAAATGAGAAAAAGTAGTCATTGATACCACATATGTTCTTGCTTTTACCACTATGACTCTTCTCTCACTGCTAAAGAATAAAAGAAACATAGCAGAGAACAAAATGTAACTTGTCTAAATAGTTTGATAATGGATAATTGAACTTTGAAATATATACATACCCAGCAAAATAAATTTGTAATTGCTAATATTCCATATCCTATTAGAAAGTAAATAATTTCATATGGAGAAATTAGAGATCATTAAGTGGACTGTTTAAATCATTTATCAAAACTTATAAGCAAATCTAGAGACACAGAAAGTACATTAGCGGTTGCCTAGGGCTGGGCACTGGTGACATGGAAATTATGGCTAATGGGTATAAAGTTGCTTTGAGGAATGATGAAAATATTATAAAATTAGATTATGATGATAGTTACACAGCTGTAAATATACTAACAATCATTGAATTCTACACTTTAAATAGGTAAACATTATAGCATGCAAGTTATCCCTCAATGAGCTACTGAATTCTCATCTTTTCAGTGATTAGAAAGCTCCAGCAAGTTTGAATGAAAGTTAGCAGGCTTGGGTTGGGGTTGTCCAGAATAGGGTGGAAAACATAAAAATCAGGAAAAGACACACCGTTTAAAATCTATGTTCAGATCCTGTAGATCAGTAGCAGACAGCTAAAAGAAACCAGGAGTTGGATTACAAAGAAGAAATGAGGCTGAATTAGGAAGGAGATGCACATTGGACCAAGGAGAAACAAGTTCAATTTAACTTGTCACTGTTATCAACTAGGTATAATGATCAAGTGAGCGTGTCTCAAGGAGACCTAACTCCCCTGTATTATCTGTCTGTCTGATATAAAATCTAAGAGAATCTTTCAGACAAAAAGTACCCAGGATTTTTACCAGCATCCTTCATAGTTTTCTTACTTCCTTGCCTCAGTATTAATAAGTGCTCTCGGGCTGTAACCTGCAGTGAACATGTTATCTACATGTGGCTTCATAGACTATACCACTATAGACCATACAGAATCATAAAGGCAACCAGGTATTTGGCTATCCATCAATATCAGAGGGAAATTGATAAGGTTCTTCTTTCCTTTACGGTACTAAGTGTGCATGACTAAAAGCTCTTTTTGTGAAAGACAAAACCCTGGTGATGATCTGCAAAGTATGTATTTATCACATAGTGAATGGACCCCAAGAAAGAAAACAAATGAGAATTTAAACAAATTGATATTTATGAAGAAAATAGTGAAATTAGAATGTTCGATTTTTCTATGTGATTTTATAAATTCTGGTTCTACTCATTTGATTTTCTTTCAGAGCTTTTGGAAGATTCAAACACAGTCTACTCCAAAAGACTTTTAGCTATTTTTTCATACACTTGTGTTTTGTTTTGTTTTTCTCCTAGTAGCTAATACAACTCACATTTTATGGAATATGTACAGACTAGAGGCCTGGTACATGAAGTTCACGGGGCAGGGAGTATCCTTCAGCCCAGCATGCACCCTCTCCAATCTGGGACCCCTAAATGGGCAGTCTAACATCCCTTTCGCAATATAGGACCACTGGCTTCCAACTGCTTGTCTGCCTGCCTTCCTGATTGCCCCTAACTACTTCTGCCTGCCAACCTAATCACCCCCTAACCACTCCCCTAACAGCCTAATTGATGCCTAGCTGCTCCCCTCATAGCCTGTTTGCCCCTAACTGCCCTCCCCTACAGGCCTGGTCACTCCTAACTGCCCTCCCCTGCAGGCCTGGTCACCACTAAATGCCCTCCCCTGCAGGCCTGGTCTTCCCCAACTGGTCTCCCCAGCAGGTCAGGGTCCTCCCCAACTACCTTCCCTGCAGGCCTGGTCACCCCCAACTTACCTCCTCTGCCAGCCTGGTCACCCCTAACTGCCCTTCCCTATAGGCCTGATTGCCCACAACTATCCTCCCTTGCAGGCTTGATCTCTCCCAACTGCCCATCCCTGCTGGCCATCTTGTGGAAGCCATCTTGTGTCCACATGGGGACAGCCATCTTGTATCCACATGGGGGCAGCCATCTTGTGTGTTGGAGTGATGGTCAATTTGCATATTACTCTTTTATTAGATAGGATAGAGGCCTTATGCATGGGTGGGGACCATCTGTTTGCCCTGAAAGGTGTCACAGATCAGGGTGGGAGTTCCTTTGGGGTGGTCTGAGCAAGGGTGGTTTGCAGGCCTGCCACATTCCCGAGAGACCAAACCAGAGGCCTTGGTATCTGGGATTTATTTATCTTCTATAATTAAAACTTTATGGCCTTGAGTGGAGCCAAGACTCCTGCTCGTTCCATGGCCACAGCCATTTTTGTTGAGATTTATTTATCTTCTACAATTGAAACTTTGTAGCCTTGAGTGGAGGCCAAGGGAGACCAGAGCTGCAGGTGCTCAGTTTCCTCCAACTCCAGAGGGAAGTCAAGGCTGCTGTTCTCTCCAGCTCCATGCCTGCCACCATTATTGTTAAGATTTATTTATCTTCTATAATTGAAACTTTGTAGCTTTGAGTGGAGGCCTGAGGTGCCAGGGTGTATGGAAAGCTTGGCTTCCTCCATTTCTAGGGAAACCCAAGCCTCTTGCTCTCTCCATGGCTGCAGCCATCTTAGTTGGGTTAATTTGCATACCTTCTCCTGATTGGCTGATGGGCATAGCTTGTGGGTGTATCAGAGTGATGGTAATTTGCATATTACTCTTTTATTAGATATTGTAAGCTACAGGGTATAGGAAATTCCCATTTATTTGCCATTCAAGGAAGTGTGCCAGCTGGCAAAAGAATGAGAATAATATCATAAAAATACTCTAAACAAACCTACAGTAAAATATAAGTCATTAACAAAAGTGAACTTCTATTAGTAAAAATATGTCACAATTGATTTTTACACACACAAATCAATGCCATTGAAAGCACTTCACAGAACTTCCAAAATGGTTTCCTCTAATAGAGGTATAGATGAGAAAAGAAAATTTAGAAATTTTAGGCGTTTTGCTCAAATATTACCAATCTAAATTAAAATTGACTCTTTATAATATTAAAGACATCTCCCATTGCACAATCCCTTTTAGTCCAGTGCATCTCAAAATTGAATGTGCATATGAAACTTGGGTATCTTGTAAAAATCCAGAATCTTCTTTTGAGTTGTAAGGTTGTACCTGCATTTGAAAGCACCTCTATAATTTGCAAAGCACTTTACATAGGGTAACAGCATTTTTGCTACAATGACACCTATGAAAAAACTAAATTAAATATAGTCTTATAAATTAGAATCTAATATATCTTTGTTGTACACTAAATGATAGATCAAGAATTTAAACTAGGGGTCTATGACTTTAAATGGTCCTTTCCCTCTGACCCTTTGTTCTTGGTAGAAACATGGTATGTATATTTCTTTCTTAAATCTAAGAGGAGACCATAACTGTAACTTTCCTAAATGTCCTATTTTTTTTCATTATCTGTCTGAGATTTTTCTTGACATGTTTTCTATTTTTAAAATATGATTGCATTGTAACTTTTCCTATCAATCTCTAGCATGGACCCTTTTAAGGTAAAGTTATCTTATTTCCTCTAGGTTATTTACATATTTCTGCCCTGATTTCAAATCTCCTCTATAGCCAGTACTTTAGTGACTTTATACACATTATACACATGATATTGTTATATTTTATTTCTATCTATTAATTTGCTATTTAATCTTATTTACTGGTTCCCTGGAACTTTCCTGAACTTTTCAGCCCCATCTTTGCACCAGAGTAGTTGAAAAGTACATAAGTACTTACAGTCCCAAGTTTCCTACATTGGAATCAATGTAGCAAGACATTTCTTTGCTCTTTTCAAGGACTCTTTAAAAAAATAATAAAAATCAAAGGACTCCAAAGTAAATTTCTTGGTTATTTTTTTACTTCGAGATCAAGAAGTAATAGAGGGAAAGTGAGCGGAAACACATTTGGAAGGATGACTTACTAGAATTACAACAAAATATTTAGTTACATATTATTTCATTAGGAGCTTGGAATAATATATAGGATATACCACAGCTGATTTTTTTTTCATGTGGCATTCTTAAAAATTTAAAGCATCTATATTTGTTAATAAAGACTTTCCTATTATTTGAAATAAAAATATTTAGCCAACCCATTAATGATAAAACGTGGCACTTTCTTTTTCTATTATAAGAGTAAAAGAACACTGAGTGGAAAAATAATCATTCAAGAAAACCCAGGAATGTAAAACAACATTTCTAGATTTGGGAACTATGTTTTCTTTCTGCTTAAATTTTCTAAAATGATATGAAACTTAATTTGCACCATCTATTCTAATTATGCCTGGCTAGCTAATTTGGACCTGTGTCTTTGATTTTCCCATTGATGGTGGGAAGACAGGAAAGCTGAAACAGAAGAAATATAAATACTTCAGAGAGGCGATCCATTCTGTAGGTATTCAGTAAGTTATTTCACCACATTTTTGTGTTCAAATATCTGCCATGGTGGAGGCCAGGTCTAACTGTACCACAGTATGCAGGGCTAATAGATTCAAGGCACATAAGCCTCTGATTTTGAGAAAGTTTGTATTAAACGTCGATGAGAGATCAGAAAAGTGCACTGTGGAGACATCCAGTGTAGTGGGAGAACAGTTATGTCTTCCTCCCACGTATCCCTTCTTAGATCTGGGATACGATGCTAAGGACACATTATTGCTGAGGATTACCCCCTGGATTGGGCTGTGAGTTTGCAAGAGAATTCACATTCCTCCCAGATTTGTATAATTCCTTTTTTTCTGGAGAAGGACCCCAACGATGTACACATGAGAACAAATTCCTTTAAGAAGGAAGACTCCAGGAGCCAGGACACTGATTCTCACTGTAGGCTGCATATGAGAATAGATGAAAAAATGTTTCAAAACTGTAAGCACCCAGGTCCCAACCCTGGACCAGTTAAATAGGATCGTCTGGGGAAGAAGTTCTAAAGCCTTAAATTTCTTAAATGATTTTAATGTGCGCCAACCAGTTTGGGGGGCTACTTTGAAGAGAATCTAGGGATATAGTTAAAAATAAAAATAAATGCAAAATAAATTGTCAACCGAGTTAGGAGGACTCCTTTCTAATCAAGAGGTCATTTTGCTCCAAAGAGAATTACTGCAAATAAATTTTAAAAAGGATACACATTAAATGACTATTTAGCCAATTGCAACTGAAGAAGGCATGAGTATGTTTCAGTAAGGTATGGCAATAGAAATCAAATTTAAAACCCCAAGGGGAGGAAATCACTAGGGTCAGTAAGAGTTTGTAGCCGGGGTAGATTATGTCACATATTTACATTATTATTTAATTGTATGTTAAACAGGATTTGTAAAATGAACTACAAATCCAAATACCCCCATGGAGGCAGAGTGCTAAACACTTTCATCTAAGGCTGACACGGATTAGAGATTTGAAAGCCCACTTCTCCCTTTACCATGTCAAATTACAAAAGAGAAAAAAAATAAAAATGCTGCTCTGAGTCTCTAATGAAAGGTAACTGTGCAGTTATTGGAAACATACTTTCACTGCAAAAGCAGATCTGATTACAGCACGGAGCTGGGCCTGCCTCTCCCTACCTTCAGGTTTCGATGGTGCGATGGCTGTTTATTTTCATCTGGTTTTCATTTGAAAAATCCCATCTGTGCTGAGCCTGGAAGAATTGTAAAACTACTAAAGTTACAAGCATTTAAGTAAGGTGAACAGAATTTCCTGGGTTTACTTTGCTAAAATGATGTTTAAAGAAGATTTGGGTGATGTAGGCTGTGAGACCACTATAATATACCTGCTACAACTAATTATGTGTCTGAGATGAGATGCAAAGCAGAACTTCAGCCCCACAGAGGAGGGGAAAGATACCCTGGCAGCTTTATGCACTTGTACTAAGTATGGACATTTTCAAAAGTGAACGTATTCTACTTAAACTAATTATGCAAAACTTTGGACGATAGCATACTTATCTGCCATTTTATATTATAATCCAAACACTTTTTGCTATACACATAAAAGATGGAAATTATGGTGTGGGGAGAGAATGTTTCCATGTTTCAAAAGAACTAAAAATCAAGTCAAATCAAATAAACCAGAAAGTTCTTTTTTATATATATATTACCCACAAGGATCAGGTTTGCTATGAGAAAACAGCGTGTAGCTTGGTTACTCTGGCATCAGCGGATGAAGCACATCTCACAGAAAAGAGAAGATATGAGAGAAGTGGGAATGTCAATGTTAGATGTGAATGTTTTAAAAGATATCTTGGGACCAGTCGTTATAGAAGCTAAGAAATGTCTGGTTCATCCATGACAACTGGGCCAGTAAGACAGAGTATTATCCACCCACTCCCACTCCAGGTACATCATTTCCATCAGTGGGAATGATCCAGGACAGATATTTGAAAAGATTACTTAGACATTTCTAAAAAGCTCTTTCCATAGTTCAAAGGGGCCACTAAGCAACCATCTGGCCTTTGCCCAATTTTGGATGATCACTCGTTGAATGTTCAGATGAAGTTTAGAGAAGACATTGGTCCAAGAGACAGCATCTATGTTTTGGTGATTTTAACTGCAGCTATTCCAAATCCTTTGCAAGCCTGCATTATTGAATGGTTGCCTCCACATGCCTTTGTTCCAGCCCAATGAGAACTTCTGAAAGAGACTAAATGCAATCTCCCATTCTCACCCCGTTGTACAGTTTAGAATTCACAGAAGTTCCTCACTTCATCTCATTGCTCCCTTAGCTGTTGCCTCTGTGAAGAATGATTCTAAGAAATGAAAAACAAAACAGTGAACCTGCACTGAAAGTTCAGAGCCAAATCGGGGGCTCTGCTTCCTAACAGTCTGGCCATCAGAAGGGAGGTCATCTTTGACATTTTTCTTCTCTGCCTGCTGCTTCTTACCAGATGAGACTCAGTTGAGGCATAACCTCCAGACACTTTCTTGGCCTCCTGATACTGATAGATTCTGATCTGCATATTTTCCCATTGTGTTTTCATAATGCTATGTGCATTTAAAATAAATCTTGTGACACTCCTAGAGGGCAGACGTGCTACCTTGATTCACAAGTTAGCATCGATAAATATTTTGTAAATAGATAAGATGTGAATGAATAGTTAAGTTGTATTGATTATACAGATGTGTCATTTCTTATATCTATTTGCAAAGACTTTGGGATCTTCAAATATCCAGTAAAATGTTCAGAATTTTCATTCTTTCTATGGTCTTATCTCAGTTTTTTCAGATTGATACTTAATAACTTTTATAACATTCTATTTTTTGGAGCAGTTCTAGATTAATAGAAAAATTGAGTAGAAGGTACAGAGATATCCTATATATTCCTTCCCCCATACCTGGACAGTCTCTCCCATTATGAATATTTCATACAGGATGGTATATTGTTAGAAATGATTAACCTATAATGACAAATCATAATCACCCAAAGTCTATAGTTTACTTTAGGTTTTATTCTTGGTGTTGTACATTTCATGGGTTTTGAAAACTGTATAGTAGCATGCACCCATCATTATACTATCAAACAGGTTAGTGTCACTGCCTTAAAAATCCTGCATGCTTTGCCTAGTCGACCCTCCTTCCCCCAACTCCTGGCAACCACTGTTCTGTTCACTGTCTCCATATTTTTGCCTTTTCCAGAAGGTCATGTAGTTAGAATCATACAGATGTTTCCATTTCAAATTGACTTTTTCCCACTAAGTAATATATGTTTAAGATTCATTCATTCCTTTTCATGGCTCGATAGCTCATTTTTAAAAAATACTGTATAATATTTCATTATCCAAATGTGCCACTATTTACCCATTCACTTGCTGAAGAGTATTTTGGTTGCTTCCAAGTTTTTGCAGTTATGAATAAAGCTGACATAAACATCTGTTTATAGCAGTATTTGTGCAGACATAAATTTTCAACTCACTTGGGTAAACACAAAGAAACACGATTGCTGGATCAGATGGTTAGGGTATGTTTAGTTTTGTAAGAAATCGCCAAACTGTCTTCCAGAGTGACAATATCACTTTGCATTCCCAGTAGCAATGAATGAGAGAGTTCTTGCTGATCCAGATCCTCATCAATATTTAATGTTGCCAGTGTTTTGAATTTTGGCCATTCTAATAGGGGTGTAGTGGTATCTTGTTCTTTTAACTGCCTTATGACATATGCCATGTATACTTTCATATGCTTATTTGAAAATCTGTATATCTTCTTTGCTGAAGTGTCTGATTTGATCTTTTGCACGATTTGAAAAGTCAGTTGTTCATTTTTTTATTGTTGAATTAAATTGTTTGTAAAATTTATCTGAAAAAATTTTATCAAAATTTAATCAATAAACTGCTCAACGGTTTTCAGAAATACTGATCAGTGTCTCTTAAGTTTAATTTTCAGTTTAAATATTTACAGTCTGTACCTACAATTTTGTCTAGACTCACATTTTATTGTCAATCATTGTTTAAATAAATAGGAGTCAAACTGAAGAGAATCTAATGACAGGTATCTGCACTCTCATATGCTAGAGAAAATAAAACTTTTAGAAAAATAATAAATAGACTAAAAGAAAGTACTATGAAGCATTGTTTAATTTACTTAAAAAAATAAATATGTCTATATGGATTTAATTCTTAAATCCAGACATAAAAGTGTATAATAAAATTGAGTGTCACAAAAGCCCACATTTCCCAGCTTTATTGCCAGCATTACCATATCTCAAGAAAGAGAAAACTTTGACAATATTTGGTACCTGCATTTAGCCACTCTTTAAGATTTATATACATTATTTCAGGTAATTGTAACAAAGTACAAAAACATAAGAAGAGAACTTTTATTACAATTGGCCACTTCCCATCCCTAGGTCTCAGCCTTTTAGATTTCCAAATAATGTACCTGCAGGGTAAGCAAGACCTTCTTGCCATGATGCAGTTTTTGGTACAACAGCTTGTTACAGAACAAAAATGGAATTGCAATTAGAAATCTATACATGATGTTCAAGTTACGTCCAGCTGGGCAAATGGAAGAGAACAGAAAATATAAATGTGTTCCATTTACATAAAACAAAGAGATTTTCTCTCTAGGAAGTAACTATTAAAACAGGACTCTGCTCAACCAATTTGAGCTTTGTGCAAATCCAAATAAGCCAAGTGTCAGAGATTTCTAGAACCCAGTCCCTCTGATTTATGCAATATGGAATTTATTTTTAAAGTAGAAAAATAATCAAATTATGATTTTTACTTTTGTTTTATTTTTATATGTTTTTACTTATTGCAAAGAAGAGAGAGGGAGAGGGAGATAGAAATATCAATGATGAGGGAGAACCATTGATTGGCTGTCTCCTGCAAATCCCCTACTGGGGATTGAGCCTGTAACTTGTGTGCCCTGACTGGTAAATGAACCGTGACCTCCTGGTTCATGGGTCACACTTGCCAGGCTCAAATTATTTCTTTAATAAGCGTTATTATATTATCTGTAGCTTAGAAAGTTCTTTACATGTTAAATCATGCTTTATTGGTTAATGCAAGGTGATTTAGGAAGAGTTTTCAAGATATGGATCATTCTATCACATTTATGTATTGTTACAAATTGCCAACCATTATTTTTTGTATTTTTTTCCAGAGCATGTAAGAATCAACACTGAAATATTAATACTGATGACAGGAAATGCTTCCACCCTGTGAATAAGACTGAAACCCAGCCTCTCATCCCCTCAATGCTGACGTTCCTCAGGTAAACTCTGGATTTCATGAACTCCATTGCCATTTTACGGATAGAGAAACAAGAGCTCAGAGCCCAAGTTCTCATGGTTAGTTGTGCTGGAATTCAAAGCCAAAATGCCATTCTACCAAAACCAATCATCAGTTTCACATACTTTCCTGTCAACTACCCTTAAACTTCCAAAAAAGGCTTCCTTTCACCCTTTCCTTTTTTATGAAATAAAATTGCTTTTTTGCATTTAAAGTTCTCTGTATTAATGACAGTAACCTTAGTATATTTTTAGGCTATAAAACCTTTAGAACAAAAAATTAAGTCAATTATCAAATAGTTAATGACATTCAATATGTAGATAAGATACATTTTTGTTTGGTGAATATGTTGAGCACCTTAATTTTTTGCAATGGAAATACATTCCAGGGGGAATAAGTACCCATAACATAAAATAATAACAACAGAAGTAACAGAAATTATTCTGTTATTGTTGTTTTGCTCTACAGTGTTTCCATAGAAGAAATGTATTCAGATGATGTTTTGGTGTCAGACAATTAAAAATAATATATTGGTGTAAATGCCAATATAATTTGGTGATTAAGTTTAATCAAATCTCTGAATGTATGAAGGACAACAAACTGAGTAGAAACGTGTCATAGAATTAAAGATGTTCAATAAGCATTCTGTGTTGGTGAGGTTAGTGGGCACTAGGAGGAAGTCTTTCCAGGCACACTAATGCCTACTAATGTGGCCCAATAAGTTAGGCTACGGCCAAGAAAGTTCTGGTAAAATGTACTTACTGCACATTCTATAATGTGTTCCCTGTTTTTTTAAAAAAATACTTATTTTAAAAGTTAACAATTTAGCTATTTAAGGACTATTTACTAAACACATTAATTAATGATTTGGCAAGTGTTTTTACAGCGCTTACTATGTGCCAAGAATTGTCCTAAGGTTTTTATTTTACAAATATGAATTATTTATTTCTCTTAACAGCCCATTAGTCCTACTTATTACTCTTAATTTCTTCAGTCTTCGTGACAATAGGTACATGATTATTCTGTTTTACAATTATGGAAACTGAGGCACAACAAAGCTTAAAGATAGCCATGGTTAGATAGCAACCAGCAGAAATCTGATCCTAGAATTCATACCATTAACTATGTGCCTCTTGGTTATTAAGGAAATTGTCTAGATTATGTAGCCCTGAAGAAGTAGTGTGGTGGGGGTACAGTGTTTGTTATGGTCCAATAAAAGAAGAATAAAATTTATAGCATCATTTAAAAATTTTACACAAGAAAAATAAAATATTGGGTTATACACAAAATATGTATGTCCTTAAAAATGTGATGACCTAACAGTCAGACCCAGTTGGTCAGAAAACATGAAAAATTCTGAACTGCCTCTAAGCCACAGAAATGCTAATATCTGTGCATGGTTTTTTTGTGGAAAATTAATATTAAGACTACATTGTACTTTGTTTTTTGTTTTGAAATTAAAATGTGTGCATTTTGCAAAGCTCAGTAGATATACACCGGCCGGTATGTACTGCTATCACTGCGTAGAAAATGAAAGCCTTGGTTGGTGCAATTGTCTGTAGCTTTGTCTCCATTCTCCATTTCCCTGGTAACAATGTGGGCTGGAAACTGTAACAAACACTTGCAGAAGACATTCTAGCCGACACTGCGTGCCGTTTCCCATCTGCGCTCATATGTAAAGCAGAGGTGCCATTAGTGAGAATTGCTTTACAAACCAGGGGAACGGATCATCATTTCTGTGTATTACACTAGAAAGACACAATAGCAGTGTTACAAGTTAGATGAGCCTTGTGAGGAGGCCGGTCATGCTTGACTTGAACCCTATTATTCTATTGAGATTCTTGCATATGAAAAATACATATTTCTTTGTGTTGTGAAATTATCCCAAAGTCTGGGTTTTCGCAGTCTCTTTCCACTTCAACCTGTCTACAAAAATCACATAATTTGCACAAAAGTCAGATCAGTTATCTTGAGCCCACCCTTCTCTTTGGAACTCCCAAGTCTGTGGTTAATTTCCTCAGCTGTAAAACAGAGTCAGTTTCTGAAAATGGCATCTTGTTTTATTTACATAAATAGACATGTTCCTTATAAAAATTTCCATAACATTCAAAATGGGAAATGACTACTTTCTCACCCAATATTACTGTCAAAAATTATATTCAAAAGGGCTAGGTTTCTAGGACAAGGGTTTTAAATAATGTATAGCACATGTGGGTACCATAAACAAAAATATATTTGAAGTACATGAATAACACATTAGTTTTTTCTTATTGTTTTCTTTCTTTTTGAAGATGGAACAAGTAAAATAAACCATGTTTCAATCTGAGAGAATTAAATATCTCTTATTTGTAGAAACCAAGCAATTTGGCTGATCACATTTAATCAAATTGTGTGTGAGGGCTGGTACATTTTCTTTATAGGAGCAACAAGCTGTGGTAGAAATGAGCCATAATCATAAAGAGTCTGTATGGACATACTCCGTGTGGTTATTATATTGTCTTCTACTTGTCAACCAGGGAAGACAAACAGACATCTTTAAAGTATTCATTGCCTATTAATTTCAGACTTTCCTTAGCTATTCTCCTCTCCTGCTTTCTTCTCCTCACTTGATAGTGATGGAGGACAGGCCAAATTGCCGACATGAATGTGAAGCAAAAATGTGTTCTTAAATACACCCTTTAAAGACATTCCAGTGGTAAGTGTAATCACATCGTGGTAAAAAATAGAATTCCCTTTCTCAACAGTTTCTAATTTACTAATAGCAATTGGCACTCTCACTTTCTCTTTTCTCCCACCCCTCCACCTTACCCCTGGAGACCTGATTCTTTTCAAACTGGTTTGCCACAGAAAGAGAGACAATAATTTTGGATTCAACTGAAAAAGATGGTGGGAAGTCCTCAGCTGTGAAATCTCTGAATGCTGTAATAGGTATCAGATGAGCAAGTGACATCACTATGGCCCAGTCACTGCTTTGGCAAAAATCTGTTCTCAATTTTTGAGTTGCCTAGAAGCAAAAATAATATTGAAGCAAAATGAGTTATAAAACCAGCGTGTGCTCATTGCTATCATGTAAGTCAGTTATTTTATCACTTTAAATATCCAAAAACATTCATGTACATTAAGGAGACACTAGAATTGAGAGCAGAGAACAGGACATAAAAATAAAGAAGAATTAATGTCCTCATGATTCATGTGCTTGGAAGGGTCAATGCTATAGCTAGCTCCTCAAATAGCCATTTATAATGTGCCTTGAATATGGCAAGGCAGGGAGCATGAAATGCTTTATTTTTTCTTTAATAATATCTTTAATTAGTAATAAGAACTCTTTCTTTCTTAGTTTAAAATTGTTAAAAAAATTTTGGACATTGTCATAGTTTCCCTCCATTGTTGAGTTACTAAACATCTACTAGTCTGGATGAATTCAATGCTTACCTCTCCAGCCTGGCTGCTCATGCCTAACGCCAGCTCTATTTTGGTGCCTAAGAATGAGTGTTCTTAAGCCAGCTTTTGGATAAGACTCCTTATTGCAGTGTTCCCCTAAACCCACCCAGCTTTAGTACTTGTCCTTCAATATGGTCATTCACAGTCTTTTGCTGATGTGAGCTGCTCACCAGGTGGTCAACCTTGTGGGTGAATTAGCAGCCAGAGAGTGAATGCTGAGCTATCTGCTATAGCAGTGGTTGGCAAACTGCGGCTCACAAGCCAAATGTGGCTATTTGGCCCCTACAGTGTGGCTGTTCCACAACATACCACGTGTGGGCGCGCACATGCAGTCCAATTGAAACTTCGTGGCCCATGCACAGAAGTCAGTTTTCGGCTCTCAAAAGAAATTTGTTGTACTGTTGATATTTGGCTCTGTTGACTAATGACTTTGCAGACCACTGTCCTATAGCGTTCATTGGATCTCAAAGGAGATTCAGCCATCTTTGCAAAACAAAAAACAAAACAAAAAATGTGTAAGTATTGTCAGCTTTACTGCTGCTGTCCCCTCTTTGTGTGCAAGTATCTCTTTCTAGACTCTTTATCCTAGATCAGTCAGGTAGGTGCAGAAAGAATAAACCAGGTTGATACCTAAATGGAAACCCAGCCTGAGGAGGACATAGCACTCTTCTCTTCTTGCAGAACCCCACCATATATATAGGTGATTTGCTTGGTGCCATCTAACTGGATATGGCAGTAGTTAGCATCTTCTTGCTTGTGGGGCTCAGAGGCAGAGCCTGAACACTCTTCAATCCAGTGCCTCTCAAATCTGATATTCCACCCTGTTGATGTGGCTTAGTAGCTGAGCATCCACCCATGAACCAGAGGTCACAGTTTGATTCCTGGTCAGGAGGGCACATGCTCAGGTTTCTGGCTAAATCCCCAAGAGGGGTGTGCTGGGGACAGCTGATCGCCAATCAATGATTCTCTGATCATCATTGATGTTTCTATCTCCCCCTTCCTGTCTCTGAAATAAATAAAAGGATTTTTAAAAATCTGAAGATTCCCTTTATTCTTAACCTTATAAAGTCTAGGAAGGCAGAGGGTGCAGTGAGGAGTAAGACACAGGACTCTGAGGGAGGTGTCTGCCTCTCAAGTTAGGTATCTCCCTCTTTAGCATATGGGCTACTTTGTGTTCCCTTATTCTGCACTTTAAGCTATAGTCCTCCATTCCAGGATATGTAGAAAGGCATTTTTAAAGAATGATGTTATTCTAGTTTAGCATAACCTGCTGTTATTACCTTATAGGAAGAGTAATTCTCAATAATGGAACCAACTAAAAGTACTATTAGGCATTGTAAGTGAAATGCAAGTACTGTTTTAATTTTGAGTAGTTTTATAAATAGAAGGTGAACAAATGCCAGATTCTCTCTCATTCTGATCATCCATACTTAGTTCCTCCTTTTCCCTCTCTATATATTCCAACTTAAAGAGGAGAATCATTTATTTCATGATGCTTGGAGTATTTTTTCATCTACCTCGAGTAACTAGGACAATTCACATATAAACAAAGTCTGTTTTATCTATGTGACACCAGAGTTCTGGAATGGGTGTTTATCAAGTCTCCTGCCGTAGAAATAATCAAGAGGACTGAAGATTCCGGGCTCATCAATTCATTTACATGAATATGATCAAGATGACAAGAGTAAAAAGGAATACATAGGAATGAAAATAGAGATACCTTTTCCTCCAAGATTTGAAAGCTTTGTGGAAGTTATTATGCTTATTATGTATGGAATAGTATTTTATATGAGATAAGCACTATTCATTTCCATATTTCATGGGTTTGCAATTTGACAAATTGATGTGCACAGTGGCTTATTCCGGTGCTCGTAATCTCAGTGGTTAAGGAAGCCAAATATAAGACTTGAGCTTTTGGGAAATTTCAGGCTGGGCTGCATGGGCTCTGCTCAAAGTGAGATATCCTGACACCCTTCTGTGTCCGTTCCTGCTTAACATCAGAATCCTTTATCCTAGAGAGCCCTGGCACATTCAGGAACCTCAAATTGCACGGAAATCACTGAGGATGGCTTATGGTGGCCATTCACATCAAATGCAAACCTGATGAGGTCGGTGAGCGGTGTCAAATAGCACCACTGTGTCTTAGCCACTGAGATGATCTGTACGCGTGGTTAGTGGACTGTGTCCCGCCAAACCTCAAATATGTATCATGCTACTTTCAGTCAAGTCATGAGTGTTCAGAGCTCGTCCAACATAGCATAGAGTTACCGTGAAAGTGGAAGCCACACATACCCTCCACACTCAGCCCATTACCAACCATACTCAGGAATCCGTTGCCTACTGAGGCAGACTCTTCCGAAGACAGCATCTTGGGCTGAGCTCTCCCTGTCTGTGTAAGAAGTGGTGCTGAAATAAACCATGTCTCAAAGCACAGGGGGAGGCTCTGACAGGACACGTAGTTCTCTTCTGCCAAGATTAGCTAGAGAACTTTTACAACTTGGCTTCTGTGAAAGAGCAGTCGAATGTACAGCACATGATAGAGCTGTGATGCTTTCTGAGCAAGGAGAAGATTTGCCTTTAAAGGCATGGAACTCTGTTCAGACACACAAGCATGTGTGTGGACCACTTATGCATAGGCTGATAAATGTGATGTTCCTGCCTTTGTTTTTAGTGCTGGAATAGAGTTTGGACAACATGTTAGGAACATTACTTTCTTTGCTTTCAATTTTTTTATTTGTTTTACAATGCAAGCAGCATAATGATATCTGGTAAGGATAAATGGAAATACTATTTTTTCTGTATCTTGTGTTTTTATTTTTTAAATACATTTTTGTTGATTTCAGAGAGGAAGGGAGAGGGAACTAGAAACATCCATGATGAGAAAGAATCAATGATTGGCTGCTTCCTGCATGCCCCTTACTGGGGATTGAGCCTGCAACCCAGGCATGTGTCCTTGACCAGAATTGAACCCAGGACCCTTCAGTCCGCAGGCCGATTCTCTATCCACCAAGCCAAACCTGTGAGAGTTGTATCTTGTGTTTTTAAATTCCCCATATTCTGTCTCGATCTTGGTAAAAAATAAGCAGGTCCTTTATTTTTGCAGTTAAATCAGATGACAGTACGACAGGCAACATTCTGCCACCTGAAAAAAAGAACTGTATCGATTTGATTTTTTGCTATTCGTTCCAGTCCTCCTGGCAACTTCTCCTGGGGAAAAACTTGCTCTGCACTGATGCAGCCAGTGTTATATCCAGAGCCGAACAAATTGTCTTTCTTGCTGGTGTCGATTCCTTCAACAAGCTCTGGAACTTGTCAAGGACGAGGAGGGTCAGGAATAGCTTTCCCATTTTAAGCTACATGACAAAATAGCATCAAGTGTCCCATTTCAGCGAGTCTGCATGAAGTTTATTCCTGTCATTGGTGCAATCAAATCAAATCTGTTCACCAGAAGTCAGATGCCTTAGACCATTCTCCTTTATATCTCAGGAATTAGAGAGCCATCTACTGGTCTTATCTTTCTCAGTGGGTTTCCGAACAGACAGGGCACTAGCAATGCAGGATGGCATTACAGGCCCAAACGTGAAGCCAAACAAAATATATGTACTTACCTTTCCTATTGTATTAGAAGAAAGGACATATTTTCCTCTTCTGAAACTAAAGAATGAAGTTGTACTGCTAATGGGTAAATTAGTTAAAATGGAAACTATCATTTAAGTAAAATGAAATGATAATTTATATTAATTAACCAGTTAAACAGCAAGTAATTGTTTAAAAAATATGCTCATGTTGAGTTATTTTTTTCCTATAATAATTATGAGATATGATAACTCTTGTCAGAGAAGTTGTATCTTAATTTCAATAAAAAGAAAACAAAAATAAGACACTGAATGGACAATAGAACAATTTGGCATGAAAATAAATGCACAGGATTTGAAGTTAAAATACCTGAGTCTAAATGTTGCAACTTGATTTATTGGCCTGATAGTTTGGGACAACTCACATTACCTCAGATTTTCTGTCTGAAAATTGAGGAATATAAATAATATCTGCCTGACCAATGCATCATAATAATACGCTCTAAATTATAAAAAGTGATATATATGCAGGTTATAAAATCAAATCACAGTTTAATTAAATGAATGGAATGCTGAAATCTCAACACTGTAAAAGGAGCAGTTAAGATTAGAGTACTTAGTGGGGAGAGGTTACAGAGAGGGCCTGAATAATAGGTAATATGTTCACAGGTGGAAGTGACTAGTATGGCCTGATATAAAACAAATAATCAAAATATTGGACACATTCATCCGAGGAGGGAAAAATGCATGAACAAATGTAATTCCTTATGGCTGCTAGTGTAGTTTATATTGAAGTGCTTGGAGGATGGGAGAGTAGATAAGTTAAGATAAAATTAAAACTCTAGCTTGGTAAATATATGTTCTAAAAAAGTAGCAAAGGAGAGAATAATATATCAAGTATAAATAAAGTAAAAAAGAAGAAGATAATGCAGGTAAAGGTTTCTAGGAATCATTAAACTGAAAGAAAACTTTCATGAAATATGACTGAAAACTTGAGTCACATTCACTTGGAGCACCCTGGCTGGCGTGGCTGAATAGACTGAGCACTGAGAGATTGCTGGTTCAATTCCAGATCAGCGCTTATGTCTGGTTTTTGGCTCCATTCCCCAAATGAGACATCCAGGAGGCAGCCCATCCATGTTTCTTTCTCTCCCTCTCACTTCCTCTCTCTATAAAAATCAATAAAAATATTAATAAAATAAGCCCTCAAAATAAAGAACTCATTGTATCCTTCTTTAAAAAAGATTAACTCAGAGAGCAGGGAAAAAAACAATAATACTAATAACTATAATTTGGAGGGTTTATAAGGATGTACCTAAGTGTTAGAACTCTAAGGTGAGCTGTTCATTACTGACATCTGCCAGTCTTTTGTAACTGCGGAGTCATGAAATGACTCCTAGGAGAACACTGCCCTCTTTGCTCACTGCACACTGTACATTAGAAATTTGCATCCCCCAAGACAAAGGCTTTGAGAGTCCCAGGAAGAGTTGTTTTGCAAATGGAATTCTAAAGCCAACTGCACTTCAAGTGGTAAACAAGATATAAATGTTTTGGGGTGTTTTTTTCTTTGCATGTCTTCATCTGAAAAAAAATCATATTTTTTCAGAATGTAATAATTAAAAAATATTTACATCATCATCTTTTTAAAGATTGCATAATGAGCTACTGTTCATTTTTAGACAATGAAGGGAAATTATTACTGGACACACGTGTATTTTCCAAAACCTATCACATTTTTAGTACCAATTAAAACACGTGTTTTCCTCTTTAATATCTCTATTTAAAAAGACAATGCATTAATTATTATTTATATTAACATCAATAGAATAAATGAAAATTGCTTAGAATGCTAAATTCTTAAGTTCTATTTTGTTGATAAAACATTTAACCGCCTTCTGTTTCTATACTTGTAATTCTGAATTTAAATATAAATTCCATTCTCTCTCACACATACCATCTTTAAAGGTCCCATTTACAGGATAACGTCTTCTTGAAGCAGTTAATTCCCTGTACTGTAAAAGTCTGAAGGTGAAATTCACAAGTTCTTAAAGTACTCCCTGCTTATTTAAAGGATCATTGCCTGCTAAAATGAACTAAAGTCATGAGTCCGTGTCTCTTATTTTGCTTCCATTCCTTTCTCAATTGCATTGCAAAATATGTCTTTTGTACATGAACCTTTATTTCATCTCTCAAATGAAAATCCCTTCTTCCCTTTGAAGCCTCAAGGGTTTTAATCATTCAAACTTAATGGATTCCTCCTTTATGGTATTTCTTTGTCCCTTGCATTTTAATTACTGTTATTCTTAATGGATCTTAGCATAAAGCATTGCTCAAAATAAGTGTCACCCTCTAGGAGGAGTCAATAGATTGAAGGGTAACCCTCTCTCCAATACAAACCAAAATGCACACTCATACATCTCTTAACATATATCAGGGATGGGGATGTGACAAGAACAAGAACAGGGTACATCACCCACTGCAGTCCTCCTACATTGATTAGGCCATTTATGCTAGAGGTGGAGTCACTGTACCTGATTAAAGCCTTTAGGCAGTGATTGCCAAAGCTAGCTAGACATCAAAATTACCAAGGAGCTAAAAAAAAAAAAGAGAGAGAGAGAGAGAGAGAGCTCACCTTGATCCTATTTTAGAAGTTGTGAATTTTACTTCCCCAGGATTAGCCATATAAATTGGTTTTTTATTGAATTTATCGAGGTGCTATCTGTTCACAAAACCATATACATTTTAAGTGTACAACTCAACAGAACATCATCTGCACATGGTGTTGTGTATCTGTTGCCCCAAGCAAAGTTACTTTCAGTTCCCATCCTCCTCCTCTTTTCGCACCTCCACCTACCCTCCACCCCCTTTTCCCTCTGGCTATCACCACACTGTTGTCTGTGTCTGTGTGTTAAGCATACATGCTTTTTGGTTAATCCTTTCATCTTCTTTCATCCAGTCCTCCAACATCCACCAAGTCTGTTTCATGTATCCAGCCTGTTTCTATTTTATTTGTCAGTTTATTCTGTTCATTATATTCCACATATCAGTGAGATCATATGGCAACTGTCTTTTTCTGATTAGTTTATTTCATTTAGCATAACAATCTCCATGTCCACCTAGGCTATCCCAAAAGGCAAGATTTTCTTTTTTTTAATAGCCAAGTAGTATTTCATTGTGTAAATGTACCACAGCTTTTTTTATCAACTCATCTACTGATGGTCACTTGGGCTGTTTCCAACTTTTGGCTATTATTAAATTGTATTTTTTATTTTTTTTATAAATCCTCAGATATTTTTATGTGACAGTCTTGGAATTAGCTTCTGTAATCAGTAGCTAATTCAAAAACACTTATCAAATAAGCTAAATCCTGAGATACAGATTTAAATTATTTTGAGGTATTTATACTCTCTAACCTAGTCAACTAGAATTTTTAATAAGGGTTTAGGATTCAAGTCCCATTTAATTTTTTATTTGCCTTCCTTTGCCTTGTATGTTTGTATATTTCTATCTCAACAACCATTTGGGGAAGGATAAAATTTTGCAAGCAGAATTCTGGATACTATGTTCAAGACATTCTGACATTATCTAAATTCCCAAGTGCCTCTCCAGTATCCCCATACTTCTAATATTTATAACTTCATATGGGTTTAATGTGTTGAACTGAATTAAAAGTCAGTTAAGAACGTGAGGAATAGCCATCAAATGATTAAGGTTCAATTATTAATAGGGATAATTTGATTATGTGCCCCTAAATCAAGCCACGTTTAATAGTCTTGAAAGTCTTTGAAATGGTGTGGCAAAGTGTGGATTTTCACGTCAAACCATTGGAATTCAAAAGTCATCTTCCATTTTCTTGGTTTTATCATGCTGATGTTGTGTATCTTTCCAAGATTCAGTTTTATCATCCGTCACATAGTGATATACCATATATATTGGATATAGTATATACGATGTCATGAGGTTGACATGACATAATCCATGCAATGTACTTAGTACAGTGTCTGGAAAGTAAGTACTAACTACCTGCTAGTTAACACTATGTTTGCTATGATTGTTATTATCATCCTATTGTAAATTTAATAATAGGTATCCTTAGCAATTCTAGAAATTAAGGTGAATTCCTTCATTTTACTCAACCCTCCCCAGTACCCTTCTCAAGCTAATCCTCAGTATTTTAAAGTCTGGGGTGAAATCTACAAGTGGATGCATTTACTAATTGTATCATTTCCTCCTACAATGCAATGGACTCTGGAATATTTGTCCCTCATGAGTCCCTCTTTTACCTCTAATTCTCTCTTTTTCTCTTTTTTTTTTTTCACTGAAATATGCACATGATTTCCAGAGACACAAAATAAATGATGAGAGGTTGGGAGTTTTAATTGCAGCATCAGAGACTTGCCTTGGGATCATGGGAAAGTTATTTAATCTCTCTTCTTCTCATCCAATCTTTAAAACAGATAAAGAAATCTGTCCAGAGCTTCAGTATCCCTATCAAGAAAAAGATCAGTGCAGAATCAGGCAATTACAAATACTGAAGACAATTCTGCTTTGAGATAAACTGATGAAAAACGAAACCTTCAAGGAAAAGGGATTAAGTATGTGTGTAATGAAACTGCTTTTTACCTCCAACACCTGACTGGTTTTAATCTCTGACTCCTTCATTGTGCTGACGGAATAAATTGACCTCTTCCCTGTGAGGGTCACATTTTATACCTGAGATAGTACCTGGTTTTCTGTGGTTATGGTCGCTGCACCATAACCACATATTCATGCCTTTGAAAATGACCTCAGTATGAGCTGTGTAATACTATTGGATTTGGTCAATATTCCTTGGGAGGTGATAAATACAGTTTAGCAGAGTCACCTGACAAGTCCCTGCAGTTAAGAATTTTATTTATCATACCTCCGAGAACAAAGGAACACAAATAAAGTACCACTTATAGCCACATTATATAATATGTCTTTGCATCTTAATTCCTCCAGAGGCTGAAGCTGTTGAACCAGCTGGACCATTGGAGAGAACCTTGCATTTTCCTAAATGAAGTATTCATTCAAAGAATTTCCTTCCACACAGTTGAGTCTGAAGGGGATAAGTCTTTTTGCCATCTAATCACAGCAGTGCTTTATGAAGATACTTTAGGCATTTGTCATTGTCAAAAAATTTTAACTGTACATGAATCTTTTAGTCTGAAATATAAAAGATTTCTTTAAGCATGAAGCAAACCTCTCTAGATTGATGAGTAAACATTTTTAGAGATATAACAATTCATGCAAATAAAAGTTCACTAGTCTACCCAGAACAATTGTCAGGATTAAAAAATAATAATAATAAAGCAGGGGTTCTGTAAGTTGATATTTTATTAATTGATGGCTTTTGGATATGTCTGATGTGTCTGAAGGAGACTTTGTTGAAAATATAATATTCAAAACAGGATTGCAGAATAGAGAATCCCTGGAGTGATTACCAGAGCCTACTATCTTCCTCTGGATGACTTAGACAAGCTGATTGTCTTATCTTAATACTGGAAGCCTAGTGCATGAATTCATGCATGGGTGGAGTCCCTCAGGGTGGCCCAGCCTGAGGTTCGGGGCCCAGCTTGTGCCCCCAGCCTCGCAATCCCACAGTCCCACCTGGAACCCCATCTTGGTCTGGTGCCACCTGCTTGACCATCCCACCACGGTCCCACTGTCATCAGGGCCCATCAAGGCCAGCAGCACCTCCACTGCTGTCCAATGCCAGTGCCATATCGCCGAAGCCTGCCATGATCTGTGCTGCCCCTGGTAGTCAGTGCATGTCATAGCAAGCGGCCGAACTCCCATTCAAATAATTTGCATATTAGGCTTTTATTATATAGGATGGGAAGCATAGAAGAAAGATTATCTGAAAAAATAATAATAATACTAATATTGATGATGATTCCAACAATTACCATTTAATAATTAAAAATTGTATGTGAGTGCTGTTCTATTACTCCATTTTTATGTTATTTAAAAATAACAAATAATCAAACAAGATGTTTGTTTTAATGACAAGCACACTAAGGACCTCAGGAATTTGGTCTGTATAAAGGGGCTTTCATAACATAACATCAAAGCATCTAAAATGAAGGAAGTCAATGGCTTATCTGGCTTACCTATCACCAATTAAATCCTACATTATCAACATGGCATATAAAACCTTAGGCATTATCTGCCCTTTGACCTTTCTTTTCAGTATAATCTCAACTAGTCTAATTACTATGATCCAGTTTTCAGGTCTTTGTTTTGTTGACAGTATCCCTTGTGTGTGAAATGTGTCTTTGCCCAGTCTAGTGGATTTTCCATTTCCTTCTTGAATATCTGCCCAGATCCTCTTTGTCTTTTCTTTAAATACTACAGCAGGTATTTGCTTCATGTGTGGAACTTTTCTGCAGGGATGGGAGGAAGGTGAGGCAACTGAGACTTCCCACAAGGCAAGCTTGGGATTATGTGGACTCTATCTACTTGGTTTCCTTCTGGCATCTTTTTTATTATTTTTCTTCATTTTTATTGAGCTATAATTTACATATAACATGTACATTTCAGGTATATAACATGTTGATTGGATACATTTGTAAAACATACTAGAGGTTCAGTGAACAAAATTCATGCATGGGGAGGGGAGTCCCCTAAGCCTAGCCTGCATCCCCTGGGACTCCTCAGAGGATGCTGAGCTGCCAGTTAAGGCCCAATCCAGAAATCGGGCCTAAACCAGCAGTCAGACATTCCTCTCATAATCTGGGACTGCTGGCTCCTAAATGCTCACCTGCCTACCAGCCTGATTGCCCCTAACTGCCCCCTCTGCCAGCCTGGTCAACCACAATTGCCCTCCCCTGCTAGCCTCATCAGCTCTCACTGCCCCCCTCTGCCATCCTGGTTGCTCTTTTATGCTCCCCCCATACTGGCCTGGTTGCCCCTCACTGCCCCCCTCTGACAACCTGGTCACTTCTCACTGCCACCCCCTGCTGACTTGGTTGCCACCAATTGCCCTCCCGCCAACATGGTTGTTCCTCACTAACCCCCCTGCTGGCTTGTTTGCCCCATGCAGCCTGCTGTTCAGTCATTTGGTCATCTCTCACCACCACCCCTGCTAGCCTAGTCTTCCCACACAGTCTGCTGTTCAGTCATTTAATTTCCCTCACTAACCTCCCTGCCAGCCTTGTCAACCCATGCAGGCTGGTGTTCAGTCATTACTGTGAGGGTGTCCTGACCAATTTGCATATTACCCTTTTATTAGTATAGATTATAATTACCACATGGTAGCATTAGCTAGCACCTCTATCATGTCACATAATTATCATTTCTTTTATGTGATAAAAACATTTAAGATCTAGTCTCTTAACTTTGAAAACTAGAATCACAATGCCGTGCTTTAAATCGCCAGGACTTTGTCATCTTCCAACTGCAAATTTATACCCTTTGGCCAATATTTCCCTATTTTCTCCACCCCATAGCTACTGGCAACCACGATTCCCTCTACTTTGTTTCCATGACTTCTGCTTTTATAGATTCCAATATAAGTGAGATCATGCAGTATGTGTCTTTCTCTGTCTAACTAATCTCACTTAGCATAATGCCCTCAAGATTTCTCTGTGTTATATTGTCACAAAGAACAAGATTTTCTTCTTTTCATAAATGGACAATATTCTACTTTGTGTATATACACATTGATCACATTTTCTTTACCCATTCACCTGCTGACAGACACTTAGGTTGTTCCCATATCTTGACTGTTGTGAGTAACACTAAAATGAGCATAAAAAATACAGATATGTACTTGATATCCTTATTTTTATTTCTTTTCTATACATACCCAAGAATTAGGATTGCTGGATCATACAGAAATTTTATTTTTAATCATTTGAGGAACCTTCATACTATTAATTTAGCTAAAGGTTTGTCTTTCATTTTCTAGTTCCTTGAAGTGTCCTGGTAGATTTTTTGAGATCTTTATTTTTTCCTTAATATATGCATGTATCTCTATGACCTTCCCTTTAAGAACTGCTTTAGTGACATCCTATAGGTTATACATGCTGTATTTATATTTTAATTTGTTTCACAATTATTTTTATTTATTTTTTTATTTCAACTTTGATCCACTGATAATCTTGGAATGTGTTGGTTTGTTTCACATGCTTATAAATTTTTCAGTTTTCTTCTTATTATTGATTTCTGGTTTTATTTGACTGTAGTGAAAAAGATAGTTGGTATAATTTCAATCTTTTTACATTTGCTAAGACTTGTGTGGTCTATTATATCTCTATTTTGGAGAATATTTTCTGTACACTTGAGAAGAATGTGTATTCTGCTGTTAGATTGAATGGCCTATATAAGTTTGTTAGGTTTATTTGATCTAAAGTGTGGTTCGAGTCCAATGTTTCTTGTTGATTTTCTGTCTGGCTAATCTATATCCATTGCTGAAAGTGGTGTATTGATGGCCCCTGCTATTATTGTATTGTGTATTTCTCCCTTCATATTTGTAGGTATTTGATTAAAATATTTGGGTTAGTGTATATTTACAATAATTATATCTTCTTAATGGGTTGACCTCTTTATCATTGTATAGTGACCTCTTTGTCTCTTGTTTCCTTCTTTTAAATATTTTTTATTGATTTCAATGAGGCAGGGAGGAAGAGAGATAGAAACATCAGTGATGAAAGAGAATCATTGATCAGCTGCCTCCTGCTCGCCCCAAACTGGGGATCAAGCCAGCAACCCAGGCATATGCCCTACCAGGAATTGAAACCTGAACTCTTGCTTCACAGGCCGAAGCTCAAAAACTGAGCCATGCCAGCTGGACTCTTGTTACCATTTTTGGCTTAAATTATATTTTGTCTGGTAATCAGTATAACTATACTTTCTTTTTTTGTTTTCTACTTGCATAGAATATATTTTTCCATTTGAGCCTATATGTGCACTCAAAGCTGAAGTGAGTCTCTTGAAGGTAACATATAGTTGAGTTTTGTTGTTATTCAGCCACTCTGTTCTTTTTTATTAGAAAATTCAATCAATTTACATTTAGAAGATTTATTGATATATAAGAACTTACTTTTTACTTTTTTTTCCTTGTTGTTTCATAGTTCCATTGTTTCTTTTATCCTTTCCTGTTGTCTTCCTTTGTTAGTTAGTGATTATTATATGTAGTGATATTCTGTAATTCCTTCTTTCTATCTTTTGTCAATTTACTATAGGTTTTTGCTTTGTGATTACCATGAAGTGTACGCAAACAAAAACTAAACAAACAAACATACAAACAAAAAACAACAACCCACTCATCCATTTAAGGCTGAAAAAAACTTAAATTCAATGACATACAAAAAACTCTACTCTCTTACTCCCTCCTTTTTGTGTTTTTAATGTCACAGTGTCTTGTTTAAGGTCTCTTTTTATATTACTTATCATTAAAAAATCATAATAGAGTCATTTTACCACTCTTTTGTAAAATTTGATAATACAGTCAGTAGTTAAGACATCATTGCATTACAGAATTAGAGTTCTCTAAATCAAACTATATATTTGCCTTTACCAATATGCTGTATATTTTTGTTTGGTTTTATGTTACTAATTAGCATAGTTTCATTTCAGCTTGAAGAGCTCTTTTCAGCTTTTCTTGTAAGGCAGGTCCCGTGATGAATTCCCTCTGCTTTTGTTTGTCTGGAAGAGTCTATTTATCCTTTATTTCTAAAAAAAAATGACTTTGCCAATAGAGTATTCTTGGTGGGCATTTCTTTTTATTTCAGTACTTTGAATACATTATCCTACGTTGTCCTATAAGATTTCTGCTGAGAAATTTGCTGATAGCCCAGTAAGGATTCCTTTGTAGGTTTCAATGCTTTTTCTCTTGTTCCTTTAAGTATTCTGTCTTTGATTTTTGACAATTTCATTATAATGTGTCCTGGAGAAGATTGTTCAGAATTGAAATAATGGTATGGCCTATTAGATTCACAGACTTGGATGTCCAAGTTTCTTCCCAGGTTTGGGATGCTCTTAGCCATTATTTCATGAAATACGCTTTCTGCCTCCTTTCTACTCTTTTCACCTGGAATTTTAATGATTATGATATTGGTTCTTTTGATGATATCTCACAGATCATTTTGGCCTTCTTTGCTCTTTTTATTTTTTGTCTTTATTCTCTAATGGAATTATTACAAGTTCGTGTTTTCTAATTCACTGGTTCTGTTTTCTGCCTGTCTATTCTGATATTTGTATTCTTTATTGCAATTTTTACTTTATTAACTAAAATATCCAGCTCCAGAATTTATACTTGGTTCTGTTTTATGATTTGTTGTTTGTATTAAATTTTCATTTTGTTCATGTTTGGTTTTCCTTATTTTTTTTTAATTGCCTTTCTGTATTTTCTCATAGCTCATTAATTAGTCTCAAAACAGCTACTTTAAATTTCTCATCAGGTAAACCACAGATCTCACTGTCTTCGGGTTTGAATATTAAGTGTTTACTATGTTCTTCTGTTAATGTCATGTTTTCCTCACTCTTCATGTTCTTTGAAGTTTTTCCTTGTTTTTTTTTTACATTTGACCTACCAGTCACCTCCTCCAATCTTTCCTTGCTGCCTTCAGGTCAGAGGTATTCTTTTTGGTTCTGCCTGTTTTGGGGCGCTTTTTCTAACCTTAGATACGTATACCCCAGGCTTCTTGTTCTCTTTATGACAAAGCCTTAAGTTTGTATGTCTTTTCTCAATCTTATACTACACCAGGCAGTAACCTATTCTCCCAAAAGTTACCCAATAACTCAAGATTATAGTTTCTTCCTTGCCCACAGTCTCTGTATACATTCTGCTTGCACTCCTTGCCTATCTGAGTTTGCTCTCAATGACACTTTCAGAAGCACACACAAGGAGCTAAACACAGAGTGGGAGAAGTAGGTTTGGTGCTCAGCACATTAGAGGTACCTACTGGCCAGTTGGAAAGACCCTCACATGAGGTTGTCCCCAATGGCTCATGGGTGACTTTTTGCTGGAGTCTAAATTTAATTAGACAGGAACCTTGTCCCTTTAATGCCCTCAATATTTTTACCCGTCTTTCCTCCCATCGCATCCCTCCCCCCAGTCATAAAGCTCTTACTTTAATATTCTAGATGTTACAGAAGAGAGATACATTTTTATAGTATGTGGAACAGCTGGGGGAACTGAGAACCCATTCACTACTCTCTCTTTTCCCCTGCAGGATGAGTACCCAGCCTCTGCTCTATCTGTGCTGCTTAGGGGAGAGGGGTGATGCTGGCAAAATTTCCCTTACCCACTCCAAAGTGTCCAAACTCATATATGTTTGCTCTTATGGAATGCTGGAACCTTTTCTCTTGACACTTGGAGTTCTACAAAGGTTCTCTCAATTGTGTGCATCTCTCCAAGTTAGCATTTTGCAGCTGCGCCGGGGTACATGGCTAAGAGCATCTGGAGCCAGTTTATAGGTTGCTGCCAGTTCCACAGCTTATACTGGAGTCAAGCTGTCTATTACCTAAAACAGCATGCCCTTTGGTCTATGCTGATGAATTCTTCAGCACCTACAGAGACACTTTTGTCTGTTGATAGATGCTGAACTTTAGATGTTAAAAAAAGGAAAATGAGATATATATTTTGCCATCATGATGTGGATGCCACTCTGAACTCTGTTAAACATGTTTCTATTTTGTTCACCATAAATATTTGCATTAATTTTGAGTTTTAAAATAAATATCTTTCATTTTGGTTACTGTGTTTATTTTATTCCCCCTTTAAGTTGTGTCCTCTTCTACTCTATTTATGCTGTTCTTCTTCTCACCTTAGTCCTGGTCCTGGTTTCCTTGTCACTAATCATGTGAGAGAATGAGTATCCTTCTCCCTATTATTTTATACAATATTATATTATTACACATATTACACAATGATGTTTGTATATCATTAAGCATTGTATATACTCATATTTTAAACATATGTTTTTTATTTATTTTTAGAGAGAAAGGAAGGGAGAGAAAGAAACATTGATGAGAGAGACATCAATAGGCTGCCTCCTACAAGCACCCTACTAGAGATAGAGTCTGAAACCCAGACATGTACCCTGACCCCCTAATCAGGAATAAAACCTCAAAATGGCAACCTCTCAGTGCATAGGACAACTCTCAACCAACTGAGCCACGTAGGCCAGGACTACATAAACTCATTCAATCCTCAAAAAGATTGAAGATGATGCTATATAAACAAGTTTAAAGTAGATAACATTGTTTTTCCACTTTCAGAGATGTGAACACTTATATTTGGAGATGATACATAGTTATCCAAAGCTCAATGCAATACACTAGTGAGCAACAGACCAGGGTTGTTGAACCTAATCTAACTACAAATCCTCCACATTTAAATAGAAGACTATAGTGAACACATTTTTTAGCCTCTGGCAATTTCTAAAAGAAAGAAATAATCTAGACTGGCTATTTCTGTTGCTGTTGGGAAAGCTAACTGCTCCTCCAGCATAGGAAAAATGAACAACCTCTCCAGACCCTTTATGCTATCTCAAAGGGTAAGACCTGGAAAGTATTATGCTACAGGAAATAAGCCATCACAGAAAGACAAGTATCACATGATCTCATTCATGTGGAATCTAATGAACAAAATAAACTGATGAACAAAATATATCCAGAGACTTAGAATCATGGAACAGACTATAGAATCGTGGAGGGAAGGTGGGGAGGGTCGGTGGGTGGGAAAAGATCAACTAAAGAACTTGTAGGCATATGCATAATCCATGGACACAGATAATAGGGTGATGAAGGCATGGAGTTGGGGGAGGGGGCAGGCTACCAGAGGTCAATGGGGGGGAAATAGGGACACATGTAATACTTTTGACAATAAATATTTAAAAAATATATTATGAGTTCCATTTTTCAGAAGAGGAAATAGAAGTCCAGAGTAGTTCCTTAAATTTGAAAAATAATTTCTTGCACTATTGTCCTTCCAAAAAGAAAAGGAGTTTCTGTCATATTTTTCCAAATTAAATTGTTTTTCCTGACATACATATTTTAAAAACAGGAACTATCTCATTTAAAAGTTACAAAACCAGTTCTTACAGATAAACTTAGAGGTCAGCTTCGCAAAGTTTGTGCCCACATTTGTGGACTCTTGAAGTCCATGTTCCTTAGAATTCTACCTCTTATTAGTTTTTCAAGAGATATGTAACAAAAATCAATGTGTACTTTAACTGTCACTGGCATGGGAAGGTGGATTCTTTTTTCCCAGTATTTTACAGTAATTTGCTCCTGCGAAATCATTAGGTTTGAGTGACATGTTGACCATCCTGTGTTCAAATAAAGTTATTTCAATATATAATGGAAGTCTTCCAAGTTCACAACACAAGAAAGACCTTAATTAAATCAATGAAGAAAAAAATCTGTAAAAACAATTAAGCACTGAAATTGAGTCCTTTTAATTTAGGATCTGAAGGTCTGCATGGAAAATTACTTAATCACTAGGATGATATGGTTTGGCTGCTTTAAATTAAGCTTTGGTATGTATGGGTTTTCTTTCTTTTTTCTATGTCCAGTGTGGAAAGAAGAGTGGGTCCAGTTACTGAGTAGAGAAGCTGAAGATTGAGAAATAAAAGAAAGAATAGAGGACACAGAAGTAGAAATAAAAGTTGGGGCTGGGTGGAATCTCTGTTCTCTCTGATGGAGAGACAGGAATTGCAAACCCAAAAGCAGCATATTTATTTACACAAAAATAAAAAGGGATTTCACCTGAAAAAACCTAGGATCAAAGGAGCTTAAGAGGGCGGTGGCCCTACTCATTCCCTCTTTTCCAGTTCTAGGCTGAATCCACTTTTCAAGGATCTCTCCCCAACACCTGGAACAGGTTAAGAGTCAGTACTGATAACGCATCCAGCCATCTTGAAGGATGTGTTTCCAAGATGCTGCTCTGCCTGACACCTTGGATTCAGCTGACAATGATTTAAAGAACACTCAGGTGCCTTCCCTGAGGGCCCTCTACATTGGTGTACTAGAAATACTCTTTCAGATATTATATAATGTATAATTCCATGAAGCTTTATCTCAATATATAAAAGGCTAAGCAACCATCACATCTGAAACAACTGAACGAATAACTGAACAGGTTGTGTGGGGCAACCAGGCTGGCAGGGAGGGGCAGTGATGGGTGACCTTACTAGTAAAAGGGGGCATTGAGGGGCACCAGATTGGCAGGGGGGACAGTTGGGAGTCACCAGGCCAGCAGGGGGAGGGCAGTTAGATATTATCAGGCAGGCAGGCAGGTGAGCAGTTAGTTAGGAGCAAGTAATGCCAGATTATGAGAGGCATCAAGCCTAAATTGGCAGTCAGACATCCCCCAAGGGGTCCTGGATTGGAGATAGTGCAGGCTGGCCTGTGGGGAGCCCCCTATGCATGAATTTTGTGCACAGGGCCTCTAGTAGAAAGAATAAGATTCCAAAGAAAAAAAACAAAACACTTGAAGAGTTGTCTAGATTGGGAAGTCAGATATCCTGTGAAGTACATTTTTCAGTTGAAATATTTTATGGGCTATTTGTTCTAGAATAAAAACTAGTTGGAGCAATTTCTCTGAGAAATAAAATGAAGTTTTAATAGAATTTTTTACCAAATGAAGGGTCTATATATCGTTCTTTGACTTTTTTCTAGAATTCAGCGTTTATTAAATAAGTCCCTGAACAAAATAGAATTATTATTGAGTGATTTCTTTGTAACCATTGTATAAAGTAGGCAAAGTCGTGAATGATGAGAATAGTTGTGCTGTCACTCATATTAATGAGGACCTGTTGTTACAGTATTTGTAGAATTTCCCTTGAGAAACAGTTCTTCTTTTCTCTCTTTCTATATAATTTCGTGGGGGTAACTTATCCCCAGTTCCACTGTGTACATGTAATTCAAGTCAAAAGTAATTTGCCAAGATCAGGGGTGGTTATGTGGTTCATTTTAGTCTAAAAACTAACAGCAAAGCAAATATTAGGCTTAAGTATTTATATTTAAACTCATGACGCTGTGCACAGATCTGTGCACATTGAAAGGAAATTAATTTAGAAGGTTGCTGGCAGGGTGAGACCATGTGAGATAGACTAGACATACACCTGAGCCAACGTCCCACTGTTCCCTCCCTGACCAACTGCACCTTGGATGGCACTGTGACTCAAAGAGCATCTGTGGGGTCCCTCTGGCAAGTGGGATTCCTTGCCTGGCCTGCAGGTTACAGGCAGAAACCAGCTCTCCGACATTTCCTGAGGGGTCCCAGAGTGCAAAGTTGCTGTTGTACAGGCTATGTAAGACAAAAGCAAGTGTGCAGTAAACCAGATTCAGGGCCAACAGTGCCCAGCAACAACTTAACCTTCAGCCGAAGATGGAATCGTGCAGTCCCACAAGGAATAAGGCTACCCCTCTTCTCTGGTTTCAGGGTGCATCACTTGAGAACTATTTCTGCCAAGTCACTGTAGCTTGGCAGCTCCTGCATTGAATATCTGCCCCCTAGTGATCAGTGTACATCATAGTGACTGGTCAGATGGGCAGAACGACACTTAGCACATTAGCCTTTATATATATATTTATGGTTGAGGATATATAAGTTCTATTTTATTTCATTTTATTTTGGATGGACTTGAATGAAGAGAATGTAAGCATAAGTCTGCTAGTTTCACCATGTGAAGAGAGAAAGAAATGGAGAGATGTTAAAACCTGGTAATATAATTTGGAATCCTGGATCAAGCCCTCCACCTGGGCTTATTTTTTTAAAGAAATACATTTTTATTGATTTTAGAGAGGAGGGAAGAGAGAGATATAAATACCATGATGAGAGAGAATCATTGATTGGCTGCCTCCTGTATGTCCCACACTGGGAATATTACCAGACCTGAATCAAACCATGACCTCTAGTTTCATAAGTCTATATTCAACCACTGAGCCACACAGGCTGGGCTACCTGAGTTTTTTTAGCATCCTTCCTCTTTCTGCATAATGCAGTTTAGATTTTGTTTTCTCTTCTTTGCAAAGAGTGAAATACATATTTTCTCATGCCTGTCTTTCAATGCGATGATACCATTTCATGAATGAAATGTACATGTTTATTCAGATTACAGTAATAGCAAATAATTAATTCTCATTCTTCAAGAAAGCTTTTTTTTATGAGAAGTCTTTTTTAATTCCCTGAAGAAAATATTTTATCTCTTTTGAGAATAAGATTCACCTTAAATTTGCATATATATCACCACTGAATAGGTCTTTAAAAAGTTAGGCCTTTAACTGTTATGAGTTTCTCTCTTTTCTGAAAGTATGATGTAAGTTAATAGGGCATCATAAAACAAGAAAACAATCTGATATTTCCTAATTTATTATATAGTAGTGATCTTATTGTGGTCAATTGAGAGCAGCTAGAGACAGAGAAGGAATAAAGAAAGAAAGCTACAGTTCTGATGTAAATTCAAGGCAGTATAGGGTGAGTAAATTCAAGGTTGAGTATAGGGTGAAGTTAATTACACTAAAACAAAGTAAGTTTAAAGAATTTAAAATATTATTTAAATCAATATAATCTAGTTTCTTTAATTTCTTAAATATATGAACTGTTGTCAAGTAAGTAAACAGTGCATTACCATTAAAATAGATTGTTTCTGTTAATTAAATACCCTGCCCCCAAATGTTTATTTAGGTGTAAAAGAGAGAGACAGCTAACCTAATGATACCCAGTTGTGTGAATTTTCACTTCCAGGGTTGAATCAGTCTTAGGTTGACAGTCTTCAGGAAATCCATTTCCAGATACTTTGGTTAATGATGAACTTGCTCTACAATTGTTTAACTCCCTTTGCCTTTACTTTTCCCATCTATAACGGGTGACACATTCCCCACCAAGTCACTTTTAAATTTAAATTATGAACCAAACTGATGCCAAAGCTCTTTGAAAAAATAATGTGTGCTGCATATGATTCATAATCAAAATAATGATGTTAACCTCTACAGAGTCTCCTAAAAATAATTATGCTTCATAGACTTCAAATCAGTACAGCTGCCTTGAGTTTCATTTTTAAACCCACTCTAAGTTAGAAGCATTTGGTCAAGTAACACCCAGCGTAAAAGCAATGGACAAGCCAGAGAGGAGATGGATATCTAATTAAGGACCACGTAGAAAGAGTCAGAATGTAATTGTTCATAATTTGTATACATAAACATAGGTCTATTCCCAAAAGCAGGAAAGTAAATCTCTGTTAAATAAAGAGAGAGGGGGTGGTAATAAAGTAAGAATGGATTTATATTCTTTGAAAGGACCATGGCAATAGTTTCCATTTACTGAAGGTATTGTCTATAAGAGAAACTAGCTGAGCTATGCACATATATTTCTCAATTATTTAATATAACAATTTTAGAAATTATGTATTATTAAATTCCACATTTTGTAGAATCAGAAACTAAAGTTTCAAGAGGTTTACTAGATTTACTAGAATTACAAATCAGTCACAAAATAGTTATTTATACCAACCTTGGCTAGTTGCTAGAAACTATCCTATCTAATAAAAGAGTAATATGCAAATTGACCATACCTTCACTACACCAAATAAGCCACACCCACAAACCACACCCTCAAGCCAATCAGGAGCTATATGCTAATTAACACACAACCAAGATGGCTGCTGCCCATGGCAGGCCGGGCTGGGCAGGCTGGGGGCATGGCCAGGCAGCGATTAGCCTGGATCACAGGGTGATTGCTTCTCTTGGTGCCCCCCTACCTCAAGCGGGCTGGGCCAGGCTACGGGCAGGGCCAGGTAGCAATTGGCCTGATCGCAGAGTGATGGCTGGCTGGGGTTCCCGGGCTGAGGTCCACTGCCCAAGGACAGAGGCTTTTGGCCTTGAGCAGGCCAGGGGTGAGTCGACAGTAGGACATTCCCTGAAGGCTCCCATTATGTGATAGGAGGCAGGTTGGGCTGAGAGACCACCCACCCCAAGTGCACGAATTTCATGCACTGAACCCTAGTGATATATAACAAGAAGCACCATATTTCCCATTTACTAGGTCATGCTTACCTAAAAATACCAATTTTGATGACACATGAGATGAACAACATAATCTAAAACCTTATTTTTAAAACATTTTATACAGTTAATAGATGAAATTTACTTTTTTTTCTTATTCATTTTTGTCATTCCAATAATAAATCTAAACTATGATGAAGAAAAATCACAGTCAGGAAAGAGAAAATTTTCTTCAAAGTTATTCTAATGACACCAAAATGTGACTGAAGATCGCAATAGGGTACCAAGGAAGCCCCCAAATGCTTATTAGACACTGATTATACTAGAACTGTCACCTGCTAGTTAATACAGAAGCCCAGTATAAGTAAGCAGAGAACAAGGTTGGACAGACCTATTAGATGATATAACTGGTAATTCCAAGTGTAGATTGAGTTTCAGTTTAGAATCAAGAACAAAAATGATCACAAAGCCTTTCACATTCTTTGCAGTCACACTCACCCATATTTCAGTTTGACTTCCCTGTGTGCAGGTCTTCATTTGACGGGACAATGAACCCAACAGGTTCCGGATTAAAGACTCAACAAGTACAGCAGAATGAAACACATATTTCTTCCTAGTAACTATGGATTAATTTTTAGGTAAAGAGTATGAACAATTTGCTTGGATCATGTAGCAAAGCTATAGCCCAATTGCCAACAGGTAGGAACTGGAGAGGTACAGATCCATAATATCTGTTCCCATTCTAACCTTCATTGGGAGGAAGAGATACTGAAAATAAAACAAATTAACAAATATTTATTATAGAGGCTGCAGTTTACCCATAGGCCATACTTATTTAGCTCTCAGAAACATCTAGTGGAGTATTATTATTATTATTTTAGAAAAATGAGGTTCAGAAGTCATAATAAGTATTTGGTCCATGAAGATGCAGTAGGTATTATCTTCAATATGTTCACATGCTCTCAGCCACAGTCATATAATGTCTCCAGGAAAAACTGATATCAGCTGAAACCGGTTTGGCTCAGTGGATAGAGTGTCGGCTGGTGGATTGAAGGGTCCCAGGTTTCATTCCAGTCAAGGGAATGTACCTTGGTTGTGGGCAAATCCCCAGTGGGAGTGTGCAAGAGGCAGCTGATTGATGTTTCACTATCATTGATGTTTCTGACTGTCTGTCCTTCTCCTTTCCTCTCTGTAAAAAAACAATAAAATATATTAGGAAAAAAAACTGATGTCACTTACCTGTCAAAGAAGCATTTATTTTCTTTCTTTTATTAAAATACTAGGGGCCCAATGCATGAATTCATGGATCATAAAATGAACAGTGGGCCTGGAGGCTGCAGTGAAATTAGCCAGGCAGAGAAAGACAAATATCACATGATCTCACTCATTTGAGGAATACAATCAATGACATAGACTGATGAACAAGAATGGATCCAGAGACTGAGAAAAGTCCATCAGAATGTCAAACCTCAGGGTAAGTGGCAGGTGGTGGGAGTAAGTGGAAAAGTCAATATACTTGAACTCTTGAACTGAGGTAAGTGATTTGTGTTTTTATATCCCTGACAAAGTTTATATAAAATTATAAAAAAATGGCAGCTAGTCTGACATTGAATTGACATGGCCTAGAGCTTGTCATATCCTATGGAGACCAGTCCTTAGGCTAGGCCCTGCTTAACCTCCCATGACACCATAATACCCTTACATGATATTATTCTACAATGTCATTATAATATTTGATATTTGACAACAGCATATTATACAATTATCCCAAATAAACTTACAAACTAATTCTTTGAATGTTGGGCAGCAACTTAAAAAAGGATAGGAAAGAAATTAATCACTTTCAGAAGGAATTAAGGCACTGGGAAGGCATCCGAGCATTCTATATTGGCCCTTCTTGCCCTTTCTGCCAAGAGGGACCTTCTTGTTACTATCCAAATACACACAGCTGATGCCAGAGTTTTCAGTTCCAGCTTTGGCTGAAGCCTTTGGGCAGCTGGCACCATGGATCCGTATCTCGACCAATGGTGTGAGCTGGGCCCTCTCTGGAGAAGAAACCTGGGTCCCCTGAGATATGTGATCAGTACCGGGACCCCGCCAGCAGGCGAGGAGACCCCAAGGCAGGTACTAGACGTGGAGGCCACAGGGGGGCATAGACTACAAAGGAGACAGAACTGAACCTCACATCACCCTGTTTGGCCCCGGAGGATGGCTGGTTAGCCAGAGACGGGTAAGATTCCTCAGGGAAGGAACAACCTAAGACAGGCACAGTCGCAGAGGGGCCAACAGGAGAGAACTAAAAGGTCAACAGAGGTGGGGCACAGACCCTCATCCACAAACCTTGCAGGGGTTTGAATTCTCAACCCTCCTAAGGGAGGTCTCCTACCCCCACGGCTGCTTCGCCTCCCACACACAACTCATACGGGGACCCAGGTGGCAGACAGAGACTCGGCCAGCAATAGCTGCTCTATATCTAAATTCAGTCTATTAACAGGAATGCTCGGGACCTACTCAAAATTGCAAATATTCCTTTCCACTAGTATTCACAGGCTAAACTAAGATTTCTGCTTGAGTATTAAAATTGACAGGAAAATAGTAATCAAGTTTTCAGATTAATTTAAATTGGCCAAGTGAAATATGAGAATACTCAAGAAAATTATAGTGTACTGGACAAAAAGCTTTTCCTAAAACATTAACTAAAAAATCTATTAGTAGTTCATCTCACTGTAAGATTGCCTAACATCCAAAGAACCTAAAGCAGTCACTTTGTGTGCAAAAATTAAAATTTAAAATTATCAAGACTGTAATATAAAATTTCCAAAAGTCCCCATTAATCAAAAAAGGGGAGGGGACAGCGGGGTAATATCATGTAAGGGAAAAAAAATATCGAGTAAGTAAAATACATCTAGAAAATTCTTACTCCAGTAAAGTAAATTCCATTTGTAAAAACAATTGCAGGACACCCATGAAAAAACACACATGGTGTCAAAATAAGCCAAAGGAAAATCATTTAGGCAAAAATTAAAAAGAATCCCAAGTCTATTTTGCATAGAGGATCCCTTTGTTAACTTTTGGTCGAGAATGTGTTTGTGTGTTTTCAGAGAACTCCAAGACCATGTGGGTTCCTGCGACGGTGAGGAACTGATGGATCTGTTCCAGTCACGAGGACGGTCCAGAGATGGGGGACACTGACAACACCCTGCCATGCTAGCAGTCAGCAGCTGTGCATGTCTGCAGGCAGCCCAGGACCAAACCAGAGAGGATGGATCTTGCATTGACACGATATGTCCACCATCTGGATACCATTGCTGACTTATACACATAATGAATTATTTGACACTGAAACTGGGACTCAGAAAAGTTGGACATTGAAACCGAGACTGAAACACTTTTTGTTCTTATACATTTATTTCTAGTATGCAGAGGCAAGATATTTTTGAAGAAAAGAAACAGGGGAGAGTGATTGATATAGAGGCAGGATGGCCTTGAACAGGCTGTCAAGCTACAGGGGGAGGCTTGGGTGGATGGGAGGCAGATGCGGGGGGAGATCAACTGAAGGACTTGTATGCATGCATATGAACATAACCAATGAATGAAAGACACTGGGGCGGGGAGGGGGGGAAGCTGGGGATATGTGCTGGGGGGTGGGGGAGGCTGGGGGGAGGATAAGGGGGAGGGGGAAAGGAAAACATGTACTACTATTATACTGCAAAAAATCAATAAAAAATAATTTTAAAAAATAAATAAATAAATAAAATAAAATAAAATAAAATACTAGGGGCCCAATGCATGAAATCATGGATCATAAAATGAACAGTGGGCCTGGAGGCTGCAGTGGGCACAGGGGTGGGACTCGGCCCATCCTCCATGCCCCTGCCTGGCCCCTCCCACCGTGGGCCCCAGTCCCCTGTCTGCCAGGAGCCCTGCTACCACCACTGCAGCTCACACCCACTGACAGCGCAGAGCAATTGGGGCTGGTGCCGTCAGTGGGTGCAAGCAGCAGCTGCTGCTCCAATAATCGCTCAGGAGCACAGGAAGGTAGAGAAGCCCTCAGGGGTAATTGGGGCCAGCAGCAGGTGGGAGCACTTGGCAGGACCATGTCACACGGGAGCAAAGAATTTTCCGTAACCACCAGAGACCCCCCCTCTATGACAGTGACTGGCACCCCACGTGGCCTGGCACCCTCGCTCGCCTGCTCCACCATCCTGCCACAGCCAGCACCCGCCATGTTCTGCACTCTGCCACCTACCTGCATGCGACACCCACCAAGTTCTGCAACTGGTGATTCAGTTGTTTGCTTGTTCCGCGGTTTGGTCTATTTGCATAATAGGTATTTTTATATATAGATGATATAGATAGATATAGATAGATGATAGATAGATAGATAGATAGATAGATAGATAGATAGATAGATATAGATATAGATGTAATTTTTATTGATTGCAGAGAGGAAGGGAGAGGGAGAGAGAGATAGAAACATCAATGATGAAAGAGTGTCATTGATCAGCTGCCTCCTGCATGCCCCCTCCTGGGGAATCAAGCCTGCAAACTAGGCATGTACCCTTGACTGAAATTTAACCTTTCAGTCTGCAGGCCCCTGCTCTATCCACTGAGCCAACCTAGCTAGGGAAATTTTCTGTCTTTATGTCAAAGCTATAAAGATATAATAAACCATGATGGATATCTAGGAATTGGGAAAATACTTCATTTCCCTTACATTTAACCTAGGATTTCCAAAACTCTCTGCATAGCCAGACTTTTTTGCAGAAAGGTGGAATGTGGTTGTGCCTAGAGCTTCACAGATTGTTATGGAAATCTCCTGCTATTTTATTATTATATAGGGAATGTTGATACTGCTCAGCATTCTAATTTCAATTTTCCTTACCAACCTGATTGAGGTTGATTAAATTAGGCATACTGGCATGCAAACTTTTAGAAAAAGAAGCTCATTTATAGGAAGGCAGAAATTCAAATAAGAGAGAGGCCTTTTCTACCCCTCCTGGACCCAGAGATAAGGAATTTTATTCTGAGGTAAACTTGCAAATACATGGAACCCTCTGAAGGAGAAATAGTGAACGTATGGAATGAGGCTCCTGGCTCTGAATAGTTATTCAATCATTTATCATGAGAAAACAGAGAATTAAAGTAAAATTATGTTCCTTCAGAACACCCTATTTTAGCAACTCTAGGCTACTTGACTCTGCGGGATTGGGTGGCATTTTTCTTAATGCTTGCTTCTGGACATGGAAAACAGTGCTATTATTAGTCAGTTCAAAATCACCTCATGTTCTCATTCTGTTTTAAATCACCTATTTTTTAATGTTTTTGTTCTAAGTTTTCTTTACAATTTTCCCCTTTGACTCTAATACTCACTTTCTTTGGCCAATGTGTAAATGTTGGACATAATTATGAGTATAATATATTATAGGGCACGTATTAATCTAGTTTCAATAACATTTTCCAAGAGAAGTTTATCTGTAAGTTATCTTATGAGTTCACATAACCAAAGACAACAGTAGTAAATAAATAATACCATTGTGAGGTTGTACTAAGGATATAGGAAACAGATAATGCTCCTGATTTCTGAAATTAATTTATCTCAGAAAAGCATGTCAGCTTAACATAACTAACATTTATTAAAAACTGACTCAAAACTGAGCAAGAGACATTGGTAAAATATATGTGATTGTACAACTGCAGGGGAGGGCATCATACATTCCATGCCAACTATAGCCAGTATGGGAGGGAGTAAATAGTCACATTCTTAACTATTTATCTAGAACCTGAAATCTCCAAGAGCATTTCTAAACTCGTAAAAGTTCAACCTGAGCTATCTTAATTTTACAAAAGTATTATTGTCGATGGAAACTCAGAGAATGATACTTCTAAAAGGAAATGTCATAGCATAAGATATCTACAAGTCTCACTGTAGAACAGTGTGGTAGGTCTTAACACTCAAATATCAGGAGAAATCCTAGTTATGCCATTAAAGACTGAGTATCTCATTGTTTAATGTTGAATTTGGCTTCTATTGCTTTTGAAGATTATGAACCATTACTAGAGGCCCGGTGCACAAAATTAGTGGGGTAGGGGCATGTTCCTAAGTTCAGCCTGCACCCTCTCCAATCTGGGACCCCTCAAAGGATGTCTGACTTCCCGTTTAGGCCTCATCCCACTAGAATCGGGCCTAAACAGGCAGTCGGTCCTCCCTCTCACAATTCAGGACTGCTGGCCCCCAACTGCTCACCTGCCTGCCTTCCTGATTGCCCCTAACAGCTTCTGCCTGCCAGCCTAATCACCCCCTAACCACTCCCCTGTTAGCCTGATTGATGCCTAACTGCTCCCCTGCCAGCCTGTTCGCCCCTAACTGCCCTCCTCTGCTGGTCTGATCACCCCCAACTGCCCTCCCTTGCAGGCCTGGAACCTCCCAACGGCCCTCTCCTGCTGGCCATCTTGTGGTGGCCATCTTGTGGCCACATGGGGGCAGGATCTTTTACCACATGGGGACAGCCATCTTGTGTGTTAGAATGAGAGTCAATATGCATATTACTCTTTTATTAAATAGGATAGTGTTATTGTCAGTATTTACTGATACTTCAGATGGGACCAAGATCCATTAACTGAGCAATGCATATGCTGAGAAATCCTTTCTACTAGTCCCCAGATACTAGGAGTTAATTATTAAAAAAGTCATATTCTTTATCCTTTTAGGTTAATCCAGAATTAGGGCACTATGAAAAAAGATTAAATTGCTTATGTGAATTATATAAGAATTAGATGAGTATTAATATTCTTAGCCTCTTTTCTCAGCAAAATCTTAGTACGACTTCTTAATATTCACTTTTGAAGGATTCCTTGCACTCAAATAATTGTTTATTTTGACAAGCACAATGGTCTGGTAAAACGTTATGAACACACAATAACTTTATGTCAACAGAATAATAAAATCTCTATATTTAGTGGCTTGTAAAATATAAGAAAACAGTGTTTGCTTAAGAGGTCAACATCACTTTATTCTTGGAACAATTTAGAAGAATATGACTCAGAGGATATAAAATCTACTTGAAAAATAGTTTCTCTATATTTTTATTGTAAGGTGCTATTTTTTATTATATATTTTCATGTTATTTTTTCCCATTTTGTTTTTAAGTCTGCTAGATGGGAGTATGGTTAAGGTATTGAATCAAATATAGTATAAGTTGATCCTCAATCTATGTATATAAAAAGGTAATATGCAAATTGTCCAGGACATCATAACATCAGGATCGTCAGGAGGAGTCTGTGCCTGCAGGTGAGCGGGAGGGGACTGTGTGCGTGGTGAGGCAGGCCATGGCCCACAGAGCAGAGGCAGGTCTGCCTGCAGCCTCCACGACTGAGGGCAGGACCAGAGAGAAGAGAAGAGGGCCTGCCAGCCATAGTGGACCAGCAGTCTTGCCTCTACAGAGGAAACACCTATCCTGACCACTCATTGGCTAAGCTCCTGGTATGCTATTCACAGTGTTCTTGGTAACTTGGATAATAAGAATCCAAGAAACTGATGTAGGGTTTTTCCACCTCCCTCCTAAAGGAAAAAATGAAGGTCTACTGCTGGAGGGACTAAGAAATGTCATATCCTGCCCTAGTCTGTTTGACTCAGTGGATAGAGCCTTGCCTGCAGACCACAGTGTCTGAGTTTGATTCTGGTCAAGAGCATGCACCTAGGTTTTAGGCTCCTCCATGGCCAGGGCCCAGGTCAGAGTTCATGCAGGAGGCAACTAATTGAAATGTCCCTCTCACATAGATGTTTCTCTCTCTCTTTCCCTCTCTCTTCCACACTCTCTAAAAATCAATGGAAAAATATCCTCAGGTGAGGAAAAGAAAGAAAGAAAGAAAGAAAGAAAGAAAGAAAGAAAGAAAGAAAGAAAGAAAGAAAGAAAGAAAGAAAGAAAGAAAGGGTCATATGTTATGAAAGAGATATCTTGAAATGCCTAAAGAAAGTTGTCATTTTTTCATGGTGAAGGGACTGGAGTTCCTGTTGATGAAAACTCCTTGGCGGCTGCGGCAGTCGGCAGTGGTAGCAACAGCAGGGTTATGGAGGTGGTGCCTTTCCCTAATCAGCCTGGTCACCTCCCAAGGAGGAGCCATCAGACATCCCCTGTGGGTTCCCAGATTGTGAAAGGGGGCAGGCTGGGCTGAGGGATGCCCCCTTCCAGTGTATGAATTTCATACTCTGGGCCTCTAGTTGAGAAATAATGAAGATGGTATTTATGAAACTTTAAAAATCTATCATAATTATCAGCTGAATTACCATATTTTTCCATGTATATGACACTATTTTTTTCTAAAATCATTAGACTGAAAATCAAGGGGCATCTTATACATGCAAGTCAGCTGAGGAGGGAGCCACATGGGTGCATAGTTGTCTATACCTTGTCAAACAGGCTTCCTCCAATCATGAGCCTTACTGTTACTGACATGAATTTATGCCATAATTGGAGGTGGAGGTGAAGAGTGCACAGATGCAAAAGGGACCAGAGTGTTCTGAGACCATAAAGATGTCAAAAAATAAAAAGATAAATACTGGTAAGCGATTGTCTCACTCTGAAAAATTTGTAATCAGCTATGCCAAATGAGATGGAAATAGAGGTTCAGAGAGACAATTTTGACCTCCTCCCACTGAGCGTATGGTCAGACAGTGGAGAAAACAGGAAGAACAACTTCTTAAGGTGCCAAAAAAGAACACCTTAGGAGAAAAACCAGCAAAATCTTTAAAATATTGATTTCTTAATTTTGGTTTGGAAAATTTGGGAGCATCTTATACATGAAAAAATATGGTAACTTGCAAAATATCTATTTAAAAAACTCTAGAATGGTATAGATAATTATATATTATCTATCTTATATTTATATCCTAGGAAAACGTAAATGTACTCTAGTTCCATTTACCAATTTAGAATATTGTCAACTCTCTTTTTTCTGAAAAATGTTACAGATACTGAGACAGGAAGTAACAAGGAAAATGCAGTGGAAATTAACTAAGTTTTTTGTTAGCATCATAAAATCTCCTATTCAAGTCCTGCCTGGGAATACTTCCAGTCCCAGTCACCATACTTCAGTAATAATATAATTACTGTCAAGAATGTTAGCCTACTTCAACCAAAGCAATGTCAGGCTTCAATGTCATGTTATGTAAAAGAGATTGAGAGAAGTCAGTTTATTCTGACCGGAGAAGAAAAAAATCCACAATGACCTCACCTCAGTTTACAAAGTTGCATTTGATTAGATGAACATTCAAACAAACATCTCATGCCGAGACTGGTTTGGCTCAGTGGATAGAGCGTCGGACTGCAGACTGAACGGTCCCGGGTTCGATTCCGACAAGGGCATGTACCTTGACTGCGGGCACAACCCCAGGAGGGGGTGTGCAAGAGGCAGCTGATCGATGTCTCTCTCTTATCGATGTTTCTGACTTTCTATCCCTCTCCCTTCCGCTCTGTAAAAAATCAATAAAATATATATTTTTTAAAATCTCACAAGCAAGAACACAAGATTGAAATTAGTAGTTTACTCGGTTTAAAGAACAATAAAAGAATAGTAAAATCTCCACTCCTAACTCCTCTGAATGGGAACAAGAGAGGATGTTGAGATTAGCACTGTTAAAATATGATTTACACAGATAAAAAAGGAGATTAAGAAAGGTTTTTGTTTTTTGTTTTTTTCAAGTGGTAGCAAGTATTGGGAATTGGGCATTTTGAAGTTCAGATTACATGAGTGATATACTTGAATGCAAATGAAAAGATAACCAGTAAATTGACAAAAAGATAGTTGATTGAATGGGTTGGCATTTCTTTACAGATTGCTTCATAGGTAACTTCTAGTTAAAAGAACCAGTGCTACTGCTAGTAGTAACTGAAATTTACAAAGCAAGGCAATTATCTCAAAAGAAAAAATTAAGAATTCTGTATGTGTGTGCATGTGAATAGTTTGCTGCCCCAATTGAGGTAAACTATTGTATTGTCCAATTATAATTTGGAGAGTCAGCCAGATTCTCTAAAAGGTTTAATTCTGATGGAAATATTAAAATGTGCAGTTTCAACATTTGGCAGAGGACAAATCATAGGCAAAGACAAGCTTTTGCCTGTCCTCCAAGAACTTCACACCTTCTCTGTTGATATGCTTCCTGATGCAGCTGGAAGTAAGTAGTTTCTCTGAGTGTCTTACAACCCTCTGACATGCCACCTTCAGGGAAAAACACAAATTTCAATTTAGAGAAATAATTTCAGATCATATATGACCTCTCAAAGAGTAAACATAAGAGTTCCCCTATAACAATCTAAATGTTTGCACTTGATCATATTCTGAATTATGCAAGAAGACAAATGTTTTCAAATAAGTCCACCACACTATTACTTAATGCATTCTGGTCATGTGCTACATGTTGTCTTCCTACAAAAAATCTTTTGACAATGAAACTATTCTCAGGCTCCCAACTAATTCTACCTATCCAATAATATATTTAGTGATCTATCCACCTACCCATCCATCCATCCATCCATCCATCCATTCATTAATTCAACAAACTGTACTGTGAATACCTAATCTGTGCATTACTCTGTTGGATACTAGAGATACCATTCCAGGCAACACAGTCACCATTGCTGTTCTCATGAAGATCACTTTAGGATGTTTTAGTGCTTTTGAGAGTTTATGGGGAAATCCCATCCTGACTTCCACTACACTCTAATATAAAATACGAAACTTTTAAAGAAATGCCAGATGGTTGAGGGTCAGTGCTATTATTTTCTTTCATCTATCAAAAAGGAATGTTCTATGAAAAAGTTTGTGACATAACAGGACAATGACCAGTGGTTGCCCTGCAAGACTGGATTCCTTCCACTTTATTTTTATTTTCACTTCAGAATTCAAAAGCTCTTTCAAGAGTCAGGTGGTCACTGTCCCTATCCCAATCCATCTTTTCCTGGCTTTTGGGCAGAACTTAATGACATTCCACTTCATGACATTATTCTTCTAAAGAACCTGCAATTGCCACATCTCTCATTGTTACACAACTTACCTTGAAATCCTTTTCACCATTCTTCCCCAATTTCTTTTACTCAGGCAGTGTGTCACTCAGCAATGTCATCACTTTGCATTAGCCAGACACTCTCCTCATGCTCTTGCATCATCCTATGAACATTTTACTATCTACAAGCTCTCTCCAATTCCACCGGAAAGACTTTTTTTCTTTGTTTCCTGATCAGTATACATCCCAGAAAATGTACTGTACAAATTCTCAGGCTGTGATCTTGGGGAAACATAGGGCTGTTTTTCAAGACTGGTCTTTACTTCAATTCAAAACTCTTTCCACAAAAGAAGATCCCATTTTCAAAATGCGCTTGAACCAATTTAGCTCATCTCAGTTTGAAATTGTGATTTATCTGAGAGTTAGGTATGAATTGTTAACCCTACTAAAAAGAGGAAGTTTTGTTTAAGCGCTGGATCAATAGAAAATGAATTAACAAAGGTTTAGGCTTATTTTCAGAAGCTGAGAAGGGTAAAAGCTCTGATTTATGAGCTTAGGGTTAGAGGGAGTTAGGAATAGTAGGAAAGACAATGTTGGACACTTTTTTTTTTTTTAAGATGAGTCATCTCTAACACCAAAGCAAAGAGAAGCCTGTCATCAGATCAACATAGAGTTGCACTGGAGTTAAAAGACTGAAGTTATCTCAGACCCTTTCTAATTGTGTAACAAAATATTTGATATCCTATATAATAAAAGGCTAATATGCAAATTGACTGAACAGCGGAACAGCTGGTCACCATGATGCGCACTGACAACCAGGGGGCAGACGCTCAATGCAGGAGCTGCCCCTGATGTTCAGTGTACACAGCTGGCCAGCACAGTGGTGGTGGCGGGAGCCTCTCCCTTTGACAGTGCTAAGGATCTCTTGGGGGATGAATATCTCTCCAATGTCCCAGACTGTAAGAGGGCACAGGCCAGGCTGAGAGGACCTGTCCCCCAGTGCATGAATGTCATGCATCAGGCCTCGAGTTTAATATAAGATTAGAACTGTGGATAATGTGAATTGTAGTGATATATATTTACATGTACATATAGTATGTATCAATTAGTTTTATTAAAATGGGAAGAAACACTTATGTGCCATGAGAGAGGATTTTGCAAGCAGAGATATCAATATCAAGACTCCAAGAAAAGCAATTAAGGGAAGTGTTCCTTCAAGAGATAATATTTAGTAATAATAGAAATTTCTGTTTTTGAGAGTTTCTAAAGTCTTAACATGCATATATAAAGCAATCATTATATCAGAAAACTCTCCATTAAACAACTAATTGTAAGCTGCTTTTTTTGGCATGTACTCGCTGTGAAAATATTAAGGACATATATATCCAGTAAGAGCAACCATAATCCATCAGTTGTTAAGTTTTCAAATACAAAATGGAAAATAATAAGGTTCTTGGTTCTCAGGATTTTAGGATCTGATTATGCCAGAAAGAATACAGAATTAAGGAAAGCTCTTCAAAATTCTGTATTCTTGCAATACTGTCATTGAACTAGTTGAAGGTAAAAGGTGAGGTTTTCCATTAGGTAAACTAGGAGCTAATAAAAGTCATATCAAGGTGAATTTTTCTAGTATAGTATACTTTTCTAGAAACTTTCATTACACAGTCCATCTAATCAGTAGAAGAAAGTATTTCCTACATTGCTTACACTGTGATTAAATATGATTCCTCTAAGAGAAGAAAGGACATGAGTTGGCATGTTAGAACACTAACAGGCAATGTGGAGAGTTTAACTCTGGCTTGCATTGGTTATGGAACCTCCAGAAACAGTTTTTTATTAGACCTCAGTTTTCTCATGTTTACAGTGAGAAAAATGAGAATCACCACACTTTTAATTCTTAAGAGTTCCTATAAAGATATAGAATTTATCTATAGATACTTCATGGATTTATGTTTAGTTTCTTATTTTCCTTCTCATAGTATTCCAAAATGGAAATGTCTTTCTCTGTCCCTTAATGGTCTCCTGATTACATCCAAGCAAACAGTGAATTGCATTCATGATGGCTGCTGGTCTTCTCCCCAAACGTTGGTAATTCTTATCATGGTCCCAGTTTTACAGAGCTGCCTTTTATTTCTCTGTTTCTTCTACTCACTCCACTTTCCTTGCTTTCCTCTCTGGTCTCTATTATGGTTTGATTCAATCATATGGTTTTCTATTTAACTAAATTCACCTATAAAACACATCGACATAATTAAATCACATAAAAAAGATGAAAACAATGTATTGACCTCACATAGAATTGTTTATTCTCATTCAAAAGTTGGAGTCATAATTCTCCCTCCTTGGCCCTTGGAGCCCCTTACTTTGCAAATTGAATCCCCCACAGTCTGGGAACTGCATTCTTGCCTGGTGTTCAGATGTTGAATTACAAAATCTTTAATGTTTGTCCACCCCTGTGTTCTTCCATAGGAGTTAAATGACATCTGTTTGGTGTCTCTTTCAATCTGTTTTGGTTGGAGTAACTTTTCCTTGATTATATTTCAGGAAATGAAAGATGAGACTGAAAAAACCTAGACACTGTAAAAGTACTTAATTCTGTGTCTTCACTAATTGTCTGCATGTAGGATCAGTCTCTTAAGATCAAAGAACGTCTGCAGTACCAATGTGATCTACCTCATATGGAAATAAAGTCCTGTTCAAAAGGCAGCCTCTTTTGCAGAATAGCACTTGTGTTTGAACTGTCAAGCTCCCAATTTAAAACATTAAGTCTATTTGATGCCCCCCTCTTATTAAAACTGTATACTTTAGTCAGTTAATACCTTGTTACCTATGATGTGTTCTTTGAAAGCCCACAGCTATGGAAACAATACTCCAGGGAATCTAAGACCAAATATGAGGTGCCAAATGGTGAGTGTCACTTTTCCAAAACAAATAAGACCTGGAACTTTGGAATTTTAGTACGGTTGTATTAAAACTGTAAAGTATGTAGATACAACCTAGGAACAGCATCAGATTTTGCAAACTTAATGTAAAATCCAACTTGACAATTAAACAAATGCACCAAGTGTTATATTACACTGAATATTGAGAATTATTCTTGCAATGCATTATTGGTTTCAAGGTTTATTTTTCTGAAAGTGAGTATTTTAGGTCATAGTTACATAAGCAGTGGCAACACTCTAACTGGCTGATCAGCCCACCCCTGAATAGTACTATCTGATCTTTAAAAATCAGTGCTGAAACATGTAAGTGCATCAATCACATTTGATCAGGTGTAACTATTAATATTGAGCCACATGGCTGAAGATTTTAAAGAAAAAGTATGAATTATAAAATATGGGCAGTCAGGTCAAAAGAAACTAACACTCTTACATGAATAAAACTTTTTAAAAATGTATTAATTATTACTAATAGCGGAACCTACTTCAGAGCATAGTTAAAACTAGTAGCATAATAACACTGTACTCTTTATATAATACTTTGTATATATTTATTTAGTGATATTTAAAAATAGGTTTAAGAATGCAATCTTGCTCTAAACAAAATATAATGCAGAAGACCATTGTATTTTACAACAGGTACAAGTTAGAGATGTTATAGTCGGAATAAGACTGTTGAGACAAAGACATAGTAGACACTGACACATTCCCTCTAGAGACTTCAAGAGGCCTCAGGGATTCCTCTCCTTCCAGAGAATCATCAGGACTCTGTCCAAAGTAATTTTCAGACCACTCACTGCATTTTGATTTTTTTGGATCTTAAAAACTACCCCAAATAGCAAGTGCAATTATCTCAGAGAAAGCTGAGCTTGAGTGACATGGAGACTTGCCCAATTTTCTGTGCCAGCAATATTGACTTTTCCAAATCCAAAGTGGTTGAAGTTTTTTCTACAGGAGAAAACAATAGCTACGTGCTAATTAAATAGAGAGCACAATAGAAAAGACATTAACATAGATGATTGTTGGCTAGTCAAACATAATTTTTTTTTATCAATCAGCTGCCCCCTGCACACCTCCTACTGAGGATGTACCTGCAACCAAGGTACATGCCTTTGACTGGAATTGAACCTGGGACCCTTCAGTCTATAGGCTGATGCTCTATCCACTGAGCCAAACTGGTTAGGGCAGAGAACATCTTTTTTTCAATTTATTTTTTTAATTATTTTTATTTTTATTTTTTTACATTTTTTATTGTTCAGTTTATTAATTACTTTGTTCCCCCTTTCTTATCTCCCTATAACTCCCCTCCACCCTGTACCCATCCCACCCTCCGCCCTCACCTCCCCCCCCCACTGTCCTCTCTCATTGTTGCAAGATTTTTGTCCAGTCTTTTGCTGCTCTTCCCACACCCTTTTTCTCCCCAAGAATTGTCAATTCATTCCCTCTCGATGTCCATGATTCTGTTATATTCACCAGTTTATCCTGTTCATCAGATTATTAATTCCCTTGATTTTTAGATTCATTTGTTGATAGATATGTATTTGTTGTTCATAATTTATATTTTTACTTTTTTCTTCTTCCTCTTCTTAAAGAATATCTTTCAGCATTTCATATAATATTGGTTTGGTGGTGATGAACTCCTTTAGCTTTTTCTTATCTGCTAAGCACTTTATCTGATCCTCAATTCTGAATGATAGCTTTGCTGGATAGAGTAATCTTGGTTGTAGATTCTTGCTACTCATCACTTTGAATATTTCTTTCCACTCCCATCTGGCCTGCATCGTTTCTGTTGAGAAATCAGCTGATAATTCTATTGGTGCTCCCTTATAGGTAACTAACTGTTTTTCTCTTGCTGCTTTTAATATTCTGTCTTTATCTTTTGCTCTTGACATTTTAATTATGATGTGTCTTGGTGTGTTCCTCTAGATTCCTATATTTTGCAGTTCTGTGTACTTCTTGGGCTTTTAAGTCAGTTTCTTTCACCAGGTGGGGGAAGTTTTCAGTCAATATTTCTTCAAGTAGGTTTTCATTATCTTGCTCTCTCTCTTTTTCTGGCACCCCCATAATTCGGATGTTGGCATGCTTGAGGTTGTCCCAGAGGCCCCTTACACTATCTTCAATTTTTGGATTCTTTTGGCTTCTTGCTTTTCCAGCTGAGTGGATTTTGGGTTTCTGTATTTCAAATCTTTCACTGTTCTTGTGGCCCGCTGGACTGCTTTTAGGACTTTGTGTAATATTTTTTTATTTCAGTCAATGTATGCTTGATTTCTAGTTGGTCCTTTTTCATATCCTTGAGGGTCTCATTCATTTCCTTGTAGGTCTCATTCATTTCCTTGTAGGTCTCATTCATTTCCTCATAGGTCTTGTTCATTTCCTTATAGTTCTCGACCTTTTCTAGGAGCCTCTTGGAAAGCCTTATAACCACGGTTTTGAATTCTATGTCCAATCATTTTATTTCCCTCCATTTCTTTCACATCTGATTTCTTTCCATGTCTCTGCATGTTGGCTGCTTTCATGAGTTGACCCATGAGGTTTGTGTGGTAGATGTCATCTAAGGGACAGTGGCTCAGCTTCCCCAGTTACCTAAGGTGGATACTCTTACTGCAGTCCTTTATGGGTTGTACAGTATTGTTGGAGTTAATCCCAGCTAATTGTTGTTAGCACTAGGAGGGTTTGACCTCCAGGCCAATTGGGTGTGGAGGTGAGCTATGTTCAGGTTGGATGGGCGAAGTCTCTGAGCTGATCAGGCAGCTTCAGCATCAGCTATGTCCTATCTGTGCCAGGTGGTAATGGCTGCGCACCTCCAAGACAAAGCCACTGCTGGCTGGTCTCCACCCATTGCCAGACAATGCTGCTGCTCCACAAATGAGTCTGCACACCCAAAGTCTCGCCCAGGGTAGTACAACAAAGCTGTCCGGTGGTCTCGGTAACAAGGGAACACGTCGTGCATCTCTGCTGTCGCACACTTTACGCACGCAAACTGCTGTTGTAAGCTACGGATACTCTCCTCAAACTCAGAGTCCTCTGCCATGCCCAGCTTTTAGGGTGCGTACCCCGGACCTCAGACCTTGCCTGGAACTGGGGAATCTGTGTAGTGGGAGGTCTCCGCCCTCCCCTTGGAGAAATCCAGCCGGGATTGCTGCTGCCAGCCCTACAGCCCATGTGCACTCAAGGCTCCTAACCTCTGATTCCGCGTGTATCTTCAAGGCTGCGCTCCACCGCTCTTCTGTGTCTCAGTGTCCCGCCTTTACTTTTATTTGTGGAATTTTCACTCAGCCAGCTTTCCGATGATTCTGGATGATGTTTGTTTTGTTGTTATGTTGTAGTTTTGAAATTGTTGCGCGGGGCAGCACAATAGGTGTTTACCTATGCCACCATCTTGGTTCCTCCTAGTCAAACATAATTAATTTGGTGTAGCAATAACAGAAATACCTATGAATGCTTTTAGACCTAAACAATGCTGAAAATTGAAGGGAAGCAGAATTTTCCACCTCAAAATATGCCTTGGAGTGAATTGACTATTTTAAACTATTTATTTTGAAGAAACAAGGACTTAGAAAGAAACATTGACCTTCCTTTAACTGTGTAAAAGATTTTAGACAGACGTGCTCCAGAAAGGGAGATGTCATCATAGAAATATATACTATGACATGAACTATGTGTGCTGGACAGGGAGGAACTTCAGAAGGCCCTTTGGATCAAAGTCTTCCCTGTGCCCCACTGCTAAAGAAGGTCCAACAAACATTTATTTACCAAACATATGCTTTTCTAGCTCTGTGTGCATTGCCTTCCTGCCCTTTAAATCACCAAACCACACCACCCCCTTCTCCTTAGCTCCAGATAGAATATAATTCTCCACTGTCCAATGTGTCCTCTGGTTCTATATTTGTACAGCACTCCTGCATGCACACACATAATACATTTGGTTTTTTTCCCAGTGAATCGGTTTCATATTAATTTGATTAGTCCAGCCACAAAACCTTAGCAAGGCGAGAGGAAAAATTATTATTCCTCCTCTACATAATCAAGATTCTACAAGCAACTCAATAAAATATCAGCCTTCTCAGGATCACTTAACGTGGGGAAAGGTGATTTTTCTGAGTTGAGAGATGTCATAGTATGAATAAATATAAAATTTTTCTAACTTAAGAGTCTGATCTCACGTGCATGTTCTGTTCAATTCCATTGGATTTATGCTAACTGTGAACTTTTTCTGCTTGTCACTCCCAAGTCTGCCCTTTATTGAGCAGCCACACGCCCATATACCATCCAGTTAATGAACATTTTAAGGCCATCAATTTGTGGGAAGAAAAAATCAGTACCTTTAATCGTTTGCACTTATATGGAAAATTCAATATAAGAGGAGGGTTTCAAAACTTTATTTTTGTGTCTTTCACATTTTTTTAAACAAGTGTAGTCGTATTTTTGTTTAAAGAGGTAAAAAAAAAAACTTTTTGAGAGCTAGATAACATAAAATTTTCATTAGATGCATAATTTAGAAACCCAACATCTTGTTCAAAAGAAAAGAAAGTTATCTCAAATTGTTGATACTTTAGCTTTGGTCTCACAAATGCTTTGTAACAAAGCATATGATATTGTGAGTGAGATTAGCCAAGTTATTTAAGATAATTTCAACAATTTGGTTGTAGGGTGTTTGTTAAGCATCAAATAATTATATTTAGATTTATTGGGGGGGGGCAAATTAGGTAATAAGAATGTCTTTAGTGGCCCAGAATAATTTAAATTATTCAACACATATTAATAGAAAACCAGTTGTGTACCAGGCACTGTGACGGTAGCTTGGAGAGTAAAATAGAACTTGTTCCCCCAAAGACTTCAGGCTAGTGAATGAGACAGATATTCCAAAACCAATATAAATTAAAAATTTTGACTACATTAAAAAAAAAAAACCACACACACACAATTGTGCATCTTTCCTTGTGTTTTTCTTTTTGGTTTATTTCAAGCAGAAGAGGCAGAAGGCAGGTGATTCTTGGAGTCTTGGGAGAGAACCATACTCTCAGGAAGGGCTGGTGGTGATAGGACCTGAGAGAAGAATAACTATGAGACACATATGAAGAGATTGGGTCTTAATTTTTTCCTCAAATGTACCCATGACCTTAGCATGATAAAGAATAAGCAGCAGGGACAAATGAGGCTGAGGACAGGAGAGAGGGAGAGAGAGAGAGAGAGAGAGAGAGAGAGAGAGAGAGAGAGAGAGAGATTTAAAATAAGGCTCAAAAAACTTGAACAAGATCACAAATTGGCAGCTGGAATTTAACCAGAGGTGGTTTATTACCTTAATATCATGCAGACCTTTTCTTATCTCAGCCTTTAAATTTCTCCTTTCTCAGACCCCTCAACTTTGAGTCCACAAACCGTCACAAGCCGAAATAATGCTAATTTTCCAGAGGTATGTCCAGAGTCAGGGCTAAAGCCCAAGTAGTCTACTAAACAGATTAAGAAAGGTAGAAGGAATTGCCAAAAAAAAAAAAAAAAGACTGCTTTGGTGATTCTGCTCATAGCCACTGACCACCTGATGACTCCCCTGGGCAACCCCGCGGCCACATGTCTTTGCCCAAGTATTGTATATAGTTCTCCTTCCCCCAGGAAGTTGAATTACTTCCAGGGCAAATAAGTGCTAAAAAATGGGAGGAGGGTGTAGTTACCTGTAGACTCAGAATTTACCTGTCTATGAAAATACTGGAAAGTCATACATAGGATATCCAAGTGTGTAGAAGCACAAGGTGTTTTAAGGTATATAACCCACATCTCATTGTTATGTACTTTTGACAAAATAAAGTGCATGCATTTGATTGATTGTATTACACAATTCATTTATCTTGAACATTGACCTGAAACACTACCACTTTGGATGTGCCCTGCGGCCCCCATGGCATTCATCAGAGCAGAACAGCCAAGGAACCTGAGTGCATGAAACCTTAAAGCTCACAGCAGCTTCTCGTTTTCAAGCCTTCTACACTCTGCGTGCACTTCTAAATCAAGTCTCAAATAGTGACTTAAGGCAGGTGTCAGGGAAATGCTTCACACTTCCACAGACAGGAAGGTAGAGACTGTGAGGTAACTGGACTCCCGATGCCCTCATGAGTCAGTAAAATTAGCCAAGAAAACAAATGGATTTCCTCTGCTGACCTGAATTGAATGCATGGGGAGTGAGGCCTTTATCCTAGCCCTCCAGAGGGACAAGTTTGCAAAAGCAGAACACAGATGTCAACGTCTAAGTTTCCAGTACTTTCCTCAAACACCAAATTTGAACATTTCCAGGAGGAGCTCAAAAGAGATAGAAAGATAAACCTTTACATTAGGGGACCTTACATGAAATCATATCGGTAAAATAGCAGCACACTGATATTTCTCTGGAAAAAGCATGACTCAGTGAGGTCCTTTCTTAACCAAGAGATGGGAAAAAGAAAAATGTGCCTCTCAGGATGCTCCGGAATTCAGTGCCTGGCTCTCTCCTTCTCCGCTGGGACTCTCATGTATTTTAAATGAGAAAAAATACAAACACTCTTGGCAAATCCTTTCTCATTTCTTGTCAATATCCACCCCTCCCGCCATCCTGTGTTGACAGGACCGATTTGCAGAAGGGGGGTTTAACATTACAAACACCCTTTCATCAGCTTAAACATGGAGGTGAGTCAATATTTACATCATGTCGCTGATCTTTAAAGTACTTACCCTGCTTTCTGTCCTAATAAATAGCTGTCACTTTTGCCTCCGTCAGAGCTTAGTGGAGAGTGGGTTCGCAGGCTCAGTGGGGCCAGCATTCCCAGAACAATCTAATATTTCAGGCCTCTCATGTGGCAGCAGGTCGATTTCTTTCTTTTGCTCCTTTACTAGTATGCTGGTTTCCAATGACAGACCTAATAAAACCATTTACGTCTGCTTTAAAAAAATCCATAGGAATACCAAGCTTATCTTTCTCCAAAAATTCGTAAAATTTAATACTTAATGAGAGAAGATAGGGAGAACACTTATTACCTATTTTGCTTTGTGGTTTTCAGGACACGTTTAAAACATATATATATATATATATATATATATATATATATATATATATATATATATATATATATATATATTTGATGTTTCTAAAATCATAGTTGATTTTAGAAAGGAAGGGAGAGGAAGAGATAGAAACATCAATGATGAGAGAGAATCTTTGATTGGCTGCCTCCTGCATGCCCCCTATTGGTGATTGAGCCCACAACCCAGGCTTGTGCCCTTAGCCAGAATCGAACCTGGGACCCTTCAGTCCATAGGCCGATGCTTTATCCATTGAACCAAACCAGCTGGGGCCAGGACACATTTTTAACCTAAAACCTCGAATGAACTCATTATGTTCCCTGTGAGTTATATTACCAGTGAAAGAGAATAATACCAGCTGGGGTCATGGAAAGTCTTCGTCCTTCAGCCAGAGTGCTCATGACCACCGCTCACCTGTCCAGGTGTGTTATCACTAGCTACTGGGTAAGTTTAACTGGGGTTTATTCAAGGCACAGTGATTCCAATGGACCCACACTGACCACAGGAGAATTTGAAGATTTCCTGATTTGTTTTATTTTTCTATTAGTTATTATTGTTGTTGGTTCTTGACCTTCAAGATCACTGGTAGGATGTAAGAGCACAGAGGAGTCTGGACCAGAAACATGACACTCTTCTTTTGGACTATTTGCTTCTCAGACTACTGAAAACTGACAACAGAAGAGCTTGATAAATGCTGCCGTTAAAGATTAAGCCAAAGGCAAATAAAGAGAGATGCTTTGAGAAAATAGAGATGTCTTGAAATAGTTGAAGGAATGTGGACTTACAAATGTGGACTAATTAAGAACAAATGAGGGTAAGAAGTCTGTCCTCACATTCACACAGCATTTCTGGAGACAAAATAAGAAAGTGTGACACCATAGCAGGTGTCCTTTCCTGTATTTCCTGCCTCCCTCTGGCTATGCAATAATGTGAGCTATGAGCACTCAGTGGGAAGCTGGGCCCAATGCTGTAGATACGGATATAATCCATTGCTCCAACTCTGTGAGTATATGCATCTGTAGAACTGGGGGTAGGGAGGAGGGGACCAGGCCGAATCCCAGCTTTATTTCTTCTATTTCAAAAATCTAATGCTGCCCTGCTATTCTCAGAAATTACCCTCATTCACTGACAGACCACAGTGATATTATTTGCCTGGCCTATTTGGCTAAAGGATGCTTGAATCTCAGGGTGTGATTGTTAAGACCAGAAAAGTGCAAAGGTTTCAAATTCTGCAGGTTCAAAAACCCACACAGTGCTAAAGAGAGTATGAGTAAGAGCCTTCAGTGTCCTGTGAAATGCATCTCTGAGCTCAGTAACCCATGCTGGAGTACAACGGGGAACATTTCCATGTGGCTGAGGACTCAGCTCTTGCAATGGATTTGACGTTAACAGGTATTTTTGAGTCGCAAATGGCACACTTCTTCTGCCTTATCAATAGCAGTGCTGACACAACCAAGATGAAAAGAAAAATCCTACAATGCCTTTGAAGAAGTTTAAAAATTCTCAAATCTAAGTGGAAAAATGTCTACACCATCAATTATAGAAGACACATTAGCAGTTAGGTAGATACTTAGTCAATAATTAATTAGGCTATGGATTGATCAGCAACCAGGTTAATTTCAGTCTTTGACCCCCATATTTTTCTGGGTAATTTCTCTTGTGAAATAGAATAATTCTTTTTCTTTTCTTTTCTTTTCTTTTTCTGCATGAGTTCAGGGAGTTAGGGAGAATGTTTTTTAAAGATCTTTGCACTGTGAATGACTGCTTTGTTTTGTTTTAGCTTAGCACAATATATTAGCCATTATGGGATGAGTTTTTATTATTATAGTTTCTAAAGTGTGAGAGGAAATGAGGTAAATGATTTATGGCAGAGAAACTTAGAGCAAGATGGAATTATATAAAGTATTGAAAAATAGATGTCAAATGCAGCCTCCCAAATGGAATTTGGTCCAGTTCCAAGGTTAACAGTCTTATCAAAGGTGCCACAGGGTTTTATTCATGATCCCAAGTAGAGGGGCCTTAGGTATTTAATCTTAGCAAACACACAGTACCTTGCAGCAACAGGAAGCTTCTGGCCCTGGCGTGTGATCCATCCTGCCTCAGAGGGAAGCCCTCTTTGCTCCAGGGCTAGCCTCATTTTTATACATCAACACCTTTTGTTTTGGACTTCATGCAGTTGAAGTTCAGTTCACTTCTACCTTGGAGATCTTCTTCAGCTGTATACACTTCAAATGATGGTTTTGTTCTGCTTTTCACCCTACAATATAAAGAATTGGATGGAATGATGTTGGTCATGGGACCAGGAGATCTATGTTCTGTTCTGGGTTAAACTCACAGCATAAACAGAGGCTGCTTCTCTATTAATATGTAACCCACCCTCCCCTCAGGGGGCCATTGTGTTGTTATAAAGAGCAGTTGGCAAAACTCTGTGAGTGATTCCAAATGAAAACAAGCTCACCCACTCAACCCAATAAATGGAGCTTAAGAATGTGTCCCACATTCTTAAGTAGCTGAAATTCCAAAATAGCAAACACTGGCAAGATTTCATTTTTGAAAGTATGATAACTATGGTCTTGTATGACACATGGTAGCCTGACCCACACCAGTTCACACAGCCAATACATACACATTGAATTTTTTCTCTGTTGCTCGCTGGTCCTGTTTTCATCATATGACAATAACGAACAGTATCATTTTAAACTAATGGTATTACTAATACTAAGGGGGAAATTGATCAATATTCTATATATGCTCATTTCCTGAAATTTCATGAGAACAATATGAAGTAGATTTATTATCACTGTTATTTTTACAAATGTTGATTCTGAGATCCCACTTTAGTGCTTTGTCCAAGTGGTTTGCTTGGGAGTTGGATCCCACATTTGGTTGGATGCTATCTGATATTTTAGAAGAGATTTTGGGTGTTTTTAATAGAAATCCACTTTTAAAGGCCTCAAGAATTTCTTCGGGAAGAGTTCCCAAAGCAGCTCAAAGAATTTTTATGAGAATTGAGTTGCTGATTCTCTTCCTTTAGCTTGCCACCAAGATGATCCCTTTCAGATGAAAAGCTAAAGATAGAATTGAATTTTCTACCCTCCCCTTCCTACCCACAGTCACCCAGCCCCAGTTCATCCATGCTGATCCTTAGGCAGCAAAACAAATGGGATCAAGCTGGGTGTCCTTTCCTAGGAGAAACTTTTAGGTCAGAGAGAAGGATAATATAGATTAACCATGTGCTGTGGAGGCAAGTTCAATCATGAAAGAGATTAAGTAAATGCCTAACAAAGAAATGAACAAGCTGTTTGCCAAGCAGTACACACAGATAAGCAAAGAAGCACACACACAAAATAAGTGATAGACTAGCATCTTCAGAATAAAACCAGAATATTCTAATCATCTCTGCCATAAGAGATTACATTTTCTATTAGTCGTTCTCATTCTAATATTTGTTAAAGAAATAACTTTGCAACATTGAGTCTGTTCTTCTTTAAATAAAAAGTTAATGCACATTCTTTCCATCATCTAAACTCAGTTCATGGACAGTTGACCCAACATCACCTGTTAGTCTCCTTTCACTGTATTTTGCCTCAACCTTCTCATGAGAAAACACTCCAGCTCAGAATCAGAGGTCTCTGGAGAAAAGCTGAATGGGCTTGGTTGTGTGCATGCACCAAATGACTTATCCTATATAATAAGAGAGGAATATGCTAATTATCTGTTATGCCATAAGGCATAATGACAACCGTGCAACGATTGGATTACAGATCTGCAGGAGGGTGGGTGGGGCAGTGAACTACAAGTTGGCAGTGGAGAGCTACAGGATGGGGCAAGGCAGCAAGTTATGGAGGTTGAGGGGGGTGGGGGGGGACTACAGGAGGGGGCAGGGCAGCAAGCTATGAAAAGGGGCAGGGGGAGCTACAGAAGGGTGGGGCAGCAGACAGAGAGCTTCAAGAGGGCAACAGAGAGCTACTGGTGCACAGATTCTGTGCAGGGCTACTAGTTTATATTATAAAAGGCCTGTATGGCGTCAAGATGAAATGAGCAGTGGTTCTCTTTCGGCAACTGGGCAGGGCACAAGCTACTCATGGCAGAGAACTACTAGGGGCAGAGAGCTAGTGGTAGAGAACAGTGTGAGCTACAAGAAGCAATGTGTGGGGCAGCCAGCTAGGGTGAGTAGAAGCCAAGTACTCGCGCACAATTTCATGCATGCTGGGCCTCTAGTTGTTTTTGTTTTTTTTTTTTTTTCAATAAAACCCTCCATGTGGCTTAGTAGCTATACATTACCTTCTCTCTAAAGAGCCCCATAGGCCACAGATAATTTTCAAAGTGAGCCATTGAGCCATTGAGTGTGGCAATGCTGTGCGCAGGGAAGAGAGACTTGGAAGATAGGAAGAAGGCTTACCGAGAGACCAGGGAGAAAAGGGGAGACCAGCATTTAGTTGTCACTCCTGACTCCCTTATGGATACACCATCAGGCTGTGAATATGACTATTTGACGAAGAGGAAATTCAACACTGGAGGGAGGACCCATAACTGTTGTAACTCACTGTTTCCTGCCTGTTTATAGAACTCTGTTATGGTGCAGGTTGTTAAATTGATACCCTAATTACATGCACTGTGTCCTAGTTATGGCTATCATGAGAGGCATAAATCTGGTCTTTTTGACTTGCTCACAACTAGAACATTTTGTTAGGCTAGTCTTTAATACAATTTTGATGTTAAAAGGAAAATATGCAGTACAAAGAATAACTTCACCAGCAAATAAATACAACTATGTTTTGTAGACAGGTTGAAGGATAATCTGATGTCAGATTCTGAATAAAATATATATTACAGAATTTTTAAATGAGTCTCTTTCTCTTGGCTAATTTAAAAGCTAATCCATATTTATAGTTAGTATAGCAGATTTAATTAGGACTTCTGAAAATGTGCTAAAATATAAGCAAATTCTATTAGATAAACAAGATATTGGTCTTTGGAATAAACAGTTCTCTTACTGTTTTTCTACCAAATAATTACAATAACTGATTTATTGTGTGTTGAACCACAACTGATTTGTCCTAACATGTATTCTGACATCTTTGACATCTTCTCTGTCATAATGAAACTTCCAAACCACTGTTCTTAAGTATGCAAACAAGCTTATGTATCTTGTGTGTATTTGATATTCTAATAAATTACCTTAAGCTATTAAAATAAATATAAACACCTATGGTGCATATTGTTGTTAGTTTACAATTCCAAAATAATCATATAATTGTATGGAAGCAAGAGCTTAAATGTGGAAGTCCAGAGAAAACTCAATTTAAACTTCTTTGAGTAAAGAAATATTTAGGACACTCCTAATTTTGCTTTTACTTAAATAAGTTTCTATATCTCCTATCAGAACTGAAAAGATAATGAGGTGTTCTTTACTTGAACTTTGAAGCTATTGAAATAAATAAATATAAGTAAATAAATTTTTGGAGAGATAAACCATAAAATTAAACCAATTAGTCAAACTAAGTGACTGGACTATGATGGGAAAGAAATTTTTATATTTTTTGTACTGTCTTGTCATACACACAGATTTTTTTTTCACATGCTTTTTTTTTGTCTAAAGTTTTACATAATGTCTCCTTTTTTCCCACTTGAATCCCTACCCAGCAAGCCATTCTCCCATCCTGGACAAGCCCCCACCTCTCTAGTGTCTGTGTCCATTGGTTATGCTAATATGCATGCATACACATCCTTTTGTTGCTCTCTAACCCCTTTTTCCCCTGCCATTTTGTCTCTGGATCTATTCTTGTTCATCAAATTACGTTGATCATTATATCCCACATATTAGTGAGATCTTGTGATATTTGTCTTTCTCTGACTGACTTATTTCGCTTAGCATAATGCTCTTCAATTCCATCCATTCTGTTGCAAATGGTAAAAGTCCCTTAGTTTTTATAGTTGTGTAGTATTCCATTGTGTAGATGTACCAGAGTTTTTTAATTCATTCATCTGCTAATGGGCACTTAGGCTGCTTCCAAATCTTGGCTATGGTGAATTGTGCTGCTATGAACATAGGGGTGCGTACATTCTTTCTGATTGGTGTTTCTGGTTTCTTGGGATATATTCCTAGAAGTGGGATTACTGGGTCAAATGGGAGTTGCATTTTTAGTTTTTTGAGGAAACTCCATACTGTTCTCTACAGTGGCTGCACCAGTCGGCATTACCATCAGCACTGCACGAGGGTTCCTTTTTCTCCACATCCTCTCCAGCACTTGTCTTTTGTTATTTGTTGATGATAGTCATTCTGACAGGTGTCAGATGGTATCTCACTGTTGTTTTGATTTGCATCTCTCAGATGGTTAGTGACTTTGAGCATGTTTTCATATGTCTTGGCCTTCTAAATGTCCTGTTTTGAACAGTGTCTATTAGATCCTTTGCCCATTTTTTATTGGATCTTTATTTTCCTTTTGTTAAGTTGTATGTGTTCTCTGTACATTTTGGAGATTAAATGCTTATCTGAAGTATCATTGGCAAATATGTTCTCCCATGCAGTGGGCTTTCTTGTTGTTTTGTTGACGGTTTCTTTTTCTGTGCAGAGCTTTTTATTTTGATGACACGTGATTTTAAATCATGTGAATGCATTATTTAGTTACAAACTAGAATAATTTAAATTGTTATTGGCAACATTTAAAATATTTTTAGATTTTTAATTTTAAGATGTCATTTTGTATTTCTGTCTTAGCAGAAATAGAGTAGGAATATTCCTTATTTGAAAAAGAAATAACACCCTAGTTGTGGGAAGGATAGACATACTGTCAAGTATGATGACCACTAACTAGCTTTATGTGGTTGAACATTTGAAATTTGGTGAGACTGAACTGAGATACTATACTGAAAGTTTAAAATATACACTGGATTCCAATGACCTAGTAAGTAAAGAATGCAGAATATCACATTAATAGTATATATATTGATTACATATTGAAATGATCATATTTAATATATTGAAATAAATAAAACATATCACTAAATTAATTTCACATTTCCCTTTTTAATGTGGCTTCTAGAAAGTTAAAAATTGCATATGTAGTTTCCATTTGTGACTATTTGTCTAAAATGCTGTTCTAGATAAAAGGTTAGTAAATGATAGTTTCTGTGAGCCAAATACAACCCATTGCTTGTTTTTATAAATATAATTGCATTGGAACAAACCCACTTTCATTAATTTACATAATATATATACTATGTTTGCATTATGATAACAAAGTTGAGTAGTTGAAAAGTGTAAAATATTTACTATCTAACCCTTTTCAGAAAATATTTGTGCACCATGTAGACTATAAGCTTCTAAAGGTAACATTATTACCAAATAATCTAATGGGGATGTTTATTTTTAAAAAAAGCTTGAAAAATATAAAACATACAGATAAGCTGAATTTGGGGTAAGATTATGTTATACAATAAAAGTTCTCTTCTAATATTACTTTCAGTTTCTAATATTGAAATAGTCACTGATATAGATGAACCATAAAATATTGGATGGGTGAATAAATATTAAAAAATTCTTATTTTAATCAAGGTTACTGAAACTTACATCTTGGGTTATATAGTCTGAAAATATTATCTCTGCCACATTCCATAAGACTATTTAACAGGGCGTTTCATAGAACACTAGTCCCAACCACTGTTAATAAGTTTTACTCAAAAGTGTTATATAATTTGAAACCTTTGTTTTTCAAGTCTGATTAGCACAGTTTCATAGCTTTATTGTATAGTTTTTAAAGCAATTAATATATTACTGTGTATCACACATATCAAGGCACATAAAATTCCATAGGATGTTTCAAAAATAATTTTGACAAGAGGATTTTTATTTTTAATTGCAGAGACTGTCAGGAGATATGGATATATACTCACAGTGGTATTGTGATGGCTACTTTTATAACTCAACTTGGTTCAGCCATAGTGCCCAGACTTTGTTCAAACATTATTCTGAAGGTTTTTGTGAGGGTGTTTTTTGGGTAACATTAACAATAAATCGGAAACTTAAATCAAGTAAAGGAGATTGCTCTCTATAATATGGGAAAGAGTCATTCAATCAGTTGAAGGTCTTATTTTTTAAATATATATTTATTGATTTCAGAGAGGAATGGAAAGGGAGAGATAGAAACATCAATGATGAGCGATAATCATTGATTGGCTGCCCCTCTACTAGAGGCACGGTGCACAAAATTTGGCCAGCAACTGAAGCACAAGTGTCTGGTGTGGAAAGGCAAGGTCCCAGCTGACCTCTGGACCCTGGGCAGCATTTGGGCCCCAGTACCCCACGCACTATTCCTCCTGAGTCACAGCATCTAAGTCCATGTGGAGATGTGGTGAACGTGGCCAGATACCATGGTCCGGGGTGCAGTGTGGACCTCTGGGCCACCCAGTGGCACCACACTCTCTCCTGGCCAGCCTCACAGACCAGCTCCTGTGTGAACTCACAGGGAGCCTGACCAACCCCTGCAGTCCCAGTGGTCATTCTGCCATAAAGGTCATTTAGGCTTGTAATATTTGGATATGCATATACATATATATGTGTATATATGTATATGTATATAGGTATATGTATGTATATAGACACACATAAGTAGATACACACTCTATTGATTCTGTTCTGCCTAATAGAGTACCTAATATTCTGAAATTTTCTTTGTGGTCTAAAATTGCCTTCTGAGGTATTTGTTAGCCCAGCCTATAAGTAACTGAAAGAAAATACACTCTTACACATGAAGATATATTTATTTTATCCAACTTCATGAAAGAATATTAATCAGGATTGCTATTTAGCACCTATGAGGAAGAAAAGAGCATTAGCATTTTTCAGTTTTATTTAATTTTCCTTTTTATTACATGAATATTAACATTTTTAAAAAATAATATGCCTGAAAAGATACTACCTATTCAGAACTCTATATCTAAGTAAATAAATATCAAGAACTGTGCAAACTTTAGATTGTACCCTGTTTTCAAGATAACAACTTAAACTGTCACAGTTTTCCATGGATGCTGGCAAAAGACTCCAGAGACAAAAGACTTGATCCCTCAAAGCAATAGCGTTAGCCAGAGTGTCTATATTCTTTCACTTATTCCCTGAGTCTCAATTTCCACAGAATGACAAGTGGCACTTGTCGTGGATTATATTATAGGAGAGAAACTCAGAGCTTAGGGAATCTGAGCTTTTATAATGAGCATAAAAATGTCTTCCCTTTGTTCTAAAGGAAGATCCAATTTCTATCATACAATACAGTTTGCTTATGCACTCTTTCTAGCACACTATGAGAGAAAGGGCATTCGGTGTCTTTGCTTACTAAATGCATACCAGTGGTAAATACCCCTGGGTAATTATCTCTCAGTGATAAGCATGTAAATAAATGAACAGTTACATATATGTGTATATACAGTAAATTTAATTTTACTTTTTGTCAACTCAAAATAACAGAAAGCTATATATAAAACAGCCTCACTTCTGTGGCTTGGTCACCTTTTAGAAGTATATATATATATATATATATATATATATATATATATATATATAGTAAGTTACATTGTAATGCTATTTATTTTTACTGATGTTTAATCTAAGGATTAATCACCTTTGCTTGCTCTGTGAAGTCACTTTGAAGATAATGTTAATTCTCTGGTTGAATGACTTTTGTACAAAGACACACTTATTAAATTCTTTTTTTTTTAATATGGCACCAAGGAAATCTCCTCCCTTTGATAACTCTAATGCTTGCTTCAGCAAAAGATACCTAATGAGGATACCTTCATATTTCCTCTACAATAAAGTATGCTCTTGTCTGACACGATCTCATATGGGATCTCATTACCATCAATGGATTCCAAGCAATTTTCAAAAATATATATTTTTATTGATTTCAGAGAGGAAAGAAGAGAAAGATAGAAACATCAATAATAAGAGAGAATAATTAATCAGCTGCTTCATGCATTCCCCACATGGGGGATCAAGCCTGCACCCCAGGATGTGCTCTGACCTGGAATTGAACCATGACCTTCTGGTTCATAAGTCAATGCTCAACCACTGGGCCACACCGGCCGGGCCCCAAGCAATTCTTAATTAGTGAATGATGCTGAATCAGGCCATGAGGGCAGAAAAAACAACCTCATCGCTATAATAAACCTGTATCTATTCAGTGAGAATAAACCACTGTCCTCTCCAGGGTGGAAGAAGCACAACGTGGACAACTTGCCATCAAGTGGTCAATTGGTCTCCTCAAAATGATGTCATAACAGTAACTCAACGTTGATAATGAGTTGGATGTTCAGAGTCTGCAGTAGCTACATAAGCTTTTGTAGGTTGGAATTCTATGTTGTTCTGCTTCCATATTCCATCATGGCCATTTTGTTTGTGTTTACTCTTCCAGACCTGGAAAAGCTAATGACAGAGACTAGATGACATCATCCTATTTTACACTTGGTTGTTCTAGTGTGTCTCACATGTTTTATGCTTTCTGATAAGCATCAACATGTGATACAAAGACTTGCACATTTGTGACTATGCTTGTATGTCTATTCACATGTCTGAACTCCAGATCTTTCTGCCCCCAATATTCCAAATTTGCCTGTACATGAAAACTTTTTCTCCACCAGTGCTTTTTCTAACATCATAAGGTCTACAAGATTATATGGTCTAAGTGGTGGGGCCACCTAGATCTGCAGTAGCTATATCCTATTTGGGGCTCCACGCAAAAGACTCACATAGTATATGTGACCACTCTCCTTAGATGTGAGGTATGCTTCCTTCAGAATGCCAGAAGGTCCCCATCTAATATTTTGCTTCCTTCTTCAGAGTAGGATGTGCAAAATCAAAGGTAGGTTTTGTACTTTGAAGTGGATGACCTAGCATATCACTGACCACTGAGCTCTTAAAATTTTTAATAATATGGTAAGACCAGTATCTTTCTTCCCAAGGAGTCTGGAAAATCCATATTGTTGGGTTTACCTATTTAGATGTCTTCAAGTGTCAGAGTACCAGGTTTTTTGTACTAAGCTTGATATAACATGTGTCTTATTTGGGTATTTAGCTTTCTTTGAAGTCATCCCTTTTTTATATCAAGTGTAGTCCCTGACTTCATATCTTCCTGGTAGGGAAAATGATGGCTTTTTTTGTAGGCATCCAAAGATTCTCTTTGCTTGCATCTTACTTTCATTTCTATGTTATTCCCTCAGCTCTTCATTTATTTTTATGTAGGACAGCAAACTTCTTAGCAATAACTTATTATGTCTTATATTCATCTTCAGCAGCCCATTCTCTTTCACCTATATGATCTTTAAATTCCCCATGAGTGAATTTTACCAACTGGAAGGCCATCTGTGCCAGCGATGTCTATACTATACGACCAATTTCTTGTTGGTAATTGAGCTGTGAGTGAACCAGCTCAAACCCTACTTTGTCTCCTGCTAACCTGGAGCACCTTCAACCCCCTTTGCTGCAGCTTGAGTTCTGAGGAAACAGATGATGAAAGGGGTTCTAAGGTGTAAGATTGGGGATCAACACCTCTGACAGGAAGAGAGTGGTAGAAGGATGGGACAGAGGAATAAGTTAAACTCCACCACAGGCCTGGCAAAGTGTGGAGAAACTTCACCCAGCCCAGTAGGCAGCTCTAGGATAATACTTTAGAACTCTGCCCTGTTTAAGCTTGAACTGTCACTGCTCTGGAAAGATGTGATCTTGAGTAAGACAGCTCTCAGGCACTGAGGCAGATGCTGAGATTGTTGAGAGCTGGAAGATAGCTATTGACCACACACTCTACTGCCAGGGAACAAGTCATTCTTTGAAGGACATCTCTGTGCCTGCCACAGCCAGCACTCACCTACACACACACACACACACACACACACACACACACACACAACTTCAAGCAGACAATTTAATCCACGGTGCACCTCAATTGTTCAAATTGACCCCACAGTCTCTCTTTGAGCTCTACTACCTTGGCTTTTGAACTTCGAGGTTTTTAATGACTGTCATTCACTCTCTTTTAGACTGAGGAGGCATCAGAAAAGTGATTAAGTTTTTGGCTGGGGACATGAATAAAGTTGTCCATGTGGATTGATGTCACCCTGCCACTATTCACCAACCTGACAGTGATAGCTAACTGCCTCCAGGGCATCTGCTCTTTTTCAGCTATTATCATAGAAACAAGGCAGCCAGAACAGCTCTCATGCCCTCCTCCAGTAGGCACAAAATGACTGCTGATTTTTTATTGTTATTATAATAAGCAGAGTGCTCCTAACAGATCAGTCTAGCTTGCTTATTAGCCATCATAAATCTGTAACTGTTATGAAGGTGTATTTCATGGTTCTCTCAAAATTCAGACTCACACATATTGATGCCTCTGAGACCCAGAAAACAATTTTAGGTGCTAGAGAAAAACTGGGGATGAGTAAAAGGGTAATTTTACTCTTCACGGCATGTAAAGAAGAGGTTAAGACTGGTGTAACTAAAGATTTTGTGATGCTTATCAGGTTTACTAAAAATAGCAGCTCTGATGGGGATTTGGAGGTGGAGGGATTGAGCAAAAAAGCAAAAAAAAAAAAAAAAAAAAAAAGAAAACTCATGGACAGGGGCAACAGTGTGGTGACTGTAGGGGGAGGAGATGTGGAAGTGGAAGAGGACATAGGGGGAATAAATGGTGATGGAAATGGTAGTAAATAAATAGATAGGTAGATAAAAATATCCCAAGGTTAAAAAAAACATAATTATAATAGCTACAATTTATTAAAGGTACTATGTTCCAGACACTTTATATAGTTTATGTGAACATTGCGGCTTACACTCTCTAAAGAAGTAGCCTGGGATCCCATGACAGGCATGTGCTGTGAGAGCTAGCCACTCTGCAAGCCAGCTAGCCAGATGAAACCTTGGCCTTTGGAGCAGAAACTGAAGTAGATTAAGGATAGACAGTATGCTCACATTTATTTTAAAATGTTAATTCTTACAATGATTTTTAACTTTCAGTGGGAAGCACCATGTCTCCTTCTTATAGATGAGGAATTTCAGGTTCATAGGATCAAAGGAATCAACATGACGCATAGGAGATAACTTGATTAGTCATCTAAAGATATGGAAATTGAATCCAAATGTGTGTTGCTTTTTTCCCCAGAAGGCAGTCACCAATGATGCATAAAAAATGTTGCATGTAAGCTTTTAATAAAAACAAGTAAGTCCAAATTGCATGTTGCCACAAATAATGATTTTTGTTTGAGGAAATTAAAACATGTTTTACTGGAAAGGGCATTCAATTGAGCATTAAGGCCTGAATTCCGGGCACGGTTTCTCCCCCAAATTGCACCACATTTGAACTCTGGCTGCTACTTCTTCAACTATGGCTGCAAACCTCAGGAAAGAATTACAGGGCTCTCCCCTCTCCCCAAATAACAGAGGCTCAGCTCCACCCTTCATATATTAACTCGAACATGCCATAATCTCATCACTAATGCATGCTTGGTTGTTATCATTCCCATTTTCTAGATAACAAAATGGAATCCTAGAGAAGTTAATTGCTCAAAGCCATTAAAGCTCACATACTTTTAAATGATAGTCATTGATTTGCCTACTAACTCAACCACTCAACAGCTTTGTGAAGTTGAAAAAATTATTTAAGCCTCTGGTCTCAGTTTTAAAGGATAGAATTTGAACCAGATATTCTCTAAGGATCCATCCAATTCTGAGTCTCTATTGTGTGTGTGTGTGTGTGTGTGTGTGTGTGTGTGTGTTTAAATTTAGGGGAGCCCTTTGTTTTTCTGGGCCCCCATGAAACCCCCAGCAATTTAATTGTAACTCACAGCCACAGGGTGTTCCCTTAGAAATTAATCTCAATGCCAGCAAATTTCATGCCTCCTGAATGGAACCCGTACTCAGATAGTCACCCAAAATAAGCCTAAGATAAACTGGAATGAACCTAACCTTCCAAAGGCAAAGGGAAAAGGGTGGTGAAGTGAAGGCGGTAAGTTACCAGAGACAGGAGCAGTACAAAGGTGGAGTATTATTAACTCTCAAGCAAATTTGGTCGTAATCTATCAAGCTCCATTTGCCATCTGCACCCATTCTTATTTTTCCATACGCCCAACATTTTCCTCCGCCCCCCCACCCCCTTTTTATGGGCTTTAAGCTTCATTTTCTGTTAAATGGAGTGCAGGAAGCCCTGAAACCTAGCCAAGAAGCAAAAGAAAAGACAAAAAAAGTCATTTGAGATCAGTGATCTTTGAGTGAATTATTTCCTTCCTGCTTTTGATAAGACTCATAAAATCAATGAGAAATTACAAGGCTTAAAATAGTCATTCAACTTTGATTATTAACACCCAGCACCTTAAGTTTAGTGAACTTTGTTGAAATGGATTTTGAGGCTGTGTAATCCCTCATGATAAAAAGGAATAACATGTGTATTTCAGAAACAGGAACTAAAAAATAGGAGCATCTTTGAAAAAAATTCTACACTTCAAAATTCTAAAATAGTCTCCAAAGAAAATTCTTGGTATACTGAAGAGGGTTTGGGATTTTATGTTGGAGTTAGGTTTGCATCTCAAACCTAACACTCACTGATTTGTGACCTTGGATAGGTTCCACCTTCTCTCGGATCTTCCGCAGTGGCATAAGAATAATATTTACATTAAAAGGTTTTCATGAGGATTAAATGGGATACCATTTATAAATTGTCTCATACAGAATATAACAAAACAAGAGCCCTAATAATGTTGATTTCCTTCATTAAAGAGACAGGTAAAATCTAATATTTGGTGCCTCATTTCCTAGGGAATGAGAACTGAAGGGTACTATTTATGTTGGAGAGACAAATACTCTTTTGAATGACCTTGAGGACAAGGGGAAGTTTGCTTCCCTTCCATTTAGAATTGCTGTACCAGAAATTATTGGACAGGTTCATTTGAAATAAGAACTTTTGTACCTGAGCCACTATCCAGAAAGTGTGGCACTGTTTCTGGGAAGTTTTGAAAACACTTTGAACTTACTTTCTAAAGTTGCTTTGCATTCCCTACTGCAGGCCCCTCTGCACATCCATGACTTGGCTGGAGCAAAAGCTGGCTGTGCCAGCATATTTCAACCTGATCAAGGCATAGAGGCCTGAAAATTTCATGAGATTCTGTTTTTGTGAGATTTCCAGATTTATACCAAGTTTTACAGATCCCAAAGGGATGCATAATTCAGGGGAAAAAAATACGGAGAGAAAGTCTACCAACTCTAAGATACAACAGTTGACATGCTTAAGTTGAATTACTAGGGACTGGTTGAGAGGGTGACTTCTTAATTCATCTTTGGAGGAGAAAATCTCTTATTGTCTTATAGTATTGCCTTTCAAACTCAACCACAGTTGAAAGTTTCTTGAAAATGGGACAGAAAAATGCTTGGCAACACCAATAAAGATTTAGATTCAAGTTTTGGAATGAATTTAACTAGGCATGTATTCTCCTGGATTAACCATAAATTTATTTGCTTCCAAGCCTTTTTAATGGAGTGACTATCCAAAGCACATAAACTCAATAGTTTCTTAGCAATTATCAGATATATGTTCAGTGAAACACTCCTTCTTTTCCTTAGTTGTTTATTGGTTTAATGCAGTTGTGCATTCAACCACCATTAATAATACAGTTTATGGCTTCCTTTTATCAGTCACCTTTATCTATTAAAGTACATTGATTATATAACAGCTAATCCATTTCCTCCTTTTTTATCAGATGTATAAGTATCAATTGGTTTTGTGGGAACAATATTGTGGGACAATATTAATTTTCTGTCAGATAAAATATTGAAAATAAAAAACCCACTTGACTTTCTTTGCTGGTTTATAATGAGGGTTTCCATGCTGAGAAAAATTATGTTATTCATTCAACTATTCATTCACCTGGTAAATAATATTTAAGTAGGTATTATGTGCAATGTGCCAGATAGAGATGCAGTATATCTTTTACTTGATGTCTTTGTCAACATAAATTGAGATAGAATTGTTAAAGGATGAAACTTAACAGAAATAGATTTAATTCTCATGAAAAGAAAATATTATTTTTATTTAGGGGTGTGTGTGTGTGTGTGTGTGTGTGTGTGTGTGTGTGTTTCTAATTTTGGTAGTGGTTTCTCCAAGTCTCACATTCTGATCCCAGGTAAAAAGAAACAAAAGTGTTTGTTTGCCAGTGTTTTTTCAAAAATAAATTTTGAAACTATCTGAAAATGGGAAAGAAGACTGGTATAGGTCAGGTTAGTCTTACACAAAACCAAAACAAGAGGACCACAAGATGATATGAGACACCTCTTCTGCTGCACTTGCCATGATCACTGCATTCAGTTCTTATGGTCAATATGTTGTCCTCTAAAATATTTCTCATTAGATTCAACAGCAAAGAGGATACAGAATGGGCCATGTATCTATAGGTTTAGAATGCAAAGTAGTTGGTGGAAGACTGTGATCTTCCTCCACTGGCAATGATTAGTTTATCACATCCAACCTTGAGGTCTGGGATAAAAGATTTCCACTCAAAGCTTTCACAATAAATAGAATGGTATAGGAGCAGAAATCCAAGAGTTAGAGTCAACAAACCTGGATTGAGGTTCCAACTTCATCAATTATTAGATTCATTTAATATCTTTAACCCTCAGATCTCTTATCTGTAAAATGGAGATGATAAAATATCTCTCCTATCACAATATCAGAATCAGACCTTTAGAAATATTGCCATGTGAATATTGACCGAGTCAAGGGTTGATTAAAGAAAAAAAAGAGTTCCCTTTCACGACCATGAAGAGGGCAGAATGAGTGAAAAGATGACTGAAATTTATTAAGCAGAGTGTACAAAACCAGATGCTGACACAGGTCATTCCTGAAAGCCCAGGAGCTCAACACAATATAATTGTATGGCATAAACCTAACACAGTGATCTGCAAACTGGGGCTCTGTTGACTAATGAGTGTGCCGGCCACTGAAATAGGGGCTTAATTACAAGGAACAACAACAACCTGTAATTACTGAAATCCAGAGTCTAGGTCAGTGATTGGCAAACTCATTAGTCAACAGAGCGGAAAACCGCAGCTGGAGAGCTGCATGTGGCTCGCGAGCTGCAGTTTCCTGACCACTGACCTAACACAATTTACAGATTGGGAGTGAGGATTTAAGTGGTATTGTTGCCCCTTGGAACAACAAAGTTTTGTGATGAATTAGTTGTCAACATTAAAAACCAGGCAATTTCATAGAAAAAAAAACATTCCATCCTGGATTTCTGCCTTCTTTTGAGAAAAGGGATAATCTAACTCTGGGTCAACATTCTAGAGCCAGTTGGCTTGGGCAACTTCTTTATGGGATCCCTCCACTCCAATTCACAGTAGGATCTACCATTCCCTAATCATTACTCAATATTGTAGTTCAGCATCACCAAGCACTCCCCCTACTTGGTCTAATCTACTACCATGTCATTTTCTTGGTCCCCAAAGGCTTCTGAGTTGACAACCTCTTTCCAAGACACTAGTATGCCATCAAGACAAACATAGGGAATAAATACTGATGTTTTACTTTTCATCTCTGTGGCTTTATGAAAGTATAGTAAATTTAACCTTTTGACTTCATCTGTAAACTTCATGTGATTAATTCTATTTTACAAAGTCATTTCTCTGATTACATAACACCACATGAAGAACCTTGACGGTATCCTGAATCATAGGAGAAGCTCCACAAGTAAACTCGGTCCTTTCCAATATTCCAATATTCAATCAATAAGCATTCTAAGTGAACTTACTAAGTTTCTACAATTTTCAAAGTATTCACAGCATATTAACAAAGATTCTGTTCTAATTGAATATATCCAGCAGATTTACAAAACTTTGAAAATTAAAAATACATTATGCATATAAGAAGCTTTCTTAAACATAGAAACATTTTAAAATGTTAAATTATGTCTAGTTTGTGCAAGCTAGACAATATAATATGTAATATAAAAATATAATTTATCATATGATTATCCTGATATTCTCACATTGAATAAAACAGAGGGGTAGTTGTGAACTTAAAGTTCACTTTAAAAAATAGTCTCCTAAGAACAACCATGACAGATCTGAACTTGGGTAGAATAAAAGTATAGTAATAATGGTCCTATGTAATAAAAAGGTAATATGCAAATTGACCAAATGGAGGAATGACCTATGGTGGTCACTGTGGCACACACTGACCACAAGGGGGCAGACACTCAATGCAGGAGCTGGCCCCTGGTGATCAGTGCACTCCCACAGGGAGAGCACAGGGCTGGCAAGTGCAGGGGTGGTGGCAGGAGCCTCTCCAGCCTTCACCTCCTAGGCAGTCTGACATCCCCCGAGGGCTTCCCCTGGTCTGTGAGATGGCATAGGCCAGGCTGAGAGACCACCCATACCCACCCCAAGTGCATGAATCCCATACACCAGGCCTCTATCTAATAGAAAATAATTCAGGAATACCAGTTTAAGAGGTTAATATCTGACTGCTCTATCATTACCTTTAGAATCCAAATTCTTAGCCTCAACAGGTGCTAACACAAAGAGGTGTCACATAATGAACAGGCACCTGCTAATGGCCAAGCTGTCATTGTTTCAGCTTCTCCGTTGTAAGCATATTCTCTCATGGCCTTTCTTTGGTCAGTGCTTCTTCACACTGAGAACATTACCTGCACAGCACACCTGTTTCTGCCAGGAGACAGGTGGCTTAAAAGGCAAATGGGCCTCATTGCTGTGACATTTTGTTAAACAATGAATAATGCAAAACAAAATCCTATATGGCTCATGAAGTCTTGCTAATAAAGCAGATGTCCTCTGTGCAGTTCCTTGGGGCCTAAAATGCAAATATTGATGTGCTGATAATCACTGAACCCTACTTTCAGTAATTGTTTCTATCTTCATTATCTCCTATTATTCCTCATAAGAAATCCATTCTCCACTTAAGAAATCTGATGCACAGAATACAACTGATATCAAAGGTTTAATGGTCTTGCCATCAATAAATTGAATTAAATCTCTCTTTAGCAGTAATGATTCTTCAGACAGAGTAGCAGCTAGTATGACTCTGGTCATAGAACACTCGGTAATGGTTCACATATACTTAAACTTAACATTATGGCTAATTGGTCATATTCTTTTAGGCATATTGGTTATGTCTCCTCATAAATATCTCAATCCTAGCTCATTCGCTTCAGGAGAAAGGCTTTATTGGCAGTCTGACACATCATTAAACAATACAATAAGGCACCATCTTGCAGCTTTGACAATGCTAAAGAATACACCGGGCCAAATGCTCTATTAAAAAAGGTAGCCAAATCCCCACTCAGTGACAATAAGTGCAAAAAATAGGTTTTGACTATGAGAATACCAACTTTCTTGTCTTTTGGCACCCTTAATTCCAAACTTTTTTCTTTTCATTTTGTTTTTGTTTCCCCTTTATTTTTCAATGGTTTCTTAAATCATGTCATGGTGAAGCTATTACTTTCTATTCATTATATTGTTTAATAATAATAAATCACGTGTTTGTGTAACGAAAAGGAAAACAAAATTGCAGGAAAGAATTAGAGGTAGGCATTGAAAGCTTAGACTGGCAATGATGTGTAAGTTTGCTGCCATCTATAGGCTGACAGGAACATTCATGGTCAGGATGAACCAAGACCAGGCTCAACCAGATCATATAGAAACGAGGTGTCTCCTGACAATTAAGAATCTCATGAGGTTTTAGAAGACTGTCTGGTCAGTATCACTTTCCTTAATTTCTCCCTACATAATAAGTGAGATTTTTACTTGGATTGAAGATATATGAGCGAAAAGTAAAAGAGGTCTGAGTCAGAATTACAAGTTTACAGTAATATAAGGGTACGCAATTCTTTTATAAAAATGTGTGTGTGTGTGTGTGTGTGTATATATATATATATATATATATATACTTAGTTGGCCATTAGCAAAATTTATAAAAAGCAAGAATGGCAATTAAATATTAGGACATAGGACAGACATATTTATGTCTGTCACTGGTGACAAATGTGGACATCATAATTTATCATTTGCCCTTCTATATTCTCTAACCAGTAAAACAAAATGTTCTTCTTTACATTTGTATACCATTTTCTCCTAAAACTCTGAGTTGTACTTGGTATCTACAACCACTAAATAAGACATGAGTTTCAAATCACTGCTTTGAAATAGGGTGCATGTATTTATTCACAGATTTGCCATAAATATCTAAGCCTCTGTGAATTCAGATTTTGACAAGAGCTCTGACCTATATGAGGTTTTGCAAAATGTTCTTTCATCACTCTCCAGCCTCTGGATTTAAGAGCCGGTGTGGGACTCTGAGCAGAGCTCCTCAGGGGACAGGCCTGGAGGAAAGAAGGCCTCCTTGGTCCTGGCCCAGATAATATTTCTTCAAATATGCAAATTTCACTCGGCTTGGACAGCATAGCGCTGCAGGCCCTGCTAGAGGCTTGCTGAGGGGACCAGTAGCAGTTGTCACCACAGGTGGTTTCGGAAGATATCCCAGAGGAAAAACACAGATCAGTTGCTAATCATTCTATTTCACTCACGCTGTTAACACATGTTGTCTGAAAGGCTCTCCCAGCACTGTTTTACTGCCTTGGATGGGAAATTCATGTGTCCTCCACTAGATTGCCAGCCACTACTTATGGATAGTGACTCTGTGCCCCTCACAGTCAGACTTGTGATGTTTAGAGCTTATTAGGAACAACTAATGGTTATTGAACAGAAGAAAAGACTGTAAAACTGAAAACTGCCACTGGGAATTTAAACCTGGCACACATGCTTTTAGTCATGCTGTAGGATAAAACAAATAAAATAAAACAAAAAAATGATTATCTTCCTCCATCTTCCCCAGCCTGTGCAAAAGCAGAAAATGCATCAGTTCTTGCCAATGAAGAGGATATATTTCCCACTCCTCATTTTTCTCTGTATGCATCCTACTTATTTTATCCAGGCATTTAGAACTTGCCTTAAGCCTTTAGAATGGCATAATAAACATTACTAATATTAAGTAAGTGTTTAGTGTATTTTCAGAACTGTGATTGTTCTAGAAACACCGGAGTGCAGCTTGGATCAGGCTTTACTCCATCCAGTTCAGTGCACACATATGGTGCTGCATGGGCATTGTTGAATCCGATATTCAAGATATCCCTGCGGTTCTTATTCCTAATTCTATCCTATATGATTCTGTCATGGGATGAGCATTGGTCTAGAAGTCAGAGGAAGTAGTTCTAGTGCTGGTTATTCCATTTCATGAATGTCAGATTAACAGCCACTTTATTTCATTAAGCTTCAGTTCCCCTGTAGATATTAAGGAGTTAGCAATGCTTTTAAAATGTTCTTCAGACTGTGTTTATGTCCGTGAAAGCAACATGTAAACTATACATGTGGATCAACTATCATGACCAAACGAATCCTGGAAGTCAGTGAGTGAGGCATGCCACTCACCCTTCTAGGCCAGTTGAGTGCTTTAGCCTAAGTCAGTACTTCTGGCTTACGGACTGTACTGTCTTTAACATCCCCTATTGGCTAGTTTTTCCTGACTTGATCATTGAGGTCAAGGAGTTTTTCTGAGAAAGCACTTCTAAGTCATGTCCCCAAATTCCATACTTAATGGTGAACCTGGTACAAAATAAGGGTAATTATATGTGTACTACCCTACAGGTGCTACACTTCTACTGCACTACCTCAACATCATCTGTCTCTCTCTCTCTCCCACTCCATCCATGGCTACAGGGATAGCTTCATGTCGGTTATAGGGCTCTTTTCTGTCAGATACAGCCTCTCCCTGAGACCAGTGAAGAACTTGTGTGTGTGTGTGTGTGTGTGTGTGTGTGTGTGTGTGTGTGTGTAGGTCAGTGTCCATGAGCCATTTTTAACCAATGCAATGAGAGCAAATGGCTATTTTCCCCTTTTATTCTGGGGGGAACTGTTCTCAGCTGCATTTGCTAAGGCTTCTCAGTAGGTCGAGCAGCATCAGGCCCCAGTAAGTCTAGGGCAGTGGTCGGCAAACTGTGGCTAACAAGCCATATGCGGCTCGTGAGCCGTGGTTTGCCACTCTGTTGATTAATGGGTTTGCTGACCATTTGTCTAGAGAATAGACCTTCCTTTGTCCTTTGCTCCTTCTCTATTTTTTCTCCTTCTGTTTTCAGGGATTCCTGGTTCAGACACCTCTCTAAGATTTCAGAAAGTATTTGGCATCAGAATGGCTTAGACTTTAATAAAGTAAATTTAACCTTCTTTTTCTCTTCTCTATGTCTTTAAATTCTAATGCTGAGTTGTATCATAATATAGAGTGAATATCCAGTGATACTGGGGGAAATGAGACCAGGTCTAAAAACATATAAACAAACTGATTAGACATTGTCTTCAGGCTTAGATTGTGCTAAACCACACATGCATGGCCTTAAAAACTCACAGAGTTGGGACAGTCAGTCAGACAATAGCCCTTCCCTCTATCACCTGAATTTCTACACCCACTGCGTTAGGATGAAATGGTGGCATGTACTTTGTTCCACTGTAGGAAAATAGGGCTTTGCCTGTAACCTTTATAGTATTTAGAGCAGTACTCTGTGAAAAAAAAAAAATCTCGGTAAAGCTTGGAAATATCCAAATGTTTATTCAATTCCACACTCATTACTTCCTTTTTCACAAAATAAAGTCCATCTGTTCCTATCATGGAACACCTCCATGAGAATTGTGGCAGAATGAGTCAGAGCTGCAAGTTCAGGTTCCCCATCCAGTTACCTCATTAAAGTGGCTTTCTGAAGTGAGGTTCCCTAATGTTTACTACAGCCTAAAAGCTGTTTATTCCCCCAGCAACTGGTGGCTTCCTCGATATGACTTGTAATAATAACAATGATAAACTGAGTAATGATGACTAAAATTTATCATGAGTCAGATATTACATTTTCCGTAATTAGTGAAACAGCAACCCGGAAAGCATACATTCTATATCGTTCCAGTTGTATGACTTTATAGAAAAGGCAAAAGTGGAGAAAGTGAAAAGATCATAGGTTATTAGTATTTGAGGGGGAAGATGAATCAATAAATACTCTCTATGCTTCTATAATTGTGACTATGCACTGTTCCACATTATTGTACAATGCCAATAATGAATTCTACTGTAAACTATGGACTTAGGGTGGTGATGATGAGTAGACTCATCAGTTGCAACAACTGTAACAACTCTGGGGAGAGATGTTGATAACAAGGGAGACTTGTATATGTGGGGGCAGAAGGTCTATGGGAGATCTATACTTTCAGTTTTGCTGTGAATCAAAAATGGCTCTAAAATAATTATCTTTTTTCCCCCAAAAAATAAATCATCTAAGCCAGCCCCTATTCACTCCTGTCCCTTGTCTACTGCTTGACTACCTCAGTAGCTTGACTCAACAGAGGTTTATTTATCTCTCATATAACACACTGTGTAGGTATTCTTGGTCAGTGGAAGCTATCTCCAGGAACGCTTTGAGGATATAATTTCTTTCCAATCTGTCCCTCCTTCTCAATCTTTTGGAGCCTCAGTGTTCTTTGTGCCCCTTTGGAGGAGGGACAAGCAACATAGAAGAAGCATAAATACACCAGCATAAAAATGAAATACCTTACCCTCTCTCATATCTATATATATACAGAGGTAATATGCAACTTATCCAGGACACTGTAACAATCACGGCTGGCTCAGGAAGAGGCTGTGTGTGCAGATGGGCCCAGAACAGAGACACAACAGGTAGGGGGGCCCGACGTTGCCAGCAGTCCCACCTATGTGCATGAGCTGCAGAGAAAACACCTTTTCTTACAGCTTATTGGCTAAGCTCCCTGTATGCCACTTGTAGTGTTCTTGGTAACTTGGGTAATAAGAATCCAAGAAGGTGATCTAGAGTTTTTCCACCTCACTCCTGGAGGAAAAAAACAAAGGCCCACTGCTGGAGAGGCTAATAATGTCATATCCATCCCTGGCCGATTTGGCTCAGTGGATAGAGCCTCAGCCTGTGGACTGCAGGGTCTGGGTTTGATTCTGATCAAAGACATGTACCTAGGTTGCAGATTCCTTCCTGGCACGGGCTCAGGTCAGGGCTCATGCAGGAGGCAATCAATTGAAGTATCCCTCTCACATTGATGTTTCTCTCTGTCTTTCCCTCTCTCTTTCATGCTTTCTAAAAATCATTAGAAAAATATCCTCAGGTAAGGATAAAAAAAAGAAAGAAATGTCATATCCTATGAAAGAGACATCTTAAAAATTCTTGAATAAAGTTGTCAATGTTTTGTGGTGGAAGGGACTGGAGTCTGTTTTGATAAAAACACCTTGGGGGCTGTGGTAGCTGGCGGTGGCAGCAGCAGTGCGGTAATGGGGGTGGTGCCTTCCCCTGATCAGCCCAATCGCCTCCTGCAGAAGGAGGCTATTCTGCAGCTTAGGTCCGCTCCCTATAGGGAACAGGCCTAAGCCATCAGTAGGACATTACCTGAGTTCTCCCGGACTGTGAGAGAGGCTATGCTGGGATGAGTGACCGCGACCCCTCTTCCAGTGCATGAATTAATGCACCTGGCCTCTACTCTCTCTCTCTCTCCCTCTCTCTCTCTCTCTCTCTCTCTCTCTCTCTGTGTGTGTGTGTGTGTGTGTGTGTATGGCTAATATGTAAAGTGTCCCCTCACTTTACATATTAGCCATATATGGCATGGAACATTGCAGGCAACTAGCAGCAGTGGTGGGGTGCTGTAGGAGTGAGGGAAGGAGAAGACAGGAAACGGGGAACCTGATTGGCCCTGATTGTCGGCCAGGCCTAGGGACCCTACCCATGCACAAATTCTGTGCACTGGGCCTCTAGTTCCATATAAAAGAATTTAAACACTTGGTCCCACCTCAATACACTGCAGGCTGGGAAACATTCCTGATAGTGTGGCCACTTTCCAGCAAAAATTATGAAAAACAGGAGCACAAATTTTGATGCACAACTGTCTCTTTTGCAAATCTCAAGTTAATCCCTCAGCCAGGATGATAAATTTTGAACTCATTGATTCATATCCCATAGGATATAAAACATCCAAGATGAAAATATGAAAAATGCAAATTGTAATCTCTTTAGGACTGGGAAGCTATTTTCATCTTGGCCAAGTAATTTAGATTTACATAGAGGATATTGTCCTTTGTGATGACAGGCAATTTTTTTCTATCAAAACTTTATTTCTCTTGAATAATAAATAGACACTACAGGTTAATAGTTGTATAAAAGCAGATTACCTAGAAAAAAATTTGTTGTCATGACAAATCTCACATTATTAACTTCTATTTATTTCCTCTCTTTCCAAATAGATGAAATTTAAGAAAAGCTTAAAATAACCTCAAAAGTGCCAGAAAATAGAAGACTTTCATTAGGATAATAAATAGTCATATTTCCACTACTTGAAAATGATTAGAAATAAAGGAAATAAAATGTTCCTGTTGTCAGCTTAGAAGTACATGGGTTTTTGTTTTAGCCAAAATACTCGTATGTGCTTATACATGTATGTGGAATAGTAGTTTATATTTAGGTCACACTATATGCATATTAACTATATTATGTATGCATATTTTATTTTATTTTGAATAAGGAAAGACAAAGTAAAATAGAACACGAATAATGACAGTATTCAGAATGCTGAAAGTGGTACAATTTAATACCAATCTTTAGGGGAAGTGCTATTAATTTCAGGTTAGTTAGCTTAGTAAAATATTCCTGTCTATAATGGTTCCTGTGTACTAAATTGCAGTATTCTGCCTTAATCATGACTCCAGAATATTAAGGGCTTACAATTCTTACTGCTTGGAGCAAAAACAAAATAAAAACATAAAAGTTACATTTCTCAATAGTGTAGTAAATGTTCCCAGCCTATGAAATTTCATTTTGTTGCTTACCATCTCCCTTTATATTTGATCTCCAGCTTCCTTTTCTACAGGATATTAAAATCTTTATTTTTTTTAATTCCAAGAAGTAGTAAAAGTGAAAGGACCATACTTTTCACTACTGACCCTCTCATTTCTAATTTTATTTTTGTGACTGTGTAGAGCTTTTAGAGAGAACTTATATGATGGAATAGCATCCCTAAACTTTCTGGAATATCAGTCCCTCACAATATTAATTGGTAATACATGAAACTTTTCTTCCTTCAAATATTTAGGATTTAGTAGTTTGTCCAATGTTAAAAAGTTTTGTATTTCTCTTAGTTTTCTTAGCAGTAAGACAACCCACAGCTTGCCATTGCCAATATGTCTTGTGATTGTCCAAGAAATGTAATGTGTAGGGATTTATCAAACTTATTTAACATGGAACCCCTTCTTCTTGACATCTTGTAAGATTAATGTTCTGTTTTCTGAGAAATGCTAAACCAGACACACACAGACTCTTTTGAAGTCTTCCTCTATTATTGTTCAACTTGATCCCATTTTAAACATCAAGTTGTTCTCTATACTACTTGTCCTCGTTTATTTAATATTTATTTAAATGGATTCTTTCATAAAAACCAGTGGACTAAAATAAACTTTGCCCCATGTAGAAAGGTATCTTCCTAGGGTAGGACAGAAGAAAATATGATCAGCTTTGGGATTCAACATGGTTCTTTAATAAAAATAATAACTTGATTGTTGAAAGTGTTATAGATGTCCCTTACTCCCCTACTTACCGCTTCCATTCTCCACCTCCCCCCTGCACTGCCAAAGGTCTATATGGTTATTTTGCTTCAATGACTGTAAGCTTGGAGGACACAACATTATCTTTTCAATAGCAATTGTACAGCAGCAAGACTGGGGTCCCACAATAAGAAAGAAAATGCATTACATAAATAGAAAATGGTCCCTCTCAGAAAACTTTTTTTTTTTAGATCACTTTAGATTTACAGGAGAATTTCAAAAATAGTATAGAGAATCCCGTATACCTTACACATTACTTACACATTATACAGTACCTCTCACATTAACAACTTACATTATCATTGAACTTTTATCAAAACTAATAAATTAACTTGGGATAACACTATGAACTAAAGTACAGAACACTGTCAGATTTTATCAGTTTTCCCAATATGTCCTCTTTTTGTTCCAGGATCCAATCCAAGATCCAGCATTGCATTAGTTGTTAAATTCCTTGTAATCCATCAGGTCCTTGGTCCTTCCTTATCTTTTATGACCTGGACACTTTTGAAAAACAATAAATCAGCTATTTTGTGTAACTTCCTCAACTTGGATTTATTTGATGTTTTCTCATGATTTGTTTGAGGCTATGTATTATTGAAAGGGAATACAGAAGTGATGTGCCCTTCTCAGTTCAATAAAATGATAAGTTAATGATGTTGGCATATAGAGGCAATGATGTTAACCTTGGCTATTTAGTTAAGATGGTGTTTGCTGTGATTCTCCACTGTAAAAATACTCCTTCCCAATTCTAATTACTAGATATGTTAAAGGAGAGACTTTGAGATTATGCAAATGTTCCCATTTCTGCTAAAACTTCTGTGCACTCATTTCAGCTGTGATTGGTGTTTCTTCTCTGTTGAAAGTATTACTGAGACATTCTTTTTGGTGATTTTCTAATCTCTTCAGTCTTTCCATAGTTACTTATTAAAATTTTCCTATAGGGAAGAATTGTTGCTTCTCATTCATTTACTCATTCAGTTATAAATTTATATTAATGTTAATTCATGGGTATTTGATTCTTTGGGTTACAATATAATGCTAGAATTATTTATTGTGTTGCTGAAGTTGTTCCAAGCACAAGCTTTTAATAAGTGCTAATTAAAAGCAATTATGTCTCCCTTTACAGAGTGCTTTAGAGCTCTGTATGTGTCATGAACCAAGTTCATTGAGATGGATAGTGGGGATGGAAATGATTTCTTGGTGTAGCCGTTCCTCTGCTTTGTTTGAATTGAGCAAATACTGAAGAGACAGTTATGTGCATATTGGTATTGTATTCTATGTTCTCTTCTGCACCTGTTGATCTATGGAGCCAGATGAGCTGACTCCCAGCAAAAGTCATTCTCAACAGTTACTACTCTATCTGTATACTAAGACCATGGCCTAGACCTTGGTCATTGTTGAGTTCTGGTCATCTAATAGACCCATCAAAGACTCTTTTCTGGATATGGCATCTGTCCTTTGTTCTGCACTTATGTGCTGAACCTAGTAAATTAAATGGACACAGTAAAAAGGAAAAATAACCTTTACATAATCAGCCTTATTTCTTCTTTTACTTCTTTTTATTATTTGCAGGTTTCATATATTGTTCATCTATGTAGACAGAAGAAATACAAAAAGACTGTCTCAGTAACTCTGAGTAACTTCATCAGAAGATTCATTTGACCAGTGGTGCCTTGCTCCACTGGAGTAGAAAAAAACAACAACACATACATTCATAGCTCTGTTCCTAACGCTTTTTATGTTTTAATTTTCATAATCTCCCAACAGCTCATGATGCACAGCTGAACTCAAGAGTCTAGCTCCAGAAACTATACATTCACCATTAACTACATAATAAATCTGAGCTCTAAATTTTATCAGCTATGCAACCTTGGACAATTTTCTTTTCTGATCCTGTTCTGTGATTTGTGAAATGGGGATAGTAATGTCTATTTTTCTAGTATTCTAGCAAGTGTTGTGAATGGGTTAGTCCAGTAAACACTATTGTAGATTCCCTAAATAGTAAATCTTTCAGGTTTTTGCACTCTTAACCACTATGACACTTGCTATCTTTTTTTTTCTTTTTTTTTTTGCATTTCTTGGCTTCTGCCTCCTTTCACTTATTAAACTTTGGAGTAGTTTTTGTTATGTTAAGAAAGAAAGAGGAAAGGGAAAGAAAAACTCACATTTTATGTAGCTCTTGCCAATTATTTGTTCTAAATGAATATATAATCTTTACAAAATCCCTAAGAGTTAGATACTATTATTATTGTCAATTTTACAGAAAAGACAACTTTCATGGGACCCACAAAAGATAAGTAACCTGTGAACTATCACACACTAGCTAGAATTGAGCTTTGAACAAAGGAAGTTTGGTTCCAAAGTCTGTGCTACTAACCAAAAAGAAGATACCAAACTTATTATTTGGTCACATTGGCCTAAGCTTTGTTTGATCAGTCACTCAAGCCATAGAACTGGCCTGTGTACCATTATGGGTTATTGGTTATAAAAGTGTCTAAGCCAATGATTCTCCTTTTTGTCAATTTAGGGTCCAGTTGGCTCACTCACTTCATTTCTTCCTTTAGCACTTACTAAGGGTCTGTGCCAAATTTGGGGACAGGAGAATTGAAGAGAAATAAGACAACGAGTAAGGCAAGACCTTGGTCTTTAAGGAGGAAGACTAACAATTTTTTTAAATTATTCCAATTGTTGCCACTGAATGGCTGCTTTGAGATATGAATGGAGAATTCTGGGAGAAGTAACTTAGCATGAAATAGGACACAGGAGAAGGAAAGAAGCCATCTGAGAATTAATATTAAAAAAGCTGAACAGAGAATAATTCAGTATGTGCTGCAGGTAAGGGCCACCGCTCACTCGTGGGGTTAAAAAGGAACTGTGGGAAGTTTAAAGGGGCTGAAGTTAAATGCACCTGAATAAAAAAGGTCAGGAACCTGGGAAGGTAAAACAAGGGAAAATAATGTTCAAGAAGGAAAAAGATTTTAGCAGACCTTGAAGGGCCATGAACCAGAATTTGGACTTTTTTCCCTTGGTAAATAGGAGTCATTGCTGGACCAAGAAACGATACTACATAGAAACAGGCTTGCACGAGGTGCCAGCACACATACACATTGTCTCTTGCTGAGCCATACCCAGGCTCAGTGATGCTGGGTGGAGCAGTGCTGCTTTCTGGACTTCAGCGACCTTCTGCAAAGTGAGCACCAAGACTATTTCTAGGATCCCTTCCAGCTCTAAAACAGTATCTATTTCTTTAATTATCCCATTTGTGGTCTCTCTATAGGAAAAGTCCCGAAACACATTGGGAAATAAAAAGCACCACTGATTCCCAACCAAAGATACCAAGAACTTTCCACGGTAATTGGTAGCATCCGTCATAGTCATAGAGTATCATCATAACCGCTCCAGGGGCTGGGCTTCTGTTACTGGTATACACACTTTAGCATGCCTGGTTCTGCCCAAGATTTATCCCTTGCATTTCTGCAAATTGTTACCCTAATACCAATGGGGATCAAGTTTCATAACTGCAACTCACTCTATCCGAGGGCTATTTGGCCCCTTACCGTTGCTCTTGGAGCAAGATGTTTCATTTAGTCCTCAAGGTTCTCAAGGGAAAAAGGAAAGAAAGACAGAGTTGCCTTGTGTTTGGATGACTAACACCGTTTTTAAAACCAGAAAGGAAAAAAAAACTGCCACATTTTATTTGTGTATATATTTGTTTAGCAGCCATATCCATTTCTTCTCTCACAAAGCGCATATGCGATAAATATGTTCACCAAATATTTCTTTTTCAGTCATCAAGTAGAACAGTCTCTCACTTACAATAGTTTGATTTACATTATTTTGACTTTGTGATGTTCAGAAGAAATTTTGACTTTTGATCAAATTTTGACTTTTGATCTTTCCCCAGGCTAGTGATATTTGGTACCATTTTCCCTCTTGATGCTGTGCAGTGGCAGCCAGCCGAAAAGCTCCCAGTCAGCATTGCAATCAGGAGGGCAGATGATCGATACTTAGTGTATTCCTTGTGTTAGGTGATTTTGCTCAACCAAAGGCTAATTCACACCTGTCAAACATGTTCAGGTAGTCCAGGCTAAGCTATGATATTTGGTAGGTTAGGTACATTGAATGCATTTTCGACATATGATATCTTCCATTTCAGATGGGTTTCTTGTGATGTAACCCCATTAGAAGTTGAGCAGCATCTGTATTCAATAAGCCATTTTAGAGAGCACACACACAATTAAACACTCACACAGAGTTGGGGCCAGATGCAAAGATTCCTCTTTCCTGGTGAAAATAACCTACCTTAAAGGTGTCCCCTACCTACAGCTCCAATGCCAGATGCTTCTCCTCCGAGTTGCTGTATTCAGTAGGCATCTGCGAAATCCGAATGCAGGGGATATTTCCACTGCTTCCTTCCCTCTCTGCTCTCCTGGTGGAGAATCTGCCAGAAAGTGAGAAAGTATTAGGGAATGCCAAGAAAAATTTCCATGTGTTCTACTCCCGTGAAATTGAGAGCAATCATTAGGAAGGCCTCCCTCCTTGGGACACTAGGTTCCCAAAGCAGAGGTCAAAGGTGGGCTTATAGGCACAGTCAGTGCAGAGTATGAGGCCCCAGCATTCTGGACGGCCCGGCTTAGTTCCTCTCATCACATCTTTGGGGAGAGCTCAAGGATTCCGATCCCACCTCTCCTATTTCACTCAGAAAGCACTTAAGAATGCTTTTTCTGGTTATTCTACTGTTTCCATAACTGTGGTCATTATTTTTATAGCCCAGTTTTTTCTTCAGTCCTTGGTGTGACTTCATCCCCTCTATGTGATGGAGACCTCTATCCACAAAGTGCTTCAGCCAATCGCCTTTTAATTCCCCTTATTCCTCCATATCCTGCGTGGAGTCTTTGTCTTTGTGCTTAATTTGTTCAGCCTGCTCTCACTTCAGCAGCCCTCTTTCAAAATGATGTGTGCTTTATAAATTTATGACCAAGGCCCCAAATCATTGTGGTTGGGTGGCTACAGGACGAATACAAACACCCCAGCTTATTTTCTGTTGGTTATTAGATAAAGGCCATTTCGTTTGTGTGTTTGTTTGTTTTGTTTCATCTCAGTCTTGCTCTTCTCCGGTAAGTTCTTATAAAGGGAAGGTATAATAATAACAAAATATCAAACTCTTTAAAAAATCGTCTTTGCACAAATAGTGTAGATATGTTGCCTCAAGTAGGTCCCCAATTGCATATTCATTTTATTTTCTGAAAAGCATAGAACACCTAATGAAGCATCTACTCATATTTCAAGTCCAAGCTCAAGCCTTACTCTTTCCAGAGCACTGTGCACCCCTTCCTCTGAGCGGACTCAGCATTCTGGATGCACCCCAATGACTGCCATCTCACTCGGTACGGTCATCAGGTCTTTTTCTGTCTCCTTCCTGCACTGAACCATGACTTCCTCCAGGGCAGCAATGGTGCTTGAGGTCAGTTTTTGTCCTCTCTCTCTCTGACCATTCTTTCTTTTTTAAAAAAGAAAAATCTTTATTGTTGAAAGTATTACATATGTCTCCTTTTTCCCCCGCATTGTTCTCTCCCAGCCTGCCCCTATCTCTCAGCCCCAGCCTTCACCTTCCCCCAATCGTCTGTGTCCATTGGGTATGCTTATATGCATACAAGTTCTATGGTTGAACTCTTATCTCTCCTCCACCTTCCTACCACCCCCACCCCCACCCATTCTTTCTTGTGGCAGATTGCTAGAGTTCCATACTATCAACGTGGATCTCTTCTTTCAGGGCACACATGTCAAGTAATTATTCTTTCCTCTGTACTAATCGGTAAACTTTAATTTTTCCTGTGATTTGTTTCCAACCAACTTCTCAGTATTTTTATATATTATCCTAAAATTTCCTCCTTTCCTGTAATTCCAATCTCCTAGTCTCTCTCTTATATCTATATACCTCTCACCACTGATTTTCCAAATCTGAGTATTCTATAAGGACCTCAGATTAAACATATTTAATTAATAAGTATCATCCCAATAAATTCAATGAAAAGGAAAAATAAAGTAACATAATCAAATGATAATATATTTTCATTTCTGCCTATCCTCGCCAACCCCACCCCACAAAGCAAATTAAAAGTTAAATAAATAGATAGATGGAAGGCCAGATACATGGGGAACTATAAAATAAAGCAAGTATGGAAAAACACAATTGTAGAATCTAGGTGGTTGGTACTGTGGTACTATGAGTAACATTTTTTGTCTTTTTTTGAAAATAATAATCTTAAATATTTGACATTTTTATATTAAAATGCCCCCAAAATGCGAAAAACAAAAAGAAATCATTTATTTTTATTATTCACTAGTGGCCCAGTGCATGAAAGTGAACATTGAAAGGAAATTAAATAGAAGAAATATTTTAATATCCTCCCCTTTCTCTATAATAGAAGTGTCAACCAAATTTGCAAACGACAATGACAGATGGAAATACACACATGTGATTGGTGCCAGCGAGAGTTTTATACTAGTTCCTATCATGCATGCAGGAGTCAACTTAGCTTTTTTTAGATATAGAATAAACTTGCTTAATTAGAACTGCTTTCTGATTTAGCTAAACTTTTCCCAGCCCAATGAAGCACCTCAACTTCTCTATCAAGTAATTTCCTGCAACACAGCAGTAAATATCAACTCGAAGCAGATTATTATTGTAGATCACACTGGGAGAACAAAGGGTAAAATATTTAACTTCAGCAATGTTTGACTATATTCTGTGCAGTGAGAAAAATCTGAAGTCATTTTCAAGGTCCACCATTTCTTACTTGTTTTTAGTCAGGTCAACTTTCTAAGCTTTCTAAATCTTTGTTTTCTGGCTAATGAAAAGAAAATTGGATTCCACCAAGTCTCCTATCTACTTACTCCAGGACTTCTGTGAGGATCAAATGAGATGAGGCATGGAAAACACTTCACAGACATTTGGTTAAAGTGTGAAATGTTTCCACCTGGCTATAAAGCGAGTGGTGTTCCTGAGCTGAAGAAACTCCAAGGAGACTAGTCACTATGGAGAGGAAGCCAGGTATTGCTACATGACATCATTACCCAAAAGGTCAGACACTTAGCTTATTAGCCTTTTATATATATAGATGGGAAATTCATCATCATAAGGTGACCAAACAATGTCTCACTTTCCCTGACCACTTGGGTCATTCAATGGCAGATCAGGCTGTATTATCTGCCTATACTCCCCAACAGGTCTTCCTGGAAAGGTGCCCAGGGAATCATTATCTTATTTGGTGCTACACTAGTGCTTAGTGGTTGCACAGAGTTTTGGAACACCACAAACTTAATATTTTAAATACTCAACGATTCATTAGGATTCTCATAGGGGTCTTAATTTTTTTTTTAAAAAGTTGGATTTAATTGCCTTTTCCTCATTTTACAAATGTATTTGAACATGAAATCCAGCTATTATGCAATACCTATTCATACCTAGTCTATACTGTGGAATGTACCAATCTGAAGTTCAACTTCTTACCATTCCTTGAACTTTCTCCACTGGTCCTGGATAGTGTTGCTTTCCTTCCTTGGGACATATGCTTTCATCTCCACCTGGTCAATGCATACACACCTTTAGCTTCTGGTTCTGCAACTTTCTAGCTTTGTGGCTCTGGGAATATTATTTAAAATTTCAGGGCTTTCTTCCTCAACAATGGAAATGGAAATATTAATGCCTAGATGACTGGGTGATAGTGAAGTTTAATAAGATAATAACTTCAAAATTGCAAGCATATAGTTGACAACAAATATACTCTCATTTTCTTTTATCTTTAGGGAGGCAGTGTAGTGAAGTATAAATGAAACTGACAAAGCACAGTGACCCTACTGATGTGTTAATACTTATAAAAATGCATTTTCTTGGTGATAATGTGTCTATCTTTAATTAAATGTACTTATAGAAACACTCCCTTCCAGTCTAAACAAATCATTAAAGTTAAAAGAACAAAATCCTTCAATGATTCTGCAATTTTCTCTTACTATAATGCAGATCACTCAACAGGCCCTACAAGGCCCTTTGTGATGTGATAAGATGTAGGGAGCAGTTTTAGGGTTAAGCCTCTGACTGACCTGCTGGCAAAGTCACAGACAAGTCCCAATTAAGCTTGATCTTGTGACTGCTCCCTAGGTCTTTCTTGGGTAGCTAATGGGCTGTGGGAGGTGCAGCAAGTGCTGCCAAAACAGGTGAATTTACAATAACATTGTAAATTACCTTGTTTACCCTTGACTATAAAATAAAACATCAGCTTGCAGTCTGGATCTGTTCTGTGGCCTCAGCCAGACATAGAAGATTCAACTAGACCCAGCTTGTTCTCTGTCTTTTCTTCATCCATTGCCGCCCCCGGTCAGGCTCGCAACTCTTGGCTGTGCTGGCAGGGCACAATAAGAGAATTACAGATGTGCTAAAATACAGATACTGTCTTAACCTGGAGTGTTCTAATACTCAGCCTAGTAATTTGGGCTAAAAACAACCTCTTTTATTTGCTTCATGGTGACTATAATGATTAATTTTATATGTCAACTTGGCTGGGCGATAGGGTGTTCAGATATTTGGTAAAATATTATTCTAAGTATTACTGTGAAGGTGTTTTTTGATGAGATTAACATTTAAATCACTAGAATTTAAGTAAAGCAGTGGATTGCTCTCCACAATGTGGGTGGGCCTCATCCAATCAGTTGAAGGCTTAGATAGATTAAAAAAAATAACAAAACATTTTCTTCCTAATAAGAGAGAATTTTATAACAGATTGTCTTTGGACTTTATTGTGTAATGGCACACAAACCCAGTCTTCTTTAATCTGACATTTTTCTCTTTTGTTTTATTTTGAGGTAAAGTGGCCTCATCCAGCACCCTGACTTATCTGTCTTCTTCTTTCTTACACGTCTGCTCCTTTCATCATCAATCCTTTAAAACAATGAGAGTCTTGGTCAGTTGCAAACAATCTTAGGAACAAAGCCTTGAGTCTATTGATAATAGAGACAGAGTTTTAATTAAACTAAAAATAATATCTAGGCCTCAATTGTGTTTCAACTCAGACTCAGAAAAGCAGCAAAACCTGAAGAAATGACACTGTGGCTGACATCAGGACCAGATACACTGATCAACTATCCTCAACTCTAGTACCTACCAATCAGAAGAGACCACGATCCTAACTCACTTAGCCACTGTGATTAATGATTTTTCCCCTATATAACCCATCCTTAGAAGTCATCGGAGAGCCAATTATGTGAGCATCATGTCACCTGAGACTCTAAGTATGTGACAAAATAAACCCTTACTTTCTTGGCTGCAAAATCCTGTGTGTGTCTTATGGGCTTTGCGGTGCCAGGCCAATGGGCCCCATCAGTCCAGTAATAATTTCAGTGTGGACCCTTCCTTGTTCTATAGAAGGCAGCCTTCAGACTCAAGCTGGATCACCAGTTCTCCTGGATCTCTAGCCTGCTAGTCTACCCTTCACATTTTGGACTTGCCAGACTCCACAATCACATGAGCCCATTCCCTATAACAATATTTTTTCCAAATATATACACATCCTAATGATTCTGTTTCTCTAAAGAACCCTAATGTACATGATGGAATATGAATGTTATCATTTTCTGTGTGTTCCTTTAAAAAAAAGGTGATGTTTCAGAAGCACTGCTGATTCTAGTTCTTGAATTCACTACAGAATGCCTTCATATTTCTGAGCTTTATTGTTTGCTCTGCCTGAAAATAGCTTTTCTTTTCCTAATTCCCCATGACTGCCTGACCTCTCCTCAGCAATCAGTTCTCATCTTTGGCATTGTTTCTTGTCATAGGCCTTCTTGGATGTCCCCTGTGCAACAATACAAAACTGCATAAAGTACCACCTCCATCAACTCCTTAACATCTGTGCTTGACCAGTTCTGTAACTGTAACCAGGGTTCTGTAACTGCCCACTCACTGATCCACCTTCCACCAGATCCTAAGACATAAATGAGTAAGTTGTTTAATCTGTTTCATGTTATGTCACTAACACCTAGCCTAGTGTATGCCTTGTTACAGGCCTTCAAGTCATATTTGTTAAATGAATGAATAAATAGAAAATATACCCATAGTTTCAATATGAAAAAAGAGTTACAACCCAAAGCACTCCAGAAACATTGCAAACCCCCCAAAATCAAGTGAAACAGATTCCAGGTCAGAAGTAGCAGCAAGATTCCTTGTTTAACAGCAAAACAATGCAATTAAAATGAAACAGGGATTTTTTTCATTTTGTTATTTGGAAGGAGAACCATTTGTATGGATTTGCTTTTTGTGTATTTTGCATAGTCATCAACTTGGGAGTTCTTCAAAATCAGAGGTTACAAATGTTTCTTCTATAGGTTTAAATAGACTTGTAGATTATATGATTATTGTTGCAAATACTCAATCCTGCCATTGTAGTATTAAAGAATATATAGACAATATATAAACAAATGAGCATAAGTGTTGCCAATAAAACTTCATTTAAATACTACAGGCCCCGGGCACGAATTCGAGCACCAGTGGGATCCCCTGGCCTGACCTGTAGGATCAGGTAGAAACCGGCTCTCCAACATCCCATGAGGGGTCCTAGATTCTGAGAGGATACAAGCAGAGGGACCCCACTGGTGCATGATTGAGGATAGGGAGAAATGCCAAAGGTTGGCCAGCCGGGGAGGAACTTGGGAGGGTTCCAGGGTATGTCTGGTCCATCTTGCTCTGTGCCAATCAGTTGGACCCCAGCAGCAAGCTAACCTACTGGTCAGAACATCTGCCCCCTGGTGGTCACTGCACATCATAGCAACTGGTAGATCAGTTGACTCTCTGCCCCCTAATGGTCAGTGCACATCATAGTGAGCAGTTGAGTAGCCTTAACATATCATTAGCATATAATGCTTTGATTGGTTGAATGGCTGACTGGATAATTAGTCACTTAGCATATTAGGCTTTTATTATATAGGACTAGGGTGGGTGAAATTCATGCACTGGGGTGGGAGGTCCCTCAGCCCAACCTTCCCCCTCTCATATACTGCAAGCCCTCAGGGGATGTTCTACTGAAGACTTTCATCCTTGGGCAGGGGACCTCAGCCAGGGGACCCCAGCCAGTGATCGCCCTGTGATCCACCTGATCACTAGCTGGCTCTGCCTCAACCCTGGTTTAAGCCCACCCCAAGACCTGGAGAAAAAGCCTCTTTCCCCCCTTGCCTTGGGAACCCAGCAGATCACCCTGTCATGGGGCTCATCTGCTGGCTGGCCCCACCCCAGCCCCAGCCCCGGCTCAAGACCGCCCCAGGCTGAGGAAAAAGCCAGTTCCCACCCTCCACGTGGCCCCCGCCAGGGATGCAGACACTGCGCTTGCAGCTCTGGCTGACCTGTTCTCTCAGTGGCTGTAGTCATCTTGGTTGGGGTTTATTTGCTCCTGATTGGCCTGTGGGTGTGGTTTGTGGGCATGGCTTGATCAGAGGTACTGTCAATTTGCAAATTACTCTTTTATTAGATAGGAAACTGGTGGTGGGTAAGACTTGGCTCACAGCATATAGTTTGTCTACCCTGTTCTGGGTGAAAGATTCTCAGCCTATGAACAGGAGTGTCTGCTTCTGTTGTACATCCATTGGTCATTAACATCAAGTCCAAAGTTTTTATAATCACTATTATCAGGGGCATGAAAAATTGATTATATCACTCTCCCTTGGCCCACTACACTCTAGTGACTAGAGCATGTTGCAAGCAATACTGGCTATTTAGGATAACTGTTCATCAGAGCTATACAAAGCCAACATGTCTATTGTACACACAGGAACTTTGAGAGGAAGCAAACCAGGGAACAGGTGAATTCTGTGCTGGTTCCACAGCTGGGTTCTTAGATCTGAGCCCTCTGCCTCAGTTTATCTTGAAGTACAAAAATTAAGCTCTCCTGATTTTAAAAACAAATGAGTGTGAGGTAGAAATTGTCCTACTACACCTGCACAGCTCAGAGTGATAAAGAGTATAAAAAGGACAAAATAGATCCATAGACATGGAAGCATGCAAGAAACTGACAAATCTCAGAGGGAAGGGGCAGGGGGCAGGAAGCAATTAATAAAAGACATTCTTTGGAATTTCTATTGATGTATTGTGAGCATTTTCTCTTTGCAGTGGAGAATAACCTTGCTACTTTCTAATTCCACATTAAGTATATGTATATGTGTATACCCAAGTGAGAGAAAGAGAGAGAGAGGACAGAGAGATAGAGATAGAGATAGAGATAGAGATAGAGATAGAGATAGAGATAGAGAGATAGATAGAGAAAGAGAGATAGAGAGAGAAAGAAAGAGAGAGAGAGAGAGAGAGAGAGAGAGAGATGATAGAGATAGAGATAGAGAAAGAGAGATAGAGAGAGAGATAGAGAGAGAAAGAGAGAGAGAGAGAGAGAGAGAGAGATAAGGAGGGAAAGAGGGAGGGAGGGAGAAAGAGGGAGAGAGAGAGAGAGAGGAAACTATCAAAAAACTCCAAATGTATTTCCTGAATGAAGGAGACACAAAATTCATAGTGCAGGTCTTACGAGAAAGCTAAAAAAAGACTGTGGACACAGCTCTATCCTATTCGGACCTCAAGATTCACCCAGAAACAAGAATTCACAAGAAACACCCAGATCATAACTGAGGAGGACATCCCAGGAGAGTGCTATAGTTCTGGGACTCCTGCCCCTTGTGAGGCTGTTGAACAGAAACAAAACATATCACCCCAAAATATGTGGTTTTGACATATTTATTATTTTGAGTTGAAGGCATGTGAGAAACAGCAGATGTAGGAAGGTTTTCTGCCCTCCCCCTTTCTACTTAGAATCTGGGCATAAATTTCCCGTGAGACATGTGCTGCACCTGTATCAGACAGAAAGTAATATTCTTATCCCTGGAGATAGGGTCTTTACAAACAAACTACCAAAATAGCCCCTATCTTCTATTTGCTTCCCTCATATATTTCCTGGTCAATTTCTCCTAATTTACTGTTTCTTGTCCAAACTCCTTTTACTTTTGTCTTATCATATCTCCACAAGTGATCATTTCTATTGAAATAATATATAAGCTCTCAGGTCTAACCGCTTTTTTGGAATTCTTTATTCTTGTGAAATCCCTATGTCACATAAAAATATCAAATATTCAAAACATGTGAATGCTTTTTTCTCTTATTAATCTGTCTTTTTTTCTTTGTTCGTTTAATTCATAGATCCCAGTCACAAAACTTTAAAGAATAGAAAAAGAGTCTTTCCGCCCCTTCAGTGACAAGGCAAAAGTGTGTTTCTTGTTCATTTGGTGTCAGATGAAAACCTCACTCCTGAGGGAACTGGAATGGAGCTCTCTCTGTATCTTGTCCATAGACCCTTTAAGAAGATGAAGGAGAAGCATCGGGAAGCAGCTGTGCTGTACCTCAGAAGGTCAGGACTTAGAGAAGACATCTACAGCAGAGAAGGTCTTTGCAGGGAAACTGCCAAGGAACATAATATACAGTACCACGGGAAATGATGTTAGACAGCATTACAAATCTCCATGGCCCAGAGGTGTTCAGACATAGCCAGATAAGCTGGGCACCCATACTCTCTCTCCTATTCCCTCCACACAAACTCCTACTTAGAGTGACCTTGGCAGGAACAAATGGCAATTAGCAAGGATGGCAGGAGGTGAACAGGGGTAAAAAGATGGAGGTGTCACCTGTGGTCTCTGGGTCAGAGTGAATCAATTCTGACCTGGAGAATGAAATACTTAACCCTACATCAAGTTCAAGCTTTAATTCTTATCTTTGACTGGACAGTTTCACTACTGCTTTGAGACTCTATGACTTAAAGTGTTGACAGTTATTAAGATTCATGAGACAAACTCAGGGGATCTTCTGGAGTCTTTATTCTGAAGCAAGGAAGATTGGCTCCATAAGATGCTTGAATGAAGTTTCAGAAAAATTGGGAAACATAAAAAAACACAGTTTTTTATTACAGTTGCTGTATTATTACTGTACTATTACACATGCCTTTGAAAAAAGAGACAATTGTCAAATAAACTGATTTCTTTAACATTGTGCTGATCAACATGAATTGAGCATGTATTATTTGCATACCGATAAAATTATAAGGAATTGTTTATTAATTAATTATACCTTTATCAAGTTCATAATAAAGCAGAGATGATTAATATTTAAGTAAAAATTATCATAAAAATGGTTCTTTTCTTCCAGTCCCTTAATTTTTGAGGGTCAGAAACATGTGTTTCTCTAACTCCAACTAGGACATTGACTAAGAGTACTTAATAGGCAGCATGGAACATTTAAGGAATGAATAAATAAGTGTTATGTCATACAAGAGATTTTAAGATTGTTTAAAATACAAGGCAATAGAAATCTTGGAGTTTTACAGTGCAGTTCTCTAAAAACAGATGTTTGGTATCAATGACATGAGATTTTTATTTCCAGCTTGTAGATAATGGACCAAAAGCACCTTGGGATTTTGCATGATAAAAGCTCATATTAATAGGCATTTACACAAAATTGGCCTCTTAACAAAGAGATTTTTTGAAAACCAGTCCTAAAATATTATCTTTCTTGTTTTGTTTTTTTAAAAAGGGTGATTATGAGTTGCCTTTCATTAAGGAATTACCATTTATCTTATCACAATATTTACTCTCGTTCCATATGTTTTGTATTTCCTTGTTGCTGAAGAAAGATCTCAGAAACTTGACTGCATGAAATTAACTGTTGATTTTTAGATTCAAATAAGAGTGTATTTCCTCCACATTTCTGATGGTTTTCCTAACTTGATGTTACAAAAGTGCTAATGTCAAGACTCTTGATGAAGTTGATTGATAGATGCTGCTGTTGTCTAGGGAAGGCCTGACCAAAATTCAGCCCCAGGCATCTTGTTGCTCCTTCGAAAGCACATCAGGACATATCCTAAAACTTAACTCAATTTCCCATCTTAAAAGAGGCTCTGGGAAGAGAACCTATTGTAAAAATTAAAAATTATAAAAGAAAAGACCCAGTAAAGAGCAAAAAGAAAACAATTCTCTCCCAAACACCTCTTTCCAAGACAGGGTGAAGAATGTGAGCTCTGGCCCAACTGCTACTCCCAGGAAAGGAGCAACGGTCTGAAGATAAACACACATGCACACCACATACACACACACACCCTTTTAGATGCAGCTGGAAAAATGAAGTCAGGTCTAGAAGGCCTGACTCCAAAACAAATACGCTTTTAAAGCTTCTCTGGGGAATCTCTCATCTGCACACAATGCTGAACTATGTGTCTCATATATCTGCTTCCCTCTCAATTAGCAGATGCTCGGCACAGGGCAACAGAGAAGAATGCCCACTTTTGCTCCTGAGAACCCAAGATGGCATGGACTTCAGATCCTGGCTGACCCAGGCCACGGCCATCAGTTGATCTTCTGGTAAAGAGCAAGTTTATCCAGTGGCCCAGGGCTCTCTCATTAAGCAGGAATGCATTCTCAACTGGCCAGTGCTTCTCTGCTGATGACAGATTTAGAGGCAGGTTAACATGCAATGGCAATTTTAAGAAGTAATTACACTTTAAAAATATATGTTTTGTTTATAAAAGACACACATATATCATACTAATATGAACAGTTATTAGGGACACCTCATGCGTAGTTCTAAGTATTTTTCATTACCCTCTTCAGTTTTTGCAACAACTCTATGAAATACAGGATATTACTTCTTCACATTTTGAGGGCAAGGGAGCAGAGAGACAAGAGATTTCATATATGATCAAGGTCATAAATCTAGTAAGTGGCAGAGGCAACATTTGAACCCAGGTATTCAGGCTTCAGAATCTATCCTTTCATTCTCTGTATTTAATATAATCAGTCACAAAATTAATGTCAGGCTTTTATACTTCATGGCTACAAGGTTTAAAGACCTAATGAATAGCAACATAATTAACCTGTCCTAATTTATTGGTCTGGAGTGTATATTAAATCACATATTTTTTCATTACTAGGTAACAAAACTCAACACCCCTGTCAAGACATGGCAAGAATAGCCTTTCCTTCCCCAAGTCAATTTTACTAGTATTCCCCAGGATGGATAGTCATACAATTCCATCTTGATCAGGATTCCCCTTTAAGCAGACATCAAGGGTTTTATCTGGGGGTCAAAGCCACTGAAACTGCCACCAGGTTCTGGTTCCTTCAGAACATGACTCTCAGCACGTTCTATCACCAATGTGGAAGAACCTGTATGTTATAACCAAAGAACTTCGGCCAGTGACGAGGAGTTCACCATGGTGAACCAACTGGAATCAACTGGGGGTAGGGGGAGTATCAAGTGGAAAGTCCTGTCATTGTCATTTGTCATTGTCATTGGTGAAGCACGCTGGCCTTGGGTGCAGTGATGCTGTGCTCATGCCTCTGCTGGACTGACTGTGTCTCCCACGGGTTGGACTAGGAATGAGAAGACCTTGTCCCTTGATTATAACATTCATACTTCTTCCCATGCTTCTGCTCCCTTTCCTATTGTACTTTATTTAAAATTTATGTGCACTGACAGTAATGATAAAGCATATCCATAATACCAAATGGCTAGATTAAGATAATCAGCAGTTCCTCATGATTACCAGGCCCCCATGAAGAGCCTGGGTCAACAATTCAAGCTCCTTAATCATATTTTCTTATGAGAAAGTGCCATGGAGATCAGTGTCTTTTTATTGCTCATCAAATTCACTTAAAAGTGTCAATTTTGAAATTTTGAGATAAGTTCCATTAATCATAAGGCTAAAAGGAAATGAATGGTGGTCTGGAGCCTTTTTGACTCAAGAGGTTTTTGTGTATCACGCAGTTGGTCTTGCCTCTCACAGTGTCTTTGGATTTCTGCACAGCAAGACATTAGGGAGCAGGGGTTGTCAAAGCGCACACACATGATCTTTTTGGGTTTAGACATAATAAACAGTAAACCTTAATAATTAATGTCTTTACTTGGTTTCCTAGGAAATAAAGAGGATTTCAAAATGTACATTGGCCTATACAGATCACCTCAAGTCCCCCTTTGCCTCCCCTAACCTTCTCTAGTTACATATTTTTTGTTTCAGAACAATACTTAAAATGGTAGACTAAAAAGGAACTTGAGAAATTGCCTATTTCCCCAGCGTGAAATTCACAATGCAGGTGAGTTGTGTGACCTTTGTCCTGTACTCAGATTGTAAATAGGAAAGCAGAGAGAATCCAGGTGTTCGGAATCAGGGTGCGGGGCTTTCCCATACACAGACCAGTGTCCATTCAGTTACATCGATTTAATTCTTACTGCTCAGGAGACTCTAGTGCAGTGGTTCTCAACCTTTCTGATGCCGAGACCCTTTAATACAGTTCCTCATGTTGTGGTGACTCCCAACCATAAAATTATTTTCGTTGCTACTTCATAACTGTAATTGTGCTACTGCTAATGAATTATAATGTAAATATCTGTGTTTTCCGATGGTCTTAGGCAAATCTGCTAGTGGTTCTTAACCTGTGGGCCCACAGGTTGAGATCCACTGCTTGTAGAGCCTAAGACCATCAGAAAGGTTGAAAAGCACTGCCAGACAAACTACAAGAAGATCTCCAGTTCATAGCTATGAATATAAAAGACCCTTCAGACTCTTTCTTTAAGTGGTTCGTGGCTTGGGTGCTGCCAAGAGGTCCAAATGTGCAGCTTGATGGCTCATGGAAGGTGACTCCTATAGTGACTGTAACAGAAATGCTCAATGGTGCATTGGGTCTATTCATGTTATACATGAGCTTTACATGCATGTCATTACATATTGAGCTCTTAGCCTTGTAAAGTCAGAAGACTTACCCTGATTCTCTTAAGTAGAGGCAAATGTTTTAAGAGAGCCATGTTGGCTCGTTTTCTTTTTTTCTTGAGAACAGACCAAGGATGAAAGCTGAATACACAGGCAAGATGGTTTTGCAGTATGTATGCAAGAGAACATGAAGTCTTGGACCAAGGTAAGGTGATTGCAGAGGAGGTGTTGAGATATTGATGGGTTCTGAATTTACCTTTAAGATAGCCGACGGGATTTGCTGCTAAATTAAGTGTGGAGACAGAAAGAAAGGAAAGAGTCAAGAAAGCCAATATTTTTTATCTAAGAAGTTGGAGAGCTAGAGTTCCCATTTACTGAGGTGGAAAGGACTGTGGGAAAAGCAAGTTTAAGGGGTGAAATAAGTTTCAACATGCTAAAATTCGATATGCCTATTCGTTATCCAAGTGGTGATGTGGCGTAGGCAGTTGGATATATGAGTCTGGAGTTCAAGGAAAAGGTCCAGGCTAGAGATATTAATTTGAGAGTTGTCATCATATAGGTGCCATTTAAAGCCATGAAGCTGGATGACATCATCGGGCAGTGAGTATAGATGCAAGGGAGTATACAGATTCAAGCACAAGTCCTGTCTCTCCTCCCCACCAAGATGTTTTATGTTAATTCTTAGGCTACAGCATAATGGCAATAAATAAGCATTTTACACTTTGCAGTCCAAAGAGAATATTTTAAGATGTAAGCAATTTGGTGACACAGCGTTCTTTATTCTAAAGCAAATGTTACAAGACTGAAGCATATGGGGAAAAGATGTAAGTAAAGTTTGCTTATTTTAGAATAAATTTATTTTTCTGTCTCCCTTGACACACAAATGGAGAACTGGGAGTAATATTTTTCCTAACCATTCTTAATCTCTGAAACTATGAGCGATTAGCATTGCATTTGAATATAAAGTGGATGCTTTCTGAGTTATAGTGGCCTTTTAAAAACTAAGGAGAAGATTACAGCAGTTTTCTGTGTCTTCAATTTTCCTGTCACAAAAGTATGTTAGACCTGCATTTTAAATATGATAGCTCTCAAACAGAAAAATTAAACCTCGCCACCAGTAAGTTAAAAGCCAGCTTCTTATTTTGTGTTCACTTTAATTGAATTATTAGTACAGTAGCTATATTGTCTGAATGAACTTTATTTCATCTAGTTTCATCTCTTTAGATGACTATAGAGAAGATAATTAAATTTCATTTGGAAATTAGCAATTTTCTGTAGCATGCGAAAGGCTAGAACATCGCATTCTATTCTTTAAGTCAGCACCTTTGATGTTCTGTCTGCCCCTTTTCTAATATTTATTTGCAATAAGAATGAATGATTTTAATTAATACTCACAAAGCAAAAACATATAAATGTGAAATCAAAAGTACAAAGCTAACCAAACTACAAAAACTGTTCTTAGCACATTATGATTTGAAAGCATCCCTGAATTCTACAATTTAACATGGAAGATTTTATGTGATTTGATCCAAACAAACTTAGCAGTATCTCATTACTATGTAATATTCATAAGTCAAAGTAAGGAAGAGGAAAATCTATGGCTAAAGCCACTCCCCTGCAATGACTCTTGTGGAATAAATACGATTCCCATTCCATCTGATGAAACTACCCAGATAGAAATTGGTGTTCATCAGAAGTGTTCCCTAAATCACACATGGAGTTAAAATATACTACAGGAAGGTAATCAGAGAGGAGATGAAGACCTAACGAGATGAGCTTTTTATAGGTACCACAATGCAGATCATTTGAAATATGGTGACTAGCTCTATTTTAAAGTTAGAAATACATTAACTCAGCCCTAGGGACTCCCAGAAACCAAAGTGTTTACACACCACCCCTCATTTCCTTCTTGTACCAGCCCCTACAGAGGTGGAGGAGGTGGTTGGCCTGTCAACAAAGCCATCTTTTCACTTCAGGAGCCATTGGTAAGGAGGGAGCAGGCTTGGGGTTGGGATTGGGGCTTGTCAGTCCCACCTCACCTCCCATGAAAATAGTCACTTTGTTTAGATTTCATTAGCATTGTACTCTGCTTTATTCACACTTAATCAAGGTATTTTATGGACTTCGGGATAGAGAAAGGCTTAAAAGTTGCCTTCTACCATGCATTGTACACTAAACACAGAGTAACACGGCCCGCTGCTGATTTATGTGAAGTATTTTAAGTCAACACTGGTGTGCTGGAGGCCCCCTGGCTCTTCTATTGACCTGTACTCTGATTTGCAGCATTGTTACCATTTCTCTGTGCAATGGAAACTTGTCTTTTTGCACTTTCTTTTCTAAAAAATCATATTCACTAAATATATAATTCTATTCCTCTTCTATGACTTCTTTCATAAGAGTTTTTTATTGTGTTTCACTGTTGTGATTCCAAAGTAAAATAATAATCCCATCTAATAAAAGAGTAATATGTGAATTGACCATACCTACTATCAAGCCACGCCCATGACCATGCCCACCAGCCAATCAGGAACAAATTATGCAAATAAACCCCAACCAAGATGGCTGCTGCCACTGAGAGCAGGAGGGAGGCTTAGGTTTCCCTGGCAATGGAGGAAACCAAGCTTTCTGCCTACCATTGCTGACCTAGGCCCACACTCAATGCTACAAAGTTTCAATTATAGAAGATACATAATCCCAACAGAAATGGCAGCAGCCATGGAGCTGGAGAGAGAAGAGGCTAGGGTTGCCGGGGCAATGGAAGAAGCCAAACTTCTACAGCCCTAGCCTAGGCCTCCACACTAGGCTACAAAGTTTCAAACAGAAATGGCTGTCACCACAGAGCAAGCAGAAAGCTTGGCTCCACTCCAGGCTACAAAGTTTCAATTGTAGAACATAAATTAATCCCAGATCCCAGGGCCTCTACTTGGGTCATTGGGGGGCATCACTACCCTACAAACCACCATAGGCCCCTCCCCCAGGCTGCCCTACACCCAAAGGGAACCCCCATCCTGATCCAGGACACCCTTCGGCGCAAACCAGCCAGTCCCCACCCATGCACCAGGCCTCTATCCTATCTAATAAAAGAGTAATATGCAGATTGACCATCACTCCAACACACAAGAGGGAGGGCTGCCTCCATGTGGTCAAAGATCCTGCCCCCATGTGGACACAACATGGCCACCACAAGATGGCCAGCAGGGGAGGACAGTGGGAAGTTCCAGGCCTGCAAGAGAGGGCAGTTGTGGGTGATCAAGCCTGCAGGGGAAGGCAGTTAGGGGTGACAAGGTCAGCAGAGGAGAGAAGTTGGGGGCAAACAGGCTGGCAGGGGAGCAGTTAGACATCAATTAGGCTGGCAGGTGACTGGCAGGCAGAAGCAGTTGGGGCTAATCAGGGAGGCAGGCAGGTGAGTAGTTTGGAGCCAGCAGTCCTGGATTATGAGAAGGATGTCTGACTGCCCATTTAGGCCTGGTAGGATCGGGCAGTCAGACATTCCTCAAGGGGTCCCAGATTGGTGAGGGTGCAGGCTGGGCTGAGGAACACCCCTCACCCCCCAACCCCCATGCACGAATTTTGTGCACAATGCCTCTAGTCTGTCTAATAAAAGGTAATATGCAAATTGGTCAGGATGCTGTCACATAACAACTGATCAGCAAGCTGTGTGGACAGCAGGAACAGGTGGGCAGGGACTTGCAGCATCAGTGGGTGGGGCCTTGCGCCATTGGGGCATGTGGGGCTCACATCCCTGCTCCCTGTGCTGGCCCTCTGGGACATAAGACTCGCATCCCCACCACCTGTAGCGGGACTGGGGATGTGAGGCTCATGTCCCTGCCCCAGCAAAAGCCCTAGGGACTTGAGGCTCACATCCCCAACCCTGGCAATGGGTCCCTCAGATGTGAAGCTCACGTCCTTGCCCCTAGCAAAGGGAAAATAGCAGTATTAAAATATTTCCTCCAATTAATTCCCTTTTAATGTGCATAAATTTTGTACACTGGGCCACTAGTGCTACTACAAATAATCCTTTCTTTAAGGCATCCCATCTGTGTATTGCCAGAAGGTCCTTTGTAATAGTCAAGGAACTGCTTTCTTTTCTTACTAGGAGGATGAGAGCACAGGCTTTGAGATTCGATGAATCTGGGTTCAAATGCCACTTCTCCCTTCTTGCTTGTTATTTGAAATTCCTGGGCTTTAGTGTCTTTATTATAAAAGGAGAGGCCAGGTGCATGAAATTTGTGCACAGGGGGTGTATGTGTCTCTCAGCCCTGCTTACACCCTCTCCAATCTGGGACCCCTCAAGGGATGTCCAACTGCCTATTTAGACCATATTCGGGTAAAATTGCCATTTTTATTATTTATGCCAGACATCTCTCTCACAATTCAGGATTGCTGGCTCTGCTTTCCTGCTTGCCTTCATGATTGCCCTTAACTGCCTCTGCCTGCCAGCCTAATCACCCCCTAACCATTCTCCTGACATCCTGGTTGATGCCTAACTGCTCCCTTGCCAGCCTGATTGTCCCTAACTGCACTCCCCTGCAGGCTTGATCGCCCCCAACTGCCTTCCCCTGCAGGCCCGGTTCCTCCCAACTGTCCTCCCCTGCTGGCCATCTTTTGTCCACATGGGGGCAGCCATCTTTAACCACATGGGGGCAGCCAATTTGTGTTTTGGAGTGAAGGTCAATCTGCATATTACACTTTTATTAGATAGGATAGGCAAAAGAAAATTTATTGGGGAGAGTTGTGATCAGGATTAGATTTGATGACATGTGTAAAGTAAGCTTGCACAACTGCTGGAACATAATAGGTATTTACTTTTAGAATCCTTATCTCACTTCTTATAATCATTATTCGTTGATCACACCCTATATATCATGGCCTATACACATTCTTAGGGGAAAATATCTAGGCCAAAAGTAGAGTTAGCTGTGCTGAGGACCATAATGAGGATTTTACATGGATTATCTCTTTGGCTACTAACAAATCCTTCCAAACTGCCTGACTGGTGTGGTTCAGTGGTTGAGCATCAACATATGAACTGGAAGGTCACCATTCAATTCCAGGGCAGGGCACATGCCTGGGTTGTGGTCTCAATCCCCAATGGGCAACTGGCCAATGATTCTCTCTCATCATTGTTTCTACCTTTCTCTCCCTTTCTCTGCAATCAATTGGAAAAAAAAAAGATACAAGCCAGCTCACTTTCAGAACAATGACTAGCCAAGTTCCTAAAGCTGCAGAGTGCAGAATAAGGCTGCAGATTTTACCACAGTAGCATGATACCCAGCAATAGAACTAAAGGCTGTACATTTAGGAATGGTTTAGTCCTGGTGACCACTGTTATGAAAGATGACCTTAACTCCAGGGTATCTATAATGAAGGTGTAGTTGGACCATGGATTTATAAATATTGAGAATATTTAGTGATTCCCAGCTCCAGCTGTGAGACAGAATGGTGTTTGGTTATAAGGTATGACCAAATTGTAATTCTCAATCATAGTAAAAGAAATCTGTTTTTTAGTATTCATTGACTCTAAAAATAATAGTAAATTTTAGCAACATCTCCCTCCACATGTTCTCATATGCCATTCTTGAGTGAGGTAAGAATGAGGCACTTACCCCATGGGTGTATCTAGTTTTCAGGCCTCTGGACTCAGGCTGGGATTTAGACCACTGGCTCTCCTGAGTCTCCAGCTTGCAGATTACACTTAATGGAACTTCTCTGCCTCCATAATTACATAAGCCAATCCTATATAATAAAAGGGTAATATGCAGATAGACCAAACAACCAATCAAAACATAATGTGCTAATGATATGCTAAGACTACTCAAATGCTCGTTATGATGTGCACTGACCACCAGGGGGCAGATGCTCTGACCAGTAGGTTAGCTTACTGCTGGGGTCTGGCCAATCAGCTCTAAGTGAGATGGGCTGGACGTGCCCTGGAGCCCTCCTATAGTCCCTCCCCTGCCTGGTCGTGCACCAGTGGCGATCCACCTCTCCCAATCTGGGAACCCTCAGGGGATGTTGGAGAGCCTGTTTCAGCCCAATCCCGCAGACCGGTCCCCTTGGGAGGGCACCAGACACAGGGCTCATGGCTGGTGCGTGCTGCTGTGGCAGTGTGAACCTCTCCAGATCAGGACCAATCGGGCACAAGTTCACAGCAGGGACAGGATGAGCGGGGGTGGCAAGTAGGAACTGTGGGCAGGGTTGGACTGCAGGTTTGGCCAGATCCCTGCAGGCCAATGAGAGGGACCCCACCCATGCACGTATTTGTACACCAGGCCTCTAGTTGCTTCTAATAAATCTAGTTTTTATAGAGAGACATATACAGATGGATGTCTATATAAATGTGATGTATCTATATATTATATACATACTAGTAGCCTTACACACAAATCCATGTGCCAGTAGGTCACTGCCGCCCTCCTGTAGCTCCCCCCTACCCCCATAACTTGCTGCCCTACCCCCTCCTGTAGCTCTCTGCCCACTGCCCCACTCTCCTGTATCTTTTCACCCCCTTCTCCCTCTCCTCCTCATAGCTTGCTGCCCTGCCCCCTCCTATAGCACTCTGCTGCCCGCTTGTAGTTGCTGCCCCACCCTCCTTCAGATCAGTGATCTGGTCATTATGCTGTTGGTCATTACGCCTCAGGGCTGAGCAATGGATAATTAGCACATTCCTTTCTTATTATATAGGATATGTGATATATATTAGAGGCCCAGTGCACAAAATTTGTAAACAGGTGGGATTGCTAGACCTGGTTGGTGATCAGGGCCTATCAGGGTCAGGAGAGGAGATGATGGTCACTGGGCTGGGCACAGAAGAAATGGACACCGGATGCTGACTCCACCCTTGGCACTCTGCCATCATGCAGTTCCCGGCCTCCCCAACTCCTCCTTCCCGTGTAGCTGTGCTGTCACCTGCTGTGCTGTCACCTGCTGTGCTGTCACCTGCTGGGCCTGGCTCGATCCAGTGATTGTAGCCTGCCAGTTGTGGGGAGGGACCACAGGAGATTGGCAATCAGGTGGAGTCTGGCCAGGCAGCCTTGATCAAGGCTGATTTGGGGAAGGTGCTGTGGGAAGTTGGCTGGCTGGTCCCGCCTCAATTGGGCCAGTTGCCTGGCTGCAGTGTGCTTCATAGCGACCAGTTGTTCTGATCATTTTGATTATTCTGGCCATTCTGGTCACTTTGTGTATATATGATAGGGTATATATTAAAACTGAGTGAGAAGGTAACATATTAAAACTTTTTGGAAAAAAAGGAAAAAGTTATCTATGATAACACTCTTGTATCTCAATTATTTTATTAATATCCATCTCTGCCCAACCCCCAAATCCTGATTTTCTGTGTAAGAATAAATGCAATAGCTACTCAACAGTGACCAACTGGGATATAATTGCCACTAAAATGTTTTTGGAAGACTGTAAAGAGTGGGTAGTATATACTAAACTGGGTTTATTTTATTCTCTAAGCACATGCCCTCGGCAATTTCTGAAGAAAACCCTTCCAGACTATCACCAAGTCAGTGGCTTTGCCCTTGCCTGGCATTGGGCAGCTCTCTTCTCACACCTGGCCGTGATGTTTGCCAGGGTTGCTGCAGGAAGACAAACGTGGAGTGACAGGGCAAGAGGAATTGGCCTAGGACAGACTCAGTAAATTTCTGGCTGGCTTTTTTTTGTTATTTAATCATCATCACATAATTTTCTAGATAACATTCTAAAAATAAGTCTTAATGCTAGGATGATGTTAGTAAACATATTTGTAAGCATTTGGGACTAGACCAAGGTTAAACCTGCAAGTCAGCAAATAAACAAAATCACGTTTGTTTTCTTTTTTATAGATGCTATTTCTAAATCTTCTCTACAGAAGTTGACTGAGCAAAATGTTGGATTCCAGAGAGGAATAGACACATAATCACACTGATGATTTTAATCAGGACAATCATCAGCTGAAGATTGACATAGGGAACACATAACAAGATCAGACTTTCCTTGACATTTTGCCGCCTTTCCTAAATAAAATTATTATGCCATGTCCAATTCATCTCACATGCCTCACAATTTTAAATACTTGAGACAGGATCACATTGTTTTTGGATTGACCTGCTCCAATTTGCATTCAGATTTTAAATTAAATGGTGACCTGAGATCTCTGGTGCTATACTGATTCTTTATCCAACCTCTAAATTGCACTCGTGATTTATTAACTTTCTAGGTTTCTGCTCTTTATTTTATTTTATTTATTTTTCAATTATGGTTGACATACAATATTATATTAATTTCAGGTATACAACATAGTGATTAGACATGTATATACCTTACTGAGTGCTTAACCAGATAAGTCTAGTACCCATCTTGCACCATACATAGTCATTACTGTATCATTGACTATAATCCTATGCTGTTCTTTACATCCCCATGTTATTTTTATAACTGGTCAATTGCATTCTTAATCCGTCTTACCTCTTTTGTCCATCCCCCAACCTCCTCCCATTCAGCAACCATCAGATTGTTGCCTTATTAATAAGTTTGTGGAGTTTTTTCTTTGTTTGTTTAATTTGTATTTTAGATTCCACATATAATTGAGATCCTATGGTATTTGTCTTTGTCTGACTTGGCATTTTTCTCTTTTAAATGGGAAAGCATCAGCACCTTGAAAGTATTCCAGATAATATAATGTGATAGGAGCATCCTACTTTTGTCTCAGTGGGTGCAGAAAACATTATTTAAATACTAGAGGCCCATGCATGGAGGGGGGAGTGTCCCTCAGCCCAGGCTGCACCCTCTCCAATCTGGGACCCCTTGAGGGATGTCTGACCACCTGTTTAGGCCCAATCCCACTGGACTGCTGGCTCCCAACCACTCACCTGCTTCTGCCCTTAACCACTTCTGCCTGCCAACCTGATCATCGCCTAATCACTCCCCTGCCACCCTAATCGATGCTTAACTGCTCCTTGGCCAGCCTGATTGCCCCTAACTACCCTCCCCTGCCAGTTTTGTCATCCCTAACTGTCCTCCACTGCAGGCCTGGTCCCCCACTAACTGCCCTCCTCTGCTGGCCTGGTCTCTCCCAACTGCCCTCCTCTGCTGTACCAGATACCCCTAACTGCCCTTCCTCCTGGCCTGATCACCCACAACTGCCCTCCCCTGCAGGCCTGACCACCCCCAACTACCCTCCTCTGCTGACCTGGTCTCCCCAAACTGTCCTCCTCGGATGGCCCAGTCACCCCTAACTGCCCTCCCTGCTTGCCTGATCACCCCCCAACTCTCCATCCCCTGCAAACTGCCCTTCCTTGCTGGCCTGGTCTCTCCCAACTGCCCTCCCCTGTTGGCCATCTTGTGTCCACATAGGGGCAGGATCTTTTACCACATGGGGGCAGCCCTCATGTGTGTTGGTGTGATGGTCAATCTGCAAATTACTCTTTTATTAGATAGGATTTTAAAAATAAAACAAGTAAGTACACTGTATCTTTGGAAGCAACTGTTATCTTTAGGTGAACTAAAATCCCTGTTTTTTTGTGTGTGTCAGAAATTTCAGCTTTACTTGAGCCAAAAATTGTTTTCGTCATTTTATATTTTTGTGAAGTTGTGGACCTAAGAGACCTTCATTCTGTCTCCATATTGTGGCACCTAATAGAATCCTAAAAGACATCTCAAAGACAAATCAGGAAGAAAATAAACCTTAATCTTAAACTATTAATTATTCCACATCATATTGAATCCTTAATTCTACTTTCATTTTTTCCTTGCCTTTTTCTCATCTTCCTCCTCCTCTGACTCCATTCATTTTTACTTTCTCCAATGCTACCACTGGGAAAGGGTGATCAAGAAAAATGAAAAGACAAAACCTCAATCTGTCACGTCCCACCTGAAAACATTGGGTATTTCTTCTTCCCTTCCTCTTCTCTCTCTAATCTGTCCTTGTTTTGTTTTATTCAAAAGTGGAGAGGTGAAGCTCAGAATTGAGAGAAAGGTATATAGAGTGGTAGCTATGGATTTCAATACCTGTATTATCCACCAACTTGATAGTACAATAGGGGAAAAGAAAGAAGCAAATAGAACTTTGAAATTGGCTTAAGAATCAGACAAATTGAATGTGGATCCTCTCACTGACAGCTGGCTGGATAAAATCATGTAATCTGTCTGATCTTCAGTTACCTCTTTACAAAAGTTGAAATGCACATTTCTTGAGTGTTTTTTTTTTTCATGGAGATTAAATATAATGTATGTAAAAATTCTAGCATAGTACAAAATATAGCTTACCCATTGAAATTACTTCACACATTTGAAGTTCCTATTATTTTATAACTATACTAGTGACCCAGCGCGTGAAATTGTGGGAGACCCAGGACACCAGACCCCACCATGCCACAGGACTTCCCCGAGTCCCGCCACACTGCGGGACCCAGAGTCAAGTCCCTGCCCTCCCATGCGCACCTTGCCATGCACACAGCCCCACCCACCAACCCACACATGCCACATTGCGCATGCAGCCTCCTGGTGTCCAGTAACTGTTTCTATAAAAAATAAATAATTAAAATATAAGTACATGTCCAAATTACTAATTCATGGGCTATTTTAAAAAATTATATTCTAGGCACTAATGCAATAAAGGGATTTCTTCATCTATATATGCTTTCATATATATTTTTGGGAAGAAGTTATTTCTAATTTAATAGATAATTATGTATGTATATTATATATTCTTATATATTAATTTTCTTCATAGTATTTCAGAAAATAAAATTATACCAAATTTAATATTAATTTTATGAATTAAATCTATATCTCTGGTTAGTGAGGAAAGCTAAATTATGACATATTTGACTTGTAGCAATATTCTTTTTATAGCTCCAAGTGAAAATTCAGATTAGTTTAGTGATAATAGCAAAATGTGCAGTTGGGTTTATTTTTATCAGTATAAAGCCTAATTATTTTCTATAGCAACTTTGTCGCTTTATTAAATTGCTACATGTGCATCATTGATCGTACCTGTTTCTATAGAAAATAAATAATTAAAATACAAGTACATGTTCAAATTATTCACCCATGGGTTTTACAAATAAATTGCATTCTAAGCACAAATGCAATAAGAAAATTAATCAATTTCCATTAAAAATAAGTAACCAGAATCTTGCTTTTAAGTAGAATTAAGAATTTAAAATATTGTTTCAAGATTTGGACATTGTGCCAGTTCTCTAGGCAAAGTGGCAAAACTCAATGTTAAGTTATATTTGTTGCACATGCGCATTCTTGACATAAGGGAAGAGGTAGTTCTGCATCTTAGAGTTGATGCTGAGCATCTCTTAGTCACATTCCACTCTTATTGGTACAGCCACATTTTATCTCACTGCTGCAAAATATTTGAACTAAGATAATTGCTATTTTTATTTGGTTTTACCTAAAATTATCACCTCTGTGAGAGGTATGGAAATGGCTCATCTAAAATCAATATTAAATTTGTTTTGCATTCAATATAAGTTTAATACTGACTCATCCTCACTAGTTTTGTATATATTTAATACATTTGAAATGAAAAACAGATGATAAGAAGCCTAGCATTCATTCATTCATTCATTCATTCATTCGGAAATATTAGAAATATTAGCACCTACTAGACGCTAGAAACTTCTCAAAGTCTGAGAATCTAAAAATGGAGACAACTTAATCTCTGTCTTCCAGAGGGTCAATGAACACATAATTATGCTATATATATAATTACAATACATGCATACTTACATGCATACATACATCATTATGACACATACATGAGGATGTTAATGTGGTAAGTCCTAAAATGTCAGAATGAAGACTTTAGTACAGAAGAGTCTATGTTTAATTGCCCAGAGAGCTCATGGAATGCTTCCTCTGGCATATGCCAGATAGGTGATGTATTACCACACTATTCTTAAGGAATATTATTTCTCTTCTGCCACCGCACCTCATGTTATTCTAGTGTACTAATACTACTGCCTTTATTTAATACATTTATTATTTATTCATAAAATTATTTTATGTATTTAAATTCTTTAATTATCAATAACTATCACTAACTGGGTTTTTATAGTTATCCATATAATTGCTAAATCCTTTTCATATATTATATTGTTAAACTAGAGGCTTGGTGCATGAAATTTGTGCAAGGGTAGGGTCCCTAGGCTAGAGCTGATCTGTGGGGTGACTGATGGGCTAGGTGATCTGGGGGGGCCCCGCTGGCTCCCACCTTGGCTGGTGACCTGGCACCACCCACTCACTGACCCTACCCAGGGGCAGCTCCTGTGTTGAGCATGCACCCTGGTGGTCAGTGAGCATCATAGCAACCAGTTGTTCTACTGTTTAGTTTATTTTCATATTAGGGTTTTATTATATAAGAGGTCTGGTGCATTAAATTCTACACCAGGGGGGAGGGGTCCCTCAGTCCAGCCTGTGCCCTCTCACAGTCTGGGAAACCTTGGAGGATGTCCGACTGATGGCTTGGGCCCAGTCCCTGGCGGGGAGGGACCATAAGCCAATAGTCAGACATCCTTAGTGCTGCTGCAGAGGCAGGAAAGGATCTGGCCATCACCACTATGCTTGCTAACCATGAACTCAGCTTATGACTGAGCAGTGCTCCCCTTGTGGGATTGGGCTAAAACCAGCTCTCCAACAACCCCTGGGGGGTCCTAGATTGCAAGAGGGCACAGGCCAGGCCAAGGAACCCAAGCAGTGCATGATCAGGGCTAGGGAGAGATGTGGGAGGTTGGCCAGCTAGGGAGGGACTATGGGAGGAGTTGAGGGCATGCCTGGCCCATCTCACTGAATCCCAATCAGCTGGGCCCCAGCAGCAAACTAACCTACTGGTTGGAGCATCGGCTCCCTGGTGGTCAGTGCATGTCATAGTGAGTGGTTCAGTGGCTTTAGCATGTAATTAGCATATTACATTTTGATTTGTTGAATGGCCACTCATAAACCAGACACTTAGCATATTAGGCTTTTATTATATAGAATTCTTTAGAAATCAAGATCATGACTATAGTTCTATTTTATAAGTGATAAGAATTGGCTTCATATAGGTAAAGCAATGCTCTCACTACTTATCATATTCTGAAACTATCCAGGAATCTACCAGGAGTTACTTCATTAGATCAAAAGATGCTCCAATCACCCAGGAAATTCCAAGGGAACTTGGGATAAAGGCCAAATATTTATTTCTTATTTTATCACAGTATTACAATACAAATGCAAAAAAAAGCTTAGAAAAATAATTTTGTATTTAGAGTATATACTATAAACAGAATCCTTATTAATGAGCCTCTAGGTATTAATACCGATCTGCTCTGTGCTTTCTAACTCAGTGGTGACTTCAGCTGTCTCATCCAGTTTGCTCAGATGTAACACTGAAGTAATCATTCCAGCCCTGCCAGACTCACAGCATTGCTATAAAATTAAATGAGAAGCCTTATTTTAAAGTGCTTGGAAATGATAAGAAATGACATAAAATTTCACGTTATAGGCACTTTCTTGTTGTCCTGGCAACTTCGTTTGTTGAAATTGAAAAAAAAAAAAAACAACATTTTTTTTTGTATATTTGAACTTAAGTTGAAATGTCTTATGTAGTCCTGTGATAAATATAAATCTTGCAATGTCATGCCTTCTGCTGCATCTCAAATGCCTTATTCTCTCTCTGTGCCCTACGCTGAGTCAAAGCCTAAATATCAATCTCCTTCTCACAAGTCCTTTTCCTAGCTACTTAACCAACAGTTCTGCCAGTATTTACTTTTTAGTATATGGAATTCACATTAAAAACAGTAAACTTTTATATTCATACAGACTTTGTTTTTAAAAGTAACTATCCAGGAATCTACCAGGAGTTACTTCATTAGATCAAAAGATGCTCCAATCACCCAGGAAATTCCAAGGGAACTTGGGATAAAGGCCAAATATTTATTTCTTATTTTATCACAGTACTACAATACAAATGCAAAAAAAAGCTTAGAAAAATAATTTTGTATTTAGAGTATATACTATAAACAGAATCCTTATTAATGAGCCTCTAGGTATTAATACTTTCATTTTATCTCCTACAATCCATTTCTTGCTTGCTAAGAATAAACCTTTTCAGTTCTTTGGCTGCTTCCTGCATGCCACACACTGGGGACGGAGCCTACAGCCCGGGCATGTGTCTTGATCAGAAATCAATCTGTGACCTCCTGGTCCATAGATTGATGTTCAATCACTGAGCCATGCCAGCCAGGCTTCTTCATCTTTTTTTTTTTATTATTCTTTCAATTATTTTCATTATTAGGTCTGCTTGCAACACTTTCTAAAAGATTCCTTCAAAAATTTTTCCAACTCTACCAATCTTTGTAGCCAAGGAGGGCTACAATTTTTAAAACTTTTCAATTCATTATTTCAGTTTTCATATATTTTATTTCTAATAGTTTATATCTGTTCTCCCAATATTCCTTACTTTAGTGTTATTTCTTTTCTCTCTATGGATAATGGAGATCGTTCTTTTTTTTTTTTTCTTTTACCAACCTTCATAGATTCTATTTCTTATTTGCTTGTTTCCTTTAAATTTGGTTGATTGTCTTTCTTTTATACTTGAGACTATGTTAACTAAAGTAAAGAACCAGATGCTAAAACAAGAAACCCTAAAACAATGTGGCTAAAAAAAAACACAGAATACAAAGAAATAGAACTAGCGTGAGAAATCTGGGTTAATGGCTCAGCCTTCTTTACAAGGAGTCACTTGGGGAGCCTGCTTTCTTCCACAGTTTTGCTCTGTGGTCACCTGGATCTTCTTGTCTGCACAGTTGAAGCTGAGTCATATGTACCAGGGGAGTCTGCACCCCAGTTTGCAGAGAAATTCCAGGGCTCCAAGTCCCTTTGAAGCAAGTAAGGTAGGCTAGATGCTACATGTATCATTTTAATGTACATTTCTCTTGGTTACCCGGAGCTGCCAGGGAAGTCATCTGTGAATTTAAGTTGTATTTCTGTGAGAGAAGGAAAGAGCATGATTTGAGGACCACTAGGCTTCTATGAAGCTTTCCTAAAATATCTGGAGACATTTGGCTGCCTTTCAGCTTTGACAGTTGGCTGGTATACAGCTGTTGCAAGCTCTGAGCATGTGGTGGCATTTTTTGGTTTCTGTCTCGGCTGTACAGTGAATAGACTATTGGACTATCAGGCTCTTTTCATTTGTTTGTTGTTTTGTTTTGTGTTGATTGCTACTCTTAGGGCTTTCTATTAGGCTGGCCAAATATGCCTTAACTTTTCATTTTCCTAACTGTATATGTCCTGCTGACTAGTCTAGAATTCTCATAAGGGAGCCTTTAAGTTAATATTTTCACTTAAATCCACTTTATTTAGTATTGTTTCCTATTCAAAAGTATATCTGGTGTACACCAGTAGATAGTTCAGCAACTTTATTCTATCCCAAGAATAAAAATCCCACTTTCTGCCAGATTGGGGGAAGAAAGCTGGGCTGAACACAAAACTTTGGGGAGGAGTTTAAGGTTACTGTGCATTCTGGATTAGATTTTTAAACAATTCGCCTGTTTTTGTACTAATTCGGTCCTCAATCCCAGTGTTTTGGGAGGGTTGTGATATAAATCTGTCAGTTCTTGGCTTTCTCATTGAGAGTCAGTGGACCAATGGGTCTCCACCCTGATGTGCAAGTGGTCAGATTGGTATATTCTGCTGTGCCAGTAATGACAGTGTCCCAAATATGGCTGCTAATACCCCTCAACCATTCTCTTTGACCTGGTGTGTTTATTCCTTTTGAAAAAGAATCCCTTTATTATAATTTTAGTGGAATTTCAGATGAATTGACTGGTATGGTAAAGGTATGGCATAAATAATTATGCATTTCTTGTCTATTTTTATAACTTTTCTGTCTAAACCTTTCCATTACTTTCTGCCATTTTTTTCTTTTATCTTTCTGTTTCTCTTACTGTTTTATTTTTTCTTTTCTCCTCCCTTTCCTTTCTTATTTTCTTGTTTAAAACCTTGCTTTTTCTCTCTCCCCTTGCTTTCCTCCCTCCATTTCTTCTCCACTTACTTCCTTTACTTCCTTCTTTCCCTTCCTTCCTTCCTTCCTTCCTTCCTTCCTCCCTCCCTCCCTCCCTCCCTCCCTCCTTCCCTCCCTTCCTTCCTTCCTTCCTTCCTTCCTTCCTTCCTTCCTTCCTTCCTTCCTTCCTTCCTCCTTCCTTCCTTCCTTCCTCCCTCCCTTCCTTCCTCCATTCCTTCCTTCCTTCTTTCCTTCCTTCCTTCCTTCCTTCCTTCCTTCCTTCCTTCCTTCCTTCCTTCCTTCCTTCATTATATGCTGTACAAAAATCTCTATCTTCCAGTTATTCCTACTACATTTTGCTGTAAATTAATTAGTCTATAAAAAGGCATTAAAATTATGATATAACAAACATATTATCCTAGTAAAGAAAAGAGAAGCAATGCTAAACATCTACACTAATAAAAGAGAAACATAAAAATTGACTGTACCTCTGCTATACCCACAAGCCACGCTCACCAGCAAATCAGGAATAAGTATACAAATGAACCCAACCAAAGATGGCAGTTAATTTGCATATCCAGGCACAGAGTGAAGACTGAAGACAGTGTAGAAGGAAGCCAAGTGCTGCAGAAGGGAGGGAAGCTGTAGAGAAGCAAGTGGGGCTGCTGAGACAGGAGGGAAGCAGGCAGGGTGACAGAGAAGGGAGAGATGCAGGCGAGATGGCGGAGTCGGCCACAGGAAGCCCTATTTTTGCAGGAATCTTCCTGCAATGGGCCTCTAGTGAAAGTATATTTGCCATCTATATAACATATTAGCCTAACTTTGGTTATTACTTCTAGGTTCTAGATATTCTTCCTTATCTATTTTGTGACAAGTTTTATTTTATTGTAAGAGTACTGTCTGATTATATATATATATATATATATATATATATATATATATATATATATTGATTTTAGATAGAAAGAAAGGGAAAGGGAGAGAGAAAAATATCAGTGTGTGAGAGAAACTCTAATTGGTTGCCTCTTGCATGCATCTAGACTGAAGACTGAACCCACCACCTAAGCGTGCATCCTGACCAGATATTGAAAAGGCAACCTTTTGGTGTCCAGTATAATGCTCAACACTGGGCACGAAAAAGGCCCAGCGGTAATGGACTTCTTGCCAGAAATGCTTTAGTGTCTTAGAGCCCATGGTGACGGCTGTCTGTAACATGCCATCTGCTCTGCCCAATCAGTCCATGTTCAGGAGAAAAGGAGTCACCAAAGTCACATATGTGGCTCCTGACCATTTCTTAAGTGAATTTAGAGCCCATGTTACAGTGGATCCACCAACACTATCAAGGATAAAATCAAATGGTTTTTAAGGATTTCAATTGTTCCTCCACATTTCCACAAACCGAGCCACACTGGCCAGGGCCTGTTTGATTAGATTTTTGATCAATTAATATTCTTTATATTGTTCATCGTAGAAAAGAAACACTTGAAAGATTTGACTAGGAACTAAAAATCTACCCTTTATAGATCCTTCTTGTATACATAGCATTTGCTAAGCATCCACTCCAGGACAACACATCATATTCATAAACCCATTTACTAGTATTTCATGTAATAATCTTACAAGCCAGTTGTAATTCTACCTGTTCCAGACAAATGACAAAAAGGAGATTCAGGGAATTTAAAAGTTTCTTACACAATGTTTCAGAGCAACTACTGGGTTGAATCAATATGCAAATTATGCATTTTCTACAAAGCTCAGGATCTTTTTACTACACCAATCTCCTCCTGACAGACTAGGCAAAAAGCAATCTGGTTTCCTTGACTGAAGTTCTCATCTACTCTTGCTTTGGCATAATCATGGTTTAAGTTTCTCAAACACCTGGACAGAAATGTGTTACCAAGTAATGCAAATAAATTACATCTCCCATAATTTTTATAATATAACTAGAGGCCCAGTTCAAGAAATTCATGCACGAGTAAGTTCCCTAGTGGCTGCCAGCTGCCAGCTGGGGGGCCTTCCTTTGTTCTGTGCTGCTCCCTGGAGGTCAGTGCATGGCACAGTAAACAATCGAACTTCCAGTTGATCAAATTCCCAAGGGGACACTTTGTATATTAGGCTTTTATATATAGAGGCAATACTGATGCAAACAGACAATATTGATGCAACTCATATGAGTTTCTATGATGCCTGCAAAATAAAACTCAGAATGGGTAAGATGGATCAAGTATGGACAGCTCTCTGAAGTTTTGAAGACCCTTTTAAATCAATGTCAGATAGGTCTCTAAGTCACAGTTCCTCTCTCAAAATATTGTGCCATATTAAGTCACCCCTGATAGACATTATTTTTAAGAAGGAACATTTCTTTACGAGAAAAACCTGAAGGACTTGTGGTCCATCTTTTTGTCAAAGCCCTGCCTATTGATATCATTGCTATTGATTCAGATTTCCTTGTATCCCATATCTATTCTTTCCTCTCCATTGCCATCACCACTGTTAAGTTCAGACCACTTGTGCCTCTCATCTTGTTTATTAAAACTACCTAAAACTCTTTTTCCAATTTTACTCTAGTTCTCTTTTATACTACCTTCCTAAGGCTGCTGTAACAAATTATGCCAAACTTAATGGCTCAAAACAATGTAAATGTATTACCTTACAAAACTGGAAGTCTCAAGTCAAAAATGGATCTCATTGGGCGAACATCAAGGTATGAATAGGGCTTTATATCTTGACAAGTTCTGGAAGAAGATCCATTTCTTTGCCTTTTCCAGATTCCAGAGACTTCCCATGTCCTTGTTTTTGTCTCCATCCTCAAAGCTTGCAACATAGGAATGAGTCTTTCTCTTGCTTTCAACTCTTTGGTTTACTCACTTCTTGTTATTATACTGGGTCTTTCTGATGATCTCCCTGTCTCAAAATCCTTAACCTAACCATCTTTGCAAAGTCTCTTAATCATGTCAGGCAATATACTCACAGAATCTGAGCATTAAGATATAGACATCTTTGGAGACCTGGAGGGTCATTCTTTTGCCTATTATTCCTTCCAAGTCCTTTAAGAAGTCATCATTGCAGTGACTTGAAGCCAAATATCTCTATACCACTCCTCAAATGTGGATGAGTCTGAGCAAATGACAAATTGCCTCTCCGTCTCAGTTACCTCATCTATAAAATAGAAGCAGTTAATAGTTTCTTACAAGTTTACTAAGAAATATATAACTCAATTCATTGGTCAGACTAAGCTTTCTAGTCCATATTGATGTGGATTTATATCTCCATACTTCGCTGCTTCATGTAACTGTTTAAATTTCAATTAGGTGAAATAAAATAGAATTACAACTCCATCCCCTCCATTAGCCCTGGCCACATTTCACTGCTGTCTAGTGACTACCATATTGAGTAGTAAAGAAATAAAACATACCCAAGATTATATAAGTTGAATAGACTTTCCTTTTAAACTTAATATATAATATTAAGTTATACTATATAAAATTGCTCTTTCTGTAAATCCAAAACAATCAAACATCAGCAATTCTGTCTGGTTTAGCCACATACTCCTGAGAAACCAGTAGACATATCAAACTCAATTTCAAGAGGAACTTACTAACATTCCACTTACCCTAAAAACACCCAGCTAAAAATTAAACTCAAACCTGGCTTATGCTTTTTCTCCATTTTATACCCAGAAATAATATAAGAAGTTTCCAAATCTGGTTTATAAATTCTTCTTTTAAAAACCCATGGATTATTATTTTTTCTATATCACAATAAATGTGTCTTAAAGTTGAAACATGATTTTTTTACAAACTGGCCTGCATTTTGGGTGTTTGCACCTGGAGTTCTCTGATTTTTGATTTAGTATTTCTAAAACGTTCTTGGCAAGCAGAAACTTGGCTCTTCTGATTTAAAAGTTATAGGGCTGGTGGCCACGGTAAAAAACAAAACACAACTACATAACAATTTTTAGTAATTTAATAGGACACCTATGATTCCAAGTTTTGCATTTGGGAATTTCTATAAAACTTCATTAAGCCTCATATTAAATTACTCCCAAATAACTTAAACACATTCTTAGAATCAGGATCCTGGTTTCCAGTTCCATATTTACTGTTGAGTACTCTATCAAGTAGTTGTTGACACAGCTGTAGACCAAGAAAAAAAAGTACAAGAATCAATTTCCATAAGCACAAGGTTACTTACTTTTTTATTACTGAATTCCCAGCATCTAGGGCAATATCTGACATATAATAGGTGCTAAACAAATATTTATGACTGACTGAAACGCTTGATATATCTGTTATTAGTTATAATTAATTAAATTTATTATTATATATGTCATAATATTGTACACATATTTTGAAGCTGTTAAATAAAATATAAAACCATCCGTATGCATATTTCTGCATCTTAGAATGACAAAGCTTTATATGATACCACGACCTTACTTTCAAGATGAGAAAACAGATTCCAAAAACTAGCATGACTTTATCATCTTTTGGCAACTAATGAGTGCAAATGTAGGAACAATAAAACAACTTGTAAAAGTTAATTACAATAAAAGTTACCATATCTATATCAAGGACCAGTTCCCAGGTTCTCTCTTAGTTGCTTTAAACAAGCTAACAGTTCTAAAGCTCACAACAACCCTTTGAGGTGGGTACTGTTACTATACTCATTTTGCAGACAGGAAGCACAGAGAAGTGGAATGACTCCCCCAAGATTGTCCAGTTGTAGCAAAGCCAGAATTCAAACCCAGGAAGTATAGTTCCAGAAACTTCATTCTTAATCACTAGCCATACTTTCTAAATAAAAAGTCAACTGCAGCACATAACATTTTTAGGGATAGTATAACTTGACTCCGAAGTGACTGAACTCTTTTATGGGGGGACACTTAGCCAAGGTGCTCTTAGCACAAATCAATGTAAGATGAGCATCATTCAGATGTTGGAGAGAACTTGCTCTCCACATTTGAGTACCCAGGGTTTCCCAGTAGTCCCTCCTGACTCCAGGGTCTGGGCTTGCAGCTGCTTTTATTTTGTTGTGTTTTTTTTCTTCTCTTCATCCTTGATCTTGAAGACTTTGAGTCACTGTCCTTGCCTTCAGTAAGTAGTTTGATTCTCATAGGCATGCCTGTGTACCTGTAGAAGGCACAACATATCATCTTTACTCAGGTATGATTGCCCTGCAAGAAAGGGTGAGACAGGGCAGAAGATAGCATCACTACACTGAGACCACTGGCATGGCTGAGTGGTTGGAGTCCACCTATGAACCAGGAGGTCAGGGGCATATGCTGAGGTTACAGGCTTGAACCCCAGTGTGGGCAAGCAGGAGGCAGCCAATCAATGATTCTCTTTCATCATTGATGTTTCTATCTCTTTCTCCCTCTCCCACTATGAAATCAATGTTTTATATATACATATATTTTATTTTTTTTTAAGCAATCAACTAGGTTCCCTTTAAAACATAAAATATCCTCAACTTCAAAGGCCCAGAGTTAGCAGAGGATCAGATACTTTCAAGGCAAAACCCTGGAAAACTGTAAAGGAAAAAAATATATATATGTAATAGTAAAATAAATAAATAAATAATCACTGTCTTCCTTCTGGGCTTGGCAAATATCTCTGCTTAAAATGTCTCACAGGAGGAGGATTATTTCCATGAGGAAGTAAATTAGCGACTAATGCAAAGAATTACCATTTACTCAAATAACAAGATAATCCTTGTTACTATTTCCTTAAAATTTTTATCCTCACCTTCTACAAAGGAGAGAAGTTGCTCCATTTTTCACAGGCCAGGAATAATCATGATGTAAGGTTTTCTGTATAAAACTTAAGTCCTATATTTAAGAGTAATATTACCAAGCTCAAAGCTCTAAAAATTGCCACATGAAAAACAACAACAACAAACACATCTATTTATCACACCAATTGAAAACATTCTTTAATTACAGAAACACCCTGCAGTCTTTAGTTTCTTTGGCATTTACAATTTGAATATAATTGTATTTCTCCAGCTCATATTTTATACCTTTCCAGCTCATATTTCATACCTAAGACTTAACTCCCAACATGATTATTAACAATGTGTGGCCAATTATTTGATTAACAGTGTGTTTGTTTCAAACACCAAAATACTCAACACATACCTAACAATTAAACACTGTACCTTCTAAAAATATAATGACTTTTTATACAGATTCATGAAATAAAGGGTCATTTTCTTCTCATTTATGAGCTTGAGTCTGTGTCCTAGGAGACAGACTCTCACAACTGTGACTGTAGAATAATATATTATTACAGTGTATTCAATTAGGCCAGAGATATTCAAGAAATATATAAGAAATCCATCAACTATCACAATAAGAACTCTTTTCTTTAAGATCTAGGAGAGAACCAAGATGGCGGCATAGGTAAACACCTATTGTTCTGCCCTGCGCAACGATTTAAAAACTACAACATAACAACAAAACAAACATCACCCAGAATCGCCAGAAAGCTGGCTGAGTAAAAACTCCACAAATAAGAGTAAAGGTGGGACACTGAGACTCAGAGGAGCAGCGTGAGCGCAGCCTTGAAGACAGAAACAGGTTAGGAGCCATCCTGGTCGCACGCGCGTGGGCTGGGGCTGGAGCAGCAACCCTGGCTGGAATTCGCCAACAGGGAGGGCAGAGACGTCCCACTACATGGATTCCCCAGCGCCAGGCGAGGTCCGAGATCCAGGGCACATGGAGATGTCCCACTGCACAGATTCCCCAGTGCCAGGCAAGGTCCGAGGTCCGGGGGATGCACCCTGGAAGTGGGGCATGGCAGAGGTCTCCTAGTCTGAGGAGAAACCAGGAGGCTGGGAAAAGAAGTTTGCGCGCAAGTGTCGCACAAACCCGCGACTTGCTCCCTGGAAACTTGTCTCCTGGTCCCAGAAACCATCTATTTTACAACCCTGGGCTAGACTTTGGGGGTGTAGACTCATTTGGGAGAGGCAGAGTTGTCTGGCAAGGGGAAGAAACTAGCGGCTTTCTCTTGGAGGTGCCTGCAGCCATCCCCATCCAACAGAGACGCGTGCGTGAGCGCCGCATAGGACGTAGCTGACACTGAGGCTGCCTGCGAAGCTCAGAGACTCCGCCCATCCAACCTGAACACAGTCTCCCTTCACAGCCAATTGGCCTGGAGGTCAAACCCTCCTAGGGCTAACAACAACAAGCTGGGCTTAAATTCAAAAATACTGTACAACCCATAAAGGATTGCAGTAAGAGTACCCATCTCAAATAACTGGGGAGGCTGTGCCACTGACCCTTAGAGGATATCTACCACATAAAGCAGCCACCATGCAGAGATATGGAAAGAAATCAGGTGTGAAAGAAATGGAGGAGAAAAGACAACAAGACATAGAGTTCAAAACCATGGTTATAAGGCTTTTCAAGAGGCTCCTAGAAAAGGCCGATTAACTTAATGAGAATTACGAGAAAATAAACAAGACAACCAGGAAATGAATGAGACTTACAAGGAAATGAATGAGACCCTCAAGGAAATGAACAAGACCTCTGAGGATATGAACCAGACCCTCACGGATATGAACAAGGACCAACTAGAAATCAAGCATACACAGACTGAAATAAAAAATATTACACAAAGTCCTAAAAGCAGTCCAGAGGGCCACAAGAACCAAGTCAAAGATTTGAAATACAAAGAACCAAAATCCACTCAGCTGGAAAAGCAAGAAACAAAAAGAATTCAGATAATTGAAGATAGTGTAAGGGGCCTCTGGGACAACCTCAAGCAAGCCAACATCCAAATTATTGGGGTGCCAGAAAAAGAGAGAGAGCAAGTTAATGAAAACCTACTTGAAGAAATAGTGACTGAAAACTTCCCCCACCTGGCGAGAAAAACTGACTTAAAAGCCCAAGAAGTACACAGAACCCCAAAATATAGGAATCTAAAGAGGACCACACCAAGACATATCATAATTAAAATGCCAAGAGCAAAAGATAAAGAGAGAATATTAAAAGCAGAAAGAGAAAAGCAGTTGGTTACCTACAGGGGAGCACCCATAAGATTGTCAACAGATTTCTCAACAGAAATGATGCAGGCCAGATGGGAGTGGCAAGAAATATTCAAAATAATGAATAGCAATAATCTACAACCAAGATTACTCTATCCAGCAAAGCTATCATTCAGAATTGAAGGTCAGATAAAGTGCTTCGCAGATAAGAAAAAGCTAAAGGATTTCATCACCACCAAACCAATATTATATGAAATGCTGAAAGATATTCTTCAAGAAGAGGAAGAAGAAAAAGGTAAAAATATAAATTATGAACAACAAATACACATCTATCAACAAATGAACATAAAAATCAAGTGAATTGATAGGCTGATGAACAGGATAAACTGGTGAATATAACAGAAACATGGACATCGAGAGGGAATGGACTGACAATTCTTGGGGAGAAAAGGGTTGTGGGAAGTACAGCAAGAGACTGGACAAAAATCTTGCAACAATGGGAGAGGACAGTGGGGAGGGGGAGGTGAGGGTGGAGGTTAGGATAGGTACAGGGTGGAGGGGAGATATAGGGGGATAAAAAAGGGGAAAAATGTAATTAATAAACTGAACAATAAAGATAAAAAAAAAGATCTACAAAACACCAAGTATTTAGGGGACATTATATTTCAATAGATTTTAGAATTAATTGCATAAACAAATAAATATCTGTTTTGCATAGTTTGTAGTGTCAGGTGTCCATTACCAAACTACCACTGCATAAGAACTAACTACAAAATCTCACTAGCCTATAGCAAACAATATGATTTTGCTGTCCACATGTCTGAGTGGCCATTGTTGACATTGGCTGAATACACTTAAATAAAGGGAGTGAAATGGCAGTTGACGGAGGACAGTTAGTCTTGGCTGGGTGACATGTCAATCCAACCCTATTCCTTCCACATGTTGCTCATCCTTCAGGTGGTTAGTCCATCCTATCTAATAAAAGAGTAATGTGCAAATTGACCGTATCTCCAATCAAGCCTCACCCACAAGCCACTCAAGAGCAAATAAACCCCAACCAAGATGGCTGCAGCCCGGCGGCAAGGGCGCAGAGAGAAACCCAAGCTTCCCTCCTGCTCTCAGTGGCAGCAGCCATCTTTGTTGGGGTTTATTTGCATAATTTGCTCTTGATTGACTGGTGGGCATGGCTGTGGGCATGGCTTGATTGGAGTTATGGTCAATTTGCATATTAATCTTTTCTTAGATAGGACTAGAGGCCTGGCCGCAAGGGCGCAGAGAGAGAACACAGCCCCAAACCCAGCAAGGAGGCTAGCCCCCCCAGCACTGCCATGACAAACCTGGGGCTGGGGGGTTGGGAGGGTAGGTTGGAGACACAAACCTGCAGGCTTGGCACCCAGCAGCCCCAAGGCCTGAGGCGGAGGTGCTTGGGTTGCTGAGGGGTATGGGTTGGGGCATCAAAGACACAAACCCACAAGAAACCTGTAGAAAGGGAGATAAACTATCATAACTTTCCACAAAATGAGAAAACTGCCCCTGGGTTATTTAGTGCTGTGGCAATACCTTTCTACTAACACAGGGTAATGTTATAACCACTCCCAGGAAGGTCTGGTCAGAATACCGTCTCCAGGGAATAAGCTACTGTGGCAAATCATCTAAGAGAGGAAACAAGCTTTTGTTGGGTTTATTCTGAAGGTCAGAGAACATGCCACCCCAACATATGCTGTGTTGTTATATTGATGATCTTGAGCTGTAGATGCTTGAAAAATAGCAAATGCACGTGGAGGATTTCACTGAAGTCTCCTGATCTCCCTAAAATCAGATCCTCCTAAAGGAGCTTAAATGTTATAGGTCCCCTTGATAGAAAAAGTGTCATCAGACAGAGAAGACTGACTCCTGTCACAGGACAGGAGAGTAGAAGTTGACATCACACCCAAACTTTGTTGCAAACTATTTCTCCCCACTCCATTTATCGTCCCTAAATATCATTTACTTTCCTCTAAGTTGCCTATATCTCCTGTCCCCTTCCCCTAAGAAGAGGTATTTAAATCTGCATTCTAAACCACTTTGGAGAGTTACTCATTTTTCCCTGGGATCTCCCTCAGATACACAAGGTACACATGTTAATGAACTTCTGTTATTCTCTTGGTGATCTGTCTTTCATTACAAAGGCCTCCACTAAGAACTCAGGAAGGTAGAGGAAAACTATTTTTCCTCCTCCATAATTCTGTCTCGGGAAATCAAGTCCCCAGCTGAACAATGACATTGGCTCAAGTACCAAGAAATCCTGGCTGATGGGATGTAAGCTTCTAGGGAGAAATCAGAGATATTGGCATCAAAGTGGGACATAGAGCACATACATGGTTGCTGGTGGGAGTTTAAAGTGGTTCAACATTTTTGAAGGATGATTTGGCAAAATCGATAGAAATGTTCACGGTATATCCAAGAGTCTTCTAGGAATCACATCTGCTGAGATAAAGCACAAGTCTTTCTCAGAACTCAGGATGCTACTGTGGGCTCCCCTTCCACGATAGGAAAACCTGGGAACAACCTGCATTTTTAGGACAAGGTGGCATCTATGCTAATAAAAGGGTAATATGCTAATTAGACTACACATCTTCCGGACGACCTTCCGAAGTCCCTTTGGACATCCTTCCCAACAAAGCCATGTTGGCGGGGCCAAGGCAGAGGAGTTTAGAGACAGGAGATAGCAGTTAAAACAAATAGGCTGTCAGGGGAGAGCAGACTGGCATGGAGGTGAGTGATTAGGAGCTAGAGAACCCAGATTGGAAAGAGTGCAGGCCAAGCTGAGGCGACCCCCTTTCTGTGCATGAATTTCATGCACTGGGCCTCTGGTCCTATCTAAGAAAAGATTAATATGCAAATTGACCATAATCCAATCAAACCATGCCCACAGCCATGCCCACCAGCCAATCAAGAGCAAATTATGCAAATAAACCCCAACAAAGATGGCTGCCACCACTGAGAGCAAGAGGGAAGCTTGGGTTTCTCTGGCAATGGAGGAAGCCAAGCTTTCTGCCTGCTGTTGCCGGCCTACACCTCCACTCAATGCTACAAAGTTTCAATTATAGAAGATACATAATCCCAACAGAAATGGCAGCAGCCACGGAGCTGGAGAGAGAAGAGGCTAGGGTAGCCAATGAGATGGAGGAAGCCAAACTTCTACAGCCCTAGCCTAGGCCTACAAAGTTTCAAACAGAAATGGCTGTTGCCAGGGTGTGAGCAGAAGGCTTGGCTCCACTCCAGGCTACAAAGTTTCAATTGTAGAACATAAATTAATCCCAGATCCCAGGACCTCTCTTGGGTCCCTGGGGGAGGGAGGGGCAAACCACCATAGGCCCCTCACCCAGGCTGCCCCACACCCCAAGGGAACCCCCACCCTGATCCAGGACACCCTTCAGGGCAAACCAGCTGGTCCCCACCCATGGATCAGGCCTCTATCATATCTAATAAAAGATTAATCCACAGATTGACCATCACTCCAACACACAAGAGGGCTGTCCCCATGTGCTCAAAGATCCTGCCCCATGTGCACACAAGATGGCCACCACAAGATGGCTATCAGGGGATGGCGGTTGGGAGGTTCCAGGCCTGCAAGGGAGGACAGTTGTGGGCCATCAGGCCAGCAGGGGAGGGCAGCTGGGAGGGACCAGGCCTGAAAGAGAGGGCAGTTAGGGGTGACCAGGCCAGCAGAGGAGGGAAGTTGGGCAAACAGGCTGGCAGGGGAGCAGTTTGGCATCAATCAGGCTGTCAGGGTAGTGGTGATCAGGCTGGCAGGCAGAAACAGTTAAGGGTAATCAGGGAGGCCGTCAGGCGAGCAATTTGGAGCTAGCAGTCCTGGATTCTGAGAAGGATGTCTGACCGCCCATTTAGGCCCGATCCTATAGGATCGGGCCTAAATGGGCGGTCAGACATCTCTCAAGGGGTCCCAGATTGGAGAGGGTGCCCTCTGGGCTGAGGGACACCCGCCTCCACACCCCTGTGCATGGATTTCATGCACTGGGCCTCTAGTATATAATAAAAGGCTAATATACAAATCAACTGAATGGCAGAATGACTGGTCGCTATAACATGCTCTGACCACCAGGGGCAGACACTCAATGCAGGAGTTGCTCCCTGGTGATAAGTGTGCTGCTCAGCCAGGAGCCTTGAGCTGGACTCATGACTGGCAAGCACAGTGGCAGTGATGAGAGAGGTGGAGAGCAGCCCTAAGATGTCAGTCAGACATCCCCTGAGGTGTCCCAGACTATGAGAGGGCACAGGCTGGGCTGAGGGACTCCCTGTCCAAATGCATGAATCTCATGTACTGGACCTCTAGTAATACATACTATATAATAAAAGGATAATATGCAAATTGACCCTAACTGCAGAATGCCCTGAACAACTGATCACTATGATGTGCACTGACCACCAGGGAGCAGATGCTCAATGCAGAAACTACTCTTTGGTGGTCAGTGCATTCCCACCAGGGAAGCTCTGCTCAACCGCAATCAGGGCTGACAGCTGCAAGTGTAGCAGTGGTAGCAGGCCTCTCCTGCCTCCTCATCAGTGCTAATGATAACCACAAAAAATATAGTTATATCAGTTAACAATGATGGAGTGTTTATTGTATACTAAAGATTCTTCTGAGTCTTTTGCAAGTGTTAACACTTGTAAATCTCACCATACACGTTATCATTAATTCTCTTTTCTAGATGACAGAAATGAGACATGGTGAAGTTGAGTTGCTGCTCAATATCATAGGGCCAGTGAAAGGGTTATAAACTTCGGCAGTCTGGACCAAGAAACTGAATTTCTAAATGGTAATTTTATATAGCACTCTCAGCAGCAAAGTCAAGTTGTTAGTATGCATATTTTGCATTTTAATACCTTTTTTCCTCCATGGTCCACTGTGTCAATGCCTAAAGTCACCCACATTTTTTTAGTCATTGCTCTGTACCTTTCACCATCAAACACAAATAAAAAACACACTACATGGTTTCCCTAGTACATTAGGATGCGTAAATCACTTGATAATAAAATACTGAAAAATTTAGAGCATAAGATAAAGTATGCTCATATAGTAATCCATATTGTTTTAAAATTTCATAAAATCCATTGAACAGAACTTTAGCCCTTATCTTAAGTAAAGATGTTGAAAAGAACTCATTACCAAATGACATTTAGGCATTTGAATATTTTGCCACCTGTCATTTTGCTTCTTCTCACCTGTATAAATGGCATTTATTCCTGTTGACATCCTGGTTATTATCATTACTTTTCAGTTATTCCTATTAACCTATGACAGGTTTTGCTATTCACATGCCATTCATTTGCTTTCCTTAACTTGTGTTTAAATATGAATTCCTAAAGACTGTCTTCATTATAAGTTGTTGCTTAGATGATATTACTCATTACCTTTGAGTTTAGTCTCAAAAGAAAATACCTAGTGATACTCATTTAGCCTTTGCATAGTTTTTATGGAAGTTTCAGCAATAGATAGTTTCCTGGTCAATAGTTTTCACATTCAAAGTTTGAACTCTTAGAGTGAACTCTCTTCTAGACGCTAGTCCTCCTATGGCTGAACTCTTCTTTCCTCCAAATACACATGGATAATCATCCCATCATAACTCTGGAATTCTGACATATGGGACAAATGAGATATCACTTGTTTTGACTAAAGCATTTCTGTCAGGTAATTCTGAGGCTTATTAACCATCAACAATGTGGCTAGGTGAAGAAGAAAAGAAAGTGGGAAACAAAACAATATTGGAGCAGACAGAAGATGAAAATGAAATTACTATAAGGAGAAAAGGATGCTGTGCCTGGGACCTGGATAGAACCTGATATCAAGTTGGTGAGTACACTAGGTCTTCCTTGAATAGAGTCAATGAGGTGTTGTAAAGAGCAGATGAAAAAATGCATTGAGCAGTGTGTCTGGCACAGAACACATTACCAATGAATCTATTATTATCACTATTAAAATTCTGGGTTATAAATGTAATCCCTAGAGAACACCCTAAGAATATGAGGTTGAACCATATGAAATGGTTTAATTGAAAAGTGATGAAATATAGGCCATTCATATGGTTCAACAGAGCATTATTTGTTATCATTAATATGTGGATTGCTATCATCATAATCGCTGGTATTCAGGCTAAGGACAATAATCATAAAGGGTGAAAACCCTCTCTTAGTGCTGAAAATGATAAGTTATTTTGGTTGCCCTCGCAATAACATTCAGCCTCACAAAGAAAAAAATACCTATACTTAATAGGAATTAAAAAATGTTACTGAAGTTTATTGCTGAAGGAAATGTGAGTTTCAATCACTTAATTGGGAAGCAACCTGGCAATATATATTGTAGATTAGTTGTATTAAATAAAATATATTATGAAAACTAATTTTATGTGCTTCATTTTACTTCTTAATGTGGGTATGAGAAAATTTTAAATTATATATACATTAGATAGAATATATATTATATTTCTATTAGGCAGTTTTGACTTAGACTATAGCAAGGTTGAGCAGAGTGGTATTAACTGATTGTGAATACCTAATGTGTGCTAAAAGGCATGCTAAACATTATATATTTGGGTTCACATAATCTTCAAATTATTTCTGACAAATCTACCTAATAAAAAAGTAATATGCTAATTGACCATGCATTCACAATGCCCACCAGCCAATCAGGAATGAATATGCAAATTAACCCAATAAAGATGGCAGGTTAAATTGGATATGCAGGCATCCATTGGCTGGGGCTAGGGCAGGTCACTTTTGTTGTTGCCATAGCAATGACATAGGTGTTATGCCCTGTCCCTGGCTGCTCTGGGCCTCTGGGCAGCATGGGAAGTAGAAAGGCGCCTCCGGCCAGAGCAAAGGCAGTGCCAACAGCCAGGAAAAGGAAGGCCCATTCTGGCACGAATCTTTGTGCATTGGGCTTTTACTAAGTAATAAAATTCTCCAATTTTACAATAAAATACTGAACAAAACGAGGAGAAAAAGAACATTGTACAAGCTCAGACAGTTAAAAAGCATAGAGCAATAATTCAAATTCAAGTTTACTAACATGAATCCAATGCATTTCTTCTTGGCCCACCTGCATGTTGCTGAAAGATCTCTGGGAAGTACAAAAGGTGCACAAGCTCTCGGGGGTCTATCACAACTCACTGTGCTCATGGAGTTCCATGGTGGAGGGAAATGGTTTGGCTTGCCAAGCTGCAGCAGCTGCTTTGCCATCTGTCTTCATGATCCATCTCATGATACTCTCCATCTCTGTGCTACTCCCATGTCTATGTGATCTAACCCAGCTGTACAAACCCAGGGCCATCTACCACCTGGGCAGGGGAAGTGACTCATTGTGGATCACAGATGCATGCCCAGTGTTCTGGCTGAGACCTTACCTGCTGACTGCTTTTCTAGGCAGTCAGGCATGGCAGTCTTCTGGCTCCATCAGTCTTTCACCTTGGCAGACACAGGCCATAGGGGTTGATAGAATTGCTCTAACAAAGGGCCTGCCACCTTTGTACCATCCGCTAAAAATAAAGGCAGGTGAAAAATTCCTTTATGACCCACTCCAAGGAAGATGCAATCTGTTGTGCTTGGGGCATTCAGTCAACAAGGCAAGGCCCGTCTGACAAGTAGATAATCTCCTGCATAACATGGTTTGTGGGGTTTTACAGAAGGACTAGCTTCTAGAAACAGCTTTGCATCAGGCTCTCATAGGTTATGTTAAATTCTTCCATTTAAAATGCAAGTTTTCTGGAATTTTCTATTTGCTCATAAAAATTAAAATTCAAGGAGCCCTGACAATCAGTTTAATGCTAATGATTTAGCAAGATTACGGTGAAGCCTGGCCATCATGGTCATAGTTCAATTCCTAGTCAGGGTACATGTCTGGATTGTGGGCTCAATCCCCAGTGTGGGGTGTGCAAGAGGCAGCCAATCAATGAGTCTCTCTCATCATTGACGTTTATATATCTCTCACTCTACTTTTCTCTCAGAAATCAATAAAAATATTTAAAATAAATTAAATTAAAAGAAAAAGATTACAGTGAAAGCAAAGTCTGATAGAAATGGCACATAGAATATTCTATTGTGATAATAAATTAAAATATATCAATAATGACTAGCATTTACACTTCTCATTGACCATATATAAAACACATTATATCTGCATTTCCTTCGATCTACACAATTATCCCATGATATGCACATAATTATTATCTTAATTTTAAAGAGGAGAAAACTATGTCATTAAGCATTTGCCCAAACTTACTTCTTTCAAATGGTACAGCCAGAACCCAAACCATAATGTTATTACAATCCCATAGCCTTTAATGTATTGTAATAAAATTAGTAGACATGTTAATATTGTAAATTATCTGAAAAAATGGCAAATATACACAGATTAATTTATTGTTTGACCTGTAGCAGTTAATTATTTTGTTTTTTGATATGTCTTCTATTTTTCTAATTCAAGAGAAAATGCCCTATGTTTTTATTTATTCATTCACTTGTCAATACACTAAACAAGCATTTAAAGAGTACCTTTTCTTTGCAAGATACTCTGCTTTAAACATTAGAAAGAACAAAAACACTATCTCTATCTTCAGGAAATTCCAATCTAGTTGTACTGACCAAATTAAATGTATACCTGTACAACTATACAACACATATCTGATATCTCTGTATCTTGAAGTTTCATGGCCTTAAATGCAATTTCTATGCTAATGACTCTAAATTTATGTTCCCACACGGGTCTTTCCATTGATGGCCAAATTGATATATATAAACCCTCACCTGGTATCTCTGCTTGTGCATCCAAAAAATATTGCAAAATTATCAATAGACCTCTGCACACCTTGCATACTCAGACATTATTCCTTTCCTACACTTCAGTCTCCAGAAAGAGTAATGCCAACCACCCTTTGCCTTTATCAAATTCACAGGAGCATCAGTGAACCCTTTTTATGTCTCACACTTTCTATCCCAATCCATCAAAATTCCTGCTGGCTTCAGCTGGAAATCTCATCCCTGAACTAAGTGCTTCCCAGCTCCATTCCTTCATGACCCTTTTAGCCAATCCCCAGCCCACTCCTTAAGTGACTATTGTGATATCTCTCATTATAGACTCATTTACTGGTTCTTGAGCACATACAAAAGGAGCCATACAGTATGTACTCTTTCATATCAGTATTCCGATTTTTTTAACTCAGTGTAATATTTGTGACATTCATTCATGCCAATGACAATCTGACATGCATGGAGTGTAGATTTCTTTTGACTGCTGAGTATATTTCCATTGTGCAAAATAAACAACAATTCATTCTCCCATTAAGGAGCATTAGACTGTTTCCAGTTTTGTGTTATTTTGAATAAAGGTACAGTCAAAATTTGTTTTACAAGTCTAAGTGCGGACATATGTTTTTATTTCTCTTGAATAAATATCCAGGACTGAAAATGCTGGGTCAGCTGTGAAGAGTGGATTGAACTCTATAAGAAATTGCCAAACTTTTTTTCTAACATAGTTGTACCTCACCAACAATTTCGAAGAATTCCAGTTGCTACACATTCTCTCCAAACATTTAATATTGCTTGTTTTAATTTTAGCCATTTCTAAAGGCTAAAAGGATGGTTAAGTACAGTATTTCACTGTGGTGGTTTTAATTTGCAATTTTCTAATGACTAAAAGATCTTGAACATCTTTTCATGTACTTACTTGCCATGTGTATATTTTCTATTTTGGAAGTGTCCGTTCAAATATTTTGCTACTCTTATTGTCTTTTTTATTGTTAATCTATAGAAGTGCTTATATATTCTGCATTCAGGTCTCTTATCAGATTTATTGACAAAGTATATACTACTTGCAGGATCTTCTTCTAGTGTGTACTTGACTCTCTTGTCTTTTGGTACACAAAAGTTTTTAATTTAGATGAAGTCCAACTTGCCTCTTTTTCAGTTAGTGCTTTTATTGTGTATTGTTCAAGAAGTCATTGCCAACCTCAAAGGTATGAAGAAAATATTTTATGTTTCCTTCTAGAAATTTATAGTTCTAGCTGGTATTTGTTTGTCAATGATCTAGTCTGAATTATTTTCATGTGTATAAAGTGAATCGGGGATAAATATAATTTCTTCCCACAGGAATATTTAGTTTCTCCAGCCTTCCTGCTCTCCCCTCCAGATATCTAGAGTTGGAAAAAATGTCCTTTCAACAATGAATTGATTTGGATTCTTGATTGAAAATCAATTGACCTACAATACATAGGAGTATTTCTACATTCTCTAATCTGCCCTATTGATTTTTATATTCATGTGTCAATATCACACTGTCTTGATTACAATTACTTTATCATTAGTTTCAAAATCAAGTATGTGTCCAGCAACACAATTCTTTATCTTCATATTTGCTTTGTCTATTAGAGTACATTGGTATTTCCATGTAAAATTCAGATTAGCTTTTCAAAGCCTGCAAGGAAATAATAACTGTTGCATTTTGGTTAGAATTTTTGAATATATATATAAATCTTATTGAAATATGGAGGATTGTATGTTTTTTTATGATTAAATTGAACTTTTTAAAATTTTATTTTCCAATTCCTTTCTAGTACTTTACAGAGTTTATAAATAATTATTGTATAAAAACCTTATATACTATGACCTTGATAAAGTATCATGAGGTCTAGCAGTTACTTAATAAATTCTTAATATTTTTATATAAACCATCATTAAAATATAAATAATAATTTTTACCTTTCCCTTTCCAATATCTTTTACTTATTTCTTTCACATTATTGCACTGGCTAGATGTAAATTACAGTGTTAAATAGATATGGTAAGATCAGATATCCTTGCATTATTTCTAATACCTACTAAGAAATTATTCAATATTCACTCTCAGGTATGATGTTAAGTCTTAATTGACAATGAACTTTGTCAGATTGAAGAGGTACTCTTTTGTTTTGTTTGCTGGGTTATTTTTTAAACCCATTAATGATATTAAATTTTGTCAAATGCTCTTTCTGCATCAATTGAGATTATATAATTTCCCCTATATACTATTCACATCATGAATTAAGTTACTTTTTTCAAATGTTAAAATAGCCTTGCACCTTTTATAACCTTGAATTAAACCAGTTGGTTATGTATGTATATTTTTAATATTGCTCAGTTTAATTTACTAATGTTGTTAAAGATCATCTTCAGACTAGATTCAAAGATGTGGTAGTCTGTAATTTCTTTTTTTTTCCTTATAATTTCCTTGTGAGGGGTTGGCACCTGAATTATGCTGACTTTATAAAACAAATTGGGGAGAGAAACCAAGATGGTAACATAGGTAAACACCTAAACTGTTGCCTCACACAACAATTTCAAGACTACAACTAAAAGACAAAAAGGACATCATCCAGAATCAGAGGAAAGCTGGCTGAGTGGAAATTCTACAACTAGAAGGAAAGGGAAAAGCACACAGAGAATCAGAGGAGCTGCAAAAGGCTGAGGTACAGAGACACACACAGAGTACAGGTGGCTGAGTGCCTGGCTGGCTTTCTCTAGCAGGAGGTTGATAGAAATCCCCGACTGCACTGAATCCCAGTTCTGACTGCACTGAATCCCAGTTCTCAGTGAGATCCTGAGGACCCAGGCTCACACAGAGGGAATCTGGACTTTCAGGGTAAGAGAAAAGCACACGGAAGCTCAAGGAAGCTGCAAAAGGCAGAGGTCTGGAGGCACGCACGCAAATGTGCACAGAGAGGACTGACTGCTGAGTGTGCAGCTTGCTTTTTCTAGCAGAGGGAGACAGAAGCTCCCAACTGTGCTGAACTCCAGTTGCAGTGAGAATTTGGGAATCCAGGTTCATTGGGAAAGAAACTGGACTGTCTGGCAGTGGGCAAAACTCAAGGGTGGTTTTCTCTCAGAGGTGCTTACAGCAATTACCAAGGAACACTGAGACCAAGGGGACTCATAAGGGCAGGACTGATGGGAAGCCAAGACTGTCTGCTCAGGCCTGAGACTTCGCCCCATTTAAGCTGAGCACAAATACTTTTGTAATTTTGCAAGTCTTGTTTCATAAGGCTGTCTCCAGCACAGAAGTTCTCCTGGCGTAGGCACAGCTGATCCTCACAGCCAACTGGTCTGGAGTCAATTCCTTCCAGTGATACCAACAACAATCAAGACTTAACTATAACAAGGCTGCACACATAGTCCACAAAGGGGTGCACCAAAAGTGTCCACCTCAGGTAACTGGGGAGGCCGACCCACTGGGCCATATAGGACATCTAGCATGCAAAACCACTCTACAAACTCATGGAAGCAGCTAAAATGTGGAGACAAAGAAACATATCACAAATGAAAGAAATAGAGGAAAGCAAACATCTGGATATAGAGTTCAAAACAATGGTTATAAGATTTTTTAAGAATTTCCTGGAAAAGGCTGATAAATTTAGTGAGACCCTTGAGTATATGAAAAAGGACCAACTAGAAATTAAACACACAGTGACTGAAATAAAAAATATTATACAGAGCCCTAACAGCAGACTAGAGGAATGCAAGAATCAAGTCAAAGATTTGAAATACAAAGCAAAAAACACTCAACCACAAAAGCAAAAATAAAAAAAGAGTCCAAAAATTTGAAGACAGTGAAAGGAGCCTCTGGGACAATGTCAAGCGTACTAACATCAGAATTATGGAGGTGCCAGAAGAAGAGAAAGAGCAAGATACTGAAAACCTATTTGAAGAAATAATGACTGAAAACTTCCCCCACCTGGTGAAAGAAATAGACTTAAAAATCTAGGAAGCACACAGAACCCCAAACAAAAGGAATCCAATGAGGACCACACCAAGACACACCATAATTAAAATGCCAAGAGAGAATATTACAAGCAGCAAAAGAAAGTCAGTTCATTACCTACAAGGGAGCATCCATACAATTGTCAGCTGATTTCTCAACAGAAATTATGCAGGCCAGACAGGAATGGCAAAAAATATTCAAAGTGATGAATAGCAAGAACCTTCAACCAAGATCATTCTACCCAGCAAAGCTATCATTCAGAATTGAAGGTCAGATAAAGAGCTTCACAGATAAGAAAATTCTAAAGGAGTTCATCAACACCAAACCAGTAGTATATGAAATGCTCAAAGGTATTCTTTAAGAAGAGGAAGAAGAAGGCAAAGATAAAAATTATGAACAACAAATACATATCTATTAACAAGTGAATCTAAAAGTCAAGTGAATTAAAAATCTGATGAACAGAATAAACTGGTGAATATAATAGAATCAGGGGCATAGAAAAGGAGTGGACTGATAATTCTCCAGGGGAAAGGGTGTGGAGGGTGCAGGAAGAAACTGGACAAAAATTGTACAACTATGGATGAGGACAGTGGGGCATGGGGGTAAGGTGAAAGGGTGGGATGGGAACCGGGTGGAGAAAAGATATGGTGGGAAAAAAGAAGAACAATTGCAATAATCTAAACAATAAAGATTTATTAAATTAAAAAAAAACAAATTGAGAAGTGTTTCTTTTTCTGTTTTCTGAAAGAATTTCTGTGAATTGGCATTTTTTGTCTTAAATGCTTGATTGAATTCACAGATAGAAACTCTCTCTGCCTGAAATTCATTTTAAAGAAATTTTTCTACCTCATCTAAGATTTCAAATTTATTGGCATAAATTTGTTCATAATATCTTTATTATAGCCTTTGTAGCTATATAATTTGCAATGATGTAATGCCTTAAATTTCTGATATGGATTAATATGTTTTTCGTCTCCCATTTTCCTAAGCACTCTAGTTAGAGATTTAGCAATGTCATATTTTCAAAGATCTAGTCACTTTTATCATTTTCTCTTTTCTATTTTATTTATTCTTTACACATGTTTTAATTAAGTACTTTTAGCTCTGTGCTTTGGGTTTAATTTTATCTTTTCTATCCAGCTTCATAAGATGAAAACATAAACAACTGATTTGAAGCATTTATTCTTTTCTAATATAAGCATAAGACTTTTGATTTTTTAAGACATTTTAGTGACCCCTATAGTGTCTGTCTTGAACGGCCCACATGTACATGAAAAGAATGTTTTTGCAGCTTGATCAAGGTAGGTGATAGCACCGATCAGATATCCTATGACTTTAATTTTGGTCTACTCATCTTATATCAATTACTAAAAGAAAAATGTTATAATCTCCAACTATGATTGTGAATTTGCCTAATCTTTTCTGCAGCCCAATCAGTAGAATGAGACGATTCTAAAACAATCATCTGGGTTATACCAAAGCATTCTTTCTGCAGTCTCTTTAAGGATCCTTGTTTTATTTTACTCTGATGGCTGTACATGAAGTAACCAAGACCCTGAGATTAAATTTGGTGTCACTCAGTCTCACTTCTAGCTACCAATTTGGAAGCCAAGAAATAGCCACTATATAGCATTTGGGTTAAGAGTTCAGTTTCTATCAGCATGATGTCAGTGTTTCCACTGAATCTCTGAGAAAGGTTAAATATTTCTTTACTCATCAGTTCACACCAAACCGTTCTCTAAGGAAACTTGTGAAGATTGCATCAAAGACTACTTAACTGGGCCTGTATCACAAGTTGGGAAAAGCAGATGTCACAATTCAAATAGATGCAAGTAAAATGCTTGGAAGTATCAAATGCCTATCTCAAAGATCTTCTAGCTTCATAACTAAGATGAGGAGCAGTGAGTTCATATTCTCATGAACAAGTCCATCTTTCAAATAAAGGAAGTTCTTTGGTACATTGATGTAAAAATCACTTGTCTGTCATGTTCATCCCCTGGTGCTAGCTCTGCTATCTACAACAACACAGGTGGCACCTCTTCACGTACATGATCATGTCTCAGTCATATGGAGTCAACATGCCTGTCCCACGTTTAGCCTTCTCTTCCCCCACAATAGCTTCGCCAAGATCTTCCAAGAAACCTAAATGGTACATGGATCCTGGAGGCTTTGCTTTCCTGGTTGCTCTCTTTGTAGATGTCTTCAGTGTGATGACTGATCCAGCAAACATGACCTCATGAAATTCCACATGAAATCTGATCACAAAGCAGGACACATATTAACTCCAGCAAATTACTGAAGCTATAGCGACTCTTACACGAAGAGAAAGGTGGATTTTTTTTTTACATGAAGTGCAAGAAGGTATCCGGAACCACATAGGTTGCTTACTTAACTGTGTCCTGCCAGATGACTAGTTTTTTGTTTTATAATATTCCTGAAAGCGAATATCCCCAAACAGAAGGCAAACAACCCGAGAAAAATCTCTCTCTGGGTGTAACGATAGGCCACTCCCACCGTGATGTCACATGATGCACAGTGATAGCAGGGAATATAAATCAAGCAACCTAGGTTGTGAAATTGAATAGCAGCATAGATAGGAAAAAATGTAGCCACTCCTTAAAGGTCTTTTACTGCACATTTATTTTACTATTTTTAATAGGGACTAGGAGGGACAAATCGATGTTTCCATCAGAGAGAAAGTGTCTTTTAAGTGCAAAACATTTTTCAGAAGCAACTTTCAGCACCAGCATAAATGACATCACCAGAAGAGGGATTGTTTAACTAGAGGGGATCATTATCTGTTGTTGGGATTTCTCCTCAGTGAACAAGCAATTAGTCTGTCAAAGATGGACTGAGTTCCGAAAATGAATGTCTGGAAAATGCTTACAACTCCTCTCCCTGTTCCTGACAAATAGAAAGATTGGTTTTCACGTAGAATTGAGATTTGAGCTTTTTTTTTTTTTTTCTATGAGGAAAAGAAAAAACATACACAGGAAGAGTTAAGAAAGACTTTCATGTCTGATTGATGTGTTGCCGGTTTTATTATGCGTATTGAAGTTAATTCTATTCATGCATATGTCCCTTCATTTTCTGGATGTTTTGTTGCCGGATTGTAATGATTTCACTAACGTTCATCTTTGTCTAAATATATGACAAGTAAGAGGCACTGATGAACACTGAAATGAATATTATATAAGGGGATGTGGCCCATTCCACAAGGAAGGCTCTGGCCACCCTTGCCATTAATTTTCAGATCGATTGCATTAGCGTGATTAAGTTTGTCCCTAAACCTGTAACGAATGATTGAAAGGAGTTAAGTGCAGGAAAAGAGAAGCAGTTCTGCCTACTCAGAAGCAACAGCTGTCTCCACTACATTGAATCTGACCCTGGATGGAACTAATCAGATTTCTCTCAGATTAGCAGTTCATTGGGTAAATAGATGAAAGGTTACTTTTAAGATAAATGTTGTTAATATCAACTCCATAACATAGTAAACTTAATCTGTTGCATTCAACCCCACTAAAAGCATCACCAATCACCTATGGGCTTTTCTTTTTAAGAAAAATGAGGAGTTACAGATTGATTACATCAGAACTAAAATTTTAAATGAGTTTTTGAAAACACTTTGGATTAATTTTTCACTATAATAATGTATGTATTGAAAAATGGTGTTCAGATATTACAGAGACATAGCAAGTATTTATTTATCCAACACCACAAAATTCTACATCATAAGGCTATTTTCTTAAACTTTTGACCTGTAATACATGCACAGCTCCTATTGGCAAAGTCTTAGTTTTTTTCTTTTTTCTCTTCAGAAATTTTAAAGAAAAAAATGATATTTTTACAAGTAAATTTAAATTAGCTTTTGTTTATTTTGTCTTATCCAATTTTTCGTTTCCTCTCAACCTGGTAAACCAAAGCTAATTTGGTATGTAGCCTTTCGTGTGTGAGTGTGTGTGTGTGTGTGTGTTCTAAACTTTATTTTCTTCAGTCTGACTGTCTGACGTTTTCATTTTGTTCTTTTCCTTTAGCTCATTCTGGCTTCACCCAGCGTCCTGACTCACCCATCTCCCTCTTGCTTAATCATTAAGCCCTCAGAACAATGTGGCTTTTATCAGCATCCAATAGTCTTAGGGGAAAGGTGTTAGGTCTATAGGCCACAGAGAGAGTTTTCAGTCAAACTAAAGATAACATTGTGTCCAGCCAATTTGGCTCAGTGGTTGAGCATAGACTTATGAATGAGGAGCTCATAGTTTCATTCCTGATCAGGGTACAAGCCTGGGTTGTGGGCTCAATCCCCAGGGGGCACATGCAGGAGGCAGCTGATCACTCATCACTGATGTTCCTTTAATAAATAAAAATAAATTTAAAATATATATATATTAAAAGATAACATCTTGGCCCTAGCTGGTTTGGCTCAGTGGATGGAGTGTCGGCCTGCAGACTGTAGGGTCCCACGTTCGATTCTGGCCAAAGGCACATATGCCCGGGTTGCAGGCTCAATCCCCACTAGGGGGGTATGCAGGAGGAAGCCAGGTCAATGATCCTCTCTCAGCCCATCCTCCATACCCCCACTCAGGCCCTCCCACAGTGGCTCCCAGTCCCCTGTCTGCCAGAAACCCCACTCCCACTGCCACCACTCCCATGTGCTAACAGCGCTGGCCCTGCTCAAGCCCACTGATCGTGCTGAGCAATTGGGGCTGGTGTCAACAGCAGGTGCAAGCACTGGGCAGGACTGTGGTGCATAGGTGCAAAAAAAATTTTAGTAACCACCAGAGGCTCACCCCATGACAACAACCAGTGCCCGCCTTAGTTGGGCACCCCCATTCATCTGCTCTAACATCCTGCTGCGGCCAATGATCACTATGTTCTGTGCTGTACCACCTGCAGCTGACTCCTGCCATGTTCTGCATGTGCCCCCTGGTGGTCAGTGCACATCATAGTGACTGGTTGTTTGGTTGTTCCTTCTATTTGCATAGTAGGACTTTTTATATATAGCCTAGAGGCCCAGTGCATGAAATTTGTGTGGGAGGGAAGGGTGTCCCTCAGCCCAGCCCAGCCTGCACCCTCTTCAATCTAGGACCACTTGGGGGATGTTCAACTGCCACTTTAGGACATCCCTCTCACAATCTAGGACTGCTGGCTCCTAACTGCACCTGCCTGATTGCCCCTAACCTCTTTTATCTGCCAGCCTGATTGCCCCCTAACTGCTCCCCTGCCAGCCTGATTGCTACCAACTGCCCTCCCCTGCTGGCCTGATTGCCCACAACTGCCCTCCTCTGCTGGCCTGGTTGTCCACAACTGTCCTCTCCTGCCAGCCTGATCACCCTCAATTGCCCTCCCCTGCTGGCCATCTTGTGGTGACCATCTTGTTGTGGCCATCTTGTGAAGCCCATCTTGTGGTGGCCATCTTGTGATGATATGAGGGCAGCTATCTTGTGGCAGCCATCTTGTAATGACATTGAGTGAGGGCATCATTTGACACCACCTAGGCTTTTATTATATAGGATAAGTAGTGATACATGTTTAATAAAAGAAATGTAGAAAAGGACATTTGAAAAATATACACAACTGTAGATTTAATATCTCCCTCAAAATCTACTCCTTTGCCAGTCAGTTACCCTTCAGAGACACATGTTCTGTTAGAACTTTCTATTGTCTTTGTGGGGGTCCAGAATGAGTTACCCCAGTGGTGCCTCGTTGGTATACAGATTATTTTGAGCTAAAGACAACTTTAACCTCAGGCTCAAGAGAAACTTCTGCCCTTCCCATTAACTACCCAGATGAACTTGAATTAGAGGACTTGCCCATAATAAGCAATTATCAGCAATAACCTTTTTAACCCATCTGTATGGCAGGGAAAACTTGTATTTACTAAACATCTGTTCTTGTCATCCTGCAATAACCCTCTTAAGTCCTCAGGTGCATTAACTCATCCCTAGTTCAGAATGTCTTCTATATCAGTTCCCCTTTCAATCTCTGGACCTCTTACATACCAGGAGCCTCTGACTCTCTTATATATGTGGGTTCCCCTGCATATGTGTGTATTAAATTTGGTCATTTTCTCTTGCTAATCTGTCTTATGTCTATCTGATCAATATACCAGCCAGGAGAACCTTCTGTAGAGGAAAGTTTGTTCCTCCCCCACATTTTTCAACACGTTGCCACATATACAGTGCATGTGTCTCTTCCCTCCTATCCTTGAGTTTATTCTTGAATTCAAGTCTCTGGGTCCTACTTTCTTTCTCCCATCAATGCTTCTTGTCTTTGTTTTGTTTTCTAAGTACCAGAAATATGTTACCTAGAATATGTCTACTCTCCATTCAAGGTCCAGTCAGTCTTCACTGACCCCCCAACAAATAAATTGCAATAACATTAATGTTCATACAACACTCTATTGAGGAACTTAACTTTTATATGTTCGTCTCGTTTTGTTGTTGTTTTTTTTAATCATTTTGTTATTCTGATAAGATAGAACATTTCTATTGGTCTAACTCTAAATTTACTGACATTATAGATATTTAATAAACATTACTATTATTATAATCACACACTATGTGCAAAACCACTGTTTCAGGTACTAGAGTTCAAGCTTACATAACAAATGAAATATACTGTATTGTGGGCCCAGGATTGTGGCCTCCTCTGCTGCAGCTTCCTCCTCTCAGGCATTTCTCTCCTTACTTTTCAGTAACTACAATTATCCTGGATTCTGTCTTCAGTTTTTCAAGGTCAAATATAATGGGTTTTCTATGGGAGATTCACAGCACAGAAACAATAAAAAATGAGACTCACCAGAGTCATCTCCTTCCTCTACTTTTAGTCTTTCTCCTTCATCTTTCTGCTCTCTGAAGCCTTCAAGTTTTGGATTACAATTTTTATGTCTTTCAGAACTTATAATTACTTTCAGAATAAACACTTCGATAGCAGCAACTTAATTATTAACTTGTATTATGTTTAGTTTTTTGTTTTGCTCATCTTATCTCTGCCCCCAGTTCCTAGCACAGGACTCCTAAAACCATTGTAAATAGGGGTGATAGGACCTTTCATTCTCATATTTAGTCTCTGACCCTGGTTCCTGACAAGAGCTCGTAATACTCCCCTTCTTTCCTAAATGGTAAGAGCACTTAGGGGCATCTTTTGCTTTCATATTTGGTCTTTGACTGCAGAAGGGCTCTTAAATCTCTTTGAATTTTCTGGCTGATTGGAGTGATTTTTGTTCCAATGAAATGACTTTGGGTGGGTTCCTGCAAGGCTCCTGGATCTGGGCTACTCTCCAAAAAAGACCCAGCCAAGATTAAAAGTTTGAAATTTTCAGCCCCACCCCTTCCCCATTCTCTAAAGAGAGGAGAAGGATTAGAAATGGAGTTAATAATTGATCATGCCTATGAGATGGAGCCTCCATAAAATTGCAGTACAATGGGTTTTGAGGGGCAAGTAAACACATCCATATACCAGGGGGTGGTCACCCCACCTTCAAGGGATCAGAAGCTCCTGCAATCAAGTCAGACAAAAGTTTTGAGTAACCTGGGCTTTCTACTATGATGGGCATTTGACTTGGTAGATAGTTTTCTGGGACTGAGCCCTTAACTTATTGGAATCTGATGCTATCTCCAGGAAGTGAGTCTTAGAATTGAGTTAAATTGTAGAACACTCAGCTGCTATTGGAGAATTTCTTGGTGAGAGAAAAACCAATCCCACATATCACCTTTATCCAAAATTGTAATCCTATTGAGGAAAAGTATCCTGGCATTATTTATCTTTTTTCCTCTGATAGTATATAAAAATATTAACAGTAGAAAAATAATTTTTTTGTAGAATTGTACTCACATGATCAGGGGCATAACACATTATTCAAGGATGGGAAAGTTATAGTGCCATTTTAGCACTAGTTGAAATTATAAATTCTATATCATCATCATATACTTGACACTCTCCACTAACCATTTGAGAGATATAAATGTTAGATTATTTCCAGTAGCTTTTAACCTAAAATATTGGCAATTAAATAGTCATTGGGGAAAAATTTCATGTGGAAACATATATACAATACTGGCCCATAAAATATAGAATAATCTGGAAAAATATTGCTGCAAAACAAGCACTATAAAGATATTACATTAAAGATTTAAACTAGAAGTGTTGAGGATTAGAAGAAATAAATTTCAGAATAAATAGAAATTGGCCTCCTGCATTATTTGGGCCAAATTGTCTTCAGAGATGCTTCTGAAGTCTTCATGCTGTTCATATTTAAATACTGAATGTGAATTTCTCAGAACGTCTCCTTTTACATAAATTTCTATGCTGTTCCTTCACAGAATTTCCTTGAAAAGACCCAGATGTGGACGGAAGAGGAGGATTACTGGCAGCCAACAAGAAGCAGTTGGATATCCTAGGCATTTATCTCAAGGACATCATAAATATGAAATGCTCTTTAAAGAAATTATATGCTATAAAAAGTACACTTTTTATATTTTTGGAGATTCCAAAGTCTGTAATTTCTGCTACAAATTAAAGCATAATAATGGTACCCTTAAAAATTGAGCTTGGCATTATTAAAATCCATTATCAACTATTAAAAATTACGGTGAGCTGAAACCGATTTTGTTCAGTAGATAAAGCATCAGCCTGAGTAGTTCCAGGTTCGATTCCATGTGCCTTGGTTGTGGGCAAATCCCCAGTGGGAGGTATGCAGGAGGCAGCTGATCAATGTTTCTCTCTCATCGATGTTTCTAGCTCTCTAACCCTCTCCCTTCCTCTCTGTAAAAAAAATCAATAAAATATATTTTAAAAAATCAAAGTGAATGAGTAAAAAGAAATTCCTGTGTTTCTGTGTTCCAAAAGCATTTATTGAGCAGCAATCATGTTCAGATAAATGGGTAGCCAAATTATGACATACAAGTGTAGCTGATGAGTTAACAACACACCTAAAAAGAACATAGTCTAGTCCATATCATTCAAAGCCATGTTTTTTTTCTGATATATGAAAGTCATTTTTAAAAATTTACTATTTTACCTTCTGGGCAGTAGAAAATCTTTCTCACCATTTCCCCTCTTTTGAGTTTTATCTTTATTATTTTCCCAAAATGTATTGGACCAATTTCATAATAATATTATTTTCTTTCCCAGATATTTCCTTTCATTTACTAATCCCAACTTTTTATCACATTCTTTTATTTCTAAGTAGCCTATATATTTTTTTCTAAATTCTATCTTCCACTTCTCTCTGAGGCCTGAGAACAAGTATGCGCAGAAAGAATTAGTGTTAGAACTCCCAGGGATTAACCTTCCTCTTTGTTCTTTTGCCAAGGCACTTAGTCGACATGACAAAAATTAAATTCAAAAGAAGGGACTCTAAAGTGCAAATCTATCAGGATTAAATGGTCCTATTTAAATGCAAAGTAAACTGTTTAATCATATTTCTATAAATGGTGGGATAATTCCTCTCCATCACATCCTATCCCACCCACTTACGTTAGAGAGAAAATATAAATCAAAATAATTTAATTGAATCCAGAGCCAATTTCCTGGGTAAAAAAGAGGGAGAAGACATTAAAAATTATGCAGGAGGATAATTTATGAAAGTACTAATTTCTATATTGTTCTCATTGTCATAGAAACCTTAATTAATTTTTTTTTTTAATTGTCTCTCCTCCCTTCCTTGGCTGAAAGGACAACCAATATTTTGTGTTTAAATATCAGGTTTCACATCAGCTACTCTTTTAAAGAATTAGGTTTCAACATCTTTTTGAGGTCAGAAGCAAGACTTCTGATCAGTTTAGAACAGAAAGGTGACTCATTATGAAGAAAGATGGCTTCCCAAAGACAAACAAGGTAATACCTTTAGGGGGAAAGGTCTTTCAACTAGTGCAGATCTATGTACTTATCTAAGAAGTAGGCCCCAGGAGGTTGACTTTTAGTGCTACAGCTTGGAGGTCTTTGTCAAAATCTCTGTGTTCAGAGTTTGCACAAAAAAAAAGAAAAGAAAAGAAAAGAAAAGAAAGGAAAAGAAGAAACCCCATGATTTTAATTGAGAATGATGTTTTTGGGTCAAGAATACTCAGCAAAGCAGCCACAAGAGTTAGTAGACCAAAACTGTAGAGCTGGCTAACCTAAAGATGGTACCCACATTAATTTAATTTTACTTTGTTTGTTTATTAACATGACATTTTCTTTACCTCTGCCTTGTGGAGAAAATATCGAGTGTGCTACTGCCAGCTACAAAGCTACAAAGTGAAACAGAAGAGAACCAAAGGCACCCAACCACAACAAAGGGAAGCCATTATTTCCCACTAGAGGCCTGACGCATGAAGATTCATGCAAGAATGGATCTTCCTTCCCCTGGCTGCCAACACTGCCTTTGCTCTGGCTTGGAGCCGCGTTTCCACCTTTCCACACTACCCAGAGGCCTAGAGTGGCAGGACCACCTGCATCATTGCCATAGCAATGATGCAGATGTCCGGGCCCTCTCTGCACCTGTGTATGTATGCAAATTAACCTGCCATCTTTGTTGGGTTAATTTGCATACTTGCTCCTGATTGGCTAGTGGATGTAGCAAAGGTATGGTCAATTTGCATCTTTCTCTTTTATTAGTGTAGATGATATGGCCCAAGTTTTGCTCTTTGGGCAAGGATAAAATTTTTCCTAAAAATGAGTTTAGATGGAAGAAGGTATTCTACTGATTGTGTATGGCTCCAAGGCAAATTATTGTTTGATTGTAAACTCTTTCTTTGCCCCTTTCAGATGTAAATATCTTGCCTGTCTCCTGCCAATTTTACAAATGAGGAATGTTTCTATCAAGGAACTGAAAACCCTTTTTTTTGAAAAATAATTATATCAGTCATCAGGAATGGAAGAGCCCCTGTCTCCCAGTGTATCTTAGAAGATAGGGGCCTAACTTTTATCAGGGCCAATTAGCAAGCACAGATGGCCTAATAAGATTGATCAGTGTCCATGTGGCTCTTCCAATAGCTCACCCAAGTGCTTAAAAACCATCCTGCTTCAGTGGGATTGAGTTCAATCTCACTCCTCTATTGCAGTGCTCTTGAGTAAAGTCTCCCTTACCTGTTTAATTATGTCCAGTACAACTTTTCTTTGACAACTCCTCTCCACTTTCATAAAGCCACAGCTAAAGCAAGAGCTAATCCTGGATTTTCATGAATGAAAGCCAATCTATTTCCTTCTTGCTGAACCCAGTTAGGATTGACAGGCTTTGTATTGGCTTCATTTTGTTTGTTGTTGTCTTTTACACGTGTAACACAAGGCATCCAATGAGTATATGAACCAGCCAAGCTTCAGTTCATACTGGTAGGGAGATTGAAAAGAAAAAAGAGTCAGCTTGGATCATTGTTTAGACCACAGCCTGTCCTCTACCATCACCCCATCTAACCTCTCTAGTCTCTGTCAGATAAGACAGAAAGTTTTTAACCTCATCTGGCTAGTGTCCAGGGCATATCTCAAGACTGGATGGCCCTAGAGCAGTGGTCGACAAACCAGGGCTCACGAGCCACATGCAGCTCTTTGGCCCCTTGAGTGTAGCTTTTCTACAACATACCACAGCCCAGGCGAGTCTATTTTGAAGAAGTGGTGTTAGAAGAAGTTTAAGTTTAAAAAATTTGGCTCGCAAAAGAAATTTCAATCGATGTACTGTTGATATTTGGCCCTGTGACTAATGAGTTTGCCGACCACTGCCCTAGAGGAAGCTAGAGTGAAATCTCTTTCTCAAGTAAAGCAAGGAGTTTTCCAACATAGAGGGATTATGCTTCAGCCTGTGAGTCTTGAAGAACAGGGTGGTAAATAGAGGCAGAGAGATCTTCCTAAGTGTCCTCATATTTTATTGACTTCCCATGAGACATTCAATGGAAAAGACCCTGTTTCAACTTTCCCTTGTGTGATTGCACTAAATCTGTGGGAAGGAAATTTGCATAGCATGAATAGTGTACACAAGCTGACATGTTCATTTATAGGATTCAGGCAGAAGTGGTTGGCTATTTTTCCTCATTGTTCCTTGGTAGAGAAAGAGGATTACATAATGGTTCAAGGGTCATGGTCTCAGCGTTAAAAATTGTTTATGGCAATCAGCCCATAGAATTTGGAAAACATCAAAAGATCCATGACCTTGTGCACTATCCTGAAGAGTGCTTAACTATAAAAGCGAGCTTTCTGGTTCCCCCTATGGGTTAAGCAATGCAGTATGTGAAAGGGGGGCTTAGGGGAGAGACTCAATCCTGAGTTATATACATACAAGAGTTTAGAGATATAAGCAAATAAACACAGGAAAAATAAAATCTTGCTATTCATAATCTTAATAAGATGAATACATTTGTTTTATTTTGCCATCAAATGAACAGATGTCTTCAGAAAACAAGGAGAAAGGAAAACCTGGTCAGTCATCTGATATTGCCTGAAGTTTTATAGTATCCTAGTTAAATTGGAATTTATAAAGCAAGCAATACACTACTTTCTTGTATCCTATTAAAAATGCAAGACATTCTAATTTAATTACTCCTATTTTTGGTGATGCTCTCTAAGTATTTAAATGCATTGTAGAAGAAATTTTTTATTCAGATTAAAAATGATGCCTAGTGAATGAAAAAATAAGTACCCTTCCCCACTTTATCCCCCTCAAAAAAAGCACCTCCTACTGCTCTTTTAAATATAGCTTTAAATTAGCGAACAGCAAAACATGTCACTGAAGTTGAAACTAAAATTTTAAAAAGCAGGCCTAAGAATGCTCATATTTAATTATGGCTCCATGTAATTAAGTGTGGCAATCTGGTGATAAAATCTTTAAGTAATGACTCATAAAGAGATAAAAATGGAGCATGTGTTTAATCAGTTCCCAGCCTTCCTCAGAAGCTGGCATTGCTCAGGTGCTAATGAGACACCTGTTGCTGGGGACACCAGAGGGAGCGTGCGAATCAAGTTGGTACGGAAAGACGCAGACTCACTGTTGCTGAAGGCAGGTGGCTCTGCCAAGATGACTGTCTGGAGGATTAAGCTCTGAAAGTTATTTAAATAAAAGCAGGCAACCAATTCTGCATATTTTTAAATAGGAAAAAAAAAAAGAAAGAAAAGAAGAAAGGAAAGAAAAAACAGATTTTTTCCTCCACTTCACTTACAAATTGTGGAACAAGCTTTTAATTTTTAGGTCATGATGTATGTAAGTCTTCAGTGGCTAATAAATGTAAAATTCCTTTTCTTCCTTATTTTGCAGACAATTGTGTTATGTGCATTCAAGAAACATTATTTGCGCTGTGAATTCATGTTTCACTTTCTCCTGTAGTTTGTATTGGCTTCATTTAAGGGGTTATTTTTCCTATCTTCCAAAAATGAATTGGCAGTTATTTTTCACATGGTACGATAATACAAAAAAATAAAAATAAACTTGCTCTCTGGTCTTTGTGTGCATGGACCGGGCTCTTTTTCTGGCTGGCTGTTATCTCATGTGTTAAGAGATATGACCTTAACAGTGTTTCTCCCATTCCAGCAAGGAGAAATGGGGCATTCATATCTGGGTTTCTGTGGAACCTTAACAATGTGTTAGAATTTGACAAGCCTAATGGCCCAGTGATGAGAAATGAAGAGAAGACTCTTTCTCCCGAAAGGTGGAGGGGATGATTGCCAGCACTTTACTCCCTGCAGGGCTTTAGACTTGTCACAGAACAACCTCTTTCACTCTCACAATTATTCTCGGTGGCCTATTCAACCTTTGGCTATACGCGGAAACCACCTCCAAGGAACTATTGGCCCTGAGTTTAAATAAACACATGCTATATTAAAACTGGCTTCAACAACATCTCAGAAGGATGCCTTGCAATTTCTGGAAATGGAAATTGTTCATAGGCTTCATGGAGCATCAGAAGTTTTGAGAGTTTGAAATTGCAGCAAAAGATATGGGCTTTTATTAAACACTAAATGCCCAGTGCATGAATTTGTGCACCTTGAAAGGAATTGTGGGCCGAGAGGCTGCAGTAGGCACAGGGACAGGTCTTTGCTCATCCTCTGCACCCCCACACAGCCCTTCCCACCACAGCCCCTGTTCCCTGTCTGTCAGCAGCCCAGCTCCCATGGCCACTGCTCCCACACACTGATGATGCTGCCCTACTTGTACCCACTGATGGCACAGAGTGGTTGGGGCCAGGGCCAGCAGTGTGTGCCAGTGGGGCCAGTGCTGTCAGTGGGTGTGAGTGGCAGCTGCTGTTCTGATCACTCCTCAGAGGCGACTGGGACTAGCAACGGGTCCTGGCAGCAGGTGCGAGTGGTGGCTCTGGCACCAGCTTGCAGGTGCAAGAGGGACCATTGCTGGCAGTGGGTGTGAGAGGCGACTACTAGCCCCAATCACTCCTCAGGAGAAAGGGGAGGTGAAGAATCCCTGAGGGGTAATCAGAGCCGGCAGCCACCGCTGATACCTACTATTGGTACTGAGTGATCAGGTGCGAGTGGCAGGCAAAGAATTTTCAGTAGCACTAGAGGTTTACCCCATGACATGCCATCTTGATCTGGCATCCCCACTCACCTGCTTCACCATCCCACCGCAGTTGATGCCCACCATGTTCCACGAGTGTCCCCTGGTGGTCAGCCCACACCAAGCGACCAATTGTTTGTTCAGTTATTTCATTGTTCCACTATTTGGACTATTAGCATATTAGGGTTTTATATATATAGTAGATACATAGAGGGGGCAAAACAATTGATTAATATTCTTTTTGAGACACAACAGATATATAGGAATAATAGTAATTGAAATATTACACAAGCTAGCTATGAATCAGAGCAGTGAGAATACCTGGAATAATTCCACACTGAGCATTTGCCACACAAATTTGGCTGGAACAAGCTAGCATGTGTCATATCCCAGCTTGAAGAGCTCAAGCAACTTCAACAAAGAATGCTTCTTCTAAACACAGTACCTCTTTGGCCAAAATAAATGGGACAGCGTTCAATGTCACATGTGACATTCTCATCACCCAATCCCTCGAAAACCAAGGAGAGGTTATTATGACTGAAAAGTAATTTATGGTCAGATAGATTTATCTGCAATCAATAAATCCACTGATTAGCAACCTATTTAATTTTGATTCTCTAGGTATGCATTGTTTTATGAAAATATTTTAAATGCCCACATTACAAAAATGCAAATGGATGAAGGTCTTAGTGTGTGCTTAAACCTTGGAAACATCTTAACATCAAGAAATATTAAATTTATACTTTCTAAATAACTTACTTTTATACTCCATGCAAGAAATGTTTGGGGTTTATATACAATTTTGTAAAAATTTACATTAAACAATTTACATAAAAATTTTTAGAAAAACATAAATTGTGTAAAGCAATATCCACTTAGAAATCTCCTGTTAAATCTTTTATGTCGTTTTATGTTTTACAGGTTTACATTAACTTTATATTTTTCCATAAATTTCATTTTTATGTCAATAGATTTTATTTCTACAAGAGAACTCCCTGGTTTGCTCTTGGCAACTAACTTTTTTCTGCCAATGACATCTTAAGTACAGCAGCATAATTTATGTAAAACAATGCTATCTGCAATAGTCAGTAGCAGCAGACCTGTGTGGGAAGTCCTGGGGAAAAGGCAGTAGGAAAAGATGGAGTGCCTGCCTCTTCTCAGGGGGATTTACTTTAGATTTTTGCTGTCTGAAATTTCACAAAATTGGGAATTCTGGAATTAAGTATAAGACTATAATCAATAACTTGATTTTAAAAGAATAGGTATATTTGGGAATGACTGTCACATTTGAATACCTTCTCACAGGGTGGTTTTCTGCAGTGAGCCTGGTGTTGAGTGCTGAGTGCTGACCTGCCTCTGTCCGAAGTTGCTCTAGGCTAGAGATAAGCCACCCAATGCCATGTGACAGTGCCACTCATTGCAAATGCTCCTGGTGGGACTGTGACCTGCTATAGCAGGCGTCTGTGGAAAGAAGGGTCCTTTAAAGATGGAATGCTATCTTTAGGGTTATGTTGAGAGGAACACGGTTGTTGAAATCATTGCTTCTACTGTGTATGTTTTTTCAATTCATCCCAGATTTTCACTTTGCAAGTTATGATTTATGCTTTTTCAAAGACTGGCTGTGTAATCTCTCACTTTCTTTTTTCAGGTGCAGATTCTTGAGCAGACACGCTCCACCGGTAACGTGTTAAAGTGTGTATTTTAATAGGCTGTTTGGCTACACTTAAAACAATAGAGGATTATCTTTCTCATTAAAACCTTACACACTTACATTACTGTCATATTTTCTTTAAATCAGTTGTTTTGTATACTCTAGCACAGTGGGCGACAAACCATTAGTCAACAGAGCCAAATATCAACAGTACGATTGAAATTTCTTTTGAGAGCCAAATTTTTTAAACTTAAACTTTTTCTAACATTACTTCTTCAAAAGAGACTCACCCAAACTGTGATATTTTGTGGAAGAGCCACACTGAAGGGGACATAGAGCCACATGTTGCTCATGAGCCACAGTTTGCCGACCACTGCTCTAGCTCATAATCATTTACTCATAAACTATTATGTCTAAACATAACTAATTGTTTCTATTATAAATATATGTAGTAGATTTTTCTTCTTTATCTATTCCTTCCCATGAAAATTATTATTTTTCCATTAATCCTCATGATTTATACAGATTTAGTAAGATTTTTCTTGACTTTTCAAAATCAAGACACTAAAACACCCAATAATCCCATTTACTAAATAAAATTATACTGCAAATATATAGTGAAGTCCCAAAAACCTATTTCTCAAATTTTGGAAAAAGTTTCAAATCTTGATTGTAAGACCATATTGCTATAAACAAAAACAGCATATATCAATATATCTGAGCATTTCAATATCCTACATAATAAAAAAGTAATATTCAAATTGACCTTCACTCCAACACACAAGATGGCTGCTCCCATGTGGTCAAGGATGGCTGCCCCCATGTGGACATAAGATGGCCACCACAAGATGGCCAGCAGGGGAGGGCAGTTGGGAGGGACCAGGCCTGCAAGGGAGGGCAGTTGAGGGCAATCAAGCTTGCAGGGGAGGGCAATTAGGGGTGACCAGGCCAGCAGAGGAAGGAAGTTGTGGTGGAGCCAGACCTGTAGGGAAGGGCAGTTGGGGGGTCCAGGCCTGCAGGGAAGGGAAGTTGGGGGAGAGGACCAGACCAGCAGGGGAGAGCAGTTAGGGGTGACCAAGCCAGCAGGGGAGGGCAGTTAGGGACAATCAGGCTGGCAGGGGAGCAGTTAGACATCAATCAGGCTGGCAGGAGAGTGGTTAGGGGATGATTAGGCTGGCAGACAGAAGCAGTTAGGGGCAATCAGGAAGGCAGGCAGGTGAGCAGTTGGGAGCTAACAGTCCACATTGAGAACTGCTAGCAGGGTTGCCTAAGACCATCAGAAAATACAGATATTTACATTATGATTCATAGCAGTAGCAAAATTACAGTTATGAAGTAGCAACGAAAATAATTTTATGGTTGGGAGTCACCAAAGCATGAGGAACTGTATTTAAGGGTCACAGCATTAGAAAGGTTGAGAACCACTGCTCTAGTTATTACTTTGGAGTCAGCCATTAATAGCTGGCCCCTACTTAGATTTTAAAATTATTCATGAATTATTGGGAAAATAGAGCCAAGAAAGTGAACACATCATTATGCATGACTTTTGAGTTCCTCCTTTTCTTTCTCTTTATTTCATTAAAGACAAAAAATGCAAATATTATGGATCAATGATATGACTGAGAAGATACTTCCTGCAATTCTTTTATAATTCAAAACACTATTCATTCTTACTCTTTGAATATCTTGGCTTTTTTTTTTGTTAGTTGGTTATAAATAAAAATCATTGTTTAGTACTGTAACTGATATAATTAAGTTTCTTTTCTCCCATAATCTTGCTTCACAAAATTAAGTGATTAACCAACTAATGTTTTGGTTATTTGACATTTAGGCATCAAAATTAAGATCTGAATTCAAATAAGCATTGGCATGTGAATGGATTTTCTCCCGCTGAAAAGTAAAAGGCAATCACTCAGTGATCATTACTTTGAGCCTGGTAACCAGGCTTTCATTCCTAGTCCACCCACCACATGTTTAGAGTTACTTATTAGAGCATTTAATTATTTGTATTAATATATTGTCTACATGTTAGACAAAGTGAGTTAATGCATTTTAGTCACTTAAAACACCTCCAGGTGCTTGTAATTACAGTTATTCAACTACAAAGGCTGTCTCCCTTATTAATAACTATGTAACAATCTTTAAATTCTATTATTTTAAGGTAAATAATAAGAGTTTATGTGGGAATTTCCATATAGCTCATTTATTTTTATTAATGAGGTAATCTATAATGTTATGAATTTTCTGGGAATGTAACTGCTCACTGTCCAAGACAGAACTAAGATCTTTTTTATGACTCTAGATAATAATTTAAAATTCAAAAATGTTACTTTTAATATATATGCGAGCTTGGGGGAAGGATGTGAAATTGTGTGTGTGCGTGTAAATGTGTATTTGATAGGTGTGTGACTTTGTGTGTAATTGAGAGAATGATAGGAAAATTAAGAATATCACAGAATTGAATCTTAATGGATATTGTTGTTTAAGGTGTTATATCATACTTAAATTTTTTTCATATGCTTTAAAAATGATTTAGGGAAGTGGGAGATTGAATAATTATTCTTAATCATTAACACACAGAATGTGCAAAATACATCACTATTTAGTAAATGAATGAGACTAGGAAGAGAAAGGCATTTCTGGCTGAGAAAAACTTGAAGGTAAGGAAGGGTTTGTATGTTGGAAAATAGTAAATTCTTGCCTCTGGCTGATATATGAAGATTGGGAAATGTTGTGAAGGAAAATGAAGCTGGAATAGCAGGTAAATTTAGTCAAATCCCTGAACACCGTTAATTTCCATGCTATGTATGTAGTTGTGTCTTGTTGTACTTAAGATCAGTGAGAAAGAAAATGGCTTCTTCTGGGAATTAGAAGAAGAACACTGTACAGTAATAAATAAAACCCATAACTATATTTGTTACTGTTTTCCTGCCTTATCTTAATCTCCTTTCTTCCATGTCACCACTTTTAATTTTTTTTCCACATTCTTCTTACCAAAAGGAGGAAAAAATTATATTTGTACCCTATGAAACTCCTGATACAAGCAGTCAAGTATTTGTGTAAAACTGTGTCTGAAGTGAAACCGAAAGATAAGAGAGAGGAAACATTTGGATCAAATCTATTGCTCCAGCACACTTCTCTTCAATTTCCTTCTCCCCTTCCCTACTCTCTCACTCTCCCACCTTCCACCAGGCCCACTCATTCCTGATCACATTTTCCCCAATTTGCTCCTTCTAACCTCAGCTGAAAAACCTTCCATCTATCCTCCCTTCTTTCAGTTGGAGCCCACTTAGGCCAGTTTCACCTGCATCTTGCTAAACCTTCAACTTCCCCGCTGTGGTCTCTGCTCATTCACCTGCCTATCCTGCATTTCTCCATCATAAATATCGAGGAACTTATCTGGTAAGGATCAGACTAACCTTAAAGGCCTGGAAAATTGAGAAGAGAGAATATTCTCCAGATAGGGGCTTTGGGAGGAGGAGAGCCGAGAACATTTATATTCAAATTAGATTTAATATTATAGTGGTTTAGTTAAAAGAGACCTCTTGTTTCCCCCAAGACTTATTTCTGCCTTTATGGCCCTCCTTTTTCACCTTGAAATAACATGAGGCTGGCAAAATACTGATATTTGCTTTTTTGCCAAGACACTGATGGGTTAGTTAGGATAGAACTAGTGAAAAAGACAAAAAACAAAACACCTTTGCTGAGTTACAAAACTGTTTGAGTTGTTGCTATATTTGTTATATTTAAAGTGTGAAGGGATTCTTGGTGACTATTCAAAAAAACAACATGGAATTACTCAAACCTGTGTTAATATAAGCATCCACATCTGTGATTGTGATATTTCTCTTAAGCAGAGAAAAGTTGGGCCTTATGAGTAATTGAATGAGCGTCTAGAGACTTATATAGGTGATGGCTTCATAAAGTGGTTTGGATGATGACTCAGGTGGAATACTGCCTCCAATTCCAGGCCCATTATGGCTCAGGGGCAATGATAATGTGCACATAAAAGCTACAGATTGGTCCAGAATGGGTACTATAAAGAGAGACTTGTCCTAATCATGTCACCATTTTGTGTCTGCTGGCTTGGATTAGAGCCTAGATGTTCAAAGGCAAGACTATAAATAGAAAATATTGAAAAGTATGCCATCATAAGCTAGAGTGATCTTTTAAAAATTATAATTAGATCACCCTAATTTCCCAAAGGAAAAGCCTTCAATGGCTTCCTGCACATTTAAGAACATATTCTTCAACATGGGTTGAAAGGCTCTGTGCGATTTTGCTCTGTCTCCCTCTCGAGGACCATCTCTGCCAGGTCTCACTCTTCACCTTCCAGATCCTCATAGCCTTCTATCTGGTCCGAGTGACTGCCAGTTCATTCCTCCTTTATAACCCTGTACTGCATTCCCCCTGCCTGAATGTCCTCTCAAATGATCTTCCCAGGTGTGGTGGATTTTGTCAGCTATTTTTATCATTGATTAAGCACTGACCATTGTCTAGCCCTTTCTTCCTTCCTTTCTTTCTTTCTCTCTTCCCTTTCTTTCTTTCTTTCTTTCTTTCTTTCTTTCTTTCTTTCTTTCTTTCTTTCTTTCTTTCTTACTTTCTTTCTTTCAATGTCAAGCAGTTTGTTATTTGTTGATTCTCTCCCTCTCTCTCTCTTTCTCTCTCTCTCTCTCTCTCTCTCTCTCTCTCTCTCTCTCTCTCACACACACACACACACACACACACACACACACACACACACAGAGGAATCTACTTCTCCCATCTCTGAATCTATCAGACTTGATCTAAACATAGAGACAATCTTCCAAGACTACATGCCCTTTTCTTCATTCTTGAGTGAGTCTGGGAGTTAAAAACTGATCATTCAAGGCATTTCAATATTCTTAACGTGCTTTAAACTTTAAGTAGAACTTCTGAGCAACATCATTTTCTCTTGCTCACCCTGGAACACTGCAACAAAGCTGTGCCAACAAATGAATCCCTTGGACAGACCCTGACATTTGTTTCTAAGCCACTGTCTTCTCAGTGTCAAATGCACACTGCACAGATGCCCTGACCTAAACTAGCCAGACTGAGGGTCTGATCCAGAGATGGTTTAATCCGTATAGGCTCCTGCAGGTGTTTTGTTGGGTGTTTCTTCTAATCTCTGATATAACTATGACAGCTCATTTTCTCCCACTGAGAGAGCATCTGGTTATTTGTCTAAGAGAAGAAGCTAAGGCAATTAGCATCTGGTCTCATTTTAAATCTTCTTCCATCTGAATTTTCAGGGATGCATAAGCATGCATATGGGCAGAGTGAAACAAAGTTGAGGATCAAACACTAATTAAAATCAATGAACATAGCAGATAAAACCCCATTTGATATCATGGCTAATTTTCATTTTGTTCTATTAAAGATAGATGTTCTATATTATGTATATCATCTGGTAGAGGATGAAATATACAAATACATCTATAATTTTCAATTGATAAAATCACTATCCAGAAGGTATAGGGGAAAAAGATAAAAATATTTATAATTTTCTTTCTATGCCATACATTCCTAACGTTTTTGGTATTTTTAATTCAGCAACTTAAAAAAATACGCTTCATCTTCCAAATATCTTTTAGGAGTTTCCTTTTCTATTTAATCTTACATGTGTTTTATAGCCTCATTTTTGTTAAAGAATTCACTATCACTTTTGAAAATTTTAGTATTTCATCGAGTAAATAAGTTCGTTCAGTCATTCTCCTGTTGAGATTCCCTTATATCTGAGTTGTTTTCAATTTTTCACTGGTCCAGCTTCTTTATTAAATTTTATGATTCTAATTAAATGTAAGTATACAGTGAATATTAACTCTAAAAGACATACTCATATAGACTTTTAAAATTAGTTTGAAATTCTGTGAAGCAGTGGTCCTTGAAATTTGAGTAGTGACTACTTTGCTTCAAAATGTCAATCAAAATGGTCTGTCACCAAAATGCTGTTGTACAGATATATACAGGGAGAAAAGACATTTTGAAAACAAGATCACTATTTCCACTGTTTTAGAAATATAAAAAGATTCACTCTGCATAACTCTTCTATGTTGAATAAATCTTGAGAAATTATTTTTTTTTATCTAGTAGAGGATGAAACACACAAATATATCTATAATTTTAATTGATAAAGTCACTATCCAGATGCTATAGGGAAAACCAGATAAAAATATTTATAATTTTCTTTCTAAACCATACTTTCCTAACATTTTTAGATATGTTTGGTTATAGAAGATAAAACTATCAGTGGGTCAAAGTATTGCTAGTGCCAACCTCTCTCCATGAACAAATAGAGCTACAATGTGGGTGACTTTTAGCTAAGGGTGCTTTCAGTTTCTTAATTGAAATCATTGTAAACATTTTATGAAAATCTCATGGAAGAAAAATCTATAGTTTCAGTGTTTCCTAAAATACTAGATTCTGAAGCAGTCTTAAATGCATGTTTCCTGTTTGTAGTGATCTACTAAAACTGAGTAGAGGTGGCCCCTTAGAAAGCCTGTTTCTCATAGTTCACACCTTTACGTATGTCCTTTGTACTCTTCATTGAGTTCAAGACCTTTGATAACTTCCACAGTCTCAATATTACAAGGAGGAAACTGAGGTACAAGAAAGTTAATGATTTGACTAGTCAGTCAGTCATTAGCCAAGTTAGCATGGCTCAGTAGTTGAGCATCCACCAATAAACCAGGAGGTCACAGTTCGATTCCTGTTCAGAGTACATGCCCTGTTTATGGACTTGATCCCCAATGTGGGGGCTGTAAGAGACAGCTGAGCAATGATTCTCTCTCATCATTGATGTTTCTCTCTCTCTCTCTCTCTCTCTCTCTCTCTCTTTTTCTCTGAAAGCAATGAAAATATATATTTTTAAAAAATATTTAACCATTGGAAAAGCCAGATATTTCAACTTCAAAAATCTCCCAATTTAAATATTGGTTGATTTAAAACTGGATTACCTATGCATACAATTCTTTATTTCAAATGAGCATTTCTTAATCACATGTCAGACCCTGTTCTGGGTGTAACAGGGATAATGGTAAATAAGCCAGAAATATCTGATCTCCTGAAGCTTATCTTTTAGGGTCTAATAAGTGGACACTACAGAGAATATAAATGCACAAGGATAAGCAAGTGTTCTAAAGAGGTGAGGAAGTAACACATTCCTCCTTCCAGGAAAGATTAGTCAAATATAGTAGAAAGAAGGGCAAGACTTGTCAAGGAGGTGATGCTGAGAGGATAAGAAGGTGATAATAGAGGAAGGAAGATGGTGTTTTGAGATGAGGCATTTATTTACCTCAAGCCTTTTGGTTCAAAGTAAAGTATAGTCAAGTTAGGTATCAAAGCAGAAGGAAGATACTGAGAAAGATTCCCAGAAGACTTGTTAGTAAGAGAGGTTTGCATAGTTCCTTTGTTTGCCTTTTGCCCCCTGATTGGTAGTAGATAATATGAATGTGCATGGCTTTTCCAATTTGCAATTTCTAAGAGCACAGCTTCTTTTAGAAGTTTGCCAATCACATGTTACTAGAAACCAAAAGCCCGCTACACAAAATTCTTGCAAAGGGCTCAGCCCCTGCCGCCACAGCGGCTGCCTTGGCCCTTGCTGCCAGGGTGGCCTCCTATGCCTCAGTCCTCCCCCCACTCCACTGCCACAGCTTCATCTGGAAGGTCGTCCAGAAAGACATCAGGTCTAATTAGCATATTACGCTTTTATTATTATAGATGATATTTCAACAACTCAATGTTTCTATTAAAGGAGTGATACTGCAACAATCCAATGAAATGGTTAATAAAACAAGGCTCTACATGCAAACGACTTGGTTGAATGAATTGAAAGCAAATCAAACAATTATAGGTAAGAGTTGTGAAAACTAGTATTTGCTGTTAGAAACAAAGATCATTGGTACTTTTATCCTGACGGTAGGGTAGACAGGGAGTAGAGTAGAGCATGAGAGGGCTTCTGGGTGCTGGTAATGTTTTTTTGTTTGTTTGTTTGTTTTATTTTGTTGTTATTGTTATTGTTTTTATGTGGGTACTATTCCCATAGGTATATTTGGTTTGCAAAAAAATACTTCAAGTTATGCAGGTAAAATAACTTTTTTGTATGCATACATAACTTTTTTGTATGCATACTATTCTTCAGTATAGAACGTTTAAACAATAAATGACAAATAAATAAAAAATGACAAATAAGTAGCATAGACATTACTGGTATAAAAAAAAGTTTTAAGGAAAAAGGAGACAGAGAGGAAGGGTATCCAGAGGGACAAACAGCTTGACCACTAAGAGGAAAAGTACACATCAGATCTATAGGCCAGATCTATGGGTCAAGAAGGAGTCAGGATACACTGCTCTGGTGACCTGGTCACATTGAGTTCTCCTAGAGCAGAGCCTATAAAGATACCTCATCTGGAATTCAGATGGAAGATGACTTGTGAGCAACCCCAAATATCAGTCCTAGTTGGCCTTAAATCTTGCTTCTTTTTAGAAAGAAATTATTTCCATACCTACACCCTAGAACAGCAGTTCTCAAGCTCTAGCATACCCCAGAAACAACAGGAGTATTGATCAAAGCATAGATTGCTGGGTCCATCAGCATTTCTCACTTAGTGGGTCCGAGAATTCACATTTCTAACAAATTCTAGGTGGTGTTGATGCTTCAGTTTTAGGGACAAGATTATGAAAACCAATGACCAGAAAAATATTCTTGGTTTTGTTAGCATGAGAAATATTCAAATCTGGGAAGAATTTTGTGAGTTTATTTGAACCAAACTGTCAACAATTACTGGGAAGCAGAATCTCAATGGGTTTAGATAATGCTCCAAGAAGGGCAATTTTGCACCTTGTTTTAAACTACAATCAAAAGCAGAGACATAAGTGGGTTACATGAAATCCATTGGTGATAGATTAGTGAGGTGGGAGAAAGCAAAGCGGGGAAACCTCTGGGATTGGATAAAAAGTAAAATGATAGAAACATACTTCTTTTACTCAAGTGGGTGCAAAATAGTTAACAGTCAACAATTAACTCAATAACATTGAGGAGATCTGCAGTCTCTGCAGAAAGGGTGCCTGTGCTTTGAGGAGTCCAGAAAAAGAAAAATTACTTTGACATTCAAATGAATGTTATCATAGATGCAAAATACAACAGATATGCTCAGTTAAAGTAAAGATTGACCTTGGTCAGGAAGGATACTGGCATAGTGGTCGGCAAACTCATTAGTCAACAGAGCCAATATCAATAGTACAAAAACTGAAATTTCTTTTGAGAGCCAAATTTTTTAAACTTCAACTTCTTCTAACGCCACTTCTTCAAAATAGACTTGCTCAGGCCATGGTATTTTGTGGAAGAGCCACACTCAAGGGGCCAAAGAGCCACATGTGGCTTGTGATCTGCAGTTTGCCGACCATGGGCCTCGGACATAACGACCGACCATAAACTGATTTTAGTTGTACTTCAGACCATCCTTTATGGTTACTTTAGGTCTCTGAGTTTGCAAGACTTCCATGCAGGCCTTCCTGAGCTAGTCAGGTTAGCATGTGGCCTCTTTTTGTCCATAGCCTTTCCTAACTTATCAAGTTACTAGAGGCCCAGTGATTCAAATTCATACACAGGGAGAGAGGTGTCTCTCAGCCTGGCCTGCACCCTCTCACAATCTGGGACCTTTTGGGGGATGTCTGACTACTGGATTAGGCCCGATCTTGCAGGGATCCCTGTTGGTCATGCCTAAACCAATAGCTGGACATTCCTCTCGAAACCCGGTACCGCTGGCTCCTAATTGCTCCTCTGCCTGCCTAATTGCGCCTAACTACTCACCTGCCTGCCTATAACCCCTCCCTGAGGGTTGGGGCCAGCCAGGACGAGGGTTCATGGTCCTTCTGGTTGTTCTACCATTTTAGTCTCTGGGTTTCATTATATAGGATATCTTATCTTTGGGACTGAAAAGAGAATCAATGCATTTCTAGATAGCAAGGGACCTTACAGGTTAGTTAACCCAGGTCCCACCAAATCTTGATTATTTGGTCTATAATGACATTGCTTCCTTCTCCTTTTTTGTTTTATTTAATTCTTATTAATCCCTCCAAGTTTATTGAAAATTATATAAGATTTCACAATTAGAGAAGATTTTAGTTATCTTTCTTTGAATGTCTGCAGCATTTATAGATGATGCATAGATAATATTGTATACCTGGCTATTGTATTATTTGTCTATATATCTTTCTTCCCTCCAACTGTAATATATTATAATCCAGTCCACATATTCAACCCTCCATTTTCATACTTTCATGCAAGTCTTGATTATATTTGTTTGTATGTCTACTAGGCACCAGTTACATGGTTAGTTGTGTAGTTAATTTTACTCAGTATCCTTTGATAATGCTCTCTCTTTACCTTGCTCCCACTTGTTCATGTTGAATCCTCAGAAACTAACACCCTGTCTAGCACACATTTTATGCTTGAAAAATATTTATGGAGTGAATGAGTGATGCAGAGCCCATATTGTCCAGAGAAATACAGAATATTCAACATACTTCAGAATCTATAATTTGTAAGTGACATTGAAAGAGTCTAACATAAATATAAATTTAGTTAAATGCTTTCCTTATTCAAATAAAATCATGTAATGTCAGTGAGAGTACTCCTACAACCCAGCCAAATATCATTGTTTCAAGTTTCCAAAATTTAACTACTACTTTTGTGTTATGACCAGATTTAATCCTTATATAAGATTCTGGTTTGAATCACATAATTCTCCCACCTATCCTCCCACAGACATTTTGTCTTTTAGAATTGTATTTTTGAGTGCTTAACGAGATAAAAACAAATCAAAACTAGCTCTATTGCCTTGGTGCATAAATGCATCACTTCCCATGACTGTGACAGCAACTTTTTGACAATATGAAAATAGAACTGGTAAGAGCAGCTTCCAGATTCCACATGTGATGAAGTAACACACAAAGCAACTGGGTGGTGTATAATTTCAGTTTGTGTCCTGAGTGCTATTCTATTGTTTTCTCTTTTCATTTTTGTAACATTTGCCCAGTGATTCAATGCTAATATTAGAGAAACTAGCCATCAAGCCATTTAGGGAGATCAGCATTAACTGATCTGATTAACTGATATCTAATACTGAATATCTAAAATGTATCAGGCACTATTTTGTGTGCTGATGCAGTATTGAAAAAAGTCATGCAAATATTGATGCAATGAAGCTTTTATTCTACTGAAGGAGAAGGTAGACAATTAAATACAAATATACATAACACATGAATGAATACATAAATGAATAACTTCAGGAAATGACATGTGCAATGGGGAAAAAAGAATCGAATAACAGAGAATGTTGGGCTGAGTTACTTTCTATTTAAGGATGATCTCTCTGTTAAGGTAATATTTGATCCTAGATGTGGTGTTGGGAAAAACTGCACTGTTCAAGATACAGGGAAGACCATTCTAGGCAGAGGAAAAGCACAAATGTAAAATGACCAATGAAATCCATAAGACATTGCAGGGTGTTCTAATCTAACATCATTGTTTATTTTTTAGGAAACTGTTTTATCACAAATCAAGATAAAAATAATTACTTCGTGGAGCAAAAAAGAAGTGACTTGCTAAAGCACTTCAGTCCTGCAACAACAGGTATTTCTACTTAAAAATTTCTTATAATGAAGGTGTTTCTTAATCTTTAAGTAGAGATTGTGTTCAAATATTTTGCCGTCAATCAGAATGGACTTGCTCAAGGATGCTGCTCAGAAGTCAGCTCTTGAAGCATTGCTAGGAAACCTAAGTATCAGCAAGTAAATACAGCACTGGCTTGGAACAGCTCTGCTAAAAAATGATAGCCTTTCTTATTCTAAATCATTAGGACTATATCAATAGCAGCATGATTTTCATAATTCTTAAAGCAAAAAATGATTCAAAAATGAACCCAATCCAAAGGTTGCCCTCTCCCTATCCACACTGTGACCCACTCACCTCAATGGTAGTTCCAGGTGGAAATGCCAATATAGTCTGCATATTGCAAATTGTATCCCCTAAAGAAGCTGATGTATATTCTAGAGGCCCAGTGCATGAAAATTCATGCACTGAAAGGGAGCAGAGGGGGGCTTAGCCCAACCTGCTCCCTCTCACAGTCTGGGAGCCCTCAGTGGTGGGAGACAACCTGGCAATCAGAGTAAGGCGACGTCCCCATCACACCTCTGCTGCTGCCACTATCTGCAGTGCAAGCCTTCACTGGCCCTGGTTACTTGAGCCTCAGGTGGTCCTGGGTGCCTGGGCAGCCACCATCTGAGGCTTGCCTGTGCCTTGGGCCAGCCCTGGATGGCTGGGCAACTACCATCTGAAAATTTCCTGTGCCTTAGGCTGGCCCTGGGCAGTTAGGGGGCTGAGGGGAATGGGGGATTCAGGGGGCAGGTGCGCCAGAGGGACTGAGGGGACTGGGAGCCGCCATCTTTGAGGGCATGGCAGTCAATTAGCATATTCCCTCTTTACTAGATAGGATATAAAAGCCTAAGCAACTGAATAACTGAATGGCCAAACAACTTAACAACAGAACAACCAGTCAACTGCTCACTATGATGAGCACTTACCACCAGGGGGCAGATGCTCAATGCAGGAGCTGCCCCTGGTGGTCAGTGTGCTCCCATAGTGAGAGTGTTGCTCAGCTGACCAACAGGCACCAGACACAGGGCTCATGGATGGCAAGCACCATTGCAACAGCACGAATCTCTCCAGATCGGGACTGACTGGTTGTGAGCCAATAGCAGGTGCAGAGGGCCGGGATGAGAGGGAGGAGCCATGAGAGGCAGTAGTGTTGGACTTCTGGTTCTGGCTCAATCCCTGTAGGCCATATGAGGGACCCTAATCCATGCCTCTCGTATTGTTATGAAAGAGAACAATAAAAAATAAGATGTATCAGTGAAATGCAAAACATTTTATGTAGTGACAACAAAAATGAGTAAATTAAAGAATAAGAATCTTAAATGGTAATGAGTGGGTGATCTTACCAAGAGGATAAGTTTAGAAGCAAGACCTGTAAGGAGCTAAGTAATCTGGTTGTACACATGTTTGTGGGGGAAATATTCTAAGCAGAGGGAAGGACAAATGCCATGGTGCTGAGGAAGGAGGGAAACAAGCAGAAAATCATAAAAAGGGACTAGTGAAGACTAAGCAGACTATGCAAAGAACAGATAAATAGTCAGAGAAGCAGGGGAGAAACAAGTCATGCATGCTTTGAAGGTAACAGCAAAGCCCTAGCTTTTGTTCTGAGTAAAAGTGGGAGCTGATGGGGGTTCTGAGTAGATTATGGATACTGTTCTGTGCATTTTGGAACAAGTGTGCCTCTATCTCCTCTTCTTTTCTTTTGCAAGAATGTGTATCTCTATAAGGGAATTGATATATATTCATGCATCTTTCTATACTCCATAAACATAACTTGTATAGTTCTTGGTTTCTAAGACTATACTTTAAAGATATTATTTGAATAAGAATCCCATATATCCATTCTCAGCTTCTTTTGGATTTGGACATTTCTTTTTCATCAGGTTTCATGGTAGATATTAACAGAAGCACTTAATGTGGGAATTCTGATTAAACTAAATTTCTAAATAAAAATCATAAAACTTATTTATTTTAAAATCCCTTTCAAGATACAGAACTTAGAGAAAGAAATATGAAAATTCCCTGGAGTAGGAGAGATACCCTCAGACATCATAAACGTTGACACATTTCTTCTGGGGTCAGTGTGGATGAGATCTGCCTCCAGGAAGCATGATGACCAATTGCAAACCCCACTTCTACACAAGACTGGGCTCCTGGAAGCAGCCTGAAGAAACCCAGCCAAGCAACATTCCCATAAACATACAGCAGAATAGAAAAAATATAAAGAATAGAAGACATCTTAGCTGACCTAAATAATAATAACAATTCAAAAATCATAATTCTATGGGGTAAAACAAGAGGTTTTTTAATTATTATTTACCAGTAAAACTAAAATATCCTCTATAATAAAGAGCTAATATGCTAATAGACATGACACTTGCACACCGTAATGACCATTCAGCAGGAGGCTGTGTGTGTAGCGGAGCAGAGCCACGGCATTGCTCTGGAGATGGAGCAAAACAGGAGGTCCCCATCGGAGGCAAGACCATCCATGGCAGGGAGGGCAGGGGTGAGACCACATAGCCCTCCTCTCACCAGTCCTTCACCACCTATCACTGGCACTCAGAGCACCCCATCATTCACCTTCAAGGGGAAGGAGCATAGTGTGTGCCTCCGGGAAGCAGTGCTTGAAACTCTGCAACAGGTGCAAGGCTTCCACACTTGCCTCTGGCACCATGATGGGGCAGAGCCAACACATTGCTCCAAAGACAGGGCAGAAGCAGTAGACACTCAGAGGAGGTGGGGACCAGTCGAGGGGACTTGTGAGACTGAGGAAGGGGCTTGAAGCAGCCAGAGAAGACTGGAGGGGTCAGGGGTGGGGCCATGTGTGTTCAAGCTCTGGGTGAAGAGGGTAGGGTGTCAAGGCAGGGCGGTGGGTACATGGGTAGGGTGACATGATTTCACATGCTGAGTCTCTAGTCCTATCTAATAAAAGAGTATTATATAAATTAACCATCACTCCGTTACACCCACAAGCCATGCCCACCAGCCAATCAGGAGCAAGTATGCAAATTAACCCAACCAAGATGACTGTGGCCACGGAGAGAGCAGGAGGGAGGCTGGGGTATCCCCTGTAATGAAGGAAGCCAAGCTTTTCACATTCCATGGCCGGCCCAGGTCTCCACTCCAGGCTACAAAGATTCAATTATAGAAGATAAGTAAATCCCAACAAAAATGGTGGCAGCCATGGAACTGGAGAGAGCAGAAGGCTAGGGTTGCCCCCAGTGATGGAGGAAGCCAAGCTTCTGCAGCCCTTACCTGCCTTGGCCTCTGCTCCAGTCTACAAAGTTTCAATTGTAGAGATAAATAAATCCCAGATACCAGAGCCTCCACTTGGGTCACTTGGGGGTATGGCCAGACTGAAAACCACCACAGGCACCTCACCCAGACCACCCCACACCTCAAGAGAACCCCCATGCTTATCTTAGGACATCCTTCAGGGCAAACCAGCTGGCTCCCACCCATGCACCCAGCCTCTATCCTATCTAATAAAAGAGTAATATGCAGTTTGACCATCAGTCCAACACACAAGATGACTGCCCTCATGTGGTCAAAGATCCTGCCCCATGAGGACATAAGATGGCCATCACAAGATGGCCAGCAGGTGAGGGCAGTTGTTGGCAATCAGGCCAGCAGGGAAAGGCAGTTGCGAGGGACCAGGCCTGCAAGGGAGGGCAGTTGGGGGTGATCAAACCTGCCGGGGGGGGGCAGTTAGGGGTGACCAGGCCAGAAGAGGAGGGAAGTTGGGGGCAAACAGGTATGGCAGGAGAGCAGTTAGACATCAATTAGGCTGGCAGGGGAGTTGTTAGGGGGTTATCAGGCTGTCAGGCAGAAGCAGTTAGGGCCAATCAGGAAGGCAGGCAGGTGAGTAGTTGGGAGCCAGCAGTCCTGGATTGTGACAGGGATGTCCGACTGCCCGTTTAGGTACACTGGGAAGGGGCCTAAATGGGCAGTCAGACATCCCTTGAGGGGTCCCAGATTGGAAAGGGTTCAGGCTGGGCTGAGGAACAGAAAGAACTGACTCTATGAAGATAAAATCATAAGTGGGCTTCAAAATTCTTTTCCATCCTAAAGGATAGAAGACACTAAATGATATAATATTTCAGGCATAGCATCTTGCAAGTCAGCAGAGCAAGCTTTGGATTTTATTAACCTTCCTTTTATAAGAGATGACTTGAACAACCACTATGCAAGTTTTAATATAAAATAACCAGGGTTAGTATTGAAACTAGCTAAACATACACTGTAGGCAAAATATGGTTATATAATTCAATACAACATGAAGAACACATAATGTGGAAACATACCAACTTCTGCTTTCAAACCTTACATAAGCCCAATACGTATGCCTAACAAATAGATCACAAAAATAAAGCTACAAGGAAAAAAAAACTCTCAGTTTTGAGTTTAGTTGTGAAAACTGAATAAATACTAGCAAATCTAATTTAGCATATTAAAAATAATACAATGCAAACAAGTACTATTTTTATAAGAATGCTAGTGTTGTTTAATATTAGAAAATTTTATTATTTCAATAAACCTTGAAATGTTTAGCAAAACTCAAAATCCAGGCCTGAACAAACTTTTAGCAAAAAGGGAATATAAGTAACTTCTTCACTACAGTAAAAGGCAAGCCACTATTCTCAACGGCTCAACAATTTTTATTTCATAGATCAAAGCTCCACCAAGATGTTGGCCCACTATATGCCTGGTTCTGCATCCATGGATTCAACCAACCTCAGATTGAAAATATATATATATATTGTGGGGGTGGCAGGATTCCAGAAATTTCAAAAAAGCAAAACTGAGCACTATCTGAATCCATGCAAATGCAGTGATATGTAGGCATATCCTGCTGTAATCTATGCTCAGATTTGAGAATTTCTTCTTCACGTTTTATGATGGACATTAACAGAAGCACTTGATCTAGAAATACTGAATAAAATTAAAATTTGAAATAAAAATCATAACACCTATTTATTTTAAAATTCCTTTCAAAATGCAGAATGTAGAAAAAGAAATAGCTTACATGCAAATACCTACTATGTCATTCCATATAAGGGATTTAAGCATCTTCAGATTTTGGTATTTTAGTAGTGGGGAAGGGGGAGGGTCCTGGAAATCTGCCTTGTATACTCAGGGACAACTGCATATAAAGAAGAATTAAGGCAGACAGCCTCTGTTTTGTTTTGCTCTCTATTAAAAATTATGAATGTTGATATAATTGCATGTGTCTCCCTTCCCCCCACCTTTGCCCACCTCCAACCACCCAGCCTCCCCGTATCTTGGCCTTCACCAAATTATTGTCCATGTTCATAGGTTGTGCATTTATGTTCTTTAGCTAATCCTTTCACCTTTTTTTTCTCCAGTACTCACACACCCTCCCTTTGGGCACTGGTCAGTCTCTTTCATGTATCCATGCTTCCAGTTCCACTTGGTCTGTCCTTTATTTTGTTCATTAGAATGCCACATATTAGTGATATGTGAGCTAGGCCTTTTCATTCATGGAGTTTACACTGTAATGGGGGGTGCATTTTGAATGAGTACCCACAATAAGGTGAAAAATCTAAGTGTACATTTGTGGGCAACACATTTGTGGGCAGTACAATGAGGTATAGTTGACAATTGAATGGAACACAGCCGTTAACAATAGAATCAGAGACAAGGCTTCTAACACTTCTATCACTGTCTAGCTTCATTACCTGTCAATGGCCGGGCAGCTCTCATAACTACCATTGAAAGAGGAAGAGGAGAAGAAAGGAGAGGCAGCCCATGAAATTTTCAGAAAGGAAAAAAAGAAAACCTCGCCCTCTACTCCCTAGCAATAGGTACACGTGTGGGCATTGGCAAACATGAGGTTTGCTTTGATTTCCAGTGAAGACACCTTCAGTGTAACAGGCAGCTGACAATGAACAAAATTAGCTTCCTACGACCCCCTTCCATAATTCCTATTATCTTAAATCTACAAGCAATTCTCCTTGGCTTTTACCTCTCTGAATTTTGTAAGCTTCTAATTAAGTTATAATATACAATCAATTCTAAAAACTTTTCAGTTTAAGAGGTGATAAAAGTGGAAACTTGTGCATTCTAGAAATTATGAAATGCAATACCACAAGGAATTTCTATTTCTCTATGGAATCCTGTACTCTATCCTAACATTATTATGCATAGCCCTTTTGGGATGAGTCTTTTTCTTCTTTGTGTTCTTAGCACAAAGTAATTGTTTACACAATGTTTATGGAGTGAATGAATAAACGAATCTCTCCCTCACATCACACAAACATACTCCCCCATGTGCGCACATAGAGAATCACAGAAATCCCATAATTATATTGGCCACATAATTACATTATGCATTGTGTTTTTGTTCTTATTTTTTTTCTGTTATATTATATCAGGAAAATAAAGTAAGTGGACATCTCAGAGAGTAAAGAAGTGAAAGATGGTCCATAATATTTAATTATCCCAGTGTAGCCGACTATGTTGATAAATCAACAACCTATTTAAAGAGTGTATTATGTGTATTTTGTTTGGGTAAGTTCCCAGTAGTAAAACTTCCCTTGTATTAAATCTCTCTACTCAATTTTATAAATGTTGGATTTTTTTTAACTGCCATTTTCAAATATATTAGCCTATATCAGTTTATGACATTTAACTTCTCTGCATTTGACGATGACATTCTAGGCTTCTTTGACCTCGGTTTAGTTCCCCTAAGGCTATGACATTGAACTTCTAGCTCTTTTGATTGTAACTTCCCAATTAGCTCCTCAAGTTTCTTTTTCATATATATATATATATATAGTTGATTTTTTTTACAGAGAGGAGGGGAGAGAGATAGTCAGAAATATCGATGAGAGAGAAACATAGATAAGCTGTTTCCTGCACGCTCCCCACTGGGGATGTGCCCACAACTAAGATACATGCCCCTGATGGGAATCAAACCTGGGACCCCTCAGTCCGCAGGCCGACGCTCTATCCACTGAGCCAAACTGGCCAGGGCTCTTCTTTTTTTAAGGTATATAAATTTCAACTTCCTCAGTCTCCTATCAACAGAGGAACAATACTTAACTTGAATTGCTGCCAAGTCTAGTGAAGTCTCCCAACTCACTGATGTTAAGCAAATAAAGAGAGATGTAAATATCCACAGCTGCCAATCAATTGACTTTTCTACATTCTGGTCTATTTTGCAGATTTGATGGGTGCAGTTTTTCTCTTCCTGCAGACTGCAGCTGCAAATTTGCAACTTTTGACTTTCTGTTCATTTGCCATTTGAAAATTTTGTTCAGAAAAATTAAAACTTTTTGTACTGAAAAAAAAAAGTCAGCATTCTCCATAAGTACCATATAAGGCAAGAATCTGACAGGAGAAAGACCATTTAGTTGCTAAAAATGAATTCCAAAGGGGTTTAAATCATACTCCCCCAACAATGTCTCTCCTCTGATACCTGTATAAATGGGCTTGGTCATAAATCTGGAAGTGCCCCAAAGCAATTATATGTTAGTATCATAGAGAAAACCTTTCTTTAAGTGTTCATATTCTCCAACTACTGTATAGTTCAATTATATACCCATGCCTACATATTAATATTTCGTAAATAATGGGTTTTCATTCTGAAGTCTAATAAACAAACTTCTTTTGATTCTTGCTTAGTTCAGGTCTTTTATATAGCTTTCCTACTGTGAAGATATTGTTTCCTTAAACACTTTTGTCCAACACATCCAATGTTCCAATGTCTGGAGCAAGATACAGTTCTTGACTCAAATTGCTGGCTTTTTCACACTGTAATTAATTTCTCTCACAGATACTTTATTTAATCGCCTTTGTTTGGTTTACGATCACCATTTTATACCTTCGAAGAACATGTTTTGGGTATACTCTAAAAGCTTTATGATGAAGAATAGAGTTAAATGATCATTGATCGGAGTTCATCAACATTCTTTAGGTGGAAAGGAAGAGGGAAAAGAAGTGGTCCCAGGGAGGAGAAAAGGCAAGTTATTAGCAATGTTTAGGTTATTTGAACATTGTTGAACAGCTAAGAAATGTAGCTATGAAACAATTTCAAGCTGTAAAAGACATCAGAAATCAGTAATTAAACTCAATCCACCAGCAGAAACTCATACAGCAAATTCTGTGTCTAATCCTAAAAAGAGCAGCCCCTGTTTTTACACTTCATTGCAGAAAATATCAAACAGAGAAAGACAAACTACTATTAAATGAAGCAAAGTAGATAAGAAGCCTTTCAGCACCTCGTTAAGGGGTATGAAGGAGGGAAGGCACTGAAGGATTGGCAATGGATGAATCCTCATTTGCCTGCTTCTAGGTCCATAATCAAAACCCTGTAGAAATGAGGCGCCTATGACTAGAGAATACCGCCAGGTAGAGAACCAAGGAACTCAAGGAATGAGATAAGGGGCCTTATCAACAAAACAACTGCACAGGCAGTAATCTTGACAGAGCAACCGGCCTTAATAAGGTAAAGCAGCACAACTCCAAGAAACAGGAGAGGACAGAATAATGAGCTTCAGGAGGGAAAATGAGGCCAGCCCTGATAACACCACCCAGAGAGGAAGCAGTAACAGAGAGCACAGGAAAGCGGCCATTAACCTTGCTGACTGTGGCCAGCAAGTGATGGGCTTAGAAGTGTAGACAGAGCTAGACTTCTGAGCCACAGGAAGAATAAATTCTTCCCAATACAGAATAGCCTGTTTGATTTGCTTTTGTAGCCTACAAATAAAACATTCCATATGTTTCTGATTGTGAGTGAAATTGAGGGTAAAATAAAACATCCTACTTTCAAAGTGGGATCCAAATGTTCGCAAACCTCTCCTTCCATAGAAGGGGATTTGATTATGGTCCCCAGAAAGATGATGACGGATGGGGCGTGCCATTCATGAGGAATTTGCACAGGTGTCTGAGCACTATGATTCTTTTCTAAAGCTTACTTAGATTCTGTTGCTTGTGTGGAGAAGTCTAATTTTAAAATGTTGTTTGGACATGACTGATTGTGCATAATGTTAAATTGGAAAACTGTGATGACTAAAACTTCTAATTATTAGGTACAAAAGCAAATTTTGGATAACATCAACAAGCTTATGGTTAGGACACAAATGAGACTGAAAAATACAGGGATATGCTGAGACATCAGAAAAATGCCCAGTGTAGCCATTTCCTTTTTACTATTTTTATGTGATTAAAAACATTCCTTACACTTAATTTTGGAGAGATGTTCATTGTATTTTAGTGTGTGTATGATTTTTTAATTTATATTTTAGCTAAAGGTATTGCAGCTGTTATTTTTTTATCCCAAGAAAGTCTGAGTGCTACCCCATGATTCCTTCTCATTTTTATGGATTATAATTTTATATTTAAAGAACTCACGCAAAAATTACTTTGGTGCATGGCTTGTGGGGAGACCCTTGTTCATTATTTTTCCAATTAGCAAAAATTCCCACTATAACTTAATGAATAATCTATCCCCTTATGGATGGTTTCCGATGGTTACCTAATGATGTTAGATGGTAATGAATATATTTCAGGGAGTGGGAATGTTTCCAGGCTACTGCTGTTACACCAATCTGGCTGTTGATTCTTGGATTCTCACTATATATTCTACTCACTGTCATTTTATAATGCTTCCTAATAGCTCATTGGGGAAGTCTCACTATATTGTGCCTTTAATTTTCTTTCTTCATTACACATGCCTTCAGAGGTCTGTAGAAATGTTTTGTCCTATTTAAAAACATTACACTGAAATAGAATTACGTTAAAATAAAATACATAAATTGCCTAGGGAATTTTAGTAAAATTAAATGCTGTGCCCAGACTGGTGTCCTGCTGCTCTTCCAATATACCCAGGAATGTATCACCTTGAGTTTCCCCTTGCCTCCTACACTCTTCCCCAGATATTGTCACAGCTTGTCCCCTCACTATATTCATGTTTCCAATCTTTTCTGAAAAGTAACTGATATAACATATAACAAATATGTAAGCTAGATAATATAAATGTCCACAAGAAAAAGATTTTTGTGTGTTACCTGATAATTATTCAGCTCCTACAACAGATCTTGACACATCAAAAATGCTCAATAAATACTAGTATCCTTCAAAGAAATGAATGACCACACTTAACTGCTGCCTGCGTTCAGTAGCTTGTGATTCCTCAGTGAAGTCACTGTGATCAGCAGTTCCTCATCTTCCACCAGTTCTCCAAATCTCTCCTGAATTTTTTGTGTGGGGGTCTATGAAGTGGGAAGTAGTTTCATATTTACTATTCACTGTCTGCAGATATCCATCCTTCCACTGCTCCAACTTTCTTATTAGAGTTCTTCAAAGCCTGTGTCTCAAATGACTATACTTAGCTAACAATCAATGTTTCCCTCAGATCGCTTCTCAGAGCCCTTCCTGAATTTTGAACAATAAATTGCTTATGAAGAACCTACTAGGGGTCAGGCAACACTAAGGACAAGCCTTAAATCCAAAATTATTTCTGGAACTTCATTATGTAGCCATGATTAACTGATTAATTGCCTATATAGTTGAACTTAGATTCAAGGTCAACAGATTCTATGTGACCTAAATCACATGATTTATCTTTCTATTGTGGTCAGCCCCAACCCCAAGGCTATGAGGTATGGTTTCTGTACCCTACATGCCCTTGTAAACCTCCACCTTAAAGAAATATACTCCTATCAGGTATGACATATATCACCTTCTAGAAACTGAGGACAACAGCTAGATCTCTTTTTGGGCCAAACCAAAATCTTTATTATCAATAGCTGAACTGTCTTTCAAATATGTATATGGCCAGGAGGCTTTCCCAAGTTATGCAAACAAACTTGAACTTGTAAACCAGGGAAGTCACTGCAACAGACTGGAGACAGGCTCCAACACACACGGAGACCAGATTTGATCATCATGTCAGCTGTTTCCCCAAGTGCTAAGCTCCATCTCTCAAAGCTTGTTATAGACTTGGCAGGTTTTTACAGTACTAAGTTGAGAAAAGGCTCAGATGACAGGGAAAGTGAAACATCAGGACTATAAACTGCTAATTGCCAGTCCCATATGCTTGCAAGGCAAACAGCAGCAAGGATTACCAGTGGTGAGAAATCCCTAAAGTTTGTACTTCGACAGCTAGAAGGAAAATGGAATTATGTCAAATCATATTTCTCAGTATTACATCCTCATCCCCAAGTCAAGAATCCTTAAAGTAGAGACTAAGGATTTTTTATTAAAATATAAGTGCTCCCAAGCAATTTCTCTATATTTCTATGCAATCTACTTAACCTTTTTTCTGTTTTGGGGTTACGAGGTTGATGAGCAATGTAGTAGCATACATTATAAAAACAATCAACTTAGACTCTCAATTTAGATTGCCTGAGTTCAAATCCAACTTTGATCTTCATCAGATTAATCTTTCTGAGCCTCAGTTTCCTCATCTACTATAAACCAAATCCACAGGGTGTTTGTCACAGAGAAAACACTCAACATTGTGTTATTAATGCTGGCACTCTTGATCCAGCATCTAGAAGGGTTCTGGAATTGGAGAAGGGGCTGTGTGTAAATTAAATAAGAGTTCAGAGACAAAACAGAATTTTGAAAGGCATTTGGGGGAGGAAGTCAGAGGAGTTTAGCTGAAGAAACCAAGTTCTCCTTGTCTCTGGACCCCTTGCTTTTTATTAGCACAAATTGTCCTAAGGCAAGGTGGTGATATACATATCAAAGGGTAGGGCTCATACAGAATCCATTGTCAGATTAGGGAATTGCCTTTGGTTGTTCAGTGTTTGGTCAATTGGAGGCAATAACATGTAGATTAAGATGCCCTGAGCTGTTTGGCAGCAAGTAATCATCCTTTTCAGGTTTGGGGAAGTGCCTTTGGCCATTCCCAACAGGCAATAGCATATATGACTCAGCCCTTGTTGAGTCCCAAGTTCTATCAACCTTTCTATGAAACTCTTGCAATTATGACATGCTGGAACTGGCTTCTGAACTGGTTTCTTATCTAGTATTATTACTATAGCATTGGGAAGAAGCAAAAAAAAAAAAAAAAAGTTAGATAAAATAGTTTTGCTGTTACATATGCCTAGTTCAAAATGGTTTATTGTTAACTGAGTTTAAAATCAGCAAGGCTACTACTGCAGATGGTTGGGAAACAAATAGTTTCTAACTAAAGGATCAGAGTGTCATTATTATGAGTTAGTAAAAATTCAAAAAGATGAAAGGCATGACTAACCTGGTGTGACTCTTACTCAATAAATGAATGTGAATTTTGAAAGGAATAAATAACTATAGAATCCAAAATGTAGTGGTTAATAATATTGTCCCTTATCCAATATCCTCAGTCACCTCCATACAGATGTGTCTCAGCTGAGGAAAGGAATGTTATGTATCTGTTCTCTTGTTAATAACAGAGGAGAGGACCATTAGGAATCTTTTTCAATCCACAAATGAGATAAAGTGGAAAGCAGCATGTAGTTAAAGAGGGATGATTCAGAGGTAGTTAAAATCCTTAGAAAATCCTTTTATTTCTTTTCCAATTAGAGGTTGATGGTCATTAATCATCAGTTTTTAAAACCTCTATTCTTTACTACTTATTTTGGTAAAGATGTAGTAAACCTGTATTTTAAAGCTGTTGTTTAAAATAAATATAAATTACTTTGCTGGCAAAAATATATGGTTACATGTGTCCATTCATAAATATGAATAAAAATAATAAATAATACAATATGATACACATATTTAATTTACATGTTATATAGCACATGATACATATAATATGTTCAGTTATTTATATTAGAGTTACAAATTACATACTTATAAGTATACATGTTACAAAATAAATATTATAACTCCTCTTTTCATTTAGTTTTATATAGATACTAGAGGCCCAATGCATGAAATTTGTGCAAGAGTAGGCCTTCCTTTCCCTGGCTGCCGGCACCAGCTTCCCTCCAGCACCTGGGACCTGGGCTTCCCTCCAAGCCCTGGCTTTGTCCAGAAGGACATCCAATCTAATTAACATATTATGCTTTTATTAATATAGATACATCTATTAATTTCAGAGAGGGAGAGAGAGATAGAAGCATTAATAATGACAGAGAATCATTGATCTGCCTCCTGCAGGCCCCACACTGGGGATTGACCCCACAACCTGAACATATGCCCTCATCAGAAATCAAATGATGACCTTCTGGTTCATAGGTTGATGCTCAACCACTGAGCAACACAGGCCAGGCTTCATTGAGTTTTTAGATGTAATCCATGCCGAAACTGGATTGGCTCAGTGGATAGAGCATCAGTCTGTGGACCAAAAGGTCCCGGGTTCAATTCGGGTCAAGGGCATGTACCTTGGCTCCCCAGTAGGAGGTGTGCAAGAGGCAGCTAATTGATGTTTCTCTCTCATGGATGTTTCTGAGTTTCTAACCCTCTCCCTTCCTCTCAGTAAAAAAATCAATAAAATATATTTTTAAAAAATTGTGATCCATATTGCTTATTCTCATTCTTTAATGTTTCTTCTACATATTCCTGTTATCCTCAATTTTTGGATGAAAGTGCAGAGATTGTGACGAAGCCTGTTGTTTGAGATTTTCTAGAATATTATATGACCTAAAAACTTCTTCACTTTCATGGTGCTTGAGTTATTCTGAAGACATTGTGAACATTCCAGCCACTATGAAAAATCAGGGAGAGAAATTTAGAAAAACCTACTTTCTGTAATTAATAAGACATGATTTCACTGGTGGTCTGACACATTTTATGACTCTCTCAGAAACCCGCATCCAGTCATCAGATTCCTCTGTACTTAAAATGTGCCACCAATAGAGAAGTAAATTATAGCACATCTGTAAATACATTAAATATATCCTGATGTAGAGAAACAGGCACACTCGTGCAATAGATGCTACTATTGCTCAGCTGCCTTCTTTTACGAAAGAGCATCATCACACAAGATGAAAGCAGCATGCTATCTAAAAGGAAGCAGAGAGAGCCAGATTCCAACACCTGCCCTGATTTCATTGCTTACAAAATTTCATTTGTTCTCATCCAAGTGTGCATTCTGGACCTCAGTAAAGGTCTTTTTTACATTGATTTCTTATTATTTTGAGATATGCCAGTGCTCACTTGCAATGCACTTGACAACTGGCTATAATAAAAAAAGGAGGGGGCTGGGCATTGGCAGGTTTGTGTCAACTTAACTTTGAACCAAGATGCTATATAATGGCACGAGAATGCAGTGTTAACAGTATGCATTTGATTCCAGTCCTGTGTGCTCAATGAGCTGACATTTTAGAGTGCTCACCCTTAAAATTCTAATGCCTGTCAAATCAGTATGTAAATATCAGCGATTCTGGTGAGATTTGCAATGTAGAGCCCAATGCTAATGAGAACGAGAGGTTTGCCTTTCCCTCTAAAACCTGAATCAGAGGATGATACTATCGGAAAGCAAATCAACTTACAAAGTTGCTTGGAGGTTAAGCTATTAATAGATGTGCAGCGCCTACCTAGGCCAGGGCCTAAGATTGTTTACCAGTGGTAATGAATGATTGTCAATGAATATATGTTTCTTTTACAGTCACATACCTATCTCTAACAATCACAAAACAAAATTAAAATTAAAGTTTCCAACCACAAACCCCAGATACAGAGAGTTAATTAAGGTAAATATATTAGTGCCTACATGTTTTTAATTCAATGCAGAGAGAATATTCTTATTCCGCATATTTTGGAAACTTTCAAGTTTAGAGATGTTGTCAGAGGAATCAGTGGGCCAGGTTGACCAGACATGAATACCAGTGGGGTTCTTGGGTTGAAATAATGATTTTCTGAAGCCCCGATGGGAGTATGAGATGTGGTAAAAGGCTTTCTTTGTGTGGAGTTACATTCCTCTGGTTGTAAAGTCTCATGCCTCTTAAGCCAGACCTCAAAAGTGGGGTTGCGGTAGAGCCGGAAGGAGGGCCAGTGTTCAGAATTTCTGTTCCACGCGGCAGCCCGGTCCAATCCAGCATCAGGTTAATTAAAGTCCATCAGTACTTTCTGAGGGTCCCACGTGGCCAGGAGACACGTGGGTGAATACAGGGGACCACCTCCTGCAACAAGAGTCATGGGAACACAGGCAAGCTGGAGAGGCAAGTGCCAAGAGCATAGCACACCAAGAGCACCACCTTTGTTCAGAAGTTTAAATATTCAGGTTTTGTGGCCTTGCAGTGGCTACACCTATTCTGGTTGCTGACTTGCTCCCAGATGTGACTGACAAACAGGGAGGCAGCTTCTCGTGTCACCCAGAGCTTACTGGACGGGCATTCAAACTGGCTTTGTCAGTCCCTTCCCCCATCAATCAGGAGGGAACAGACTTAGAGAGTGTTAACCTGTAGTGTTTCGGTAAAGCCGTATGAATGGCATGCCTACATTATCTAGTCTATCCTGTTAAATAATAACCAGATTATTACAACAGTTATCAGAAATGGAAAAGTCCTCCTCATCGGGTATTTCAAAAGAATGACTGGGTTTTTGTGGCTGACCTTTATTCCTAAAAAGCAAGAGCTTGCTGGAATCTCTAATTAGAGGGCCACTTAAAGTTTGGTTTCATATTCACTGCCCTACATCCCAAACACTTTCATAATAGAATGGCTCATTGTTATGCCTACTAAAATATTGGGAAGATGATGCACGGTAACAGAAAGACTCATCCTGGTCAAACCCATCTTAACATGCTCTAGTCCCAGAATAATTATTTATTGACTGCGCAGTGTTTTAAGCTGTGTGTACTATCAAAGGGCACAAAGACAGAACTCATTCTTCTAAATAGCATTGCAAGTGTATCATGTGTTAGCAAATATAGAGCTCAGTGTAGGTAGAAAAACAATCTTATCGACAGCACCTTGCCTTTGATGGTCCCTGAGAATGAACAGTGTCATGCCTCTAGAGTTGGAGAAGCCTTGTGCCTTCAGTCAATATGCGTATCCGATAAAGGGCTCCCTCCACATTTAAATTACATTTCCAAAGCAGCCTGTTTTAAAGTGCCTTTGAAAAGTTTACACTGCAATTTCTCTTGCATCTATGGATCTTTTCTTCTTGTAAAATCCCAGGGCATTTCCAATAAGGGAAGGTCATTTAGCTCAGCTGGTCGATTATAACTGTGATCCATTTCCCCAACGAGAAGCAAGGGAAGTGTTCCTCAATGTGTATCAGGGGAAAAAAAAAAAAAAAACAACCCTTAGACCATTAGGACTAAAACATTGCATATGCCACCAGCCCTAGGCACCTAATTTCATCACAGACGATTGATGATTCTGTCATCCAACCTGAATCAGGCCCAGGACACTGAGACTTGGTGCTGCAGGAGGGAGGAGGGTTCACAGCAGCCTTCATCCAGTTTAAAAAATATTTTATTGACACATAGAGTATTCAGAGTCATAAAAATATATCATGTTTATCACTGTTTTTATGGCATGAATAGATATGACACAGGGGCATTGAGCCATACAGTATTAGACAAGCTTTTATTTCACCCTAAGCTGCTTGGAAGAATGCAGAGCTCAGCTTCTATCCTCTGAGCAGATAGGACAGATTTCATCCAAAACAAGCATTTAAGAAAAAAAAAAAAAAAAAAACACAGAAAAATCAATGCAGATGCATATATTAGAAAAAGGTCCTGCCTGATTGGGTTTTGTACATGTGCTAAACAAGCCTGTTAGTAATCCCTAGGCACATGTCTGCTAAAGGCATCAGATTGCTAACCTGGAGATTTTGAAAAATGATCATCTTTCATGGATGTGGGAACAGAGCCAGGAAATTTACCTTTAAGCACTTTGACTAACACCCATAGTTTATGATTGCATTATCACCCAGGCTCTGATATACATTTTTATGGAGAGCTATTTCCGGAAGAATTATGATCCAAGACATTTGGTGTTTGAGTTACTGAGTGGACAAACAGCTAAGTATGGAGCTAGATTTCAAAAACAACAGCTTCCATTATCCAGACAAGTTGAGGCAAAGTTAGAGAAACCAAGTGTTACTATGGGACCAGGGATCGGACTTGCATTTGCATATAAATAGCAAGGGTAAGTAAGTGGAAAGGCAGCATTAAGAAATTTGCATCTGATTTAAGCCTTGTCCTATTCAGCAGAAAGCACTTGTCACAACTTGTTGGGCTGCCTGAGACTAGGAGCCAGGGGCAAAGACAAAGTTGAAAGAGATGACGGGAATGAAGTCTTTATGAGCAGGGATTGCGCAGCTGTCAAGTGCTCTAAATACATCCCTGGTTGTTTAGCTCACCTGGAGGCATAGAAAATCTCCTCTTACTTAATCCCAGTCAGCCAGGCCTCTCAAAAGCTTGTTATTTTTCATCTGAGACCCCATCAGACTCCTATGACTTTTTCCTGCAGGTGGCTTTAAGTCCTTCAAAGCAGGAACCATCTCATTAATGGGTGCCTATCCCATAATTCCCACTATCTCAGGATAGTGCAGCAAATAGCATATAGGAGCCCCTAAAGAAATAATGAGTGGATAAAGAAAAAAAGGGACAGTTACAGAATAACATCATTACAAGCTTTAGCTTTTAGTGCACTTTCTTTATGAACCTAGATGTATCACTATCCATAAGAACTATCAACACCAGAAAATTTGGAGAAGACATAACTTCCGAAAGAAAACAAACATAAACTGATTTTGTTGCTAAACTCCCTAATCCTTGTTCCCAGTTTTTCAAATTCAGCTCTGGATTTCCTTTGGGTCCCAGACGAGCATTCAGGAGCAGGTAGGGTCTCCATGTCAGAGAAGGAACAGCAGTATGCATGCCTGCAGCCTGATATCAAAGAATAAAGCAAGAAAAGGGTTTCTTGTCGCTAAAAATAAAGCTGCACGTTATTTTGTTTCATTGTGTTTAAAATCCGGTGTCAGCTGCCATATAATGAGCTAGGCAAGAGCAGGCTCCTTTTGTAATAACCTGGTAAGACACATTGAATTCTCTTGTGTATCCCAGAACGGGAGGGAAGAGGGAGTTCGGCTCCTTTGCACTATGGAGTCATTTACCTGTTCAGGATGGCCTGCTGGAGGATTGTGAAGAATTGCCAGCAGGCATTTTTCCCTTGGTGGAACAATTGCTCATACAGAGCTTAACTCGTCTCTATGGCTTCCAAGATACTTCTGAAGTGTGCTTTTTAGAGGGGGGGTGGGTTGGGGGTGGGGGGAGTTGTTCTCAACCAGGAAGTATAAAAAATAAGAAAGGTTGATGTAGGTTTTTCAGTCAATTTCTTATCTTAAAGGAACAGTGTTTAAAGAGGTGAGCCCTTGATGCCCACTACTTATTTTAGGTGGCAGAGTGCAAAGTCAGTATCATGGGGCAGCTCTAGGAAACATCTGTTGTGTGGCCTTGGGCAAGTGACTTAACTTCTTTGTTGTCTCATTTTGCTCATCTATAAACAAGGGACAATAACATACTTAATTCTAAAAGATAAATGAGCTGACCCCTATAAAGCACCCAGAACAATGCCTGGCCTAGAGTTAAGTGTTCTGTGTTAAATACTATTTGTGAGGTCAACAGGGTTATTTTGGGAGCATTGGACAAAAGTTGCTTTTCTTGTTTATTTTGTATCCTGTTCGCGGCACAACAAAATAGCTCTCCACTTTGAACTCTTCTTTGCAAACCAAGCATTTTCCTTGTCATCCAATTTGCCATTCCTTTACGTTCATCTTCCAATATAACAAAGTTCCTGTTAAAAAGGTGAACATTCAGCATTTACTTAGACACTTATCACACACACTGAGAAAATCAGCGGCATCGCCTGCAGTGAGCTTTCATTGTCCATTGAATGAAGTTCCAACTCTTAGGCCATGGTTCTAGTAGCCCCTATCCTTAATAGAGTGGTCCCTACCTTTTTCATTCATTATCTCCTGCTACCTGATGAGGTATACCCAGTGCCTTTCATTCATCCAATGTACCTGAGCATTTGACTTTTGTGCCTTCTATCTGTAATGACTTTTTCCCTCCAACTCTCACCTGTTCCTCAAGGCTAAACTTACATGTTATTTCCCATGAAAGACTGTCACTGATTTACACAGGCAGAAAAGATAACTTTCCCCTTCAGATATTGTGGTTATTTTCTCAACCTCCTAAATGGAATTGGATTCTAATCCTCGCTTCCTTGTGTTTGAGTCCCATTCCCACTCATAAACCATTTGCCTCCTGAAAACAGAAACAGTGATGCTACCCTTGTCCATAACAGACACTTGATACATGTCTCATGAGTCAATAGATCTGCCTACCTCACACACAGAAGCATGGGTTTGACAAAAGCCTCCTTCCCTACTACAACAGGTATAGGCAACATCTCCTAATACTCAATCAGGAAACACTTCCTGAGAAACAAACTTTGCTGGGATTTGAGCCTGTTGTTCAGTATATAAAGATGAGTCTCTGATCTTGAAGGGTTTGAGACATTGCCAGCCTCTTCTTGAAGACTATATCGAAGTAGATAAATTACAGTTTGGTAAGCTATGGTGTGTGTCACCGATACAAATGACTCTTCCTGATGGACACCTGAATAAGCTTCACAGGAAAGGCATCAGGAGGATCATGGAGGTGTTTTCCAGATAAAGTGATTGAGAATGACAGCAGGAAGGAGAAGCATCAAAGACCTTGAGTTACCAAAGGAACAGATAAGTAATGATTAGAAGAATAATTGGTATTTATTAGGTCCTTATATGTTCAACACTATACTAAGCTTCTTAATTATCATTAAAACCTAGGAGTTAGACACAGTTATTTCCATTGTAATAAAGGAGAAATCGTCTGATATTTTAGAGAAATAGAACCAACAGAATATGCAAGGTGGGACAAAAGTACGTTTACAGTTATACATGAAACACAATTTATTCTTATAATATTTTTATTAATTATTGCATTATGTTCTATACAAATTGTTGGGGAGCACATACGACTTGGTTGGAAAGTTTGTAAAGAGGACATTCTGGGAAGTGTGTAGAAGGCCACCTGCCCTGTTATCAGAATTCCGACCTAGGAGAGACTTAGGGGAGTGTTGAAGGCAGTAGCCCTAATTATTCCTTGACCTTTTCAAATAAGCCTATGCATGTGTAGACCCCTAGGTGTTTACTGGAATCCTGGATGCCCTTGCCTAGAGGACAATGTAAACACATGTGTCCTCCCAAGATTACTCACCCTACTAATTGTATCTAAAGATAAAAATTCCAATGAAAGCCTAACAAAGCAGGAAATTGAGGCTGCTTGGATCCTTGAGCCTGGCAAGTTCCTTAACCCTCTCCCCCACAGTGAAACTGTGTTGGAGTAATCTCTTCATCATTCATTGAGGGCTGCTGGTCAGCCCCAGCAATGAACAACTATAAACCTACTTTTGCCCAACTAAAGGGGAATATAAGATATTGGGGGCGGGGGGGGGGGGCTAGCTAGCAATCTGAATCTGTTCCATTGTAAATTCTGTAACACAACCATATACTGTAACACAACCATATGTATATACTAGAGGCCTGGTGCACAAAATTCATGCATGGAGTGGGGGGTTCCTCAGCACCCTCTCCAATTCAGGACCATGAGGGGTATATCTGACTGTCTCTTGCAATCCAGGACTGCTGGCTCCTAACCACTTGCCTGCCTGCCTGCCTGATTACCCCTAACTGCCTCAGCCCCACACCGGGGACCCAGGCTTTCCTGTTCTGGCTGGCTGCAGGAACCCAGAGCCTAGGCTCCCCTCCCTCTGGCTGGCTGCAGGCACCCAGAACCACAGGCAGGCAGCTTCGTTCAGGCCACAGCCACCTGGTGCTCAGGACCAGGAACAGGCAGCTTCTCCTAGGCCCAGCTTTGTCAAGAAGGATGTCTTGAAGATGTCCGGTCTAATTAGCATATTACCCTTTTTTTAGTATAGATATATATGAGAGATTTATTTTAAGAAATTGGCTCATGTGATTGTAGTGGCTGGAAAGTCCACAATGTGCAGGATAGACTGGCAGGCTGAAGAAGCAAGAGTGGCAATTTGAGTTAGAAGGCAATCAGCTGGCAGAATTCCCCTTTTGGGGTTAATGTCAGTTTTTTTTCTCTTAAAGCCTTCAACTGATTGGATGAGGCCCACTCACATTATTCTTTATTCAAATTCTACTGATTTAAATTTTAATCTACTCTAAAAAATACTTCCACAGAAACATCTAGAATAGCCAAGATAATACATAAAATTTACCATCACATATCGCCTATAGCTATGTTTGGCAAACTGTGGCTCCCGAGTCACATGTGGCTCTTTGGCCCCTTGAGTGTGACTCTTCCACAAAATACCACGCCCTGGGTGAGTCTATTTTGAAGAATTGGCAGAAGAAGAAGTTTAAAGTTAAAAAAATTGGCTCTCAAAAGAAATTTCAATCGTTGAACTGTTGATATTTGGCTCTATTGACTAATGAATTTGCCGACCACTAGTCTATAGTGTTAAGGTCATTTAGTAAAGTTCATATAACAAATATGTGGTGCAGCTGGGATTCAAACTCTTACTTAAATTGTCTAAATCACAGGTCCAGGAATCAGTTAAATTTTTGGAAAGAGCTAGGTAATATTCAAGCCAGAACCTTTAAGGCAAAGCTGAGAGTCAGAAATGGAAAAACTACTTTCAACAGCCAAATCCAAATGGTGAGGCCAAGAGTCAGCAGCCAAGCAGAAACAAAATCAATGTGGGAACAGGTGTTGAACAGGAAGAGGCTTCGCAATGCCTAATCAACTTTGGGGCAGCTGAATGCATGAATGCATTGGTGTATTAGCCTGAACTATGGAAAAAGTGGGTTTCAAGGCAGGCTAACTAGAGTCTGGCCAACCAACAAACAGACTGTTGTGAAAAGCCAGGCCATTAATAATGGGAGTCCAAGCAAAGGATAATAAAAAAAAAAAAAAGGCTAATACAGATGTGAAACAAGTCAAGTTCAAGTTCATATAGCCAGCAAATGACAGCACTCTTGCCTGTATTCTGCAATTACATTTAATTAGTTAACAGTGGTCAGGTTCTCAGAATTGCTGGATATGGGAAAATAAGGAACGATATAGGAAAGAAAATAAATCCATCCAGAGAAAATTCAAGGGAGATATTCAATGAGAGATGCGAGGCAATAGCTATAATGTCACGCTAATAAATTTATAGAGCTGCAAAATCCTAGAAATATATATGAGAAAAAAATGAATTAAAAATTAACCTATCTTGTGCTTGGAAAAAAAACTATTCTAAATAGATAAAATGTAAAGAATGAGTAAAAGAAAATGAAATGTGACTTTATTGATTAGCAAGACACTGGGCTCTTAAAATATGTAATCTAATTTAATGGACTGGATATTATTGAAAACAATTGTTGTTTTCTTTTTACTTCAAGAATATTAAGTAGATTGTCCATGGCTGGTGATAACAGATATGGCATATGAACCCAGAAATGGTTGTTTTCATAAACCATGTTATTTTCATTTCATAGGACCACTCTCTGAGAGAAGATCAAGCCAGGCACATTGGTTGTCTACTTAATATGAGAGGTGGGAATATGTCAATTTATTAACAATTTCTTTTTTTATAATAAACTGTTAAAGGCACAGAGAACATTAATGGATGTCAAAGCCACCTGCTTCCAGGCTTATAGACATAACATTTCACAAGTGATTCTAGAACTTAGAACACATATCCACCATCCACACTACACCATAGAAAACATGGAATAGTTTGAGTTATTCTACCAGTGAAGACATTGGAACTATCACAGGAATCTCCCCTCACTCTGCCCTCATTATTTCCTGTCACAGACAGATCTTTGTCAAAAGTCCAACCGGATGTCCTTCTGGTTGCAGGCCAGATGTCTCAGATATGGCGGGTGCAAATGGCAGTGTTGTAGTCAATGGGTGATTACTGTCCTTTCTAGTTTCTGATTAATGCAAGATCAGAGAGCAATTTCCCATTGAATCTTATTTTTTAAAAATATATTTCATTGATTTTCAATAGAGAGGAAAGGAGAGGGATAGAAAGTCAGAAACATCAATGAGAGAGGAACATCGATCAGCTGCCTCCTGCATACTCCCTATTGGGAATGTGCCTGCAACCAAGGTGCATACTCTTGATCAGAATCAAACCTAGGACCTTTCAGTCTACAGGCTGACACTCAAACTGGTTTTGGCCCATTGAATCTTATTGAGTCAGAGCACAAATACCATCCACTGTGTGTATTGTTCATATGCAAAGTCAGTTGTAAGAGCCCAGGTAAAAAGCTCAATAAATTTAAAGAAATTGTAATTGCTTATAAATAATAAACATTCCAGTTGTCTCCATATTTTTCTATCAACATAGAAATAACATGATGAAAGCAATAAAACTGATTACTTTATAAATATAATATAATAATATAGTTAAAGAATTTTAAAAAGTATTTAAATGTCCAAGTTAACCAATATGGAAGTGTTTTTGAAAACCATCATGTATTCAAGCACTCTTTAAAAATTTATGTAAAGACTTACATAAATGGCTTTTTACTTAAATTTTTATCTAATTTTCATGTCTGCATTGCCTGATTTTGTCATAAAATATTATATGGTATTTATAGATATCATAGTGAAAAGAAAATTCACAATGTGAATTAATTCTTTTTCTTCTTAAATTTTTAAGAAAAGAATAAGAAAACACATGTGATGTTGACACAATAACATGTCTAAAAGCAGAGTCTGAAACATTATTCAGAAAATACTTTTTAAGCACCTATTATGTACTAGACTCTGGGGATTCAAAGTAAGCAAGCTACAACTCTTATTCTCTTCAAATCCTCTCTAATAAACGAGTAATATGCAAATTGACCATACCTCTGATCAAGCCACATCCATCAGCCAATCAGAAACGGATTATGCAAATAATCCACCCCACCCAAGGTGGCTGCCACCACTGAGAGCAGGAGGGAGGCTTGGGTTTCCCCAGCAATCGAGGAAGCCAAACTTTCTGCCTGCTGTTGCCGGCCTAGGCCTCCACTCAATGCTACAAAGTTTCAATTATAAAAGATACATTCCAACAGAAATGGAGGCCCCCACAGAACTGGAGAGAGAAGAGGCTTAGGGTTGCCAGGTCAATGGAGGAAGCCAAACTTCTACAGCCCTAGCCTAGGCTTCCACTCTAGGCTACAAAGTTTCAAACAAAAATGGCTATCACCATGTAGCAAGCAGAAGTCTTGACTCTGTTCCAGGCTACAAAGTTTCAATTGTAGAACATAAATTAATCCCAGATCCCAGAGCCTTCCCTTGGGTCGCTGGGGGGCATGGCAGGTCTGCAAACCACCACAGGCCCCTTGCCCAGGCTGCCCCACACCCCAAAGGAACCCCCACCCTGATCTAGAACACCCTTCAGGGCAAACCAACTAGTTCCCACCCATGAACCAGGCCTCTATCCTATCTAATAAAAGGGTAATACGCAGATTGACCAACACTCCAACACTCAAGAGGGCTGCCCCCATGTGGTCAAAGATTTTGCCTCCATGTGGACACAACATGGCCACCACAAGATGGCCAGAGAGGAGGACAGTGGAAGGTTCCTGGCCTGCAAGGGAGGGCAATTGTGGGCAATCAGTCCAGTAGGGGAGGGAAGTTGAGAGGGACCTGGCCTGCAAGAGAGTGGAGTTGGGCTTAATCAAGTCTGCAGGCAAGGGCAGTTAGGGGTGACCAGGCCAGCAGAGGAGGAAGTTGGGAGCAAACAGGCTGGCAAGAGAGCAGTTAGACATCAATTAGTCTGGCAATGTAGTGGTTAGGGGGTGATCAGGCTGGAAGGCAGAAGCAGTTAGGGGCAATCAGTGAGGCAGGCAGGTGAGCAGTTTGGAGCTAGTAGTCCTGGATTGTGAGAAGGATGTCCAACTTCCCATTTAGGCTTGATCCTACCAGGTTTGGGCCTAAACGGGCAGTCAGACATCCCTCGAGGGGTCCCAGGTCGGAGAAGGTGCAGGCTGGGCTGAGGGACATCTCCTTCTCTCCCCCCACCCCCCATGCATGAATTTCATGCACCGGGCCTCTAGTTTATTTATAAATTTCCTGAAATTCATTTTAAATCTCAAAAAATATATAACTCTTACTGTGCCAGAAGGCAAACTTAGGAGGCGGGGAAATAATTAATTAGTTTTATCAAAGTAACCAGGATAATACCAGTAAACATAATAGGTAACTAGGTAGATGGATGGATGATTAGATAGATAATAGATGGTATGATGGTATTCCTGAAATTTACAGTATATGTTGAAGTCCTAACCCCTATGAGACTACATTTAGTGATAGGGCCTTTAAGATAAGTAAGTTTATATGAGTCATAAGACTGGGGCTCTAATTTGATAACACTGGTATGTCCTTAAAGAAGAAAAAGAGATACCAGAACCCTCTCTGTATCTGTCTCTCTTGTCTCTCTCTGTCTATCTCTCTCCATGAAGGATATGTGAAGCCATACTGAGGTGGCTGCCTGTAAGCTAGGAAGAGAGTCCTCACAATACATCAACCCTGCTGGTTTCTTTATCTTAGATTTATTCCCTCCATGACTGAAAAAATGAATGTCTGTTGTTTAAGCCACACAGTCTATGATATCTTCTTATGGCAGCCCAAGCACATAAAGACAGGTGGACATATGGATAGATAGATAGCAATGTTGAATCAGAAGACAGGTTATCTAAGTCTCTGATTAGATGAGGAAAACTTCAAAAGAAGATTCAATTATTCTTACTCTTGAATTGCTCAATTTATAAATGCAATACATACATAAAATGTACAGCAATGTAGTGGCATATAAAATTTAAAAACATGAAAGTCTCTACTTGAGTCCAACTCTTCAAATCAGACTCTCTTAAAGAGCTCAACGTGAATATTTCCAGACCATGAAAGTTAGAGAAGATAGAGCAAAGTAAACGGTATATGCAAAATCTGAGGCAGAAGCAGAGAGAAATGAAGCAGAATCTCTCACTGAAGGAACCGCAAGCAGATTTGTATGGCTAAAGCGGGTATATATCAAGCCATTAAGTTATTCATTAAATGGCAGGTGCCACATCATGAAGGCATTATATGAAGAACTGGGGCAGAGATAGGAATGCATAGTCCATGGTGGGGGTGCAGTTTGTAAACTTAGGAAAATGCCGGAGCCAGCCGGCATCAGTCGAGCAATCCTTGAAAGGGGGGTGAGGCTTACGGAAAGACAGAGATAGAAAGATGGATAGCAATAAAGAGGAAACAAAAGCTATGGGATCGGGAGGTCCGCAAAGCCCTCTTTAGGACTGTGGCCCCGAGTTTATTTCACTCCACTCTTTTAAACAGTTCTGATTTACATATCACACAATTCCTTGTTCCCCAATCAACAAAGCTACATTCCATTGTTAACATGTTTCCCCAATAAACCCCTTATCTTAACTAACTTCCTTAGGCTATATATCCATCCAAGGTGCCACCTAAATCTTTTCCCAAATATCCCAAAGACTTTGGCCATTTGCAATGTTAATGTGCTGGAGGGCAGTGTTGTTTGCTAAACTACAATTGAAGGTAATCATCCTCCTGGGGGGCAGAGAGCAGATGAGCAAGGCCTGTCCTCTCAGGGAACTTTTTGTTCCCCGAGGGCGCTCTCCACAGGAAAAGATCCTCAACTTCACTCAAAATAAGAGACAGGAAAATTAAAACTCTACTGTGATACCATTACTCATCTTTCTTATTGGCAAAAATCCAAACATTTTACAAAATACTCTTTTGATGAGGCAGTGTGAATATATCACTCTTGCACATTGCTGCTGGGCCTGCAAAATGGTACAACCTCAGAGAGAGGGCTTTGAACACATTTAGCAAAAATTATGTAGACAATTACCCTTTGACCTAGTATTTCTTCTTCTGAGAAGAAATATAAAAGTAGAAAAATACATAAAAACAAGAAATTCACTGTGGTAATTTTGTAACAGAAATATACTAAAACAACGTAAATTTCTACCGATAAAAGACTAGTTGAATAAACTGTTACAGTTACATAATAGAGCACTATGCTGCTATGAAAGGGAATGAGGAATGAGTCTATATAAAGTATGAAGTGATCACCAGGATGTTAGGATGTACTAATAAGAGGGGGATAGGAGGGGAGAAAGCAACATTTTAAAAAAGAATATGTAATTAGCTACCACTATATCCTATAAAGAATATGTAATTAGCTACCACTTATCCTAGAATGTAAAGAAAACATACATATTTACTCATGTTAAAAAATGAAAAATAAACCAAAAATATTTTAAAAGGCTACCAACTGGTGATACTGAAAAATAGCTTGAAGGGACAGGAATGGAAGTTAGGATCTTCTGCATTTAACTTTTGTAATGACTTTGGAACTCTATGAATATTTTATATTTATAAAATAAATTAACAGCAAACAATAAATTATAAATGAAAATTGGAAGAAACTGAAATGAAAGAACTTCACTAAATATAAAGGTATTTGTTATAACCATGTAAATTGGAACTATTCCAAATCACTTTAAACCCAATAATTAGACTAAACATTATAATGGCATATAACCAAAGAAAAAACAAAGTGCAGAACCAAACAAAGGAAATAAATAAATATAAACCTTCATATTTTTGTTTTAATAATTATCTAATTAGCGTGTCAATGGTGCAGCTCATAGTGTCATTCTGGTCACATGACATGTGTATTGGGGAATGAAGTAAATGAATAATTATTTTCGTGCCTTTTAGGACTGTGATTTTTGGCATGAGAGAGAGAACATATGGAAAGACTGATGAGGTCAAGTAAAAACCGTATTGAATTGAAAGTATTTGCATAAAATTAATATTGTATAAATGTTCCCTTTTAAAAATATGCACTTTGTAGAACTATCCACTAAAAAGGGATTAATAGTAATCAGGAGCCCAGTAGCAAGGAGACCTTTTAAGTTCATATTATAACCTTTAATGAGAATATCTCATCAAAAGGATCCAAGGCTCCTTGGAGAAACATCTAAATCTAGGTCTAAGACAGAAAGAGGCAAACTGTTCTGATAGCAAGGATGCTGTTAAAGACTATGGGGTCATGGCAAATGACCAACTGAAAAAAAGTCCTATGAGCCCCAGATAGGATAATGTGAATATCAGTTTAGGTAACTGCACTGGATTGAAATATCTACACTAATAAAAGAGTAAGATGCAAATTGACCATACCTTTGTGATGCCCACCAGCCAATCAGGAATGAGTATGCAAATTAACCCAACAAAGATGGTGAGTTATTTTGCATATGCAGGTGCTAAACAGCCAGGGCAGGATGCTTGTGTCATCCCCATGGTGATGATGCCAGTATTTCATACCGCCCAAGCTGCTCTGGGCCTCTAGGCAGCATGGGAATGTGGAAAGGCAACTCCAGGCCAGAGCAAAAATGTGGCTCTGGCCAGAACAAAGGCAGTGCAGGCAGCCAGGGGAAGGAAGGCCCATTCTTGCATGAATGTTTGTGCATCAGGTCTCTAGTATCAAAAATAATCGTATCTATTAAGTCTGTGAGTTCACAATCTTACAAAACAATTGTATTGCTTGCCTTTATACACAAATCCTCATTATTTACAGTAAGAGTTTTCTAGGTCACAAACTCATCAGTTGCAAAACTGCTAAATAAAAGAAAGTATTCAAACATTAATAAATATAGAGGCATTTATGCTGTCTCTCTTTACAATCTTACTCTGTTCCCATGTAATTCATGGTTGGTAATTTCTCTACTTAAAGTAGTCATAAAAATAAATAAAGAACTAGTACAATTAGAAAGAATTAGAGTTTTATTCATAACTAAAGGGGATTTTAAAAAGTATTCTGTCAACACTAAATTGTACTTTTAAGTTCTCATCTTTCTCTCAAATTTATCAATTCTTACAGGTCATTACCACTTAGATTTCATTCTTATACTACATTTTAAGGTTCCTAAAGCAAACCCAAGTTTAATTCTTGCATCTCCCTTCTCTTGACTTTGTTTTTATTTTTAGGTAACACACGTCCACCATTTCAAAGGTTTGAAAACATGGCTACCCTTGACTCATTCTTTTCCATTATCTTCTATGGCCAAATAACTACCAAGTCCTGTCAATTTTACCAGAGCAATATCTTTAAAACACATCTCCTCTTCCCTTTCTTTTTATCAGATCCACATTTAGACCAGGTAATCAGGGCCTCATTCTTGGGTTACCACATCACAGGGGCACCTACTCTTGTCTTCCTCTGGACATATGTGTCCCAAAAGATGGAAGGACCAAGGGATTTTGCCCACCTGAAACAAAATCCCATTTTAGATTGCAATAAAGATACCCTTGATCCTGGAGGTCTGTCTCTAAAAATTAACAAACTCTTGCTTAGCCTGAATGGCTCAGTGGTTGAGTATCAACCTGTGAACTAGGAGATCACAGCTCAATTCCTAGTCAGATCACATGCTCGGGTTGTGGGCTTGATCTCCAAAGTAGGGCATTCAGGAGGCAGTCAATTGATGATTCTCTCTCATGACTGATGTTTCTCTCTCTCTCTCTCTCTCTCTCTCTCTCTCTCTCTCTCTCTCAAATCATTTTCTTAATTAACAATCATTTTCTTATTTCCTATATCCAGAGACCGTTAAAAAGAAAAGAATACAATATATAATCTAACTGTTCAACCTTTAGTTCAAATCATTCTAAAATCTCTGGAATTTGAAGAAATTGAAGAAAGGAAAGAAAAATGGCATTTTATAGCTCATTTCAGAGGCTAGCAATAGGCATGACATTTATCGTTCATAACAAGGTATCCTGGGTGAAAGTCAACTGGGCAATACTCTTGAAGTTCTCTCTTAGTGGCTGTGGCACTTGTTTTAAGCTCAAAAAAAGCAGATAAGGGAGGGAAGGAAGCCAAAATCTTCAGGGAATAGAACACAGGCAGTGACAAAAGTAAACAGAGGAGAGCAGCTGCCTCCAGTTAATCTCTGAGCCACAGATAACAGAACAAAACTGCTTTTCAAAATTTTCTTTTCAGCTGGATGACAAATGAAGTTTGTTCTCTTTCATTTCAGGATTTTTCATATCTAAAAAAATGGCCTTGCCATAAAAATCACTGCTGAAATGGAGAAGTTAATATCAGCCTGACCATGAGATAATAGGCCTATTTAAAATGTTATTTATCAACATAAATGATCTTTCATATCTGACACTTTTTTATGCAAAAAAGGGTAGAGTAACAGACCCATGCTTTTATAATTCAATGCCCTGTATCTAATGATTTTGGGAAAAATAATTTTGCATTCCCAACAATTTTATGAGGCAGCTAATAATTTCAAATGATGAATGGTTATTTTCTTTTAACAGACTGACTTTGTGTGGTTAATGGTCTCTCCGAGCTAATGAGAAAATGCCACTCCTACAATTTAAGGGAGTATTACTCTCTGAGTGATGATAGATCCTAAAGATCTTATCCTCTTGCCCAATGATTTGTAAGTCAATCTAAGATGGATTTCCATGCATATTGCTTTGCTTTTTTGCATACATTATATTATGGCATCTTTAAACATTAGGAATGCTGAATGAGGACCACACGAATGGATTGCTCTTTTTGTTGAATTGGTGTTGATGATCTTTTACCTTCTGCTTTTATAATCTGTTGAAACTTGTTGGTGATAACTTTAAACCAGAAAATGTAGCAATTAAAACAAACAATACTGTTTCTCTAGAATGGCTCTTTTTGATTGGGGCTAATTTCCCACACATACCTCTTGGTGAAGTGTATAGTCTTTTATGGTTTCCATATTGGACAGGGGGTAGAAGCTAAAGGTGTTGCCAAATATCCTACAGGTGCAGGCCAGACTCCATCAGTTAACCATCAGGTCTGAAATGTCAATAGTGCCAAGCAAGTGTTTCCCAACAGTGTAATTTAAAGTCTTTTCTAAATGAAAATTGTTGATTTCTTTGCCTCACTATATCCAGCCCAATTCTTTGTTCTTTATGAAACATTAGCAATTCTGATTACACCTGTCAGAATGTGCACTCTCCCAGACAGTTCTGCTCTGCCCCTTTGCCTGTGTGCTGGTATTTTGCTGGTTTCTGGCAATGTTTACAATCATGTTATTGAAGAGCTTGCCCACCATGTTCATGCGGTGGCCCGCAGATAAACTATTTCAGCATCTGGGCAGCCACTAGGCATTCAGGTAATGTGGGAGATGTGGGATAATTTAACAGGGTTCCTTTTCATTGACCTAATGTACTGAGAAGATGAATACATGAGTGAAACACAGAATGGAAAATTAAAAATGCCACATTTTAGAATTGGTTTCATAGCTTTCAACCAATATTATCTGCCTTGTAATAGTGATCATATGGGAAAACGAGAAGTAATTTCCAGCTTGTTCTCAAGTTTATTGGTTCTATCTGAATAAAGAAAATACTATTTTACAGAATCTAATAACAAAATGGCAGTCACTTTTAAGAACTAAAATATGATTTCAGTGATTGGCTCAAATAGTTGGTAAATGTGCTTTTTTGTGCTGGCTGACACCTCTGAGCAGAATTCCAGCACAGTACCATTCGGTCACAGATTTGGCAGGTTGCTATCACCCAGAGACCTTTTTATAAGACCAAAAGTGAGCAGCATAATGTAAAACCTGCCACATTATTGGATCATGTAGTGGTACCCAGTGGTCTGAAGCTTTATGAGGTGAAATCCACTTCCAAGTTTAAATAGCTGCCACCCGGAGAGGAATGGAACAACATCATGTAGTTTCTACCAAATTGAGAATGACCCATTCTAATTGAGCAGGAAATTGCATGTAAAGGATTACCTCTTGTCAGAATAGGGTACCCTAAAGAGGTTGTCTGTATAATAAATGAAGAAAAAAAATTGCTGTAGTATCACTAGTAGTGTAGATATTCCTGGGCATTTTCCTTTTGGAAAAATATACCCATATTTTAAGAATTACTGGATGAGAAGGGAAGTCAATGGATAGGATAGGCTATTCTTTGGAAGGGGCACGATTGTTGCTTCATTTCACAGATACCAGGATTCTAGATTATATATTCTATCACAGGAATAAAAATTTAAGATATTTAGCTCTGAAGTGAGTTAGGTAGCTGACTTATATCATTTAAAATACTATGGCTCCATTTTAGAGCAGTTGAAAACATTTTTTTTTTCTTTCTAATACCTTGTTGTGCATGGTCTTGGTTGATTCTGAGGAACAGTTTCCCAATACATGCAAGTCTATTTTTTTCTAAGAATAAAATTTAAATTCTTAATAAAAATGCAAAGAGAGTCTGGCCAGCATGGCTCAGTGGTTGAGCACCGACCTATGAACCAGGAAGTCACATGGCTCAAAACCCAGTGTGGGCTTGATCCCCAGTGTGGGGCATGCAAGAGGCAGCCAATCAATAATTCTCTCTCATCATTGGTGTTTCTGTCTCTCTCTTCCTCTCTCTTCCTCAATAAAAAAAAAAAAAATGTTTTTAAAAACTCAAAGAGACATGGCAATGAAATAAATATAATATTAACATTATCAATATCAACCTAAAAAGTGATTAATTGGAACCATGTTATGAGAAGTTATTCCTGAAACTTCCCTAAACACAATATTCATCATTTAATGACACAGGTAAAAGAGAAACACCATTACATTTTGGTGTCTTTTTTGTTATATAATATGATTTTAGTGCTGAGCAGTACTATATGGTATAAACTTGTTTAAATCACTCCTAGAAAATGAAGAGAACCTCTTCCTTAGGTATAGATATTGCTAAGATGATTCTTTGAAATTGCATTTCATTTTTTTAATCCTCACTCAAGGATATATTTTTATTGATTGTAGAGAAAGAGAGAACCATCTATATGAGAGAGAAATTTGGATTGGTTGCCTTCTATACGTTCCCTAACAGGGGATCGAACCCATAACTTAAGCAAGTGCCCTGACTGGGAATCAAACATGCCAACCTTTTGGTGTACAGGATGATGATGCTCCACCCAATTGAGCCACCTGGCCAGGGCTCATGAATTGCATCTCTTATTAAAGCTTATATGTTGCCTTCACTTCTGAAAACCTAAAATTCTAGTTGTCATCATTCAAATTTTTCTCATTCATTTGTTAAAAACTTTGTGTTTTGTAAAAGTAGCATAGTAATTTCATCTGAGAAAAAAGAAAGAAGATAAAATCATAGGAGCACAGAGTTTCAATGTTATTGATAACATTCACCTTGTGAAGTTGAATGAATTAGTTTCATTATGTGCTTCATAAGTTACTTGTTAAGGTAAATGCATTAATTGTAGTAAGTATTAAACACTGATAAAAAAAACACACTTAGTGCTTCTTAAATGCAATGCCTTTTACCAGACATAATTTAGAATATGGTAGCTGCATTGCCTTTACTTACCTTGAGATTATAGTAACTATGGGAAAAGAAATGTAATAAAGTGAGCAAAAGTGGAAGGGAAATAATAAGGTTCATGAAGAGGTCTATCTACAAATTATCTTGAGGCCCTGCAGTATGAAATGCTATATACAAATGAAAGTAAAATGTAATAGTTTCATTTATTTATTTCTGCTAAAATTTTATTGTTGTTTGAAATATTCAAATAATAAAATGCATATGAGAAGCAAGTTTAAGTAGTAGCAGCAACATATGCTTGAGATACATAGTTATAACTGACTAGGAACATAATGAATAGGTCATATGTCTTTACAGAAGGAAAAATAGCTGAATAAAATCAAAGAAAAAATAAAAGGAGAGAATGACATAAAAGCAAAGAAAAGCAATACGAGTCCCCATTCTGGCTCATTCTGAGAAACTCCCTAGGGCCAAGTCATAATGCCAAGGATAAGACAGGAATTTATATTTTGTTAACCAAATTATAACATAATTTTAATTTAAATGCAGAGTAGAGCAAAAGTAGGTTTACAGTTGTTCAAATGGGAAATAATACAATTAATAAATAGTAATCTGTACTAATAAAAGGGTAATATGCTAATTAGACCAGACATCTTCTGGACATTCTTTTGGACATCCTTCTGGACAAAGGTACGGTGGCTGCATTCGAGGCAGAAGTGGTTAGGGGAAACCAGGCCATCAGGGGAGAGCAGTTAGAGGTGATCATACTGGCAGGGGATAGCAATTAGGGATGACCAGGCCAGGAGGGGAGAGAAGTTAGGGGCATCAGGCAGGCAGGCAGAGTGGTTAGGGGCAAGCAGGCAGGCAGGCAAGTGAGCAGTTAGGAACGAGCAGTCCCAGATTATGAAAGGGATGTCCAACTGCTGGTTTATGCCTGATTGGAGAGGGTGCAAGCTGGGCTGAGGAACCCCCTCCTCCAAGCATGAATTTCATGCACCAGGCCTCTAGTATAAGAATAAACTGTGCTTTATGTACTCGCAACTTGTATTTCTATTGCAAATCTTCTACCAATCTGAAAAATTATGGAATTAAAAATCTCTAGAACTAGAAGGCCTTTAATATGATCTAGTCAAAATATTGTTTTATTTAATATGAAGACATGACCCTGGGATTTGGTTAACTCTGCCTTTCCCACCATCAAGTTGTGAGCTGGCTCATCTGACTTCAGAGTTAGATTTTTTTTTCTCTAAATAGATCTGAGATTTAGGATTCACATGTGAAAAGTAAGGCAATAATGATACCAATTAATCTACTAATGCTTGGGACAAATTAGTGAAGAATTTGATGTAGTTGGCATATAAGGATATTTCTTTTATTTAAATCACAAATTGACATTAATAAGAAAAATAAAAAATGGGTGTTTTTTTTTCCCTGTATGCATAAATGATCCAGGCACTAGTATCCTAATATGAATAATAGTTAAATACTTTTCCGGGTTTGGGAGTTTGATATGGTTGAATGGAAACGCACTGAGATGAAACTGGATTACAATGATAGTCAGGGGACATTCCCTTTGCCATTGTATGAATGAGCCAAACACCAGAAAATAGTTCCAGTACATCTGCTTATAATGGTGTTTGGCATTTAAAAAAAGATTATTTGAATCATCTATGATATCTTAACAATGATCCAGTACCACACTTGGTAGTAATTCATGCATTTCAATATAGAAAATTAAACTTGTTTGTTCAGAAATAAATAACATGTAAGCTTTATTTTGCTCTGAAATGAACATTGTAATACATAATTCTAAATGAAGTTTCTCTTTTTTTTTCAGAAATACACTCTGAATTGCCTGGTACATTAAGTAGAGGAACTCTACTGCAAAGATAACATTTTATGTATTACTATAAAACAGATTATAAGAGACTGAGATGAAGAAACATGGACTTAAACCAGATTAGAGAGCTATCACAATTTAAACAAAACCAGCTTCAATGCTAAGTTTTTCCAAAGGAAAATAAAGACAACTACTCTACAACTAATCCAGCTATAAATCCAGTCTTTGATTCTGAACTTGGACAAGGACTTATGGTTCATAACTAAACCCACATCAATATTCCCTAATCTAGCTCATTCGGAAAAATATCTGGGGCCCACCAGATTTACTAGATAAGGATCTCCAGGGGAAAAATTATGGAATCTATATTTTTAAAAGAATTCTCCTAATGCTTTTGATGACACATTATGCTTGGGGACTGCTCATCTGCATGAAACTTACTTTTAACCAAAATATAATTTTGAAGAAGTGATACTCAAATCCAATATTTTCAATAAAATGGAAGCTCAGTTTGGTAAAAGAACCTCAGTATTTAAAGGTAAATTATTTAATAATGTATTCTCCCATGAAAATCACTGAGTTGATAGCTTTGGGTTTTTGCATTTGAAAAAAAAAAGTTTTCTTATAATAGAGCAATTGCACTGCATCTTAATACCTACTGAATCTCTTACATTTTAGTGAAGAAGAATCACAACATATTAAATAAAATTATAATTTAGTCCTCCAGTTTACATCCTTGCAAGGTGACTTGGTTTGTGTTTCGTACAGTATTTCATGAACTTTGACCAAAGATAAGGTGCTAAATATTTTATTTCTATTTTATGCATAATTTGTTTGTATCCAGGAATTTGACAAACCAATGATTATTCTAGACTCAAGGTGACTTTGAGGTGAATTCATTTAAAAAATATTTATTGAGAGTATTTTTTTTTGTCAGGCCCTCATTTGTCTGATAAAGTAAAACTCTTTTATTGTCCATTAAAGACAGCACAAATCATTTATTGATTTTTATGGATATATAAGAAGTGTCAGGTACCAAAATATATAAGAAATGGAGTGATTCACTTACTAAGTATGAAATATCAATAATGCATGACTGAATGCTCACTTTTATATCTGTTCAGTTCAAAGTCATTTGTGATATTCAATACACTGGTTAAGGTACAAATATGGAACCTCCTTTCTCTGAGCTCATGATTGAACATGAAAGTAGCAATAGCCTAATATTGCAAGTCATATGTCGATTTAAAAAAAAATAAAAAAAACCTCTTTCAGGAAAAATAAGTCTGAGGAATCTTTCAGTAGACAACATAAAGATAATACATAAAAATAAATCATTTTTCATGTTGAGGAAGACATAAGAACAACATTTTATTCAGTGTAGTCACATTGAAAATAATAGTCTGGTATTTTGTCAGATCGTGATGGTTACATTTAAGAAATTTAACTTGTACATTTCCATATATATTGAGGTCAGAACTTCAAAACCAGCTTTTAAGAATGATCTTGTACTACCACAATAAGTAATTATACTTGATTGAGATTCCATTTGACCAAATCCATTTTTATTATATAGATATGGTAACATAAAATTCAAATACTGGTGGATATGTTTCATAATTTATTATTATGTTTTATGCAGATTTAATTCTTTTATGAATTTAGATATCAACTGAAGAGAAAGACATATGCTACAGCTACTTACTTTCTCAAACTGCTTTCACTTGTTTAAAAAATGTTTTTCTAGTTTACAAAGTTCCATTTCTCATGCCATCACTGATCTTGGCAATGGCAAAAGAAATGCAACTAACACCCACATTCCAGCTGGGAGATTCCCTGTCTTTCAACAGCCAGAACATTCCAAGGCCAGCAGAAATCCAAAGCTCTTCCCAAAGATTGGTACAAATCCTCAAAGGATTATGGCCTCCAGCCCTCCCTCATCCCTCTGTCTGCACATACTCTGTTTCCCTGAAAATAAGACAGTGTCTTATATTAATTTTTGCTCCCAAAGATGTGCTAGGTCTTATTTTCAGGGCATGTCTTATTTTTCCATGAAGAAGAAAGAATATGGTACACATTTATTGTTGAACAACAAAAAAGGAAATTTATTACCTGTATATGGTATGGTAGTAGTTGTCATCACAAACCAGCATAACCAGACAAACTGTGAATCCTACAGTATCAAGAATTTCTTGTTACTAGCATTATTTCCATGTACAACAATTTATGGTACATTTACTGATACTGATATTTACTGGTATGAACACAAAGTAAGATTTATTCAATGACAGTCATGTCATCATCTTCTGGAACATCATCATAACAATCCATACCCTGAATTTCCTGGTGAATTTCTTGTGACTCCATTTCTTTCAGAATCAGTGGACCAAATCTCTCATGTTTAGCAATAGCACTGTCTTTAAATGAGTACTTCTTGTCAAGATAGCCTGCCCGTAGTGCATTGCAACTGTCAGTGATTTTCTCCCATGAATTCTTCACCCAAGTCCCAACCTCTTGCTGTTTAGGTTTCACAGTTTCCACGCTGATTTCTCTCCATTCTATTTTCAATGTAGTCATTAATTTCCATGCGCAAATTGTCTTTGAATGGCTTGTTTATTGCAATATCAAGAGTCTGGAGATAGGCCGTCATTCCTGTGGGAATCATTATTTGATCTATTTTTCTTTTGTGAAGAAATTTCTTCATGTCTGTAGCGTGGTGAGTGCTGGCTGCATCCCAGACTAGCAGACCTCTTTGGCTCCCTCGCATAACAAGTGGCAGCATTAAATCAACCCACTCCCTTCTAACTGCTTGTGTGACCCAGGCTTTTTCAGTTTCAAGAACAAAAATATTACTGCATAGGTCTTATTTTCGGGGGATGCCTTATATTACAGTGAGAGGCAAAACTGGAAGTAGTTCTTATTTTCAGGGGATGTCTTACTTGCAGGGAAACAGGGTACGTGCATTCTCTATGCTGTGCCAAGTTGCTCTAGATTTGAAATTCAACATCGTCATTGCAAAAACAACAAAATAAATACATATATATTTATTTATCTATATATTTATAGATCTATATTAACCAACATGAAAAATTTGTGATCAAAGAAAACTTCCTAAATATTTAACAAGGAAGATACACAGTAATTGGTTAGTGTCATTATAATTTCCCAAATTCTCACTGGGAGGCTCTTCTTCAGTCACTGAGCATGACTTCAGAGGCTATTCGTGAAATGAGCTCAAATAGATTTTGACAGCTTTTTAAATTGATTTTTATTTAAATTACAAGTGTTTTTAACTCCTCCTAGATGTAACTATCATAAACTATAGATAGATATTCTCTTTATAACCTGGGTGAGAAATGCACAACCACATTGTTAGGGGATTAAACTCAAATAAATTCTTAAATTCAGAGTGTCTATTTTATTCATGTTATGGAAATAATTAGAATGTTACTAAATAAGGCTAAAACCAACAGACACACTTTTGTCCGCTACCTGTCCCTGTTCACTGAATTAAAAATGCTAATTTCCTTAGGCTGTTCTTAAAATAATGATGTACACTGGACACAATACTCATTATTTAGGCAGATTTTTTATACTGGCTGACAACTGGTGAGCTCAGCAGCCTGCCTCCATGCCTGCACTAAGGATGTCCAACTGACGGCTTAGGTCCACCTCCCAGCAGACCTAAGCTGTCAGTCAGACATAGCAGGAGGGCTCCCAGACTGCTAAAAAAAAATGAAGGCCAGGCTGAGAGACATCCTCCCTCCCCCAGAGGGCACGAATGTTGTGCACAGAGCCTCTAGTAAAATAACAAAGTCCTTTTGGACATTCTAGAAAAAGAACCTTATATGAAGGTTTCATAGTATCAAAAGTAAGCTGAATTCCACTCTTTCTAGAGAAAGATGCGTATGATATATAATGTTTGAAGAACTGGCATATCAAAAGGAACAAGAAGACTGTGATAGGAGAGTAAGAGTTGATAGGTGTTAAGTTAGTATCATGGTATATAGCACTGAAATACGTGAAGCCCTGGATTTTTCCCTTACCTCATGCGTGGTCTTGAGCGAGTTGCTTAACCTGTCTATCGATAGTTTTCCAATCTGTGAAATGAAAATGTTATTATTTACATTTCAGGGTGCTAACCAAAATAGATGTTCAATATACAGTTCTTTTTTTTTTTTTTAGTGACAAGAACATATATTATGTAGTAGAAGACTGAATTAATTAGACAATCTAGAGTGAATGGTAACACCCTGACCTTAGCAGTCCAAAAGGAAGCCAGGTGGTTTATTCCAGGAAATGGGAGTGCAAAATTGAAGGACTCTTTTGAAAACAGTGTTGGGAGCTGACTTCTTCCCCTCCATTCAAAGCAGAATCTACAAGGCATCTGTGCTGTATCTGAGGAGTTTGCATTACGATTCTACCAGCATACTACACCACTTTCAATGGGCTAACCGTAGGGAACTGCCCTCATTGCCAGGTGTGCTGCAGGAAGTAACCCCAGAGGAAGTGTGGTGGACAGTGACCTGCACTCACCTTCTCTTTAAAGAAAGGTTTGTGCGGAGATCCCATATGCTGATTGACATAAATGTCATCCACAAATGGTAGGAGTCTTTTGCATGGAAAAAGAACAAAAGTCTTGATCATGGCTAAGATCCCTGGGTTAGAATTGCTGCTCTCCCATCTGGTAGCTATGTGATTTTGGCTGAGACTCAGTTTCTTTTTATAAAAAATTGACTAACTGCAACCAATCCAAGAGGATTATTGTGACTTTCCAATCATATGTATAGAAATGACTTAGTGCAGTGACAGGAACATTATAAATACCCACTGTATTTTGATAACAAGAATAAACTGTTATTGGTAAAGAGTATTATATGTACCAGGATTGTTAATAATATATGTGCAGGAAATATCCTCATCTAAAATCTACCATAAAACTGTGGTAAAATATTTGCAGAGGGAGACCAATTATTTGTCCATTTAAAATGTCTCTGATTCTAGAAACTTTTTGGTTATAACCCATGAGTATTCACAAACTTTTATATAAGAACTAGAGGCCCAATGCACAAAATCCGTGCTAGAGGCTGGGCCCCTGCCACCACCGCAGCTGCCTCTGCCTCAGCTCCTGCTGCTGCAATGGCCACCTCAGCCCTCGCAGCCCCAACTTTGGACCTCCGGTCTAATTGGATATTTATGAAGTAGAAATCCTTGAACCATGAACAACAAGTAACATTATGTAGAACCAGAAATTTGAATCCAAATACTATTTTATAAAAAACATAAAACTAATCATGAATTATTTCAGATGGGATGTCATAGAAAACATAGCAATCATCCTGTTTCAAAGAAGTCCCTGCAGTGACAAGAGAAACTAGGAAACTGGGTGGCCAAAGAGATGAAGGCTTTAGTGGGTGATAGACCAAATGGGTTTCAGAATATTATCCTAGTGTTGAATTTATCATCAAAGCAGTATTTCCTCACATTCAGAAATAGGTTGTGTGATAACATTTCTGTGAATAGAGTAGAAACCAATTGTCCTTTGTTGAAAAGTTTTGGTAAAGATTTGAGAGCAAAAGAGATCTTAAATAAAGGGGAATTTGAATGAATTAATTATGAAGGGATCTAGACTTGGGAAGACAACAGGTTGATCAATGGTAATTGGCACAGGAGACCGATGGAGAGTGAAGAAGGGTTCCTCAAAATATGACCCTCACTGTGCTTAAGGCTGAGAAATTGGCATTAAGAAATTCTTAGTCAATATGAACTAAGTTAATGACTTTTCTTAAAGGCAATAGAAGGAGCATCAAGTTTAGTAGAGATGGGCCAGAGCCCCTATTTGTTGGATATATGTGGAATAATCTAATTTTTAGAGCTGTATAGAGAGATGTATATATTTCATTTGTAACACTGTTTCTCGACCTGTGAAATAAGAATGGGATGCCAGATAAAATTGAGGATGCCAGGTAAATTTGAATTTTGGATAAATAATTAATAAGTTGTATTCATATGTTACATTTGATATTTGGAATATATTTATAATAAAATGTATTCATTGATAATCTGCAATTCAAATTTAACTGAACATCTTGATTTTTATTTGCAAAATCTGGCAACCAAAATGGGGATAATAATGAGCTGTGAAGATTATTAGAATTAATACCTATTAAGCACTTAGAACTGTGTCCAACACAAAGTACTTAATTAATGTTAGCTTTTAGTAAAATGACTATTATTACCAGCCACATGTGAATATAAAATACTTTTTTATGAATTGAGATTTACTATCATTTCCCTAAATAAATATTTGGCTATTCATATATTCAAAACTCATAATCACTCCACGCAAGTAATTTTTTCATCTGAATTCCTGCTCTTTAGGGCTAACATTCTTGCATGGATGACAACACGATGCTTATCATTGCTTATAGCTTTTGGTTTGCCAAATTAATTCTTTAGGAAATGACAGTTTCTAGCTAGGATATTTTCCAATTTAGTTATTTACCTATTAGAGAAAATTAGAAGAAAGATATCTGGCTTTGTATGAAATGTGTTTACTGGTTGGTCTTTGTTAAGTCACTGGTGGAATAAAACTTCCCTAATTCAAGATATATTTCATTTATTTTTAATGAGAGTAATGGAAAAGGTGATATGTTGATCTATTAATGTACACATATCACACTGCCTGGTCCAATTCCTTTTGACCCTATCAGAATTCATGCTCTATTTTTTGTTTGAGACACAAGACCTTGATTTGTTCAAAGAAAGTATTATCTAAACAGAACTGTTATCAGCATCAAATTCTTGTCTTTGTTTAATACACATTCAAGTGTAAGTACAATATAAAGAATGCTGATCCAATTGTATCACCACCCCTCAGGCTAGAACAATATCCTTTAAGCTAAAGAAATAAAAAGTTGTATTAGATGTTGGTGAAGTTGTAGCCATTCCCTATTTGGAGAAACAGGACTAGAGAGATTTGGGTATTAAGAATGGGAGAGGCTATGCCCCTTTCTATCTGACTGCATTGTGTGTTGGCAAACTTCCCAGAGTTCTCCAGCTAACCATGGCATTGATGTGTGGTATAGGGATAGTAGCATAGAGATCCAGGGAAGTGGCTTAGGATAGCCTGAGTCAAGTTCTCATATGTGATGAAGAGACAAAAGTTACCACCCATATTTTCTCACGTAGTCAGTGTTGCAGATAGGACACTTAGAGCCAACAGGGTCAGAGTACTCTATCCTAGTGGATATATAACCAGAGACCAAATGATAAAATAAATATTTCTGCAGATATTGCCATAAAGTAGTTCAAAGCAATGATCACATGTAACCCCTGAGGATAAGATGCCACGCATTCCTCTCAAACTCCAATTAAATGTTTTTCTAATGAAAGATGACAGAGAAGTACACTACATTGTTTGAATTTTCTTTCTGAATAAATTGAAAACACTGGAGTGACTGTTTGTGGTGTTTTTGTTTGTTTTGTTTTGGTTTTGTGGGGTTTTTTTTGTCCTGAATAAAGTAAAATGGAAAGAAAATCTATTTATGACAAAGGGGGTTACTGTTCTCATCCCTCCTCCTAAGCCCACGTAGTGTATAAGGTTTGAAGATTTATATCTGCTTTCAAATATCATAAAACCAGTCTATGTGCTGCTAATATTGAATATGTACATAAAAAATTTCTGAGAGGATTTAAATAAACACCTGTATAAATGTATTTACTTTGCTCTTGGCCATAATGTGAAGAGATTTGCAACGTTACCCAAATTAAACTTGAGCTCAAAGAGCTTGAGTAATTTGTTCAAGACTCATACAGCTGGTAAATGGTAAAGGATGTGTTTGAATGAGTGCCATTTACTTAAAAGTGGAAACTCTTTGAGATATCAGAACAGTCTCTCCCAGCTAAGCATCATTTGTTACCAGTCACTGCTCAACTTAGCCTTGGACAGACTGACTGATGTTTATGGGGATCTTTTTCACTCTCTTTCATCTCCATATTTCAATAAACAAAAGGTCTTGGCTAATGCCAAGTTTCTGCAGAGGTAGCTTCTGCCCTCTTCAATGGCTTTGGAATGAGTACAGCTTGGCATCAATAATTTTTAGCTCCCCACTGGAAACTAGACATGCAGAACATAGGAAAATATGTTTTTTTTCATTCCCGATGAAAAGAGAAAGGTATACTGGCTGTGTGACAAAAGCTCTGGGTTAGTGACAACATCAACACAGAATGCCTTAAAGTATGTCACTTCAACTCTTGAACGTACACGTTTCTCTCCTAAAAACCAGAGATATTAAAAGTGCATTTGAAGTTGGACTTGAGGGCTGACTGTGGAGTAATCCTAATGTCAAGTTCAAAAGATATCATTTGGAGTATTCTTGTTTTGTTGATTTCAATTGAATTTTGCTCAAATGTTATTCTTTTAGGTGTCTCTCATCTTTTGTTTCTTAATTCTGGACCATTGCGTTAGAAACATGCAGTAAATTCTAATAGTTTCAGCATACACTCCATCATTTTCATTAATTGTGGATACTGAGGCTTCTTTTTAAAAATATTTTCATTGATTTCAGATAGAATGGGACAGGGAGAGAGAGAGACAGAAACATCCATGATGAGAGAGAACCATTGATCAGATGCCTCCTGCACACCCACTACTGGGGATTGAGCCCTGAAGCCCCAGTATATGCCCTGACTGGGAATCGAACTGTGACTTCTGGTCTGGGATCATAGGTCAAGGCTCAACCACTGAGCCATAACAGCCAGGCTCTTTTATATTGATTTCATGTCAATAGGAAACATTGAAGAGAATGTCTCTGGCACTTTAACTCCATCATATTTTTCTGGAAATTTCTCAGCAATTAATTTGTAATCTGTGGTGCTTGTTTTGCTGCAAGTGTATTTCCTTAATTAGCTTATGAAAACAGACATTAAAAAAAAAAAAAGACAATCTGGAGAACATTCTTTCAGACTCACCTCTGCCTAGCAAAATCAAACATTCTCTATAGAATTAAGAGCAAAGAATCTTAGGGGTTCTTATTTCAAGGTGAAGCATGGTTTGCTAAACCAGATTATATTAGACTAGAAGCCCAGTGCATGAAATTTGTGCACAGGCCTTGGCACCTTAGTGCCAGCTCCTGCTCCCCCACTGCAATGGCTGGGGGGCCTCTGCACCTCTGCCACAGCTCTCTCCCCCTGTGGCTTTGTCTGGAAGGAAGGGTGTCCAGAAGGACATTCGGTCTAATTAGTATATTACCCTTTTATTATTATAGATTGTTCATTTTAGAGTAGCTTTTCTCTTGTTTCCAAGGCTGAGAAATAAAATTGGTCTAAATATCTTAATGGAATATTCGCCAAATGTAATTTTTATTGTAGAGACAAATTACTTGTCATAAATTGAAAATATAATCAATGTTTTACTTGTTGCTTTTAAGGCATTAAAATAACCTATTATGATACCATATGATTATTGGTCCAAGAAAACTCTAGCATTATTTTCTTTTTTAATCTTGGATGCAATAAATGGATTTTTTCCTTAAAAAATAAGGTTGGGGAAAGTTTCTTTTTCTAGAAATTTTGAAATGTCTGGTCTTGTCAATTCAGAAGATCTGTGATAAAGTTTATATGTCCAAGAAATTTGCTTTTCTGTTTCTGGCTGGAGTGGTCATATCCATGCCCTCAACTCATGAGTGGACACTCCATTCTTCTAGAGAGATTTTGACTATTTCCCTGGGCAGAATAATTTAAAATACCAATAACCTTTCCTTTTCTCATACTCTTACGAATGAAGGAACTTTTTTAAAATTGATTTCAGAGAGGAAGGGAGAGGGAAAGAGAGACGGAAACATCAATGATGAGAGAGAATCACTGATCAGCCACTTCCTGCATGCCCCCTATTGAGGATCCAGCCCACATCCTGGACATGTGTCCTGACCGGGAATTGAACCATGACCTCCTGGTTAATAGGTTGACTCTCAATCACTCAGCCATATTGGCTGGACACAAAGAATATTATTCATATAAACATTTGAGTAAGAATTCTTGGGGGAATGTTAACATTTTCTTCTAAGTAACAGAGTGTGCCAAACATACTAAAAGTTTTCTAATAATTAGCACAATTTTATCTGGGATAAATACAATATGTTACAATTTAAACAAATTAATATAACCTCATCTTAACTCCAGCTTTGGCATTCTGACTCATTAAGAAAAGAGAATTTGTATCAATAACTTTCAGATCATTAAATTTTACCTAAAATCAGTCTTTTTATATTCAGAAACTTAGACAAAAAAATTTAGAATCTTTAAGAAAAGTTTTTCTAAGAAACAATTTATCTTAAGTCCAAGATAGAAACACAAGAAGAGTTTTGACATTTGAATCAGATCCAAAGGAACTGGAAGTGTGAAACCACATGAAAATGTAAGAACATTTTAAAGCAAAGGTTACTATAGTCTTTTGCAGTAATCCTAAAGATATATAGTTCATATTATGCCAGACTTAGATAGAATTACTTGGGGAAAATGTTCTCTTTCTACTGAAACTAGCTTTCTTCTCCTCATCAATTAGATAACATATTAGACTTTAGTGAGAGAAAGACATTTGAAAGTACTGCCATTTTAGCAAAATCTGATTAATGTCTATAAAGTTCTATAGGCTGAATTAAGAAAAGGTCCATCTTAAAGGGAAAATATAGCTGCATATCTATTGCACAGAAAGAAATATGCTCAAAACAATGACCTGGAGTCTCCATATGTTGCCACCCACGTGACTCTCAAATCATCAGAGACTGTTTAATGATTGCAATCTAGTTTAACCAGTAAGTTCATATTGCGTTAATCTATTGCTAGTTAGTAATTCATGGATAGTCCATATTTTATTGGAATTATATATTTTATTGTTTGTTATCAGGAGAGTCATTATATTGTACTGTAAGTTCAAAAATTGGAGTATAAATCTAAAGAAACACAAAGCCAGTGTTTGATATTTTGGACCTTCCTATTTTCGAAACAGAAACTGAGTTGAAGAAACCACTGTGAGGACAGAATTTGATGGGGAGCCTAGGAAATTATATATTTGGCTACTGGTTCTTTATGTATTTTTAATGAGGTGCTAACATCTCCAAGAAGTGCCAAAAGCATTCAATGGTGTCTAAGGCAGCTTTTTCTTCTCTGGTGGTCACTGGGCAGTAAGATCTTGAAGGAATGTCCATGACAGTTTAGCAGCAGGCAAAGCTAAACTTAGGGACAGTAAAAGCTGTAAGTCCAACTTGAACTTGCCTCGCTCAGTTGTCTTATATACTGTTGCAATATACTTACAACAAAGAAAAAAAATTGGGGGCATGTAATGAAAAGATGGGGCAAACCTAGTATGTTAATGATATCCTTCCTTGGGAGCTCACAATTTTAAAATAAAAATGACAATTATTGGATAAAATAAATGCTTCTCTTTTTACCCATGCCATTGATTCTCACAAATACATGTTATTAACATTTATATCTTAAAAATCTATAATCCATTCAGTCTCTTAGATCACACCTCAATATAAGGATATAAATTTTGCCTATTACTACCATAAAAAGAGGACATGTCTTTAACAGGACAGCATATAAAGTGATCAAATCCAATCGATGAAGATAGATTATGAAAATATAACAGTTTTACTACAGCTAACTAAAATTCTGAAATTTGATCAATGTAAGTTGCAGAAGTGCATGCATGTGTATGTAGTGAACTTGTTATATGCAAGCTACTGCCTTTGATATTTTAAGTATGCAAACATGTTTATAAAAAATATTATCACCCACAAAGAATTAGTTTAGACTACTGTGTTAGTCAACTCGGGCTGCCATAACAAAATACCATAAATTGGGTGGCTTAAACTGCATTTTTCTCCTCAAAGTTCTGGAGGCTGAAAGTTCAAGACTAGGGTGTCAACATAGTCAGGTTTGGTGAAAGTTGTTTTCCTGGATTACAGACAGCCTTCTTATTGCTATATCTGAGAGAGAGAAAGAGAGAGAGAGAGAGAGAGAGAGAGAGAGAGAGAGAGAGAGAGAGAGAATGCTATAGTCTCTTCTTATAATGACACTAATCCTATAGAATCAGGCCCTATTCTAATGACCTAATTAAACCTAATTACTTCCATAAAGACTCTATCTCCAAAAACAATCACATTGAGGATTAGAATTTCAACATATGAATTTAAAGGAATATTGAATTCAGCCCATAAAGACTATAGTACTCTTATCTTTTCCTATAACAGTTGGAAAGAAAGATGGGAACAACAAAAGGAAACTAAAGAAATCAAAAAGAACTTCATGAGAAAGCACAGATACATTTATGTGCATGTCTCGATGAGAAAAAGACTATTTCTAGAAAACAGTTCACAGAGAATGCAGTATGACGTACAGAGGATAATACAGCGAACATATCATTTATTGTCCAAATTGGGTCACTTTGAGAGTGGAAAGATCACTATTTTTCATCATTGCAGAATCGGTCAAACCCAAAGGTAGCCTATGCCAGTCACATGGAGGCATTTGACCTTATTGAAGGATAGAATGTGTAAGAAGAACAAGGCAGGGAGAATCAATTGCAGTTTAGATTCAGATGGGAAGTAAATGGGAGCTGATGGAGGCAGAAAGACCCTGATCAGAGCTGGGCTTTATTGTGGATTAGGAAGCAGTGTAAGTGAAATGCATGAGCAGAATCTAACACAGGTGGTGGCTGTGCAAACAAAGAAGAGGAGGCACGTAAAAGATGTGGCAGCAGAGCCGAGAGAATGTAGGGGCTGGTGATGAGGGAGTGACTCAGACCTCAAGAGCCAATTGCCTCTTTGTCTGCTGTTCTATTCTACATACTTTTTTTTTGTTCCTTTAAAGAAATTTTTATTAAAATACTAGAGGCCCAGTGCATGAAATTCCTGCACGGGGGTGGTAGGAGATGTCCCTTAGCCCAGTCTGCACCCTCTCCAATCTGGGATGCCTCGAGGGATGTCCAACTGCCCGTTTAGGCCCGATCCCCAGGATCGGGCCTAAACGGGCAGTCAGACATCCTTCTCACAATCCAGAACTGCTGGCTCCAAACTGTTCACCTGCCTGCCTCCTTGATTGCACCTAACTGCTTCTGCCTGCCAGCCTGATCACCTGTTAACAACTACCCTGCCAGCCTAATTGATGTCTAACTGCTCCCCTGCCAGCCTGTTTGCCCCCAACTTCCCTCCTTTGCAGGCCTGATCACCCCCTAATTGCCCTCCCCTGAAGTACTGTTTGCCCCAAACTGCCCTCCCTTGCAGGCCTGGTCCCTCCCAACTGCCCTCCCTTGCTGGCCTGATCTCCCACAACTGCCTTCCCTTGCAGGGCCTGGAACCTCCCAATGGCCCTCCCTTGCTGGCCATCTTCTGGTCACCATCTTGTGTCCACATGGGGGCAGCATCTTGGACCATATGGGGCAGCCCTCTTGTGTATTGGAGTGATGGTCAATCTGCAAATTACTCTTTTATTAGATAGGATAGAGGCCTGGTGCATGGGTGGGGGCCAGCTGGTTTGCCCTGAAGGGTGTCCCAGATCAGGGTGGGGGTTCCCTTGGGGTGAGGGGCAGCCTGGGTGAGGGGCCTGTGGAGGTTTGCAGGCCAGCCACACACCCCAGCGACCCAAGCAGAGGTCCTGGGATCTAGAATTAATTTATGTCTACAATTGAAACTTTGTAGCCTGGAGCGGAGCCAAGCCTTCTGCTCGCTCTGTGGTGGCAGCCATTTCTGTTTGAAACTTTGTTGCCTAGAGTGGAGGCCTAGGCTGGCAATGGCAGGCGGAAAGCTTAACTTCCTCCATTACCAGGGAAACCCAAGCCTCTGTTCTCTCCAGCTCAGTGGTTGCCGCCATTTCTGTATCTTTTATAATTGAAACTTTGTATACTAGAGTGGAGGTGTAGGCTGGCAAGGGCAGGTGGAAAGCTTGGCTTCCTCTTTTGCTGAGGGAACCCAAGCCTTCCTCCTGCTCTCAGTGGTGGCAGCCATCTTTCTTGGGGTTTATTTGCATAATCTGCTTCTGATTAGATGGTGGGCATGGCTTTTGGGGTAGCAAAGGTACAGTCAAATTTGCATATTAATATTTTATTAGATAGCATAGTTGGCATACAATATTAGTTTTAGGTGCACAACAAAGTGATTCAACATTTATATACTTTACAATGTGCTTACCACACTAAGTCTAATAACCATCTGTCACCATGCAAAGTTATTACAATATTTTTTTCCTTATTCCCCTATTATCCCCTCCCACACATGCCCTCACCCTCCGTTGTCTGTGTCCATTGGTTAAGGTTAAATGCATGCTTACAAGTCCTTTTGTTGATCTCTCCCCCTTACCCTCACCCTCTCCTACCTTGCTTCTGGGTTTTGATGGTCTGATCGATGTTTCTCTGTCTCTGGATCTGTTTTGCCCATCAGTTTTATTCTTTGTTTCATTCTTTAGGTTTGGCACTAAATATTCAAAACCCATCTTTTACATTGTGAAAGCAGGTTGTACGTTCCAGACATGCTGAAATGCTGCTGCCCAATTGAAAAGTTCCATCAGTGACCTCTCAAAGGTCATATTTTCTTTTGCCACTAAAGCATACCTAGTGGGTGAAAGGAATCATATATTAAACACTGTTCTGCTTCAGGGATCTTCCAAAAGTCTCCAGATACTTTTTAGCTGAGATTTCTTCATCCTTCTAAATAAAAGTAAAAGGCAATGCAGTCTGGGAATTAAAATGTTTCAAAGATTTCTCATGCTGCCCTTTAAGAGTAGAGTAAAAGTTTTAGATAAGAAAAAAGAGAAAAGATATTATGTTATGAAGGCTACACTACAGGATTAGAAATGTCCTAATGTGAACAGAAAAATAAGCAACTTACTGTTCTTGGCGGCTCTGCATCCTTTATCCCACTCACACCCACTAATGGAAAAATCCAATGCAGAACATATCTTTTACCTGGAGAATATTTAGATTTTGCTAGTTAGAGGGGAAGGACAATTATGTCATAGACAATGTTGGTCACTGATCAGTCCAAAATGTTGTCATTTTGTTATTTGTGGTGGCTTTGAACTATTAGTTTTCAAACTTTTCTCATTTTCATGGACTAGGACAGTGATTGGCAAACTCATTAGTCAACAGAGCCAAATATCAACAGTACAGTGATTGAAGTTTCTTTTGAGAGCCAAATTTTTTAAACTTAAACTTCTCCTAATGCCACTTCTTCAAAATAGACTCGCCCAGGCCGTGGTATTTTGTGGAAGAGCCACACTCAAGGGGCCAAAGAGCTACATGTGGCCCACAAGCCACAGCTTGCCGACCACTGGACTAGGACATAGTAAAAAAAAAAAAATTATGTTTGCTGCATGTCAAAGAGGTTTTTAGGAATGTTTACCTGAGACGTTTATCCAGAGACTTGCAAGCAGACATCTCTGCCTCAAGTAAGAACTGCTACACCATGCCTTATGTAGACTTTTCATAGACTTCATATCTGGTTGTTATCATCACAGACTTTAGAACAACTGGTGGCCATTTTATTTAATTATAACTGTTTCTGATGGTTGTTCTCTTCAGAATCTATTGAGGGTGCAGGTCAGACTCAGGAGTATTCAGTTCTCAGCGGGATGGAAGCTGCCACCTCTTCTCTCAGGTCAGGAGTGGGTCTCTTTGTTCTGGGATATGCATACAGTTTTCAGATAAGTTGAAACATAGGCGGGGAGGGAAAATAACATGAGCCTGCATCAAGATATCACAAAGATCTTGAAATAAAGGGCTGAGCATTTCAGAAAATAGCAGATTTGGCAGTGAGAGGAAATGTGTGTATTTAGAATATTTCTGGGGAGATCTGAAACCATTTTGACTTTAATCATAAAGGCATTGATTCCTTTGTAGAATGAGCTCAGGGCAAGCGAGATAGCAGAAAAGCCAGAGCAACTAGAAAGCGAGGCAAGGGAACAAAAGCAAAGCTGAAAATCACAAGATTGGTATGCGTCCCAAGTAGAATTTCAAAATAATATTTCAGAAGAATTTCATGTTTAAAAGGCTTAACACGATAAAGATTTATACGGATGTGAATTTCCTAGAACATAAGCTACCTTCTGCAGGAATTAGATAACTAGTGAGAAAAATAAAAGGCTGCAGACGGGTAGCAAACGATGCATCGAGCCCACGCTTAAAGGTCAACACTAAGTAAGGCAGCCCTGGTGATGTGGGGAGAGAGAGTTGGGGCTATTTTCCTCCAAGGAAACCAGATTTTATTCCAAGTGCTAAACTGGGGTTCAGAATCCAGAAAGTGGGAGGAAATGGTACGAAAAAGACCCTGGGAGAAAACTTCTGGGAAAGTAATAATATCTCTTCCATCTCCTGAGCTCCCAAGGTGGGATAGAGCCATAGAGAAGGCCTGTGATTAGATAGAGAAGATGCAGCAAAGAAGGATGGGCTCAGAGCACTGCATTAGTGCCAAGGGATATGCATGTTAAGTTCAACTTAAAGAAAATAACAAATGAGCCTCTTTCAGCAATCATGAAGACCCACCAGTCATGTGAAACTTACTTCATAAAGAATTAGTTAGGGTGGCAGGCAGGGTACATTCTCATTTCTCTGAGCATCTCCTCTCATTTCATTTTAATAATATTACACATTTGAAAAGCAAAGCCATTCTGTTTATAGTAGTCCAAAAAGAGTGAAAGTGGTGGAAAGGTGAAAGGCTACCACTGCATTTGTGAGGATATCAAGAGAGATTCGGGAGGGTAGGAGGACTACAGGCAATGCTGGGCATGGCTAAGCCAAGGTCCTCAAACACCCCGGTGTTTGAGATCTGCCCGCAATGTTTACTCAAGTGCAGATCCACAGGCTCTAGCTCCTGAGATTCTGACTCAAGTGGGAGGGATGGGACCTGCTTGTATCTGCTGTGTTTTGTCCCACATATCCATGTTTATGTTCATGAGGCTGTTTTCCCAGCCAAATTTTGAGAAATTCTTAAAAAATTAAGTGAGGGGTGAAGCACTAGAAAGAACATGCACAAAACTCTTTGGAAGTATACTACACCTCTATAAAAAAGAAGGAACTTTTACCATTTGCATGGATGGAACTGGAGAGCATTATGCTAGGCCAAATAAGCCAGTCAGAGAAAGATAAATATCACATGATCTCACTCATATGTGGGATATAATGATCAACATAAACTGATAAATAAAAATAGATCCAGAGACAAATGGCTGGGGAGGGGAACAGGTTAAAGAGCAACTAAAGGACGTGTATGCATGCATATTAGCATAACCAACCAAAGGACACAGACACTGGGGTGGTGGGGGCTTGCCCTTGGGGGTGAGAGTAGTGGGAGTGAAGGGGGTCAATCGAGGAAAGAGGAGACATATGTAGTACTTTAAACAATTTCAATCAATCAATCAATCAATCAATCAATCAATCAATAGCATTCTTAAATGCAACCTGTCCGGTTACAACACAGTCCCAGAATGTTAGTGAGGGTGAGTGGGGAGAGACTCAGAAGAGCAATCAGTTGCTCATTTTCAGAAATGCATCCCTGGAAATTAAAGTTTTTGTCGATAGTCCATTTCACACATTAGGGCAATCAGCAGCCTTTTTTGTTCTCTAATGCACAAGTTGAAAGTAGACTATTACATGTTAAAGCAGAAACTGAGAGGCAAAAATGAGAAACACACCATTTCCTTGGGTTTTATATAACGGGAAGTACTCTGTTACAAAACTAAATAATTGATACTGCTAAGGAATTTTACAAGGAAGGTGCAGAAAATCTTATTTCAACCTACTTTAATTATTTTACATTCACCAACTACTAAACTAAATCAAATGAAAACATAATATTCTTCCCTACAATATATTTTTACAAAAGGAAGGGCTTAATTATTTGTGCTTGGGATTCTCAGGTTTCAAATCATGAGCTGATGCATTTAAATCACCTAAAGGATTTATTCAAAGTGCAGATTCCTGGGCCATACCAATTATGAGGAATCTTAAGGTCTGAGCTACGAATATCTGCTTTTAAAACATGTTTCTTAGTTAACCTAAGACACCAAAAACTTGGGAATCAATGCTTTGTTTCTTATGAACTGTTCCAACCCCTAAAGTGATAGTATGCTAAAATGAACAAAGCTGGACAAACCAGTTACCAAAATATTAAAACACATCTACACCAATAATATAGAAATATTTAATTGACCATACCTCCATGATGCCCACCAGCCAATCAGGAGTGAGTATGCAAATTAACTCAACAAAAATGGTGTGTTAATTTACATATGCAGGCACACTGGGAAGGTCAGGATGCCTGCTATGAGGGAGAGGGCAGGGGGAGGAGAGAGCTACAGGAGAGGCACTCTGGCTGAAGCAAACACTGAAGACTCCCCTAAGGTGATGGCTGGAGATAAGACCTGGGTTCCTGGTGCTGGAGGAAACTGGTGCTGGCAGCCAGGAAAAGGAAGGCCTATTCTTGCATGAATCTTTGTGCCATGGGCATATAGTCAATAATAATTATTAAATAACAGCTTCCCTGACCCCCTGCTCCAAGTGTTAGGGCCAATAAAACAATGACTCCTTACTCTCCCCAAGATCCACATGGGTTCCCCACCACCACCACCACCTTCCCATCTTCAGGAAATAAGACAGCAATTCCCAGGGAGCAGGGGAGTTGAGATCCCTGTTCTAGTTCTGTGGCTGGTGCCCTTTCTGAGCATTCAGTAAACATGTCCCACTCAGATTGGTGGTTACTGTGGGTCCCCAAAAGGCCAGACTGTTTTGCAGGCTTAAAATATATGCATTTATATTTCATGTCCATTTTACTTTAGTAAAGTTATTTTCTTAAAAAAGGCATAAGGCATTGGAGTTCTATTCCTTAGTTTGGTAGAATTCACCCGTAATAAACACCTATTATAGTGTGTGTATATGTGTGTGTGTGTGTGTGTGTGTGTGTGTGTTCTTAATTTATAAATGTAACAAATATATTTTCAAATGTTTATATTATAATCTATGACTTATACAATTGGATTATCTTATCTAATAAAGAAGTGATATGCAAATTGACCATCACTCCAACACACAAGATGTCCGCCCCCATGTGGTCAAAGATGGCCACCCCTATGTGTATACAAGATGGCCACCACAATATGGCCAGCAGGGGAGGGCACCTGGAAGGGGCCGGGCCTGCAAGAGAGGGCAGTTGTGGATGATCAGGATGCAGGGGAAGACAGTTCGGGGGAACCCAGGCCTGCAGGGGAGGGCTGTTGGGAGGGATAAGGACTGAAATGGAGGGCAATTGGAGGGGACTAGGCATGCAGGAGAGAGCACTTAGGAGTAACCATGTCAGAAGGAGGGCAATTAGAGGCAATTGGGCCAGCAGGTGACTGAGCCTCTAGGGTAGGGCAGTTAGGGGCAACCAGGCCTGCAGAGGAAGGCAATTGGGGGGACCAGGCCTGCAGGGAAGGTTAGTTGGTGGGGGGGAAAGGCCAGTAGGGGAAGGCAGTTAGGGGTGACTAGGCCAGCAGGGGAGGGCAGTTAGCAACAATTGGACTGGCAGGGGAGGGCAGTTGGGGGTGATCAGGCCTTCAAGGGAGGGCAGTTAGGGTCAACCAGTCTGGCAAGGGAGGGCAGTTAGGGGTGACCAGGCCAGCAGGGGTGAGCAATTGGGGGTGACCCAGTTGGCAGGGGAGTGGTTAAGGGATGATTAGGCTGGCAGGTAGAAGTGGTTAGGGACAATCAGGCAGGCAGGCAGGGATTGTGGGAGGGATTCAAGATTGGAGAGGGTACAGGCTGGGTTGAGGGACACACACACCCCTGCATGAATTTCATGCACCGGGCCTCTAGTTTCTTATAATGCTATCAATCATAATGATTTACTCAAACCCCATACACTCTCTCAGTATAAATATATGTTGTGCCTCTGACAAAAATACTGGGTTGCTTGTATAGTTTTAATACATACATACCTTTGCTTTCTAATATATATATGTATATATGGTTAATATGCAAAATGTCCCTATGGGAGTTCGACTAGGAGACCAGGAGTTCGAATGCTCATTGTGATGTGTGCTGACCACCAGAGGGAAGCACAGAACATGATGGGTGACCAGTGGCAGTGATGGAGTGCTGAGGGAGCAAGGGAAGAAGGAGGCAGGGATGTGAAGAGGCAGGGAACCTGATTGGCCCTGATCACGAGCAGGCCTACTGACCCTACCCATGCACAAATTTTGTGCACTGGGCCTCTAGTTTTATACATAATAAAGTGGCTACAGGTAATGGATGGCTACATCTCATGGATGACTAGACAACCCTAGGTCATATTGGGACACTTGTTTATATTTACTATTTTAAGAAATTTAAAACAAATGTACGTGGCAGAATGAAAATATAGAGCATGTGCTCATGACTCACAACAGTCCTCCCCAGGTCTCTGCTGGTCTGGTTGGTACTTAGTATACCTGAGAGTGGCCATCTGCCTGCTCACCCTCTTTCTGTGCTGTGCAAAAACACAAGTCAATTACTGAAATTAAAAACTCTAGCTATTTTGTTTCATTAGAACTGTGTGTTCCTCTCAGTAGTTACAAAAAAGATGTATGAATGATAATATAATAGGTATGCTATTGAGAAATAGGTGTGTAATTGTGTCAAAATAAAATTGCTTCTTTGAGGCAGTAAGTAAACATAAGACAGTCAACAGCATTTTCAGTTAGAAGATTTGAAGGGTAGTAATGTTTGTTCACATTGATTTAAAATACTTGCAAATAATGAGTTTGAAAGAAGCAGTGAGATGTATAAAAATTTTTTAGAAGTTGGTTCAGTGTTTATGGCTTTATTCATAAGACAAAGAACTGGCTTGCTAATATAGAACAAAGTGTTATATCAGTTGTATAAAATGGTGTAAAACTAGAATTTGGTTTATATTCTGTTAAAATATTTTTTAATCTGGCACTTCTGTATATTTTCCCTAGATAACAAACATTATTTTACTATGAGAGCCTGCTGAATTTTTGTGACTTTTTTTGTGTGATCCTGAATAATTTTTTTAACTACTAATATTTGAAAAAGCTAGAAACCTTAAAGTTCTTTGTTGTTTTTTTTTTTGGTAAAAAGTAACCAAATGTTTATGTTAATTAAAATGTGTTTAGCTTATGCATTACCTGAAGCTTTGTCTTTGGATATCTATGTAACTTATGCTCATGCTTTTTCTGCTTTGACAATTATTTTTATATTTCTGTTTTCAATTCAGGCTCCCAAATCACAGTAACAAAATATCTTTTACATCCAACCTACTTTTGGGGTTCACTAACCTGTCTCTGGACAATGACAACAAAAAGCTCACTCATCTTAAAAATGAGAAAGCTAGAAATCAGTAGGTATGTTTGACATTCTTCATGTTTTCAATTAATTCAACATTATTATGAGAGTTCTCCTACTTATCAAACCCACAGGGTGAGAAGAGCCAGAAAAATCGAACAGGAAACTCAACTTTCCCAGGTTAATTTTATACAAGTAAAAATATATCATTATGAATGAATTCATACAAAAGTGTACTTTTCATGTTGGCTAGAAGCAAAACCATGTTCATGTATAAGACTGGTGGAAAAACTGTCAACAAATTCATTTTCATAACCCACATTATACCTAAATTCAAATAGAATTTTTATTTATGAACACTCACTGGCCAGTTTTTTGCACAATGTGAGTTATCCAATTAGAAAAGATGACACAAAATCTGTTCCTGATTTTATAAGAAGGCATCAATGAAACCACCTCAGCCATGAACGGCATTGAGGTCAGCTTAAACTCACTGGTCAGGGTTGTTGTGGTATTGAGATAAGAATAGCCCTATAATAATACATAATTTCTCTACATACAAGCAGATAATATATTCACAAAAACATTTTAGAGTAAATGGAGCTAGACTTACTCTTTGTAGGTTAAGGTATAGTCTGTGTGATTGCTAATACATCCTATTGTACCCTGATTCATGCCTTAGGCCAAGTGGAAAAGTCAATACAAAAATGTAGTAAAAGTGCCGCCTAGCTTTGTAAGGTGGACTGGAGGTTTTGGAAATTTGTTCAGCTGCCTGGGTCAATTGCTGACCCCAGGTGGCATCATCGAGGTCAATACTGCAGATTGACCTCATCCTGCTGCTTGGAGCCGTGTTCAAAGTAGCCATAACCAAACACTTTATAAGACAAATTGAATGGATTTGTCCAATCTCTGTTGTCCATGTTATAGTTAGAGTGGCTGATAGAGTAGCATACTCATGAAAAGGTTTGCCAGATGCAAGCACAATCAAAAAAAGGGAAATGGCTATTTTGGGAAGACACATTTCCACATCTCTTGCATTTTTTTTTTCCAGACTAAGCTCAGATTGTCATTTGTTGTGAACTATATTTTCAAGGATGTTTGTATAGAAGGAGTTTTGGAAGATAGAGATAATGTCTAACTCAGGATTAAAGGGAAATATTTATTACTATCTAATATAGCAAATATTATGTCTCCCTCTGATACAAGGAGTAGAATTGTTTGTGGTCCATTTAAAAAGATTTTGGTTCCGTAAGTTTGAGTTTTCTCAGCTGTTACTCAGTACTTGCCAGAGTTCCTGGGCATTGCCCCATGAGGTGGGGCCATGAGGAACTGACTTGACTGCCTCCTGTGCTGCAATCAAGTCCTTTGTCTCTGATCCAGGAATCTTGTCTCTTCTGTCCTCATCCATTAAATGGTGGCAAGCTGGCTTATTAGCTTGAAAGTGTGGTATAAAATCTCAGATATTTCGTAGTTCTTGATACTGATCAGTTCTCTTCAAAACTATCCTATCTAATAAAAGAATAAAATGCAAATTGACTGTACTTTCACTACACCCAATAAACCATGTCCACAAGCCACACCCACCAGCCAATCAGGAGTGATATGCAAATTAACACCCAACCAAGTTGGTTGCTGCCCATAGCAGGGCGATTGCTGGGTTCCCAAGCCTGGGAAAAGCATTGACAAAGGCTTTTTCCAGCCTTGGGGCAGGCTTAGGCCAGAGCTGGGGCAGGGGTGGGGCCAGCCAATGATAGCTGGATCACAGGGATAATGCTGGCTGGGGTCCCAGCGATCAGCTGGATCGCAAGGTGTTCTCTGGCTAGGGTTCACTGGCCAAGGTCCCCTGCCCAAGGGTGAAAGCCTTGGCCAGAGGCTTTTGGCCTTGGGCAGGCCAGGGATGAGCCATCAGTAGGACATCCCCTGAGGGATCGCAGTATATGAGAGGGGGTAGGTTGAGCTGAGGGACATCCCATCTCCAGTGCACAAATTTCATGCACTGGACCCCTAGTTAAGAGCATAAAAGACAAAGAAAAACTAGGTGTTTGTTTCAGATTAAAGGAGACCTGACAACCGAAATCAGTGTTTCCTTCTGGATTGGATTTTTGTACAGATAAAATATTAGTGAGGCAGTTACTGGACTAAGATATGTCAATTAAGTAATATCATTTTACTGAAGAGGATTTCCTGCATGTGATCTTTGTTCTGTGTTGCATAGAAGTACACACCTATATATTTTGAAGTAAAAAAACAAACAAACAAACATGCCTGCATATCACTCTTAAAAGTTTCATGTAAAAGTATAAAGAGGAGAGAGTAAATAAGAAAAAAAAATGAAAGGATAATGGAACTAATGTTTCAAATGTTGATATTTGTGGATTCTAGGTGAAGAGTATAGAGGAACTTCTTATATTACTTTTGTGACTTTCTTGTAAGTCTACAATTAATTTTTAAGTAATTTTTTTTAAGTTTTGGCAGTGGAAAACTCCAAAGTAAAAAACAAAAACAAAACTTGGTTTTTTCAATAAATAAGTTGCAAGGAAAATGTTGATGTGGAGACCTGTCATTTAAAGGTAACTTAGAGATACATTAACCAATTGCAATAGATCAATATTATTAGATCTATTGTACAATTAGATCTATTGTATCAATATTAATAGATCTATTATTAGATCTATTAATCCAAATGTACTACATTTTTAAAATCTCATAAAATCAGGTAAATTTGAACATTGAGTAAATATTTGATGATATTAAATAAAATTGTAGGTATAATATAGTCTCATAAGTAAATGTAAAAAAAAATTCATCTTCTTTTCGAAATATTTACAGATGGAATTTACTTCCAAAAACCTATTGGTGGTATAGAACAGATGGCATGTAAATGGGACAAGAGTGGCCATAAGTTCATAACTGCTAAAACAGGGTAATAGCTATATGGGAGTTCATTAGACTACTTTTAAATTTTGCATATGCTTGAACGTTTTCATAATATGCACACTTAAATATCAAAGGAGCAAAAAAGAGCAAAGACAATCTTTTAAAAGAATAATGTGCTAGGACTCAGTTATTGGGTAGCAAAACTTATAAAGATTACTAATTAAAACAGTATGGTATTGAGATAAGGATAGACCTCTAATAATACATATTTTCTCAATATACAAGCAGATAATATATGCACAAAAGCACTTTAGAGCTGTGAAAAAAGGACTACTTTGCAATAAATGATGTATAGTGTTGGTTAATTGGATATGCATATAGGGAAAAATTTACATTTTACCCCTCTCTCTCAATAGACACAAAAATCAATTCCAGTGAATTATGTATCTAAATGTGAAAAAATAAAACAATAGAAGGCTAAAAGATAGCATAATATCTTTATAGCCTTGAGGTGGAAAATATTTATTAAATATGTCAAAAATACTAACAAATGAGTAGATGAATAAATTGATTTATGTTTTAAATTAAGTACTTCCATATATTAAAAAAAGTACCATTAAGACAATTAAAAAGGCAAGACTCAAAGTGGTATGCAATAATAAATCGAAACAGGGCTTCTATGAAGAGTATATAAGAAACTCTTACATATGCAAAAGGGAAAACAAACAAACAAACCTGGATAATGTAATATTTAAAATGAGCAAGGAACTCAAGTGTGAAGCTAAAAAAAGAAAGAAAAAAAAAAACCAAGATGCCCCAATGGTCAATAAACATATTGAAAAGAATTTAACTTATTTAGTTACTAGGTAAATGAAAGGCAAACTACAATCAAATAATTCACTGAATGGTTAAGGTAAAAATGACTAATAACACAAACCATGTGAACCAAAGAAAATTGTATGCAATGCTAATGACAGATTAAACAGGTTCTACCACTTTGGAAAAGTTTGACAATACGACTGAGACTGAACATACACTATTTTTTTTTTATTCCTCATTGTCTACTACACTAAAATATGAGCACATGTTTACCAAAAAGCAAGTAAAAAGATGTCTAAAGAACATTATATGAAATAGCTAGAACCTGCAAAGAGCTTAAATGTCCATCAGCATTATTTGAATAAATGTCACAAAGAACTATTATAAAGCAATGAAATTAAGCTATTGCCTCACAAATTAAGCAGAGGTGAATCTTATTTATAATGTCAGTTAAAGTACAAAGAAACAATATAATGTGTACTATATATGATTCCAGTTTATGTACAGTTCAAAAGCAGGCAAATATGATATTCTAGAGGCCCGGTGCACGGGATTCGTGAACTGGTAGGGGGCCTGCAAGGATGGCTGGCTGTGGGAGCGCCCCTCATCCTGGTGGACCCGCCCTTTTAGTGATTGCTCCCTGGTCCAGCATCTTGGCATCTTCCATGGAGCTAGAGCACTCACCTCTCCAGGGAACCCAGTCCCGCCAGGCCCAGGGACAATAGCACTGGGAGGCAGCCCAGTCCTGCAGCAGCCACTAACCCACCTCCCAGACCTCTCAGCCTCAGGGTCACCTCTGAGAGCCAGGCGGCAGTGCTGTGCAGCCTGCAGGTGTCCAAAGGAGGTGGCAGGGAGTGAGGGGGAGGAGCCTGGGGTGAGGAGGCCAGGTTCTTGCAGGTTGGCCCAGGGTTCACAGCTGGAGCAGATACTAATCCCAGTCAGCTGAGCAGCACTCCCACTCCCACTCCTGCATTGAGCATCTGCCCCCTGGTGGTCAGTGCACATCATAATGACTGGTTGACCAGTTATTCTGGTCGTTCTGCCATTTGGTTGCTGGGCTTTTATTGTGTAGGATGGTGGTAAAAGTTAGGATAGCAAGGAACTTTGAGGAAGATGATATTGTTCTAGTCCTTGATGTGATATGACTATATAGATACATTTACTTTTAGGATAGCAACGACCTTTGAGGAAGATGTTTAGGTGGGGACATTCAGAGTCTCTTAGAAGCTGATATTGTTCTAGTCCTTGATGTGGTATGACTATATAGATACATTTACTTTTTGGCAATGCATTGAGCTCTTTACTCATGACTTGTTTGAGTTTCTAGATGTATGTTATACTTAAGTGAAAAAAGTAAATATACAGACGTACATACCAGCCACGATTCCAGCTTTTCTCCCTTCAGTTTTAGATGGTAAAGTCTTTGTAGAAGGAAATGACTGAGGTTGTAAGTCTTGTTTCTGGCATAATTCCCAATCCAGAACACAATACCATTCACAATAATGATTAAAACTGCTCCTATTTATTATTTATAATCTTTAGTATTTAGGAGGCATTAGTACTATTCCAACTCTTTTACTTCGATTATCTCATTTAATTTCCCCCACCCCATTTCAAGCCAGATAATGTGACTACTATAATTCTTTTCTAATTTTCAAGTAGAGAAAATGAGACTTAGATAGGGTAAGTTCATGATCATAAAGCTAGCAGAATGCAATCTATGTGTGGGATTTAGACTGTTCTAGTCTGTACCCCTTGAGCTCATCCACAATGTTATACTGACTTCAACTAAGACCTTCCAAATGAGGGTGTCTGTCATCAATTAGAAAGGGGAAAGGGCAGAGAAGCCAATCACAGGATTACCCCAAAGCTAGAGGAGCCTGAGCATTGCTGAAGCAATTACTAAACAAAGGAGTAGTAGTAATAACCTTTTCTTTTTCACATGAGTGAGGAGACTGCATCTGGTCAGAGCAGGTCATTAAGCTGAAGCAAAAGTTCACTGAAGCAAAGGTACCTATTGTTTATCTCACAAAATTACTGGAAGGTGTTCCAGAAAGTGTGGAACGAAAGGTAAATTACCTAGTGGAAATGTCAGCAGGATGGAACTGCCCACAAGAGTCCTTTTCATGTACAACTGACAACAGCTAAAAATAAATAGAACATGGCAATGGCTCCCCATGGTCCTGTAACCCCAGGATGCTGTTTTCATTTTAATGATTTCAAAAAGAAAGTCTAACTTTTTTTCTGTTTTCAGATTGATATTTAGGGGCACATGAAATGCATTGCTGAAGATTTTGCTGTCTTAGCTTCTGAAAAAGGGCTGTCCTTCATAATTAGTACTTAAGAGACCTGGTTTAACATTAAGGCTGCAGGACCTTTGAGTTGTTCTATTGTTAGAAGTGAAGATGCCACCTGCCATCCACATTCCTTCCAACTTTCCAGTGATAGACAAAGGTATGACTTCTGGCCAAGGGAAAGGTGGACAGCCTGTGGTCATAAAATGAAATAAAGTTAAACAGTGTCTGTGAGGAGTGATTTTGTGATGATGCCAAGTGGCCATGAATTGGAAGAGAAATGGGAAGGAAAAGGCGATAAGTTTAATGTTGAAAAATAACATTATCCTAGTGAGAAGCCAAAACCAAAATAATAAGCACCATGGGTGTCCAGGGTCCACGCACCCACCCCCCGCAAAAAAAAAGCACTAGGAAAATATTGACATCTGTTTGCTTTTGTGCTCCTTAAAGATAACACCCAAGCTAATTTTAGCACTCCTTCCCATAATGCTTTGGCCATTCTGTGAGATTTTATAGCATCAAATTCAATCCACAGCTTATTATTTGTTGTTATTTGCTCTATGTTTCTTAGGGAAATAATATAAAGAAAGAAAAAGCTGCCATTTTTTCTCTTTTTTTAAAAATATATTTTATTGATTTCAGAGAGGAAGGGAGAGGGAGAGAGAGATAGAAACATCAATGATGAGAGAATCATTGATTGGCAGCCTCCTAAATACCTACATTGGAGATTGAGCACTCAAACCGGGCATGCATTTTGACTGGAAATAGAACTGTGACCTCCTGGTTCATACAGAGGTCAACACCCAACCCCTGAGCACCATGCATGGCCCGCTTTATTTGAAAGCATGGACTGTGTTAAGGACTTGATGTGCTCCCCTCAGTTAATTCCCACAATAAATCAGGTACTAATATTGCTCACATTTTAAAAGTAAGCGCAGGAAGTCATAGAGACACTAAAGAAGTTTCTGAGATTCCACAATAAGAGGACAAAGCTAGGATTGAACCAGCTCTCTTTAACTGCAGTCTGAGAGGGTCATCAGGTGCATGTTGAACAATCTGTCTGTGATGGGAAATAATGGGGAAAACACTTAGCAAAAAATGTTTGTTAATACCTTTAGAAAGTATGTCTGGCCAACTGGCCTTATTTTTATAGGAGTTTATACCAGGAAAATGCAAGATGGAATTCAGTCTATCTTTTTTCTACTGTGTGGAAAAAATTAATTCACCTGGAAAATAGTAATCTGTCACAACAGGATAGATTTAAGCACTGGAACAATGGTTCTCAACCTTTCTAATGCCGTGACCCTTTAATACAGTTCATCATGTTGTGGTGACCCCCAACCATAAAATTATTTTCATTGCTACTTCATAACTGTAATTTTGCTACTGTTATAAATCATAATGTAAATATATGTTTTCTGATCGTATTAGGTGACCCTGCTAGCAGTTCTCAACCTGTGGGTCATAACCCACAGGTTGAGAACCACTGCTGTATAGCCTAAGACTATCGGAAAACACAGAAATTTACATTATGATTCATTATCAGTAGCAAAATTACAATTATAAAGTAGCAACAAAAATATTTTTATGGTTGGGGGTCACCATAAAAATACAGTACATGAGGAACTGTATTAAAGGGTCACGGCATTAGAAAGGTTGAGAACCACTGCTCTAGAAGATCACACAAACTAATCAAACTATTTATTGCTTTTATTTCCCATAGAATCACCTATACAGCTATAATGAAATAAAAACAGCATTCCTAATTGCCATTAGATATTTATTAAATGTGTACTATATGTAGTAACTTTGAGAACATAGAGTCCAATGACAAACCCTGGAAAAACCACTATATATGAAAAAATGAGTTATCCTCTGAAAAATCCATGCTTAAATTATGAAAATAATTTGGATAAAATTATTTTATCCTAACAAATTGGATAAACATAGAAAATCAGATTTGGGATTTGTTAACAGCAAAGTCTGTATAATATATTCTCTGCTTGTGAGTGGTTCTCAGGTGCATAAGTATTTAATAGTTACCTATTTGGATTCTTGGAGAGCAGCCATGAAGAAAAATAGTAGGCCTCAGAAGAGAAGTCACAAGGGAAACAGAGGGCAGGTATAGAACTAGGAATCAGATATGCAGAAGTTAGGGGAAACAATAGTAACATGAATTAAAAACCATGTGAGCTAATCCAAGTTTCTAGTTCTATATCTGAGCCAACCATTTTGGTTCCCCCATCTTCATTTTCTATAGGAGAGTTAGATTGTATAATTTATATATGACTCCCCCAAGTCTTCCATCTATAATATTCTATGATTCTAAGAGTGGGAGAGTCAATAGCATTTAATGCTCTAAAGAAAGAGGGGAGAGTGTAGCACATTCAATTACATTGAAAAGGTACACCTCTGGTCTTTTTTAAAAAAAATCTCTCAGGTTGTCAACATTAAAATGGAATGGATAGTAAATCATCATATCCTAATTATAAGCAATCAGGGCAATCTCATCTAAAGTCTACTAGAAACTCAATCCACAGAAAGGGTAAGGTGTGTCTAACGCAGGAAGTCAGCTTAAGAGCTCAAAGATAAATATGATTAGACTTTAAAGAAGCTATGAATAAAGAAAGCCAGAGAAGCTGAATCTGGGACAGAAAAAAATCAAGATGGGAACCAAAATAAGCACTTGAGAGAGATCAACACAAACGAGGCCACACACTTGCACAGTAGAATAGCAAGATAGATAGCTGTGGCCTAAAGCAGACCACTGGTTTAAACAGCAGATCTCTAAGGCATACTTTATTTAGCATTTTAAAGAGCTTTCCTTGTACAGAGATCCTGTCTCATGGACAGGACGACTCCAGAAATACTGGATCATTTATCTCAATTCTTTAAGCTTGATAGAGCAGAGTCTATCCTATGGGGACAGCATGGCTTAAGGTCATGTTTTTGTTTTTTTTTTGAGAATTTCATGGTATGTTTAATTTAAGTAAACTGCATTTAAGAAGGCAGGATAAAAACCAATATAATTTAGAAAATTATCTTTTTGGAAAATGCTAATTGTTTTAAGGTTTTGTAAAGAGGTAGTGATCTTCAGCCATCTGGAAAATCAAATTACATAGAACACATCATGGTGGAAAAACAAGATACTACATGAATTGGATCTTCCAAGGAATCAAATGATGGTTCCCATAATATAATTCAAGGAACTGACAAACTTACCTGGATTTCTTCAACCACAAATAAATATGTTGTTGAAAGCTTACCTTGTGCCTATTTGGGTGTTTTCTAATTGGTATGCAACTCTCTCTGCTTCCTCTGATAGTTATTCACAGGCTGTTGCATACTGATTTTCATATGCTTTCTTCCTGCCTCGGACCAGTGAAGCAGTAAATAAGGAGGGAAAAATAAAGATAGGTCTCTCTAAACAGCATCAGAGCGGTGGTGCAGGAAATAGAAAGCAACTCCCAGATGAAGCAAATGCATTCATAGCAAATTCCACCAGCAAACGAGTGGTGTCATCCAGCTAATTATATGTAATTGTCCCCTATATTGAAACCATAAATAATGTGAGAGGCCAGTGCTGCTTGCTGGAGACTACATAAATAGAAGGAAAACATATGAGGAAAAACTTAAAATAGGTGGTACGTACTAAAATTGTTATCATAGGCATTTTATGGGAGTATCCACTGACATAAAATTTTCTATAGCCACCCATTTAATATCACATGTAAGTATACTAAAGTCAAAATGGAAGTTGTAAATTTTTTTAATTCTATGGTGACTCTGAGCATGCCACCTAATATAAATGAGCAGCAAAAAACAGTTAATATTTTGGTCTCATTATCCTGACCATCTGGATATATCACAATTTTGTTCTGACTGATGCAGTTCAATTGGTTGGGCATCATTCCATGCACTGAAAGGTTGCTGGTTCTATTCCAGGTCAGGGCACATGCCCTGGTTACAGGCTCATCCCTGATTGGAGGCATGCAGGAGGCAGTAGACTAATGTGTTGCTCTTGCATCGATACTTCTCTTCCTGCCTCATCCTCTCTCTTATAAAATTAATAACATATCACAATTTCTTAGGCATTTGAAAAGATGAGCACAATGTCTTAAAATATTGCATGAAGAATCAGCGAATCCTGTCACTATTATCAAAGTGGCAAGGACATTCAGTGTTGGTCAGTCTCCTGTAACACAAGTACTCTTATATGCTGAATGAAGCTCTGTGATTTAGAACAAAAAAATCCAAATGATAGCAGCAAAGCCACTAAATCAATGTTATGGCAGCCGATAGTGATTATAAATCCGTCAGTAATTCCTGTAATTCACCCTGAGCTGCCTGAGTCCATGTATCCATACATGGAAGAGACAGTTCTTTGACTAACTCACAATTTCAGCTTATGCATGGACATATCTTTCTTCTTTTCATCTTATTCCTAGTCTATCTTTCTTTCTGTTTAGGGCAAAAGCCTAAGTTCTTTCTACTCTTTTCTAATTCTAATAAGCTCAAGATTATAAATACATATCATCAATTTTCTTGATTTAAGGAAGATAGTAGAGTAGACCAAGATTTAAGTTTATCATTGCAGTGCTGGAAGGGTAGGTCCTCTGTAATCGCCACTACCATACATTTATTGTCATACCCATCTTTGATAATTCACAACAATACTAACCTTAAACATTTTTGTTTATCCGTATATACATCTATCCATCCGTTTGATTATAGTCTCTTTTATTCAGAGAGTGTTAAGCACTAAATTTGTACTATAGGCCCATGATAAGGTCTGGAGATACAAAGATGAATAAAACATAACATCACCCCTTAAGGAACTTTTAGACTAAAGAAAATGAACTGAAATACCTTCAAAAATTTCCTATTAACAATGCAAGACATTTATAATTACTCAAAAATAGAGTTGGAGAGAGAAGAAATTAAAAGATGTAAAAACCAATTTTGGTGAATTCAATCAGCTTATAGTTTTATTGATACAACAAGACAGCACAAGAAAATACAGCAGCCTATGATAAAATGCTCAATTAAATAAAATCAATATGAAAATAAATGGTATAGACTTACAGTCTCTGTTATCAGAAAACCTTTTATCTAATTTCCGAGTCCACCTGAAATAACTTCTGGCATTGGCAGAAGGATAGTTTGAAAGAGTAGTAAGTGTGATCACTGTCATATGTTGTGAGATGGAAACTATGAGAGTAGGTCTTCCAAGCCTCTCCTTGACACCTCTACCAAACCACTTTGGTCAGATATTTATATCCCATAAACTGCTAAGGAAGGCAAGGCTTATGAGAGCCTGCCTAGGTGAGAACATCCCATCAAAAGCATATCAATATTTTGTTGGCAAATACCCCAAAGATATGAGTTCAAAATCTGAGGAAATGTTGTTTCCCACTTAAATTTTCTTTTGTGTTGTAAATTTCAAGAAATTGTCATGATAATATGTTGTTTCTTCCCAGAGTTTTTACATGGGAAATAATGCACTCAAAGCAGGTTTTGCTAGTTAGCTTGTCTGCTTTCAGAGGTCTGGAAATCAGTTGAGAAGAATTTGGAGCCTATCAATGTAATTCTTTTTAATTAAGTGGAACTTTAGAAAAATGCATGTCACTATATTTGACAAATGTTGTATTAGTGCCTACTATGAAACAAAGCATTCTGTATCAAGCATTGAGGAGTACAATGAATCAGAAGAAAAATTTCAAGTTCAAACATAATTGACAACACTGAAGCCTATCAATTATGTGAATAGATAGCTATAAGACTGCTGTGATAAATTCCAAGATGGCTACACTTCAAAAATTAAACCCTTCCACATGCAAAATGCTGATATATGACAGTTCATAATTAAAGGTCTATTTCTTTTGGCAAACATTTGATCATCTTTATAATGTAGATGAAGATCTACATAATATAATTGTAAATATGACTGGTTTTGAAGCACCCGGTCTTTGCTTCAGCACCACCTTTTTATATAGCCAAATTCTGCATTAGAACTCATATAATAGTAAAGAACTAAGTGGATACATAAAGAATCCAGGATTCTTGGCAATGAACAAGAAAAATATTCCATCAATGTACACAAAGATTCTGAATTAGTCACATGCAAGGAACACAAAATACCAGAGACAGTGGAAGTTTCTTTAGGAAGCATTTCTATAGAAGATGGATTTAGAGTTTATTTTAAAAGCCTGGAGAAACTCAAAATAGTAGAAGGCAATGCATGGGCTATGCCCCATGGTGTTTTTCTCTGATACATGAGTTCCTTAAAAAATAGCCTGATGGACCACAAGCCCCAGGAACTAGCTGTTTATAGCTAATTATCCAAAGACTTGAAGAAACCAGCTGTGCAAAGTCAATTCAACATTTCCTAGTATAGCCTGAAGCTACTCTAGTTAAACCTCAGTCATGGTGTTTCTAATGAAAGGGGCAAAAGAGAATAAAAATGACACATGCAATACAATGTAAGTGAATAAAATTGTAAGAGGTAAAGGTACACAGCAACCAATAATTAAGACTACCAGGACTATTGTTTCTCTGGAAACCCAGACTGTTAAAGAGATTATTTTATATTTCATTCCAGCATAAAACTTATTTAATCAAGACTTAAGCTTATAGCTTACTCAAACTGGTGTTGCCTTTTAAACACACACACAAAAAAATTCCATAGAAAACAAACTTTAATGTCCATTAAATTTAGCATTTTAAATTAATTTGTTTTAATAGTATTAAGACTGAAAAATGAGTACATCATACACTGGTAGGTGAATAATCTATAATAAAAGTGTAATATGCTATGTAGGCCAGATGTTCTTCCAGACATCCTTCCAGAAGACCTTCCGGAAGAAGCTGGGGCTGTAAGGGAAGCCTGGGTGTCAGGTACCTGCCAGAGGTTGGAGGAAAGCCAGGGACGTGGGTGCCAGAGGGAAGATAATGCTGGTAGTCAAGGGAAGGAAGGCCTACTCAGGTACAAATTTTGTGCATTAGACCTCTAGTAAGGATACAATTGGGCCAGAAACATTGAATTTTTTCTCAAGGTTAATTTTCCTACTGGCTTTTGTGACTGCCTAACAATAACAGAGACCAACAGAGAGACCTCCCTGATGGTACCATTCCCAGGTGGGAGAATCCAACCCCTAAATGGCAGATGAATTACTGGATATTTTTGCCCTGAAAGTGGTATCATCATCTTTACTAGAATAGATATGTATTTTGGCTATGCATTTGGCTTCCTTGCCCCCAATTCTTCTGCCAGCCTATAAAGTAGAACACTTTACTCAGATCAAGATATTTCCCACAACATTGCTTGTGACAAAGAAACTCATATCAACAAAGAAACATGGCAATGAGCTCATGACCAGAGAATTTATCACTATTACCATGTATCTCATCACGCAGAAGCAGATGACCTGACACAATGATCAAATGGCCTAGTAAAGACCCAAGTACAATGCTAATTGGTATAAAAGACACTGAAACATTAGCATTCTATTTTAGAGAGAGGGTTACCTGTTTTGAATAACCTATCAGTGCAATATCGCTATTTTTCCATAGCCAAAATATAGAAATACAGGAACTAATTGGTGGAAGGAGAAGTGGATCCTCTCAGTCTTTTACTTCATAATTGTGATAGGGTGATTTTTATGAGGAAATGTATATTTGATATTTGTCCGTCTTCTTGGTGCAGAGCTTCTAAAGTCCTTGGAATTTCCTAAGTGATAAGAAATAGATGTCTTCATTACAAACCCCTTTCAAACATACATGAAATTATGTAAATGAGATGACTTTTGGCCCTCACCTAAGGATGAAGGCAGGTTGCCAGGGTAACCAACCACATGAATAGAAGTTTAGTCCCACTGCCATGACTTCCAGAAATGGGAGAGGGGCTAGAGATAAGTCAGTTGCCAATGGCCAATGATTTAATTAGTCATGCTTATGTAATAAAGCATCCATGAAAACCAAAAGATAATGGATTTGGAGTACTTCTGGTTTGGTGAATATTTGGAGAGGAGATGAGAATAGCTCACTCAGAGAGGTCATGGGAGCTCCATGCCCCTTCCTACATGCCTTGTCCTATGTGTCCCTTTCATCTAGTTGTTCTTGAATGATATTCTCTTATCATAAACTATTAATCCAGAAAATCAAATGTTTCTTTGAGTTCTATTAACCACCTATAAAATTAATCAAACCCACAGAAGGGGTTGTGGAAACCTCCCATTTTTATCCAGTCTGTCAGAAGCCCTAGATGACAAACTGGACTTTAGATTGGCATCTGAAATCAAGAGGGAAGTGGGGTGGAGGAGCAGTCTTAAAGGACTGATCCCTTAACCTGTGGCATCTGACACTATCTCCAGGCATATAGTGTAAGAACTGAGATAAATTGTAGAACTCTTGGTCAGTGCCCAAGGAGAACTGGAGAATTGTTTATTTATGGGAGAGAAACGTAACAATAATTCCCTTGCAAATTTTTCTTTTCTTTTCTGGAAACTTTGGATTCTATTGATTAGACCCCCTTTGTTCTTAAAGGTAAAATATTGCTAGAAGATGATACAACAGGAGTGGAAAGATGAAACTGCCACCTTATAATTTTATGTTTCTCATGCCACTGCACTGACAGCGTTATTGCATTGGCTGGGAGATAATCTCTGTTTATCAAGGGGAAATTACACCACGTGTCTAGAGCCTAAGTAATTCCCGAGAGTGTTTCTTGAGTATTCCCATGTTTCAATAGTAAAAGTTGGTAGAAAACTATTACAACCCAATGGAAACAAATCTTCAGAAGACACATGGTTTGATAATTCCATCAGGTAAATAACCAAGACAAATGGAGGCCAGAAAATCAAATATGTGCATAATGATTTTAACTGCAGAACAGTTGAAAGGGTAGACTGTGCTGGTTTACTTACCTACACCTTCTTTCATTCTCAAATTCATTTTTCTTGACTCTCCTTTGTAAAACTAGGATTAGAATTCTGTAAACTATGTATACAGACACCCTTATAACTGGCTTACTTTGAGGTCTTGCCATTAGAAATCATTAGAGGGGGAAATGGAAGATAAAAGACAGGAGAAAAACAGGGACTCTTTTTTGTTTGCTCATTTGTTTACTGTTTCTGTTAGTGATACTCCATCAATGGCTGTTGACTCCAACCACCAGCTTTTCTGGGTGCTGCCATAATCATTATGTCTTTCAGTCACACCAGAGAAAGCCAACTAGTGTTTTCCAGTTCAAAACTTGGTCACATGTTGTGTAGGATGCTTTCTTGAGCTTCTGAAATACCAACTAGAGATAAGAAGCACTTCATGTCTAGAGTTCTGAGCAATATTCCAAGAAATTCTAGTATGATTACATAGGTCTTAGTCACTCCTACTTGAGTGAAGCATGTGCCTAGTTGAGACAATGGACTGTTAAACGAAGTTACCTAAATCACTTTTGTGACATGGCATTTAATTGCCAGTGTGAAATTACCCAGTCTTTTTCTTCCTTGCTGCAGTGATTTTTAAGGAAGCTTCACATTGAGATGGCAGAGCCATAAGATTAAAGGAGCACAAATTGATTAATCCCTCTGAAAAGGTCAGCTGCTACAGAGTCATTGAGCTATATTGGGCTTAGTAATGAAATTGGTGTAAATAAGATATAAACAATTATATGTTAAGCCACTGAGATTTTGGAATTGTCTGGTGCATGAAAACTCATGCACTAGCAGGGGGTTCCTCAACCCAACCTGCCCCCTCTCACAGTCTGGGAGTCCTCAGGGGTGAGAGGTGACCCAGCAATCAGGGAAAGGTGATGCCCCCATCACATCTCTGCTGCTGCCACTGCCAGCAGTGTAAGCCTTGGCCATCCCTGGTTACCTGAGCCTTGGGTGACACTGGATGGCTGGGCAGCTGCCATCCGAGGCTTGCCTGCACCTCAGGCCAGTCCTGGGAGTCTGGGGAGTTGAGAGAACTGGGGGACTCTGGAGACAGGCATATGGAGTAGCCAGACCTACCTGGCCATGCCACACACCTGCCACCTAGTAGGGGCTGAGGGGACTGGGTGCCACCATCTTTGAGGGCATGACAGTCAATTTGCATATTCTCTCCTAATTGGCTGTGGTTACCACCATCTTTGTGAGGACATGACAGTCAATTAGCATATTCCCTCTTTATTAGATAGGATGACCTAGTCACTCCTGATTAATATAGAAGTCAGCAGCAGGATAAAGGCACACCACCATGACAAATACTGAAATGTGTAGCACTGGCATAGTGAACAAACATGAAACTGAAGAACAAATCATTCTGGAAGAATGATGATCCATGTAATGCAATGACAAAACATCATCAAAGTGTTGCCTGCCATGGCTTGGGAAGCAAATGCTTGAGGAATTTGCAGTTCTAAGGAAAGAGAGCAGGAGGTAGAACTTTACCACTGTGTATGGATTGCTGATGAGGCCTATCTCATCAAATAGAAAATGTTGCGTGGAAGAATAGATAGTCCCATCTCTTTTACAGCACAAGAGAAGGCTGACGGAGAACAACCCAGAATATACGTATCATGTTTTTACATGCAAAGGACTAAAGGATAAAATCGATGCTCTGAAGATGAATCTCTCATCCACAAGCTTTCCATTATGTCTGTCTGTTCAATCCCTTGACCTTTAGTGTAGTCAGAGTTCCTGAGTTTCATACCATGCTAAGAACATAAACACCAGCCACAAAAGCGTTCTCTCTCACAAATTTTTCCAGAATCCCACAAAGGCTTGCTCTGTGCTGCCTTTCCTTGTGTTTCTAACATTCTCCACCCTCTGAATTTACCTTTCTGCTCCTGAATACTCCTGTTTGGGAAATCATTAGACTACATTCTGACTTAACAATCATGTTTCCCCACTCAGCTCCCAACTAGGTAAACTAGCTGGGCATCTACCAGACAATCTAGACCAATGAGTCTTCTATAACTTGTGATGTTTAAGCAGAGACAAGATGACAATTTATGTGAATATCATTAGAAGTTGATCGAGAATGGCACTTTCAAGTGCATTGAACTAGCATTGTTGTATCTTACTATATTTTACTGGTTTGGAAACAAAGATCTGTAAAATCAAATATCAACTAATGTGCTATTTATTCAAACACTCAACAAACATTTTTTGAGGGAAAATGTGTGTTAAGCACTATGCTAGGCACTGAGGAAATTAAGAAGGAACATACTATCCCTGTGACCATTGCTGATCACAGCAGAACAAGGAGAACAACCAAACATCCCTTGGTATTTCCACTCCACAACACTATCATGCCTACTTAAGAGTTCCTCATTTGAAATGGATCATAAACCAAAATAATTTTTTCATAGATAATTTAAAATGACAAATCACTCGCAATTTCTTGTAAATCAATTTAGTATCAGCAATTAATTCACATGTGTCACATTTTATATACCAGAATGTAATTCACTTATTACACGCTGTCACTTTTCAAAGTGCTGCCCAGCCCACACACACAACTTCCCCTGAACAGCATCCCGCTTTTATAAAAATGTTCTTTATCCAATCCTGGGGGAAACAGAAGATACAGCAGCGGAAATTTAGACAGAACTGCTCAGGGCCCAGCATGCCTACACCCTTACTGTTTGCAAAGTATTCAAATGCCTTTACAAGGCAAGTCAGTGAGGAAGGAAGAACTGCCTGCAGAATTAGGGGCGAGAGTGAAGCTGTGCATTTTCCTCTCAGTTGGTTAACTGAAAATCAATTTCCTATTTTAAAAGCAGACGCATCAAAGGCAAGTGTCCAATTGTAAGCTAAGCTCTAAAATATGCTTTTCAATAAGATGTCTTTCTGCCTCTTTCCCTTTCCTCATTTCAATGTCCTGTTACATATTTCTGGAAGCTCGCCTTTCAGACTTGCTGTATGCTCTGATTGTGTGCAGTGAAAGGCTCTGAAAGGCCACAAAGAAAAGTATCACTTGCCTCAATCTCTGAGGAGAGGGCCCTTTGAATTAAGACTGATTCCACCTGCGAAGTGTTATTGAGCCTGAATTGATAATGCCCGTGTGTTGTGCGTATTCTCGCTTTATTTCCCTCTCCATTCTTTTTCATTTCAGGGGTGTATTGTGGGCCATTATTCGATTTTCATAGCAGCATGAGTGATTTCTAAAATGCTGTGAAAGAGAAACTAAATCTTTCAAAAGGGGTATTCATTGAAGGCTCCTAGGATTCATAACTTGATATTCTTCACTGATTATTGGGATTCAAAGCTGAACATTGGAAACACCAATGGAATTCAACTTTACTTCACCATGATTTTTTTTTCTTTTCTTAAATGTTTAAAACTCTTGAGGCTAAAGGGTTTCTATTTTTAAAATATTTTTCTCTCTTATTATTTTTTACTTAGGTCTATAATGTGGCCTGGTAAGAGGACATGACAAAGATATGTAAACGTTTTTATTCAAATAACTGCTCTACCTCCAAAGACCATATCTTGATTTTAACTCTGTGAATCACTATGCCCCTTTCCCTAAGGAAATGTGAAAGGTTTTTAGCAAACTGTGACTTCAACAACCTGCCAGGAGTAATCTCAGCAAGAAAAAAGGAAGTGCCTGGAAAGATGCAGCGCTGAAAGTGGAAATGCTGCCTGTGCAGAGGTTTGAGGCATAATTACCGATGCTCTAGCGGAACTGGAAGGTTGGGTCATGTAACAATATACAATTACAACTGCAGCTCACTGAATGCCTACTGTCTGCCGGATACTGGTATAGGCTATGGGCATAGAGAAGTGAATCAGATATGTCCCTTTCACAAGTATAATACATAACATGCTAGAAAGAAGTAGGTATAAGCCTTGGCTGGTATGGATCAGTTGACTGAGCATTTTCTTATGCATCAAGACGTTACCAGTTGCATTCCTGGTCAGGGCACATGCCTGAGTTGAAGGCTTGATCCCCAGTAGGAGGCATGCAAGAAGGTAGCCAATAGGTATTTTTTTTCATCTCATCCTTCATCTCTCTGTAAAATCAATTAAAAGCCATATTTTTAAAAAATAAGCGAGTATAAAAAACTATAGGAAGAAATGTACATTAAAGTATTGTGTGAGACAACTCAAATATTCACCAACCTTTATCTAAACAAACAAAATGTGGAATATCCACCCAATGGGATTATATTCAGTAATAAAAAAGAACAAAGTACTGATATGAACTACAACATGAATGAACCTTAACTTGAATGAACCTTAAAACCATTGTGGTAATGGCAGGAAACCAGACACAAAAGACCACATATGGTATGATTCCATAATGTGAAGTGTCCAGAAAAGGCAAATCCTTAGGGACAGAAAGTAAATTAATGGTTGTCTGGGCCTGAGGTTGAGAACAAAGAATTATTTATAAACAACCACGAAGGATCATATTGGGCTAATGGGAAGGAATGGTCTAAAACCGGTTTACAGGAATTGATGTACAACTTGGCAAATCTACTAATTTATTGAACTGTACACTTAAGTACTGGATTTTATAGTCTATAAGTTGCATATTAGTAGAGCTGTTGTAAAATAAGTTTCACATGAGATGAGGGGAGATGAAGAAGAGAGATGAAGGAAGATTTTTGAAAGAAGACCTTCATTATTTTCCAATTGCTGCTGTAACAAATTACTACAAATTTTGTATCTTGAAACAACAGAAATTTATTATTTTATAGTTTTGGTGCTCAGGATTCTGAAATAAGTTTTAACTGTCTAAAAGTCAAAATATTGGCAGGGTTAATTCCTTCTGGAAGCTCCAAAGTGAAAATCTACTTCTTAACCTTTCTTAGCTTTGAGTAGCTGCCTATATTTTTTCATGTGTAACCACTTCTACCTTCTTCAAATTGCATGATCCCACTCTCTGTCTTCATCATTACATCAACTTTTCTGATTCTTTCTTCACTATTCTTATCAGAATCATTTTGATTACATTAAGCCCACCTGAATAATCTTCCTATCTCACCCTCTTTAACAAAAGGATCAAGTTAGAATTCTAACTCAATCACCTGTGAAATCCCATTTGCCATTTGAGATAACATTTCTGGGTTCTGGAGGTTAAGATGTAAACATATTCAGGAGTCATTATTCAGCCTAACACAAGGCCCATTTTTCAGGAGAGATAAATTAGATCTTAAATAATAGATGCTTTCAGGTTAAAAAATGATGAAGCTAATTTCAAATAGAGGAAAAGTCAGGTAAGAAAGAGAGAGAAAAACCTTCACATAATCTGTGGAGTTAGACAACAGTTGGATTTGCTTATAGAAACACAAGTAACATTGCTAACTGCTCCCATTTTTACACTTATGACTGGATTTTTCTCCTACTGGTACACATTTCTACTTTATCATCCTCTATTTCCATCTTAACTGGTTTGTTATTATTGAGATTCAAATATTCTACAATAGTCTTCAACATTTAAATATTTTTTCTTGCCTACACATCTTTCTTCAGCTAATGCCCAAAAGATTTGTTTCAATATTATTTTTACAAACTTTTCAACAAACGTTCTATATTCTCTTTTTCCTCTATTTTAACAATCTTTCTGAAATTCATACCAGTTTGAATTTTCCACTCGACAAAGTCAGCAATGACCTGCATGTTGCCAAATCCATTGGTCAATTCTCATCCTCCTCTTACATGATCCACCAGCTGCAATGACTTCTCTGACCATTTTTTGCTTTCAGGACATTACTTATTACATCATTGCATCTTTCCTTTATTTCTTATCTCAAAAGATAATTATTTACAAGTTCAGGTTTTTTTTACCTTTGTCTTTTCTCTTCTTACATTCACACTCTAGATTTTCTCATCTACCTCATGTTTTTAAATACCATTTTTACTATGATGATTGTATGTAATGATACCCAGTTTTATAACTATAACCGTAACCTCTCCCTTGAAAACCAAACTTATTAATTCAACACCCTAGGTGACCTCTTTACTTGGATATATATATATATATATATATATATATATATGTATATATATCTCAAATTTAATGTATTTCAATCCAAATTCTTGATTCCTCCTCCTGATCCAAATCAGAACTTCTACTAATGTTTCCCTTCTTAATAAATATTACCAACATCTATTCACATCTATTCTGTTTCTAAAGCCAAATTCTGACATTATCTTTAATTCCTCTATTTATCTCACATTTCTATCCAATTCACCAGGAAATCCTCCAGTTTACCTTCAAGATGTACAAAAAGGCTTGACCAGTTATCAATATTTTCACTTCTATAATCTTTTCTTGAATAATACTTTATTATCTATTTCCTCAACTATTTCAATAGACTTGTACCTGATCTACATGCTTCTAAGAATGACCTTTGAGTCCTAAGTCATATCATGTGAAAGAGTTGCTTAAAATGTTTCCTGCACAGTTTCCACCATGGTCTCCAGTAACCTTACACCCTGGTCTTCACACCTTTGTATGGTTACTTCCCATGTTGCACCAGGATCTGATTAGTGTGACTAATAGAACATGCCTGATAGTATCTCATTTACAAAATAAACTTATAAAAATTATGGCTTCTGTATTGGGCACCTTGATGGCTGGCTCATGAGAAACCCTGAGCCAGAACAACTTCTAATTCCTGACTCAGAAATTAAAAAAGCTTATTGTTTTAAGCTTTTTAAAGTGCTATTTTTCAGGGCATGTACTGGTAGGTGGTGAATGGGGGAGGGACAATAAAGAATTTAAATTAAAAAATAAAATAAAGTGCTATTTATGAAGCAGTTTGCTATGCATCAATAGATAAATAGTTTCTATAGTAAAGTGAAAAACAATGCTTTTAGATTATCCATTGAAAAAGTAAAATGAAAAGGTACTGTGTTTACCATTTGATGTTTGCAGACACTGGTAGATACTTGTTAATTTCAGAAAACTTAACTCGCTTTTGAATTAATGGCTAAAATAAACACTATTCAGAAGATTTCTCTTTCAAGACTGTTTTAAAAAGAAGTCATGGAATAATTGTCTATTCATTTGGTTTGGTGGCTCATGTCTTATGAATAAAGTTTATAGCTAAAAAGGATAAGGCTGAATTGAGAAATGTACCAGGACTCTTTATAATTAGCAGCAAGGCAAGAAGAATGACAGTCTGTGGCCATTTATTTACTCATTTATTTCTTCCTTTCATTAACAAGTGTGTGTGGCACAGCTATTTTGGGGCAGACACCGAGGATCTGGTAGTTAACAAGACATAGTCCATGGCCTCAAGGTAGAGAGATAGAGGAAGACAGGCAATTTCAGAACATCCCAATAAATACATGCAGCAGTGAATTACTCAAAAAAAAAAAGGCCAGCTTTCATTGAAGTCACAGCTCTAGAGGAGCAGAGTGGCTCTCAGTGAGAGGAGGGGTGATTTAGTAGAGGTGAAGTGGAAGAATTAGGGGTGACAGTCATGAATATATCCATGTTTCCCACTCATGCATTCTGAAATATGTTTGCTCTCTCCCTGGGGATAGGGAACATAGGAGGTATATAATTGCACTATTATATAGATTTTTACAAGTTATCAATAGTAAAAATGTGAAAGCTATCATCACACCAGTGCTTTCTAAAGCATAATGCCCAGATTTAGATAACTATCTATACTGGGAGTGGGGCAGAAGGAATGTAAAGATACCCCACAATAGAGGTGAGGCCCCCTGGCCTGTCTGAGTCAGGGAGGTGTGTGGAGAGGGGCCCAGCAGTAAGTGTAGCCCAGCAGCTCCCATAAAACAAGCTGGCTCAGGCCAAAGTGAGCAGGGCTGGTTGAAGCCTTTTAAGGAAATGTTTAAACAATAAATATTTTTTTAAAGAAACAAATTAAGCGCAAGCACCTAGGATAACAGTTTGATGTTTAGGGAATAGTTATTGTTTTAAATATATTTTTATTGATTTCAGAGAGGGAGGAAGAGAGAGAAACATCAATGATCAGAATCATTGATCAGCTGCCTTCGGCATGCCCCACACTGGGGATTGAGCCTGCAACCCAGGTATGTGACCTGAATCAAACTGTGACCTTCTGGTTTATGGATCGATGCTCAACCACTGGGCCACAGCAGCCAGGCATCCTCTCATTTTTCAAATGGATAATTCAATTATGGTTATCAGTTTCTAACCCAGGAAACCAACTCTGACTAATTTAATCAGCAAAATAATTGGCAAGCAAGCTGGAAAAGATATACTAGAAAATGGACAGAAATGATGGGAATATAGATGGAGGATTTAGCTCAAAGGCTATCCCACAAAGTAGGAAATGGCTCTCAGTTGAACATTCTGCTAAATATTCATGTGTTAACTCTGGACAATAATCTTAGCTGCTACTGAACACTATACAATAGAGTCCTTCAGATTGCTGAAAATCACTGAAGATTTGGAGCTGTAGAAGAATGTGCCTGATAACCCATGCCTTAACTACTGGCCAGGAGTAAGAAGGAAGAGAAATATGCTCTTTCTCAATTCTACAACAAAAAATAAGTCTCAGGCCTCCCACATGAACTCTTAGAATTGCATATTCTCCCCAAATAAGAGAGGACTTCAGATACCCAGGAGCATGCAAACCGATGTCATTCTCAAGATGACCTAGCTAATAAGAACTGTTACTTTTCACTTCAGGTTTGTCTGAATCAAAATCAAAATCATTGTCCTAGCTTTTTTAGCTCAGTGGATAGAGTGTCAGCCCAAAGACTACAGGGCCCCACTTTCTTTTCCGGTCAAGGGCACATGCCTCAGTTGCAGGCTTAGTCCCTGGCCACAGTTGGTTGGGGGGGGGGGGGGGGGGAGCATTCTGAAGGCAATCAACTGATGTGTCTCTCTCACATAGATGTTTCTCTTTCTCTGTCTTTCCCTTTCACTCTCTGTAAAAATCAATGGGAAAATATCCTCAGGTGAGGATCAACAAAAAGAAAATCAAGACCATCTTTACTCTCCATGAAACTGATTCAGTGGCAATAAATTCTATAGAAAAGTCTAGTAATAAAAATTGCAAAATTTTAACATCCATTTTGTGAAGTTGGGTCTCCCATTGGGCACCAATACTATACAAAAAGGCACAGAGCAAAACAGAGTGGAGAATCCAAGAAATCTTATGTTCTTGGATTTTATGGTCCAATTATAAGTCATCCTATATAATAAAAGAGAAACATGCAAATTTGACCATACCTTTGCTCCTATTGGCTATGCTACCAGCCAATCAGGAGTGGGGGTGGGGCCAAGTGGCGCAAGCGCCTGGCCCCAGGGTGGAGATGAAATGGCTGTGGTGGAGAGCACCCAGCCCCCAGGCACTGTGAGGGGAAGTGGCGGCAAGCGCCCAGCCCCCAGGGCCAGGTGGTCACAGGCAGCTGGGGCTGAGCTGAGCAGGGCGATGGCTGGGTGCCTGCTTTAGGCCTTGAGGAGGCTGGGGGTGAACCATCAGTTGGACATCCCCTGAGGGCTCCCAGTATGTGAGAGGGGGTAGGTTGGGTTGAGGGACCACCCATCCCCAGTGCACAAATTTTGGTCACCTGGCCCCTAGTGTTATTTTAATGTCTTTTCACAACTAATTGAGTGTCAGTGCTGAGAAGAACATGAGTATTCAAGGGTGAGAGACAACACTGCTAGCTGAGATGTTCCAGAGTGTCTGGAATTTAGATACATAAGGAAGATTTCAGGCAAGGGAGACTTTGCTTGTATAACAATAAATGAAGGCACAAATACATTAGGCTGTAATTTAGGACTTTCTGGATTAGGTTTATTAGGCCATTAAGGAAATAAAAGAACTGATCATTGTAGCCACTAGACTGTTACTATAAACCAAATGCAGTCATCAGAATAATGAGCAGGATAGTGGGGAGTCTGGAAATAACTGCCAGATCTTAAGGTTGGAAGGAATCCATTTTTTTGGAGAAAAAGAGAAGGGTTCAATACAATACCAAACTGCAGTATTAGCAAACAGGCAGTGAGCAAATAAGAGACAGGTACCTCCAGTTAAGATGTACTCTCAAGGGGGTTATCCACTCTGAGAGGTGTTTGTTGGCTAATAAAGAGCATGGATGGCTTTAGGTGAAAGTTCGTTGTGGGAGGTCTGAAATACAAACAAATTTAAACTCTCTGTGTGTTTTGTTACTTCAGGGTAGAGTTCCATTTACACTGGCTCTGACCTTATGAGAACATCGTCAGTGGCCTTGGGACAAAAATAGGGTTGTTTTTTATTTTTTTCTGAAGTGAAGCCAACAATAACATTTCAATAAAGAACTGTGAAGCAAACTCTAAGCTGAGGATGCACCCTAACGATGTATCAGGCAGTTCTACTTGCATCAGGGAGTCACCAAGGAAAGGAAATCTCTAATTGGACCAAGGACACTGATCTGAGCCTTAAAGCCCCAATATCATCTATACAAAACACCAGTGTGTTTTTATAATTAATACAAATATCCTTATTTATTAGAAGTCTTTTGTGGTAAATTACACAATCACACAAAAATGTGAACATGTTGAAAGAACAATAAATATCAATAAAGTTCAGAGATCATTCATTTTCCATTCAAACTTCATGCATACTCTTCATTTTGAATGTCTTGAATCCATTTCCTGCCCCTCCTCTCCACTCCCCTGCATGCAGTTACCTTTCGTCCATTCTTTATAAAGCTCTCTCAGTATTCATCACAATGCCTGCTTCTTTCTATTTCGAATTCTTATTTTAAATGTCGCCTTCTGAGAGAGACCTTCCCTGACCTGTCTAGCTACTGTAGGGTAGCTCTTCTCTGTCATAGCATTTTATTTTCTCCAGAATATTTATCAAGCACTTAATATGCATTTACTTATTATCCCTTTGTTTATTTTTTACTCATCCTTCTAGGATATTAATTTTAAAGTCAAGTAACTATGTTACCTTTAATTACTGCTGTGCAGTCTGTGCCTAGGAGAGTGCCCGACCACAGAAAAGACTCTATAATTATTTGTTGAATGAACAAGTGAATGAGGAATCAAAATATGCTCTGATGTTTTCTTCTAACTTTAGGGGTTGAACAGCTGATAGTAAATCTCCTGCATGGAAAGAAAGGGAGAGTCAAAGGACACGAGAGCTCTGATTTTGAGCTACTTAAATTTTATTTCTTCCCGCCTTTTGAGAAAATAGGATCTCATCACATATACAAATGGATATCAAATGCTTCTTTGTTATTTATGCAACATGAGTTATCTTCTATCTGAGGAGGGTCTCCCACTTTTTAGTATCACAATAACACACAGCTTTTGATCTAGTCAGTGATTAGTTTTATTTATTGCATAGATATTTGAATGATTAGATTACTACATAAATGAATGTACAATTAAGAGTGATATAATAGTACAGAGCATCAGGAATTTTCTTTGGGCTATGAATCAACTAACCAAAGAGCAAACAGGATGATGATTCTTGCTTTGAATCAGATAGGCTTTCAATAAAATTTATTAGATAGAATATAGTGCTTCTGGCTGAGAATATAAATTAACAAGCAGATGGTTGCTCTAATGCTGAAAGTGTAGGTTGAAATTTTTTAGCATCAGTCAGTTCCATAGGTCCATACTTCACTTGCACTATGCACATGAAATTGTGATATTTTGGCTACAAGTAGTGCCTGGAGGGGCAGATGGTTTAGGACAACTACCCTGCATCTGGAGAGACAACTCAAAATACTACACCACAGCCTGGGAACAGTTCTTAGTTCATCACTATACTGACATGCAGGGTAGCAATGCTGTAAAGGTGGATTTAAGGACATCACCATTTTATTCTGTATGATAAAATAATTGTGCTAGGTTAAAAAACCTTGAGCATGTTTCAGTATGTATGTAAAAATCTGTCAGGAAGCCTAATGAATTAGACTCCAGTCTCAATCTAGAAAAAAATCTGATTATTTTTATAAAGTCTTTTAGAGGGAGGCATATGCTGTACCTCCATTTTAATTGCATTATTCATATAAAAGACCTTGCACACAATGCATGAAATGTAGCAAACTCCCAATAAATGTTAATTTTCTGCCTTCTCATAGCACTTCAAAGTTTCAATTTGCTCATGAAGTTTTAACTGTTATTTATGAAGTGCTCAATATATTCCAGACATCATATGAGTGTTTTGAAGGCATTGTCTTGGTAATCTTCATCCTCTCCCAGTGAGGTAGAGACTATAATTATCCCCATTTTCTATTTCAGAGAAGCAAGTCACTTATCTAACTTCTTATTTAGTAAGTCAGGGCTGTCTGCCTTATCTAAAAATCCATGCTAATTTTACTGCTTAATCAAATAGGTTCACCATTTACAGTAATCAGGACATTTAAATATTTGATTGCAAAAATTCTATTCTTATTTATATACATCTGTGTAAAGTGCTTTATATCTTAAGTTAGTGATGAGCCCCATGGAATGAGAACTCTTTTATTCTTATGTCCTCATGTATTCTCAATTCCTGAGATATTGTCCATGCTTGGTAGATATTTGGCAAGTTGGGGAGTAAATGATTCCAGAAGAAATACATAACAGGAACACACTGCTGTAGGGGGCTCAGTATCTCCCTACGAGGAGTGCTCAGGCTGAATCTGTGTGGTCAACTGTCCTGGATGATTTACAAAGAATTAAGAAATCATGGGAGACATTATTCTGGATGATATAAACAATTTGTGCAAATTAAATTATTTTCCATTTGTTTCTACAAGTGTCAAGGAGTTCATAATCTTATTTATGATATCCTCAAGTAACTTTTTTCTTGCCATGGAAGTATGAATAAGAATTTAAAAGAGAAAAAAGATCCATACTATTGTCCCATCACTACCCTCAAACTTCAGGGAATCCTTTATTGTCCCAGTGCCTTACTCTAGTAATAGATAATTTCCTGTGCTGAATGTTGGTCCATTTGGGCATTATAACAATATCACAGACCAGATTGCTTATAAATAACAGAAATTTAGTTCTTATAATTCTGGAGGCTGAGTCCAAGATCAGCATACCAGAATGGTTATGTTTTGTTGAAAGCTCTCTTCTGGGTTCTCATGTGATGGGAAAGATTAGGTGGTCTCAGTGGGGTCTCTTTTATAAAATACTAATCTCATTAATGAAGGACAGTTTCGCCTTCAATACTTAATTACTTCCCCAAGGCCCCACCTCCTAACACATCACCTTGGGGATTAGGTTTCAAAACACAGATTGGGGGAGAGATGGCATGAACATTAAAATCATAGCAGTACCTGTATTGAAAAGCGACACACCCAGGGTTATTGTTTCTAATTCAAATACACGAAGAAGATCTTGAAGCAATAAGGGTGTTTGGTGGAAAAGGGTGGATTCTCGAGGCTCCATCTCAGAACTACTGGAGCAGAATCTTTGGTTGTGCAGCCCAAGAAATAACTTTTCATCCTTCTTCCATGTGGTTGGGATGATCACTATACAGTTGCCTCCACTTGTGCGGGATACATTCCAAGACCCACAGTGGACGCCTGGAACCCTGAAACCTCAGATAGTACTAAACTCTAATCAACCTACTCCACTCTGCTAGAAATGTGGCAGTAGCTTCTTAATCTGCAAACATGGCCTCTTCAGTAATCGTTATATTATTCAGTTCAAACCTGTCCTTAAATTTGTGTAACCATCCCTTATTTGCAGTAAATGGCTTGATGCCACTTGTTTCAGGTGTTCCCTTGCTAAAGTCTTCATATAGGCTCATTCTTTTGGGTGCAACGCATTGGCCTCAAATGGAACATGATTTTTGTTCATGTCTTCCACCCACAAATTCAATGACTTTTTTATCTTCACTAAGCACTTCCCACACACTGTGGCCATAACTTTTGCAATTTGAAGTGCAACTGCAAAACTAGCACAAATTTATCTTTCCTTCTTCACAATTTCATGGATAAAAGATTTGTTCTCTCCTTAGATCTTAGCAAACTCAGCATACATTTTTTTTTCTTATTAAGTCAAGAACTTTCCCATTTTCACTTGAGGGGAGCACTTTACAGCTTCTCGTTGGCATATTCGAATTGCCAGTAACACACCCTTGCACTTTGGGGACATTGTTAAATAAAATAAGGGCTACTTGAGCACAAGGACTGTGATATAATTATAATCTGATAGTCTATTGGGCAGTGTGGATTGCTTATACAGTGTGGATACACCGACCAAAGGAATGATTCATGTCCCAGGAAGGGCTGAGCAAGAAAGAGGGTGGGAGATTTCATCATACTACTCATAATGGCATACAATTTAAAAATTATAAATTATTTATTTCTGTAATTTTTTATTTAATATTTTTGAGCCACATTTGATGAAAGGTAACTGAAAAAATGACAAGAAAAACTACAGATAAGGCGGGATTGCTGTAGTCTGAAAATTGCTGTACTCAGACTGTCTAGAGACAGGAAGAAAAATTCAAGCATGCAGGCAGGCACACACACACACACACAAACACACACACATCTATCCTCCCTCAATGGATTAATCAAGGGTCTCAATAGTAATAGAACCAAATAGAATACGCACGTGTGTGTGTGTGTGTGTGTGTGTGTGTGTGTGTGTGTGTGTGTAGAGAGAGAGAGAAAGGCAGAGACAGAGAGATAGAGGTTATTTTAAGAAACTGTCTCATCCAATTGTGGAGGTTGCTAAATCCAAAATGTGCAGAGAATAGAGTCCAAATGCACATGCCTTTCAATATTGTGGGATTCAGATTTTAGTTTATTTTTCATTGGTTTTACCATCTGGCTCTCATGAGAACTCATGCACTCATAGAGGCTTTTATTTTCACCCAACTCCTTCCTGAGCTTTTGTAACGATAGCTGGAAATGAGTCCAGGGTGCCTAAAATCAGGAGTGAGGGACTCTGCACTTATAAGTGACAAGATTATAAGTATTTGCCCCAGGGATACTTCAAGAGCTGTTGGCTTTATATTTTATTTCCTTCTTAAACTCTTTTCTTTCTACCACTAGACTTTGAATATTACTAAATTCTGATAGAAACTATATAAATGGATATAGTTAGATAGATTATGAGAGAGAGAGAGAGAGAGAGAGAGAGAGAGAGAGAGAGAGAGAGAGAGAGAACATTTCTTAGATAATTTTTTAAAGGGATATACTTTTGGAAATCTGTCGCACTGGTTTCCAGGCCCATCTAAATCTAAACCAAGAGATTTATAATCCCAGGTCTCCTACTTGCTTAGACTTGCAGTTACCACTCTACTCTTCCAATTGCCTTTTGCACATACTGTGAGTACTGTACAGTTTGGACTTTAAATATATAACATTTCTGTTAATTTTACTGTGGTTATTAGTCTTTTTTTAAAGGTTGTGACAATATTTTTGCATGGTATTTTATTTACCTTCTACAGTGCCTAGTCACAAAAAGGTGTTCAAATTATGAATGGACTGAGAAGAAAAACTTAAGCGGATTCTCAAATTATGTCCACAGGATTGTGGGTGAGTGAAAGCAGTCTATCAATGACCTGTACACAGTGATGATAGGGTCTTATATTCTGTATTGAAAAACTTTTGAGGTCTTGTGTCTCAAAGATAGATTTATTACTTTTGTTTCATGATCATTTCCCAACCTCCTTCCAGCATTCGTGGAAGAATTCAATTCCCATTCTCTTCATTATTAAAAAGCAAAGCAGATAAATTAGAGGTGAATTATTCACTAATTATGTGATTCAGGGTTCTTACTAAGATCAGTGAAGAGGTACTAATAATAAGCCTCATATCTTTCTTACTCATTACTCCACCCTGGGTAATCTCAGCAGGGACTGAGCACCTGTTTTGGGCTCTTCTTGTTCTATGCTTCATGTAGAAAAGTAGCATCAGGATGAGCAGGCAAATGCTGACTTGGGGATGATAGGGATGACAGGAAGGGGCAATGGTAACTGTTATTAATGTTCTAGAATGCCAATAGTTCATAAAAATAATTTTAATATGTACTACTATTGAGAAAAAATTCCAATAATGATTTTTCAATTTGTAAATATAGCAAATGCCCATTCATTCATTTATGTATTCCCTTGATAGTATTTACTATGATCTATGACTTGGAATGTTTTTCCCCCATGTAGAGCAGAGCTGAGGGATCTGTGAAAGCATCTATGACCTGGTGTCGATTCCATGACATCTTCTCTCGCCAGAAGCAAAATGGCATTACTATTATCTCTTAGTATTGAGAGGGAATCACAAGTCAAATGAGACTTCAATCTTATGAGCATGCCTTGTTTGTCAGCTATATGGGCCGAACAAAACGTACATTACAAATTAAACATCATAGAATTTTATTTGTGACTTACTGCAAGAGTTTCCCTTGAGAATATTCTTAAGCAACTCCTTTGGATATAAGGAATTCCCATCATGAACAAGGAAAATATAAACAACAGATTTCATTTTCTTCACTCAGTATACATGCTTATGATGCTGGTTCTCTAGGATACTAGCTTTCCTTTTACTTTCCACAATTGGCTCTTGGTTTCTATACCATGATAAAATTGTGCACCATCTTTTGGGAAAGTTGGGGCATTCTTATAAGAAATAAACAATAGTGGCTGCTTCTCAAATTAAAAATAATTTGGCTACTACAACAGAGTTAAAAATGAAGGCCAACTTTTAAATACAGACGTTTTATACATTTTTTCTAGTTATAATTGCAATGACTCTGCCTTGGAAAATCGTGAGAGTATCTATTCTTCAGCTATTTAGGTTGTTTACAATAGCTCCATGGTTTCGATTGTGAACATAATCTGGCTGATAAAAATTTTGTCCAATTTTTAGGTACCTTAACTCCAAGTAGGTCAGTGGGGTGTTTTCAAAAATAATTCTTTATTTTCCTGGTTTACTATAAATTATTCAAGACCTCAGAAAATTTAGAAGTAGACACACAGAATTTTTTTTTAAAGAAATGACATTGATGCTTACTAAGTATTGTTGATTGACAAGCATGGTGTCAAAAAATTGTATACACATTTTTTTAGTTTTTGAACTGGACAGTAAGTTAGTCTAGAATGAGGGTACAAAATCTCCCAAGGCAGAGGCCATAAACTATACAGAAAGGAAAGGTACTGCTTGAAAACAGTTCTACTTCAGAAAAGTTTGATTCTATGCAATTCAGTATGAGAGACTGAAGAAATTATCTGAAGGACAAAACTTAAATTATGAACCCCTTGGTTTTCCTGGTATCTGTTTCTAAATGTCAGAATCTGTAGAAAAAAATATCAATTTAAAATTTGATATATAAGTTTGGTTGATTTATACCAAAATGGATTTTCATTTTTGATACTATCTGTAGTGTTCTTAATCGAAAAAATAAAAATAAAGAGAAGATGTGAAAGACCATCTTTAAACTTGAATAATGGATTACATTGCAAACTCTAGAACACCAGGAAACTGGTTGGATTCCAAAATATACTACGGAATCACAGATTGGAGATATAGTTTAACATAATCAATATAAACTGTGCCACTATAAATAATGTTTTATCCAAAAATATCCTCCAAATGCACATGAACTTCATAATCTCAAATTTTATTTTGTGGAAAACAAATATTTTATTATAGAATTTTGGAAGGGTCATGGATAAGACATATTGGAATAAAGGCATAGGGAATAATTAATTACCCATTTTATTGGCAGAGCACAATATAATGTGAATTATTGAAAACTAATGCACATTTATACCTTCCCAGTAAAAAATAAAGAGGGTGAACACTTTCATACAACAAGTAATGTTATATTTTAAAAATCTCTACCATATGGTAATTATTTAGGTCTAATAAAATTATAATTTACATGAACTTTTAAAATAGTCTTCTGGCCGAGACCAGTCTGGTTCAGTGGATAGAGCGTCAGACTGTGGACTGAAGGGTCCCGGGTTCGATTCCAGCAAGGGCATGTACCTTGGCTGTGGGCACATCCCCAGTAGGGGGCGTGCAAGAGGCAGCTGATCAATGTCTCTCTCTCATCGATGTTTCTGACTTTCTATCCCTCTCCCTTCCGCTCTGTAAAAAATCAATAAAATATAAAATAAAATAAAATAAAATAAAATAAAATAAAAAAATAAAATAAAATAGTCTTCTGTGTAGTATTCCTCCTTCTGCTTTTCTTTTCCTCCAATCTATCCTCTACAATGTGGCCAGGTTCCTCTGTCTAAAATGCAAGACTTACCATGTTTGTTCACTTTAAATCTTCAAGATTTTTAGCATTAAAAAATGCTCATAATATGGTCTCTGCCTACCTTTCTAGCTTTATCGTCCATAGCTCTCTGTATTTATAAAATGTCAGCCATATCTTTCAAGATCATGCCTACCTATATTGCTTATCGTCCAATGCAAAGTCATCTGTGATGAGCTGTCTTCCACATTTCCCTTTAGCCTTTCCTTATGCCCCTCCATTCCTTGGTCTACTCACTCTATTCATATCAAACTATGGAGTTTTATTCCTCTGGGGCTTTGCTCGTGTTTTTCATTTGCTTGAGTCCTCTTCCCCACCCCTTGTTTGCGCCCCCTCTGAAATTCTTCACCTGGATCACTCCTAGTCATGCTGTCCTCCCAGGCTTCTCCCATCTTTGTCTGCCAGTTTGATTCATTTTTCTATTTCTGCATTCCCACAACGCAATCCAAATAGATGACATAAGAGCTTGCTTCACTGTATTGAACATATCCTTTCAAGACTACTTCCCTTACTAGAATAAAAGCTATGTGGGAGAGGGGATTGATGATCTATCATTGTATTCTGGTTCCTAACAAAATGCTTGGCAGATTATAAAGTCTCCATAATCTGTTTATGAAATGAATGTTATCTTTACAAGGCAGAACATAATTTGGGACAATGCCTTGGACAGACTTAATATTTTTAGTAAAACATAATCTGGCAGTTTCATAACGGTTTCCAATGTCTGCAATTTTTATTTCTGCACAAAGTTATAACTCCCAACCACAGTTTCTGCAAGTTGATAATACATTAAAATTATATAAGCATTATAAAATCTATTTCCTTTTTAAATAAATAATATTATAAATCATGTGAAAACTTATGTTTGCATGTGAAACATTGTAAAACAAAAGATCATATAAGGCTGGTATCTTACAGCAATGTCAACATTGATGTAGAGAAGGGTTACATAATTTTGTAAGAGAGAGGGAGAGAGAGAGAGAGACATTGATGTGAGACAGAAAGATCATTGTTTGTCTCTCATACATGTTCACTCCATAAACCATAACCCTGACTGGGAATTGAACCCACACCCTTTCAGTGGATGGGACGATGCTCAAACCAACTAAGCCACACCAGCCAGGGTGGGAACATGATTTTTGAACCAACTCTGATCACTGAAACTTAAAAGGAGGTAGTTCACAGTATTAGGATTATAAAGGAAAAACCAATGTCTCAGAAAGAAACAATGATAAGTAAATCTCTTTGACTCTACTCACTAGCCCTAAGAATATCACAATTTTAAAAAGTAGAAAAGTAGAGCAAGACAAAACCTGCTGTCAAAATAAGATGTGGAGCCCTAGCCAGTTTAGAACAGTGGATAGAGCATCAGCCTATGGACTGAGGGTCTTGAGTGCAATTCTGGTCAAGGGCACATATGTGGGTTGTGGGCTCGATCCTCAATGTGAGGTGTGCAGGAGGCAGCTGATCAATGAGTCTCTCTTATCACTGATGTTTCTTCTCTCTCTCCCTCTCTTTTCCTCTCTGAAATCAATGTAAGTATATTTTTAAAAAGTAAGATGTGGATGAACCATCCTAGTGGTACAAGGTCATGTGATTGAAGACAATAGCAACTCACTGACAAGAAGGATACAGCCATAGGTAGGAGGTAGATGGTGCTCTGAGTGTTCACTCATTCAACAAATATTTTTGTAATAAAAATATTTTTGGTCACTATGTGCAGACATTGTGCCAACCTTTAGGGGCATGAGTATGAAGACAGAAAGATTTCTTTCCCATATAGAACTTATTGCTTCATATTTATTAATAAGTATCAAGCAGAAAGCATCCAAAGAAAAGCCAGAAGAATGCAAAATTAAGTGTTCTATTTAAAATGGAGAGGATCGAAGGAAAATATTCAAATGAACACAGAAAATATCTTAGTCTGTAACTAGAGCTTTCATTTTTAGCTTTGGGAAAAGTTTGATCATTGCCAATGTTTGGGCTCAAAAAATAAAAAAGAGTATTTTCAATGTTACTTCTTTGTCTTTACTTCTGACTACCTTTTGTAACACTTACCTCTGATTTGCATTTGACTCATGTAGAAATGAAGTTCATTCTAATGGGTATAGGCTGGAGAGTTTATATTTTGCCTACAATATATTTTAAGACTTTTGTTTTGCTTTCCAAAGCAATGGAGAGTTTTCTCTTCGCTCATGTTAACCTTTCTCAAGAACAGAGTGACTTGTTTTTTGGCACCTAGAAAGGTGGCTTGAATGATGAATATTTCAACTACCTCAAGAAAACATACTGATGCCAAATCACAGCATTGAGACGCTTCAGGAGAAAGCCAACTACTTGATATGCAAGCACAAGCATTCCTGGGATCCAGAAGTGAAAGGGATGTCTCCTGCCTCTAAGTCACTCTTAGGAAAGAAAACAGTTGGAGAGAGAGAGAAAAAAAAAAAAAAAACAAGAAAAAAACCAAGACAACATATGGCAGGTGTGACCAGCAGAGACATGAGTGCTGCCAATCCCAAAGTCCAAAATAGACCTTCCTTGCTTCTTTTCATCTCCCAAAATATTGTTACATAAAAATCACCCACAACTTTGTCAGATCACAAGACAGTTTAAGTTATTTTTAATTATATTTAGTTATAATCATAATGAACTGTATTTCAAAAGATGTGTCGGCATGAAATACAATCTAGTCACAGCTAAACATTTTGTCAAATGATTGAAGCTCTAAAGAGCAATTAAACTAAGAAGTAGAAAAAATAACTTTTAAACTAGGGAATGAAGTTTTTATCTAGCAAAATACAATGCTGGAAGGAAGTCCACAATTTAGAGGAAAATGCAAAAACTTAATTTTCTGCCAAACAAGATCTCCTGTGCACCATTATTTAATAACTAACAGAAATGAAGCAGAGGAAAAACAGATTATAACAAATGTAGGGAAAAATATGCATCACTATTCACATTTCACTGACATATCTCTGTATCTATCTATCTGTCACTTTATTATCTATCTATCTATCTATCTATCTATCTACTAATCTATCTACTATCAAGTTACTACATTCCAGGTACCATAGTAGAGGCTAGAAATTCAATGTAAACAAAAGTGGATTAGTCTCTATTACTTTAAAATATAAGTTTAATTATTGTGTAGGCATGGCAAGGTCAATAGACCAAGAGATGATTGCTATTGAAAAGATAGTTAGCTACACTTACAGATTCCCAAGAAAAGGGGGCATACTATGTATGCCCTGGAGGGCCATGGAGGAAGTGTTGAGGGCCACAGAAGGCAGAGAGGGTGGGAAGAAAACAAGGGCTCAAGAGCCTTTGTGGGAAGGACCAGGTGAGGCAGATTAAATAGGTTTTGAGTAGCTTAGTGTGAATATTTCAGTGGTACATAGGGCAGACCCTAGATGTCTAGTATTTTCCTCTGAGGTGATAAGGGCAGAGCAATGTTGGCCCTGAGTGTGAGGACCTGATAGAAGTGGCTGGAGTGCTGACCCTGGATAGGCGGCTGTTCATTTAAAATGCATGCTCACAGTGGAGTTTTGTACTAACTCTAGGAAGTGACAAACCCTCCAGTGTCCCCAAGGGCCAGATGTCTAAAGCATCAAAATACAAAAATAAACAAATATATAGTTAATATGTCTCTGTACAAAGATTTTCTGTCTGGCAGAAAGGCAGAGAATTAACCAGTGATTGATGTAAGAGGCAATAGTGGTAATAAGGGGGGGAATTCTATACAGAATTTATAGCAGAGACATCTAATCTAGACCAGGAATCAAGGAGCACTTCCTTGAAATAAAATGAGTCTTGAGGGGCACGAGAGACAAATGTGGGATGGGGAGCAGATAGGAGAGGAGGCAAAGTTCACAGCCTGTGCTAAGACCTGGACTCATGATGAGTGTGTTTTGGAAGTGCAGTGCCAGAAAGGAGTATCATACGATTGATGTGTACAGCACAGGAGGTATTCACAAGAGGAAGACTGTAAGTCACACACCAATTATTTACAGAACACCTCATAGGTATCAGTTCTTCTGATGTAATTAGAGGTTTACCAGATGGACAGCTTTGAACCCGAGGTAAAAAAGTTCAGATTTCATCCCGGGTGCAGTGGGAATCCATTGAGTGGTGTTCAGAATATGCCTGAGGAGGATGAAATAAAAGAGAAGAGGACTTTGTTGCAAAATAATAATTTAACATTTTCATATAACTGTCATCCAGAGTAAACACAGAAGTTTACTGAGGAAGAAGAAAAATATTGGTAGCAGGTGGAGAGACAAAGATTTGCTTTGAAAAATTATGCATCAGGGAACTTGTATATCACTATCTATGCAGCATTGTTGTTATGGTCTAATTAATTATAATTATTTCTGTGCTTTGAATATGATTTTCTTAATATGTTGAATAAAATTTTGTTTAAAAATTTATATAAAAAAAGAATTATGGATTTCTTGAGTTCACAGACATGTTTTGTAAACTTCGGGCTCTTTTATATTTTAAAGTATTATTCAGGAGCAGTGAAGGTGGGACATAAAATAACATTGTTCGAAATGGAAATAAATTGTTTTTTTTGCTCTTTCACCAGGTTACACATTCTCAGCTCAAGTAGGAATGGTAAATTAGAAAGCATTCACAAGGTTGTGAAACTGATCATTTCCTGTTTTGCAGCAATGCTTTTCTCTCTTCTCTCTCTCTCCCTCTCTCTCTCTCTCTCTCTCTCTCTCTCTCTCTCTCTCTCTCTCTAAGAGGGAATGGAATCCAAGCCTGAAAACTGCCAAACACATGAGTTATAAAGTTTGCTTTTGAAGTATCTAAACATATGAATTTGGAACTATCAACAACTTTGTGCTAACAACCATTTGTTGAAGGCTATCAACTTCATATGTATTAATTACCACACTCATTACCTCTGCAACTCTACAAAGTAGATACATAATAAAAAAATAATTACTCAATAATTGAGGTTCAGGAGAATTAAGAAGCCTGTCCAAGATGAAGAGCTACTAAGTAGAGGAAGCTGGAATTCAAACCCAGCTCAGGTTCTGTTTTCTGGAGAACTTAGACTATGACAGACATTTTCATAAATAACTTTCTTCACTTACCTATTCCTACTAGTATATAGGGTTTTTATGGTTCACTACTTTCAGAATAATATTTCAGAGATTTCAAAAAAAAGGGAATGAGAATAATGTGTGCCTTTCATAAAGGATAAGCCAATTATGCAAAACAGATAACTTCAAGCTTTTCAAAGTTATATGTATCTAATCCAGGTAGATTTCACTAGGCTGTAACCACTAAGCCTTTCTTTTTAAGGGATTCAGTTGAGATTTTACCAGCTTTGTATTTAAACAAGAATTTTCTCCCATTTCTCATTCTTTTTGTCTATTTATGTGTGTATTTTTTTTCTCTGTCTCCTTTTATTTTTTCAAGGAAGTTTACATTCTCTTCTCCTATGCTCAATGTCCTAGATATATTCTTGTCTTTAGAGTGGTTATGGACACTGGTATGGAGACAGACTACCTGGGTTAACAATTCCAGTTCTGCCACTTATTTGTGGTCTTGCTTAATTTCTCTGGACTTTGGCTCATTTGTAAAATTAAGATAAGAATAGTGCCTACATCATAAAATTATCTAAAAGATTAAATTAATAAATGTACTTAGAGCAACGCCTATCAAACATTAAACATATAACCACAGATTCGTTGTCTTCTATTTTGCTAGTATAATTCTTTGAAGAGATGGAAGAATCACAAGGTTAAAGTCAGAAAGACTTGGATTCAAGCCTCAGGCTTACAACTGAAGAGTTTCTTGATGTGAGCAAGTCACTTAAGCAGATTCTGCAAGTCTACTTAATGCCTTCCTCCCTTTGTGAACTTCCAAATGTCCATAATCCCTTATCTAAAACCCTTGGGTTAAGATGAGATCATAAATTCAAATTTGTCATATTTTAGAAATTCAATAAGATTTATTCATAATGTATTTCAATACCACCCCCTTATGGGGACTGGTATAGGACCTAGTAATCAGACATATTGACATTTCTACTGAAAACTTTAAAAAATTTACAGGAAATTAAATAATCTTAAAAATCTAAAGAAACAGTGGAATCAGATCAAGATTTTACCACTAAACAAACTGCCATGTGTTTTCAATGTCTTTGTATTCCTGAGTTGCAGAAAATGGATTGTGAAACTGGATTTTCATGGACCACCAGGACACTGTGACATACCTGGCCTTGAAGAAAATGGCTTTCTTCTTAAGCCCTTTATTTCCTTCCTATAGGTTCCATAATGTGAGGAGGCAAGGCTATGGCCCTGCATTTGCACTTACTATTGTTCCACTAGGAATTTCCTCTTTTTTTTTTTTACTCATATCCTTCAACTACTCCATATGTAAACATTTACTGAGTACCTATACCAGGTGCATACTAATCAAAAGAGGAACATCTTATATAATAAAACCCTAATATGCTAAGTGTCTGGTTGTCCAGTTGTCCATTCAATGAATCAAAGCATAATATACTAATGATATGCTAAGGCAGCTCAATGCTTGCTATGTCATACACTGACCACCAGGATCCAATGCTTTGACTTGTAGGTTAGCTTGCTGCTGGGGTCCAGCCAATCGGGACTGAGAAAGATGGCCTGGACACACCCTGTAACCCTCCCATAGTTCCTCTTAGGCTGACCACCCTCTTGTATTGCTCCCCTTCCTATCGGTGGGGTCCCTAGGCCTGGCTTGCACCCTCTCATAATCTGGAACCTTTCGGGGTATGTCAGAGAGCCAGTTTCAGCCTGATACCACAGACCAGGCCAAGAGACCCCACTGGTGCACAAATTCATAAGACATGACTTGCTGTCTAGGAAACAATAAAAAATGTTGAAAGAATTAAAATATAGTCTATACAGATGCTATACTAGAAATAGGTGAACATTTTATGTGTCTTCCCCTCTCCATTATGTACTTACACTAAACTATTTAAGAAATGGGGTAATTTTATTCATAAATAGGCACTAAATAACTGTCACAAAACTGCAGACAGTTCTTTCTTTCAAAGTGCTAATAAATTCTCAAGCAATGGTTCCTTTTAAGATGTCTCTAGGGCTCAATGTTTTAAAAAATAAAAAAATATTACCTATTAAATTACTTGATAAAACTTACTTTTCAATTGTCATGAGTCTGAAACATGAATCTGAAGCTAGAGTCTCTTGAAAATGGAAAACCTTTTATGTTGTTGTACTCTCTAAAAGGAGAAATTATTCCTATCATTTGGACCTACTCATAGCCAAATTTTATCTCTAGGGATATTTTTCATTATCTCATGATACAACATATTTCATTACTATTTTTAAAGACAAAAAATGAAGCTTTAGTTAACAAAAACAAAATACCAGTCAGATCCATTAGATGGTATTTATTAGAGGTAATGACTACTTTGTGAGGCTATAATATTCAGCCTTCTGTTTTCTACTCAGTTTCCTATGGTGCTTAAACCTGTTCTTTGGGTTTGATTTTTTTCCCTCAATAAATAAATATTTACCTTTGTGTGTGGTTCATACCTCAGAGGTTTTCATATATTTGTTCTATGACCATTGCCTTTAGTTATTTATTGAGCATACTGCCTTATTCCCATGGTGTTCCCACTGTGCCTGGCCTGTCTCACATCTGGGCAATGTGTCTCTCTGTGTATTCATATCTACTTCCCTCTCCCAATACTCATACTGAGACAACACAATGATCTTTGAAATTCCAGGCTGATGTCATTATTGAAATAGAAAAGATATGTATCTTTTCATATTCTTTTTTATTCCAGTTACTTATCCAACTTCATGTGAACCAGTTTAAACAGTTATGTTTTTAAACTAGAGTAAATAGAAATGGAACAGTCATTTATGAGAAACAACAATATTCCATTTTTAAGTGAAAATTTAACCCTATAATTACAGCATTTCCCCCCACGCTTTTCCTTCTGAAACCCCAAAGTGCACATTTATCTGATTTTAGACCTTCAACATCAAGATGACATCTGGAACAAGTATTTAGGCAGGTAAATTATAATCATATCAAAAGAAGGATTTGCGAGATAAATACTACCATAAAGCATACTCTAATGGGTGACAGGCACCTCGGTATTCATCACTATCTTTGCACTGATTTTTTACAGCATCTTATTCAGTGACAGCTGCTCTATCACCGCCTTTATGACCATAAACCAGAAAATCTTGCATAACTCAGTGAGAGGATTCTTCAGGCCCTCCGTCTGTCTGAGGCTATCTGCTTTGCTGAGAAGTTTGGTGTCCCAGGGATTTCTTAAGTGCACTGTTATATACACCAACAAGGAGCACTATAGTTCAGTGCCCATGGCCTGATGATAACTGTATAAATAAACGAACCTCCTTAAGGAACGAAAAATAGAGAATGTCTAATTTGTCCAAACACATTTAAACCAATGTTGTGGGGAAGACATTTTGGAGGCTGAGCAAGCATTTGTGGTTTAATCTCAATTCTCTTTCCATGCAGCCATGGTTTGCACACAAACAGAGCTATTATGGGCAACATTATTTTTTTCCCTTTGCAGATAGGTACTATTTCTGAGTTTATACATACTAGGAGAGTGTAAAATGTGGATTGAGTTAAAATTAGACCCTGAGAAACTATCCATTCAAAAAAAAAAAAAAAAGAAGTTTTCACCTATAGATAACTCACCACAGGTATCATTAGAACAAATGCAAACTTTGATTTAAAATCTGGTCTTGGTTAGATTACCAGCTTAGGCCTTTTGACTGCATTTTCATATATCTAAACTTTGACAACTGAAACTAGAGCTGAGATTGCCTAAAACGTCCTTACCCATGTGTCTATTGGAAACTGAAGAGAGACGCAGAGTACACAGAATGTGGAATAATACCCAGGGCACAGATCGCTAATATGCAAAATGTGAAATATTAAGTAGTAAATCAAGACGTCTTGGCTTCTGACCCACAGCACACTGTGCGAACTCAGACACATGCCCCTGGATTTATTGGCCATGATTACAGCTATCTCATCTACGAGTTATCACAAGGGTTTATGAGAATGGGATGAAACAACTCCAAAAACCATTGAGGAAAATGTACTGTGTATATAATTAAAGACTAAAGTTGTTGACAGCTGACACTGATATTATATTGAGGAGTAAAGTTGTCATTGGTGATGAGATATCTCTTAAATGAAGTCCTTCTCTGAGTGTATAGTCACTGTAGATGTTAGACGCACCATCTGCTGTGCTAAATCCTGCTGTAGCCCCTCTCTCCGGTCTTCTAACACTTTACGTCCTTCCAAGCTCCACACAGTAGCAATTCTAGTCTCATCACTCCATTTCTTAAAATACTTCTAACGTTTCCTCTCTGCCAAGTCCTGCTGAATGGCTTAGAAGTGATGTAAGGGAGAGCATGAAAGTTCCATCAACCAAGGGTAAATAATATAGCTACTTATTAGAAACTAATCACTTGGCACCCAACAACCCTTGCAAAGCCTCCATCTGCTTCTTCATCCCCTGCTTGCTGCCCTCCACCCCCAACCCCAGACGCCTGCAGCTCCTGGCTCCTTGAAGCTCTGGTTACTCAGTAACCTGCCAACTCATCCTCCTCAAGCCCTGTTAGCTATTTCCTCCTTGATTTCTCCAGTCAGGTCAAGGCCTCCATTCCTTTATTTATTTCTGAGGGAGCTCCACTCAATGTCACAAAGTAACCTGTATGTCTTTTTCCCATAGTCAATGTCATTGGTTAAAGGGTTGGCATAAAATAATTTGTGTTTTTGAATGATTGGACCCACAGCCCACCATTAACTTTTATTACTCCCAGTGTAGAATAATTCCTATGGGCTCAGATAATGACTTAATTCCAGTCTTGCTTTTTTCGCATTGAATCCTTCGAAGTCCAAGTAAAACTCACATGAGTCTTTTTATAATCTTATATTAAATCTTTTTCCATAATGGCATATTAAATTAATGAAAAAATGGCTATAAATCCTTGATTCTCTTTCATTCCCAATTTAATTTAGTTAAGTTCTAACAAAATTTATTCTGCCATTACTTTCATAACATTTTATGTTTCCATTACGTTTTTAAACCTTCCAGAGTATACTAATTCTGTTCCCACTCTTGCCCAGTAGCCTCCAATCTCTTGCCCTATATGGTCTAATTCACCATTAACCTTGCAGTCTGCTCTGCTCCCACCTTACTTTTTTCCCTTTTCCCAATGGGACAATATGGCATGAATACACAGAACTGTATCTCTCTTTGTTGGGCAATGTTGCACCCTGGGATATCGGAAAGAATACCGGACTTGCTTTTAGAAGACCTGATTTTATTCACAGGACTGGCTCCACAATTTTCAGGACTCGAGGCAAAATGAAAATGTTTGATCATTTGAGCAAAATATGCCCGTGCGCCCGCGCGCGCGCACACACACACACACACACACACACACACACACACACACACACACACACGCTATATTCTTTCTCCTGAGGCTTCTTTCTCCATCCAGCCAGGTGATTTTATTCGCTAATAGATATGATAGGGGTAGATCTATTTAATGCTGCATTCCTTAGGTGTGAGGTTGCTCTCAGAGTGACTACAGAGTCTTACAGATATCCCAGCTCCACAGCTCAGTACACACCCAATCTTGACCCTCCCTGGTACCTGTGCCCAGACTCCTGCCAGCTGGTGAGGGCTGCAGAGGCCATTGGCTGAGAGCAGGAGCAAAAGAAGCTGAGAAACAATGCTAGAGAGGAGAGGTGGTGGCAGGAAGCAGGATCTCACCTGAGCAGAAGCACCAAGCCCTCTGAAATGCTCTGTTGTCCCATCAGTCTTTAGTTATCAAACACAGCTTCAAATACAAGATTACTAAAGGCTTCAAGATGGTGAATGTAGAGCATTTAACCTGTGAGCGGGGATCCTATGGGGCTGCACTAGTTACACCCAAGATAGCCTCTCATCTTCATTTTCAGGAAAAAGTACTCCATGAGCCTTCATGTATAACTCAAATAATGTTAGCAATTTGCTGTGTCTATTGTGAATTATTATGCATAGTAAGTGCTTGATGTGCCAATGGTTTGCTGCATGACTTCTTCAACTTGACTTCCTGAGTTCAAATCCCAAATCTGTTTCTTGTTAGCTAGGCAAAGTTAGGCCCATGGCTCTTGACATTTACTTTAAATGACAGAGTTCAGTCTATACAATGAGATAGCATGAATGTATCTGTTACTTAAGTTAATTAAACCAATGCTCAGGAGCTATTCAAATAAATGAATTTGAGAAATGGCCAGCCAACACGTCATGAACACACAGTATAGAAATCAGCTAGCTTTCTTCCAGAAAAGGTATATATTCCTGGTGGCTGCTACAAACATTCTGATTATTCCCATCTAATAATAGTTAATGCTTTGGTGGCTACTACACTGCATGTAAATATATGGACTTGTAAAAATTATTAAACATAATGACATGTTAATTAGCATGATAAACATTAGAAATGGGTGCCTTTTGGTTAAATTGAATGCATTCATAATAGTTGGGTTGTATAAAATAATTTTTTAAAAACTCCCACTCTTGATGATCAGAATAGAAAAATACAGGCAACCTATAAACTCAGGAATGATGCATGAGCCTACATTCCTCAACCATCTGGTGTCCAGCCGTAAACCCTGGAGTTTTGGGCTATATGTGTGACAGAATTCTTCCTGTGCAGTTTTGGCATTTGCTTCAGGAAACTTTTACTGCAAAGTAATAGTTAGAACATGTCAAAGGAAAGAGAATTGGGATAACCGTAAGCCAACAGAACAGATCATCTGTGAAATTATTTTTTAGTGCATGTGAGTAAATGTTGAGTTAATATGTGACATATATTGCACCAAAATTTAACTGAGACTTGTACAGCAGTTTTTTGAGGCTGGCACAACGAAATATCATAGTATAGGTGGCTTAAACAACATAAATTTATATTCTTACAAGTCTGGAGGTTAGAAACATGAGATTAACATATTTGCAGAGTTGGTTTCTTCTGAAGCTTCTCTCTTTGGCTTGTAGATGGCTGTCTTCTACTGTGTTTTCACATTATCTTCCCCTTCTACCTTTTGTGTCCAAGTTTTCTCTTCTTATAAGAACACCTGTCAAGTTGGATTAGGCCCCATCCTAATAAATTTATTTTAACTAAATAAATAATCTCTTGGATGTCCTTATCTTAAAATGGAGTCATATTATTAGGTACTAGGGATTGGGACTTAAACATACAAATTTTGGGGGACATAACTCAGTCCTTAACAAGTTGTATTTTTTTGTACATTGTTAGCAGGATTTGGAGAGTAACTTTTGGAACCTTGATTTTTTGTTTGTTTGTTTAATACCATTACTATAACTTACCAAGGAGAGTCTAAAAGCTGTGTGCATCTAAACTGGCTTAGGTCAGTTCACAATCCTTGGGGATTCTACTTATTATCTCTGTGCCTCAGAATCTAATTCACAAGGTTGTTTTAATGACTGAATATATTAAAGAATAGGGAGTGTTTAAAACAAATATCTGGTGAATAGCAAATGTTTGTCATTGTTAATATTGTCTTTTATTGAATAAAGGATGAAATGAGTGAAAAAAATAGTGAATGAATGATCCAGTCAATAAGATTAATTTTACTCTCTTATTTGCAGAAGCAAATTAAAAGCAAACAAAAGTCAATGACATTGTTATCTTCACCCACACTTTCGGAGATAGAACTTGTATGATACCTTAGATAGCCAGGTACTAAACCCAGTTTGCTTTTCTTCACTGTGTCACACCATTTCTTTTAAGAGCCAGCTTCACAAATGTCCACCAAAGTGTGATTTCCACCTGATCCTACCAAAAAAGTAATGAACTAAGACCACTACATTTTAATTACTAAGATCTCTGTGCATATGATTGATTTAAATTTAGTTTGAACTATTATTAAACTAAATTAATAATGTGTTTAAAAAATACTAATTTGAGCAAGCATGTTGCTGTTAAAAGAATGTCACATATCTGACACTGAAAAGAACTTACCATAAACTGGTTTAACTCAATTTGATCATCCCATCTATTAGGTTCTGTTTGGCATATCTTAGTAGATGCCAGGAATTACAGATGAGCTGCTCCTCCACATGACCTATTGCCAGGTTTCAATGAAGGACAATCTCAGACCACGGTCTGCAAAACACATATTTTAGCAGGCATGAATAAATATTCATGTAATCTCAATAACGTCCCAGTTTTTTGTTCTCTTTACAGTTCCAAAAATACTTTGCATGAAAGAGTCAACCCAGTAAAATGCAGGAATAAGCTCCTCTGTATCTGCAGCAGGACACAGATTCATTCATGCCTCAAAGCTAGGGGACATTTTCAAGCACAAAAGGTAAAGTGTCCGATAGATTCTCTACTTTCTCTGTTCATGAAATGATGGGGAGTATCTCTAAGATGTTGTTTTAAATCTACATATTTTAATACTACTAATTTCAGTTATGTTGTCTCTAACATTTATTGTGCTGATTATTAAAAGATATTCCAAATATCTTCTTGAGAGTGGCTGCTTCTGAGTGTGGTCATTCTGATTAATGGGAGCCTTCACTTGGGGTGTGAATATGGATAAGGACAACTAACTGACCTGAGGATGCAGATTAACACACATACTAAAGTACCCTATATAATAAAAGGCTAATATGCAAATAGACCAAATGGTGGAATCACCAAACAACTGAACAATCAAAACACTGGTTGCTATGATGTGCACTGACCACCACGTGGCATACGCAGAACATGGTGGGTGTTGGCTCCAGCTGTGGGATGGTGGAGCAGGTGAGCTGGGGTACCAGACCAAGATGGGGCACCAGTTTATGTCATTGGAAAAAGCCTCTGGTGGTTATTGAAAATTATTTGTTTCCACATGCTGTGATCCCACCCGGCACTTGTACCCACCTGGCACTGGCCCAGATCGCTATTGAAGGCTTCTCCACCTCCCCCTGCTCTGGAGGAATGATTGGGCCAGCAGATGCCACTGGCACCCGCTGATAGCACTGGCCCCAATCACTTCATACCTTAAGTGATGTAATCTGGGTAGTACCATCCGTATGTGGAAGTGATGGCAGCGGGAGCGGGGCTGGTGGCAGACAGGACGAGGGACAATGAGGGGAGAGGCCAGGCAGGGGTACAGAGGATGAGCTGAGACCTGCCCCTGTGCCTACCACAGTCTTGTGGTCCACAGTTCCTTTCAAGGTGTATGAATTCATGCACTGGGGCCCTAGTTTTAAAATAAATACAGACATTAGATTTACCATGCTATCAGCTTATTTAAACAAAATTTCACAAGATAGCCTTCCTAGAAAAAATGAAAATGGTACAATTCTGAATGATTTATCTTCCAGAAGATGCTCATTAACAGATTTATCTCCTTCATAGCAAATAAAATCATATACTTGAAAGATACAAAGTTTCACTCAAAAGAAAGATAACTCTCTCTCTCATTCATTCATATATATATATATCATACACCAGGTATATACAGTATACTTACATATGGTTGTAATTAGTAATATTGTCCCTTATTGCCCAGCTGATGTGGCTCAGTGGTTAAGTATCAACCTATGAACCAAGAGGTCATGGTCATGGTTCAATTTTGATTAGGGCACATGCCTGGGTTGTGGACTTGATCCCCAGTGGGGGACATGCAGGAGATTCCAATAAAGGATTCTCTCTCATCATTGATGTTTTTCCCCTCTCTTCCTCTTTGAAATTGTAATATATATATATATATATATATATATATATATATATATATATTTCCTTATTTTAATATTACCCCCTGTTGATCAATGATGAAATAAGAGAAATAATAAATGAATGATTCAATCAATAAAACTAGTTTTACTCTTTTATTTACAGAGTAATTAAAAGCAAGCAAGATTCTATCACATTATCAAATGTATCTGTGTCTATACTCTGTGATTTTTCTCAACAGAAATAGCTGTCATCTATTGCAATTTATATTTTCTCAGCTTCATTGGTCTGTAGAATTCTAGGCTTCAAGATATGTATTCCTGTCACACAAAATATATTTTAGATCTAGAACAAGATATTGCCTCTGAGGAACTAAGTACAATATTTATTATAAAATTTAGGTATTATATGCTAAATATGAGGTATTATTTAGTATAATATGTAGATATTCATAGATGCTTAGATACTGACCAAAGGATTAAACATTTTTTACTTGAGTTAAAAAATAGTCCATTTAACAATGAACATTTGCATAATGACTTCTGTTGTATAATCAGCATGTCAAATCTTCCCACTCTTGTAGGAGGAATGCATTATAAATTATTCTAAGAACAAGGCTCTAGATACCTTCTTAAAATATCACAGAAACATTGTGATTATTCAGTGAGGCATGAGGATGACTCAAGTCACATGAGAATATACCTCCCTTAGAGCAGGACCATTTTAGATAGGTGCATGTGTGCCCAGCACATCTTAAGGATTAGCAATTTTCATTCAATGTTTTGATGGTGACAGTATTAAATTCTAATCCCAGGCCACAAGATGTCGGGATAGCCATGAAAAACCAAAGAGGAAAGAGGGACAAATGTGACTGAACAGACAAGTTTGTCACTACGTGTAACCAATGGTTACATTATATACTATGATGTCATTCTGCTTGTGTCTCACATGAACACAAATTGTAAAGCCATAAAATGGAAGAGCTAAAAGGAATGTTTAAAGTAATCTAGCCTAGTGTCTTATTGTTTGGCTTGTGCTTTTTAGCAGTGAAAATCTTCTTATAACTGATGTGAAAATTTCATAATAGTATTTAAATATTTAACCCATTCAATATTTAAATATTATTATTTTCAGGTGGCTTTCAGAGGATTGTTTAGAAGGGTAGTTCTGGGAGAAAATATTCTACTTCAAAGCTCAGATGAGAATCATAATTCATTTAGTGAGGATGAAAAAAAAAACATGCATCCAATAGATTTTTAGAACATAAATTCAGCTTGTGGGGATGAAGGAAAGAAGGATGTTGATTTTGGTTTCTAAGTTTACAGCTTAAACAGATAAAACCTTGAATACCATTTATTATATAGTGTGGCAGAAGAATGCCATCAAAAGAATAAAACCAAGAAGAAGTAGAAAGAGGAGGAAATGAACTAGAGAATAGCATTATAGAAACCAAATAAGAGAGAGTTTTGAGATTTAGATGAAAACAACAACAGCAAAATCATTGAATTTGTCATTTGGAAAGTCACTAATTAACTTTGTCTATGTAGTTTAATGGAACAGTCCAGCCATAATTATGATTACAAAGCACTGTAGAGTTATAGAGATGTGAGTAATGAAGAAAAACTTAAAGCTTTCCTGGTAAGATCCTATAACAAGAAAGGATATCTCCTCTTGCCACTCTTTTTTAACATTATATTGGATGTTCTAGAAAATGTAATAGGACAAAAAAGGGAGTAAAAGATATACAGATGAGAAAGGGAGAAATAAAATTGTCTTTCTTCACAGATGACATAGTCATCTATCTAGAAAATCTGAAAGAATTGACAGAAAAATTTCTAGAATTAATAAGCAATTGTAGCAAATCTGCAGGATGCCAAGTTTATTAAAAAACTCAATCACTGGTATATGTCATCAAAATATAGAATTCGAAATTAAAAACATAATACCATTCACATTAGCACCAATAAATATCCTTATGTATTAATCTAACAAAATATGTATATGATCTGTGTGAAGAAAATTGCAAATATCTAGATAAAGAAATTAAAAAATAAATAAGTGGATAGATATTCCATGATCATAGTCAAGAAGATGGCATATTTCACAGACCTAGATTTAACTCTCCAAAAATTCATCTGGAATAAAAAAAATCCAGAATAGCTGTCGCAATTCTAAGAAAGAACAAAGTAGGAGGGATCTCAATACTAGATATCAAGCTGTATTACAAAGCCACTGTTCTCAAAACTGTGTGGCACTGGCACAAGAACAGACATATGGACCAATGGAATAGAAAAGAGAACCCAGAAATCAACCCAAGCCATCATGCTCAATTAATATTTGACAAAGTAGGCAAGAGCATACAATGGAGTCAAGACAGTCTTTTCAATAAATGGTATTTGGGAAATTGGACAGATAAATGCCAAAAAATGAAACTGTACCAACCAATTTATACCATACACAAATATAAACTAAAAAATGTTTAAAGAAGAATCAATATTGTCAATTATGTCAGTTCTTCCCAACTTGATCTACAAATCCAGTGCAATATCAATCAAAATTGTACAAAGTTACTGAGTGAATGTCACTAAACTAATTCTACAAGATATATGGAAAGGCAAAAAGACTCAGAATAACTAATAATATTGAAGGAGAGCAAAGTTGGAGAAATGACACTACTCAAATCGCTGATTGCATAAAGCTACAGCAACGAAGCAAATAAAAAATCACCTTCTCCCCCCAAAAATAAACAAATAAATAAATGGAACAAAACAGAGAGCTCATAAATATACATAAATAGATACGGTCAATTTATCTTTGACATAAAAACACACACACAAAAAAAACAAAAAACAATGCAATGGAGCAGAACAGTGTTTTCCACAAGTGGTGCTGGAAAATTGAAAATCCACATGCAAAAAACCAACCAAACAGATCTTACACCTTTCATACAATTTAACTTAAAATGGACCACAGATCAAAACATAAAATGCAAAACTATTAAATTTCTAGAAGATAACTTGGAGAAAACATATATGACCTTGAGTATGGTACTAATATTTTTTTAGATATGACAATGAAGGCACAATCTACGGAAGAAATCCTTGATATCCTGGACTTTTTTTATAATTTAAAATTTCTGTTATATGAAAGACAATGTCAAGAGAATAAAAAGAAAGGTCATAGACTGGATGAAAATATTTGCAAAAGACACATCTGATAAAGAACTGCTATCTAAAATATAAAAAGAACTCTTACAACTCAAGAATAAGAAAACAACACAATTAAAAAATAAGCCAAAGACCTTAACAGACATGTCAACAAAGAAGATACAGAGATGACAATTAAGAATATTAAAACATATGTCACATAATATATCATGAGGGAAAGGCAAATTAAAACAAGCAAATACACACCAATTAGAGTGGCCAAAATCCAGTAACCAGACAACACCAAATGCTGACGAGGATGCAAAACAAGCAGAAATTCCATTCATTACTGGTGGAAGTGAAAAATGTTACAGCCTTTTTGGAAGGCAGTTTGGCAGTTGTTTACAAAACTAAACATATTCTTATGAAATCAGCAAGAAATTGTAGTGTTTTGTTTGAATTTTGTGTGTTTACTTAAAGGAGAAAGAGGATAAATGGTGATGGGAAAAATAAAATAATATAAAAAAACAAAAAATTAATTTAAAAAGAAGAGGGCAAACATTTAAAACAAGGGGAAATAAAGAAAAATATTTCCCAATAAAAACTTGACACAGATGTTTATAATAGCTTTACTCATAAGGTTATACATTCATAATCAATGTATATGACTTAATTGAAAATAATCTAAATATTTATATAATTGAGTTTAATCAGCTTGATTTTAAGAAATTTTTGAAAGTATAGTGGGCTTGTGCAACTAGTGTGATTCAATGGTTGAGCATTGACCTACAAACCAGAAGATCACACTTTAATTCCCAGGTGAGGGCACATGCCCACACTGTAGGCTCAATCCTCAATAGGGCACATGCATGATGAGGCAGCCAGTCCATGATTCGCATCACTGATGCTTACTTATGTTAGTCTCTCCCTCTGCCTTCCTCTCTGAAATAATAAAAATATATTTATTGAGAAGAGCAGTGCCAGTATAAAAATATATTTAAAAATATATGTATAGTAGGCTTGATGTTTTTGATCCTAAAGATTCGTAGCATTAAGGTGTCCTATCTAATAAAAGAGTAATATGCAAATTAACCACCACTCAGCTACAGCCACAAGCCACACCTTCAAAGCCACGTCCATAAGCCAATTAGGAGTGAGTATGCAAATTAACTCCAGCCAAGATGGCTGCAACCATGAAGTGAGCAAGAGGGAGGCTTGGATTCCTCTGGTGATGGAGGAAGCCAAGCTTTCCACACACCCTGGTGGGCCAGGTCTCCATTCAAAGCTACAAAGTTTCAAGTATAGAAGATAAATGAATCCCAACAGAAATGACTACCTCCACAGAGCAAGCAGAAAGCTTGTCTCCGCTCCAGGTTACAAAGTTTCAATTGTGGAAGATAAATAAATCCCAGATACCAGGACCTTCACTGGGTCACTGAAGGGTGTGGGTGGCCTGCAAACCATCACAGACCCTTCATCCAGGCCATCCCACTCTCCAAGGGAACCCCCACCTGATCCAGGACACCCTTCAGGGCAAACCAGCTGGCCCCCACCTGTGTACCAGGTCTCTATCCTAGCTAATAAAAGAGTAATATGCAAATTGACTGTCACTCCAACACACAAGAGGGCTGCCCCCATGTGGTCAAAGATCCTTCCCCCATGTGAACATAAGATGGCCACCACAAGATGGCCAGCAAGGGAGGGCAGTTGGGGGATCAGGCCTGCAGCGGAGAGCAGTTAGGAGCAAACAGGCTGGAAGGGAAGTAGTTAGGCCTCAATCAGGCTGGCAGGGGAGTGGTTAGGGGGTGATCAGGATGGCAGGCAGAAGCAGTTAGGGGCAATCAGAAAGGCAGGTGGGCAAACAGTTGGGAGCCAGCAGTCCTGGATTGTGAGAGGGATGTCTCGCTGCCTGTTATGGCCTGATTCCACCAGGAAGGGTAGGATTAAGGTATACTTGAAATATCTGTAACAAGAGTAAAATCTATGATCATTAACTTTATTCTCTGTCATGAATCTTACACACTTTGTGAATAAAAACACAGAAATCAGATCTCCTCAGTAACCAAGAGTCATTAATTCTTTGTTAATGCTACACACTTTTGCTCTTTTGGCATTATTATAATGAAGAACAGTGTTTTACAAAAGCAAGTCAAGCAAATACATTAAATCATGACCTCTTTCTTTGCACTACTCTAGTTTAAGTGCCCTAGAGTGAACTTTTTAGCTAATTAGCATTCTTCTGTTTGTCACTTTAAGTAATTACTCTTTTCAATTTAATTGAAGTGTTATATATGAGGTGCTAAGAGCTGGGGAACAGACCCACCAGATGAATTAAGTTCACTAGAAACAAAGCAGATAGTTGCAACAGGAGTCAAAGGAGCAGCCTGTTGGGAAGTATGAAGGGAATTAATGTGAATCATTAACATCTCTTGCTCCAATAATTGTATTGGAAGAATAGATTTCAAATATCCATTAATTTAAGTGGTCTTTATTCCATCATTAAGCAAACTGCAGAGTTGGCACAGACTTTTGCATATGCTTAGCACAAATAGACCATGTTGCACATGTATGCTCTTGGGAGTGATTGCTATAAGAAGCTTTCCTGGGCTCTTCATGTCTGTGCCTCTTGTGTCAGATGCTATATAACCAGGGATGGGCTGATAACTGGGTGAAGTCTCTTAGGGTCACTGCCTCTTCTCAAGAAAGCAGAAACTAAGTTTTCACTTCAGAGCTTAAACCTCAGGTCCCTGAGAAAATTGCATCTAAGCTCCTATTAGTCTTAAAATTTCAGTTCAATCTATACAAATAAAAAGGTATTATGCTAATTAGGGTGGATGGCTTACAGACATCCATCCGGATGTCCATCCGGACAAAACCACAGCAGTTGCAAGGGCCTAGGGTCTGCGCCATGTGGGAGAGGCAGGAGAGTCCAGCACTGGCACTGGAGGAGTGGGCCGGTCCAGCACTCCGGTCTAGCGCCAAGGTCCCTTTTACAGAGGCAGTGAGAAGGCAGTGCCACGCCCCCTTCCACAGAGGTGGCGTGGGCCAGGCTGCATTGTGGCCTGGTCCCGGTGCTGCCCCTTTCTTAGAGGCAGCTACAGAGGCAGCAGTAAGGTCCCAGTCCAAGTGCCACACCTCTACAGAGGCTGGATGGGATGCAACCTGCTGTGTCTCAACCTCCCACAGCCCCTCCCTCAATCAGCCTGGTCCCAGATTGCCCCCCAGTAGGGGGGCCAGTTCTAAGAAGCGAGGGCCAAGGGCCTGCAGCTGTGGTGGCCGGCAGTGGCAGCAGTGGCCGGCAGTGCCTTCCCCTGATCAGCCTGGTTGCCTCCGGGAAAGGAGGACATCCCCTGAGGGTTCCTGCAAACCTGTGAGAGGGGGCAGGCTGGATTGAGGTACCCCCTCACTCTCATGCACAAATTCCATGCACTAGGCCTCTAGTACTTTATAAATAAAAATGTCATATGTGCTTGGGTATAACTAACATAGGTGTGTGTTTTTGCTTGTCTGTTTTAATATGTCTGAAATTGGAATGCCTCTTATAGTTTCCTTTCCTTCACCTTCCAGAGATATGGTTAAAAGTTTGATATATGTTAAAATGAATTAAATTTTAGAGATAAAGAAATGTAGTGTCTTAACTATATGGAGTTTATGTGATGAACTAGTGACTGTGTTTTTGTCCTTATAAGCTTCACATGTCAAATAAGGTGCCAGGTGCTTTTATACATCTGATTTCATATAGTCTTTCCCACAAATGGATGATTATATATTATTGTCCTCACTTGGCAGAATATCACAGAGCTAGAAAATGTTAAAGTCTGAATTTATTCATTCACTCATTCATTACTCATCTGTTGATGTAGTCAATCAATATCTGTTTGAGCACCTGCAGTATAAACAATGATAACAACAATAATTAAACACAAATTTACTGAATATATTATGTGTCAACTATGGTACTTCTATGAAGAGTGGTCAACAATATTCTCAAAGGATTTACTAGTAATTAGATAAATATATGTGAAATGACCCATATGCTACAATGGCTATACTCTACAAAACAGGATGCCCTCATTATCTTCTTTCTACTTATTTTTATTATAATAGTGTGTTCCCTATCCATCCACCTTTCTTTCAACATATACATACTAATTTATGAATGATACTTTTTCCCCCAAAATTATAAATTACCTTCACCCTAAAGTGTTATGTTAGTGACAAGTTTTAAAAGAGATAACAAAGAAAGTAGTAAGAGCATTAAATGTTCATATCACTTGGTAAACTCACCTTGATAAAGAAGCCATGTGGTTAAAAATCCAATGATATGGTTAAGTGGTGTCAGTGTTTTAAAAATCAAAGATAACTTGGAGGAAAGGGGTAGGTTTATTGACTAAAAGCATACAAATAAATCATGGTGCACTGATGGAGTTTTAGAATCAGACAGGCATGGGTTCCAGTAGTTAGCTACTTCATGAACTATTTATAAAAGCTTTAGCAATTTCGAAGACTTCCCAGACTTAATTTTCCCATTTTTGGTATTTAATTTTCCCATTTTTGGTATTTAATTTTCCCATGTTAAGAACTGTCCTAAAAATTAAGCGAGGTAGCATTTATAACCCTTGACAGTGTCTGGTACATAGTAGGCACACAAAAATGGGAGTCAAACCTTCTGCCCTGTTCTGTTTCAAACAATAGGAGCAAAGAACAGAACATGGTGGCCTGAAACCTGAAAATAATATTTTCTAGTGCTTTAAGCCTTACTGTGTATTTCACCGTACAATGTAACCCATTGCATGTATTACCTCATTCATCCACACAAACTTACATGATACTTTCATTACCCCCTAGTGTAGGGGTGCTCTAACTGAAGCTCAGAAAAGGTGCACCTACCAAGGCTACCCAGCTGGTAAGTGGTGAAGCTGGAGAATAGAAACCAGAAACCAATGTCAAACCCATGTCTTGGATCTTCATCAAGTCATGAAAACCTAATTTACTAAAAGACAATTTGGCAAATATTAACTCAAAATAGACTTAATTTGCCCAAAACTCACAAACAAAAGAAGTAGAAGGTTAGGGCTAGTGCAGATACAGCTTCCGGGCAGAGTGTACATCTACAAAAGAGTGAATAGCCTTTGATAGCCCAGGCACTCCCAAGTGAAACAATGGGCAAACAGAAGTCAACTGTACTGACCTTAAAACAGTCTTGGCAGCAGCAAAACCCCAGTGAAATCAAACATTTGGAGAACATGTCTAATTTGGTTAATTGGCCACATTATCACTTGATCATTTTCTGAATTAAATTTTAGTTATCTGGCCAGTATCCCAGCCTCTCAGCCACCACACTTTTCTGCCAGGTTAGTTTCTCCTGAAATGGCAGGTGGAAGTCCAGTCAATATTCCCCTAGGTGAATACCTACACATATGTCTTTAATGCTCTAAGCATGTCGTTACCCAGAAGACCTATTAGGGCACAAGAGTGGGATTCAGAACCGATTAGCTGACAGCTTTGGAACAGCACAGGTGATAGCACATTGCATGAAAACAAAAAAAAACCTTTTCTCCTTCCTCCCAAAAGAAGGCAACCAAAGAGGCTGTTCTGACAGAATTATAAAACCATCAGTCCAAGATATGCCAGGACATGAGAAGTAGACTGAAAGGCATAGGGCACCGTCCTTGTCTACCTAGGAATCTGGATTTGGACTAAATAATCCTAGTAGCCAGAGTGATTAAGGAAATGGGGAGATGAAAAGAATTGACAAATCATTCCCTCACTGTATATTGAAACATACTTTCCACTCAGTACAACATACTGTTGTAAGGGCAGTTTTGTTCCTATTTATAATTAATAAAACTAAAGCACACATGATTCGCCCTTGCTTTCCTTTTCACGGCAATCTCATTTGCTAGCTAAACTCCTCTAGCTTCCAGCTTTATAAATAGACAATTTATTTATTTATTTATTTATTTATTTATTTATTTATTTATTTAAAAATATATTTTATTGATTTTTTACAGAGAGGAAGGGAGAGGGATAAAAAGTCAGAAATGTGGATGAGAGAGAAACATCAACCAGCCGCCTCCTGCACACTACCCACTGGGGTTGTGCCTGCAACCAAGGTACATGCCCTTGACTGGAATCAAACCTGGGACCTTTCAGTCCTCAGGCTGACGCTCTATCCACTGAGCCAAACCGGTTTCGGCGGACAATTTTTATTTATATAAATGCATAAATCCCTCTCAGAGATAATGATAACAGTAATAACCATGTATACCACTGCTCAATATTCCATAGCTGTGTGAGCCAGGAGTCAAGCCGCATGATGCTAACTCCACAGGATCATTACTGGTCCATCCAGACTTGCTCAGTCTGGGTGAGGTGGGGGAGAAGGGTGGTTTCTTCAGGTCACCATAGTGTGCTTGCTAAAGAGGCAAAGGTGTTACTTATTTGTTTGCTTGTTTTGTAGTTTTTTTATGGGGTTGTTTTTAAAATATATCATTTTCTAATTTCCATAAATGTGAAGCTATATTCAAAGCTTATACTAATGACTCAGGTTAACTGGTAGTAAAATAAATTATTGTTCTATGTTTATTATGATGATAAACCTTGATGATATTGAAATACGTAAGTGTACTTTACAAAATCTGTAGCTTAGCTTATAGATTTCTCTACTTTCTCTTTTTTGAGTTGGGAAATCACAATTTTCACTTCTCCTTGCTGGTTTTATACTAAATGATTCTAATTTGTTCCTTTATTTTAAAAAGAAATACATATACAAATAACCTTTTCCAGCCAGCATACTACATATATATTTGTTGATAGACTTCATGGTCTTTCCAATAATTATTTCCGACACCATTGAATTAGTTTTAATTCATTTATATCAGTTTTGAGATTAGGTTGAGAGTTTAGAAGCTATCATGAATTATAGAAAGAATTGGGATAAAAAAATGAACAATTTTTTAAAAATAATTTTCTTGAACGTGACCTTTTTTTATTAGTTTAAAACAGTGAGAAAATCTTAGTGTTAGGAATTACTAGCCACCATCTCCGAAAAAGTCAACCATTATTCTCGCTTATTCTTTGGCCCTAGCTCAAGTGAAATAAGCAGACAAGTGTGTGGTCATAGTGGCCATGTCAGAAATGCTTGTTTTGTACTCATGCTCTCCAGCTCAACTCACAAGAGCAACCGTCAAAGCTGTGCCTAATCATCACATTAGTAAGAACCAAGGCCAGGTTTACTCAACAAGGTCATTGCCAGCTCCTATGACTCCCACAGGGCAAGGTTGGCATCAGAAATTAGAAAACAGATAGATCTCCAGTAGGAATCAGGAGAATTGGACCAGCTGCTAGAGGAGGAACAGCCATTTTGCAATGGGCAGGCTGATCTTGTCGCCAACCAACCCCTGGGGGAGCTTGCCAGACTGGTGTAGACTCCTGAGAGAATAGTGATTCAGTAAAGAGCCCTGGGCGGCTATGTGGTTCTTTTTCCTAGCCTGTTTTCACTTTATTAAACCTACTAACAATAATTCTGGCTGAAAATCAGATTCAGTCCCCCTCTTATCTTTGTGAATTTCCTCTCCGCTGGAGTCTTTAATGGCTAGGTACAAATTTGTAAATATCATTCTTTATGTTGGGAATTAATTTTCTTAAGGGAAAGACTGAGTGATAAGAATGCCACGTTCACCTTATGAATAATTTGTTTCTGCAAAAGATCTCCATTCATTCAGACTTCCTGAAAACAGCATAAACTTTTAGATACATATATCTGAGGCCACATCCCTGTTCTGCTAGTGAGCTGAGTTTCTGTGGGTCATTTAATCTTGCCATGATTCTATGTTCCTGTCAAAAAGATGAGTTTAATAATGTCTATACTTCACCTGCTCATAGCTTGTTAGAAATTTAAATTAATGCATACATGTAAAACACTTGTGGAAGGAGGTATTTAATACATACCATTTATTTCCTCCATTCTAGTCTTAAGTATAATAAAGAATTCAGCTGCATGAGGATACTTTAATCTAACTAGCATGTTACTTTAAAAAAGATGATGGTGAATACAAATAACTTCAGCAAATAAATAAATAAGCAAGCAAAACCAATAAGCACATAATATGATTAGGACTTGAAGAATTTGACTTTGATTATGGGCTTTCCATGGTGACAAATGTTTCATATGGGAAGACTTATTAGAGAGGTTTACTTCTTTGGCCAGAATATACAAGTAATAAATGTCAGGCACAGGTGGTATGAAGAGAATGAATCTTAGGATCCCCACTTTCACAAGGTCCTTCTAAAAGTTGGTTGAGGTGCCAGGAAAGCATTTCCATTTGTAAAATTTGCAAAAAGTATTATATAAACTTTAGGCAAAGCAAAATATATATTTCCTTCAGACTAAATACCTTCTTAGTGATGAGTCCCTAAGGTACCCTAAAATTTCAACTATTCTGTTCCTTTATATTTTTGTCCTTACTGCTTAACACAACCTAATGTACACTATAACTTATTTCTTAATGTATCTTGTTTTTGTTAATGCCTCCATTGAAATGTTAGATACATGAGTGCAGATATTTTGGTGGTGTTGCTTTTCTGTTACATCCTAACACTTAGAACAGTGTCTAGAACTTAGTATCAACTCAATGAAAGAGTTGAGTGAATGAATGAATGAATGAATGAATGAATGGAATTCTTCTGACTTCAGAGCCTATTCTCTTTAACATATCATTCTGCCTCTCCAAGGGAAATATACATCTTTCATCATAGACAACCTTCTTTCCCCAGATGTAGTGAACAAAAATTCAACTTGGGAGATTTTAAATTGCCTCTGAGATAATGACGAATTGGTTACCATTTAATCGTTGTCCATGAATTATGGGACAACATTTGAGACCTGACAGGTAGATAGCAACAAATGAAGCCCAATTAAAAGGGAAACAAGTCTCTGAAAAAAAGAGGTTCACAACAGGAAAGTAAAAAATGAAAGTAACACAGTTCTGCAGGCTGAGTATGTCCCTCAAGCTTGTGAGAATCAGAGATTTGTGCAAGTTTCTGTTGATCATTATCCTTTGCTCCCTGTATGATATGGGTTATATAGAAGAACCTCCTAAGTTACTTAACTTGTTTGCTTTTTGCAGAAAATAAATATGTAATAACATATATAATAATACCAAAAGGTAAGAATAATTCCCCTTGTAAATATTAGCCATCCCATGCTTGGACCATACCCTTTTGTCAAGTCACAATGACTCAGTTTCCATGCACACATCAAAATCCATCCAACACACAATCCAATATAGAATTGCAATGTACTTCTTATAGTTATTAATACATTAAAACAATTAACTAAATCATAATATTCTGATTCATTAAATATTCTATTATATATTTTTCCAGAAGGGAGGGAGACACAAAAACACACAGAGAAATATGTCTGCACTCTTTTCAACTGTTGAAAATGTTTTAGTGCATTTTTTTCTTCTCTATATTAAAAATGTAAAAAGGTCCAATGAATAGTAGGCATGCAGATATTCAAGGTTACATTAAAGGTAAATGTCTAATTCTGCATATTGGTTATTGCCTCCAGATCCATCCTGGGAACTTGTGTTTCTGAGGAATAAATTCTAAATTCAAAGTGTTGCAGTGTTGATGTTTGCAACTACAAAATTTTAGATCTTAAAGATTTCACACATGCTTCCATTTTATTGATGGTTCTGAGACTCAGAGAGAAAATGTCTCTCAACATCCTACAGACAGCTCAGGACAGAAACAAGTCTTCAAATTCAGCTTGGATCAAATGTAACCCATGTGCACCTCCTCAGAGTCCCTCAGCCTTGGCTGGATCCTGGACTTACTGAGCCACTTCCCTGTCTGAGTGAGTCTTCCAGCCTAGCCCTGAGAGTGCCATGTCCTCCTGCTGGCCTAGGCAGCATGGCCAGGACTCAGTTGACATCCCATGTTTGGTCCCCTTCCTCACCTCCAGATCTACATGAAAGCTACATTACAGACCTTGAGTTCGGTATCTGAAGAGCAGCTGCCAAGGGGACCAGATGCCAGTGTGGGGCACTACCTACCTGAGAGGCATATGCTTTGTTCAGTGAGAAACAGGGGATAAAGATGATCTAGGCAAATGCTCTCCCTCCCTTCTTCTCACCCACGCTCTATGACGTGGTTTGTGCATGTCTAATTGGAGAAGTCCCATCTTCCCAGCAAGTGCATCCACCAGAGGCTCTGTTACACCTCTTTATGGTTTATTATAAAGAGACTAGAGGCCCGGTGCATGAAATTTGTGCATGGGGGAGCATAGAATGTCCCTTAGCCCAGTCTGCATCCTCTCCAATCTGGGACCTCTCGAGGGATGTCCAACTGCCCGTTTAGGCCGGATACCAGTAGGATTGGGCCTAAACGGGCAGTTGGACTTCCTTCTCACAATCCAGGACTGCTGGCTCCAAACTTCTCACCTACCTGCCTCACTGATTGCCCCTAACCACTTCTGCCTGCCATCCTGATCACCTGCTAATCACTACCCTGACAGCCTAATCGATGTCTAACTGTTCCCACGCCAGCCTGTTTGCCCCCAACTTCCCTCCTCTGCTGACCTGGTCACCCCTAACTGCCCTCCCCTACAGGTTTGATTGCCCCCAACTGCTCTCCATTTCAGGCCTGGTCTCTCCCAACTGCCCTCCCCTGCTGGCCTGATTGCCCCCAACTGCCCTCCCTTGCAGGGCCTGGAACCTCCCAAAGGCCCTTCCCTGCTGGCCATCTTCTGGTGGCCATCTTGTGTACACATGGGGACAGGATCTTTGACCACATGGGTGCAGCCCTCATGTGTGTTGGAGTGATGGTCAATCTGTGTATTACTCTTTTATTAGATGAGATAGAGGCCTGGTGCATGAGTGGGGGCCAGCTGGTTTGCCCTGAAGGGTGTCCCAGATCAGAGTGGGGGTTCTCTTGGGGCAAGGGACGGCCTGGGCAAGAAGCCTGTGGAGGTTTGTAGACCAGCCATGCCCCCCAGTGACCCAAGCGGAGGCCCTGGGATCTGGGATTAATTTATATCTACAATTGAAACTTTGTAGCCTGGAGTGGAGGCCTAGGTCATCAACAGCAGGCAGAAAGCTTGGCTTCCTCTGTTGCCAAAAAAACCCAAGCCTTCCTCCTGCTCTCAGTGGCAGCAGCCATCTTGGTTGGGGTTTATTTGCATAACATGCTCCTGATTGGCTGGAGGGCATGGCTGTGGGTGTGGCTTGTGGGTATAGCAAAGGTATGGTGAAATTTGCATATTACTCTTTTATTAGATAGGATGGCCAGCTAGAGAACAATCAGTTTTGCATTACTTGACATCTTTCTTTGATCCACTTTCCTTGCTCTTGAGCCTCACTGTCCTGGGTTTGTATTTTCCTGATAAAGCATTATCCCATTAATCCTTGCCTCGGGTTCTGTTTATTTTTTATTTTTTATTGTTTATTGTTTTTTGTAATTTTTTAGACATTTCTGGTAAAGGTGCTACTAATTATACTTCAAAATATAGTTGAGTAATGTTTTAAATCTAGACTTTTTAAAAATAAAAATATTTAAATTCTAAATGATCGAAGCATTTCAGGCAGTCTTCTAAGAGCCTGCTGGAGAACACATCTATAAGATCCTCTCCACACAGAATAAAAGTATTAGAGGGAAGGATTAGTCCCAGTTATCTGCTTGGCCCATTGGCTCTCAGCGAGAATCACTAGGACATGAAGAATAAGGTCAAGCTAAGGGTGTCACTGTGGGATTGTCAGCATGAAAGACATATTTAAGAAGAAGGTATGGCTTCTTTTCTGCCTTTGAAAACACATGAATAATTGGCACAAAACTCAATTTCTTGAGCTATATTGGGAACAAGCTGTCTTGATTCTGCTACTAAGTTATTCAAATCTGGCAAAGGCACTTAATATTCCTAGTTTCATCGATGTCATTGAACACTTTTTTTAATAGACCCTTTAGAGATTATAAAGGAACTATGAATTCTTTCTATAGGAATATGCACACAAAGTTTTATTTAAAAATTGTAATCATTTACCAGGATATTTCTGACTTCCTCCAAGCATCTGTTTTCCTCCCGTGATTTCTACTGCTGATCAGATCCTTTCCCCAATCACTCAACAAACTTGGGGGATGGAATGCCATGTCAGAAGCTGACATGTTTAAGACATTTCACTCCCTTTCCCAATACAGGAGCATTTGAATCCTGAGTCTCACAGCCCAGTGGTAGAATCAGTTACAGTCCAGGCAGCGGTAAGTGTGGCTATGGCTTCTGACCAGGATATTCAGTTACAAGATGTTGCACTGTTTCCCAATTCTCAGTTCTTTATCTTTTGAAGAATCACTGGTGCTTTATATTCCCAAGACTAATCTATCAAATCTCATGAACTCCCAGTAACCTTTTAGTAAATCATCTCATGTCTAAGTTAGAGTTGGTCGTCACTTGAAAACAAAAATTCTAACTAATCCACTTTTATGAACTTTGAGGGTGCTTATTCCACAAGAATTTTTTTTTCAGGAAAGTAGAATTTTGCTATAAAAGGCAGAAGATCAAAGTGAGACTCAGATTTTCAGCCTATCAAATTCACAGCAAAGAGTGAAGCACCCAGCCCTAGTAGGCTTGGCTCAGTGGATAGAGTGTCAGCCTGTGGTCCGAGGGGTCCCAAGTTCGATTCTGGCCAAGGGCACATGCCTGGGTTTTGGCTCTATCCCTAGTGGGGGATATGTAGGAGGCAGCCAATCAATGATTCTCTCTCATCATTGATGTTTCTATCTCTCTCCTTCTCTCTTCCTCTCTGAAATCAATAAAAATATATATTTTTAAAAAAGAGTGAAGCACTCTACAAAAATACTGCTCACTCCATTTAAACATACACAAATAGAGACAGAAAACTTCTCCCAAACCAGTCCATGGTGGTGTCAGAGATAGGATACAATGAGACTTCTATAGTTTGTGAATTCTGTAGAGAACTAGAAACAAAATTGGAGTAAAAATGTGGGATTTTCTAAGAGTGACAGACCCAAGTTTGCTTTTTCCTAATATTCCTGAATGAAGTAATCATTACCACACAGGCTGTCAATGCTGATATGTATTTGAGTTTCCAGATTAAATACAGGATAGCCAGTTAAATTTGAATTTCAGTTTTTAAAAAAAAAACCATAAAGTTTTAATATGTATTCCAAGCAATAGAACGAGCATTCTTATACTAAAAATTATTCATTGTTAATCTGAAATTCAACTTTAATTGGGTATCATCTATTTTTGTTTTGTAACTCTAATAAACTTAGCTTGAGTCCATGATTTCAAGAGTTTTAAGCAAGTGCAACTAGGTTAGAAGGAAACTACATTATTGCCTCAATAAGGCAAAAAGACCTAAGGGGATAATTAAACTTGCAAAATCCCTGAATAATCAGAAAATTTATCTTCTTTGATATAAATGCAAAGAATTATACTCTAATTGATTTACTATTAAGCTCAACTAGTTTATTTGTAGGAATTATAGAGGGACACAGGGAAGATCGTAATGAAAATAATAATAAAATAGCATAGTTCAGAAGGAAGAATAGAGATAACTGAATCGGAAATTGTGAATTTGTTATGATAAAATAAATTAATATATGTTCATAAAATTATATTTAAAATAGATGTTCTTAAAGCTAAAATTGTTAGATGAAATAGTTTATATATTTTAACTTTAATAGAGACTACCACATTGCTCACTCAAACATATATTTTTATCTATAATCTAACAGAATGGTTTTATTTTGCCAAATAATATGTGCAAAAAGTATTTTTTAATTTCTTTATTGACTAAGGTATAGCATATGTGTCCTCATTCCCCTATTAACCCCAACATGCCCCCCCACTCATGTCCCTGTTGTCTGTGTCCATTGGTTAGGCTTATATGTATGCATACAAGTCCTTCAGTTGGTCTCTCCCCTTTACTCCCACCTTCCTCTACCTTCCATCTGAGGTTTGAGAGTCTGATCAATGCTTCTCTGCCTCTGGTTCTGTCCCTGTTCATCAGTTAATGTTGTTCATTATATTCCATAAATGAGTGAGATCATGTGATATTTATCTTTCTCTGAGTAGCTTATTTCATTTAGCATAATGCTCTCCAGTTCCATCCATGCTGATGCAAATGGTAAGAATTCCTTATTTTTTACCACAGCGTAGTATTCCATTGTGTAGATGTACTACAGTTTTTTAATCCACTCATTTGCTGATGGGCACTTAGGCTGTTTCCAAATCTTAGCTATGGTGAATTGTGCTGCTATGAACATAGGGGTGCATATATCCTTTCTGATTCGTGTTTCTAGCTTCCTAGAAGTGAGATCACAGGGTCAAATGGGAGCTCCACCTTTAGTTTTATGAGAAACTTCATACTGTTCTCCACAGTGGCTGCACCAGTCTGCATTCCCACCAGCAGTCCAAAAGGGTTCCTTTTTCTCCGCATCTTCACCAATACTTGCTGTTTATTGATTTGTTGATGATAGTCATTCTGACAGGTGTGAGATGGTACCACATTGTTGTTTTGATTTGCATCTCTTGGATAATTAGTGAGTTTGAGCATGTGTTCATATGCCTTTTGGCCTTCCTTCTGTCTTCTTTCGAAAAATATTTATTTAGGACCATTGCCCATTTTTGGATTGGATTGTTTATCTTCCTTTTGTTAAGTTGTATGAGTTCCCTGTAAATGTTGGAGATTAAACCTTTATTGGTGATAACATTGGAAATCAACATAATCAAAATGTCCATACTACCCAAAGCAATCTATAGATTCAATGCAATCCCCATTAAAATACCAAAAGCATATTTCACAGACCAAGAACCAACTTTCCAAAAATTCATCTGGAATAAAAAGATCCCGAATAGCTGCAGCAATCCTGAGAAAGAAGAACAAAGTAGGTAGGATCTCAATACCAGATATCAAGCTATATTACAAAGCCACTGTTCTTAAAACAGCCTGGCACTGGCATAAGAACAGACATATAAATCAATGAAATAGAATAGAGAACCCAGAAATTGACCAAAACCACTATGCTCAATTAACATTCGACAAAGAAAGCATGAACATACAATGGAGTCAAAACAGTCTCTTCAATAAATGCTGTTGGGAAAAATTGAACAGATACATGCAAAAAACTAAAACTAGACCACCAACTTACACCATATAGAAAAAAAACTGAAGATGGATAAAGGACTTAATCATAATATGGGAAACCATAAAAATACTAGAGAAATCCACAGGCATAAAAATTTCAGACATATGCTGAAGCAATTTCTTCACTAATACTGCTCCTAAGGCAATGGAAACTAAAGAGATATTAACCAAATGAGACTACATCAAAATAAAAAGCTTTTGCACAGCAAAGGAAACCATCAACAAAACAACAAGAAAGCCTACTGCATGGGAGAACATATTTGCTAATATTTTTTTTAATTTTACCTTTAATTTGGATTTGGGATGTTGGAAAAATGAAAAGTAAGCATCTTTCTGCTTGGTCTGCCATCTTGAAAAGGGGGGAAAGAACTCAAGTCTCTACCAACACTTAACCTTCAGTGATTTTCCTACTCTGTGCTTCACTGTGCCCAGGTGCTAGAAAATGAGTTATCATAACACCCAACATTTGTTATGAAGACTAAGTAAGCACATACTTGAAAGCACCAACTGAACACAATGTCTAAACCATAAAAGGTTCTGTATAAATATATAGCTTTCTTTCTCTCTTTATTTAACTGCATCTCTTGGTCCTAATTATGATATACTTCTACTAAAGAAGATATTTCTTTAGCAGTTTTGTAGACAACTAGATGTTACTATTTTTAAAGCATTGAATGCATTTTCATTATCATGAATCTATTTAATTATCCTGTAAGATAATTATAGTAATAGTAATAATAATTATTCTTATTACTATTATTAGTATTTATTATTAGTGTTAGTGTTAGTATTATATTAGACATGAAAATATAGAGGCCATAAGGATCCTGAACATATAAATATAAAAGGGAATACTTTAGATTAAGAATAATAACATATAGGGCACAAAATCTTTTTTATTATGTAGTAATTAAACAATTTATTCACTAGTCAATTCTTTTTAAAATCTAATAAAATAAGTTACATACAATGGAATATAGAGGCAAAATAATTTTTAGCTACATATTGGAATTTTTTCAAACTAACCAGGAGCCATATGGGTTTTTAATCATGAAACTTCTTACAAAACCACTTTTAGTCTTTTGGTAATGGAATATAAGAGAAAGTGATTGGAATAATTTACAGCTTTGAGAAGTAACACCTTAAATAAAATAAAAATGTAAAAAGTAAGCAAGTCCTAAATATAGCACAGTTAATAGACATGATAACAATGACATTTAAGAACTATCACAAATGAAACACTTGCTAAATATTTGAATTTGACACCACGTGCTTCACATAGATTATTGTATGTAACCCCTCACAATATCCCTACAAGTTAGAAATTATTATTCTTTTCAGGCAAGAAGTCACTAAAAGGTTAGGAAAACATGCCCAAGGTGAAATTGCTAAGAACAGTAAGAGTCTGTCTGAACACCATCAACATAGAGAAGCATCAAGATGAAAATAATGATTTCTTAGAGTATTTCAGAAACATAAATGAACACAAACATTTATTGAATGCTTACTGGATGCCAGGTTATACTAAAAACATCAACATTATGAGTTAAGGCTGATGACTTTCCTCCCCAATTTTACCTATGAATACACTAATCCTCAGTGACCATATTAAATCACACAATCAGCACGAGGCCAATCCAAGATTTAAATGCAAAGGTTTCCACTCTGGTTCTGATACATTTACATGCCCCACCTTGAACATAATTCAGTTCAAATGAATTCCCTGAATGCTCCCAGTTTTAGTGGAAGCCCAAGCCAAAAATCTACCAAGATATATTTTTACATTCAAGCAGCAATACTCTCAAACCACGTTTTGATATACCCATTTCTTGATGTTTGTAAGGCCACTGGTGTTTGCTACTTTTTGGGGGAAGGAGGATGTGGTATTTGCAAAGGACAGTGAAAGAGAAGTGTCTTTGATCAATGAGATAGTAGGGATAGAGAAGGGCTTGACTTCTAAACTCAGCACTTTTGAGAGTCTACTTCAAATGGAATTTTAAAAAGAAATGTGAATCCTAACATTGAAGTGAATACAAAGAATGTAAGTGGTATTTTGTTCATTTAAGTTGATCCTTCAGATTTTCTTTCTGACTCTCAGTGTGTGACTTTGGTCAATTCACTTAACCATAAAGGACATCAGTCCTTACATCATATAAAACAAAAACTACCACCAATTTTTTAAAATAAACTTTTCTATTCTAAATTTAAAAAAAAGTTCTGCTGCTATGATTTTGGCAAATATCATGCTGACACACTATTCCTCAAAATAGACTGTCTTTACTGTGGAAAAATTATAAAATTCAAACAAGGAAAGAATTTGGCTATAATCCCACCCAGACATTACCTTTCCCAAATATTACTTGTTATAGCCAGCCATCTGAGAAGTAAAACAGAAAGACTTTGAAAATAAAGAATGGTTGGTTCTAAAATATAAATGACAGTAAGTAATGAAACCAGTAAAATTGGGAGTTAATCTCTGGACTAGACTTTTTTTGAAGGGCAATATGCAAGTGTTGTGGGTTAAATTGTGTCTCTCCAGAAAAGAGATGCTGATGTTCTAAATGGCCAGTACATCAGAGTGTGAACTTATTTGGGGGAAATGGTCATTAGAGAAGTAATGAAGTGAAAATGAGGTCATTAGTGTGGACACTAATCTAATATGAATGGTGTCATTTAAAGGGAAAGGGTTTGGGCAGAGAAGCAATCACACACAGGGAGAAGATGATATGAAGACACTCAGGCAGAAGGCCAAGTGACTGTAGTGATACAGGTACAAGCCATGGGATGCCCAGGGTTGCTGCAAACACCAGAAGTCAGAAGAGGTAAGGTAGATGACTCTAGTCTACTAGTACCTCAATTTCAGGCACCTGGCCTTGAGAACTATGAGAGAATAAATGTCTATTTTTTTTCAGCCACCCATTTTGTGGTACTTTATTGAGGCAACCTAGACAAGCTAATATGGCAAATATTTCCATCTATATATATAGCTCTGATTCATGCTAAGAGTAGCACTCTACACTGAAAACCCCTGCTAATCATGGTCAAGTATGTGCATACTACACACACACACACACACACACACACACACACACGAGCCTTTCTTATTTAAAACAAGCAAGCTAAATAATGGGTTCCAGAATAAACCAGCTTCCTGCTCTATTCCATTCCACTTAAAAAGACTTTTTGTGGGCTTTGCTCTCTTCTACTTGTTGCTCTGTTTGCTTTTTTTGGTCCAAAACAGCAGCTATAATGCCCACTGAGGATTCCTATAAAAGAGTTAATAAAAGATTCAACTTAAATTTATTTAGAAAAATCACACACGCACACACACACACACACATACACACACACACACACACACACACACACACACACACACACCACATATCAAATAATGAAAAATTTAAAAAGCATGTTATTGCACATTTAAAGTTGTGCTGTTTGTGCAAGCTTTGATACAGAAATATGTTGAAGATCAGGCTGACACTGATGACATGGAGGAAAGAGCATTGCTGGGAGGGCCTAAGATCACTCTTCTGAGGATGCCTCCACACCTTTGGCTTGAGCATTTGCTTTCTCTGGTAGTCCAACTCTCCCCATTTTCTGTCATAGTATATCTGAGCTTCCTTCTTGTTAAAACCTTTGGTGTGAAAAGGAGCATAGAATATTCTACTGAGGGTAGAATGTTCTATGTACCAGGCATCAATAGATATACGGTACTGTTAAAAGAAAGAGAAGACAATGGTAACCGAAACAAACAAATATAATCACTAATAAAATATTTGAATGTTCTGTGATTGATTCCACAAAAAAATAAGAAATCACCCATGAACAAATATTTCTTAAATGATCCATAAATTGCCCCACTCCTCAATTATTTTCTCAACTTCCTGCTTTCTTATTCCATTTGAAAGATAACTCTTGAATCATGGCTTAATTCTACCTACTCTACAGTTAGAAATTCATCAAGTTCTCCAGAGCTGAATACTCAATATTTTGCAGATCAATGTTTTCCTGCTCTATAGTAACTATTCAGTAAATGTTCACTGGCATGGACCATCAGGAAAAAAAAACATAAGATAAATTAGGTTAATCTCTACTCCTTGCCTGAAGTTGGAGGGTGGAAGAGGAACTCATGTCTTAAATATTCAACCCACATTCTCTATCAGGTTCCTTTTCTTCTTATTATTTTAACTATAAAAATGGTAGGAACTTTGAGGGAGTGAAATATTACAATAGACATCAGCATAACTGTTTGCCTGTTAATTAATCTTCATTATAAAAGAGGGATCTGTGTTAATTTTCTCCAAAGATCAAGCAAGAAACCTCTGTTCACCACACTGCTTATTACCGACTTTTTAAAAGACAATGTCAGTATCCACACATTATCTGCTATAAAGATGGCCTCATTTCTTTTTCCTTTTTTAACTCTTTAATGGCAAACATTATTATATATTTTGGTCACTTCAGTTCTTTCAGCACTTAAAAATTGGAGCACCCTAATTTTCTTTACAGACAATTTCTTCAAATCACTTGGTCCTAACAGCCACAATAATGTTAAATATTTGGAGGCCTGGATAGACCCATGACAGCTGGGCATAAGATAGATGGGGAGGTGATAGCTGCAATGTAAAAACCATCATTAATAAAGAGCTTATGCAGGAAGGATCCTCTCTTAGCACCTTGGTGTTAAAATGATAAATGTGAAGTATTAATTTAGGAAGTAGCGATGTAGGGCCATTTTTTAACTGAAATCACGGATAGGATTAACCATGTCCTACCTCTGAAGATTAAAGTTGAAATAGAAGGGGAAGGGCTTCTCCCAGAAAGTTAGCTGCCACCTGATTGTTGTCTTACCTAAAGCCTCCATCTGCTCAAACACAGTGATGGGTGCACAGATATCAAAACATTGGTATTCTTCCCAGCCCAAACAGGGTTGGCAGTTTATATAATTAGAAATACAACATGCCAAAGGCTCTGTTGTTGAATTGATGTGTACAGGTAGAGGAGTGCAAACAGGTATTATAAAGAGCATAGTTCCTTGGAGGGACAGAGGTAAGTCAATCACATAACAACTGGCTACCTCACTCTTTGACTAAAAGCATTAAAGAAGAAACCTTCGCCTAAGGCTTTCTTAAGTGAAATTATTTTAAACTAGTTAGTTATACATATATAACTTAATACTCATTTTGGTTAATTTTAATAGTTATATTTGTCTTTATTTTCCTTTTCAATTCAGTGATGACTCAGGTATTTGCCCAACTTAAAATTGGCAGAATTTGACCAACTTAAAATTGATAGACTGTATTCTGTTTCTTACACAGCTATATCAATATCCAAAACAATGGCTAATTTTGAAAATAAAAGTCTTTTTTCTCTCTTGAGTAATGCATTTCCTGAGGACCTCAAATATCTTGATCACTCAAAGCTAGGTTTATAGATTGTTTGCAATAATTCAACCTTCATGGGATCAAGGGGGAAAAAAGAGATGTTTATAAAAAGACCTAGAACATTATGCTAAGTGAAATAAGCCAGTCAGAGAAAGATAAATATCACATGATCTCCCTTATTTGTGGAATATAATGAACAACAAACTGATGAACAAAAATAGAACCAGAGTTATAGAAGCATCGAACAGACTGTCCAACCTATGAGGGAAGGCAGGGGTGAGGGGGCAAAGGATTTGTACGCGTATAAGCATAATCAATGGTCACAGACAGTGTGGGGGAGGGGTGGTGGTGAAAGCATGTACTGGGGGGTGGGAGAGGCCGGAAAAAGGTCAATGGGGGAAAAAGGAGACTTATGTCATACTTTAAACAATAAATAATTTAAATTAAAAAGACCTAGACTGAATGATTTTAAGACAAGGCAGAATTAATGACATAATAGCTTTGGATTGGTGGGAGCAGCAATGTGAAGTGAAAAGAAAGCAAGGTGTTAGTCTTGATAAGCAAGTTCTTTTAGTTGGTTGGTAGTATTATCTTCCAAAGCAGGTATCTTTCAGAAATTAAGTTTTATAGCTGTTTTTACTACTTGCTAATATTGAGATCCACAAAATATGCCTGACCACAATATTGTTTAACATAGGAATGGGAAATTGTGTTTGAGTCCTTTTTCCCTTTCCCTTCCTTCCTTTACTTCCTCTCTCCCTTTCTTCCTTACCTGAAGGGGCCTTTCAGGCTTGGAATGATGGACTCCTTTCTAATAAGCTTTGAAATCTGGCAAATCTGTGCAGTGCAAATGCATGCAACAGAGCCTGCTAGCATGCTTTCTCAACTATCCTGATCTGGGCTCGCCTCGTATTTGTACCACCATCAGAAAAAAAGATACCCTTCTATTCTACCAGGTTCTGATTGGGGAGTATCAGTCCTTCTCCCCCTTCTCTCAGCCTCTCCTCAAGTTATGACAAGAACCAGTTGGCAAACTAAGTTCTTTTTAGCCCAAGTGGAGGGTCTCAGAGCTAATGATTTTGACCTTTCAGGGAAGTAAAATAGAAACCACAGCATCTAAATATTGGGGATATACGAGCTATGGCTTCAATTCCCTCCACTATGAGTTAGCTCCTCTAGAGACCTTGAATAGAGAAAACTACTCCCAAAGCATTATTTTACCCCCAAAAAACATTCTTTATAAGATCGCCACGATGGTGCAGAGACTCTTCTGAACCCTCACAAGGAAAATATAATGACTGAAGGACCTTGACAAGAGATAAGGAAAAAAAAATCAACACATATTCCTATATCCAGTGTGTGCTTTAAACCTGTTGGGTTGCTTGTCCTTACTGCCTGCTTGTAAAGCATATTCAATTATTCATTTTACTTAACTGACTGACCACTTAAAAACAATATAGTCAGTGCTTTGGCAATAATTTCATTTCTAAGTGTTCTCCCTGGTTATTTTGTGTGTGTGCACACACTATTAATTAATGACTATGGAGACATCCATAAGTTAAAGAATTCAGTAGCAGTGGTGCTTGAATCTATTACCCATGAAAGCCAGCGTCTACAATCATTGAGTAGGCACAAAGAGATAAGTATTGATTTTATTTTTGATTTTTAATTTTTTTCACATAGACTCTGAATGAGCAGATTGCATTTGAAAAACCCTCGCAGCACAATGAGACACACACACATACAAACACACACAAACACACACACACATGGGGTGGCTCAGCCTACCACCTCACCTTTTGGAGGCTCTCTCTGTGTGTGTCTGATGGGAAATCAAGAATAAATCATTCGTGTTTCTTCAAAATAATAGCCAATTCCTCTCTAAACATTAGTGTCCTTTTAATTTGGAGCAAGGTTATTAAGGACCTCCTGTATTCAAAACCTAAGACCCCAATAAAACTCCTGATGTGGTTACATCGGGGAGATTCAATATCCCAGAATATCACAAGCTGGCATGAATAAGATAGCAGAAAGACTCCAGCTGGTGAGTGGGGAGATCCAAAACCCAGGCTTGATTGATACAACCTGCAATTTGGTAGGATGGGGAGAGTATTTGATGTACCTCTGTGCTTTTATTTAAAGGAAATGAGAAAAGCCAGGCCACAAACCAGTCTAGACCAAGATCTATATAGAGAAGTAGGAAAAATATTCTACTTTTTTAATAGAAAAACTGAAACCTTAGCTGTTGTATGTTCTTGGTGTCATATACAGAGAAATTTTTAAATAGTAAAATGGATAGATCTGAGGCTTAAAAGATATGGAACCAGAGGAACACCAAGATGGCGGCATAAACAAACACCTATTGTTCCGCCCCGCGCAACGATTTGGGAACTACAACATAACAGAGGAACAGACAAGCACCCAGAATCGCCAGAAAGCTGGCTGCATGAAAAATCTACTAATAGGAGCGGAGGTGGGACACTAAGACTCCGGACCAGCGGGAGCGCAGCCTTTCAGACGAAAACAGGTTAGGAGCCGCCCTGGTCGCGAGCGTGGGCTGGGGCTGGAGCAGCGACACCCGGCTGGATTTCTCCGACAAGGAAGGGCGGAGGCGTCCCACTACCCAGATTTCCCCAGCCGGGTGAGGTCCGTGATCCCGGGTACGGGAAGAGGTCCCCCTGCACAGATTTCCCAGAACCTGGCGAGGTCTGAGGTCCGGGAGACGCACCCTGGAAGCGGGGCGTGGCAGAGGCTCCTAGTCCCAAGGGTAGCGCAAACCCGCGACTTGCCCCTGGGAAACTTGTCTCCTGGTTCCGGAAACCATCTATTTTACAGCCCTGGGCTGGACTTTTGGTGTGCAGGCACATTTGGGGAAAGGCAGAGTTGTCTGGCAAGGGGAAGAGGCTAACAGCTTTCTCTTGGAGGAGTCTGCAGCCATCCCCACCCAACACAGACCCGCGAGCACAAGCGCCGCATAGGACCCAGCTGCCGCTGCCGCCGCTGCCGCGCAGCTCAGACACTCCGCCCATCCAACCTGAACACAGTCTCCCTTCACAGCCAATTGGCCTAGAGGCCAAACCCTCCTAGGGCTAACAACAACAAGCTGGGTTTAAATTCAAAAACACTGAATACAACCCATGAAGGATTGCAGTAAGAGTACCCACCTCAGGTAACTGGGGAGACTGAGCCACTGTCCCTTTGAGGATATCCACCACATAAAGCAGCCACCATGCAGAGACATGGAAAGAAATCAGGTGTGAAAGAAATGGAGGAGAAAAGACGACAAGACATAGAGTTCAAAACCACGGTTATAAGGCTTTTCAAGAGGCTCCTGCAAAAGGCCCATCAACTTAATGAGAATTACCAGGAAATAAACAAGACCAACCAGCAAATGAATGAGACTTACAAGGAGATGAATGATACAAGGAAATGAATGAGACCCTCAGGGAAATGTACAAGACCTCTGAGGATAAAAAAAGGACCCTCACAGATAAAAAAAAGGACCAACTAGAAATCAAGCATACACAGACTGAAATAAAAAATATTACACAAAGTCCTAAAAGCAGTCCAGAGGGCCACAAGAACCAAGTCAAAGATTTGAAATACAAAGAACCAAAATCCACTCAGCTGGAAAAGCAAGAAACAAAAAGAATTCAGATAATTGAAGACAGTCTAAGGGGCCTCTGGGACAACCTCAAGCATGCCAACATCCGAATTATTGGGGTGCCAGAAAAAGAGAGAGAGCAAGTTAATGAAAACCTACTCGAAGAAATAATGACTGAAAACTTTCCCCACCTGGTGAAAGAAACTGACTTAAAAGCCCAAGAAGTACAAAGAACCCCAAAATATAGGAATCTAAAGAGGACCACACCAAGACATATCATAATTAAAATGCCAAGAGCAAAAGAGAAAGAGAGAATATTAAAAGCAGCAAGAGAAAAGCAGTTGGTTACCTACAGGGGAGCACCCATACAATTGTCAGCAGATTTCTCAACAGAAACGATGCAGGCCAGACGCGAGTGGCAAGAAATATTCAAAATAATGAAGAGCAAGAATCTACAACCAAGATTACTCTATCCAGCAAAGCTATCATTCAGAATTGAGGATCAGATAAAGTGCTTTGCAGATAAGAAAAAGCTAAAGGAGTTCATCACCACCAAACCAGTATTATATGAAATGCTGAAAGATATTCTTTAAGAAGAGGAAGAAGAAAAAGGTAAAAATATAAATTATGAACAACAAATACACATCTATCAACAAATGAACATAAAAATCAAGTGAACTGATAGGCTGATGAACAGGATAAACTGGTGACTATAACAGAAACATGGACATAGAGAGGGAATGGACTGACAATTCTTGGGGAGAAGGGTGTTGTTGGAAGTACAGCAAGAGATTGAACAAGAATCATGCAACAATGGGAGAGGACATTGGGGAGGGGAAGGTGAGGGCAGAGGGTGGGATAGGTACAGGGTGGAGGGAAGATATAGGGGGATAAAAAAGGGGAAACATGTAATTAATAAACTGAATTAAAAAAATAAAAAAATAAAAATAAATAATAAAAAAAAAGATATGGAACCATTTCATGTAGCAAATGCTCCTGTAGTACTTTACAATATGTTGATTTGTGTTGCATTTTATAAAAATTAATGTATTTAACTCTCATAAAAAGAATTAGATCTAGTTACTATAGTTACCAGCCCTGTATTACAAATGAGGAAATGGAGGTACACTCAAGCACACAAAGTCACACAGCCAGTAGGTGGCGCCTCAGCTCCTACACATGATGCTGAGCTGTCTCTTATCCCTTGAGCTTCCTCTCAAGTACCAGAGTCCAAGAACCCTTTCACACTGGAGGACTCTGAGGTTAGGGCATTCATGGGAACTTGTTGATTCTAGTCAGGTTTTTAAAGTTACTAACTACTAGAAGCCCCTACACCCTCTCTCAATCTGGGACCCCTCAGGGGATCTTGGACTGCTGGTTTTGGCCCAATCCCTGCAGGCTAGGCCAAGGAACCTGATTGGTGCATGAATCTGTGAACTGGGCCTCTAGTATGCATATAAGATCTTTGGTTAATCTCTTCCTGCCCTCCCTCCCTCCTCTTCCCTCTGAGATTCATCAATCTGTTCCATGTTTTCATACCTGTGTGTTGAGCATCTATCCCCTGGTGGTCATTGCACATCATAACTATTAGTCAAATGAACAGTCACCTAGGTATGTGTGTGTGTGTGTGTGTATGTATATATATATATATATATATATATATATATATATATATATATATATATATTAGAGGCCCAGTGCATGAAATTCGTGCATAGGGGGAGGGAGGATGTCCCTTAGCCCAGCCTGCACCCTCTCCAATCTGGAACCCCTCAAGGGACGTCCGACTGCCTGTTTAGGTCCCAATAGGATCGGGCCTAAACGGGCAGTCAGACATTCTTCTCACAATCCAGGACTGCTAGTTCCAAACTGCGCACCTGCCTGCCTCCCTGATTGCCCCTAACCACTTCTGCCTGCCAGCCTAATCACCCGCTAACCACTACGCTGCCAGCCTAATTGATGTCTAACTGCTCCCCTGCCAGCCTGTTTGTTTCCAACTTCCCTCCTCTGCTGGCCTGGTCACCCCTAACTGCCCTCTCCTGCTGGCCTGATCACCCACAACTGCCCTCCCTTGCAGGGCCTGGAACCTCCCAATGGCCCTCCCCTGCTGGTCATCTTGTGGTGGAGCATCTTGTGTCCACATGGGGGCAGGATCTTTGACCACATTGGGGCAGCCCTCTTGTGTGCTGGAGTGATGGTCAATCTGCAAATTACTCTTTTATTAGATAGGACAGAGGCCTGGTGCATGGGTGGGAGCCAGCTGGTTTGCCCTGAAGAGTGTCCCAGATCAGGGTGGGGGTTCCCTTGGGGTGAGGGGTGGCCTGTGGGAGGGGCCTGTGGAGGTTTTCAGGCTGGCCACCCCCCCCCCCCCCAGGTACCCAAGCAGAGGCCCTAGGATCTGGAATTAATTTATGTCTACAATTGAAATTTTGTAGCCTGGAGCAGAGCCAAGTCTTCTACTGGCTCTGTGGTGGTAACCATTTCTGTTTGAAACTTTGTAGCCTAGAGTGGAGACCTAGGCTGGCAATGGCAGGCAGAAAGCTTGGCTTCCTCTATTGCCAGAGAAACCCAAGCCTCTGTTCTCTCCAGCTCAGTGGCTGCCGCCATTTCTGTATCTTTTATAATTGAAACTTCACAGCATTGAGTGGAGGCCTAGGCCAGTAATGGCAGGCAGAAAGCTTGGCTTCCTCTGTTTCCAGGGAAACTCCTGCTCTCAGTGGTGTCAGCCATCTTGGTTGGGGTTTATTTGCATAATCTGCTCCTGATTGATTGGTGGGCATGGCTGTAGGCATGGCTTGTGGGTGTACCAAAGGTATGGTCAAATTTGAATATTACTCTTTTATTAGATAGAATATATATATATATATATATATACACATATATACATATATATACATATGTGTATATATATGTATGTCTTGGGAAAGTAGTGTCCTACCTGGGGACAATTAGAATCACCTAGAGGGTCATTTTGGTTTTATTTTTGTTAGTTTAATTTTTAAACAGACTTTAGGATACCACAGCAGATCCACTGACTAAAATTCTGGAATGTAATTAGTAGAAATCTTTTTTTCCAAGCTCCCCTAGAAATACTGAGGTAGCCAGATGAGTGTTTTGCAATCACTGAATTTGGGTCCCCCAGAGGATTGCTGAATAGCTCATTTATGCCTTCAAATGAATCTAGCTCCCAATGTTATCTCCAATTATTGCTTCAGTTCTTACCTGTATAATGTGGCTCTTCCAATTGTACAGAACCCCAAGTTTTTCATCTCTAAGGCAAGGGGCTTTTATAACCTTGTTAACACATTTTTTTAGAAGGAGTGGGAAGATTGGATTTTCCCTGAATTTTAAGGAATGGAACAGTATAGTGGGAGGACAAGATACACAGGCAAGACAGTTTTAATGACTTCTCCTGCTCTCAAATCTGGACTTTTAAAAATAAATTTACATAACACACACTGTGTTACTCATACTCACAGACAGGAATAAGCTGAGCGGGGTCCTCGCTTTCTTAGCTAGCGTGGTGATTTGTTCACCAAGGGAACTCTAGGGTTGACAGAAAATATCAAACGAATTCCATACTGTCCATACTTCTAAGCACAAAAATAACTCAAGGAGTTCTAGTAGACAAAACTTTTTCAAAGCAATAAAATGTGTGCTTGAGCACAGTTAGATTTATTACAAATAAAATTGCCACTGGTAAGACTGTGGCAGTGACGGATGCGAAGGAGGGATTATGTAGTGGAGAGAATGACAGCTTTGGCATCTGCTAATCAGGACAATGGCTGGCATCCCGAGCCTTAGTTTTCCTCATTTGCCAGAAGATTGCAAACTGCCTTAAGAAAATAGATAAGGTAGTATGTGTCCTTTCCTATTTTCTTTCAGCATTGTAATCCACCCCCTTCTCACTGGGATGATCATGGTCTTTCATATTCTTCATTCTTTGATGGTCCTTTTTTTACAGCCCTTTCCTGTCTGTATTGGAATGGCCCTGCTTGTAAAAATATGTTAATTTATTTATTTAAGAAATATTTTAACCCAAATAATTGTCTAAGCTTTCCAATTAATAGTTTTATAATATATTTTATGTGCTGAAAAAATATCAATAGGCCATGTGTGATTCTATCTATTGCTTTCTAGGATTCTTATGACTCTTAATTTGATAAGGTGTTTATTTGTATGTCCATCAAGGTGCTGTTGAGTACTTTCACTTTTTTTTCATCCACCTAATACCAATTTTGTAGCATCTTAAAAGGGCAGGATATTACTCTTTTATTAATATTTGATATCTGATCTTGCAAGTTTAAAAACACACATGCGTATGCGTGCACGCACGCATACACACACACACACACCTATACCAGCCTGCTTTAACTTGGAGAGACTTTGATATTATTGCTCAGCAGCTCAGAGATGGATCTGAGGAAATCTTAAGCAGATTATCTTCCAATTTTCATTTTTTGAATTTTCATTGCTCATAAAGGTCGAAAAAGTATATAAATACTTTTTTTCTGCATCCATGAAATAGCTGTGGGCTGGGGAGGATCTTAAAGAATATTGTCTGATTTTTTTTATCAGTAAAGGACTGACTGGAGGTAGTGTTTCCAAAGGAAGAGATGACACAGAGAAAGTGAGAAATGAGGGAGTATATCCCTCCAAAACCTCACCCTCATGTAATGATGAAGAATCTCAAATTCAAGAGAAAGGAAGACATGGATATGAAGCCTTCAGAATCAAACCCTTCTGAGCAAGCCTGTCTTAGTCATAGGGTCTGCATTAATGCTGGTGGCCAGTGCTCTAGAAGTCGAACAGAGTAGCATAAAGAGATCCATAAAAGATGCTACTTAAACATATTAAATTTTAGCATACGTTATTAAACATGTTTCCATATATATGTCATATACTTAGACATCTAGTTAAACTCCATTTAACTAGAGTTTGAGCTGTGCCATTCAGAGATAATAAAATCAAGATTTTCACTGCAAATGCTAATATAATTTATATTTTGATTAAGCTGTGCTTAGAATAGACTGTTTGTATTTTAAAACAACTTTTACTTTTGGGAGACATTTAGGCTGCGTTTCATTAGCCTGGACTACCTTTTGTAGGTGTTTTCAGTTGGATTTAAAATCATTAGGACTTGCTGTTATAAGCACCACTAGCACACTTGAAATAATAGTGGGTCAACTTTCTTACTTTTATTTCCCTTAAAAATAGGTAAAAGCTTATGTTCTGGGATCCTAGTGGCTTCATTTCAACACGATAACATATATTGTTCAGTGTGGACTGAAGTACATATATGTCTGTATGGTAATCTGCCTCTTATTCATGATTTTGCTTGGGCATGTGATGGGGGGTAGGGAAGGCGGGGGGTGGTCAATGGGGGGAAAAGGAAACATATGTACTACTATTTGTAATACTTTCAACAATAAATATACATATATATATAAATTTAAGTAAAAATAAAATCAAGATATGGAAGAGTTTAAAAAAAAAGAAAAAGTGTTGTTGCTATTGAGCTATCCACTGGCACTTATTAAGTGGCTGCTAAAAGGCCAGAAAATTAGAAGATGCAATAAGAGTGCAATCATGAGGATCATAGTGATGGGTTTTTATGGAAGAATGAAGATCACCCCAGTTTTTCCTTATTAATACTGCATCTCATTTCCAACCTGAGAATTAAGAGAGGAAACTTCTTTAGGCTCAGTATGGCCACTTTTGTATTTACACCTCTCTCCCAGTCAGCATGAGCTCATTTCCATTTAAGAATCAGAGGATGTCTTTGATTTCAATCCACTCTTCCCTGCCACTCTAAATGATAAATTGAAATAAATGCCTATGCAATTTTTACAATCCTGGAAATAGTAGCATCTGGGCAGCACGTTTCTTGTCATTTTCCTATTAATGCCAATTTCCTAGGTAAACCATCTCATAGTATTTTTAACGGGTCAATGGTTAGAGTAATAGAGAAAATTCACTATTTCAGTTTTCATTTCTTATTTGTGGGAAGGAAGAGCAGATGTCATTCTAGCAATTCAAATTTTCTAACATAACCCACTGATATGTAAAACTCATATAGCAGATCTTCTGTCTTAAGGGGAATGCATTTTAATTTTATTGACTTATTATTATAATTTATGTCTTAAGGAGGTATGTTCAAATATATTGCTCCAGATTCTATATAACTAATGTTTAGTTTCAGACTACTCAGTAGTTACAGACCACCACTTGATTGCAGAGATTCATCAAATTGAGGGAGAGGTAGAATGTGTAGGCTTTCATTTTGCGCACACTCTTCTCAGCTAAGTGAGAAAAATATTGGTAGAAAACACTAACCAACCAGGAGTTGCAAACTTGTTTTTCCTTGCCTGGAAGTCAATAAAAGTGATTTTAATATCACAAGACCTCAGAAATCAAAATGAGCAAATGGAAACAAAGACTTCATGGTAATTAAATGTAAATTACTCTTTTGGTTTCTAGTTCTCTTTGAAAAATTCTTGGAAGGTTGGAGAGGAACAAATAGCAGGAAAGAGATGAAACGTCCTTGTAAGTACTCTTCATACAGAAGAAAGTGAAATGAAATAAAAATTCCAGATACACTTTTGAACCTAAAAGATTAAGATTTTTTTTTAATAGAACAGTATTTTGAAGTCTGGGCTAGAGAACAAAGGAGACATGAAGGCAAAATGCCAATTATGCTTCTGTGAGTAACTTCGGCAAGTTTCTCGGTCCTACTTAGCTTCAGGTTCCTAAATTGGAAAATAAGGATAATAACAACAATCATATCTGTCATGGATGCAACATTGGGGACCATGTGAAATAATATACAAATACTGTCCATCACAGACCCGGGCTCCAATAAGCACTTGGGAGATATCAGTTAATTTATTTCCATCTCCTTTTGTGGTAACACAGCTTCTATTCCTTTGAAGTCACCTTGCCTCATCAGTAACTCTGAGGGTCAGCTAGGGATGACATCACCTCCTGGATTATGATCCCAACTGAGATTTGGGGCTCCATGGATGGTGTTCAAACCAAATCTGGCCAGTGAGCTAAGGCCTAAGTTTATTGTTTGAATAATCAGTAAAGAGACTCTCACTTGGGGTCATGGTGTCAAAAGCCATAAAGCTTGACATTTCTAGAGGCTCCTTGGCTCAGCCAGGCCTTCCGATCCTCCTACAGAACAAAGAGGAGCAGATAGACTGCCCCGAGGAAGCCAGTAGGCCCAGGGTTACAGTTTTACCTTGAACTTCTGGGTACTTGAAACCATAAATGCTCTGTTTAGCTTAAGCTAGCCTGCACTGGGTCTTTGTCACTATCAGTCCATACTTGGTCCTTATCAGTTTTTGTTATTAACCTAGTGGCAAAAAGTTTATGTCAGTAGATATTTCAGAATGGAAGTAATGAATCATATTTCTAAACTATAATTAATATGTGACAATAGCCTGGAAGAGGGCTTATTGGAGGGCCACTGCATCTGTGATGTTCAAATACTTCTTACAATGAAAATGGGTTTCTCCATGGGCTGCAATCCAGGAAGGAATTTCGCTTAAGAAGGAAATGTTGCAAGTAGAAAGATGGCTCCAGTCCATGTCCTCATTATCCTAGGCACTCCAGAGGTGAGCCCACTAAGTTAACCCTCATTTTAATTCTTCACTTTCTTTCAAGATCAATAATTATATATGTACTTTGTCTCTGGTACTTATTGTGTTTTCCTTCGTTCTTTTTTTAACTTTATATTATTTCTCAAGAATTATCAATTTTCTCTAAAATAATAAGATTCCCCATATATCTGACAAACTTAGGAACAAATTAAAGTTTCTATAGAACAAAAATATTACTATCTACCTCCATTTAGTTTTTTCTTGAACTTCATATATTCCTGATTTAAAATATGTCACGTTTACAAGTGTTATCAACTCATGAAAGGAGGTTTCCCTCACTTTATTAACCTAGATAATTATGTTTATCAAGATAGTCTTTTAAAAATTTAAAAGTTGGAAGTTCACAGAAATCTAGTAGTTTATGAGCAACTTATCATTTTTTAGCATAATGCTTAAGTGCTTGCAGCTGTAGATTTATTGAGTGACACAAGCTAAAGAAGACTGTCATTTTAAACACAAAGCTTCTTAACCATTAGTGTCTGCAACTCATCAACTCCCTCTCCTACTTTTCTCCACCCAAAGTGGTACATATCACTTCCCCTCACATTTCACTATCATGAGCCCACCTTGATTATTAAATGGAAAGATGGGAGATAGGATAGCTAGCTGCCTAGCAACAATTCTACCCTGTGTAAGGGAGCGCAGATTTTTATTAGATTGCTAGCATTTTCTTCCATAGGCCAGTGATGCATTTGGAATGCAAAGAAGAAAACAAGTTTCAAATTGTCATGCAACTGGTCTATTCTTATTCTACCGACACATAAACTAAGGGAGCAGAAGATGGCCAGAATCTGCTGTGTGGGCTCACAGGAGATGGCTGAGCAGAAGTAAGAGTTCCCACTTTTTCTGAAGATTGGTGGGGTCAGCTGTCTCCCAGCTAACAGCGAAGGGGCACTGCATCACAGGCCAGTTAACTACTTGCTGGTTTTCTTCTAGAGCAGTGGTTCTCAACCTTTCTGATGCCAAGACTCTTTAATGCAGTTCCTCATGTTGTGCTGACCCCCAACCATAAAACTATTTTCATTGCTACTTCATAATTGTAATTTTGTTACTGTTAATGAATCCTAATGTAAATATCTGTGGTTTCCAATGGCCTGAGGCTCTATAGCAGTGGTTCTCAACCTATGGGTCACCAGCAAGGTTACCTTAGACCATCAGAAAACACAGATATTTACATTACGATTCATAACAGTAGCAAAATTACAGTTATGAAGTAGCAATGAAAATAATTTTATGGTCGGGGGTCACCACAACATGAGGAACTGTATTAAAAAGGGTCATGGCATTAGAAAGGTTGAGAACCACTATTCTAGAGTGTCCAGTGGGTTTCATAAAACTCACAATAAGGGCATAGGACCAGAGACTGGAACAAGTTCTCTTACCAGAAGTTTACAGAGCAATGAACAGGCCATGCACAGATACTCCAGATGGCTGCAAACTGAAACTATTACTTCCAGAAGGTGTTTTCCAGGAAGGTGTCATCCTCAGGGATGACATGTCGTTTCTCTTATGGCCTGCACACAATCATGTGGACTCCTAGAAATTATCCCTCAGCTATTCCTCCAAGAAAAATGTTAGAACTAAGCTTTGCTTCCTTTCCTAGATGGCACATATGGGTTTGCCATGTTTTAAATGTTAATTAATTTGTCTAATAAGGTAGCCTAAAACAACCTGCTGGTAGGAAAATACAGAAATTTGTTAAATCCATGCATTTATGAGTCCATCTATTCATTCACACATGCTTACTGATGACCTACCATATGCCAGTTACTGCAGTAATACTGGCAAAATGAAAATGATAATAACAATAAAATAATATTTACTTCGATGTCTAATGCTTATGGAGAACCTACTGTGTGTTGGGCACTGTGTTAAGACTTTTGTAAGCACTACATATTTGATTCTTATAACTATTATGAATCCAAGTTTTAACGAGGCTGAGAGATGGCTAATGAGTAGACGAGCAGGACTTGAAGCCACACCTGCTTGACTCTGAACCTCATAGTCTTAACCAATATTCAGTAAACCCCATTGACAAAAGAAAGCTCAATGCTCTGCATAGCTTTTATCCAACAGTATCTTATGGCCCAGAAGGAAAGGTAGATAAGTAAGTAGATAATTAAAATGAATATTAAAAGTGCTCAAATATTACTCCTCATGTTTACCCACAAATGATTACATTTAAAATTGGATCCAACTATAATTAGGATAATTGTTTTATGTTGTTAGTGCACGTGTCTATCTCCCAAAATATGCCCCTATGTCTTCAGCACCTTGCTCAGTAATAGGCACATAGCAGGCACTTTATGGTGAATGAGTGAAAGGAAAAAAAAGGAAACAGGAAAACAAAAGAGCAAGTTATTAAATCTATACGGAGAGCGTCAGAGAAACTTTCATAGTGGTGACATTTAGAGATGTTCTTCATGGATGAGAGATTTGTAAGACAAAGTACATTTGTAATCTTGGGGGTAGGGTATTAGTTAACATGTCAAGTAGAAGATTAACATGTAAAGCATGGCACCAAGGCAATGCATTGCTCACATAGGTGACAGGAAAGAGGTCCATGGAGCTGTTAACAGAAGCACCAAGATGGCATGTGAGAACCCTGTTAAATGCTGATGAGAATAAAGTGGTAGAAAGGGAGACATTAATGACAGGAGAAAGGCAGGAGTAGTGTTCTTGAGGAGGCTAGAATGTGATTTTGGTATCACATCACTGTCCGTTCATCGATTCCTTTAGCATTGTATGTCAGTGATTTGCAAAGTACACTTTTTCATTCCAATTCTATCTATCATCCTATCTTTCTATCTGGACTTCTATAAAATGGAACTTTCCCTCTCCACAAACAGTAATTCAGTTATCAGGAAACATATCAGAAGGGCGGAAAAAATGTTCAGTTCATTTCTCTTAATTATTTCTAAACTTAGTTTTCAGGACTCAATGTTTGCTGAAGTCTAACACATCTCTAATCAACTCTGTCTCCTTTAAAATCCTCATTGGGTCTGTTTTGTGATAAATATCTGGGGAAAATAATTATGCTTTATCACTTTATATGTTTCATGTTGTTATTGAAATTCCCCTTAATATCTGTATCCCCAGTCACTTTTCTTACAAACTCCCACACTGCCCAGTTTAAGAATGTACTCAGCTCATTTAATGCTACCTTTCTGCCATGGTATTCCCATGCCATGACTTAAACATTTTAATTATATCATTACTGGCTTGATTCCCATAAGTTTATATTTTAATCCTCATATTCAGTTCCAGCTAGTTCTATCACCCCTAGCAACATCCCTGTACACCTGGACTGGCCAACTCATAGTCTTCTCTATGGCCTTAAACATAATTTAGACAACCAGTATTCATTAAAGAATGAACACCAGGGATACTAGTGTAGCATACCTGCCAAGAAGTCATTCCCATAAAAACTCAAGATGGTCTCTTATAAAACTGCCCTGAAATTGACAATTTCTATGTTTGTTATTATGTGCTTTTAGAATTTTTCTTGGTGTTTTATTGAAAACCTGAATAATATTAGGTATACTCTCTAAAACACTATAACACTTAAAATAGATGGTAGTATGACAGGCAGGACCCATGTGTAAGAAAAGTATTACAGATACTCTAGCAATTGGTGAATCTCTGTTATTGGTACCCTGGGTAACAAGGATGGAGCTTCACAGAGGACTGGGATTCCCATGGAGTCCATCTGAGTCTTACTCCACTGTGCACAGGTCATGGTGCCATTAAACAACCCTTAGAAAATGTGGGTTAGATATATGACTAAGTCTCTGATTGTTAGGGGACTCAGAGACCTGTAAATAAAGTGAAAGACCCAATACGTTAGTCCTGCATTAAAATTCCATAACTCTGGCCTGGCCTGTGTGGCTAAGTAGTTAAGTGTCAATCTGTGAGCCAGGAGGTTGTTGTGGTTTAATGCCTGGGTTGTAGGCTCCCTCCCCAGTGTGGGGGATGCAGGAGAAAGCTGATCAGTGATTCTCTCATTGCTGATGTTTTTATCTCTTTCTCCCTCTTCCTTCCTCTCTGAAATAAATAAACATACATTATTTATTTTAAATGTTAAAGTCCACAACGCTGTGAATCTTAGTTGTAGCAGTACTTTCCACCTAGGTGTTTCAATGCAGAATGTGGCCTTTATACTCAGTCCATCTTGAAGGTCTTATATTCTTGAGATGGTCCAGTCAAGTTTGTGTGTGGTGAGTAGGTGACTATACCCATGGCATACTTCCTTCTACATTTAAGAATGCTGTTAATATCCTTGCTGAGTGACACCTAAATGTAGTGTTTTGCATTTGTCTTAATTTTTCTCACTGCAAGTGGCATTATCAAAGTAGAGAGTGGGGTACAATTACCTTTCATGGATCCTAACATGCCAACTGCCAGCTAACCAAATTGCTCTCACAGGCATCATCTTCCACATAATCCTTAGAGCAATTTTCCATTTATTCCCATTATATATGCTCATTTCAAATTCCTATGATCCATGAACCAATTAGATGTATCTCTATGAAGCATTTTTTAATTATTCTGATATTAAAAAACAAAAATGTTACCTTCTGCATATCCTGGCTTGATTTTCTCATCAAGGAAAACATTTGGACCACTCTACCTCAACTGTATGTCCCTAACCTGTCACTTTCTAGTACTTTACATTTGAGCGCCATGTATGTCATGTGACTGTATCTATGTGTAGTGTCTATCTTTCCTCCTTACCAGAACATACCACCCTGAGAGTGAAAACTTTGTCTTCTATTCCGTTTGTTTCCCAGTGCCGAGGAAAGCACCTGGTATGGTATGCAGCTCAGCATCCAGTGAAATTTTTAGATGAATAAAAATGATTTAATATGTAAACTTGAGTATCTATTGTTATGTTTTTATCAAAATAGGATGGAACATTAACATATATATTTCTGAATTTCCTTGCTGCCAACATAAGACAGTTTCCATTTTATTATTCAGTTATAAAATACAGTCTCTAAAACTGTACTAGAGTTGCTAACTTTTCTTTAGCATTTCTCTTAAACCATATGTCATTTTTAGTTTTATTTGTTAATAATCTTGGTCATGCCATTTCTAATACAAAATCTAGCCCTTGTTTGTTTGAAGCAGGGCTAGAATTCCAAATAGAACAAATGCATGTAGGAAATTTGGCTGCCAAATTAACATTAAAAGCAAATGATATTTTGCTCCCTAATTGAAAAGCCACAAATGATTACATTGATTCATGGGATGAGACTTGTTTTGTATAAGGAACTAATTGGTAGGATGGCTTTGACATTTCTTCATAACATGTAGTCTTTGCCCTTTCTCCAACATATGATTTTGTCCACAGTCAACATATAACAAAACTAGCTGTTTCTGTGCTTATACAAACTGTGTAATTAGATGCTGTGGATTTGTGATGGAGCTCAAAGGAATTAAGAAATTGATGTCACTGAGGTGGATCTGAGTCACCATAGCACAATGATGTTTATAGAGGCAATTTTAATGGAAGGAAAAAGGGTCATCTGTAATACTTTCAACAATAAAGATAAATTTTAAAAAATAAATAGCTACAATAAGAGCAAGTACCCAGCTTGAGAACCCACAACCAACACAGAAATAGAGCCCACACAGTATTTTTTTTTCTCAGACTCATTCATCAACAATGAAGGAAAATTTCCCAATGGGCACAACATTTGTCAAGTAACTGCTATTAATATCACAACCATTTTCGAAGTCAGCATCTAATTCTGGAAAGACAATTTCCATTTTGTCCATCTCATTCATTCTGTCTTAACATACATTTTTCCTTGTCTTGTTAATCGTCACTGTTTTATTGCTGCTTTCGCCTCCACCACTACCTCAATATCCTTGGCAAACTTTTCTTTGTGTGTGTGTGTGTGTGTGTGTGTGTGTGTGTGAGGGGGGGGGGGAGTTTACACAGAATATTCTAGCAGTGAGAGAGTGCCTTTGGTTATCTGGTTCTAATGGACAGTATTTAACATACCCTAAATAATCCTCCTACTTTCCTGAGCCAGTTCATTTTATTGTTAGAAGGTTAATTTTTTTTAATGCCTCACCTTTGGCTGGAAAAATTCTACTGGGGCACATTTCGGCTAGAGACAAAAATTGCTTTTCTTGGAAACTTCATAGATCTTTTGTCCATTAATGAAATTTTCATCCAATAGATGTCTGGTTACTGTTCTTTTGACTACTGCTATGGTCAAATTATTTGTGGCAACATATAATATCCTCTGGATGGCCTCTCATCTAAATCCCTAAGATAGAGTTGAAGCATATTGCCTATTCCCTGCTAATTTCAGGGCCTGGGTGTTTTCTTAAATCTTTTTTAATAGGCCATTTTATCTTTCCAACATCCAAGCTACTTCATCTGGGATGCAAAACCGCATTAGCTACTCCTGTCACTTGTTTATTCCAGCATATTTTTTGTCCTACAATGAGTCCCCATATCTGAATTTCAAGATCAGAGAGGTTTAATATCTTCACACAATTTTTCCAACTCTTTTGAGTGTATTTTGATCAATCAGAGTTGGGATGAAAATATAACTTTCCTCCATTATCAGGAGTCAGTGACAGTGAGAAAACACAGTTTTGTTATGCTTGTTTTTTTTGTTTGTAATAAAGATCTTATATAATCTACTCACTACTGTTTTCCATTTATCAGGTCCTGAGGAACCCCGGCTTTCAGATTCACCCAAATATTTTACTCAGTAGTCCCCCTGGACTCTTCACTTCTGCAACTGAAAAATTTCAAGTTCAAAGGTGAGATTCCTTTTCTTGACCTCCACTCACTTGAAAACATGGAAAAACAGATATATCCTTGTCCTGACATGTCTGTGAATGGGTGTTATGATGTCATTATCTCCAATGATCCCAGCCTATTGTAAATACATTTATGCCTCAGCAAGGGCAGTCTCTTTCAAAAGTCACTCTTTACCATTTTTTGATAGATCACATGCTCTGATTGCTATTGTTGAATTACTGATTGCCTTCTTTAGTTCTTTCTCCCAAACTACTTTTCTATTACTTAAAGATGTTTTCCAATTACTTGACCATATAGACCATTAGATGTCATGGAAAACCATGAACTTCTCTGAAATTGAATATCTCTGCTTGATACTGACATTCTGAATGCCTAAAAGGATACCACACTGATTGGCCTGTGTTTTTTTTTCCTTACCTGGGACTTTTCCTGTATTAAGGTAAAGCCAGGGCCCCCCTACTTAACTTTCTTACTGTTTTAACAACACTGGTTCCTGGAAGCCAGAGTTTTTGTGTTTTCTTGTAAATTATCTCAAGGAAGGTCAAATTACCAAGAAGCTTTCTTGGAAAGCTTCAGTTTTCTGGTGTAAAAATATGCTGCTTAAATAGCTGCAGGCTCAGTATTTTACTTGCTGTCCCTTAATATAATGTCAGCAATTGACCCGTTTGGTCTCTTCTTGGAGTTATAATTCTATTTCAGTTGATCAGAGAAAACTAGGAGTGACCTCTTTATTCAGAATTTTTTTAAAAAAACCTGTAATACAATTTGGAATTCTCTCCATTTAGCTATATGCACATTTTCTATTAGGCCTTGGTTTCAGTAAACTACAATTATTTTGGAAATACTTATTTGGGTAGGAGTGTTTAAATGGCTTATTTCACCTGGAATTTTTTGTATTCAATATAAAGAGCTACATAAATGTCTTGAAAGATCACCATGAGCCTTATATCTTAACACAATTGGACTGTTCATGTGACTCAGAGTATCCAGACAAAATTATATTCTGTTTCTTGCCAAGTAAAAGAAAATGCTTTTAAATTCCTTATCAGTGACTTGATGAAAATGTAACAGTATTAAAATTCTTTTTCTGGTTTTAGCAGATTATGTAAATTTGACCAATCTGTCCACTGAGAACAATTAGAAAATCTGGAAATAAAATATACATCTTATAAAATGTAAATATATATATATGGATAAGTAATATATATATATATATATATATATATATCAATCAATCCTCATTTTTTATATAGCATGGTTTTTAGGCAATCAAAAATAGCTAGATATACAAGAAAATCAAACAATGTAACCAAAAACCAAAGGAAAAAACAGAAAATATAAAGAGAAACATAGCTGAAAGAGATACAGATGTTTCAATTGTGAACTTTATGTTCACATCTATTTCTTTTTATACTGAATATTAACTTCTTAATTTGCACCATGTTACATCAGTATTTCCAAAGTAACAATACTATCATTATTATATATAGATTACCAAAGATATTTTAAGCTTTCTTTTCAGCTCTCTTTTTCTTAGAATATATCCCACTAGGTATATGTAATTCTTCTACAAAGTTATTCATAAAGTTCTCCCTCTGCCATACCTACTGTGAGAACAAAGACAATTCTTTAAAAAATATCTAAGTGAACATATTTTAAATGGATATACAGTTATTGTGAAAGTCCCTAAAAACATACTGAGAGAATTCTATCATTCAGCGGAAAAGTAGGTCTCTTTTGCAAATCCTATCTAATAATGAGGGAATATGATAATTGACCCTCATGCTAAGATGATAGCACCCATAGACAATAAGGAAGGAATATGCTAATTGACTGCCCTGAGTTTTTCTGTTTTCTTTGCAAATACATTTGCACGCGCCCGTGCGCAGGCACACGCACACACACATACACACACACACACACACACACACACTCCCTCATAAATAAGTACATACACACACATATACACAACTTACATATTCCTCCACACTGTTTGGCAATTTGAGTTTTTTAGTTAAGCTTATTTCCTCAAGATTCACATAGATAGAGATTGTCCTCATTTTCTTTTTTCTTTTCAAATGAAATGTATTTGTGTACGGTTTACACACAGTAAAATGGACCCATCTGAAGTGCACCTCTTGGTGAATTTTGACAATTAAGGACTACCACAATGAAAACATAGGATATTTTCATCAACTGCAAAAATACCTGTTTCCCTTTCTATAGTTAACTCATATACTACCACTCATCCGATTGTTGTCAATATAAATTAGTTTTGTCTATTTTAGGACTTCATATAAATTGCATCAAGCAGAAGATCTATTTTATCTCTGCATTATTGTATTTAACACAATTTTTCTCAAATTCATCTATATTGTTGCCTGCATCAGTAGTACATTCAAATTTATTGACAATCAATATTCCATTGTATGGATAAAGTCAATTTATCTATTCATGTGTTGATGGACACTTAGCTAATTTCTATATGCTGTGTAGTTTATATGCTGTAAAGTTCATGTTCATGTACTTTGCATAAGTTTTCATTTAACTTGGGATAAATACTTGGAAATGAAATTGCTTATTTTTAACTTTATATGGAACCTCCAAACATTTCCAAAGAGGCTGTATTATTTTACATTCCCACCAACATTCCCAGCAAATATTCCAATTGCTCCACATCCCTGCCTAAACTTATTATGGCTATGCTTATTTGTATTTAATTTGCATTTCTTGTATGATTGACATTGTCAAATATATTTTCCTTTCTTGGTTAGCAAATTGTATATCTGTCTTTATAAAGTGTTCCTCAAATATTTTGACCATTTTAAAAATTGTTACCTTAAGTACATTTTGAAATCAGGGAAAATAAGTCCTTCAATTTCTTGTCTTTTAAGAAATACATTTTGCTAATGTAAGTTTTCCACATAAAATTATGAATCAGTTTGTTAATTTCTACTAAAAGAAAAATCTGCTGGGATTCTGATTGATTTGAAGATCTGTTTGAGTAGCACTGACTATATTTTTCCTTACAGTTTCTATATTCAACATGGCAGCATTTTCTTGAATGGTTGATATTGCTAAAACTCCTGGGCAACAAATCTACTAGTTGTGGATTAAAAGAATATCATTCTTATAGCTGTTAATTACCCAGTTTGTTAGAGAAGCTATTTTCTCATTTTACCTTTTTACACCTTTCTACATTTGAAACCATGGCAGTACTCTGTTCCCACCCTTTTAATACCACATTTTAAACAAAAACGTATCTTCAGAGGTCAGGGTGATTAGCAACTCCTAAATGTCAGGCCAGCTGGTTGCTTCTCACTTTTCGTTAATTTGTGGATGATGATGTGCCATGATTCTGGTTTTAAATAACCCAGTATTCTCCTGTACACAACACACACACACTTAGGCAGAGATGTGGTGACAAGCCCAGTGTCCTGACCTCAGTACGCAGTCTTCCTCCCCAAATTCTCACATTGAGTCTAGCCATTATTATGTTTTAAAAGCCCCAGGGGTGGTTCTAACTCAATGTCTGAATGAAAGAAAGTCTTTGATAATTGCAGAGCTCAGTGGATGATGAGTCTTGAGTTGGCCCATATCTCTGCTATGAGCCCAGCAGTATTTCTAGCCAACCACAAACATACACATTTCTTATTTCTAATAAATCCTATGCTAATATATAAAATAGACCTGCTAGTGTAGATATAACAATAATTATAAAGTTTAATCAACCTTTACAGCATGTTGTTTTTTGTTTAGGTTTCTCTAAGCACTAATGATGGTAAGTCATAGATTAAGGTATATACACACATATATTCATGATACTGTTTACCCTCATTTATATTTGAAGTAGGCAAATAACATGACAAGAATAAGATGAGAATGAACACCACAACTGCCATGCCCTCTACAGGAGAAAGTAAAAATGGTGTTTATGATAGTTTTATGATTGTTTATCCTTCACAGGTAAATATTAAGAAAATGGTACTTTTATATCTAGTCTCTGACAAAAATTTTTGCTTCTGTAACTTTCATGTATTACATATTGCATAGTTGATCCAAAATAATTTTTGTCAAGACTGTTATTTTCAAATGTCTTCATCATCTCTTTCATATCAGTGGAGTGTTTTGAACATCTGTACCAGTGTCTTTGCCTAAAATATATTTCTATAATTGAATTTAAGATACACATCAGAGATTTTCAGTTTGCAAAAGCTTTTACTCAGAGGTCACTTCAGGTGATAAAAGTTTTAAGAAAGAAACCACAGGTACCAGAAATAATGTATAATTTCAAACAAAATGTCATTTAGAATGACCTCTGTCCTTTATCTAAGGCAATGCATTTAAAAAGATAAGCTTTAACTTCCAGAAGCAGATTTTAAAATAGTTTAACATTGTATACTTCTGATATAAGAGTATAGGGACATTTAAATTATATCTAATAACAGAAAACCAGGACAATTCTTTGTAATTCTTTAAAAGAATAAAAATGCCCCTCAACTGTGCTATAATTATACATAAATTGCAAAGATTTTAAAAACATATAACTCTCCAGGCCCCATAGAAACCACTGACTTAGATCTGATTATAAGATTATAAGAGGCTTTAAGGAAAAAAAGAAAATCTGGAGTAATTGAAATCTTCAGGTCTAGTATCAGATGAGAGTTAGACCCATTACACCCATCAGCCAGGGTCCTCCAGGAATCCACCTGTGCCACACAGCAGGCTTCATTACATGTTACAATAAAGGAGACTATGTTGCCAGGGAAACCATGGTGGTACACCATTAAAAGTAGAATTTTGACCCCCTGGCAACGGGCAAGGAGACACCTGATTGGTGGTGTTGCTCTTATATCAATCAGGGGCAAAGCAGATGTACAGTCCTTAGTTCGTCCTAGCTTGATGCCTGTGTCAGTGGCCAGAGCTGTTTCATGCCTGAGGCACATTTTTTTAGAAAAGTAGAATTTTGGCTTGGGGAAGGCAGTTGGGAGTGGGAATGGGAGATTTAAAGAAGTGCTTTGCCCTAGGTACTGGTCCTTGAAATTTGTGAATATCAGCTTATATTAATAAAAAGGGTCTTTGGTCTTTGCAGGGTCATCAAGTTAAAGGTTTTAATAGAATATTATTCAGGATTGCCCATATGGCGGCGTTAGTATAACCATAAATGTCTTAGGAAGAAAGAGGCAAGGGGGATATTTGACTAAGACCTAAGAGGAGAAGGCAGAATAAATATGAAGGTAGAGGTTGGAGTGATGTTCCTATAAGACAAAGAACGCCAGCAACCACTAGAATCTGAGAGAGACCAGGAAGGATGTTTCTTTAGAGCCCTCAGAAAGAACTTGGTGCCAACACCTTGATTTCAGACCCTGGCCTTGAGAACTGTAAAAGAATAAATTCCTATTGTTTGAACATACCCAGTTTGTGAGAATTTGTTACCATAGCAACAGTAAATACATGCAGATGTATTGATAATTGAATCTAAGAGTCAGAAAGAATGAAACACAACTAAAGCTTCAGTTGTAAGAAGTAGCAGCTACAACTATTAGCTGGGAGAGGAAATGTTGGGCATTACTGTAGTTTGCATCGTGTTCATATTTTGTCTGTCCTTAGACAAGATTATGGTGGGATCTTGTTTTTGTCCCATCATGGTCTCAGAGTGACCTTCCCTGATGAGTGACCTTGCATTCTGAGAAAAATTTTAATATTCAACAGGAGAATGCCAAAGCCTAGCTGTTCGTGCAGGCCAGTTTCCAAATGACAGCTGTCAAGACCATGTTTTCCTTTCTCATTGCTAATTTAATGAGTGATGTTGGTCATGCTATCCAGCCCCTCTGGGCAACTGTAATTCACTTCAATCTTTTATTCACTAAATATTTACCAAAAACATTCTAACCTTCATTGAAGTTGCCAAGAGGGAAACAAGTAAAATATATTACATGTCAATCGATGATGAGAGTTGGAGAGAAAAGTGAAATGGGAAATATAGTAGAAGAAATAATAGAATTTCACCATTATTACCCCTAGTAAAATAATTCATTTACAGATGCAAACCCCCTAAGTGAAGACGAATGGGAGCTGGATATATGTGCAGTGTCAAAATGTCATTCTTTTCTGATCTTGAGGGACAAACTCAGTTTTACCATGCATGGATCTGGCTGCCATCACCTTAATCCAGGTATCACAAGCAGCACAGCTAACAGTGGGAAAGCCAGACATGATGTGCCTATTGATGTGACAAAATATGATGCATAAAACATCACAATTAGACAACTGCAAAAGGTGGATCATTTTATAAGACAACTGGTCTGATCACGTCAATAACTCAATGGCATTTATAAAAAGATAGGGGCTGCATTCGATGACAAAGGAACTGAGATATTAAAAACACAAAAGGCCCCTTTGACAGTAGGTGTATGGTATAGATTATTAGTTTTCATATTTTAATGTATATTAGAATCATTGTGGAGATTTATTTTTAAAAATGTGAAGTTTCAGGCTGTAAAGGTAGATATTCTGGCTTAGTAACAACAATGGAGTTGATGCTGAAAGAGTATGCCTCTGGTCTCCACCATGGAGAACACTGGAGAAGTTGTTAATTATCACAGAGACTGTCAGTTCTATGCAAGGGGCTTGGTAGGATTCTGGTGCTCATAGCAGAGAATAGACCACCAATAGCAGAAGACCTGGCTGTGCCCTGAGCTCTGCATCCAGATCTGTCTCCCATGTTGATTCCTGTCAGAACCACAGGCAGGACTTTCAAAACACATTAAAGGCTGGGCCCCTCTTCAGACCAGTTACATCTGGAAGGCCAGCTGGACATTGGTATTAAAAAGGAATGTACTTGAGCCATGACTGATTTGGCTCAGTGGATAGAGCGTCGGCCTGAGGACTGAAGGGTCTCAGGTTCAGTTCCAGTCAAGGGCACGTACTTTGGTTGCAGGCACATCCCCAGTGGGGATGTGTGCAGGAGGCAGCTGATTGATGTTTCTCTCTCATCGATGTTTCTAACTCTATCCCTCTCCCTTTCTCTCTGTAAAAAATCAATAACATATATTTTTTAAAAAGAATGTACTTGAGTGATCCTTACATGTGGTTGGGGTTAAGAGCTAGCTAAAAGGTGTTTAAAATACAGGGCTATGTTGCATGTACTCAAATGAAAAAAATTTTAATGAGGATTCATCGTTACACCAGTTATATGGTCTTACTTTTTTCAGTGAACAACCCATTTGATTTTTAAATAAAAACCAAGAAATATTTTTTACATTAGCCATTATTAGGCAAATGGGGAAAGAAAAGGATTGAAAGATATTATTTCACAATTCTGCTGATACAGAACTATCTAGTACCAATAGTATCTCTTGTTGTTACAAAAGAAGATGGTATAGGCTCTCCTAGCCCCTGCAGAGCACTTTCCAGTGTGCTGACTAGTAGGAACACTATAGAGCCAGAACCACTCTACTGTCCTTTCCCAGGATTCCCTGTTTTAGAGGAATAGCATGTCTGGAAAGGAAAGCTAGGTAACAAGTGATTTACACTAACAACTGTAGCATGGTGAGTCATGAAGTTATTCAAAACAAGGAATATGATGAGGAAAAGCAAACAGTGGCAATCTAGGTCTGTTGTAGGAAGGAAAATGAGGTCATCAGGTAAGTAAGGTTCCAGGAAGAAAAGGAAAACTAGAATCTACTGGCAAGGGTGGTGAAAACCAACACCTTCACCTTGAAGTGACTGCACTGCTCTACACACCAGAACAATAGATAGTCCTGTTGTCAACAAAAGTCTAATGGGAAAGACATGACATGCATTTCATGATACACTGTAGCCTATGCGATCTCTAGAAAACTGCTGGCCACATTGCTCTAATTACAACTCCTACTCCTTTGTCTTTGGACAGATAAGGTAGCATAGAGGGCAGAGTCCTGGATATAGAATCAGACTCCCTGCATGCAGGCTTGGGCTTTACTACTGACACTCCAGTGGCCCTGAACTTCATTTTCACTTTTGAAAAAATTTCCAGGTGAAATTAATAAAGTCTATGTAATGATTTTCTATGGAAATTAAATAAAAGACCGATTAAAGTAGTTTTAGTGAGCTATAAAATCTTAGTTGTGGTTATTATGCTATCCACTGGAATATTTCACCAGCTCCTGAAATTCCAGCTCTTATGTGGAATGGAGCATTTTCTCTCTCCTAAAGTCCCTTCTCTATAAGGCAAATGAAGAGATAATGGTGCAGTGTCTATGTTCAATAAATATTTACTGAATGCACAAGACATGAAGGATTGAATATGTGGGACAAAGAGAAAAGAAAGAAGGACTGGAAGAAGGAAAGGATAAGAAAAGGAGAGAGTTAGAGAGAGTGGGGAAAGGGAAGAAAGGAGGAATGCTTTTTTTAAATATATTTTATTGATTTTTTACAGAGAAGAAGGGAGAAAGATAGTTAGAAACATTTGATGAGAGAGAAACAACAATCATTTGCCTCTTGCACACCTCCTACTGGGGATGTGCCCACATCCAAGGTACATGCCTTTAATCAGAATCAAACCTGGGACCTTTCAGTCTTCAGGCTGATGCTCTATCCACTGAGCCAAACCGGTTAGGGCGGGAGGAATTATATTTTAAATATTTTATTTGAGCAAATAATCATCCATCAATAGTTATTGAACTCTTTTCTTTGCTATACACACACTTGGTAGTATAATTTAAAAGAAGAGATGAAATAAGGTAATACAAAATAACCACAGAGAGCATCCAGTGAAATCCCAGTTTTACAGCAGAAGAAACTTAGTGATTTAGTCAGTGTTATTTTAATATCTTCAACAAACCTAGTAGAATTAAAGTATACAATTGTGGGACAATGCTCTCAGGGTCTTGACTCCTTAGCATTTCCAAAATAAATCATTTAGAAGGCAGACATCAACTCTCCCTTCCCATTAGGGTTGGTTAAATGCAGTCATCCATATCAAAAGCCACAACATAAGTAATCAGAGATTACGCATTGTGAGTTTTCAAAAACCTGGTAAAAATATCCTTAAAAACTCAGGACAAACAAAATTAAATCCATAAAGCACCCCATTCTGTCAGAAGGGAAGCACATAGATTATTGCTTTTATAAAGAAAATATTCAAGCAAGTCTCAAGGGTAAAATGCACAATTAAACAATTCAGCAAATCTGGCAGCACAACCCACTGAGGTACAATCCTACATACCCTCTGCTTTCATCTGGCGAGGGGCTTTTTCCCTCTCCTGGAGTCCTGTCTCTGTAAGGCTACCTCTTCCATGACCTATGCTGGTAGATATCTTCCAGGCACACTACTTCTAACAAGCTGTTGTTTGATCTTCAATAACTAGACAGTTTGGATGAAGTGCAAAGATGAACCACATTATATTAAACTCAGTTCTATGGGCGATCATAGGAGTGTGCAATGGGGTTGTGGAATAGTTAAAATGATTGATGGATTCAAAAACCTTGCTTTGGTCTCACAGGCAGGGCTCTAATGTTAGAAAGAACATGAGGCATGGAATCAGAAACCCTAAATTTAGGTGGTCGTGACTTCTGCTGATTTTACTTTCAGCCTCTTAAACAATAAGCATTTATTATCTCAAGCAATATATGTGGGTTCTGAATCTGGGGACAAATTGGCCGGGTAGTTCCAGTTCAGAAACTCTCGTGGGGTTACAAATATCAGCCAAAGCGACAATCAGCCAAAAGCTTGAGTGGGGCTGGAGGATGTGTTTCTCAGGTCACTCATTCACATCTGATCTAGTGACTGCTAGTTGTCTGCTGAGACCTCAGTTCTTCCTCAAGTGGAGAGAATGTTGTGTGACTGTTTTTACAACATGGCAGATGGCTTCCCCAGAGCAGGTGAGTTATAAGACAATACTGTGAAAGCCACAATGACTTTTCTGACCCCAGTCTCAGAAGTCATGCATCACCATTTCGCAATATCCTGTGAGAGACACAGGTCAGCCCTATATACTTTGTGTGTAAGGGGACAACAAGAGTAAGAATACCAAGAGAATGGTCATATGGCAGTCTTCTGCTGATTAATTATACAATTGTTTAGTAAAATCATTACCTCTTCTGAGAAACTGTCGATGGAATATAGCACGATTCCCCTCTACTCTTATTATGGAGTTCCTATGATACTAAATAAGAAAAAGTATAAGAAATGGATCTTAAATTAATATGAGGAAAGTTAATTCCTATTATTTTATTTATTACTAGAGGCCCAGTGCACAAAATCTGTGCACTGGTGGAAACCTAGGCCTGGTTGGCGATCAGGGCCCATCTGTAGGGCGACTGGTGGGGCAATCAGGCCCCCCCCCTCACTGGCACCCAATTTGGCTAGCCTGGGGCCTCTGGGCTGGGGGCACGTCCTGCATTGAGTTTCTGCCTCCCGGTGGTCAGTGCATGTTATAACAATCTGTTGTTCCGCTGATCATTCTGCTGTTCAGTAGATTTGCATATTAGGCTTTTATTATATAAGATGGGTTTTACATGTGATTCTTTTTATCAATTTTTATTTATTCTCTCAGTTTCTTGAAAAGAAAGAATTGTCCCTGGTGCATTGGGAACCTTGATGAGTCTGCCCTGATTCGGGTGTTATTCCTCCTACCCATCAATGTGTTTAAAACCATCCAGGTGAATTATATCATGCATAACTATAGACTGCGTTTCAGTTAATAACATACTCCTATTTAACTTCACTGCCCTTATCTGTTCCATATGTCTTAAAGTTTCTTATTCTTTCCCAATTTTTCTATTTGCTATAATTTATTCATCTGTTCATATTTCAGTATCCTTTTCACTTTTTGTTTTAGCTATTATATCTAAATGAGCTATTTTACAGAGAAAACTCAAAATACAAAAGGAAAGATATGCTCACCCATTCAACATGGTTCAAAAGTTGTCAGACACTTGATGGAATTTAGTGGGATTACTTCTAGCTTCCATAGAGACTTGGGTACTTTATCTATTTTTCTCTCAGTTATTTCTTTTAAAACGGTGGAGAAAAGATATTAGAATTATGTTGATGATCTAGTAAAGCTTATTTCTAAGAGTGATGATAATATTTCAGTAGCTTGTAAATCATTTGTTTCATGAAGAATACTTTGATCAATAAGTAGTAATGCAGATCCTAAATCAACCTTGCAAATACTTTGAGAAAAAGCCATTATTAAGCCTTTACAATATTTGGTTAGCTAAAAATATTGGCATTCCTGTTATAATAATTTTGATAATAAGTACACAAACACATTTTCACAGAATGCCAATAATATTCACTCACTCCTTGGTTTCAAACATTACTAGTGAAATCAATAGATTGGTGAAACCTTTTAGAAGCTATTTGGCAGTATAAAATTACAACTATGTTTAGCTCATTACCTAGCAATTTACTTTATAATTGCACAACTATATGTATATAAAAATGTTCTTTGTGTTATTTGTTGAAGTAGCAAAAGTTGGGGAAAATGCGTAATCGTTAATAAATAAGTTATAGCCCAAATACTTCATGGCAAACCTCAGAGACCTAAATATACTGATATTAAAAGATCTCCAAGACACAAAATTAAATTCAAAGTAAGTCATTTAAGGATATGTATATTATGGTCATATTTACGCTGTAAAAATCTATGTACACATACACATACTGAAAAATTAAAAATCATTGACAATGATAAGGGTGGGATAAATGGGGATAGATAATTCGGTGTATAATGTTTTGCTTTAATCACTTCTCTATATTTTGAATCATGTACATTAAGAGAGTATACCTATATTATTTGTGTACTAAAACATATAAGTGTTTTACCATTCTTGAATATGTCTAGGAAAGAAAAACAAATACTAAGAATATTTTAAATCTCCCTATCAAATTTTATATGAATGTTTGGTTTATTTTAGTTCCTAAATATGCAACACAGACTGCATAACTCTGGTTGTATGTAGAATCTTATTGCAAATGTCTCAGGCATGGTCATATTTGTTTCTTTTTTTTTTTTTTTTTCAGTTTTTTATTTATTTATTTTTTTTTTCAGTTTTTTATTTATTTATTTATTTATTTTTCTTTTTTTTCAGTTTTTTATTTATTTATTTTTTTTTCTTTTTTTTTGCCTTTTATTTTTTATTTATTTATTTATTTTTTTAATTTTATTTACAATATAACTTATATTTAATAGTAGTACATATGTTTTCCTCCCCCCCAATATCCTCCCCCCAGCCTCCCCTAGCCCACCACACATGTCCCCACCTGCCTCCCTCCCCACCCCAGAGTCTTTCATTCATTGGTTATGCTCATATGTATGCTTACAGGTCTTTCGGTTGATCTCCCCCAGCATCTGCCTCCCATATTTGTTTCAATAAATATTTTTTAAATGGCCATCCAAATAAATGAAGGAATGAGTGGATGAAACTCAAATATCAGTAATTCTAAGCATCTACCAGCTTACTAAATCCACATCTTTGCAATGTTTATCCACAGTCTCAAATTGCAAAATGTCTTGGAATTACTAAGAGATTGAATATTTGACCATCTGAATGGCCCCCGTGGTCCTTTGCATATATCTTTGATACACTCTCATTGAGTCTCATTGAGTTTGTCCCAGTTCTCCTGTTTGTGGCTCTCTGGTAGACCACAAGGGAGCAGAGGGCATTGCCCATGTTAATTCACAATGACTGGTTATGACTGTCCAGGCTCTGTTGACCACACACAGCCTGCTTGTTCCTTCACAGTTGCCAGGGCATCTCCTAGACTGACCTTAAGATGAAGACTGACCATCCTCTGTCACCTTCCTCTGGATTGCCAGTGTCTATTGACTTGGGAGATTTATCCTGACCTTCTGAAGTTCGGGAAGATATAAGGCATCTGTTTACTCAGTTACCACGGCATGAAGTTTTTCTCTGCTTACCTCTGGATCATAGAACTTTCCTGACACTCAGGAAATTCATTTCCTTCTTTTTTATATAAAATAAACCTGAGCTTTCTCTGAGTTTTCCAACTAGAGGCTTATTTAACTTGGCATCCTATCTTTGAGGTCCGTCCAGACTCCAGAAATCCATGATGCTGTTGTGACTATAGTTGAACTAATTCTTGAGGGACTAAGAAAAACCAAGATGAATTTTACAGATTTCAATGAACCCCAGGTTTACATGATTATTGCCTCTCTAAGCACACACTTTCTGATTTGCTGTTCTTAAACGGTTTGTAGCGTTGTCAGAGGATGATGGTGGTGGCAGCGAGAGTTCCTAATATCTACTGAGTCTATCACAAGCCCGTTGCTGTGCTACCACTTTATAAACACTTTATAATTAACCAGAACAAGTTATCAGGCAGGTATTGTCAATGGCCCCATTTTACTGTTGGGATACGTGATGAAATTAAGCCACTTGGTAAAGTGGTATGACACCAGAACCTGCACTCTCAACCATTCCTCTGTACATCTTAGGAAGGCTTTCAGCTAAAAGGGAAGAACATAAATGAGAATTGATTTTGCACTTTGAAGTTCGAAAGGACAAGGCCATCAAATAATAAAAGATGGCATAAAATGGCTTATTTGTGCCATGCCAGCATTGGTGAACCAATCCTTCTTTGACTAGAACAAGGCTATGATATTTGTTTTCCCAGAAAAGTAAACATGTGCAGCAGAAAGTGGAACAAAAAAAAACGTATGTTAAAAAGCTTCTCCGAGTCTGGAACAGGTAGACAGTGACTCTTCACGCCTATGTGAAAATAATAAGAAGGGAAATGAATGTGCCCCTAGCTGTTGAAAGAGTTGCAACCTTGGAAGTTTGCCAGATACGAGCAGTAGGCTGTCTTCCACCAGGCCCTGGTGAGGGTTTAATTATGTGTCTGTGAAACATCATTAATGCTGACCATGGGAACTTGCTAACTGAGAGAGGCCTGGGTACTTCACTTCCTCCACAGATTTGAAATGTATGTGTGTTTTGTTCCCTCATTTTTTCTTTATCAAGTTCAGACTATAATGAAACCTTCCCAAGCACTCAGCTCTTAGTAACTCTTTGAACTTACAACACCAGAGAGAAATGGCACTGACTGAACTTTTACAATGGCTAACACTGGCACCAATTAATCAGTTCTCTTGAAAAGAAAATTGGAACGGGTAGAGCTGCAGACTGGCTTACAGGCGCACAAGTTGGAATCATTTTTCTGAAATAATCTCCTTCTGCGGTTATAAACCAGTAAAGATTTTTTTTTCTCTACAAAAGAATGCTAAAATAATAATACTTATTTATCTAGGTAATGGGGATGTTGAAAGGTTTATTTAGTTGTTTTTTGTAAAGTGTTTGGGAAATGAAAACAGCTATATTAGTGCTAAATAGGATTATTAGCCAACCTAGCACTTTTATGTGAATATTCTGTTCTAGTTTCTTCCTTTGAGTCTATTTCAGGGCAGATTAACACCTCCACATAGAGCTTTCAGGAAGGCTTCTACACTCAGTCTGTTGAGAAGCCAAATTCCCTGATAAAAATTAAACCTCAGATATAATTTGCATACATTTGAAAGCATCCTTAAAATGCTTCATAATTTAGAACAGGGGTCTCATTCATCAGAAAAGTGTCAGTGTAAAATCAATGGAAAAGTAAAAAAGAAAAATGCCAATGTCATGAACTTAGTAAAAATCATCGTACATTCTTCCACTAGCCAAGCCACCAACCAAAGGAGTCAGGTCCCTCCTAGAAAGGATAAAAATAACAAAACACCTAAAGTTATTTGAGCATGATATTCTCTGCCCAGAAGTCCTCACTTTACAGTTTCTGAGAGACTCCAGAATGGTACCACTTTTTCTGATTCATACTTATTTTAAACTTTGAGTGAGTCAAAAAATGACTGGGATACACCTTTGAGGTGTGGGAAAGTATAATTGAAGAGAATTTCTTTTGATTGGAAATCTTTTGTATCAGCTATGCAACCTGTCACACAAATATTGCCCTTGCACCTTTTTAATGTTTTAATGGGAGCAATGGGAGAGCATGTAAGAGAGCCCCAAATGGCTTCCTCAACTCTCATTTTTGTGAATTAGTTAGAAAGTCTGAGGAAAAACCACTAGTGTTTCCATTGTAGTCAACAAAAGCTACCACACAATCAAGTTCAGACAGTATAAAGACATTTTAGGGATCCTCTGGGGGCATTTTTGACATTTCTCTCTAATATGTCAAGTCAGGTCAGGAAATCCAAATGCAACAGAGAAAACTCCTAGTAGCTCCATAACATTAACTCCAATTAACAAAGTGCAAATATTGACTACAAACTCTGAGAGGGAAGAGTTATACGCAAATAAGACAACATAAAAATAGCCATGGTAATTTTGAAAGAATTTTGAGTTGGTGCATGTGGGTAGATGTGTGTGTGTGCTGGTGCATGAATGGGTGTATGAGTGAGTGTGAGGTTTAGCAAGGTTTCTCACAAGACCGCGAATGTTGTTTTTGAAGAAAATACCATCGCATTATAATCTGTAGTAAAAGTATCTGTGTTTATAGCGGTAGCTTTATTTTCTGCAACTAAATTCACGTGGGCCAGTTTTATTACATAGAAGTAATGAGCATTTAAGTTGGCATAAAATTGCCAGAGGGGCTTAATTAGAAATAGTTACAATGGCAAAAGGAAGACAGAAGCCAATGATATTTATCCTGGCCACCTTCCAATCGCACTCTAGATTTCTTGCTATAAAAAGATAAAATATTGTTGAGGATGAAATTATTCCCACTCTTGAGTCTTTATGCAGTTTTATATGGTATACAGCAAAAATGTCCACTTTCTCGATGAACAAATAAAACATTAAACTTGTGACAACTCCAAATTTCAGTTCTCAACAATGAAAAGATATTAGTCTTCCCTAGAAAAAAATCAGGCTGCAACCGACTTCTTGCTAGTTATACAGTGCTAAGAAATAGTATCTCTGCCCAAACTAGATTGGCTCAGTGGATAGAGCATTGGCCTGTGGACTGAAAGGTCCCCGGTTCAACTCCAGTCAAGAACATGTACCTTGTCTGTGGGCTCATCCCCAGTAGGGGGTGTGCAGGAGGCAGATGATCCATGTTTCTCTCTCATCAATGTTTCTAACTTTTTATCCCTCTCCCTTCCTCTCTGCAAAATATCAATAAAATATTTTTAAAAAATAGTACCTCAGCCCTGGAAATGGGCAAAAGAATGGCTACATGCCTCTTAATACCATACTGAAACAAACTTTAATAGCACACCAAATGATTATTTAGGTCTCTTAAGGATTTGCTTGTCTGAATTGTTATTTATTATTTAATCGGTTCTAGAGTCTGAAATTCCATACTAACATAGATTTTTCTGTAGAGATATAAAAATTAAAGATAATCCCAAAAGTTATACAGATGCTCCTGGACTTATGATGGGGTGACAATGTCCCCCCACAAAAAGCATTGCAAGTTGAAAATATTGTAGGTCAAAAATGCATTTAAAACTCTCTACCTACCAAACCTCAGAGCTTAGCCTAGCCTACTTTTAATGTGCTCAGCACCACTTACATCAGCCTATACTTGGGCAACTTATCCCACTGCACTACCCAGCATCACAAGAATATTATACTGCACTTCACTAATCTGGGAAACATCAAAATTCAAAATTCAAATTACATTTTTTACTGAATGCATATTATTTTTGCACCATTTTGAAGATGAACAACCCAAGTCAGACCATCAGGAGGCAGGGACTGGCTGCAGCTTTACTACCCTATAGACCGTGAACCAGCTTTGCCTTTAACATAACAAACACTTTCAGTATATTTTTTCTCATAGGCTCATATATACATACTGATTCTCAAAGATGTTTTGAATCAAATTTCTCATTCTGCATGTCCCCTCCTTAATGAGTTTAAGCACATTCTGGCATCTATGGACTTATTTTTGATATGAGACTCATGTTTTTAATTTTTTGAAAGTTTGCATATTGACATTCTTGACAGGTATCCCACTGAATGTCCACATGGACTCAAAAGGCCCAATAAAGTTCATTTTCATTTTCTGAAAAGTGCTCCCCATGGGCTGCTCACACCCATGGTTGCAGGAGTGACTCCCAAGTGGCACCATGGCTCTCATTTGGCTGATTATCTGTTTTTCTTGTTGTTGTTGCTCTCTCCTCCACCATGATTTGGGGGATCATGGTCAGGTCCCTCAGTCTGTCCACAGTTAATTAGTTTGGTAGTCATTTTCATTTGTTTATCAATTTGTGTGTCTGTGAACTGAAAGGAAATAAATTTAAAAATACCTCTTGTGTGCTGGAGTGGCTCATTGGTTGAGGGTTGACCTATGAACCAGGAGGTCATGGTTTGATGCCCAGTCAGGGCACATGCCCAAGTTGCAGACTCAGTCCCCAATTTGGGGTGGGCAAGAGGCAGCCATTCAATAATTCTCTCTCATCATTGCTGTTTCTTATTCCCCTCTTTCTTTCTCTCTGAAATCAATAAAAATATATTTTAAAATAAATAAGTAAATAAAAATAAAGCCCTAGGTGGTTTGGCTCAGTGAATAGAGTGCCAGCCTGCGGACTAAATGGTCCTGAGCTCAATTCCTGTCAAGGGCTCATGCCTGGGTTGCAAATACGATCCCCAGTACGGGGCATGCAGGAGGCAGCCGATCACTGATTCTCTCTCATCACTGGTGTTTCTATCTATCCCTTCTTCTTCCTTCCTCTTTGAAATCAATAAAAATATATTTTTAAAGATTAAAAATAAAAATATATCATACCCACTGCCAAGCAGAACTACCCTTCGAGAGCCAGACTGGTGGTTTGGTTTCCATGTCTGTCTCTTACCTCTTACTGAGGTGCAGTGGGAGCTGTAAACCCTCCCTGCACCCGAGTGTCAGCAACTGATAAAACTATAATCCTCGCCTCCTATAAATGTGAAACTTTCTTAACCTCTGAAGAGTATTAGTAAGTTAAATGATAAGTTCTCTCAGAATCAAGGAGGTCTGTTCTGATTAAGTGCTTGCATGAATTGAATACTCCCAGAATCCCAAGAAAATAAGAAACCTGAAGTTATAGTACTTTTAATGTGCCAGACAATACTGAAAAATATGTCTTCTTACAGAAAATAAAAGTTCACAGCATTTTTCATAAGAATTTAAGTTCGCCTAATCAAGATGAAATTTTGGACTGGTTTGCCCTATTGGTTTAAAAACTGGTATATGTGTTAACCCTTATGAGTATGGTCTGTAATACAAGCATACGTTTTATGTTTTATGAAATTTTTATAAGACTGGATTTATTTTCCCTTGAAAAGACTATAAATATGAACGTCTCAAAGTTCTCATATTTATTTAGTGCTCAGATAAGTTCATAGTATTTATATTACATTTTTTAAATTAAGAAAATACAAAATAATGTGTTTAATTAAATTATAGTCTTGACAAACATTTTTACATTAACAATACTTATGTTCTAAAGCATATCTGATTAAATATCATTCCCAGGACCATTAGTTAATTTAAACCCTTAATTCTATGTTAAATTGAATTAACTAATAGATAAACTTTGGATACCCAGATAATGTATAAGATAAAAATCTGAAACATTATCACTGTTACAACTGTATATACTATGCATGGTGGATATTTTTGTTTTTGTCTAAAAGTATCATTTCGTATAATATCTAATATGAAATTATTATAAGGATAAAATGAGTACTTATAGCAAGTTGCAAAAAGTTTTATTGCAGTGAATCTTATCTGTCTTGGCTTCTAATAATTGCAAATTATTATGAAAAATGGAATGAAACATGTCAAAATTTTGCCAAGTTGACTCATTTCATTTAGATGAGCTTATTTATTTATTAATCCATTACTGCCAAATAGTACATAAATGCAAACTAGAATTTTCTTTTCTATATTAAAATGACAAATGATCTTATAGTATTTAGTAATCTCTAAGAATAGTAAACGTTAGCCTTTATTCTCTGTTTAATCCACATAAATAGCAGATTCTCTATCTCTCTAGGATAATATTCTGTGCTATGAACAAATTCTTAAATTTATAATCTTTAAAGAAGTTCTTTACTCCTGAAAAGCTGAGTTTCTATTTAATTGTTTCATATTCTATGCTCATTTAAAATATTGCACTGTCACTTTGATGAGTGTTCTCAGGAATTATAATCCTATCTTAGTAAAATAACAATATATTTTTAAGAATTTGTATTGCATTTTAGAGAGAAGAAAGGAGAGAGAGACACACACAGAAAACGAAAGATCGATCATTTGCCTCCCACAGGTGTCCTAAACAAAGGATCAGACCCACAAACTCGGTATGTGCCCTGACCAGAAATTGAACTTGCCACTTTTTGGTGTTCAGGCCAATGTTCCAACCAACTGAACAACACCAGCCAGGGCAGAAACAAAATACTTTTTGAGAAACCTGTTGATTTTGCCTTGTCAGGATCAAACTGTGTGCATTAAATATATTTTATATGTAAAACTAGGTTTCAGTGGGTATACACACAGATTTCATCCTTCATGCTATATAATGAAAAATGCTAAAGTAATTTGGTTTGGTTGATGTGTCCATATTTCTTTATTACTCCAACAATTATTGTATAAGAAGAGTTTCCCAAATCAAAAGAGAAGTTTACCCTGTGTCAGATTCATTTTATGTGGGTAAGATGCAATAATTATAAATATTTAGAAATTATAAACTTCATGGATCTGTTAATCCCCTTGCAATCCTTGATGGGTTTTACCTTCAGGAGAAACTCTGGTCAGATCTCATAACCCAATGGAGAATTTCACTCTCCTCTGTTCTCTTATTGATAGCTCTAATAAATTAACCATGGCCATTTGGGCCTTTCATTTGCATATGCCTGAAAGTTTTGTTATGAGCTATGGGCTGGAAATTGGGTTTTTAACAAAGGATAGTCTCTGTGTCTCAGCAAAAAGAATTCTATCAGGTTCTATTAACTATTGATATTTCAAGATATAAACTTATGGGAGCAGGCTTTGAAGGTTGACCTGGCATCACTTAGAAAACTATGAGATTTTCCAAGTCAACTTTGACTTCAGTCAGGATTTCCAGGAGCCCTTTCTATTCAGAAGCTTCATGGACAACTGCTGACCTCAAATCCAAACCATCCTCACACAGCCCAGAATGAACGGGTGACACAGCTCACACAGCAGAGAATAAGTAGGAAAGGAAATCTAATAGCCTTTATTTGTTTTGGAATATGTTGGCTTTAGTTTTCTGTTCTATTTTCCTAGGAGTGAAAGAAGAAGCTCTTTCTCTCCTTTTGTATATCTCTAATGTTTAACTTATAAATTGTATCTTTTTCTCCCTGACCCCTAAATTTATAAACAAATGCACATACACAATCTCATGACTTTTCCTGAAAATGCAGTTATTGGCCAAAATTTGACCTTCTTACCAGGATATCATTGAACAAACGTATTCTATAATCCAGGCAACACCTAAAGTAACTGAATTGAACACAAATCTCATAATTAGGTATAACATCCCCATCATTAAGACACAGGGATTATACATCATAGAAAGGACCAATGCCCACAAAGCCCTCCTAGGAATCTGGGACAATGCCTGCCCTGGGTCTCACAGGGTCTCGTGTATGCAGAACTTAAGCAGATTTGGCAAATTTGTAGCAACAGCAGGTGCAACTTGTGGGAACAAATGTTTCAGGTTTGAATTTGCTTTCCAAGATGTGGTTTAGAGAACTAGCAAGAACAATTTTTAAAAAACAAAAATATAAACCCTCAAGAATAAGAGATTGCGTTGAAAATACAATCTGAGATGCTTACAAATTTTCCAGTCAGAAGTTAATTCTCTGGCCATAGCACATGTTCCACCTTGGGAGCCTTTGGATTTGCTCATTGGAAAGAAGGATTATATGGTTAATTACCACCTCTTGGTGCACCTCTGTAAATAAGTCCCTCAAAATCAGAATGAGATCAGCATGTTTTGTAATAAAAATAATCTTTCAAAATAATTTATGATCACCAAAAGGACTATTAAGAACATTATCCCAAATTTGAAAGTAGGCTGAAGGAATAACTGCATGTTCTTTTAATGTTCTACTGCATCACGGTTTAATAGGCACTTCCGACGACGAACAATGAATTCTCTAGAAAGTTTCTTCTTTATTTAATTTGTAACTTACTACTTATTAGGGACTGGACTTCACGCGGTTACGTGTTAACTTGTAGTTTCCATCTTGCAGAGATGCAAGCAATTGCAGTCCAATAGAGATGATAATGCTCAACACCATTCTCTCCAAGACTAAACCCAACTTGGTTTTGTTCCTGTCTACCTATTTTAGCATGCCTTTTATGACTGATTATATCATCCCCCCTGCTCTTCAAATGCTACCCAGATAGACCATTCTTCTGATTCTCTAATTAATGAGTCACATTTTTCACATGTGTTCATTCCATATGAATTCATAAGATTGGTATATGTGCCATTGAGGTTAAAGAGCCACCATTTCAACCTGCCTACTAATTTTACCTATGCCTCAATTACATTATGTTTGAGACCAATTCTTATTTTCATGTTGTCACTTTCTCTTTTCAAAAAAAGTGTTAAATACAAAATGCAATAAAATGTCCACAAAATTTTACAAACCCTACTATATGAAAAAGTGGTAAAATGCCCCAATTAAGCACCTGATGGGGAGCAGTGCCCCTAGGGAAGAGCTTAAAGTGTTGATGGGTATAAGAAAAGTCTGATTTGGCTTTTAGAAAAGAAGTTTGGAGGCACCGTGCATTATGTATACACGTGCAAATTATTTGAAATTCAAATACATAAACGTTAGGGGCCATGTCCTTTCCTCATAAGAAAATAGTTTCAAAACTCAGAGTCTATTTTCTAAACAACTGGTTTCCAGACTGAAATTTCCTGGACTATTTTTAAGAAAATGTGAGAACTGAAATGAATCACCAACTTTTAATTTTACCAAAAAAAAAAAAAGTATATATACTACACATCCACTCATACACATGTCTACAAAAACAGCCACCTACTGTCATTTCACCAAAGAAAGGGCATTTCCACTCCATGGGAGTGGTAATATTCAGGGGAAAATGAAACCTGTAAACAAGAGCACATTTGTAGTGGATTAAATTGTGTATAAAAGATATGTTTAAATCCTACCCCCTAAAACCTCAGAATATGACCTTATTTGAAATACGGGTCATTTCCAATGTTATTATGATAAGGATCTTGAGATAACATTGCCCTGGATCAGAGTAGACCCTAAATCCAGTGACAGGGTCCTTAGAAGAGACAGAGAAGGGGAAACCACAGGGAAGACAACTGTGGTGAGATAAATCAGAGACTGGGGTGATGAAGCCAGGAGCTGGGAATGCCGAATGAAATCGCCAGAAGCTAGAAAGAGGGTGAAGAATTCTCTCCTTAAAACCTTTGGAGGGAGCAGGCCCTGCCCACACAATGATTTCAAACTTCTGGCACCCACAATTCTGGGGAATAAATTTCTGGGTGTTTTGATTGATTGATTTTATAAAGAGAAAGGGAGAGAAAGAAAAACATTTATTTGTTGTTCCACTTATTTATGTATTTATTGGTTGCTTCTTGCATGTGCCCTAACTGGGAATAGAACCCACAATCTTGGAGTAGAGAGATGATGTTCTAACCAACTGAACTACCTGGCCAGGGCAAATTTCTGTTATTTTAAACTTCCATATTTGTGGCAATTTGTTGTGGTAGCTCTAGAAAACTAATAAAATATTTAAGTGTGAAAACATATATCCACATACCATGCTGGTGTCTTACTGTTTCTAATTGTCTGCCACAGCAATCAATCTTGCCTGGTGTTGAGTATCTTGTGTAATCCAGATTTGTTGATGGCCAAATCTAAGATTTTCCATATTCCACACTTAAGCATATACTCCAGTAAAGGAGAAAAAAAAAAAAAGGCTTGGAATTTACAAAAGCTTTTGTGCGCCGATAAAGGTTAAAAAAAAAAAAAAAATCCCCAAACCTTCCCTTTTAAATGCTGGGGAGTGCAGGCATCAGGAGAGAGTATTCACCTTGACCTCAGGCTGTGCAGGAGTGGGAGGGAGCCGAGCTTTTTGCTTTTCCCAGGAGATGATCTTTCTCCATAATCATTGTAAATAACTTTAGGAGTGTTTTAGAACCTTGTTAGGTTTAAATGTATTTGTAAAACTTATGATCGAGTAAACTTGCATTTTGTAACTCCAAGCCTTTTAACAGAATTCAGCTGCACTAGGAAGCAGTCCTAAATTTGGTCCTGTGCATGTTATGGGAGCTGATGGGCTATTGTATGTAGAGCTGGGATAACAAAAGACAGGGTCTCCAAGGGCAGTGAGCTGGGATTGACAGAGGTGGTGCCACAGATGTGAAAGACTCTTTTAATTGGAAAAAGGTAACCGCTGGGAGATTCTGTTTTGAGCACACACACACACACACACACACTCTCTGTCCTCTCCATCCATTTCTTTCCCTCTCTCTGTGTTTCAGGTTTTTTGTTTGTTTGTGGGTTTTTTGCTACTTCTTATAGAAAGGTTTAAGAAGTTGTATTTCTGCTGATGACACAACAAAAGCAAGTTAACATTGCCTCTGACTAATCTCTAAACAAATGGAAGGGTATGTAGCCCAGGCAAGAGTTTTAGTAAAATGTTGGCCAGAGATTCTGAGTCTAGATCAGTGATTCTCAACCTTCCTAATACAGTTCCTCATGTTGTGGTGAGCCCCAACCATAAATTATTTTCATTGCTACTTCATCACTGTAATTTTGCTACTGTTATGAATCATAATGTAAGTATCTGTGTTTTCCGATGATCTTAGGTTCTATAGCAGCCGTTCTCAACGTGAGAACTGCTAGCAGGGTTGCCTAAGATCGTCAGAAAACACAGATACTTACATTATGATTCATAACAGTAGCAAAATTACAGTGATGAAGTAGCAATGAAAATAATTTATGGTTGGGGCTCACCACAACATGAGGAACTGTATTAAAGGGTCGGGGCATTAGGAAGGTTGAGAATCACTGGTCTGGATGGTATCCATTCTAAAATAAAGTACTCAAAGCGACTGGGAAATGCTGGCTAAGACAGCAGATGCTTGAGCTAACTTAGCCAGATTTGAATTGTGTCTCTGCAGTGTTTGGCCATGTGACTTTTGGCAACTTAATTATCTGAACCTCCGTGATCTGAGCATAATAATGATAGCCACCTATAAAGCTGACATGAGCATTAAATCAGTTACTACCAGTAACATGCTTAGAATGGTGCCAGGTACCTGATAAGTGCTCAATAAAATGTTTGCTATTTCCAGGATCCAGACAGAGCCTCAGGATGTGATTCAACAGTCATTATTAATAGTTTAGATTTGGAGAACAAAGATCCAACTGAAATAAGAGATTTATATGTTACAAATCAGTTGTAACAGTATGTGTTCTATAATGTGATTAATAGGATTCATTAGCCCTTAGTGTGTTTTCTTAATAATTGTATTTGTACGAATGAAACTTGCAAACAGAACAAGAAAGCATATTATGCAGTGTCTCTTTTTCTTCTCATTCTTGCAAACCTTCTCCAATGGGAATCTGATTCTCAGATCATGAAATACTACCAAAACACATGTGTGGATAGGTATTTCAGAGTGAATAAAGCACATCTTCAGAGCATTAGAAACTCCAAAACATTATGAGAGAAAAAAAATAGCCATAGATTATGATGTGCCTGTTCAGATGTGTGGCTAAGAAAAAGGTCAAGACTGATTTGGTAATTCTTCCCAGACCAAGCACACAGAAATGTCTAGCCCTCACCAAGAGTGTCTGAGGCTATTGAGATTAAAGCCCTGATTTGAAGGGCCATGCACAGTCATTATGGGACAGCTGGCCCAATTTCAATCAATGTGGAAAGGTACTTTAGGGCACAGTCATTTTTATCATAGACCGGATAGTTTTTTATTATTGTTTTTCTAAACAGAATGTCTTCTAGTTGTGCCTGGAACCATCCCAGTTGAGCTTCTCCTAGACAGCAGGCTTTTAGTGGAGCTGTGGTCCTTTCCTAGTTGATGCACTTTTATTACAACAGAAATAGTTGCAGTTGGTAGGGGTAATTCTCCAGGACCTCCTTACAAATGACCTTAGCTTGTCACTTGATATTAAATAAGAGTCCTGGATGGCAGCATGAAACTATGTGCCAGCTGAAATAGATGTTGATGGTGTCCAAGTCTGACTTCAACAAAAGGTGTTGAATGAAAACCACTGACTTGTAGTACTTTTCATCTGAATTGGAACTTTATGCAACATTTACAACTTTGCCAAGTTCTGCTTAAATATATTTGTTCTAATTGAACCCTATTACATGTACATTCTGGCACAATGTGTCAGAATATAATGTTTTCTACCTAATGTCACATAATTTTCTTATCTCCCAGAAGACATTGCACTTATTTATTGGGGATGTTTACTTTGGGAATCACTGACTAATGTGTAGAAGGTTGTCCAAGTAGCAAAAGTCTGTGCTTGTTTCCTGAAAAATGTTGGATGATAATTGCATTTTTTATCAGACCTATTTGCAGTCTACAGCTGTGGTCAGTCAACAAACTAGGGTTCATGGGCCAAATCCAAACTATTGCTTTTTTTGGTAAAGAAAGTTTATGAGACACAGCCATGGCTATTCATTTCCATGTTGTCTATGGATGCTTGCTTACTGCAGTGGCAGAGATGAGTAGTGACAACAGAGAACTGTGACTGACCCACAGCGCCTAAAATATTTACTGTCTGACCCTGGTCTGCAGCGAAATGCTTGGAAATGCAGAAGGCAACAACTCTGCAAAGTTTACAGCTACTCTGAAAGTTTTCAGATTATTGATTTCCAAATTCTCATGGAATTTCTTAAAGTCCATCTTGAGAAAGCTCTAGAGTTTAAGGCAGAGTTTTCCCTTGGAGGGAGGGGGAGAGAGAGGAGAGAGAGAGAGAATGAAGAGGAAGAGGAGGAGGAAGAGAAGGAGAGTAGGAGAGTAGGAGAAGGAAAACAAGGAGGAGGCAAAGGAGAAGGAGAAGGAGGAGGCGGAGGAGGAGGAGGAGGAGGAGGAGGGGGAGGGGGAGGGGGAGGGGAAGGGGAAGGGGAAGGGGAAGGGAAAGGGGAAAAAGAAAAGGAGGAGGAGAAAAAGAAGGAAGAGGAGGAAGGGGAGAGAAAATAATATATCAGAAAGATATATTTATTCTTTTTTTATACTTAATTTATATATAATCATTTCCAGAAGTTAAACATAAGAGTTTAGCCCATGAACATGGAGAGTAATAAAAAATAAACTTTTTTTCTACTTATAACTTTCTAAGTAATATTTTAGTTCCACATTTTATTACATTATTTTCATTTATGTAATGATTAATAGCCTACTAGTTTATCTTATTTTATAAGATACAAGATGGATACATAAATTTTACTAATCTTCAGCATCTTATCTTCATTATTTTAATACTCTATAAGATTTATTTTATAATTTATTTCTGTACTTTTAAAAAGTAATACTTCTCAACAAACATTTTAATGTGTTTACTTGAAATATAAAATGAAGGAAGATATTTTCAAACAGAAAGCAAGTAATCTTTTAAAATTTGATTTGGCTAATCATTTGGGTATAAGGTAGACATTTTCTATAAGTAGAAAATGACATTTGTTTATTAAGAGCTGCAGGTTTTAAAAGTTATTTAAGTTTAAAATCTGTCTATGGCATCTACTATATTATGATATTTAGAGTAAATGTTTATTAATAATAATTGTGATGATATAGAATACATTTTTATCTAACATTTACAATCTTCGGTCAGAGGAATTACCTTATAAAATGTTAGTCATACACATTTAATGGTTTAAGTAAACATTTAAGTATAAAAATACATTTAGGATGAAACTCTAAGAGGGATAATCATGGAAATACGATTTAAAAGAGAAGTAGTTAAGATATAAGTGAAATGGTAAAACAGAACTATTCACTTATTTTTAAATATATCACTATGGATTTATAGCAATCATGATTAGGTTACATTGGATATATTTTGATAATTAATCTAGCTATTTTATTTAAATACAAGAGGCCTGGTGCACAAAATTTGTGCACAGTATGCAGGGGATTTCCCTAAGCCCAGCCTGCATCCTCTCCAATCTGGGACCCCTCAAGGGATGTGCCACTGCCCATTTACACCCAATCCAGGTAGGATCGGGCCTAAATGGGAAGTAGGATATCCTTCTCACAATCCAGGACTGCTCACTTGCCTGCTTCCCTGATTGCTCCTAACTGCTTCTGTCTGCCAGCCTGATTATCCCCTAACCACTACCTTGCCAGCCTAATTGATGTCTAACTGCACCCCTGCCAGCCTGTTTGCCCCTAACTTCCCTCCTCTGCTGGCCTGGTCACCCCTAACTGCCCTCTCCTGCAGGCTCAATTGCTCACAACTGCCCTCCCTTGCAAGCCTGGGACCTTCCAATGGCCATCCCCTGCTGGCCATCTTGTGGTGGCCATCTTGTGTCCACATGGGGGCAGGATCTTTGACCACATGGGGGCAGTCCTCTTATGTATCAGAGTGATGGTCAATCTGTGTATTACTCTTTTATTACATAGGATAGAGGCCTGGCGCATGGGAGGGGGCCAGCTGGTTTGCCCTGAAGTGTGTCCTAGATCAGGGTGGGGGTTCCCCTGGAGCATGGGGCAGCCTGGGTGAGAGGCCTGTAGTGGTTTTCAGGCCAACCATGCCCCCCAGTGACCCAAGTGGAGGCCCTGGGATCTGAGGTTATTTCATGTTCTACAATTGACACTCTGTAGCCTAGAGAAGAGCCAAACCTGCTGCTGGCTCCATGGCTACAGCCATTTCTGTTGGGACATTTACTTTCTATAATTGAAACATTGTAGCCTAGAGTGAAGGCCTAGGCTCTAGGGCTGTAGAAGCTTGGCTTCCTCCATCGCCCTGGCAACCCTAGTCTCTGCTCTCTCCAGTTCCGTGGCTGCCACCATTTCTGTTGGGATTATGTATCTTCTATAATTGAAACTTTGTAGCATTGAGTAGAGACCTAGGGCAGCAATGACAGGTGGAATGCTTGGCTTCCTCTGTTGCTGGGGAAACCCAAGCCATCCTCCTGCTCTCAGTGGCCACAGACATCTTGGTTGGGGTTTATTTGCATAATTTGCTCCTGATTGGCTGGTGGGCATGGCTGGTGGTTGTGGCTTGATCAGAGGTAAGGTCAATTTGCATATTACTCTTTTATTAGATAGAATATTATATAATCATATGATAGAAATCATATATTTTTTAATATTTAAACTACAATGTAGAAGTTGTTGACTATAAAGAAAAAAGCCAATTAGGTATTTTATCAGCAAAAAAAAGGGGGGGGAGGGATTTAATTAGGGGGAAAAAAGGACTGCGATCTGTCTCTGTAGCCACAGCGAGCCATGTGCCGGTCTCTGAGACCAAGAAAGACTTATTTTTTAGAGGAGGGGTTCTTATAACCATAGAGCTCAGTTTAACCATAGAGTTCATCCTGTAGGGCTTTTGCAACTCACTTAGGGGATGATAGCTTCTCTCACAGGCCCTCCAATTCCTGTCTTGGTTACGGTCTGTCAGAAATGTGACAAAGTGACAGTCAATTTACACATATGAAAGGAAATACATATTTCAAAATTCTTTTAAGGAGTACCAGGAGACCATCAGTGGACAGCACTGAGACACACATTAAGTTATCCTTCACTATTCCTTGTCTACCTTATTAGTCCTGCTCTGGACAAGCTCACTTCAGGATGTCTGTCCATGTCCCTCACGTCCTAGGTCAGGGGTAGATCCCCAATGGCCGGAAAGATAGTGTACTGCCTCCCACACACCAATGCTTCGGACTTTTTCTTTTTCACTCCCATAGTCATAACAGAGAGGATAGCAGCCTAAATACAGGCATTTATCAAGTTTCATATAATTCACAATAAAGAAAGAATCATCTTTTTCATAAATTTAAGACACAAATGAGATTATATCACTACCCTACCTGTTTAAGAACTCTTAATAAACTTTTCCACTTTGAATGAAATCTGAAATAGGAAGAATAATGGCTCCCAGTATGTCTATAATCTAATCCCTGGAACCTGTGAATATATTACATGACAAAGGCATTGTACAGATGTGATTAAGATGATAGATTTTAAAATAGGGAACTCATTCTGGATTATCAGGACAACCCAGTCTGGTCATGGGGTGTCCTTAAAAGCAGAGGATGTTCTCTAGCTGAAGCAAAGAGAGACAAGAGCAGGAGGAGAAAACCTCTCCTGTGTCACAAAGGTGCCGGAATCCAATCCCCATCTCACCAATAGAAAGATGTGGATAGGAAACCTGGAAGGCGGGTAAACAACCTTAATTGGCTCTGAAAGGTCAGAGCTAAAACATTGTTAATTAAAGCAGCTTCCCCATCAAACAATCATGTAAATCCTTACTGATAAAATAATCTGCCTGTTACTGGAATTGCCTGCCTAAGGGCAATGGGTGTATCCCAAACCTGTACAAAAGGGATAGCCAGACTCCTTGGATTTAGCCCACAAACAGTTAAGGAATGCTCAAGGTGTCTTGCCCGAGGCAACCCCCACATTATATGAGAGAGAAAAAATGTAAACCCTAAACAGAGGGCCTGGTACCTAGTATCTGTCCAATTGTCTTCTTGTTGGGAAAAATTTTTGTCTATTTTTTTCACTGTTGTTTCTCAGCAATGAAGATAGTGACTAGCACGTAAAAGGCACTCAGAATAATATGAGAATAGGTGGTATATGGTTGAATATGTAATTATCTGATACTGATTTTGCAGAGAAAAAATCAATAACTAGTAAACATGGTTACAACCAGAGAGTGTGCAAAAGGAGAAAAAGCCAGACCAAAAGGAGGAGGTCACCCATACCTGCATACATATCACCTATTTCTGGAAGCTTCCAATGACTGTCTTCAGAAATGTGAGTGGGATCTATTCCTGTCATTTTCTTTGGTACTGGACTCTTTCTTGTAGTTTATTTGTTTTGACATAAACAGGAGCAATCTTGCAATATAAATATTGTGCTAAACAGCCAGAAGGCTGTCAAATAAGAACAGGCTGCTCTACAGAATTCAGAGCCACAGACTCGGCAGCTCTGTGGCTTGATTGACAAGCTCCTCTCATCACTCTGTATGTCTTTCCAATTTATTCATGTTATTTACCTTGAGGGAAAGGAAAAGGAAAACCGTATTGTATATTACAGGGGGTGGCTAATAGAGTGAGCAAACAGTGACAACCACATAGTGATCTGCTGGCCACATTGTCTCAGATAGGTTACAGGCCAATACTAAGATACTGGGTTTATACCTTGGGAGACAGAAATGATAAAAGTGGTTTTCTTGTGGCTTGAAGGCATGATTCAATGGGGATTTCCATGCAGCATGTGGGAGTCAACAAGGTTCTATGTTCCCACCAATAAGGGGAGGGAGCAGGGGGAGGTACATCTAAAAGTACAGAGCTACCACTAAAAGCTTACAAAGCTCTGAAATGACTCACATGTAGAAATTGCATCTCAGAGTGTGGCACATGGGACATTGGCATTAGAACTACTTGTTTCTCCAATTGCCTATTCCTGGACCTCATCCCAGCAATACCGTGTGTGTATCTGCTGGGGTCACGCCTGGGAGCCTATATCCTAACAATCTCCTCAGGGGATTGCTTTGTTTTCTAAAATTAAGCAATCACTTAGAGAATACCTCTGACTTAAGAAAATGAAAAAAGGGGTAAAATACTGTAGGACAGAAGCTTCTAAATTTTCTTACTATATGGTGTTTTTTTACTGTCCCAGAATATTTTTCATGACCAAAGGAAACACCCATCAATTCCACTGTAAGTAGTTAGGTAAAATGAACCTAATGATTATTTATATCATAACAATTTAGAAACTGTCAGTAAATAAAAATTGAAGGGAAGAAACTCACTATTTTACATTTATTCACAATCACTAATCACAATGACTAATTCTAATAAGACATGTGTACCTTTCCAACCTTTGAATCAGAGTGTGCATCCCCCCTAATTTCCTTCTACACATTGATTTTCACCCAGTACCTCCTTTTCTTTTAATCATAGCATCCACCAAGAACTTAACTTCTCAAATAAATGTCATTGATATGAAAATAGTGCAGCTAATTTGTATGAAAGTAGTGCAGCTAATATAGAGACTGTAATAAATCTTGAGGTATATTGCTATATTGTCTGACAAATGACAAATATCACTATTTCCCTTAAAATATCTGAACTATCTCAGAAATACTTCTATGAGTTCACTGGCACCCTAAGTTATATCAATACACAGTTTGCTAACCAATAATAGAAACTGATAAGTTGAGTTTCATTCATTGAGAAGTCTTCTATGGACTTTACAAAGCCATTCTTTAAGTCTAACTTTATTAGGCCAGTAATGAACAACAATTGTAGTGGCTCTCCAATTGCTAATGAATCACTGTTTTCTGGAAACAGCTTCAATCCACAGGGCATTACCCCAATGCTATGTGCTATATGACTTTGCAACTCCAATCATAGCTGACTGACATAAACTCAAAATAAGACAATCAGATTATTGCTCTTGTAAAATGGGAAAATAGAAACTGATGGCTAATGGAACTAGATCAGCTATTTTTCTCATTGTCACAACATGTGGGTGAAGGTGGAGAAACTGGGGATGAAAGTAGGAGCAGCACCTCTCCCGGTAACATATAATGAACCACTTTCAACGTTTCCCTTTCTGATTTCATAACCGTACTGGCGGAAAGAACTCTGTGAACTCATTAGCACTCCAAGGGGAGGACTCCAAACACTTCTGTCCATTGCAGGTTGCCATTGGAGTTTCCAAGGGAAACATAATATGATCAAAGCACTGTATGGAATAAGACATTACTTCAATAGAGAAGAAATAGAGCAACACCAGCTTCAGAAATCTGCAGTGGTCCCTCAGGTCTAGCAGGTGCACCTGGCAGTCAAAAAAGAGCAATTGCTCTATGCATACCCATACTGTGCCACAGGAGAAGGACCCATCTCCTCCTCCTCAAAGATTAAAAAACTGAAAGTTGGAGGCTTGCCTGAGATCCACTGACTTAAAAGTTTAAGAAGATCAAAGGAACACTCATTGTTCCTAAAACAGGATATTCTGAATATCCCAAGTGATATTCCCAGACTAGGTTATAAGCCTAGTCCAGGCTGTGCAGGCACTTTATCTGTTGGTAAGGAAGTGTTCCAGGTCCATTCTTATATGGCCAACTGAGGGTCAAAAGACTGGACATGTGATACTGTTTGCCCCAACACGTATCTCTGCTCATTTGTGTTAGCACAAACAGGAGGAATGCTTTTACCTATGTGTCATGGTAAAGATTCCACTGCATTGGAAACATGTTTTCCTGCTGTTTCTCTAGCCACTATGAAAGGTTTATTATCAACTCCCCGCAAACATCAACAAGGAAACTGGTAGCTATGGTCTGAATGATTGTGTCTTCCCAAAATCCACATGTTGAAATTCTAATACCCACTGTGAATCTGTAAGAAGGTGAAGATGTTGGAAGTTAATTAGGTCATCAGGGTAGAGATCTCATGCATGGGATCAGTGCCCTTATAAAAAGGACCCACAGAACACCTTAGCCTCTTTTATCACATGTGAAGCATAGGAACTCCATCTTGTTCCCGTAATTGCTATACTGTAAAAACTGCTGTTTGAAAATTTCTACTAAACATAGATGGTCCTTTGTTCTGTGAATTAATTCTGCTATTTTGGCTTCTTATAAACACGCTTGCTTGAATAATAGGGAAAAGAAGCTCAATTATATGGCCTTGCAAGCCGCTCTGCTGCCGGCCCTGGTGACTCCCATTCCAGGTGTCTTTTAGTTACCTGAATTATGTTGTACTCAAAGTTACAGAATTGTGCTGTGCTCAAGGCTACAAGCTTCCTGCAAAATATCCCCCAGTACCTAGGGCTCATTGTAAAGCCTGCAAAAGGTCCAGAAGTATAATCCCATATTTGGGAGACAAAGAAACCAAGAGGATGTAAAGGGAAAGCTTCCTCCATGTTACTCTGCTCAGACTTTGAGAGGCAACTCCTCTGAACCTCTGTTGTAATAAAGACTCTACATTTGGTTTACTAAGGTGTCCTCTGTTCAGCTGGCTGATTTCCAATATAACAATGAAGATACAAGTGTGCAACCCAGGAGAAGGCCCTCACCCAACCATGCTGGTATCCTGATCTTAGACTCCAGCCTCCAGAACTATCTTTCTGTTATTTGTAACAGTTTGTACCCAGTTTGTGGTATTTTGTTATAGCAGATCAGCAGAATTAAGACCCTTGTGAATCAAGAAAAGGAAATTTTTAAACTCATAAGAACTAGGAAGGATACAATCTTAACAGTCTCTACAGAGACACCCAGTGGGGATTTAGAAAAGGCTAGCCATAACGTTTTTTGTTTGAGTTAAAAGGATTTCAGGCAGGCATCCCAAAGAGGAAAAACCTGTTGGGATTATGCAAAATTCATGACTCATAGTTTGAAATTGGTAGACATGGCCAAGTGAAGATTTTGAGTACGTATTGATAACAAACTGTTATCTGATAAAGGAGCTCTTTGACCAGGTGAGCAAACTCTTTACCCAGATAATTTAGTTTGCAAGAACTTTATGAAACAATGGAGTTATTTTTTAGTATATAGCCTCATCTTCCTGGCCAAGAATTTCCTAATAAAACATTTAAAACGGGTTGACACAAATGTCATCAATCCTCAGAGCCAAGTTTAAGAAAAAGCGTTCCACAGAATTGGCTGAAGCAACAGACCCTGAGTTCTGAAGTAAATTGTGTCTCCTCAAATTCTACCTTAAAACCCCAACCCTTCCCCCACCACCACCACCCCCCCATGTGCCTTATGGAAGTAATTAAGGTCAATGGAGGTCCTAAGAGTGGGGCCCTAATCTTAAGTAACTGGTGTCTTTATAAGAAGAAAAATAGATACCAAAGCTATCACTGGCCAGGAGAGGACACAATGAGTAGGGAACCATTTACAAACCAGGAAGAGCTGTCTCATCAGAAACCAACCCTGAGTGCATGCACCTTGATGTGGGAACCTCCTGTGGTATTCTGTTTGGTAGCCTGAGCTGCTAATATACCTGTGTCTCAAAGGGAGAGGATGCCACAATGAGACAGAAAGGGGAGAGAATGAACACGATCCAGCATGAATTCTGTTGTCTTAAATCCTTTGTTAAAGCTTAAGGAAAATTACCATTACTTCACCAGGACTACCGGGAACTCGGAATACACAGAAAGTAACATATGAGTGTGTTATTTTCACTAAAACTCTTAAACAGCTCATAATAGAAAAAAGCTCATAAAAGAAAAAAGGAATAAAATAGTTCAAAGAGGAAGGAAGCCATTAATAAGCTATAAGAATAAGAATTACAAGTATAGCCTATGTTATTTCTTTGCTTGTTATACTATAGGATCAGGTAAGTCTTCTAAAAATTTCATTTTGTCTTAGTGTGGTCTTACTGCATTAATATTCTTTAACCACAGAGTCCACTTCCATCAAATTGAGGGTTAAGATGTGTGGAATAAACCCTTGGAAAATGCTTAGAAGCCTTCACCTGGATGAAAACTTTGTTGTATAGATAGTCAAAACTGCCTGGATTTCTCCGGGGTTTCTTGGAATGGATGGCACCTGGCATAGGCACCACTGTGGTTTTTGCAACTCCCCTTACAATAACCTTCACCGAATGACTGAATACTTGGCTCCAGAGGGCTCTCTCCTTCTGCCTCCTCTGAATACTTTGCCCAGATTAGTCAACCCATAACAACAGCAATAAAAGTAAATTGACTACTCCCTAGGGTGCACATTCATAGTAGATTCCAGTAATACAATGACAAGAACATTCTTTAAACGCTAATGTCCTGCTTTTTATGCTTTTATAGGTTCTGTTATTGATTTGTTTATATTCCATTTGCTTGTTAATGGTTTAGATCTACATTGTACAATATCTAAAGCACCATTATCATACTTAACTCCTCTTTTTTTTTTGGTAGCAATATCTGGAATTTCTTATGAAGAATAATATGGGATACAAGTAGTTTATCTTCAACAGTGACAAAGATGGATATTTACTAGAGTGCATAAATGGACAGAGAGGGAAACTAAAACATTGATATAAACTAGGATGTAAGGCATTGTTTCAGACAGGCTATAAAAATGTTATGAGGGATTTGCTACAGGAACAAAAAGAAAACTGCTGTTTCTAATTCTTTCTTGGCTTGATCATTGAAAAGTTTAATAAGCCTTGTACCTAGATGGGAGACGGATTTTACAATTTTGGAATATCAGTATGTTCATCTACTCCTTCTGTACCTCCTTTGCAATGGAAACTATAGATCTGTCCTTTTATTTGGGCTGCAGATGGACACGAATTCTTACTTTCTTTACAAACTGATTTTGTTAAGAAGCAGGTGAAATAGTCACCATAATTGCATGGATGCATTTTCAATTACTCAGGGATTTATAATATTAAAGGCCCGGAGCATGTCTTATTTATCATTCCTCACTGGTCCGGCCATGATGCCTTCGCTAAAGTTTGGGGAATTTAATTAAATGCTTAGCAATGACCTCCCTTATTTATTCAATTCTAACATGCATGTGTTTTCAGATTTTAATATTTTTAAACTAAATTATTTATACTTCATTATTGTGCATTTTCCCTCCAAAGTATGTTAGCAAATCAATTGTTTCTTGATTGATAATTTCTTACACGTGGGGAACTATGAAACCTGAAAGGATTAAAAACTCATTTTTCATTATTTCAGATCTCACTCTGCAATCTCAGGATAGAGTTGAGACATTTTTCTTTTACAATTTAATAAAATTAACATTTATGGAGTCATTCCTAGTACCACATCCTGTACCATATTTATTTTTAATAGGAAATGTGTTTTTTTTTCCTTCAATTTAAATGGAATGCTTAGTTTTTATTTTTATTATTTTTTTTGAATGCTTAGTTTTCAAAGGTGAAAAAACACTTCTCATAGAATCTAGAATAAACAGAAAATGAAGAATTCACTGCTAGATGTCTTTGACCCTTGGTTTTTGACAGTCAGTCTGGGTTCTCAGATGACCCAGTCTCAGTGGCCTTTTCAAACTGCAGGGCTAAGCCAAAAAGCACTTACTCTGAAGACACAGTGAGGTGGCAGGTCCCACTACACAACACGGGCTTAGTCTGAAGGCCTGGCCAGTGATGGGAGAGGCTTCGGTCTTGCAGGGACAGAGGGCTGCTTATCCTCACCTCTCAGCTCTGGGCTTTGTGGCATCCTATGCTTCCTCAGATGAGAAGCAACCAATAGCCTTGAAATAGTTGATTAAAACAATCTCCAACATCTGCACAAAAATATTGTAACATTTACCTTCCCTTGCCCACCTCCTTTAGATTATCTATAGTCTCTGAGTTTTAAATATTATAGTAAAAGGAGTACAAAGTAAAAAATACCTAGATCTCAAGGGTAGGGACCTGATTCCCCTGCCAAGATGTGATTCTACCACAACATTGACTTGTAAGCTATTGCTCCACAACCAGGTTGCTGGGCTTGGAACTCCTGCTATACTGCTTAATAACTGTGACCTTGGCAAACTATTCCATAACTCAACCTCTCTGTATCTCTGTTTTAGGATTTCAGACATTGAACAATAATTCCTTTTTTGATAGAGTTGTGAATATGAGATGAAATGAAGAGAAGATGATGCGCAATGTTTCACAAGATGGACACATAGCACATGCTCAATAAATGTGATTGCTACTTGTATTTTTGGATCTTGATAGCTTATATTTTTCTACTAAATTCCCTTGTCAGTAAGCTGCTCTCCAAAAGTAGCTTGGACTAAGGACAACTCCACCAATAGGAGAGTGATTTTCTTTAGCTGATTGCAAGAATTATGTAGTCAATTATGAAATCAATATCTTTCCAAACATCTCTCTCTCTCCACACATACACACACGCGCACGCACACACACACACACATGCACACACACACACGACCTAAATTCTAGTTCAAATTTTGTTGTATAATTTAATAAAATTTATCAAAAAAAACCAACGTGACATAATTACTAAATGATATTTAATGTTTAAAATGTAGCCTATGGCACTACAATTAGGCATTTTATAAGAAGTTAACCTGCCTTTGATTTTTGCCTCTGCCTGAAATTCCCTTGCTTCTACATCTATTCCTCTAACCTCATTTCTTCTAATCGTCCATTCATATATTAATTTATTTATTCATTTATTCACTTTTAAATATTGTTATTCACCTATTCAAATATTGTTAGAATATTTTCCTCCCCAGAAATATTTTTAGTTATTTATTTTTAAAATATCTATAAAAATTTTCTAGTTTTCTATTCGTAGTTTAATATTTAGTTTTATTATTACTAGATTTTGTTTGTGTAATGTTTGCATTGCAATTTTGTTTGCTACAGGGAAATTAAAATTGTACATACATTTATATATCCTGTATTCATTATTACTGCAACTGAGGTTCCTTAACCTCAGTGTGACCAAAGACTGAGTTTTTTAGGATTCTCTCTCCTATCAATTCTTGTTGCCTACTAAGTGTTTCCCATTTCCCCTCTGCATGAAGAAACATTTTAGAGACATGCTACTTTCCTCTCCTTCAGTATTCTAGATGCCAGTTAATGTGAGTTATCAGAAAATCCAACTCATGTAAGTAGATGATATTTAGATCTGTAATATGAACTCAGTAAGGATATTTCACAGACAAGTTAGAATGTAACATAGTTTAGCTCAGTATTAGGAAGAATGCCATAAAGAATTCCACTAGAATGGACTTTTGAATGTAGCAAAATTACTTCTAAGGAACCTATGGTAATATTTATCAGGGGTATTGGAGGTAAATTTAGGAGAATGAGTAAAGCAGGTGGAAGATATGGCTGAGGTACTGTCTTTCTCAGATGTGTTGCTCCTTCCAACACTCAAGTATGGAAACCAAGTAGGTAGAGAATCCAATAAGAACAAGATTTGTATTAATTTATGATCAGAAAGAAGAAAATATTTTAAGTTGGAGGTAATAAGGAGCTTAACTTTTGTTCAAGCTGGGATGCAGGTGGCAGGTAAGGAAAATGACAACCCCAGGCCAAGGTCAGGATGGCTTGTGATGGAGGAAGTTAATGATATGCTTCCTTTCAACTGCACCTCACCGCCTCAAGGGACCAGCAGGCACGCTAAGGCAGTTTACAAACAGCCGTCTTAAGATTTGCTATCTTGCTGAGCACAAACCAGAGTGAAATCAAAGGAGTAAGCATTTTGACCTGGAAAATGAATGTATAATCCTTTATTCATTTGTACAGCATTTAGGGAACCCAGACATTGTGCCACACACAACTTTAGAGGCTAGAGGTAAAATGGAACCAACCTCTCAGACTTGTGAAAGAGTTAGTCACATTAAAAAAACAATAATAACAACATAGTATGAGTGCTGTAATCAAACTGGAAAGAAAAATGGAACTTCTAAGGAATAAATTCTTTATCAAGAAGTTATTGCCAAAGGAAAATGAAAATGTTTAACTTGCCTGATGTACTGAAGAAGGTCTGGGGCCAGAGAATGTAAAACCATCTTGTATTGCTGGAAGAAAGCCAAATTGTTTACTGTTAAGAAGCCTTTCTATTTTAAGCCTTTAGGATAATGACTACATTAGAGTAAAAAAATAAGACATCATACCTACTTGAGGTTAAACTGAATTTGTTTTCTGTAACACTTATAATTTTAATTATTTTTCCTTCTATATGAAATGAAACCAAGTCGTGTGATTCTTAAGCATACTTTATTGGATATAGCTCCCTTAATAACTCATTAAAATACTGTTAAATTCTTTTCAAGTACAAGTGCCTCTTCCCAAATCCAGAGGTTATAACTTTCAAATGCCTAATGATTGAGGACAGTGAGAAACAAAAAGGCAGGCTTGACAGTGTCATCAAAGCAACACAGAAAGACAAATTTTGAAATATAAAGGTAAAAACCACTTACAGAAATATTTTAGAAGCCCATCTACACTAATAAAAGAGAAAGATGCAAATTGACCTACCTTCACGATGTCCACCAGTCAATCAGGAGTGAGCATGCAAATTAACCCAATAAAGATGGTGGGTTAATTTGCACACGCAAGCGCCAAGCAGCTGGGGGTGGAGTGGATGCTTGGGAGCGTGGGAAGGCAGAAAGACGGCTCCAGCTGGAGCAAAGGCAGTGCCAGCAGCCAGGTGAAGGAAGGTGCATTTTTGCACAAATCTTTGTGCATTGGGCCTCTAGTAGATTCCATAATTTTAAAGGAAACATATAACATTTGTTAACATTATTAAAGCAAATTAGAATTTGACACCTCATATACCCAGTTTCTGGGCACATGATCTGAGACTTAGCTGACAAGTATCGCTTGAGTTTCTCATGAAGAGTATGAGTTTTGTTGTATTTTTGGTACCTTTTGTTAATTTAAAAAATTCAGACAATCTGTGATAGGTGTCACTAGATTAGAGTTCTGATATTAGAAGTTTGAGTCTCCACCAACCTTAGGTCAAATTTGAGGAAGAAATCCTTCTGGCTGATGGGAATGTTTCTACAACTTCTTGGAGTCATTAAAACTCCAAGTAAACACCAGGGTGATTTATGCAAATGCAAACAAAGGAAAACGTTTTCTTAATGACACCCCAAAACCTTATTCAGTTGAAATTTTGTTTAAGATTAAATAATGGGTGCTTTATTTAGATTAATTAGCAAGACGATCCCAGTTGTCAATAGGTAACTGAAAGGGACCATCTGCTCTCTCTCCAATTGTAGCTGGGAGCTTTGCATTGGTGTACGAGGGCACATGGGAGAATTAATTAGGCAGCAAATGAACTCTTCTCACAGATGGCACCCATTTCCTTCTTCCAAATGTGCACCAGCAAATTTGAATACTTTTGCTTTAATCTTGTTTGCCTGCTTGACAGTTTCAAAGAACCACTGGAGTCTGATCATCAGTTGCCTATTTTAAAAGTGGAGAAAAATAGTGTGGAGCTTAACTTCCAAAAAGAAAAAGCCTGATTGGACATAACATCATATGATCTTCATAAAGAATCTAAATACCACTTTGATAAGAGTTTAAATCAAGTTGTTTGGTGTTTTTTTGTTTGTTTGCTTGCTTTCTTTTTTATTTTATTTTAATTTAATTTTGGATCACATTTATTAGGGTGACATTGGCTAATAAGGCCATACAGGTTGTTTCAAATGTACATTTCTAGGATACATGATCTGAATTTTGCATTATGTGTCCACCACCCAAAGTCAAATCATCTTCCATCACCCTATATGTGGCCCCCTTTACCCTTAATTTTCCCCATCCCCTTCCCTCTCATTAACTACCATACTGTTGTCTGTATCTGTGAGTTTCATTTTTATATTCCATATATGAGCTCCAACAAGGGGTTAATATCCAAAATATATAAAGAACTTAGACAATGCAACATCAAACAAAGAGTCCAATTAAAACCTAAACAGACACTTCTTCCAAGAAGACATGCAAATGGCTGCAGGTATATGAAAAGATGCTCAATTTCTCTAGCAATTAGGAAAATGCAGATCAAAACTGCAATAAGATACCACCTTACATCTATTAGAATAAGACAAACCAATTTTTAAAAATATGTTTTATTGATTTTTTTATTTTTATTTTTATTTTTTTTTACAGAGAGGAAGGAAAAGGGATAGAGAGTTGGAAATATTGATAAAAGAGAAACATCGATCAATTGCCTCTTGCACACTCCCTACTGGGGATTTGCCTGCAACCAAGGTACATGCCCTTGACCAGAATCAAACCTGGGACCCTTCAGTCTGAAGACTGACACTCTATCCACTGAGCCGTACTGGTTAGGGCAAGACAAATCAGTTTTTAATAAGATAAACAATAACAAGTATTGGAGAGGTTATGGAGAAAAGGAACACTCATTCACTGCTGGTTGGAATATAAACTGTACAGATACTATGGAAAATAGTATGCCAATTCTTCAAAGTATTAAGAATAGAGTTCCTATATGACCCACCAATCATTCTTCTGAATATCTACCCAAAAAACTTGAAAGCATTTATTTGCAAAGATGCATGTACCCCTATCCTATGTTCATTGTAGCATTATTCATGACAAAGGCATGGAGACAATCAAAGTGTCTTTCATTTCAGAATTATATAAGGAAGATGTTAGGGTTATACATAATGGAATATGACTCAGCCATAAGAAAAGATGAAATACTCTCATTTGCAACAATGTGGATGGACCTTGAGAATATTATGGTAAGCAAAATGTCAGTTAGAAAAAGTTAAGAACCATATGATTTCACTCAAAATGGTTGTTTTTAATCCCAGAATTATTGTTGTTTGTCTTTCTTTTTTATTGTAGCATTTAATGTACAGTAAGAATTCTTGATCTGATATTTTGTATATCAGTATAGAGATATAACTTGTTTAATCAAAGCTGACCTTCAAAGGTTGTGCCGATGTAATTTACATAATACATTTTTTTAAATGAAGTTCTAGATGTCTGTGAATCACTGAAGAAAATGATACAGCAAGACCACTGTACTCAGTTTTATTATAGAAACCACTTCTTAAGAAGCACAAGCTTGTGGGGAGAACTAAGATGGCGGCAAAGGTAAAACACCTATCTTGCAGTCATAATCAGCAATTTTAATACTACAACTTAACGAAAGAACAAACACCTTCCAGAATCACCAGAAAGCTCGCCGAGTGAAAATTCCACAAATAAAAGTGAAAATAAGACACTGTGACTCGGAGGAGCGGCGGCGAACAGCGTTGAAAGATTCGCACGGAGAGAGGTTTGGAGTGCGCGCCGCGAAGAGGGCGGGCGGCTGAAAACCGGCCAGTTTTCTCGAACGGGGAGACAAAGGCGTCCCACTGGAGTGATTCTCCAGCTCTGGGCGAAGTCCAGAGAACCCACTATCACACGGGGTGAAAACTGGACAGTGGGAGGGCACGCCGAAGTTCGGGTGCTACAGGGTCTGCCGGCTTGTGGAGAAGGCAGCTTGCGCGCGAACAGCTCGGCCATGTACGGCGCAGAGAGCGCACCGCGACTTGCCTCTCATTCGGAAAACCGCCAGACTGCTTTGTTTTACGACCCTGGGTGAGACATTGCGCATGCAGACTCATTTTGGGAAAGTCTGAATTCCCCGGCAGCCGGCGGAGCTCCACAGCGGCTCTCTCTCAGAGGTGCTGGCGGCCATTCCCCCCCCCCCCCCCCCCCCCCCCGGCACAGAGTCCCCAGGGCCACATAGGGCAGAGCTAATGCTGTCTGCTTGGCCCGGAAACTCCGCCCACCCAACCTGAGCACAGCTGAGCTTCACAGACAATTGGCCTGGAGGTCAACCCTCCAAGTGCTAACAACGATTAACTGAGCTTAACTTCAGCAAGACTGTGCAGCCCATATCCACCTCAGGTAACCGGGGAGGCTGAGCCACTATCCCTAGTAGGAAGTCTACCACACAAAGCTAATTGACCAACTCAGGGAAGCAGCCACCATGCAGCAACATGGAAAGAAATCAGATGTGAAAGAAATGGAGGAAAAAAAACGACTGGACATGGAATTCAGAACCACGGTTATAGGGTTTTTTAAGAGGCTCCAACAAAAGATCGAGGCCTATAAGGAAATAAGCAAGACCACAAAGGAAATGAATGAGTCCTACAAGAAAATGAACAACACCCTCCAGGATATAAACGAGAGCTGCAAAGAAATTATCAAGACCAACGTGGAAATGAATGAGTCCTACAAGGAAATGAAAGAAACTCTCAAGGATATAAAGCAGACTCTCAAGACTATGAAAAAGGACCAACCAGAAATTAAGCATACACTGACTGAAACAAAAAATATTATACAAAGACCTGAAAGTGCCCTGGAGCACCCCAAGAACCAAGTTAAAGATTTGAAATACAAAGAGGTAAAATCCACTCAGCTGAAAAAGCAAGAAACCAAAAGAATCCA